>JAGFBZ010001382.1:2490000-3965240 GCA_018398805.1 Hirundichthys speculiger
TGTTCTCTTATATTATTTGGAATATTTTGAAACAGAATTACACTGTAAAAAAAAAAAAAAAAAAAAAAACGAAATATGCATCACCAGGTGTCAAAATCTACAGTTTCTATAAAATGTTTAATTCATCTAAGACTTAGCCCGTAAAAACCTTTGAAAGCAGAAAGCCTCGTAAACAGCGCTGAGAAATCCTGACTGCACGGGACGTCTTCAACAGCACCTCAGAGGAAAGCTATTCCTTTGATCAGCAGGTAAAACAATTCTGACTCCTCTTCATTTTAGATGAAAATATATCACGATTTGACCATTAAGACAACAAATTCCTTTCTTTAGGGATCAAAGTAGAATATATGATGTATAGAAAAAAAAAAACAGGATGAGCAAATAAGTGAATGATGTTTTAAATGTCCCAATTCAAAAAAAAAAGTACAGTTCCAAAACCATCAAACCATAAAAACATTCCCACGTAGCACAGGCTGAATTTTTTTATTACATCTTTGCGATTTATTGTTTGTGAGCGGTTCTTCGCGGTGATGAAAAGTACCAGACCACAAAATCTGGAGCTAATTTATGAGGCATTAGCAAACTGGGGAGCTGTCAGATGAGAGGACAATGGAAATTATGAAAATACAGTCTGCACAAGCGAAACAGACATAAAAAAGTCAAGTTCTTTCAGCGGTTGCTGAATCCCACTGAGTAGAACATAAACTGTATAAAGTTACATTACGCTTCCACAATGAGATTAACTTTATACACTTTCCCCTTGACTTGGAAGTACATAAAAATGAAGTGTATGTGCTTAACTACACAAGAGGGAGGTTTTTGAGAAGTTGATGCAAAGTTTTGGGCAACACCTCAGCGTTCTGGTCCCAGCAGCACGACCGGTCCGCTATCTCATATTTAACAGGCTGTTGCTGAGGTCTTTCAGATTTTGCGTTTCTTCCACTCTGGTTCTTTTTCAGCTTCCTCATCCTCCTCCGATTCCTCTGCAAACAAAGGATCTGGCTGGGTCCTGCAGGGATTCACAGATATCGCTTTTAACCGTTCGCTCTTCCAGACAGCTTCAGAGAAAAACGACTTACTATAGAATGTAAACAGCTGTGAAGCAGCAACTTCAGTGTCACAATAATGATTTTGTCTTTACAGATCAAACACAACAGTATCTGAGACCGTTCATACTGGATGTGTATGTTTTATTGTCACTGTCACTACTAGCCAAGGTTATAAATAGTGACACACGTGGAATTAATTCATGCTGCATACTTGTCCCAATAAAGATAAACATCAAACAATTAAAATGACCAAAACAAGCCAGCGGGTGAAGCTGGAGTAATCACTACGAGGCTTCTGTCTGAAAAAACCCTCTGCAATGAAGCCGGTGTTCTTCTTGTGATTCACACACCGTGTCACCAGTATACTATACTTAGCTTAGACTGATTGTGTGCAATCTGTTAAACAGACTGTTAAGCTTACAGTAAGAGGCTCCAGTTCACAGCCATCCTGGACAGGCAGAGGGGCCTGGTGGTCTTTTCAGTGTTTCTGGATTTAGATTTTTTTAAACTCCTGCATAGCTGCCCGAGTCTGATGTTGAACTGAAGTGCGTACTCGTAAATCTCGACAGCTCTTTAAACATTGGAGTGTCAAATCAAAAAGACAAACCCAAAGTACTATCACAGAACTATAAGTAGGAATCCCCCCTTTCACAATGTCAGCAGATGAGAGACAAGAGGCTGAGATGGTGATTTTAATTTTTCTCTTACTGTTTGTACGCTGGGGCGACCCAGTAAGGGTTTTCTGCTGCTTCCTTGGCGTGACGTAGGATGGCCTCTCGTGGGTTGCTGTCGTCAGTTTTATCTAAAGCAATGTTCTTCACGATGAACGAGGACAGAGTGCCACCATGAGCTGCGACTCTGCCTCCTCGGCCTGTAAGAGCACATGATTGCTAAATTAGATGCAGTCAGGACTTAGGGATGCAAGAAAGGAAATGAAAATCTCTAAGAGGGTTCATCTTATCAGAAAGTTAAAAATCAACAAATCTGAATTGTGGATTGAGCCTGGGTTAAATCAGCGGAGTAAAAGTGGCCTTGCAGCTACTGATCTGGCTTTGGTTCCAGATGATGTTATCTGCATTAATCTACTAGCCTCCACAGACGGTGGCGTGACCTGGCTTTAAAGATTTGCATTTAGCAGATGTATGGGATACAGCGTGTGTTCTATTTTCCCACCAGTGGACGTCAGGACTGTTATCTGTCATAAGCAGGGGAGCGTGATGACAAGTCCTGATATACTGGATTTTTCAATGAGCAACACAAAACTATCAGCAAGTCTGCAGCTCATGTATCAGAAAAGCTTTACAGCAGATGTTGAGATGTTTAATAGTATCCTTATGAAAACTGGCTAACTTGTCTGTGAAATACATAGCTATACAGGTAATAAACAATGGCCTTGTGAGCATCCCTGTCCTAAAGGGATAATTAAGATTTCTCTGGAATCAAACATACTTTGAATATGATGAACAAGGGCTCAGAATAATGTTGACTCAGCTTTAAGATGACCCTTTATTTGCTCGCTAAAAACACCAGCTAGAACGTTTAACATGATATTATAATAACAGGTGGGAAGGGAAAAAAAAAGCTTTAATCGAGATGAACTGCTACTACAGCCTGTAATGCTTTGAGGTTATTCTCTGCTGGGGACAGTACTACTATTGCTGCTGGATTTGACTGTACTTTAAGGAGTAAAACTTTTCCTACTTTCAAGGAATGGCATCTTAAAAGACTGAGGATGAGATACGCTCATGCACACATGCTTAAAACACACAGGGATTTCCTGCTGTAGTTGCGGACTGGAGTTGTTTGGGGACTGAGAGACACATCTTTCCATTGCTTGTAAGCATCCAGCCAACCACCAAACATTACCTTGCACTTATGTGCGAAGTCAGTTCACACACAAGATAAACAATATAAAAGAAAGTCTATAATCTAAAAACCACTGGCCTGCTATCAAGAAGTTACATGTATTTTCATTTTGCATCTTTGTCTCAACCTCAGTGGCAATTGCGTTTTCATATTTGTATAACGACATCATGCAACAGCGTCCTGCAAGCACGGGAATTTAGCTTTCTTAAAGTTTTAATTTCTGATTCTTATCAAAATTCATTATTCAAGATTGTTTCTGTTTGTAGGTTCCTCATTAAAAGGCTTAAAAAAAAGGCTTTTTTTGTGGGAAAATAGAAGCACCGCAGAACCATTAGATTATAAATACAAAGTGCTGAATGAAGTAAGTGAAAAAGCAGAGTAAGTAAAGAAACATACACAAATTGGCAGCAGTGAGCCAGCTGGATTAAAGTGACATGGAAAATGAGGTCTGGTACATGTGTTTATTAGAACTAAACTCCAAACTAGATTTATGATTATGCAAAGGTGTGGTATTCTGGAAATTAGCATGGAAGTAATACTATAAAAACACCAAAGAAGGGGCTCCTGACAAAGTTCACAATGTTTCCTTTAGTCCCAGCTGTGAACAAATATGAGGCCACAGAAGGCTACAGTGGATCTTTAGAAGGCCAAGTTGGAGCGATGCTTTTATAGCTCGGCATCAGCTGGATTGCATAATACTGACCGCACCAACAACACCGGACTTGCACATCTGTCTAAAAAAAACTATTGTCTTAAGCCAGTTATAAACTTGACTCGAAAAACACTTCAAAAACAGCTGCAGAACTTTAGCTATGACTCATTAGTTTGCTCGTGTTTTACAGATTTGTTGTTTTCCCGGGCGCACTGACAGTAGTCACAGTCATGGCTTTTTTCCTGGCTTTACTTTTTCCTTATTCACTTAATGTTTGGCTTTTTAAACGTTACCTGGTCCGGACACAGGAGGCTCAGGCTTGTGGGATTTCTTGGGGTCAAGTCTGTCCTTCTCAAGCTGTTTTCGTGTACTGCGTTGTCGGGCCTCTCTAAACATGGGTAAGGCATGAGCTGGTGACACAAAGAGTAAACAAACACATTAAAGTTACTGTGGTAAATAACATCACATAGCAATGCCACATGAGAAAGAATTCCAGGAACTAAGCAAAATTCCTTATTTTTGCAGCCGACACAGTCTTACAATAAAAAAAGACAGATGTACATACAGTTGTGTTTAAAATAATCATCATTTGTCCCGTGGAGTATAACCGTTGTTTCTGACAACTGCTTCACATCTGTGTTCATTCAGTCGACCAACTTCTGACACCTGTGAACAGGTGAACATTGGACGACATTCTATAATTCTTCTTGCTTTTCTTTCTTTTTCCTGAGAAACAGCATTTTTGATGGCTCGCCACAAGGCTTCTATTGGATCCAGGTCCAGGATGGTGCTGGCCACTGCATTATGTTCAGCTTGTTGGTCTGGAACCAAGATGCTGCTGCTTACTGGGGTGTTTGGGCTCGTTGTCTTGTTGAAACTCTCATTTCAAGGGCATTTCCTCTTCAGCATAAAGCAACATGACTTCAAGGATTCTGATGTGTTCAAACTGATCCATGATCTCTGATATTCAATAAATAGGTCCGACATCACAGTATGAGAAACATCCCCGTATCATGATGCTTGCTCCGCTGTGCTTCACTGTCTTCACAGTGTTCTGAGGCTTGAATCCAGTGTTTAGGGGTCGTTTGACAAGATGTCTACGGCCCCTCGACCCGAAAAGAACAATCTTGCTTTCGTCAGTCCACAAAATGTTGTCACATAGCTTCACAGGAAGGAAACCTTTGTATGTGAGACACAACTGACAGTATATGCAAAAACACAAACAGTGAGACAAACTAAGCTTGTAAACGGAGCTTGTAAAACACATCATCCGTCAACACTTCTTTAATGAGGATATAGGCTTAATGGAGTCAAAACCATTGACATTTGTGAATTACACCCAAAGGATATTAAAGAAGCCTGATTTAAAGACAGTCTCCACAAACCCTGTAGTTATATGACACATTCAGTTCAATTATGGCATAATATTTAATCCCTGAGGGATTGCATTTGTGCAGCACAAAGTAAAGCATTAAAGTTAACAGAAGTTTATAGTATTGTGGCTGTCACTATTACAGTTGACTGAATAATCTCTTAGGAAATCATTCAATCAACATATTCTACGATGTCCCTTATTGCAGTGAGCCTGAAAAAGTCTCTGAAGACACTGCTTCAGCTTTATTTGTTTTGAGAATGTGCAGTGTTGTCCATTTTGTTTTAGCACAAGTAGCAGCAAAAAATTAACAGAGCAGAGCCAGCCTTCTTTATTAATTTGATCACTTTCTTTGATCCACTGGCCGTGATGCTGATCCCAGAACAGATGACAGATGAACAGAACATCCTGCAGCAAATGTTTAAGAACCTAAGATAAATCTCATTCAGGATTTAACATTTCTGAGCATAAAAGAATATAAAAAAATAATAAATAGATCGATGGATAAAGTATTTTGAATGCACGTACTGTACATTTTTAAAATATTTTTTTTCTGAGCAAAGAATTTCTCAATAAAAGCAAAAAAGAAAAAGAAAAGAAATTTCAATTCATTCTCCATGTTCAGCTTATTTGGACTTTGTGCTCAACCAGACAACAGCGCAAAAGCCAGTCTTTCAGCAAGGCCTTTTCACACAGTGATTGTCTCATATCTGTGTTGTCCTCATAAGGCTGCGGCCATACTCCTTATTCTCTGAACGGAGTGAGAGCTTATATCTCACACAGTATATGCCAGAGTTGCAGAATCATCTGAATGACAGGGGACCGCTGGTAAGAGCGCTGTGCTCAAAACAGTAGTTCTGTGTGCTGCATTTTACTAACCAAAAAAAAACAAACCAAACACCAACACATGAGGGGTCTTATGCCCACTCTACCCACAGGCATGCACCCACAGTTTAAGAATCACTGCTCTAGGCTAAGCTACCTCAGCAAGCCAACCATGCAAAGCCAGAATCTGTTTTTTTTCTTTCCCCCCAACCATCCAGTCGATGACACAATTTTGGACAATGTGAGATGTAGCATAGTCATTAGTTTGAAGTGCTTTTGTAATGCTATCAATGTTTCTTTACATTGAGCAAGTGTGCAGACAGGGGTGCAAGCAAAGTAGCCATTTGGCAAGCGTCATACAAATGTGTCACATGGTGAATGTATTTAAGTGAGGGAAGAAAATCCACAAACAAGGCGTTTCAGAAGGAGTGTCTTCTGTGAAAGGCCATAACTCACTTGGTTATGGATATGGGTTTTTGTCGTTTTGCACTTTTTTTTTTTTTTTTACATGGACAGAAAGCTGCTTAACACAATGAAGGAAGTAAAATTAAATGGGTAAATGTGTCATCCATATTAAATGTTTACGTTAATGTCAAAAAGGCGATGGGTTCTGTTCTGCACCTGCACTGACCACACTACCCAACGGATTGTTTGAATTCACAAATTATGCAGTAGATGCAGCAGCCGTCGTCCTTAAACCACATTCCCTAAAGCTGTATTACCTATGTTGATATGATGGCCATTTATATTTAGCCCACTTGATCTCTGGCAGCATCCTTCCTCTTTCTGCTGTAATGCACACCAATATACTCAATACATGTTTAGAATCAGACAATTACTTTAACAATTTTTACACTTTCATGAACTCCATCACAACAAAGGCCCTCCCCGCACTTAAACCCTAGAGTGTCCGAGTGAACGGGTGCATTATTTAGTGTGAATGAGTGCCCTTGAAGTTGTGTGAGAAAGACTGTGTGTGGTGTGTGTGTGTGTTAGCATTCAAGTTGAAAAGTGTGTGTGCTCTGCTCTTATCCTCAGGGGTTACAAAGAGACACTGTAGTAAAGAGCTGGATAAAGTGATTTTCCATTCAGGAGCCCTGTCGCTGTTCAGTGTTAATTCTTCTCCGCCATGCTACATTAAGCAAAAAGGTTACTGTTAACAGATTCCCTCGCTTTTCTCAATGGGCCATCACTTGCTTCCTGTCCCTTCTAATTTTCCAGTCCCAGGCCATCAAGTGCGTCACTCAGCACTTGCAGCAGTGAAATGTCTGTCTACTTCACACCCTGTTGGCATGGAAATGAAATCACATGATGCATCCGAAATGGGAGTCACAGCCCAAACAGTAAATGGTGTCTGAATTGGGACTTAGCAGCCTTCTCCATGACACCGAGTCGGCAGCTGCTCTGTTCCTGATGGTTCGTGTATTTGGTTGGGGGGGGGGGGGGGGGGGGCAAAGGTGTGTGAAGCACGCACAAAAGAGATGACAGCCTCATGTGTTGGTGATACGACAGGTATGGGGGTAGTGCGTGGTTAAACCAGAAGGAGATCACGCCAGCGGAGGTGGGAGAGGAGGCTGTCCGTTGCGTGATCCCTGCATGACAGGAGAGCACATGGCTGTCGCGTGGCACAATGCCCCCGTGGCTGTCGATTCAATAATCCACACCCAGGTCCATCAGCTAATGGGCCCGTGAACACCCTAGCAAACTGTCATCCCATACAAAGCCCCTGGCACGAGACAAGAGTTGCTCTGTACATTTGTGTCGATGGTGCACGCTAAAACAGCCCGCAATGAATGAGTTTAAGTAAACTATTAAATTGCAAACATATTATTCCCAAAAGGATCTTATGAAACTATACATACGTACATGTTGCATGCGCCCTGTACAGAAATGGAACTTACGTGTGATGATGTAATCTTGCGTTAGTGCCTCTGCTTGTTTCTCTTTGCGCTTGCTCTTCACTACACACAGCTTAGCCCCTCTGAAAGACAATATCATGTTAAGAAAACAAAAGGCTGAAAAAACTTGATCAGCAGCAAATTTTTCCACACGATTCTCCGCACCCACAGCCTCATATCGCCAATGCCTTCAGGCAGAACCTGGTTGCTGTCCAATAAACATTAAAAGTACATTGCATATGGCCCATGTGGATTTATCATACAATACAAAGAAACGATTCGGTTATGATAGTTGGTTTGTTGAGAGCATGGAGGAAATGAGAATTCTCAAACATTTGGAAAAATGAATTAGCTTTTTTCTGCCTTACTTTATCTAAGACAGTAACAACATCTCATTAAAGCTCTTTAAAGTCAGTATGACATATATGAATAAAAACTACTCGCCATTGCTAAGAGTTATAATGGGAGGAGTTCTATAGGATTTACATAAAACCAGAATTCAGACATTTTACAAGTTCTTTAAACTCTATATTTATTTGAAAATGGCATTACCATAGAATGGTTTTCCAAAATACATTTATTTTGAATTTAACTCTGAAAAGTTGAGGACTAAGGGCCTGTTAACTTTTGTGTCACGTATTTTTTTTTTCTTTTACAATTGTAAGTGTTGCCTTCACAGATGTGCAAGTCACCCATGCCATGTACATTAATCTACACCCACTGGATCGTTGCCTCTCCTCCACTGCATGACGCACTCATAATTTCCAAAAAGGAATTACACATTATGAACTGACAGACCACAGGACAGTTTTCCACTTTGCCTCAATTTATTTGAAATGAGCACATGCTCAGAAAAGGCAACAGTCTTTCTCAAGCTTGTTCATTTGCTTTTCTTTGCATTACCCAGGTTTTAACTTTCTTTTGTAGATGCAGTGGCAAGGTTTGTTCTTGAATACGTTTTTGTATTTGTTTCTTTTTCTGACCTGTTTTCCAGTAAACACATTTACACATATCTCCAGGTTTTTGATACTCCAGTCTCAACATTTTTGCGACAGGTTGATGGCATTCAATTTAAAATGTACATATTTTTCTTGGTAAAAAAAAAAAAAGGAAAAAGCAGGATTTTAATGATCTGATTTATACTTACAATGAAAGTTGGATTGTATTATATAGTGTAATATTACAATGTTTTCTATTCCTTGAGAGCTTTTATTGGTAATAAAGGCAAAGTACTACCAAAGCTATCAATGAAAGTATAAACTGAACATACCTGTGGCTTTTAACTGGATCATAGTATACCTTGGCTAGTCCGTTTCCAGTACCCACCATTATCTGGTTAAGTTTTGGGTGCCACAGACAGCGGACAACACTCTGAAATACATACACAAAGACAAAAAAATAACATGAATCAGTAAAAAATAAATAAATAAATAAATAAATTCTGCTTTGGAACAATAATTAGAGATTACAAGCTGCGAACTTACTCTGTTATGAGTAAGTGTAGAAATAATTTAGGTTGTGCTTTTCACCCTACTAAAGGTAAGAATTATTTTCTATTGCTTTAAATACCGAGTGTGTGACCCAGGTCAGCTGTGAAGGTACAGCATAGAAAAGTCCCAGTGTGCTCTGCAGTTCCAGTTGACTATATTTGGTCGCTGGGATGAGTGCTGGATCCCTTGGTCTGTGTGTGACAGATGGCCCAGTGCCAATAGGCAAATGTGACCACAGTTATCCAGAGGTGGGCGTTTGTGTGTGTGTGTGTGTGTGCGTGCATTAAAGAGAGACAGACAAAAAAAAAGAAGGAGAAGAGGCAAGGAGGACAATATAAATATAGTTGTTAGACAGTGACATTGTGCGATATGTGAGCTACAATGAAGAACTAGAAACCCCCTGCAGCAGCAGCTCCTTTCTTCACACACTATTATCCCAGCCCTCCAATGGGGTCTAGAGCAGTAGTGTGGGATGGGGGGTGGGTAAGACTATGACTGGGGCATCCAGATTCAGTGACACTGAAAGCTCCTTAACGCCCAGCTGTTCAGCTTCCCACCAGGATATGAGGGAAAACAGCCTTTACCGTACATGTGCAATCATACATGCAGATATGTATGTGGACAAATATACACAGAGAGAGGGGCATCTAGGCCTATAAAGACCTCTTTCCGATGACATAATAGAAATGAAAGTGGACATAGTCTGATCTTCATGTGACACATGCACACAACCAGGTCTGGATATCAGTGGTGTGTAGCTCTTTGGCCAGATGAAGGTTAATCTCCCCAACCAGATGAGCCAACTGTAACTGATAAACTGTTCTAGAAAATGATTTAAACTGGATGTGCCTAACACGAGCATTACATTTTCTATCATGAATTGGTGACTCAAGTCAATTTGAATAAATTATTTCATTTGGTAACTTGATAACCACACAGGCGATTATGTTTGCACGCCATCTAATCCGCAGAATCATTTCACCATAAATCCTGATTTAAACAATAATTCCTAACTGTAAAAATCCGTTATATTTCTCATGGGACAGATGCTCAGCCTATAGAAGGTTTAAGACTAACTGCAACATGTTCCAACACGCAAGCATTATGAGCAACTCAAGTCTTCACACGGAGGATGTGCTCCAGTGGAAATGTGTGATGGATAATAAATTGGGCTGTCAGAGTTGCTCCCACAGCAGTGACAGTCCTCTCATGAAAGAGCAGACGATGATCACGGTTGGGAATTGTGTTACGCTCCACAGGTGCAGTCAAGGTTTTGACGTTGATAACACACATCAGTGATCACCAAAACACCAAACAAATGACAATACAGTAAGGTACTCTAACGGGTGTCCAGATGAATGAATAAAATGGCCAAAGAACCAAACAAGTGTGTCCACAGTGGACCAAGTTTAACCGGGAGAAGACTGCAACAGCCCAGCTGAGTGGGGCGCATCAAAGCTGCATCCACTGAGAATTCCAGATAAGCTCAGTATGATCCAACAGTAGGACTGCTTTCCAGACACATTCACAGTAGTGTGTTTATACTCCAGCAACCCACTGTTTAAGCTCCACGTCCAGAAAATTGCATCACGTCATGTAGGAGGAACCTTTTATCGATCAGTTCTTTAGTAGCAGTGGCAGGATTCTAAATCTCATCAAAATACCATGGCTGACCATTGCTACATAAATTATCAACTTTCTCAATATGCATACTGATTATGAAATAAATAAGGCAGCACTAAAGCGCCAAAACCAGTCAAGTGTACTTCATGTTTAGTACTCGTGAGTGGATCCAAATGTGGACTTGTGAAGGAATGAGATACGCAAGCCAACTCAAAGCTGCAGGGGAAAGAAAAATGCTCCTTTTAGTAACACAGCTACACACCGCATGGGCTCCTGTCCAAGAAGTCTTTAATTAAAAATAACTACTTCACTGGAACAAATCACTTTTACATCAGTCAAGAACAAAGTCGATGTCTACCTTTCACACTCGGTTAATGTTGGCATCGATTGAAAAACCATCTTGGCATCAAAGCTCCCTTTGGAAAGCAAGGCACTGGGAGCACTCACTGTTTAAGAGTTAGCGAGTAAGAAATGGTAGTTACACAGCAATAGTTCCATCTCTAAATACTTGCTGAAAAGTCAGGGAAAAGTCTGTCAGTTTAAAGGAAGATAAATTGCACAAACTACAAATGATTAGGTAGCTTTCTTCTGGATGGTGGATTAAGTTACATTTTACCAAGAAAAGGCAACATCTGTATCAGACATGATGTCAAAGACTTCAAATCATTATTTTTACATAGTAACAGTAGCTGACTATGAATATGGGGAGATAAAGCAATATAGGTCCCCTGGTGTAATGCCATGAGAAAGGTGACATTATAAAAATAGCAGATGCATGTAAGCTAAAATAAAATAAAATAACACAGCACTTTTACATACACTGATCAGCCATAACGTTAAAACCTTCTAACAGGTAAAGTAAATAACACTGTTTATCTTGTTAGAAGGAAATATTCTGCAGGTGGAACCTGGATCCTGGTATTCCACATAAATGTAACATTTTTTACAAATTAATTATAAATCCCAACAAAGAATCTCAGGGTGTTCAATAGCAATCCACGAGTCTCTAATGGCATCCACAGGAGTCAAACCCAATCTGCAGAAACCTCAATCCACACCAATTATGGGTGCAAAAATGTGCACATTTTCATAAAGAGTTAGAGGTCACCAGGTGTCTGAAGACACCAAATTCTGTGCTTGTTTTAGTGAGCAGTACCTCACATTGATTCTGCCCTTTTCTGATAGAATAAGATAAGCTTAAGCATGTTTGAAGTATTTACCAAACAGGCCTAAGACAGCCTCTGGTCTCTAGCACACCCCACAATCCAGGTCTGGGGTTATATAGACTGTTTAGTTAGAAATGACTTATGGCCCCTCCTTTCACTCGGCTGCCTGGTGTGACACTTTATAAAGACTGCACTTAAATTCTTGGGCCATCCGAGCGGGAGACGGGTGATGTAAACACAATAAATAGCACATTCATCTGGTTCACTGAGTGCATGTCAGCCAGACAACTGATATACTACACAGAGCTGAAATTACAATCTGATCAAAATTATTTTATGTGAAAGTTAAATCCCCCAGCTCGTGGTGGGAACAGCATATTTACACTCGTAATCGAATGTTCGATGGGTAGTTGGAGGGACCTTTTTCCATAGGTTCAATAAACGACAAAACACCGTAAGAAATAATAATGAATAGCGGCACAAGCAGCAGCTTTTTCTGTCTGAGCAGATCGTCAGCATCTGAACTATTAGTAATTGTTGACCTTAGAGAGCACTTAAAAGGATACTTACTACATTTAGAAAGTGCTCAGTTTTTGGCAGGCTGAACTTGATTGTCAGTACTACTAAACATTTGCAGCTTCCCACAGCTTGAAACTCACTTCTTAAGATATGAGGGAAATTACCACAACCATTTATTACGTCTCATAATTCTTCAATGTATTATTTCCAATCGCCTTGTCACCTTCAATGTACCCGGCCAAGACATGTTGAGAAATTAGCCAAGGTTTATTATTGATGTAAAAGCAAATAAAGAGAAGCTTGTGACACTAAAAAATATTCAAATACGTGAAAGAATATAAAAGGACATTTCCAAGAACCACCCCTTGAACTCCTTTTTTGAGACAAAAGTATCATTAAAATACCTGAATCATTACGACTTGCAGATAAATTTAGAGTGATCAGGACTGATAAAAACACTGCTGAGCTGACTGGCTGTGTGAACCTATCCTCAAGACTGCATTGCTTTTTGTGGCACCAGGCTTGATTTTGTGGGAAATCTGCAGAATTTATGCACAGCACAGAGGGTAAACAGCCAGGAAGAGTTTTTCACGTCCTTCCATTGAAACTGAACTGAAGCTCTCGGTATTTTTCACAATAGTAGTCAGTGGAACAAGGGAAAGGCCAATGGAAAAATCACTTCCAAATGTTTACCCTCTCTTCGGTAGCGTGAAAGAGAAGACAAACGTCCACAGAGTAATGCAAGGGAGCAGGGTTGTTAAGTTCTAAACAGACTCTTTTACCCAAAGTGTCTGAGGTCCTTTGTTTGATAGTGTCTGCAGTGAAAGTTGGTGCAAACAGACTCCCCCAAGAACATAAATAGAAGAGACACATAGTTAATTGTTTGGCACAGACTGACCAATAGCCATACATATGTGGGTTATGCTGTTTGCTACTCAACATTTCCACTCTATTTTTTTTTTTTTTAATGGCATCATTATTACTTGGCACTTCAAAGTCAAGAGTGTTTTAAATGAACACAGTGTATAGATCAGTCAGCTTTGTGGACAGCCATGCCCTAACTCCTGCCAGACAGGAGTGTAAGCTTTCCAGACAAGAGAAAACAGTAACAGAGGCATCAACAGGACAAAAAAACATGGGTTTATTTTGAGGAAAAACTTGTTATAACAGTAATGAAAGACACTGCTAGATTCATTACTTATGAAGCAAGTTCTTTCTTTTTTTGGCATTTATGTTTGTGTTTAAAATAAGATATTATTAGCACATTTAGGCATCAGAGTAGCTAACATAGAATTGAGTGAATTCTTTGTCAGTGTGGTGTCTTCAGACGACTGTGCTGGAAGGGTCACGTAGTTTTCTAGGTTAATAAATCAATGCAGTCTTGAGAGCTTACATTCAACTTAGATACTTTTATTTCATCTGCCAGCTGAAATTTAAATTATTATATTAAACTGAAGTATAATCCAGGGACTATTTTAATAAATAACTCAGGATCGCATTTAAATTATAAATCAGCAATCAATGGAAATTTATTTTTTCTTTTTTTAAACTAAATTTTTACACAACATTTAAAGACAAAATAACCTGAACTAACAATCTTCCTCAGTCTCTGTTAAGTAAGCTTAAATGTGCAATTTATTGCTGTGCAATGGTTTGTAAGATAACTGAGGCTGGCTGGCATGGCAGACAGACACACACAAACCCATCATTTGAATCTTTTTACCCACTCTCGAATATTTTCATTTAGTGGCCTGTGCGAAAAGAAATATGTGCTTTAACCAGGGAGACCAAGTTACAGTCGAAGGAATTAGCCTCTGTCAGATTTCAATGTTTTGACTAAATCTGTTGAAAGAGGCTTGAAGGGGAGACAGGAGGATTAGAAGCAGGAGGTAACAATAAAAAGTGTTTCCACTATAGAAAGCACCTCTGGCCTTCAGCTCCTACAGACGGTTGCCCTCATTAAAGGGATTTCTGAAAAGCGGGATTAGTATGAGTTACAATATATGCTAACGTGAATGGAACGTGTTGATTTTGTCTGCAGATAATTTAATTTCAAATATTACTCATAGGCAGCATATAGAGGGTCATACGTATGCTGTCAACACTGTGGGAATGACCTTCACTCAGGAAAGACCACATTACTCTGCTGTCTCCAAGAATTGCCTTAAACCATTTTTAAACTTTCCTTCTTTGCCTTCAGTCTCCTCCATAACTCCTCTCATCATTCTCTGATCTTTCTCCCAAATGTTGCAAATGTCAAATATTTATCCCAGGTGAAGACAGAGAGATACAGCTATGTTGCCAAAATACAACTGGCTTCAGACACATTATCTAGATACCGTGAGGACCCCCCTCCCACACTCTCTCTCTCTCTCTTAGAAAAATAGTCTTAACATTAAAACCTGTATGAACTCCAATTTCTACCATTTACACAGCTAAAGAACAAAACAAAACAAAACAAAACAAAAACCTACATACTTAGTTAAATGCTAAATGTTTTTTCCATTAGCCAGAGACAAAGACATTTCTCAGCTCTCGGTCTGAATCCAAACCACTGGCAGAGAAGAAAAGACAGGCACATTGTTTCATTATATGTCACTGTTGTTTCATTACATCAACTAGTTGGAAGAAATGTAATGGGAGCTGGGGTTGAGGGGATTAACTTACGGCATTGGTAACTTCTATCTCATGAACCCTCTGAAAGGAAAGTCGGTCAAAGAAAACCAGTTTTCCTCTTCCCTCATCTTTCTTCACTGAGGTCCCCGTCACAAGAAGCTTGTCATCTGGGCTAAAGCAGCAGTCGGTCCTGTGAGGGAAAGTTCCACACATCCAACATCAGTCCATTATCCACACATGATGCACTGTTCTCATAACGAGAACAGCAAACAAGCTGTAACTAAAAGAGCAGCTGCAGTCTCACATGGAAAAGTAGTTGGTCAGTCTGGTGGCCTCATTCACAGGCTTCCTGAAGTTGCGTATATCCCAGATCTTGAGAGTGTCATCACCTGTAAAGGTATAGTTGATTACAACAAGCAAATGTTAAATAATGAAATGTACTTTTCTGAAGGTTAGCTGCTCTATGATACTGTTTTTCTTACAATACAGCACAACCACAAGAGTTATTTTTTTCATTTACGTTACTGAATGATGTTAAGTAATTGACTCTTGCAGAGTTATTTCAGTTTTTATTTGTGTAAGAAACCTCTTAAATACCTTACATCCAGGAGGAAACAAAACAGTATTTGTGTATACATCTTTTGTGAGTTATATTTATTCATTTTTTTTAACATAGGTTCTTGTATATTTGCATACTCAGTAAGACGCAACCATCTGCTAAAAAATCCATTGCTTTAATCAAGAGTGAGACTTAAAAACTTAATGTTCTGTTACTAATACATGCAGTTTTATTAAGTACCTCCACGTGACAGAAGGGTCATGCCATCATAAGAAAAGCAGAGGCAAGAAGTGTCCGATCCAGGAGTGTGGGCCTGCCGACAGTGGAACTTTGTGTGAACCTAAGACAAAAATGAAATGAAACAATCACATTAATGCAAGTTTACGGTTAAGAAATTCTGTTCAGCTTATAATTAAATGTGTATAAAAGAAACATTATGACTTCTGGTTTTACCGTATTAGAAAACAAGCAGCACTACGCTTCACAAAAAGACCATTTCATTCTTTGTGTTTTAAAAACAACACATGGTTTTCATTCCCATCACTGACACCCAGCTACACAACTATGATGCCTGATAAAACCTAGGACACACGAGCAGCCAAATTCTGTAACAAGACCACAGACATTTACCTTAGCAAACCTTTAGCTTCCTGCCAACCAAGTGGCATTTCAGTTGGTTTTTTTTTCTTTTCTTTTTTTAAATATAGTACTCTTTCTGCATACACTTTAATGGAAATAATGTAACCTTTGAACAAGTCACAAGAATCATGCCACAAGTGTTGGCCGACATCAACAACAATAAATAGATACATGAATAAATATCATCAGGTGTAGAATACAGAAAATTAAACAGTTCTAAGAATAATGTTAACTGTCTAATGTTAACTTTCTATCCCTTGTGAAGGTTCAGTGGACATCATTGGACTTTTGGTCATGCACAGTCTGCAGACATGTTGACATTCAAAGCAATATCGATTGCAGTCGGACACAATATCAACTACAGTGAAATATGTTGTTCCCATGTCACCATTTCCTTAGGATGTTGCTATATATAAAGTCTGAGAATGTGATCTTACTCAGTTTAGCTGTGATGATCAGCATGTACCACTGAAAACCAAGTAGACTGAGTGACATTTCATTCGAGGTCATTGTATTGAGGAGAGATACGACCATAGGATTCAGAGTAAATGGTATTCAATTTCTTAGGCTCACGGGCAAAGAAAAATAATTAGATTTGATCAAATATTCAAAATATTCCTGCCTCTTCGGTCATGTACACCAACTTCTCATTTGACAGCAGTTTTCACCGTGGAAGGTCAGTGACTCCTCCAGAGTTGGTGGTGCTGTAAAGCAGAATGACAGCAGTCCAGAGTCTGCTGGTCCTGACAGAAAGTAATGGTTGCTTAAGCCGACCTATAAAATAAATCCAGGTCTAGACATGAAGTAACTGTAGAATTTTATAGTTTATTTTATTTTATTTTTTAAAAAACCTGATTTGAAAAATAAGACAATAGAACTGTAGTCTATGACTAACTGGCAACTAATCAACTACTTAACATAGTAATGCATCAGTCCTAACAATAACACGTTGCCTTTTCTTTACTTCATCCCATTCACTACACAGTCTCTTAACCTGGGCTAAGTACAGCCAGATTACGATTACAGAGATCGATCATTACTCTTAGCTGGTGAAGCAACAGTCTGGGAAGTAGACTTGCTAACTCTCAAACAAACATAACCTTGGTTTATACAGCCATATTGTCATCAATTCTAAGCAGAAGGCAAATAAATCAGTGAAAAGAGAATTGCAGCACTGCAAACTTTTGACCAAAAAAGGCAGATGAGGAATTTGGAGCAAGCACACAGTGCGGAGGACAGATAAGATAGAGAAAAGCAGAGAAAAGATAGCAAAAAAAAAAAAAAAAAAATTGCTGGAAAGTGGAGCCTGAACTGAATGAGCGATGTGCCCTCATGATAACAAAGTGAAAATAGGCCACTCTTCACCTCCAATGTAAGTGGAAGGAAGTTATTAACTTTCTCAAGTCAGATAACAAAGTTGCCTTGGACTTCACATAACATGAATTACACTTTTACACGTCTTGTCTCCCTGGGGACATTCCCTATCATCATTTCACTCCCAGATTACTCTTGAGAAAATGTGTTTGTTATCTTCTACATCTGCCCAATCTCTTTGTTGCCGGATGACAGCAAAGTAAAAGTCAGGAGGACAATTTAATACAGATAGGCTACTATTAGACAGAGAGCGTACCATCTTAAACCCAGTTAGTAGCAGGTAAGGTAAAATACGCAGCCACCGACCACTGCCATGACTACTCATTGCCCTGCAAACAGACAACGAGAATGTATTACAAATGCACATGTAACTGGGAGCACACCTCTTCATAGTGGCAACAGCTACACTAAGATGAACTGGAGGGCCTAACAATGTTCCTGTAATTATCCTGTCTTCTGATGTTGCATGATGCCACCATAAAACCTTGCCAATGGAGCAGATATTTCAGGTTATGTACTATGATTTATAGTAAAATACGAGATAGATTTGCAGGGTTTGGAATATACCAAAAACATAAATATTGTGCTATAAATATTCTCCAAAGGGAGAGTGATGAAATCTGCTTTACTCCAAACTCCATAAAGAACTGTGCAGATTTTTGTTTTTCTTTTTCTCAATGTGAACCACTTCCAACAGAGTTTTCACAAACACCCTAGTATTTTCACATCAGCTAGAAAGAAAAGTTTTAAGTTTGTTTGAACTGTGACAAATCACTCCATTTCCCCTCCTTTCTCAACTGATATCTTTTAAAGATTAAGATAATCTGTGACAATGTAGTTTCTCAATCATCCAGGTCATGGTAATTCTCAAAGTTTTAAATTTAGGATGTGCAATTTCTAACCCAGAACACTTGTTTTTGTCACATTCAGTGCTTTTCTCCTGACCATCCGTTAGCTGCCCATCTCGTGAGTACACCGAGTTCACGGTTGTCTTCAGACCATGAGGTCGGTCGCAAATTTACTGACACAGAAATAAAGAGGACACGTACGACTGATATTTTCACCGACCAAACACATGTTTATAATGGGAACATATGAGGTCATACATCTAATGTGTAAAAAAAAAAGGCAATGCAGCCATTATTAATAATCCAAAAGAGTCCGCCTGGCAGACAACGGAGGACAGATTGAATATGTAGTAGTCCAATATATGGGCTGCACTCAAAGAGCTGATTTTATGAAAAACAATTTCATAATGTTGGTGATATTAAAGAGAAGTTCAATGTTTCTGGTTATGCTGAAGTTTTATTTTTAATAAATAGACGTGTCCTAAATATCAAACATTGAACACAGAAACACCGATTTCTCACTGATTAATGATTATTGTTGAGATATTCAGAATCTCCAATATAATATAAAAACATGCCGACTGCAGGAAATTAAAAAAAAAAAAAAAAAAGTAGACCAATTTTAGGAAAAAGTAGTCTGATCAAAGAATCAGCTACATAGAATATGACTGTCCCTTCATCAGCAATAAAGCATCCAACAAGAATATCAAAGAGCCTTTCTTGGGTGAAACCGTGTCTTCACTGTTCTGCTTTTCTTTGTGGTTGAACATCTTTGAGAATGTCAACTGGAAATAGTCTAGTTTGCTCTCAAGAAAATATCTACTGGTTAGGAAAGTATGGTAGATCTCCTTTTTAAAAATCACTCAGAACTGTTATCCAAGTGAAACCTTTCATAATAGCAATGAAGAAAACTTTACTCTCTTCTGGATTGTTCCCATACAAGAATCCTGTGGACTGACATAACAAACGTTTTTCATTTAAAATTGTGTAAATCTCTGACAAATATGAAGGTATTTTGTTTGGTATGGATGGAAAAAAAGACCTTAAAAGACCTTAACATACAGGAAATTAGCATATTGTTACCTAACCATGTCCACTGCTACCAAATCTTTGCATCAAAAACCCAACAATTAGCCTGAAACTTAGTTCAAATTCTTAAGATGTCAAAACGTTATCAATCATTGAATATGGCCTAGACTATTGCCCTCATCACCAACTTTACAGAATTTACCTTTGCAACCTCAGCCTTTTCTAATCATCATATAAACATCTGACAGCAATACGAACCGTCACAAAGTCCATAACCTTTATAATCACATCCTACGTCAACCAGGGCTACATATAACAGTGATCGTGCCAAATCACTATTTGTCTGTAAAATTTTGACCTCATGAAAATGAGGTAGCATATACACAGCAGATCGTGAATAACTGCAGATCCAATTCATTCTTGATAGGAGGGACAGCTGACTGAACAGGCAGACCAGAAGGATCGAAATTCTGCTCATCAGCTTGGTCTCGACCAGGCGAGCTCAACAGAATAAATTTCCATAGTAACATATCCCGGCTTAATCCCTCATCTTGGTTTTGTACAACAGCCCTCTGGCCCCCAAACTATAACAAACACTGCTCCAACCAATCACGATGGGCCGCATTTTCTCAGGGAGCACTGAAGGAACGAGGACGAAGGAGCTAGTGCTCTGTGTTTTGGTGATGATTTGTTCAAATATAAACAGATGTTACAGACGTTTCACTTTCATGAAGAAGGTTGTGTCAATTTAAACTGACAAACTTTCTGCCTTGGATCTGAATTTTCAACATATTATCCTGTAATTAAAGAAAAAAAAACTAAACATAAATGTAGGATAGATAACCACTGACCAACTTCTAGAGCAGGGCTCGGCAACCTGCCGCTCTTAAGCCCCTCTGCAGCGGCTCCCTGTAGCTTTGGAGAAAAAATAGTCAGAAGGCGATTCTCGCACAGGAGCACAAATGGAGCGATATTAGAAACCTCCCCAAACCCAACAAATTTGTCTTTGAGCTGTCTTTGACACTCATATGAACATGAAGAGGTTCGCATTTGGAGTCCTGTCAATCTTTGGATCCTCATACTTATGTGAGCAGGTTTTTTGTAGGATGAACTACATCAAATCCAAATATTGCTCGCGTCTCACAGATGCAGCCTGCAGTCCTGTGTGAGGGTGAAAGTTAAAACTGTCTTACAGCCCATCATTTAATAAGTTATTATTTTCCAAAAACATATTCATTTCAGAACCTGAGGCTGAGCTGATGTAGTTGTGTTTTATGTTCAGGCTTGATGGTTGATTGCTGTACGTGGCTGAGGAGAAAACAAGAGGATGACAACAACGGACTGCTTTCCAGACATATTCACAGTAGAGTGTTTATACTCCAGCAACCCCTGTTTATGCCCCACGTCCAGAAAATTGCATCACATCATGTAGGAGGAACCTTTTATCGACTTAAGTCATAATTAAATACAAACTGGCCTATTTTTCTGTTTACTATTTTTTAAAGTTATTAGGCTGCAGCTATACATTTTATTTATTTCAAAGGGGCTACACTTTATTTGATCAATGTTTTACAAATAAGGGAATGACTCAAATAGACCTGCATGGTTCTTTGTTTTATTTCAAAGTAGGTCTACACATGCCATTGTTTTTTTCTCCTCTTTTAAAAGATTGATATGAAGTTGATATGAATTTGTCTTGTTTCTGCTCCCAAACATATACAGTGAAAAAGCACCCGATATACACTCTTTATAAGAGTTTAAGGTTTTCCCTTGTTAGAACAGGTAAAAACAGCAATAAAATGTCAACAGCTTTCTGTTTGTTGTTCTATAATTTCATAAAGGCAACAAACTATAGTTCTTTTACAGTGGATGACAAAATAAAAATTTGGAAATGAAAATTTAATTTGTATCTTGTATAACCTCCTTTTGCATTAAAAACTTGAAAAACTCCTAAACATACTAGGAATAAGGTTTTGTATAGATACATATTCCTCTGAATACAGTATAACTATATATATAAAACTTCATACACTGTTATCTTCATTTTAAGGGTCAAATAGGTTTTGCGGGAGAGGGGCACAAAAATGGCTCCTTTGATAGTAAAGGTTGCCGACCCCTGGTATAGAGGACATTATGAAAGGATTGTTAAAAACATAAACATGCAAGGCAGGTAATACAGAGACTTATTTTTAAATATGGAAGTATTCATGTTAAAATAAGTAGCACCAGATAGCCTGTGCTTATTCTAGCTGCATGTGACACACATACAGCCACTTCAGCTATTTCTAGATCACATGTTGCTGTTTTAAAAGCTTGACTGTTTATTTACTATCCCAATGCTGACTGGCATTGCTAGATGCCATGGTGTTTGTTTCCTGTGGTAATCTACACAGCCTTCTTGTGAAACCAGACACTCATGCACTGTTTGAAACTTCTCACCCTGCTTTCTCCTCTGTAAGCTCTGGCCATAACTTTGAATAATAGTCATTGGCTAAATCATCAATGTTTTATTCAGGTAATGAATGTTTTGTGAATATTTTCACTAAGAATATATTTCAAACAGTAATAAGGTGACATACAAAAGACTGTTTCATGCATATGCATACACACATTGAGCCCTAATCCACATCTACACACTTTCAGCAGCAGGAGTTGATAAATAGCAGAAGCATTACAGCATTGGGTTTCATCCTCTGCAGACTATGATAACAATCTACCACAATGGCAACTGTTCCAAATCATGCTATCTGAGCTGTATTATATAAATACTTCAACGATCTATATCTCTACGTGTTCTATATATTTTTCAACTGAACACCTGAAAGACAATGATGCCCTCTGTGCAGTGACTTCATCTCGGTTTGACCTTTGGTACTATGTGAGGATCAAGTGGCCAAACCACAGTCCTGAACAGCTGCTCTGATCTTTCACGGAAATCATCAAGTTGTGATGGTGGGCTGGTATGGAATGAAAGCCAGAAGATCCAAAAACGAAAAAGGTTTGCTATATTATGTCAACTATATTCCACTATGTCTCATTTACACTCAAAAGTAGAAGACAGAATTAGTCTGTAAATCTGAGAGGAACAAGCACAACGACGAAGGTTGTGACATTCCTCAACTGAAAGACATTGCATTAAAGTAACGTAATAACCTTACATTAAAGAGAGCTGAAGGGAGGGACATTCAAGCTGTGTGACGAATACAGAGACAATGGGTGAGTCACAGGAACTGAGGTACAGTAGCGTCTCTAGATGGCCTCCATGAATGGTGTGATTGTGCTACAGGGGTCATATACTCTCACTGCCTTTAAGGTCCCAAAACATTTAGAAACTTCTTCTTTGGAGCACGTTAATTTTCTATTCCTGTTTTATCCTGCTCAGGGCTGGAGAACCGGGGTAGATCCTGGATTGGTTGCCAGTTCATCACAAAGCCACACGGAGACTACCAACCATGCACACTTACTCATACAGATCATTTAGATTCTGCAATAAACCTAACATGCTTGTTTTTTAGATTGTTGAAGGAAGCCAGACTGTTCTTTCCTTAGAGTATAATTTTTTTGCCCTCTCTTCTGCAACGGCCTCTACATATATGTTGGTGACAGTGACGACTGATTTTGCCACAAATAATTTGAGAATATTGAAAATATTAAAGTGATCATTATGAACTAAAGCTGTTTTTCAGCAATCCATTGAAGCATTTTATATTTAAAGAACAAATATCAGTTTTAGGTTTTCCAATATACAGATGAAATTTAAATTAATGTATAAGTGCTTCTTTTGTGCAACTTAAAGAAACCTCCTCTCCCTTAAACTTGTTGGTCTTTGTAAACCCACTCCTCATGTAGGATTGACACTTTTGCCTCCCAGAGCTTTTGTTTTAACACCATAGATTTTTCTCTCCTTTTATGTGTATGGTGACAAAGTGGTCAGTGGTGTTTTGTGCAGCATGGGATGGTGTGCTGTTCTGCATAAAAACCACGCATACTAGAAGGCTTGACTCTTTTTTGATAAAATCATGTCAAGAAATTATCAGGAAAAAGACTGCAAGGTGTTGACTCAAGCTTCAGAACTCCCAAGATCCTGATATCCTGGATGCACAAAAGGCAATAACAAGCTCAATGCAAGTACATCCTTGCATTGAGCTACAGCCATTGTTTCATTGTACCAACGTCACAGGACACCACTGGAGGCCTTTGAGCCTTTGTTTATTCTAAAGCACTGGGCATGCTCAGCAGGGTGATGCTCTTTTAAGTGCTGGATTAAGTTTGCCCCAAATTTTTTGGGTTGCTCGACGTATCTGTACTCAAAATATAAACCTTTGCATGTAAGACATGCATCCAGGTGACTGTCATAATGAGGCTTCAAAATGGTTTCTCTGCACTCTACATCAATTTATTTACCAACAAACACCATCAGCTTATCTATGACTGCATACATAATAGCAATCTTAACGCTTCTTTACTGTTGGTGTATGGGAGCTTCAATTTAATGTGTCAGTAATGCTTTTATTTGACCATAACCAACCGTTATGCATGCCATATTACAAAGTTGAACATTTGGGACAAAGCCACCTTATGCAGATAACAAGAGAAAGTTGCCATATTACCTGATGATAACACTAATGCTGGCTGGTTTGTCAAAACCACCTATTTTGTCATCTGACTTTGAAGTCTGGAAACATGTAAGTTCACCAATGATATCATAGCATTCCTTAGGTCTCTGTGGTAATGCTTTGGATTGAAAACCTGCACCTTTAATGCACCAAGAGTGCACAGTGCCTGGCAACCGCTTAAATGCAGTTTAGTAATTGTGGTCAGAGAATGAACATGCAATCACTCTCTGTGGCAGTCCAGCAAAAGTGACTCCCATCATTGGATCAATCAACTCAGGCCATGGTTCAAGAACACAATGTGTCATCCTCAATAGCTTCTCTTCAGGCTGAGCCATAGCTCAAGGCCATGTACATGATTGATCCTGATTGATCTGCCTGCATATTCTGGTCATGAGTAATAACAGCAATACGACAGAAGATAGGCCTCATTTGAGTTGGGGAAGGAGCAGCAATAAAAGCATAGGGAGGTCAGCTCCTTTTTAGGCTTGTGACTGACTGATTCAGCAGCACAGGTTTCTGATGAGGGCAGAGGGCACCAACTAAAATTCTTGAGCCATTCAGACAGGGCAGGCTCCACTGGTCAGGAAACAGACATGACTATTGTAAGCTGCTATGGGATGCAAGGTAAATATTTAGCTTGAAGAAAGAGGAGTAATAAATTTTGAGAGCTTGACCCCAATCACTTGAAGCTAGCTGCTGCTATGTGCGGCACAGGGGTGGGAGGATATAACTTGACTGTCTAAGTAATAATAGTCTGTGAAAACATACAATTACAAAAGGAAACTACAAAATGTGTGTTCTTTTATTATGAAACTGGCTGCTGAAGTAGTTATCTTGTACCCTACTTCCATAATATTTCCATTATTATCATGTACTGTGACTTATCTCATTCCAATGAAGTTGTTCCAACTCACAAACCCCAACTTAATTTTCTCTCACATTAAATTTCTCTCACAAAATACCAGAGATGAAATACCATTATCCATATACTGTATGAGGTTGGACAGATGAGACAAACTTATTTAATGAAAAGGATGGTGCAGTTTGAACCTAAGATAGTAAAGAATTACAGTATGCCAACACACAAAAAACAAGTTTAATGAGACACTAAAATGACCAGCAGGTGGTGATGCTAGAAAGGGAAATATTCCCTCATACAAGGTTTCTTGAATATATAATATATAACAATATGTAAGGGGTGTGTGTCCCAAAAATTCTCCTTCAAAATAAAAGCACAGGATTTATTTTCTCACGCTTCTTGCCTGCGACTTACAGAAAACCGGTCCTGGATACTAACACTATTTTTTTCTTTTTCGACCAGAGAGCCGATGTCAGATCACACACAACTACACACAAGGGACTGAAAGTGACCTGCCAGCAAGCATGGGCACAGTCAAAATGATGAAGCCTTAACTTTGTTCACTGGTTGTTGTTTTTAAGAGTCTCAATGTGAGAATATTATGGTTGGTAAACGAGTTCATCTGCAAAGACAAAGTGAAGCGTGCTCACTTTTGCAGCCTTATACACACTCAGGCATCAATATCAACTGGAGCTGGAGCCCAAAAAAAAAAAAATTACCATGACTACTGCAGAGTCATTTGACTCTTTCCTTCCACTCAAAAGGCTGAAGTTAACGAGCGTTTGTGTGTCTTTAAAGTGTAAAAAGGCTCAAGTGTGGTCCTCTATTAAAATGGAAGTTTATATTGTTTTAGGACTCTGTGTGTAACCACAAAGTATTTCTTACAGCACAACTTGTGAAATCTAAATCAACTTATGAAATCATGTTTACAAATGAGCAAGCTATAAAGTAAAACAATACCAAACTGAAATGATGCCTTCAATACCTCATCTCTTAAAAAAAAAAAAAAAATTAATTAACAGTGTGGCAGGCCCACGTTCCACAGAGTGGAACCTATCTTTTCCTTTTGTTTTCTTTTTTTTTTAACATTTGTTTTGTGGAGATGAAGCAAAAAGTCTCAGGAACCAGCAGCTACCAGTACCCCTTAGTTGTTCAGACACTGACCTCAAGCATGTCTCACTGTTACAGCCTTCTTAATGTGTGCTGAAGGAGAGGCACTGTCCCGTATTGAACAAAATCACTTTTATTCACAGTGAAGCTCTGTCAAGTACCTCAAAAGAAAACAACCAAGTAAGTGAGCGCGATGCTTCCCAGGAGCCAAGATCAACTATTACCTCAACAATGTGAATCTTGAAGAAACAAGAGTACGCTTTGATCACTTAACTGTCTAATTAACTAATTGCGGATAATGTGCAGAGCCTCTAGACCGAGCCTCCAAGCTATTTTTATGTAACTCAACTCTATCATGACACGACAGTTAATTCAGTTACATAACCAGCTATTTTGAGTCATACTATAAGCATAGCTTTAGAGAGGGCAACATTCGTACCATTTTTACATCAAGAAAGACATCTCTCAACACACACAGTCAGTTTACGTTCAAGTCTGACTTTTTCAATATCCTGATTTTATCTGTCTTGCATTTTCTCTTATGTACTGGGTAAAATGTCTCAATAATTACTGATAATCATGAAACTCAAAGTATGAATTGATATAATTTTCTTTTTTGTCTCGCACAATCGTCAAAACTTAAATGTGTCCAACACTTTCATATGCTGTTTCCAGTATGGAGAAATTCGTTTTAAAGTGAGGCATTCTTCAGAGCTAACGATTTCCTGACCTCTGAACTCTCTGGCCTGTGACCAGATGACCCAAGTTTGATGATTCTGTACCTGACACCATAACAAAACAGACATTCCCATATTTACAACCCACTCCGCATTCTAGAAGTTGATATGTGTTTTAAGACTCACGCTTAGGTTTCTGTCCCAGATCTGGATGGAGCCATCTTGGCAGCCTGCTGCGATGAGCTTCCCATCACGGCTGTAGGTGCAGCATATGGGGATGACCTTCTTCCCCTGAAAGGAGCGAGGTTTGAACACAGATTTGTGGTTCTTCTCCGATTTCAGGTCCCACGTGCGCACAGTGCTGAGAAGAAAGAGAACTTTATTTATCCTTGTGCAACCGTTACGATTCAGTCATAAAATATCTGTCCTTCAAAATAAGATTAATCAATAATATCACTTAATGTTACAAGAGATCCGACTCAGATAGCTACAGATTGCCCTTGGCCATTTTCATGAACATGAGGCTGGGCAGCTCTGTGTTGCAGGGTGAGGGGTTTTGCAAACAGGATAACAATAGATCAATCTGACAGGTATGTCTGAAGCTTCCATGAAATCCTGATTCCCTTTCCTACATCTGTTGAACACATTACACAACCTGAACCACTAAGAAGCTGGTTAAAATACAGACTTTTTGGATATGTGCAAACGTGGGATTTGATTCCAAACAGCCATAAAATGCTAGGCCAACAGGAACTTCTCATGGTTACGGACTTGTATATCAAATATTGAACACAATGTGATGAATTAGAAGGTGCTAAAAATATATTTTTGATATTTACAGGAATTTTAGGAATGTAACATTTAGAGAAAATAGGTCCGAATCTTGAGCCAGTAACAAAAAAACAAAAAAGAGCATCTCTTAAATAATCAGCTCATCATGTGGCTCAATCACCTGTTAATATAAGTGTTACAAATGACTATACTCAAAAAAGCTGTTTAAGCACGTGTAAAGTTTCTGCATACTCTGAATCAGCCTGAAACAAGGCAGAACATTTCCCCTTTGACCCTGTTGCCATAACTTTCTTTCACAAGGATGTTTTGCACAACTTCTTCTGACCTGTTCTAAATCTAAACCTTAACAGGCTACTTCACATACTGCACACACACACACACAGCTGTAGCTACAGGACTTTTTCCATTCATCAACGTACTCTGTGTTCTTTCACTGTTATTTTTCCTCCAAAATATGTAAACCAAAACAAATGCTAAAATAAAACAAATTAAGAAAAATAAATAAGCGGACATAGATTTGAAAATAAAAGAACAAGACAGGTGATTCTTGATATGACAGACTGAGGAGCTCACCCATCAGTGACGTAGGTCATGGTGACTTAACCCCCCCTTATTCATTTATTGAGAGACATAACCACACACACACACACACACACACACGTGTTTAGCCAAGCTCTGATATGCCTGCATCAACACTCATGTCAGATAGAGTACATCCAAATGTGTCTGAGACCTACTGCTTGCCTAACTGGGCATCTTGACCTTCGGGTCACGGGGTCAGCAGAGGAGTATAAACATACAGGCAGAGCTGCCACTAACATCCAGGTGAGGATTCCTCTATGGTCAGCTGCAAAGCCACAGGCAGACACACACACGCACTCAACTGTGTTTGGATAAGTCTAACAATGTGATACAACTGCCTGCTGGAAACATATGGTTTGAGTGAAAACCAGCAAGGGTCAAATAAAACTCTGATGCATAGTTTTGTTTAACTCTATAAAATCCAAAGGTGATAACACTTTAAACAAAATGTTCTGTTGGAAAGGAAAGAAAGTTGCAAAAGACACATTCATATGTGCGCACACACGCGTGGAATCTTAACTGATATTACTGCAAACATCTTTACAGGACAGTTACCTTAATAAAAAAAGAGTTCAATCTATACTTAGTTCTGAAGGAGTAACACCAAATACTGCCTTCTTCCTTGTACATTTTTTTTCTTAACAATGTGTTGTTTTAATTTGGGTCTAAATGATCTTGAGGTTGACCAATATGGGTTTTCTAAGGTCGGTGTCAAGTATTAAAAAAAACTTCTACCTCTAAACTTTTCATTGTATTTTCTATTTATATCATAATGAAGAGCAAATAAAAAACAAAAAACATCTGAATGGCTAATTAAACATTGATAGAACTATTGGTGCCTAACGCCCACAGATGATGATGAATACATCCACCTGCTGCTTCACACAGAGATCTCTATTTTGTTTAAAGAAGACTAAATGCATCTGTCAGGCCAAGAATGACAGCATAACCTTTAGCACAGCACACAAAACCTGGAATGCTATTTATCGCAGGGGCACTTTCCAAAACATGGTAATGAAAGCCGTCAGGAGGACACCGCAGAGTTGGAGCTCGCCAAAAGCACGGGAGATAGACTGCACACCCTCACCTGCCATAAGACGCTTATTTCTTGAGGCAAGGGAAGTGGAAACTCTACTAAAGTTAATGTGTTGTGCGCTAAAATTGCTCAATTAAATGTAAAAGCATCATTTTCTCAGTTGGAAAAAGAAAACCCATGTAAGAAGTAATAATAAAAGTGTTGGGTCAGAAGGGATCGTTGCTTTTGTAATGTTAAACTAATGACATAGTCCGACATCAAGTTATTCATATATACAAGATAAAACAAAACAGTAACAGCTTTGCCGTTTCTTCTAATATATCCCTGTTTTCCCTTCAATCAGGAGCCTGTTTTCCTGTACAAACGCTTCAGAGACAGAGGGGTGAATGTAACAAAATGAGACCTATACAACTTCATTCAAGCATGCACGCTTTAGGAGGTAGCATAGTCGTTCACACGTCAGCTGAGGAGTGACAAACACTAGGCCCCAGATTTTATCTGTCTGTCAGGTTATAGGCTCAGTGGGGTTGACGGTTGCTTCGATCTCTTTCCCAGATAACGTGATCAGGAAAAGAGAGGTGCATGTTTTCCACTTGGTTGTTTATTGGTTGAACTCCAGTGATAGCTGGTTGACTGACTAACTGGGGCTTTGTTATGAAAAAGGAGGATTAGTAGGGGACGATGTTCCATCTTCCTTCAGAGGGAAAGAAGTTAAAGATGAGAAAAAAACAGAGGGATTTAGAAAGGTATAGACACACAAAATTGCACTCAAGCAAGGAAGCCAAAGTAGAAACAATGCGGCCTAAGTACAGATGGACTGTGGGTATAGTCAGACACCAAGTCACTAAATTTCACAACATTCTCAACCTACAAGCTCAACCTAAAAACACCTTAACAAAGTAGGCGAGACCACACAACACAGGTACGCAATGGCCAGGAGAAAAGCAGTCTTTACTTTTCTAAGGTTGTGTCAGGCAGCTTCTCAGATTTAATCAAGCAATCATGTGGTAAGAAGCTTTCACACCTCCAAGGATATACAGTAGCTCTATATTCGGTCCAGCACAAAAAGAAAAACAATGCATTCGCAGCTCACACATACAGACCTAAGGGTCGCCGTCCGTCAAAAATTCAGCCAAGGCTGTAGATTGAACAAAAAGGATAAATGCACTCCTTTAGTTATTTCATGTGCATTCTTGGGCGCGATGTGGAACAGTTGTGTTGTAAGGTGTGAAAGAGCTGTAGATGTACTGAACTGTGAATGAACCCCAACTGGGTGAATCGCCCCAACATGTTCACACTCTTTTTCTGGTGTCTGTCCTCACTCTTCATCCCTGTTCTGTCATGCAGATCACACTCAACATCAAGATGCCTTTGCCTCAAAAAAATCTATCTAAAGTAAGCTATCACCACATATTTGACTGAGAGCAATGGAGAATTGACATAGCTGGAATAATCAATCAGAACATCTGGGACACAAAAACCCATACAAAAGCAAACTTTTTAAGCAAAGGTAGTAAGGACAAAAACATTTTCTTTTCACAATAAAAAAAAAAAAATCTGGTGCTTTTGTTTTTATGGATGCCGTAAACATGATAAATAAATTATAAATTATCAGACATGGAAAAGTCCATTGGATATTTATAATATCCAATATATACTACCATTGGATGTTCTTCCTTTGTGCACAGTGAAATAATTTAATCCCCAACAGTGAAAAGACCTGCCACTCTGGATCTCCTTATTGCTACACATCCAAGTCCAGCTGCAGCCCTGACAGCAGGCCAGCGTGAAGGGAATCCCTGGCATTTGAACCTCTTGGAAACATTCCTCAAATGTGTGTTGGTTTTTTTTTTCTTCTTTTTTTTTCCTGTACACATGTGGGTCCAATTAGAAGGTCGTCATTTGTCCTATCATCGGCTCTGCTGGCTGAAATTTCTGTCACAACATAATATGATTCTGATAATTCTCCAGGGTACGATAAAATTAGAATTATTGAAATAGAGAATCAGCAGCACCTTGTCCTTAACAACACAGCTGCAGATCTTTCCACAGTGGTAGTTACACTTTGGTAACCATTTTAAACAGTGTGGCTTGTTATCTTTTAACAAAAAATATTCAGGGTTTTAAATGTGGTAGTGTAATGTTTGTTGTTTATTAGAAAGCAATGTGGCTACAGTACAAAAATACACCACTGACACAGAGTCCCAGGCGTATTTTTAGTTTACTCCCAGTCTGGCCCTGCCAAAGAAATGATTCCACTAAGAAAAGATCCCAGCACACACTGCCTACACTTTCTGAGAAGTAATTGTGCAGTTTTTAAGACGAGCCTTCTGTCCTTCAGAAAAGACTTGGTTCAGTGCTTTAATAGGCCTCCTTGGATCAAATATTTTTGTTGGGAAACATTGTACTGTTTTATACTTTCAAACTCTCAAACAGAATGGCAGAAGAATGTGAAATGCTGACACATTCATACCGTTGTGAGCAGAAATACATTTCTCTGGCCAACTTTAGTCACACAGCTCTACTAAAGCCCCATTCAACCCTCAGTTGGCAAGAAAAACCAGCCCCACCACCACCCTGCTGTTTCATTATGAAACTCCCTCATCAATGTTTCCCTCTCATCCACTTCTTGTCTTGGAATAATAAAAAAAAAAAAAAAGAAGAAAAAAAAGGAGGGGGGCAGGGATTAATGGCATCATTCAAGGAAATAGGAGGGAGCCTTTGTGAATGAGATTCCTCACAAGCACAGGAGGGTAGATCTTTAATTAAGTAACTGGGCGGTCTAGTGATCATGCATTATATCCTATTCAAATAATCACAACAAAGACATTCTAAATAGGCAGAAAGACCTGGGGACGTGTAGGTGCTGGTTTAATGCTGAGGCAAACACAGCCAGCAGCAGAGACCCACTGGTACTATGGTACTACTTTACAGAATTTATACTTATGCAAAGGATGGTATTAAAGTGGATGGAGCAGCATACATTACTGGGTGGAGAAGCAAAGAAAGAAAGATTTGTTTTTCCAATGGTCCACTCATAACAACTGGAGCATCAAAAAATGCATGTGGATTGACATCCTGGTTGTCCACAAGGTTTTAGCGTGTCATGTGTGGTCTTCAATGATAGTGCAGCCAGTGTCACACATCTTTGTCATACACTCGTGCAGCTGCTGTATTCATGCAAATATAAATCAGGCAAAAGCCAGATTTTTGACAAGGTGGTCGATCTGAATGTGCCCAGAAAGTTAGAGCAGACACAGCTCATGACCCCGGAAGCCTCTAATATGATCCACTGTGGCCCTTTAAAGCATGAGGAGTCTGGAAAAGCAGATGGACAAGTCTGCTGTGATGGCAGCTTTTACAAATAGGTAAATGCTCTTAAATGTCCTTTTTAGTTCTAATAAGTCGCAATGGTGCCCATTGTTATTTTAAATGAAATTTAACATTTGAATGGTCTAATTTGTTCTCTCCAACTTTGTTGCAAACTGTCAAATAAACAGGATTTGTGCCAAAAATAGCAATATACAGCAGTAATGGTTGGCCTCGCAGGGACCACTTTGCACTGCAGCCCAGTTCTTACCCTTTATGCTATCAACACCTCCGTTTCTTTGCCATGGTGATTGATTAGATCACTGTTTGACTGCTAAAATTACTTAACACGAAGCACACACAACAGCTTAATGCCCTGAACTGCCTTACAATTAGTCTGATTTAGTGATCTTGAATTCACCTTGATGAAACCAATTAAACTCTGACTGATTTGTCAACTTAATTCAAATCAGCTGTTGAATTTTATCCCCTATTGTTCTTACAATGTTTCATGAATAAAGGTAACATGGAATATGAACAATTGTTGAAATAAGAACGGGAGATGCACAAATTAATGCTTATATGATTGAACAATTAAGCTTTATGATGTAGGAGTTTTGCAAAAAAACTTAGGATTTTGTCAAAAGTGCTTGACAATCATTAGCCATAGCTTTGCACGTGGGATTGTTTTCTGGTTCAAATTTAATAAAGAAAATGTGAAATGTACCCATAAGAAATGTATTAATACACTAATATCTTCAATACTGACTTCTGACCAGGATAGAATCAGGAGTTCAGTAATCTGGTCTGTGGCCCATTTAAACCAGAGTAATTACACCGTTTTTTTGAAATAGAGATAAAATAAAAATACAGCATTTTACCAGTAAATTAGTCCTATGTTGTACATGACATTACTTGTTATTTAAAAAGCTATTATTGGACTCTTCTCTCTCCATATAATTTTCAAGAAAGATTGGGAAGGTACGGTCCTTCTTCTTTATCTCTTCCTGCTTTTAGTTTCCAGGGCGTATACCGATCTGGAGAAAAAAGCTTTTACATATGCTGCTTCCTTTACATGAAATCAGCTTCAAGTTTGTTTGAAACTGAAAAAATTGATCTTGTTGAATTGATTCAAAGCAGTTTTATTTAACTCATAGGCAGTTTCTTTAAGATGTACATGTTTGACTGACTGTTTTTTGTTTTGTTTTGTTTTTTAAACCCCTTGTAAAATCTTAGTAAAATTATATGTATTAATGTCAATATGGGTGTAGTTTTGTTGGATGGAGTGCTGCTGTTCTGGCTAAGAATTCTTCACAGAACAGATTATTAATCCCACTGGAGTTTTCTTGGCTGAGTAAGGTTACTTAAACACATGAGACAAAGTAAAAATGTAACAGGAGAAATTTATCAAGGATTAAGCGGTCAACCTTCTCCACCTGAAAAATGAATCCAGGCAATGCTTTCCTCTTATTTCACCACTGGTGCTCAGGTTGCTGTGCTGAGCTGTGCTGCTGTGAACGTTCCCAACATGCAGCTGCTCTCTGCCTGTGAATGGGTCCCTCTGCACTCCTCTCCACCATTCTCCTGTGAGCTGGCCAGAGGCAACACCCAGTGCTAACGTGCCAGGGGAGGATTTCCAGAGACTCAATAAGAACTAAATAAACCAACCTCCACATCTGGGAGAGCAGTAACATGGGTAAACACTGGACTGTGGCCTGGCCACAAAGCCAGGCCCTTGTTTCCACTTAATGATGATAGCTCTGAGTTTCTGCACTGCTGCCTGTCACACTCACTTAGACTCATCACTGTGCTGTAGCTCAGTCACACGTGTTTACGCACAAATAACCCTGCCCTGGACACCTAGAGCCAAGAGGTATGCCTCTGCAACCGCACAGGTCTAATGCTGTTCTTGGGAGGCAATTACGTGTTCATATTTATAATTTAAAGTTTAAGTGGTCCAAATCAATGCACATGACTAAAGGGCCACATTTAGATAAATGGGCCATGTGTCAATGCACAGCTGTGAGGCTGGGCTACACTTTGCAAAGGCATAGATTGGACTAGAGGACTCCCTGCTGGCGAAAAAAGAAATGTAGGTGAAAAAAAATTAAAAGCTTCAATTGGAAATGCTACTTGTACTCAAACAAACAGGCTTTTCATTGTTTATATATATATATTATATATATAAACGGAACAAAATGTTACGCAGGGATAAAACTGAAAGTGTAGCAAAACTCATTTCTTTCATAGGACATCTCGATTCGTTCCCATTAACTATGCTTATGGACTTCCTATATAAGTAATGCCAACAAAACCAAAAAAATGTTTGATATGTATGTATGCATATGTATTTATTCGTCAAAAGAATTAAAATGCTGCACAGTTATTATTTAAGTGCCAAATAACACAACAAGACAGACAATAGAGATATAAAACTGTATGCTTATGACTTCAAGTCCACAGGACTTTAAACTGAGCAATGATGCTTATTTCAACTTACCCGTCATTGGAGCAGGTCATAAACTCTTCTTTAATCTTGGGGTGCCAGCAACCACAATTCAACATAGCTGTGTGGCCCTGAAAAGAGCATAAAGTGACAATGAACAAACGATATATTTTAACAATTATAAAACTGCTTCTGACTGGAGGCCTGAAGCAATTGTAGCTTTTAATCATTTTGATGTGTTGCACACACCCATTGTCATATTGTTTAGTGTGGATCCAGTCTGCTACAAGGATATTCACAGTTGCCCTTTACCCTGAAATTGAAAGGAGCAACAAAAGCAAGGGCGGTGGAATTGCAGACAGATGGCGTAATCCAAGGACATGCTTCTGTGAAACATTGTTTCTGCAGCCTGGATACTAAATTGTTAGCTGTTACATTTTTCTATCTCTTGGTTAGCTACCAGGAGCATTCACCAGTGCTATTGTAGTGGCAGTATACATTAGATTAGATTAGATTAGATTAGATTAGATTAGATTAGATTAGATGTACTTTATTCATCCCCCAAGGGGGAAATTCTAAATCTTATCAGATTATCAATAACATAATTAATAATAATTTAAACAGAATGAAAAAATTAAAAATAAGAATTATAAAGTCTAATTGCTGCCGGAACAAAAGACCTCCTAAATCTCTCCGTCCTGCAGTGAAGAGAGAGAAGACGATGGGAACTACTGCTCCTTTGATCCTCAAATGTGTTATAAAGAGGATGGTCCAGATTGTTCAGGGTGGCCTTAAGAGTCCTCATTGTATGTCTGTCCACCACATCCTCCAGAGAATCCATCCTGACTCCCATCACAGAGCCAGCCTTCTTCACCATCCTATCCAGCCTCTTTGCCTGCTTTGGTCATAAACCTTCTCCCCAGCATCATCCCACCATCAGCTGATGCCGACGTGCCGTGTGATGCTGTCAGCTCAGTTGTTGCTAAGCAACAGACACAACAACCCAGTGCATCTGTGGCGATATGTGAAGATTTAAACCACGCCTCTCTTGTTGCCACATTTCCAGCATTTCAACTGTTTGTCAACTCCTCCATCCAGAGAAAATAAAATGTTAGATTTATTTTATGCAAACATCAGAGATGCATATATCTCCTCTGCACGGACCTGCTCTCAGGAAGGAAAATCAAAATCTGTCTTTCAAAAACTTACTACGATCTACAATTTCCCTTTGGGGATAAATACAGTATTACTGAATTGAACTGAATTCAAACTTATGTAACATTTAGAGACGAGCCATGAAACTTATAGCCAGTAACAGCTGGTGGAAACTTAAAAGGGGTAAACATTGCCAAGCAGGACCGACATATTTTACTGCACAGAAATAATGTGAAAAGACTGACATTTGTCACTGTTAGCTGTTTCCTTTAGTTTTACTGTGCACCACAACTGCTGTGAAAAAGGTCACCGGTTGCTTCTTTCAAGGTTTCTGTAAGATGCTGTGATGATGCATTTCCAGCTAAGCAGTGTGAAGTGCATGGAAAGTGTGAGGCTATATACAGCAGAGGGATCTCTTTTGGAGAGAAAGGACACTTAACTTGGTCATACTGTAACACAGTCTGCTGACCTTCAAGAACATAGGCCTTGTTTTGCAGTTTCGTCAATTAAGTCTTCTGTTGTGACACTGCTTGCTGCACAACCTCAAACAGTGAGCTCCTTGCACAGTAACTTAAGCCATTTCCTCTCCTGGAGGAGTCCTGTGGAGAATTACTTATAACAAATGACCTCAAAGCAGCATAACCTAGAGAGAGGCCTCCCTGAGTGCCAGGTCAGAGAGCAATACTTCAGTATGCTGTGAAGAGGCTGCAGACATGACATACCGCTATTTGACAGGATGCGCAAGAAAGCAGAGCGTTGCATGAGCAGAAGCTGACCAAATGACATCGGTATGTGGGGATCAGGAGGAGGGGGTGACTGTTCACTGTCTAAAATTTTAAACACACCACTTTAATAACTGATTAAGTGGAACTGCTTACACCTTGCTGTTTTATGACTAAAATGAATTACAAACTGTGAAGCTGATAGATTTTATGGAGAAAAGAAACACTTAAAATATGATGTGGTCAAAGCTCAAATGGGCTGTGAACGGCTCAAATGCTTCCCTGCTCTGTTCAGTTACATAAAATAAGAAATTATCCTTTACAAGTGTTTCTGGACAGAAAGAAGCACTGCTTTTCTAAACAAACCTGGTTCCTTTTCTTCAACAGTTTGGGACAACCAATTGACAGTGACTAAAAAGAAGCAGGCTGAAAGTGATATCATCAGTAAACAAAAGCATGTTAATGTGAAACAGAGCAGAGAGGAGAACCCTTCCTGACAACAAAGTTTTATATCTGGGGAAATGGGTATGCCATGTTTTTTTTAATATTACAACTGCTACTAGTTAATCATTTCAGCCACAATTTACAGTTGAACCACAATTTACGAGGTTTACTTGGGAAAATGGTACCAAAATGCATACAACTACAATGCAGAGGATGTACAACGAATCCTGATTCCTCTCACTCAATTGTGTGTTTTCACAAGTTATCCCTCCAGCAGAGCAGGTTTCTGCATTTGTCAAGAATTAAGATAAAAAAATTACTGATTATTCAAACAGAGCTGAACACTGGAACTGGGTTTTTTTTGACAAAATGACAAAAAGTTAATTTGTCAAACATTCTGTGGTTTCAGCTCTTTTTATGTGAGTAAATACTCATTCCCTCTGGTTTTTGTCTTTGAATTGGAAGTGATAGATGGAAGAAAATAATTTGAGGACTGTGGCAACAGGGGAACTGTTTTAAAAGATTTTTTAAAAACAATTTCCAAAATACCATATACAATTTATTTAGAAAAAAAAAATAAAGTCATTGGACTACATGCATACCTAGGCACATGTGTCCCCAATCTCTCTGTGCAGATTGACATGAATTGGAGGGAAGATATGCCAACAGAGGCAGAGAACAGGAAAGAGTTTAATTATCACGAGACCCACGGCTAAATCGACTGGGACACTGTCAGCAGGCCAAAACGCATTTTCATTGAACCAAACTCTCCCATCAGCCCATCAGCTCCAGATGGGACTGCAAAGTATAAGAATGTGGGACATCCAGGAAACAATGCTTGCAATCAATGGGCCTTCACTTGAAGTACCTCATCCAGCTGGTGTAAACCATGCCTAAATGCACTGCAGCTGGCACAGATGCATACTGACCACCAATGTGGCTTCCTAGTGCACTCTAAAAATCCCCAAAACAGACAGATCATTCTGTGTAGATTTAGGTACATGAACCGCGACAGTCCTGAAAGCGTTTGGAGTTCCTCTCCCCTGAGACTGCCGCTGGCTGATCATACAGCACAGACCATTATCCTCACACACAAAATCAAACAGTCCGGGGACACCTTGCTACCATTATGAATTTTGGCAGGATGTATCCAGGGAACAGAGAAGCACATTGTCCAATCTGTGTTTAAAACTAGTTGAAACTGTTAGTATGTACTGTTGCTATAGTGATGTAAACATATACACATACACACAAAAAAAAGAAAACATACACTCCCTGTCTTTTTTTAATTAATATGTTCACCTGGTACAGTTTTTGTGCGCTTTGATGTAGTGTATGTTAGGGTTTACAAAATATTAGAAGGGTGGTCCATTACAATGCAACCACCCACCAAGAATTAAATAAACATACATTACAATTACCCCATTTTTGACAATGGTGATAAATTGGAAAATGTAGAAGCTTTGTGAAAGCACAATTTATGAGGGTTTTTGAGCCGTTTTAACTACATTACATTGTACACGTGTTGCTAATAATAAAGCAATGTGTCTGAGCACATGTGTCATTTTATTTATTGCAGATCATTACAACATTGATCTTACTTTTATAGTTTTGGCCACCATGAGCTATTATTTTACTTCTAATAATGTTCTGTAGATAATTTATGAAATCTGGGAACACTGCACCCAGGATTTAAAAATTACCTCCTGCCAAGACACTATAAAAATTTTGATTTATAAATGAATAAAAAAACTTGAAGACCACCAAAATTACATATTTTTTTATGTGCATGTGTACTGATTTTGACTGCAGCCCTTTTTACACTTTTCACTGAAGTAAGAGACTCGTGTGCCTTCACTGCACATCAGGCTGCTATGTTTGGAGGAGATCAGAAGTTAAGTGGAAGGTAATCACAAAGCTAAATTGATGTGCGAGTGTAAAGACAAGCTGGGACATTGGAACAGACCAGCCTTACTAATGACCCTGTTGACATCCATTTAAGTACACATAGATGCAGCGCTGCGCTCTTTCTGTTTTGTCTGTATGAATTACCAAAGTTCAGTGGCTGCTTTACAAGGACATCTTTTACACACCAACATGGTGTGAAAAAAAAACTCGTCACAACCACTGTCCACAGGAGTAAACCAAATCTAATCAAATCAAATCAGTGCTTCTGAGCTACTACCTTTTATACAATGTCAGACAAAAGTTAATAAGTAAAAATCGCAGAAGAGGTTTTTTTTATTAAAAGAGTTTCAACTGTAGCTGTAAATCTATTTGTGATTCTAAACATGTGCTTTGAGTACCGACAACAGGGAAGTAATTAAGGCAGACAGTTAGTACATTTTGTCACTTTGCCTCACGTTGACAGAAATGTCAAAAAACCCATCTTTGACACTGACTGCAACAAGTAAAAGTAGAACTAGATGTGATACACACTTTGTTCAATTAACACATAATATTCTAGTGATTCCTCTGTCTTATATGAACCAACCTGGACTCTGAGAACCTTCAGGTAGTGGTCTCCTGCTGGTGCCCAGAATCAGGACTAAACAAGGTGAAGCTGCATTTCAGTCTTATGCTCCTAAAATCTGGAACAGTCTTCCAGAAGATGATTTGACGCATCTGTAAAGCATTTTGAATTGCCTTGTGTACGAATTGTGCTCTACAAATAAACTTGCCTTGCCTTATTTGTTGCTCTAGTCCACATCAGCCTCTGTAACAGGCATATTTCTTAGTTCAACTGTACATAGCTGCTGCTTTTCCTCTAATTGAGGGATTATTATTTAGCTGACTTGTCTGCTTTTTCTCTACACAGAACCAGACTTAAGTTTGTTAGGTGCCTTACAACCTATTTGCTCATCTTACTGCTCATTTTCAAGCTCTCAGACCTTCATGTTGTCTTGCCAGATTTAAACAATTGCTTCAATATAATTTCATAAAACTAACTGAAAAGATCAACACAATGACAAAAATGGAGATCTTTCATTCTGTAAAGGATAATTACAATCACGTGCAAAATGTTAATACCTCCTCTTTTAACCCTGCGTTTTGTGTGAAAACATAATTAAAATCATCCCCTCATGGTGGATCTTAGTGAAAGACAAATATAACCTCAGATGAACAGCAAGGTATGACTTTATTCATCATGCCATTACCAACATTAACAATAATGAAACCAAAAAGAAAGAAATTGTGCGGGCAATACCAAGTACTACTAAGCAGACATTTTGGCAGTTTGCTGATCTGGAAGCAGAGTGTGCATTAACACAATGCCAAGGGGGAAAGACATAAGTTCAAAATTCTACAGTGATACAGAGTATTCACAAGTAGAAAGCATTGAAAGACAACTGCCAATCACCACAGAAGTGGATGTTCCAGCACATGTACCGTTAGGTCAGTGATCCAAGAAACTCGAGAGAAATGAACCCCCTCCAAACAAAAAAAAAAGAGCTACATCTCACACCCTACAGTCCTCACTGAGCATGCTAAATGCTGACAGCACAGTTGGACAAATACTGAACAAGCAAGGTTTGTTTGGAAGGGTTGCCAGGAGAAAGCATCTTTTGTCTGAAAAGAACATGGAAGCATGTCTGAGGTTCACAAACCTGCATCTGAACAAACCGCAAGACTTGAAAAAAAATGTCTATGGACAGAATAGATCAAAGTGGAGTTGTTTGCCCTTAATGCCCAGCACCATGTTTGTTGAAAACCAAATGCAGCATTTCAACAGAAACCCTCCATAATCGCTGTCAAGCACAGCGGTGGAGGCGTGATGACATGGATGTGTTTTGCAGCCACAGGACACTGGGCAGTAAATGATTTGGCTATTATCTCCTCTGTGTGCCAGATTATTCCAGAGATAAATGTGAGGTCATCTGTCTGACAGCTAAAGATTGGTCAAAACTGAGTCATGCAACACGGACAAGGATTCAAAAACACACCAGAAAATCTATTTAAGAATGGCTGAAAAATAAATGAATAATGGATTTGTAATGGTCTAGTCTAAGTCTAAACCTCAATCCATTTGTGATGCTGTAGCAGCATATTAAGAGAGCTTTGTAGAAGGAAATGCCTGAAAACCTCAGTCAATTTGAGGAATGTTGTGAAGAAGAATGGGCCAAAATTCATCCACAACGATGCGAGTGATAAAATCTACAGGAAACGAATATCTCAAATTACTGCTGCTGAAGGTAGATTTACAAGCTACTGAATTATGGGAGTACTTACCATTTATTTTCTTTTTGGCTTAATTCTTCTTTAATCAAACAATGGAACAGTGTACAGTTACATTTTGTTTTTCATCTGGGGTTGTATTTTCCTAATACTGAGACCCACCACAATGAGATTAGTGTTTTTTTTTTTTTTTTTTAAGATTTTTTTGGCACTAGTGGACTTTATTTATAGTGGAGAGACAGGAAGGGGGGCAGAGAGAGCGGGGAAGACACGCGGCAAAGGGTCGACGAAGCCGGGAGTCGAACTCGCGACCAGCCGCTCGAGGACTGTAGCCTCTGTACATGGGCCGCCTGCCCTAACCACTGCGCTACCAGGGCGGCCCATCAGATTAGTGTTTTATTATTATTATGTTTTTACGCACATAAAAGAAAACAAAGGCTCAAAAGAGGAAGGACTAACTTTTACAAATGACTCTAGTTGAGAAAACCTTTGGCATACCTTGGTGTTAGCCATATCCACAATGTACTGGTCTCCCTTCACACACTCCATGACGTTGAAGCCGTCACGGTCCAATATTTTGGCCTGTGCATTGCCGGAAACCACCAGGAGGACATCACCAGTGACACTGTAGTGCAGGGCTTTGATCTGATGGCTGGCGCGCGCACACACACACAAACACACAAAGGAGATACTTTAATTGGTATTTCTGTGGTGATGCCGCATTGTATGCTGTTTGCAAGCTGCCTAAAAGCTACCATTGGGCCAAACTTTGGCATCAAAATGCTTTGATAGAAGCACACTTGATCCTTGATGTCTTTGATATACCGCAAAAAAAAAAAAAGACATATTATTGATCAAGTGGGTCTTTATTTGTATCTAGAGCTTTCCATTGTGTATATTTAATTATTTTAAATTTAATTACTGTAATTTAGAAATGTATCATTCTACAAGAAACAACTACCACAACCAGCAAAGTCACAGAAACAATTCAAGCACTATGATCACTATGATTTGATGCGATTTTCTTTTCAAGCCTGGAGCAACACACACATGATATCAGACACATGAAATACTGTAATTTTCCAAAAATTATTGCTAAACATAAAAAGCTAATAAATTAATCATTTAAAATAAACTTCTCAAATTGCTTTTATTTGTTGTTTCAGGTTTCTTCTTGTGTGTCTTCCAGAAATCCCTCATTATTAATCGAGGCCTTAGATTGTAACTGGTTAACAGAGCAGAGGCAGCTGAGACAAAAACCATCACTGATGAAAATAAAGTGACACTTAAATCAATGTTGTTGTTGTTTTAAATTAGAGTGGCAAAAAAAGTTGAGTTTGAGTCTTCAAAGTCTCACTAAAAAAGTACCAAATTGTAATTATTATTTCTAAGTGAGCTGAAAGTTGTCTTTTTCGGGGGGTCAAGAAAAAAGAACAGTAGACCTCAAAAGCTAAGTTTTTCTGAATTAAACCCAGCTTGTAAGAGACTTAAACAGCTTACTGGATCACAATGTAATCAAATTAAATGTAGCATAAAATTTTTTTAATAGGGGGAAGCCCGGTCCAACTCAGACCACTGGTTCCCAAAACCAAAAAAGAATTTGATCTTTGATGACAGCTTGGGTTAAACATAGAATAAACACACATGCACACACACAAACACACACATAACTTAGCCATCTGCTTCTGAAAGCCTCATTTTGCATGAAAAGAGGGGATGTCACAGAGTAAGCATGAGGCTCAATGAAGCCCAACAAATGTGTGCGTGTTTGTGTGTACACTCTGGCACACATAAATGAATTCAGTGTATTTGATGTTTTTCGGGGAAACTACTTTATCACGTTAAGCAACTGTGTTGATGTTCCACATACCACTCACAGGGCTGCAGGGACCTGAAGGCCTGCAGAGACTGGTCCATCCCAGCAAAATCCCAGAACCGCACATCGTAATCATATCCACCGGTCACCAGACGGGCCCCTGACGGGTCTAATCCAAGAGCTGATACCTGTAAAGACAATTACATTCTTTAAAATAAAATTAATTCACAAGAGTGGACAGTTCAGTGGTCAATCAACTATAGCTCAAAGCTAAAAATAAGTTAAACCAAACGTTTGTATTATCATAATGATCTAATTAGTCAGAACTAAATTGTTTTCATACTACAATCAGCTCTGGTTCTAGATACCAGACTCAGAGCAACATCTTATTCATTTTCTCCCTGTTGGAACACGCATAAAACCGACTCACAGATGTTAAAATTTAACACTGAGATGAATAAATCCAACAACTGTTGCAGACCTCCAACTTCAAATGTTTTGTTTTTAAATAAGGCATTTAAAGATACTTTAGCTACAGACTCTTATTCCAAATAAACTGAAAACTCACTAGGACCTTTTTTATAGAGCCCGTAACAATTATAAGCAAGCTGAGCGTCGTAAGAAAAAGCCTTACTGTTTTTGTGCCGTGCTGCAGAGTGATCTCATGAGTGTCTGGAATTTTTTTCACTGGGTTCTGGGTCAGGTTGAGGTGAAAACAAGGGAAAAAAATATAAAGAGACACAGAGTGAATTAATTGTGCTGCTTAAGAGTATAGAATTTCATTCAGCTGTAAATTATTATATGCATATATTTATACTTCATCAGACTTTGTGACTCAAGTTATCCACTGATCCACAGTGGATAACTTAGTCAGATATCGCAAAGGTTAAGATCTGATTGTCTTAGAATGAGCCCAAGAACTTTACTTTGATGTGAAAAAATATATTCTTTAATGTTCATTCATGTCTTCATGACTACAGTCACCTAAGCAAGACTGAACATAAAGAATTGACACTTTGTAGCTTTTGGTGAAGATTATTCGATTGCATGTAAGAGCGTCAGATGACAAGCTGCTGATGATGCCAAATGGGCACAGAAATAGGAACCAACAATAGATTTAAGCAGGAGAGAAAAAAATTACTGAGAGATAGGAAAAAAAAAAACCCTAAGGGGCAGTACTGTCTGATTGGCGCATTGCACCGGTCTTGGAGCTGTGAGAGAGACATCTTGTCTCCCTGAGCTGGTGCCTGCAACCATAATTATGTATCTTCCTTTGCCTAGTTATGAAAACCATAAGTCATTATCAAAACCCCATATCTAAAATTATTTGTTCTACCACAACTTCAATTTATGACACTGTGGAAATTCTATATTAATATGTTGCAGGTTTCAGTGGCCTTTTTCTAATGATAAGGAAACAGGAGAATCCTGTTTATTGCCACAATGAATCAGTTTTGTTGTGCTGCCATCTTGTGGTGGGATCTGAAAACATCCCATATTATAGAACCAACTGGGGCTTTCTTGACTGTTATTACTAAAGAAAATGCTAAATTTCTGTCATAAAAATCAAACAAACAAATTACTGCATTACCGATGGCCAGATTCCATTTCAGTTTTCTCGTGTCTGGGTCCCAACACTGTGCATGTCATTTCACTGTCACAGGCGTATTTTGAACTCCTAAACAGATCATATTCTTTCACACTCTTTTGTTATTAGTGATTAATGAACTCTATTTCTTTCTTCTTTTTTTAAAACTCTGTGATTGTCCTGCAGTCAAAACATCTGAGCAAGAGCCTACATCTTAACCATGACAAGTTGTAATCTACAGTTAATGCCTACTGTTGCAGGAATTTCAGACTTACATCATCATCATCATCTTCCATCTCCCCTTCATCATCGTCATCATCATCACTGTGTGCTGTGCTACCCGTGTAGCCTGGTGGAAGAGGAGGTCCTACAATGTCATCATCATCATCCTCATGAGCCGAGTGTTGAGGAGGCACTGGTGGCCCAATGAGCTCTGAGTCTGAGTTAGAGTCTGACTCACTGCTGCTCTCACTTTTCTGTTCTCTAAATATGAAAAAAAGACAGTCAAACAAGACAAAACAACAGACATGTACTGGAAATAATGGAACAAAAAAACATTTTAGTAGCTAAAACACAAAAAGTTAGACATCCTAGCCTACCTAGAAGAAGCATCTTTGTCTCTTTGACTGTGATCTGACGGTTTAACTGACTTGGAGCTCTCCCCTTCTTCTTCTTCTATTTGAGTTTCCCTCTGACGTTCCTCTGGGGAAAACCGGCATTACAAGGAAGCCACTTTCAGACATAAACTCATCGAGAAAGTCAGAGATAAACATTTCCATCTCTCTCTTTCACACTGACACAGAAAACAGATTCTTCCACTAACTAGAAATACTCAATATAGGTGTCTGTGCACACAGTGCAGGAAGAGATAGGACGTAAAGAGGAAACTACAAAAATTGCAATGTTGTTTTCAAGGCGCATTAAGGACTGTGATAAGAGGATGACATCAACTCATCCAGAAATTGTCTTGAAAATATCAGGTTTGTGGTGCATGTGTAAAAACAGCTTTTCACTCATTCTATCATACAATATCACAGTGACTGCAAACTTACCCAACACACGCTGACTTCTCTCAATAGCTGTCCGTCGGGTCTGCTCAAAAATGGCATCTAGGTCAAATGTGCGGGCCTTTCTTACCTACAATGTAAATATTAGATTTACTCAAACCACGTTTTTCAAAACTGAAACAGTGTAATGTATAAAGAAAAACAAATGAGCCCATTTTCAAGCTGAACTCCACATACCAAACCCGGAGAACCCCATGACAGATCCAATGTCTCCATCATCCATCAATCTTGCCTGATGCCAAAAAAAAGAGATGACTGAAGGACTTATTATGGATGCAAACTTACTTTCAGATGCATGCTTAAAACTATGAGGAAAACTCTCTGCATTTGTTTTCTTTGCAGGGCAGACGGATCTCACAAGCTGCAACATTAGTGTACAAAATGCAAGTGTACAAAGAATAGAGTTGTGCATGCTTAACAACAAAAAACTAACGGGGGCATTTCCCTTTATTTACTAACCCTAAAGTAGATATTTATGGACTTCTACACCAAACGCAAAGTAGATAACACTTAAGGGAAAACAATGTCGTATTTACTGTGTGACACCAAATTTGCAAATAAAGTATGAAACGCTCTGGTCGTTGGTCGCACTGACAGCATTTCGTTGTTTTGTGTATAATGAAAGATTACGTGGACTATTAACGCTTGACTATCTGCAGTAATAGGTTATTCAAAGTTTAAAGAGGAAAGGGAACGCACCTAAGAAAGAAAGAAAAAAAATAAAACACAGTAAAGCCAACAATTACAGCTATGATTTATTTTTTTTTTTATTTGTTAGCTTAATTTAAATAACATTAGCTAGTACATCTCAAGCAGCACATGAAAGTCGTCTGTAATTATTTTAGGACACGTATAAAAAGAAATAACTCAGACCTTCATCCATGTTTTTGTCTTCCATGTTTTCAAACACCAACGTTTACCTCTGACTTCCGGAAGTCCTACTTCTTCTTCGCCTGCTATTTCGCGCTCTGCATCACAACAAACCTCCAGAGAGCGCTACCGTAAACTACACAGGGCTTCATTTAATACGTTAAAAATTCTGTGCCCCATCAATGAAAACGTTCAACACCGAACAGGGACTAAAATTAGGCTGGAACTGACTCGTTTAATTTCCCAGTAGTGTCAAGACAGAAAAACTATATAGAATCCGCTTAAAAGGAATGATGATGCAAGATCCACCGTGTAACTGCAGCTGAGAATTTTTGAAATGACTCGAAATGTTATTTATGTCTCATTAATTTCATTTAGAGTATTTCGTTTGCAAATCATACTTTAGACTTGTGCTGCAGCCAGTTGTTACAGATCATTGTTCCGTAGTGGAAATAATTGTGCAATTCACCTAAATACCAGCACATTCTTCCAACAAATTTTTATGTCTCTATAAAGCTGGAAACAAAATAATGATGGCTTCTACAAGGGGATAATCTTCCCAGACTTACCCCAAAATGGGCAAGAAACCACTTCCAAATGGCCTAAGAATCTCACAGAGCGAGAATCCTTTTGCAGGAATAATGAGCAGAAATGACCCACATAGAAACTCAGACTCTTTGGTGGCAATAAGAAGTGCCACTAATGAGTGTAATATCTGACTCTAAAAGATGGCAACAAAGTTATCTTAACAAATAACAGTAAGGAAATGTGACGTCTTTCATTTAATGTCTTTTGTCGCTTTATGTAGCTTATATGATGCATATTTACAAACAAATCAAATATGCTCAGTTACAGTATGTGGTCCAGTGGAGAACTTTGTAAAGCTATATAAATAATTGAAGAAAAAAGGGAGAGACAGTTTCAAACTGTTTTTCTGTTCAGTCAAGTATTACAAAAAATAAAGTGTAACTGGTGAAAACATTACAAATAAATATACAAATGCTTGATATGATATCACGACTTATCATGAATAATCACAGTTTAAAAAAAAAACAAAAAACTTCCGATATACAACATATCCAGTAGGCACTTGGCATATAGCTTCTATTTCATTAGTATACAATCTTCTTAAGTGTCCACATTGCACTTGTCATTTAAGTTCAAGGTTCTTCTGCAGCCACCATCTTCTCAATGGCAGCCCAATCTATTTTGCTGAGGCTACTGCCTGCACTCTCAGACAGATTGTCCAGCCAGTCCATCTCTGAAACACCACCTCTGGCGCCACCTTCCTCCTCACCCAAAAGTTCTGCCAAGACCTGAGAAACAAGCAAGAAAGTCATTGTGAAAACCGTCAAAAAAAGATTCAGAGAAGAACAATAAAAAAAAAAAAGGACAGTTGGTAACGTGAATTACTACGAATAATTAAAAAACTATGTTGATTCAAGTGATATGAAAAGGATATTTTATTTCCCATCAACAGTGGTTGAACTCCCCCAAAAAATGTAAGTTATTATTAAAAATGTGATTCTCACTGCATTAGACTCCTCCATGCCCTGGAGCCTGTGACATTCTGAATGCTCCACTACTTTTCCTCCTTCCGCTATCGGCCGCTCTTTCCAGATGCCTCTTTCTGCAGCAGCTCCGGCTGAAAAAGTGCTGTTCAAGCCTGCTCTTCTCTGATCTCCAACATGCGGTCTGTCACTTCGGCTGGCAGTGTTCAGTTTAGAGCGGCTCTTAGTGTTGCTGAGCATGCCACGCCTCGTCACCTGAGACAGACGGTCCCCTGGCAAAAAAGTCACTTAAAAAAATATAATAATAAATAAATAAAATCAATAAATAAGGTTTGACAATTAAACATATTTGTTGAAACATGCGACATTAAATATGATTACCTGGTCGATCAAGTCCCAGTTTCCTGCGAGAATCTTCCGAAAGCCCTCGTTGCAACAGACTGGGGACGAAGATGAGGCAGAGCTTGTCCTGACGGAGACTTTAGACTTCTTTTATTATTGAGAGATCCACTGTGAATTCTGCAAGAGAAGGACATTACTGTCATAACCCAATAAGCTCATCTCCTTATTTCCTTAAACTAAATATGTGTGAATATGGCTCTCTGTGAAAGTTTCAGGTACTTTAGATATAATTCTCATAAATCACAAAACAGCCAGCTCAAACTTTAAGTCTTGACGTTTATGTCCTCAGACATGCAGCCAGTGATTTCAGACAATAGCCAGCAACAGGAAGGACAAGGAGTCCAGGACTCTTCTGCTACTTCACTTCAGTTGAGTACAGACAAGTGTTTGGATTATACATATGTGCAAGATCATTTGTTGACATATGTTTAATTATTGTAGTATTTTGTAAAAGGCTATTTAATGCTTCAAGTCTTTTTTATCAAAATTTGTGTTGAGGAGAGGGGTCCTTATTTCTTAAAGAGTGTTTGGGTAAAGCACTCTTTAAATCCTTTCTGTAAAAAGCACAAGATAAATGTAGCTGTTTGCTTACTGATCTCAACATCAGAGTACCATCTGCGATTACAAAAGAGATAGTGAGACAAAGAGCCTTTATCCACACAGGTTATGGACAAATTGTCCAAAATTCTTGCAGAATCTTACCGGAAAAGTACTTTGAAACCCTGCACTCAAGCGAATGAGGAAGGTCTAGTGCTGAAGTAGGTAAAAGGTGCTCACAACAAATATTGATGCAATTTAGATTTTACTATTTAAGTAACTTTGTTTGAAACTGACTGATAAGCATCGACTATTCACAGTGTAATTTTTTTCCTTTCTTTTTACTTCATATACATTTTCTTTCCCTGCTATAAATTTCCAAATGTTTAGAAAGAACAGGCACAAAAGGTTAGGGCTGTCAAGAGACTGATCATACATTATAAATATTCATCAATGATTAACAAGTAGTTGAAATGTTAACTCTGAAAACTATTATAATTTAATGAGGGAAGGGGCGGATCACATTACTCTGGCAGAAGATACCTGTGAGCACTGCCAGAAGGTGGAGCTGAGATTGACCGTGTGGTGGAGATCACTGGAGGACATTCAGTCTGTGAAGAACTGCGCTGGCCTGCAGGAGAGGTCGTAAAGTCTACGGCCAAAGAATAAGCCTCACGCATCCTTTGCTTGTATTGCTCAAGAAGCATGAACCTATTAAAACAAACAAACAAACAGTTTACAAATACACACCCAGGTACTCCTTGAACAGTTTTTACAAGCACGTACTTTTCTTTTTCCTCTCTGTTTCTCCAAGTGGCTGTTTGATTTGTGTTTGCTGATCGCTGCAGGAAAGGAAGAAAACAAAAATACGGATGTTGTTTCATTTTACACACACGCACACATATATAAGTAAAACACCATATTATATATTGAGATATCAGTTCTAGTAAAAAGGTAACAATATCTCACTTGTTTTGCAGATGCAGGAAAAGGCTTCCGCTCCATCTTTCTCAGGCTCTCTCTGTGTTTTTGATAAGCAGCCAGTCTTTCCCTTTGCTTCTTTCTCATCCATATCCTCAGCTCTTTCCTGTCATCCTGAGGGAGTACGCTTTTCGTTGATGTCCAGCTACTTTGCTGCTGGTCCTGCGTGCTGTGTATCATGTTGTTTTCAAATTAAAAACAACCGTATATATCCATGTATCTGCTTAAATAGCACTAAATTGAAGTTAACACCATACCTGTTGTGGTGTGCAGTATGTGAAGTGGACAAATCCCAGTCAGTCGGTGATAGATACCCTTCTCTCACCAGCTCATCTAAGATTTCTACTGTATCAGATAGCTCGGTCTGACCTAGATTCATATCTGTCCACCTACAGATTGAGAGGAATACTGTAAGACTTAGAATGAAAGGTAAGCATGGTCAAAAAAGAGAAGCCATTAAAGCTTTTATGATTCGAGATCTACTTAAACTCACTCCTGCGACATCCCAGATGTTTCAAGGAAGTGATCTTTCATTCCTGTAGGAGAAAGACTTTTTTTAAACCAGATGAAGGAATTTAAATATCCAGAAAATACGCCCTCTTTAATTATAAGGTTTTACATATTAGATTAGATGTACTTTATTCAAAATATCAAGATATAGTTAAAAAAAAAAAGTAATAATAATCTGGTCCTGAAAAGGTCTGAAAGTTGGACAAATTCAACCTCAGATGAACAATAACATGTTACACTGTCATTAGTTATTTAACAAAAACAAAGCCAAAATGCAGAAGCAGTATATGGAAAAACTGTACTCCAGAACCACCTTTTGGAGAAATAACTTTAAGTAATTGTTTTCCATACAATGTTATCAGTTTCTCATATTGTTATGGAGGAATTCCGGCCCAATCTTCTTTACAGTGTTGCTTCAGTTCATTGAGGTTTACTAAAAAATAGGTTTGCAGGCATTCATTTTTTCTACGGGTCATTTTATTTCATTTCATTTCAGTCTTTCTTTGGTAGGGACAGACCTCAATGTACAGAGAACATTAAGATCAAAGAGGCAGAGATCTACTGCAACAGATTATAGCTAAGAAGCCAAGTTCCATCTGTCGTCCCTGCCAAGGTATTACAAACTGACTGAGTTTATGGACTTGGGGTCATTTCAACACTCAGATTCTTTTGTTTTTCAGCCACTCTGTTGAAAGATTTACTGGTGTGCTGAGTATCTCTGCCCAGCTGCCAGTGTCAGATTTGACTCTAGAATACTTTGATGTGCAGAGAAGTTCATGGTCAAGTCAATGACTGCAAAATAAGCCCAAAACCACCACAGCATTTTGAAAGCTGCATAAGTTATTTGTACCAATGTGATGTGTTTGGCTTTCATTGTAGCACTGTGCATTATGGCCAAACATCTTAATTTTTGTGCCATTAAAACAAGTGACGCTTGTTTTTGTTTTTTTCTTTTTCAAATATTGTCATGAACTTAAATGTTTAATAACTATCTGAAGCCTGCAGACTCTGAGTAGCAGATCTTGGGTTTTTGCAGTTGAAACATTGTATGATCTGAATTTGGAATGAACTTGGTGGGATTTACACTTCTGGGAAGACTGGTAACTTCCCAGGAGCTGTCTTGGATGTGTTCCACTTGTCAGTGGTCTTTCTCACGGTAGAATGATGGGCTCTAAATTGTTTGGAGTCTTTATAACCCTTCACAGACTGATGGGTAGCAACAATTGCTTTTCTTACATCATAGCTTATGTTTTTCTTCCTTGACACAGTGTAAACACAGTGGTGGTCGATCTTTCTCCTGATGAGTTAATAAAGTGCATTTAAATTGTATCACCTTGCTGCTTCTTACCATCTCACTTCATACAGAAGCTGTAAAGGTGTGACATACTGCTTCTACCTTTTAGCTTAGTTTGTGTCACTAAATAATGACACATTTTAAGATGTAATGTGTTGCTGTTCATCTGTGGTTGTTTTTTTTTTTGTTTTTTTTTTAAGACCTTGCAAAAGCCAAATTATGTTTTCATTATGTCCTGATACGCCAAACATTACAATTAGTAGAGGGCACACTTACTCTTTTGCATGTTTGTATGACTTCAAGAACACAGTTATACAAATGTTTTATCAAATTGTACTCTAAGATCAAGCAGTACACTAGTCATCCTGACAATGCAATGGAGAGTAGCAAAGAATATTTCCCCAAATTCCAACTGATGGTGGGAGAACAGAAATATAAGCTTGTGTTCACCTGGTGGGGAGTGAAGATATGAAGAACCTGCTCTGTGACTGTCAGGAGATGTAGAATAATGAAGAGATGTCTTTGTTCCAGGATTGACAAAGTCCTGAGGGATCACATCTTCCTCATCTTGATTTTTATTGTCTTCTTCACAGGAATTAATTTCATCTAAAAGGGTTGGTTCAGGTCTTGATGTCCATGCTGGTAAAGGTAATATACAACTGATGTTAGCAGATTCTTTCAAGGAATTGTTTTAAGACTGTTACAATATCTTTCTTGTACTCAGGCTTCTTTGTATCATCTATGCAGCCTTCACAGACTTACAAAGTAATTCAATACATAGAATCCAGTTGTAGCTTTCAAAATAGCTTTTCATAGCAGATGTAGTGTTGCATTTAGTTCTTACCTTCCAGTGGGACAGAGAGTCTGACAGTTTTCTTTGTTGCCACAGAAGTCTTCATATTAGGCACGACATCTGAAGAGAGCTTTTCAAGTCTGTTAACTAGCTACAGAGACACAGAGGAACAAATAAGGGAGGATCTACAGTACTGCATAAATATACCAGCCTTCAAGATTCTAAACTAAAATGACATATACATTTGTAGCATAAGTACAAATCGTTCTAATGTACCATCCTGGAGTTTGAGAAGTCCATCTCCAGCTGATCTGCAATGTTCTGTAAAGCAACCAGCTGGACATCAAGCTCTGACAGTCGAGAGGAGAACCACACAGCAGGAGGTGAGGAGGAGGCTCTGCGAAATGCATCACTCTGAGTCCTTTATGGCTTGAAAGATCTCAGAGACAGATGGAGCTACCATCACATTGTCTTCCAGTGTGACGCTCTCTGAAACTCTACTGGGCTGGCAGTGGCTGGGTGAGGGACACTCCTCAGGGATATCTGTGAAGATATTTGGAGGAGGACCAGAATAAGCCATTATCACCACGCTTCACCATAGACATGACTGTTTCAGATTGAGTGAAATCTTCAGTATAAATACATAAAAAGACCTGGTGGAGTGATGGGTTTGAGGAAATTCTCAGGAACTGTGACTGAGGGCTGTGGCTCAGCAGAAGCACTCCTGATAACAGAAGTTGCAAGAACATGAAGCTCAGCAGAAGAAGGATGAATGGAAGGAACGTGTTGTGCTTCTGGGCTCGGACATGGCGGCAGATCTTCATGCTGTGTCACATCTTCTAGATCTAAAACACTTATGAACTGGCGGCCGCATGGGTCCTGCAAGACACAGAGAATGAAACAAAGAGAACTGAAATATTCATTTTGCATACTGTCAAAATGCAATTAAAAAGAAAATGCATGTATGTGGATATTACATGGATGGTCTGCCAATGATCACAACACAAAAAAAGACAGAAAAGTGTCATAAAATGTTGCAGTTGTGATGCTGAATACGTTGTTTTCTATATGGTGTAACTGCCGCAGCCGTAGAATCCAAAACAAAAATCCCAAACTGCTGAAGGCTGTACAACTCCATACGGTCATGCAAAGTCTGGACTCCTACCAAATTCGTCTCTGGTTCCCGTGGAGTCCCTTCTGTGTCTCGAACAGTGTCATTACATATCTGGAAATGTCCTGAACTTTGTGCTAGATTATGAAAAGACACACACACAAGCAGTGATTTGAAAATATATAACTAAATTGCATCCACAAAAAACAAAAACCAGTGCATTATCTTTTAAAATTAACTTACAGTTTGGACTGCCGGTCCATAACAGAAGCCTGGACAGACACGGCTTTATCCACAAGTATGGGAGGACAGGCTGAAAGAAAAACAATCAACTTTAAAAAATACTAGCACATATTCTATATTTTATGAAAGTTTCACCTAAAACAAATCAACACCAATGAAATTCAAGCAACAGATGACAAATTTATGTCATTTATTTCTGATATTTCCAACTGACCAATAAGGTGCACCTTTTAAATCTTAAAAGAACAATATTTGAAAAACAATAAAGAGAACAATAATGTAAATGCATTAAAACTGTGCAAAACTGATATAATATTAATGATATAAATTCTAAACTCAGTGCTGACTCACATTGTTCTGTGTTGGTGAAGGCATCTTGGCACTCTGGAGGTCGTTTTAGTTGTGGAAGCAAAAGCATGGAGCTCAGCTGAAGTGGAAAAGACCTTATCCAACAATCTTTGACCAGTCAGCAATGGATCAGAGGATCCTAGGAGTTACATAACAGCAGATCAAAAGACTATCAAATAGGAAATAATATTGTTCCCAGCTAACCGATCATTACACCATATAAAAAAGCAAGATTTGTTGAAAATATTTCTATGAAAATGGTACTATGATGTTTAACAAAATGTCAGAAGCTTAAAAGGCATGTCTTCTTCAATTACTTTTTCAAAACTAATCATACAGATTAAGTCAGTAAAGTGTCAGTTTTCAAAACTCTAAATGAGATACGTGTCACTTTCACAGTAGTAGTTTATACATCACCAGGCAACATACATGGTTTTGACAAAAATCTTGTGACAATATACAACACCTTGTTTTAACCGTTTAATGTTCTGTGTTATGCAATTACCTGCGATGTTCTGTCCAGTGGGTGATGTCTTCGGCAATTGCAGGCTCTTTTCTTCCAGGTATGTCTGCTGCCTAAAAATATATAATGAAACGGACAAATAAAGTTGGTAAAGCAAACTAAAATTTGTAAGGACAGAACACCTATTATCAAGACTGATGCTGTCCTTTACCTCTTGAGTTGGAATGATAGAGTCATTTGGTCTAAACGTGATCTCTTTTTTTTCCCTTCGCTTTCTCCTCTCTCCTCTTCTGCCTGTAAACAACACAACTGAGAATACTCAGTAAAATGATCCATGTCCAAAACAGGAAAATCTCCAACAGTAAAACCAGGATGTCATTGCCTCTTTCCAGGGCTACAGTTAGAAGCTGTGGTCGGCCTTTCAGTCAGTTGGTCTACTTTAAGCAACGGCATCTGAGCCATTTCAGCCTCTCGCTGCTCAATCCCTGAGATCCGTAACTCTTCCATGGAGATAAGACGGTTCATATGGGTTAAAGGAACTGCCTGGGGTAATATCTGTGGTAAATACACATAGGTTTAAATAACACTGCAAGATTCAATGATTCTTAATTTAAAAAACAACAACAACAACAAAAAAAAAACAGTGGTAGCAGTACTGCTTGCCATTTTGGGTCCAGACTCAATATGCAGAAGCTTGATCATAGGTGTTTCTATTACTGGAGCGGCAATGACAGCAGAAGGTCTGGACCAAGATGGTAGAGGTAATTTGGGAAAGGTGATGGTAGTTTGTGGAACAGTTTGCAATTGCAGCAGGTGGAGACCCTGCATCGGCGTAGGTGTTTGAGCTGGAAAAGCAGGAGGAAGCAGAGAGAATCCTTGACCAATGGACTGCCCCGATGCCCAAACCTGCGGCTGAGAGCTCCTGGGAGTTGGATCACGGGGGGGATTTAAACTGAGAGGTTTTGTTGGAACTGAAAACCTGTTCCTCTTTTCTCCACTTTTCTTCTTAAATGTGGTTTGGTAGTTGTGTGTAACTTTGTGCTCATAAGATCCAAGACTTTGTGGGTTGGGAGTGTGCAGTCTCTGTTGTGCAGGTGGATAGTGTGGAGTACTGTCCTGGGTAGAAAGAGGGTGGTGGAGTTTGAGTAACTTTACACCCGACACTTGAGGAGCAGGGTCATTCTGTTCACCACCATTAAAAGGCAGTAACACAGGAGCCCTTTCAATAGCATGACTGGAGTCAGTAGTGGTCAGGAGTCCCTGTGAAGTGGGTATTAAACCCCTGGTCTCATTCTGATGAATATCCGGTGACTCTGCCCGGATAGAGAGAGGTTGTATTTCCTGAAGCAAAGATAATTTATGTGTCAGTTCTGTCTACACAGAGAGAGAATACATCACAATTGCAGAGAATGTCACAGTAATACCTGTTCCTTTACACCAGCACCACTGGATTTGGAGGGCAGTGTTTGGTTGGAGAAAAGCTGGTTGGCTGCTGCAGAGATTTTGTCTGAGCCCCTCATGGCAGGCTGGTCTGCAAACCTACATGCAGTGGTCTGATCAAATTGGGGGTCACTAGATCCTGAATTTGGCATGCATGTCAAGGTCTGAGGTGGTGCAGGGATTGTAGTTTGAATGGATGATGCATCAGACTCATGAACAAATTTAGCAGAGGATGATGACGGCACATTAGGGCGTGAAGAATTCATGTCAGGCTGGGCCAGAGAAGAGTTCTGCTGGGCTAGTTGTACACTGGAAAATGAAGCTCCAAAAACCTCACTTAGACTCAAGTAGTTGATATGCTAAAAAGAAGGATAAAAAGAAAGACAAAAATTACTTGAAGTAAGAGCTAATCTTTAGTGCAGACTGCTAATTTAAGCCAGTTCTTACCTGAACCAGTCTGAATAAGTCTTCACCCAGACGCTGTCTCATCGGTGAAGTGGTAAATGGCTGGTTTAGGGTAGTAGAAACTGCAGTAGGCGCACCAGCTGTGGAGCTTTGCGGCTGGAGACTTGGAGGATCACCACCAGTGTTGGGGAGCAGTACAGCACTTAAATCAGAAGGTTCTGCACGAACACTTGCCTTTGGTTGGACAGTGAGTGGAGCAGGAGATTCTGGTTGTTCACGAGGAAAACTGTGCCTTAAACAAGTCAGCAAGAAATGAGTCAGCAAGGGTTATGTTTTCTTTTCATGAATGATGCATATAAAAACATTTCTGGTAATACTTTCCAATAACCTACTAAAGAAATAGCTCTCCTTGGAAGAACTATTCACACCTTCGCACAAATATGCAATTTCAAATTCATGACTTACAGGGAGGAGAAACTGGACACCTCTTCAGGTCTCTCTGCATTGTCAAGGTCTGCAAGTTTTAAACTCTGATAGGGAGAAAAATAAATTTCAATAAACATTTATGTCTTTGTGACGGTGTGAACTATAAATATAAAGACTGGTAAAATTAGCTGGCGGTATTAACCGTTTCAGGTGTGAAGATGTTGGCAGAGATGTCTTTACTGGAGCCAGAAAATGACACATCCAAACCCTCAGTGTCACAACCTCTGCCTAGAAAAATCAGACATACTAATTTATTTTCCAGTTTACAAGAGTCTACTTTACAGCAGCTTTTATGTACCAACATAACTTTGTAACATACTTTCTTTTTCAGGTGTAACATCTAAGTCATCGAGACATGGTGGTTGAGAACTTGAATGTCTTTGTTGAGAATCAATAGTCATTTGAAACTGGTCAGCAGGGAGAGGTGTCCGTTGAAAGGTTTGCTCCTCTGACTCATCTGTACAAGAACTACTGCAAAGAAAAACAGTATGCTATATCAATCCAGTGAACTCTCATATGCACACCAAAACTAAGAGAAAATTTTTAGGGAATACAAACAACAAACGCATGCATTTTCTTCATAATAGTACTGCCTTTTGTATTCATTTACATGAATATTTGTTGGAATACCAATTTGTTTATCAAGCAAAGATTTACATCTTTAAAATAACAAACCAGACAGTCTGATAACCCCCATATGTACTGACCATACAAAGCCTAGTTTTGTACTTTTATTGTGCATGACTTATTTCTTAAAGACTACATTGCCTTTAACCAGCTATATTGAGATGTAAACTGTTTAAAACTATTGTGAATAAAAAATGGGGGACTCACATGGATAGTTCAGCTTGTTGCAAATTATGATCAAGGCCAGTGATGGGAGTGTGTGTTGATCCGGGGTAGCCTGTATCAACACTGCTCTCCCTTTCCAGCTTCCTCTCTACATCAGGTTGCAGGACAGGGGCCACAGTCAATTGTATTTCTGGAACTTGGATGTGGGAACTATGGCGGTCTGTCCCCATCAGAGCAGCATACCTCCGTTCCAGCAAACTCAGGGAAGTGAGGATAGCAGGTGCTGAAGCTTTGACACGAATCACAACTCCTTCATCAGTTGTTCCCTTTTTATCTTTCTTCATTTTAACATGGTGTGCTCTATCAGCCCAACGTACCATCCACTCAAGCAGCCTGCCCAGTTTGGGAAACTGAGCCTCTAATTTAGGATCCAGGCCCTGCTGCAATTCAGTGACAGCTTCCACAGACACTACAGAGTCTGATAGGAAGCTCTTTGGCAGCTGCCCCGTTGTAAAGGCACTCTGACTAAAGCTAGTTTCAGAACCAAGACCATCTCCCTTTACTCTCCCTAAAAGCACACTGCTCTGCTGACGGAGGCCAAACAAACCTTTTTGCATCAAAGTTCTCTGTCCTGGATGATAATTGACAGAAAGGTTAGACCTGGATATGGGGGTTTCTCTCTGGACTGAGGAAACTTGCAGCTCTGGTGTTGTAACTTCGTTTCCAGGCTTATAGCAACAGCCAGCTCTGAACACTGGTGGGATTCTGCCAGTGTGTCTGCTCTCTGGATGGAGTTCATCTCTTTGACGGCGATGAATCGTGGTAAGTACATCAAAGGTTAGAGAATGCAACTCTATCTCCCTCAGCTTAGAACAAAAGCCCTTCAGCAAAGGTAGTTCATGGCCAGAGTCCACTCCATCAGTGGTACCCTTCTCTAGCACGTAGCTTAGGAAGAGATCCAGGAAGTTCAGATACTCTTCATCTTCCAGCTCGAACTCCCAGGTGCCAACCACTGGCAGAGAAGGTCTTTCTTTCTCTTTGGCTTCTCCTCTGTGGCCTTCCTCTTGAATTACATGTTTAATCTTAACAGAAGACTTCTTAGTGTGCTCTTTGCCTTTCTTCGCTCTTTTGCCACTGAAAAGACAAACAGATAATAGTATAAGACACAGCATTTATCAGAATAATGGCAGTGCTGCTTTTCCACATTGGCTACCTGGTTATGACTCCACAATGCTGTTCAGAAAAAGTAGCCTCGGACGTATTCTCTGCTGTGTCTATATCACTGCCCACTGGCTGGAGTCCACAATCAGTTAATGTGCTGGTGCTCAGACTTGTGCCTAGTGACAGTTGTCTTAACATGGCCATTCCATGTTTGCTGCCCCTGTCATCTTCTTCCTCATCTTTCTCCCACAGGTGGAGCTCAGGAGGGGCCAAGTGCCTTTCCAAACGCACCAGATGTTTCTTCCTCTGTCTGAATTTGTCTTGAATCAGAATCATCATTGTCTCGTTCACTTCATCTTTCTCCCCTTCTGATTAACAAAAAAAAAAAAAAAAAATGATGGAGACTGGTTATCAAATTAAAATGCAACCAGTTCCAAGACCAATCAATGACACACAACTCTGAGACATTATTTCAAATCAGCATCAATTCTGCTTATTTTTCCAAAACCTAATTTGTCTCCACATAAAAATGTTAGTTTCTCAAGATACATCTGCTTTTAAAAATAGCATATTAGTAAAAAGCAGATCCTATATTATTACATTTAAAGGGTAAAGTCAGTTAGCATGTGGTTAGCTTACCTCTGGTTTACCACAGAACTATCTAAATCACAACATTCTGAATTTAACCCAGAGCTGAACTTAAAGTTGAACCTGACTGCAGTGTCAGAACAAGGACAGCTTTCGCTGATCTGCAGTTGAACGCATAAAAACTGGAAGTATGCTACAATCTAAGCATTAAACCTGCAGAGGTAGTGGGCCTACAGCCTACAAGAAAGCAATTGTTCATGTAAAATAAAACAAAAAAACAACATAGATTTTACATCCACCAAAAAAAATTCTAAACACTGCAATAAATAAAGGACATCTATTGAATCCTGTTGTCATTAAAGTAATCCAAAGAGAGCTGATCTGATAATTTAATCTAAACCATCTAATCAAGCACTTAGTCTAGACTGAACTTTAAGCACATTAAATTACACAGACTGGCCAAGGCATGAAAGGACATTTCAGCAACCCTCATGACCAACTAAACTCTGCCACATGAAACTAATTTACAAAATAAACAAAGATGTTGCATCCGATGGACCAATTTAACAGCATGTTCCCTGAGCAAAAACCCAGCGGTGCCGAGAATTTGAAGACTTTTTAGTAGAACATGAAGGTTGATGTACCAGAAGTGCTCCACCAAATGCACACTGTGCTGGACCTGGAAACATTAAGCCAGGAAATGTCACTGCTGATGGCAGCAGAGGACACTCGAGACAAATCCAGTCATTATCATTAACATTATCATCTTTGTGTATGTGCATGTAGGTCTTTCCATCCACCTGAATTAATAGTCTTAATGCACTACAAATTCATGTTTCAGTTGGTAATTAATTTAAAGGCAACACCCTGCATGGGGATAAATGAGGGTAAATATTAACAAAATTAGTGTATAGGGTGAGTCTAGCTATGTTAAAAGAGATTACTTAGACTCTTGTTAAAACTTACCTAGTTTAGGTATTAGTGTTGTTGTGACATTCTTTTGAGGACACTGCAACTAAGATAAGGCTTAACCTCAGCTGGAGGTTAAACCATGGCTGTAAATGGCGTCACATGACCATCTTACGTCAAGCATCAAAACACTGAGCTACCCCCAGATGTGTTTTAAACAGGAAAGAATTGGCCTGCAAAGGTGGATCCTGAACAAAAGGCTGTGTATGGTTGTAAAATTGAAATGATTACTTGGATTTAAACATTTGTTTTGTATTTTACGTTTGTAGGAGTGTTGTGAAACTTTATTTTTAAATATCCAAATGAGGCCAATTTAATTAAATATGACATCTTCCATAAATGAAGAAAGTAAAATGAACTGTATCTTAAATGCAATATTATGGAAGTGAAATAATCCCAAATGTCTGAATTTACAAACACTATAAAAAACAATATTTTTGGTTGTAGTGTATATTGCTTACAGTACTTCTTTCAAATTTACAATAGAAATTACACAGAGATCTTTTATGTGCTCTGTAGAATTTCAAAGAAAGTGGAGAGTGAACAAAGGTGTTTGCACCTAGGATTTTGCAATGCTTCAGTCTTTCCAGCAGTGAGTTATACTTCTCTCTCAAAGGCACTCGAACAGACTCTTCTTCCTCTGGGAAAGCTCGTACCATTGTGTCTGCCACCTACAAAGAAGAATAGTCAAGGAAGAAAAATGTACTCACTCTAGGTCAGTCCCCTTTTTCCCATTAAATGTAATGTGTAATTATGTCAGGAAATGTCACCATAGACACAGGAGGTAGTTCAGCGATAAGGCTGAGCACTATATCCTGAAGGATTTCCTCAGCACTGAGGAAGCGAGAGAAAGGCAGAAGACGACAGGCCCAGCGGAGAGCATCAACACAGGCTGAATTCACTTCAGGATCACAAGAAATCTTAGGGATGGGACACAGATAATTAAAAATAAATAAATCTTAAATCACATACTTACATGTCACATCCGTGATGCAATTGTACACAAATGTAATACCTGTTTAACTTTCCCTTTCTGTCTGGCAACCTGATACTTCCTACAGTGAATGGAGAGCTGATCCCTGGCATGGAGCATCCAGCATAAAGCACACAGATCTCTGAAACACACTTGTGGCAGAAATATGTTAATAATTACAAAGTGATATCAGATATTTGTTTATGGTATTCAGAATTCACTAAAAGTGGCATATTACTAATGATGTGAATGGTGTCATGATCCAGGTGATCGTCTTTATTCTGCCCTCGTCTAAAGTATCCACCATGGGTGATCAACTTCAGCAGTCCGTCTGGAAAAGTCTTTTCTTCCTGAGCAGCTGATGGATAGGAGTACTTTTTCTTGATCTGAAAACAAAATAAGATACATTTGGACATGGAATAGCATGGGACCGGATACCAAACTGCAATCACAGAATTCAAAGTCAGTCAGTCTGAGTAATATCTGTAGTCTGCAGAGCACAGCCAACTATATTTTAGAGATTTCTTTTTATTCTGATTTTTAACCCTTGCAGGTGTAGCAAAAAAATTAAAGTACAGGAACGCTACAGGAAGCTGTATTGATGAAAAAACAAAAATAATAAAAATCAACTGTTCTCAGAAAAGTGCAATTTTATACATTTAATCTTTTTCATTCACCAAAATTGAAAATGTTAACTTTTTATCATCATTTAAGCCTCAGATAAAAACTCTTCAGCCTCTCATATATGTACCTTGTGCAGTATGTGCCTGGCACGGCGCAGATGGCTGATGTACCACTGGGCAGCAGGATGGCAACAATGGCCAGACCTCAGAAGTAACAATAATCTTTGGAGAACCCCAGACACTTTGTGTCGACACGCAACTTCAGCAAACTGCCCCACTGTTCCTCTATGATCCTGTACATATGACACATGCAAAATGTGTTTTTTTTTTCTGTTTCCATGTAAATGTGCTGCATGCACATTGAAGACCTATTATTTCTTTAATACCATACCTGTGTGTTGGGAGAAGGCTGAGGACAATAGAGAGGTGGGGAAGGCAGGTACAGTCCAGTGGGCACCAAAGCAGGCAGAGAAGAGCACATGTCCCTGGCTGTGTCCACCAAGCATGACAAAGGCAAGGACATAACATTCACTCCTGCCATGACTGAGGCTTTCAGAGTCTCCTGTATGGAAGCCTGGAATAAGTCCCAGTCTTCTCCTTCCAAAGGATCTTTTAAAAATGGAGACAATATACATGGCACGATTAAAAGGTCAGAGGCCATAGTGACCATAACATCAGATTGCAAGGTCTTACTAACCTGTAATGCTCTTATCATCTTTAACCATGTATTCTTGAGACTCAGGTTTATTGCCAAGAAGACACTCCAGCTTGGCCTGAAAAATGCTTTTTGGTTCTAAAACCTTTGGCAGGTGGAGCTCTCTTCTTCTGAGCCTGTCATAAAAGATGACATGTACACAATTATATGTATATGTGTGTGTGTGTGTGTATATATAGCTCTGCTCTGTTCAGGCGAAAGGTCACCAATCCACTGCAGGGCCACATATAAACGAACAACCATGCATATTCACAATCACTCCTACAGGCAATTTAGAACCACCAATTAACCTAACATGCATGTCTTTGGACTGTGGGAGGACGCCAGAGTAAAACCCACGCAACCACGGGGAGAACATGCAAACTCCACAGAGAAAGGCCCCTGCTGAGGTTCGAACCAGAAACCCTTCTTGCTTTCTTGCTGTGAGGCAACAGTGCTAACCACCAAGCCACCGTGTGTGTGACAACAGAAAGTCTATTCCTTGATTATAAAACAAAGCCATTTCTGGGTCACGTAAACCAGACAATAAAATATTAAAAACAAATTCAGTCCCGTGGACTGTTTGGTAAAATTGAAATTTTAAAAAAGTCTTTTTTGTGTGTGTGTTTGATTAAAAATGGAAAAAAAAAAAAAAAGTTTGATTGGCAATCCAAAATGGAAGGAAACAAATGATTCACAGATAATTACGAAATGATAAAGTTACAGAACTTTCACATGGACATTTTCATTCTAAAATTCTCCCAGACGGCGGATTCGACAGAAACATAGTTATTTGTAACCACTGCCAAGTTGAACTCCCCATTAAGTTTCTGCTGTTACTTCAGAAATTGCCTGTTTTAATGTTATGATTGTGGCTCAGGATTTTGTTGGTCGAAATTTTTTTTTTTTTCATAAAAAGGCAGGATGACATTAATGCCATGGCAGTGGCAATAAGCTTTATGTTTATTTTACATTTTTTAAGATGAGATTTACACTAAATATGTGTTACTGGCAAGTGCTGATGTTAAAAGTGTTTGAACAACAAATCTTATGGCACTTTAGTTCATATGGCAGCAGAACATTTAAATAAAAGTGCATTTCACACTACTTTTGAATTCATTATTTGATTTTCTGTAGATAATGCAATTAATCGTGATTAATCAGGGAAATCATGCGATTAATCACGAATTAAAAATTTTAATCATTGCCCAGACCTAATATATAAGTGTGTGTGTGTGTGTGTGTGTATATATATATATGTGTGTAGCAGCAAAGAACCATACAGTCATTTGTTCATTCTATATTTTCAAACTGACCAAGTAAAGTCAAAATGTTCAGTGCAATAACTGGTATAGGCCAGGCTCAGAGACACTGCAGCCTTCCAGTCCCCCAGATGATAGGCCATCCACACAGCCTCAGGAAGGAGCCCGCCCAGAAGAAGCAGGTCCTGGGCATAGTCCACGGTCCATACATCAGATAGATGTTGCTGTCGAACTGCTCTTGCCACCTTCTCCTGGCTGAGTGGCACCAAACGTCCAACACTAGGGGCTGAGAAAAGATATATGTTTTACCACACAAGCAACATTCAAATTAATCATCTTTTAACTGGCAAGTGAGTTTTGGAAACACACCATGAGGTAGATGGACTGGAGGAAGAACAGCCACATTGTGGGCAGGCAGAATGTAGAGCGGCTGGTTGGTGAAGTAGGAGGTCATGAATCTCCCAAGGGTTTGAACCACTGCACAGGCTGCTTCGCTGTGAAGATCACCCGGTAGCCATGTGCAAGGAAGAGAATCTGTTGCAATGCATAAAGGCAGTAACTTAGCCTTCGAGTTTAATCTCTGTTTATAACCACTAAATCTGGATTTATGGTCCAACTGCATGTCAAATACTTCGACAGCTTTGTAGAACCCACACTCCCCCACCTTTCTCATGGCAATTTTCTCAAACCAACTATTCCACATTTATATTTTTTTTAAACAGACATGGGGTTGTAAAGAGGAGAAGAATTTTGTCATTCCAAAGTTAAATTCTTAATTGTCTTTTGTTACTCAATCAGCTTTTTCTGCGAATGTTTTTGTGGGTACAGTCCAAACAAATACTTTATATGGAAGAACTGTCTGATTAAAGTTATCCAATTTCCCTCCCTCTATCTCTTTATGGAAACTGGCTTGTTACTGGGAAACGCTATAAATATATTTTCTTTCAGACAGGACATGCTGAACTTGTTATGAGATTCTATAATCCAGCTTTGTGCTAAGAAATAATGGTAGATCCACAATGAGCAGCGCCAAAGCTCAGTTGTCCAGGCAGTGGGGTGTATCTAAATATTACATATCAGTATTTTAAAAAGCTATGGAGCAGACCGACGGAAAAAAAATCTGTAATAACTTCAAAACTTTGTAGCATCATTGATCATCATGGAACAAAACCCAAATTTATAATGTGTGGATTAATTATTTTATTTTGACAGACTCATGAGGGCTTAGTGCTAAAGGATTATCACCTCCCCCATTACCAACATTTATAATTCAAATTATAATTAAAATGCAGAGAGCAGATTAACCACATCAACAACATAAAAGGACATTTATGTCCCAAAACCTGATTAAAAAGCTTCCAGACCTGCCATCATAAGTACTCATTGGATGCTTGCCTTGTCTGTCCTAAATTTCATTCCTTTCTGTTTTAGACAGAAAACATCTCTTCTGGTTTCAACTCCACCTTTTGTAAAGTAATAATTGCTGTTTTGCAATGTTTGATTCTGTAAAGTGATACTGTTAAATACATTTTTTGCATTGTATGACTATTTTTTGAAGGTTTTCCTTTTTTTAATCCTCTTTTCAAATCCTTCAAATTTCACCAGTGTTTCTTCTTTTTAATGTTGTTTGTAATGGAATGTAAACATCATGATCTATAATATCATTTCTGATGTTATGTTCTGGCCATGATCCCTTTATCTAACTGAGTATTTCATGAGTGTCTCCGTCAATGACACCTGCAAGTTGTTATTCCACATATGTTTTGTCTTATATATTCAAGCCTTCTGTTTAAATCATTTGGTTTACTGATATTCTTGGTCTTTCCTGCATTGCCTGCTGAGGTGTAGGTCTGACCCCTTTTGGATGCAAATGGAGAATAAATTCATTGTATTCGAGTCATAACCAAGTCTTGTTACTTAGTTTATTATTGGCCTCACTCAGAAACCTTTAGTCTTTTAGTGGCTAAAACAGAGGTTATAACATTTGCCACATTGTTCATACAATTTATATAAACTTGACAGCTATTAGTAGCAAATTTCCAAAATTGTCAATTTATGAGCAGCATTTGTACTGAACATCAACTTTTTTAATGTGTTTTGTTTACAATATATTAATTACTTTTTAAAATATGGCTTCAGCTGGTCAACACATGGCAAAGAAATTATATGCACAGCTCAAAGATAACAGAAAGTGGAGATCAAAGTTTTGCGGTGCAGGTTTAAACATTTTTTAACTCATACAAAAGTGCCATTTGACTCCTGATGTATTATCAAGAGGCCGTGATGTAAAACAGACAGGGACTACTTACAGCTTGAGTCCATTAACTTGCTGCAGGAGAAAAACTCAAAAGACTGAGGAATTATTATCCAAGTCTGACCTGTGATGGAAGTCAAACTGTTCCTGGGGTGTCCAGCCCTGAGCAGAATCAGCTGTGCCATGTGGTCGCCCAACTCCTGTGCCTCTCTCAAATGATACTGTGATAACAGAGTGTATAGGAGTGCCAGACAAAGACGTGTCTCTTGGAAGACACTGCGATTAGAACCTAGGAAGACAAAAAAAAAAACCATGCACAATAATGGTTTCAGACTGAGTATAATTATGCAGATGGGCAGTTTAGAGCAAAACATTAAGGAATGGTTCTTACTGTTGTTACTCTCTTGGCAGATTTGCAGTCGCAGTGCATTTGCACTTTGTGTGTAGGAGCCACAGAGAAACAGATGCTCACCTGGGCATTAAAGGGTAAAATTTATATCTGACCAGCAAAAGTTACTTCTGTTTACATATAACACAAAGTTTGATATTAAGTCAAAAATAAATAATTCTGTTGCAACTTTGTATTTGGTTTGTCATCCAAAAAACAAAGGCATTTTAGGCCAAAGATTAAATGAGGTGGAATACCAATAAGAGGATATTACTCACTTTACCTACAAGGCACTCTAATCACAATAGGATGGTTTCAGACCTGGGTAACTGAGCAGTGCAGGGCCTTCCTCCAACTTCTGTCCCGTAGCCTGCAGCGCTGCCTGGATTTGAGACATGATGCGAGACAGATGTTGCTCTTCCTCCTCCCAACCATCACAGGTTTTAAATTTTTTCACCTGTTCCGCATACTGCTGGGTGGTATCATACACCAGCTGCCATACTCCAAGCAACCTACCAGAAAAAGAAAGCCACCGTTGCTATTAAGTTTTGAAACAGTTAAGTGTCTATGGTCGTCATCTGGGGGGGCAGTAAAACCCTTGCTCAAATAACTAATGAATACATCGTTAGGAAAGCTTGCCCATACCTGCTAGAAGGTCTTTGGGGAACAGGTCGAGCCTGTTGGGCATAACTCCATTTCTCCTCCTTCTCATCTTGTAGTAGAGGAACATGGAATACATCTGAATGCCATAGATTTGGTTGCTGAGAAGGACATTCCTCCTCCTCAGAACACCAGACAGTTTTCTGATTCAAGTTATAATTGTGGTCAAGAGAATCAGAGACCAGCTGCAAGATAAAAATGATTCTGCACAGAACTTTGAGAAGAAACTTGATATTGACCACTCTGGTAGGAGTCAGGCAGAGGGGTCAGCAGAAGGCGCACAATCCGTTTACTGAACTCTACCATCATCCTCAAGCAATGTGATCCATTTGAATGATTGCTATCCCAGGGAAGGAAAGACAAAAGGGTCTTTATGAGGTGCAAGAGGCGAGCAGAGATGAAGGTATTCTGTTCTCCTGTGTGAACCATGGAGCTGGGCATCAATTGTAGTATAGCAGCCAATCGAACCACACAGCAAAGTGTGTGCTCCAACAGACGAACCCTGTGTTCCACAGCATCTCCAAGAGACATGCAAAATGCCCAGGCCGTGAGCAGCCTACTCTGGATCTTCCCTAGTTCACGAAGAAGAGGAGCCTTTCTCTCATTTTCAACAAAGTCTTTATCATAATACGGGCCAGCAACAAAACGAGTGTCATTTTGAGTTTCCAGGGCATGAAGAGTGTCAAACATTGAGGCAAACTCCAAACGACCTCCTTCCGCCACATGAGAACCAGCTGGAATTCCATCCAAATCAGACTCATCCTCAAGGAAACCCTAGTAAACAACACACACAAGCAGCAGACTCAGAGCTATCCCATAACTACCACACAAAATCTGAAACCTCAGTTTTCTATCAAATCCAAGCCTAATCACCTTCATGCTTTCAAGAAGCTCTTTGGTTCCACCAAGTCTCTGCTGATCCTGCAGGAAAAGTGGTAATCTGGATCCATCTGAGGCCTCTGAAATGACAGAGTCTGTGATTTTGGGCCCACATGTAACAGTGAGGTTGACGTCTTCGAGGCCGCCGTCCAGATTCAAGCAAGATACAAAGTCCAGCCAAGCCTTTACATGAACCTAAAAATAGTAAATATCAGAACAAGTCAGTGTATAGCGAATAATGACTCATAACAAGAACATAAAAAAATCTAAAGCTATGTAAAAGCCTTGCTCCCAGTTCAGCACATTCCTGGCAAATTACCTGTGATTTCTCTACTTTGGAACTGGTCTTCTCAAGATCCTTGCTAGTTTCTTTTAGAAGTGTTTTCAGTAATGAAGCAGGAGAAGGCCTGTCTAGTACCCTCATAACTGTTGCCATGTAACCATCAGACACAATGAGATACAGGAGACGTGGATGCCAGGTCACAGAATACCGCTGCCTCAGGATATCACGTGCAGACATGCTGGAGCTGGACAGGGAGGCTTCCCCTTTCCCTGCAGACACCGGTGGACTGTAGAGAGAAGCAAAGTGGGAAAGCACATTTTAAATTTGGTTCATATAGTCCATTATTTACTCCACATTCATTTTGAAAACTGAGAAGGAATTAAAAGAGATCAGTAGATGACAGGAAAGAGGGTAGAAACAAAAACAGTCATCTCTAAAAACCAATGACTACTAACAAGTGCAAAGTTTACCGGTAAGTAACTAGAGGGTGCAGGGGCAGGAAGTGTGCAGGACCAAATTCAACACTGCAACCAGAGCTTGTTAGAGTGAGAAGCCCACCCAGGCGAACCAACATAAGAAGAGAGCCTCTCTTCAAAACACAAGCCAAGAAAAGGCTTCCAGGTGACCAGCTGATACTCCCCACCCAGTAAGACCTGAAAAAGAGAACATTTTGTAAAAGGGGAAAAAAACACAGACAGCTTTAAGTAGTTGAGTCAGTCTTAATAGTGTCACTCTTGACAGATATGTGCAGATAGCACCAGAGTGGTGCCATGTTCTAGACTGACAGTAGGTGTGGTCATGTTGTGGTTTTCTTTATATAATCTTTTATTTATTTAAGAGAAAGCCTTTTTTTTCTCGTTAAAAAACCAGATTTTTTTTTTCCTCAGCATTTTTCCATGCCACTCTGAATGTTGCTCTGATAAAAGGATTTTGGGGGGTAATTCTGGCACTTTTCAACATCTGTTACAAAAAGCAAAGATGACAAACGGAAAGTTGTTTACACATGGGATCGGCCTGTTTAACCTTTCCAAAGAATTCAAATCCACTGTGATGAAGAAAAGACATCAAGAAAATAGGTCAGGAGTGAAAAGGAGAGAAAGCAAGAGAAAGTTTAAACAATTTTCTCTCTTGAAGTATGTGAGATCACTGGCACATAACATGTATGAGCATGGAGGACTGATGAAGACTAAGCTGGGCTGTTGTACTATGTGATATAATATTATATAGTATCACAGAGCACTATGATGTCATATCACACATACATGTTTTCCATTACATGGCAACTCTAACACCTCTCTACTCAAATTTCAGCCTGTATTGGTTTCAGAGACAGGAAACAGGAGTGATTGCAGTGCTTGCTAATAACAAATAGTGAAAGGAATATGTCTACACTCGGATATTGAATTGCTCGGCTCTGAGTTTCCATCCAAGTCGTCAGCTGAGAGAGTTCAACTGTGTTACCAACCAACACTGCATGTGACACCATCAGCTGAGTTGTTGCCAGGCTACAAACAAAACACCCCAATGTATTAATGGAGATACACTATATTGCCAAAAGTATTTGCTCACCCATCCAAATTATCATAAGCAGGTGTTCCAGTCACTTCTATGGCCACAGGTGGATAAAATTAAGCACCTAGTCATGCAGACTGTTTCTACAAACATTTGTGAAAGAATGGGTCGCTCTCAGGAGCTCAGTGAATTCCAGCGTGGAACTGTGACAGGATGCCACCTGTGCAACAAATCCAGTCATGAAATGTCCTCGTTCCTAAATATTCCACAGTCAACTGTCAGCTGTATTATAAGGAAATGGAAGTGTTTGGGAACGACAGCAACTCAGCTACGAAGTGGTAGGACACGTAAACTGACAGAGCAGGGTCAGCGGATGCTGAAGCGCATAGTGCAAAGAGGTCGCCAACTTTCTTTAGTCAATCACTACAGACCTCCAAACTTCATGTGGCCTTCAGATTAGTTCAACAACAGTGTGCAGAGAGCTTCATGATCCAAGCCATACATCAGCAAGTGCAATGCAAAGTGTCAGATGCAGTGGTGTAAAGCAAGCCGCCACTGGACTCTAGAGCAGTGGAGGAACGTTCTCTGGAGTGACGAATCACGCTTCTCCATCAGGTAATCTGATGGAAGAGTCTGGGTTTGGCAGTTGCCAGGAGAACGGTACTTGTCTGACTGCATTGTGCCAAGTGTAAAGTTTGGTGGAGGGGGGATTATGGTGTGGGGTTGTTTTTCAGGAGCTGGGTTTGGCCGCTTGGTTCCAGTGAAATGAACTCTGAATGCTTCAGCACACCAAGACATTTTGGGCAATTCCATGCTCCCAACTTTGTGGGAACAGTTTGGAGCTGGCCCCTTCCTCTTCCAACATGACTGTGCACCAGTGCACAAAGCAAGGTCTCTAAAGGCACAGATGGCAGAGTCTGGTGTGGATGAACTTGACTGGCCTGCACAGAGTCCTGACATCAACCCGATAGAAGACCTTTAGGATGAATTAAAGCGGAGACTGAGAGTAATGCTCTCAGAGCAATGACCTCACAAATGCTCTTCTGGAAGAATGGTCAAAAATCCCCATAAACACACTCCTAAACCTTGTGGACAGCCTTTCCAGAAGAGCTGAAGCTGTTCTAGGTGTGAAGGGTGGACCCACATCATATTGATTAGAAATGGGATGTCATTAAAGCTCATATGTGAATCAAGGCAGGTAAGCGAATACTTTTGGCAATACAGTGTTTCTGAAGATTTTAACCATGCCTCTCTCAGTCTGCTACAGTTCCAACTTTTCCAACTGTTTGTCATATATATATATATATTATTAGTCATCTTTTGTCAATTCATATCACAATAATAAAATTTCCCTTAGTGGTTAATAAAGTATTATTCTTCCATCCAGCCATTATATACATCCACTTCTTCTAACGGAGGGTCACAGGAGTCTGCTGAAGCCTATCCCTGCTGACCTGAAGCAAAAAATGGGGTTCAGCCTGGACAAGCCGAAAGTCCATCATAGGGCCACAAACTGACAAATGAACACACACACTTTGAAAATTGATACAACCTGTTTTCCTTATTGTACCTATGCATACAGACCTTATATATTTAGGTGGGATATCCATTTTCTTACTTCCACATCCCCCAAGGCAACTTGATATTGACACAAAATTCTGTGTGCTCACAAACAGAACCTGTGTTGCCTGCATTTTAAGAAAGGAAATACAAAATGTTCAAAGTTGCACTAATCAGCTGATATGAAATTAAGTGATTAAAATTTCATAAAGGGTGTACAGAGGACAGATAATCACCTTTGGGTTTCTCTGATTCAGGGCAATGGCTAACAGTCGGCCATCTGGGGAGAAGCCTGGCACCAAGGCTCCTCTGGATTTAACTGGTTGACAGGGTGGGGTGAGTTGAGACATGGAGTATGACTTGGTGGCCCACTTTATGCTGTAACCCAACAGACTATAAAGAAAAATATACACCTTTAACAACTATGATGGGCAGTAGAAGTCATTATTTTTACACAGAGCTGTTTACTTACCCCACCCTCGCAACCTCGTTCCACTGAATTTTAAGGACAGTAATGATAAGATGTTTCTCAGATGTGAAAACAAAGGCTGACAAGCAAGTATCGCCCATAACCTGAGAGAAAGTAAAATAAGACAGTATGTAGCCTTTAAATTAAAAGAACATCCCAGTGGATGTGACACTGCTTGAAAAATGACAAAAATATGTATTTTATTCAGTGTGCAGACCTCTGTCTTGATAAAAATGGTGTGCTGGGAGGCTTCTTTGTCTTGTGGAGAAGGTAATATGGACTCTTCAAGAGGCTGTATATACGCCCACTGCCCCTTGACTGGGCCATCTCTCAGTCCTGTCAAATCCTTCACATCTATGCACTCCCACAGGAACACTTTCCCAGTTACGGCTACCAGAAGCACTCGCATCCCATCACACGAAACCTGAAGAGACAACCTTTTGGAATTCCCTGTGAAAATGAACAGACATTTTTAATGATTTATTGAGGTAAACAAACATCTAGCAGTGACATAATGAGTGCAGCAAAAGTTAAACACAAACCAGCCACAATCCTAAGCCATCTAAGGTTCCACGTTTTACAAGCGGAAGCCTGTGTAATTCCAACTGCTGATATGCAGATACACATTTCAATTCAAACAGTAAATTGAATAAAATGAAAGTAAATGGAAAATAAATTGGTTAAAAACAACAATAACAACAAAGCATACATTCATAAGATTTAAACCACCATGCTTTACTTTTTCAGATGTAGTATAATCTTCCTGGCCAACTGTGTGTCTCTGTATAAGGTTTGTACCTTGAGTAGAAGTAATTATCTGAACTACGTCAGGGACAGATGCAGCTGTCTTCAACAAATCTTTATCTCTGTTCCACAGAAACAGTTCTCCGGACACCAAAAGTCCACAAAGCCACATTCCTGAAAAACAACAGACAAGTGACGGATTATCACAGCTGACAGAATTGGTTTCACTTCAGTTAACAAGCTTAACTCACCATTGTGGGATGAAGACATTGTCACCACACTGCTGAGCAAAGGGTGGAGTTTGGGTGTCTTTTTCTTTGTGCGACCAGACACCATGTTGATCTCACTGATCCGTTTGTCATCGAGCAAAAACACAGACTCCTTCTCCTGAGGAGTAACAACACATACAACACGTGTTTACAGTGGATTTTCACAAGAAAATATTAAGTTTTGGCGTCAGGAGCCGAAATGATTTTTTTTTTGTTTGTTTTTTGTCAGTAGTTATCGTTCCTCACCTGCCCAAGCCAGCAGAATCGGGGCCATGGCTTTTTCCGTTTGATGCTTGATGACAAAACAACCTCTAACTTCAGTTCCATGTTTCAACAACATTAGGGCTCCCCCGAGATAAATTATTCGGGAAATGCTGGAGGAGACTGTAACACCCTCAAAGACTGCGTTTGAAGGCTGACTCAAATTCTGCAATGTAAACATTAAAAGAAAAGCATCTTACTTAAATATGTGATTACATCCTTATACGCATACAATGAGTTTAATTTACAAACAACATTTATGTTCATTTCAGCTCAATGAAACCATTATTTAAATAAAAAGAAAACGTAATGGCATAATTTTAAAGAAATCACATCCTTTAACTGTACCGTTAACGTAGCATTAGCTACCTAGCTAAATTCATCAATACGGTGCGAACTGGTCCCCAAAGATTCTAACTTGAACATTTAAACTATAGAGGTTTTGCTCACAAGTTGTGCCCACATCAGGTGCTTCAGAGAATGTCGATTATTCCACAATATTGAAAGATATTCCGTAGATAATCATGAAATATTTCGAAACTCCCTCCGCTTCAGTTGGCAGACTGTTTCCCATGATCCTCTAGGAGGAAGCTTCGCCGTTGCCGTAGGAACGTAAATGGAATGGATATGACGATGACGCGGAAAAAAAAAACTATCAATCTGGGGTAAATAAACTGTTAAATCGCAGACTTTGACCTTGAAAAGGTTTTTGCTTGGGTAATAAATTTATCTAAATATTTCCACGATGTTAATCATAAAATAAGTGACATTCTACATTAATTAAAAATGCAAGTAGATCAATTCGAAGAGATTCAGCTTGAACAAGACCCAAATTTAGAAATTACAAAATAAAAAATGTATGGCATAAAATCTGCTGGATATAGAAGTTTTTGTTTGTTTTGTTTTTGCATGTTTCAGTAACTTCACATCAAAATAACACACTAATTAATTTAGATAATAAATACAGGGTAATTAAAAAGTTGATTATCTAAATAAGTAATTTATCACATTGGAGTTTGATGTTCTCCTACCACTTCATTAAATCAATTAAATTCGCTGTATTTGTATCATTCAAAACAGAGGCAATCTCGGTGTACTTTAGAAAGAGACCAAAAAAAGTTTATTTCCATGAGAGAATCAAGCAAGGCTTGCATTTTAACTAAATTACTCAAAAGCTTTTTTATCATATTGGTGCACAGGTCCCTCAAAATATTATTTACTTTAACTCAACTTAGTTCAGCTCATCAAAGGGTTGGCACTTTTCAAACTCAAGTGTAACCCAATGTGATTTTATAGAGCAAAATCCAGATTCAAAGGAAGCAACACAGGAAGAGTAAAGCAAAGTAAAGGTTATAAGATTAATAGTGCCAGTCAAAGCTATTAGTAAATGGCAATAAAATATCACAAAGCTATGAAAACAAAAAGACAAAAGAGGAAAAAAAGATGTGGGTATAAAGCAGTGATTCTCAACCAGGGGTCCGCGGACTCCCAGTGGTCTGTGGTGTAATTGCAATGGGTCCGTGGGTCCATGATAATGAAATATATAATTTTTAAAATGGATTCTCTGACATTTATAGAAATAGATTTTTATATTACTCAAATGTGACCAAGACCTTTATCTACCTAAACTACAGCGAGTAACATGACCTTTTTTTTCTCCCTTTACGAGTGTAATTCATTGTATTTTAATAAGCAATCCTTGCACCTGTATGCATTATTGAAGTTACTGCATGACATTGTTAACACAAACTTAACACGATCTGCATCCTTTGCGAATTATGAGCCCCCGAGCTCATAATCTTAAAAAAGAAAAAAAAAAATACTTTCTTGTGAAATATTTGAAAGAAGCCGTTGTGAGTGGGGAGGGGGAGGGGGTCATTAACTTGCAACGTTCTAGTTAGCGCTTGAAATTGCGATTTAAAAAAAAGAAGAACACGATCAACACAGTAACACAAAGAAGAAGAAGAAGAGGGGGAAAAGAAGTAGATGACGACATTTCAACTTGACAACATGGAGAGATGGCTCATATCAAAAAAAGGCCACTTGTTCCGGACGTAGCAGACTCTCAGCCACCGGGAAAGAAAACGAAAACAGAGCAAAAAGAGACTTTGTAAAGAAGAATATATCATGTTGGGATTTACAGCAACTGATTCGGAGCTTCTGCAGCCTCTGTGTTTTTATAATTTATAATTTTTTGTTCTGGAAATTACAACTGAAAACTCAAAGAGTGAATAAATGGCATCATGCAATTTAAAAGACAGTTTCTTGCTGTTTCTGTCAAATTCCACCCCCACAACCCCCAGATCACAGGGGGGTCATCAGAGTTGATCAAAAATATGCAGGGGGGTCCAGGACCCCAAAAAGGTTGAGAACCACTGGTATAAACCATACAAAAAGGAACATATTCAAACATCTGATGCACAAAACAACAGGGAGTTAAGTATAAACTCTTTCAAAGAGATACATTTTAAACTTAATCATAAAAGATGTGATTGTGTCTGTGCCCTGTGTCTAAAGTGGCAGGAAAAACCAACCTGAAAAGTATCTGTCTCTCATTCTAGACCTGGAAAATCTGGTGAACAACAAGCAGAACCATGTTTTAAGAGTGAAAAGGGCTTGTGGAAATATTGATTTCTCAGGTAAGACAAAGTAGGGCTCTGTGACAAAACAATTTTAAAACCTTGTGGAAACTTTCAAGGGACCCAATAAAGAGGGGATCTAAGAAATCCAAGAAAAGTGATTTCTCTTGCCATTATATACAAGTATTGTATAACCTCAGAATTTTAAATTATTGGACAATCTATGTGGAATTATTTTGATCCCCAGCTGAAAAGGCATTGCAGCAGTCCGGCCAAGATGTGACGAGTCAATGGACCAGTTTTTCACCATCACTTTGGGAAAGGATTCTTCAGATTTTAGTCATATTGCACAAATGAAAAAATGCCACTCCAGAGAGCGGGTTGATACGAAGCTTAAGGCAAATTCTGATCAAAAATAATTCCTCACATCAAGGTAATGTCATCCAGAGAAAATATGTTGTCTGATATTGGTTGCATGAGATTTTTAGGCCCATAAACTATTACCTCAGCTTTACACCTGTTCAAAAGTTGATATGTTCAAGATAATCTTTAAACTGAGAAACTGATCAGTTTCCGTGGGATTTAAACATGCATAGAGCTGGGTGTCATCATTATAACAATGGAAATGTATATCTTGCTTCCTAAAGTAACAGAGGACTTTATGGAAAGCAAATCCGGTTTAAGTCAGGAACCTTGTGGAACACCATAGCTGACTCTCGTTGATTAAGGGATTCCATGATTTTATTGTTGGTTTGTTTTTATTCAGATTTTCTGCAGAGTCAGAAAACCATTCTCTGATTCTGTAGAATATTGTTGGACAAACACTCTTTTTCCAGCAGATGGCAGCCCATCACCACAGGGACTGACAACATCAAACCAGTGAAACCTGGAGTTTTTCAGCTCTTACAAAAAGCAGCTCTGAATAGAGTTGAATAAATGAGGTAGATGTAGAGAAGCTTAAGAAACTTTATTCATATTATTTTTTAGCTATTGGAGATATCTTTAAGCAAGGAGCATTTTCTTTGAGGAACTTCCAGCACAACATACTGTCTCAGTGTTTTGTGTGCAGTAAGTGTTTTTTTTGTTTGTTTGTTTGTTTTTTTCTCACTCTAACTATGTTTCAAGTTGTGTGAACCCTTAAGCAATAAGGTCTCTGGTTGGCTTGTTATAGAGAGTTATTAGGTCTGCCTCTGGGCCCCTGTTGGTATTTAATTACCCCTGCAGTCTCCCTGTTTCATCATGATTGAGATGACGGCTGCCATTGCCAATAGGTGGAAAAAGGGGACCTCACTAGGCCTTAATTGGTTCATTTGCTTCTGCCTGCCAGGCGCAGATGGAGCTCTTTATTACTGTCACTGCCAGGTTCGTTCTGTTCTGATGAGGTGCGTCTCAAGAAGGAGAGATTGACATCCTGTGAGGGCACAATGACATGACCAAAACAAAATCCATTTGAGCACCACACAGTAGAGTCATATATGGGCTTTCCCTCTTTTATTGCAGTTTTTTTTTTTGTTTTTGCAAGATTTATAAAGGGTTACTGTTGTCCTTACCGTCTATGCTGTAAGGTTTTATCTGCTTTCTGTGACTATCTGAACTGCCAGTTTTCAATAGTTGTGGTATGTTTGCATTTCTTTGTGTTTATACGTTACTAGTTTTGGGGTATTTATCCTTAACCCAGACTTAATTTAATGTGAAAGGTTATCATGCACTCAAATGTTGGACAACAGGAAAATATTTAGGAAGATGATTTTAATAACTGAGCATGATAATCATTTGAATACTAAACCGAGGTTTTTATTAATGTGGAATCCAGTGTTCAACTAGAGAAGAAGAGTGTCATTGTTGCCTCAGTAAAAGTGGACTCCTCTTACTTTCACTTTAACATGTAATTCATTTGATAATTTTTTCCCATCTTTGTCTTCCCTGCTCAATACAGGAACATCAGTTGGCATGGCAACCTCATTTGCCATCTGCAGGTCTCATTCATACTGAAAAATGACACTCGACACTCGGGGAGCTGTCAAGAAACATTTCAGTATTCCTCTGCAACAGTGGGTCAAAATACGTCTGCTGTAAATCATGGTGCTTTGGAGTGTGTTCCTCTGTCTTTCTTTGAAGATAACAAATGGACGTTTTTGAAAGGTTTGATTTGTAGTGAGCGTGGCTGAATTCCATCCCCACGCGTTTCTTATATGGTTGGGAAGATTGATCGGCATGGAAAGTGCAGAATTGTGTACAAACCTATAAGGTGTTTCAAAGTAAAGACTCAAAATTTATGTTCACAGATGTTAAACTTGACAGTCCCCCGAGGAAACAATGAGTTTAGAAGAACTCTTTCACATGGAAAGCGCTAGAACACAAAAGGAAAACAACATATTTTCTTTCCAAAGTTCACCTTTAATTTGTTTAGTCCATGCAAAAATACAAAATGACTCTATGAAAGTGTTCCACACATTGCACATATATAGAATGAGACGACTGATACAAACACCAGTGGATTTATAGCAATTCAAGACTGCAGTTACCGCAGCTATAACTGTTCCACTCTGTATGTTAAGCTAAACTACTGGTTGCTGCTTAAATGGGTCTACAACAGATGTAAGGGTGATCCCATAGTCCTACCAATGCCTCGATGACATCAATCTCTCAGTCAGGGAAACAAGAAAAAGCTTTTACCCAAAACATGAACTGTTTAAGGAGAAGAGGAAAGGCAGCTGCAGGCAACTTGTCAGAAACTTATCCTGGAGCATTTATTACATTTTGCGCTGTCAAAAAGAACCAGGTGTTACTTGTGACATAAAACAGCCTGTGCAACACGAGGATCTAAAAACTGAAGCAGTTAGATAAAATTCAGACATACATTTAATCAATCACACACCTGTACTTTTCCTGAATTACTATCTCAAGTTATTTTACATGGACAAATGCCTTTTTTTTTTTTTAACAACACATCAGCTAAACGTGCATACACACACAAAGACACTGCAATATGTATATTTACCTCGCCAGCATAATACAATCACTTCGTGCCGTGATGCCATTAGACTTACAGCATGTTCACTTTGGCATCTGCGGGAAACTATTATTAGATTTAAGCTGGGTGAGCAGTTAAGCATAGACTGTCATTTCTTTCTGACTACGTCACATACCTCATGTCCTTAAGGGTAACAAGATAGTAGGTCATTACATTGATAAATGCTCTAATTTTAAGTGTATCCAATTCTGGGGGCAAAACATATAATGTTAATCTCATTATTGATTTCAACACAGAAACAAACAATGTCACATGCCTTAGAGAAATGGATTACAAATTGAGTTATGTTTCTGTTTGTGTTGCCGGACTGTAACACATATAACATCCTGCCTTTCATTGTATTGCATAAACGAAATTTGAAAATAAAATAAGAATAAAATATAAAATATAAGATATATTTTTTGCATATATTTTTTGCTCTTTAGTATGCAAGTATGCATAAGCAATGCTATAAAAGTGTAAATAATCACATTATTTTGATGGTCAAACTGTAAATATGCCCACAGACACACACATTAAAAAAAACCTGTCACTTAAGCTGAAGACCAAATTGGCACAGAGAAAACATTCATTATTTAATTTTTGTTTTTGAGGGACTTGTGTTATAAACAGAAGGTGCAACATTTTATCATCCATGAGCTATCTTTAAACACTTTAGTAGTTGAGGCCAAAGCCTGTGTTGTTGTGTTGGACTGCATCTTTAAAGGTGCAGCTGCCATCTCCAACAGTTAAAGAACTATTAAACTGTGTTTTCTAATGCAAAGGTTTGAGGAATGTGTTGCTTCTTTAGTATTTTAATTTTGTGATGTTTTATGCATCTACTTTACCACATTTCAGATGGTTAACTTGCACATAAAATTGCAAAATGTGCAATTTTTAAACCTTGGTTACTGAAATTATACTTCCTTTCTCAGCTATGTTCAATTCAGGTATTTTAGTTACAGGACAGATTTGTGCAAATGCAAAACATTGCAATGCAAAACAAACTGCCACAGGCTCTATACATCCATTAGTTCCAGAAAGAAATTGTAATGTAACTTCCATAAAGAGATTCAAAGCTACAGGACACTGCAAGATGTTTGGAAGAAAACACACACACACACACACACACACACACACACACACACACACAGACACACAACAGGAACAAAGTGAGCACTGGATGGAAATTAGAAGGACTACAAATAGGGACAAAATTACTTTAAAAAGGAACAAATGTAGCCTACTATGACGAAATTCATAAAATTACCACAAGTACCATACTGAACTTCAAAGAAAGATCACAGTGGGGCCTATATTATTATTATATTATTACCACGCAGTATCAAATGACTGAACAGGCATGTAAAATTGCAAGAAAAAGACACAAAATAGCAAATTGTGCTCTATTTAGGAGTCCTACTCATCTGTAATGGGTTATGTTGGGGGGCTCCACATGTTTATTCTCTGGGGTAGTAAAACTTTTTACAGCATTTGTTTTGTCATTAAAATAGCAAGGAAATATATGCAAACAAGGCAAATTTTCTTAGCAACAGCAGATTCCTCTCAGTTGAAGTGTTGCAATAAATGGTTAGAATTCATAATACAAGGGTCCATTAAGCTCATCTAAATGGGCTGCAGAGCTTTATACTTTTTAATCATACACATGCATGCACTCTTATTAGAAGCCAAAGTTGCAGCTGTGAATAAAAGGTCTGTTCATCCAACAGGGGGGGGGGGCTCTCTTTGTAAGCTGCACATGTTGATGCCTTTGAATTCAAGGAAGGACGTTTATTTGCTGTTTAACTCTGCCCTGCACACCTGATCCAATTAGGAGCTGATTGAGAACCGCTGACTAGCTGGCCTGTAAAGAAACATCTGCTCTCTCAATCAATCACAGATGCAGAGGTCAAAAAAACAAAAAGAAAAAAAGAAAGAAAGAAAAGGGAAAAAAAAAACACGAAGAAGACCAGAAGGAGTTTCGTGTTAATATATTAAATACTGACCCCCTTTAAAATTTTCAGCCAAACAGGGGAACGTGCCTTCTTTGATGGGTTTGGCATCACCCTAAGCCCCGCCCTCTCTTTCATACGATTGGTCGAGGTGTGTGAATACTCAAATCCAACCTTGATTGATTGGCCCGGAGCCGGTTTTCAACAGTGCAGGGGACGAGTTTCCCGTTCCGACATCGCTCTCCGTCGCTCACACCGTCCTGGCGACTTGCGGGGATGCTACACAAGTGGCTGCTCGTGAAAAACTAATCGCTAAAATTATCCTCCACAGCGGCGTCGAGCATGTCGAGGAAGTACAATTAACGGAACTAGCCTCATCAATGGATATTTCTCCCCAGGTTTCCAGCGCTCTTGGTGAAATCAGTGGTGAGACTGCTTGTGCGAAGGAAATACGCCTTCCGAGGAGGAGAGGAACCAATCAGCCGTGGCGAACCAAAGATAAACAAGCCTTATGATTAGACAAAACTCTGTAAGACATTTATAGTATTTTTTTTTTCTCCCGTACTTATATTTCCAGAGCACTGTGTGTGTGGGAGGGGGCTTGTGGGGAAATGTGTCTTTAGTTTGCCATGCGTGTCAGTCAGCTTACTTGCTTTTTAAATTAATTTAATTATAAACCTAACAATAAAGGAAATGCCTTTTTTTTTTGCCTTGTTGAAAAATGTCCAATGCGCTTTCATAAACGCCTCGCGCTTATAGCATATAATTACAGCCATACATCTGAATGGCTTCAACTGACTAATTGATAATTAATATGGATGGACTCCAAGTGTGAGGTCAGAAATATGTGTTTTGTGTATAACGTAGTGTACCTTTATGGAATCCTACTCAAAGTCTATTTAATAGTTGGTTATAATAAATATTAGGACCAATTTATTATCTTGTTAAATAGAAATGGTATCTGTTTTTTTCTCAGAACTGGTCTGTGAGCCAGTATCTGTCTGCACATGTGCACTGGATGATGGCTTTGGGTGCCCTGAAAGGCGCTTTACATGTCAGCATAGTGGAAGTGCTTTGAAGTGTATTATCGGTCATCCAGGGCTGTCTCTGATGGTTTCCATTTCTATTGTCTAAGAGCCGGAGGTGGGATCATCGCACCTCACTGCACCGGTGGCAGCTGGGGTTGAAGGTTAGCTGCGGCAGAGGTTCCTATAGATTACTGGCCAGGTGTGAAATTCAACCCTGCATGCTTTTCCTGCCTGTGCCAGATCCTTTTATTACCCAGAGATGAGATGGGGTGTCAGGGCTTACCACCAGAGGCAGAAAAGAAAAGCCAGCAATTTTGTGTTTTATTTTCATCCGTCTTTCCAGGATTTGCAATCAAAAATTTAGTACCCTATACCTTTTTTTTTCATGAGTTTGACTTTAATCTGTTCCGTGCACTCTGAAACCTGATTATTTCCTGCTGCATCGGCGCATCCCGAAACCATTCACAAGCATGTTACAGCTAACTGTTAGTAATTACTTTTTCACAATCCACTTGCTTGGAATGCGCGTTGCCTGATGCTATTCATTTGCAGTGTATTTTAGCAGTTAATGTGCAGGTATCCCCACAGGGGTTTCCCTCTGATCTCACATCACACCCCAGCAGTAATTCCAACTCTGTGAAGAAAAGGGATTTGTCATTTGGCTGCCTGCTTTCCTTTCCTTTCTCAGGAGTGAAGCTGAGTCCTGATTTATTGTGAAGTTTCCCCAGGCTCACTCAATCTCCAGGCCTCCCGAATTACTGAATGAAGGGAACTGCTCGCTGTGAGAATGGCCTTTTCTTGGAAGATTATTACCCGGGCCAGGACAGGGGGCTGATTAAGGTCGTGTCTTTTTCCGTCATGTCATCCATTGCCTCTCTTTCAGGGTCTGTTTAAATGTACTGGAAATTTTCTGTTGTGGATCAGTTTATAGTTGGCAGACTGATTGATAGGAGGAAGCAGATGACTTAGGAAAAAAAAAGAAAAGTGGATGCACTCTCTTTCTGTTGTTCTAATGGGATACTGCCAAAGTCTCAGGCTGCCTAACAAATTGTCTTGTGCACCCTTTGTAATCACCTTCTTATCAGCCAGGGGTTGTTATGTGCAATTACGAGCAGCCTGACATCTTTTGAAATCTGTCTAATTGGTTTTTTCATTCTAACAGGATGACAGGGTATGAGATGGAGGTTAAGGGTGGGAGGCTAAGACTGGGTCTCTCAGGTCACTGGGGAGGGAGCAGAACAGCTAAGTTCATTATTCTTTTTGTCTACATGCTTTTATTCGGTCATTATTTTAAATTAAGGATTATCTTATTGTCAAATTTTACTGGATGCATCTGTCTTTGGCCCGAAAGGGAAGCCAGTGAGATGACATAATTTGGTCCAGAGATCAAAGACATTCTTTTTCTTCCTGTGCATTTTTTTTGTGTTTTTATGCCAGAGAGTTTATCTCTTGGTTGTCTACCACATTAGAGCAGCATTTTGTCTTCATGTCTTAATGAGTTGTATATTTGCTTCAGGATTTAAATGGCCTGAAGGAATAGGTGACCCCTAAATTCAGCAGTCAGAGGTCAGGGCTGAGGAGGAGTCTGTTTGCTTGGCAAACAAATTTTTCCTTTTATTCTCTGCGTGCCATTTCTTCATGAAATTAGAGCACTAAAAATATTCTGTCCAGGCCTGATTTGGCTATGGTGTTTTGTTGTTGTTGTTTTTTAAGAAGAAGCAGCAGCAACAACAACAGACCTTAACATCAACTTCATTAAACACACACACACAAAAGAAAACAAGTTCTACACAGTCTCAAGCCCACTCGTTCATGTATTTTATCAATTAGAGTCAAGGATTTTCCAAGCGCTGGGCTGCATATACCGTAGATCTTTAACAGTCCGCCTCAGTGTGTGTACAGGGATGAGGATAAGATAAGGCTGTGTTTACCCACTAATGCTACCTTGGCATTGGTCAGACTTGACTCCATACTTTGTTTCTTCTACCTTGGCACCAGTGACTTGAGGGCAGATTGGGGTCAGTCTCAAAGCTTCCTACTTCTTTCCAAGGCTGCTCTCAAAGATGAGACTTGACACAGCATATTCAGAGTTTTGTGTTTGGCATCTTTACATATGAATGGTCAGAGTGTGTGTTTGGGGGGGTAAGATAACTGTCTTTTCTGTTTATTTGCTCACTCTAGTAGTCTAGAACAATTTACAGATATAAAGGTCGGGGGAGGGAGGAATCAGATTTCATGTAAACTTGATTCATATTGGAAGGCATTACAGGTCATTGTACCCATACTGTTGTGAAAGACAAGCTCACGGAATTGGATGATATGAACTCTAAACCTCAAAGACAAATATTTCATACTGGTAGAAACTGTGAAAATAACGCAACCATGAACTTGGACTGTCCTTCAACTCAAATCCTTTGCTCCGATATAATATGTTAAATTCAGCATATTTTTAATTCCACTATTTAATATCTTTTAGTTACCAATTACAAAGGTTTATTATTCATGCATTTTTCAGGGTCTTTGTTCTATTCAAAGAAGCAGGGGGCCAGAGTCCATCCCAGGCCCTTTGAACCCTGAACAGGTTTTATTAAAATATTAAATAAAATGCTGGAACAGAAATCTTTCTGTAATAATACAGAGCAAGATGAAACCTTTTGGGAGCTGCACAGCAGATGAATATAAAGTGTATATACATCATGTTTCCCAGCTTCAAAGAACACTTTGAAAAATGTCAGAGGCAGTAAAATGGAGGCAGTCAGTAATTATAATTACACTAAAGTAAGTTGAAAGCAGAAGGTTTGTGTTTTTGATAATGAATTAAAAAAGGCAAACCTCTGAACTGAAAGGAAAATCATAACAACATTAGAAATGCTTCTTACACGGTTGGTAAGGAGACTATAGCTTTCACAGAGGTTGGACTGTTGAGACTCTTAAAGGTTACCAGTGGAGAATTTCTGTCAATATTATGAACGTATTATTTTCAGACTGATCTGCTTTGTTGTAACACGGCTGCATCTTTGCATGAGGGGCTGTAATGTCAATGTTTCTCTCAGTCAGCCAGCCGTTAATGCTGCATGATTTACATCCAAATGAATGCCCTGGACATCTGTCTGAATATGCCCAGAGATAAATGGCATACATTTTGTGCTTGCATTTAGAATGTAAAGGGAATGCTTTCTAATGATGTAATACTTTATACAGGAGCTAATCTCAATGGTAATGAGGCTCATTGTTACAAGCCGCAGGCGCGGAGTGTTCTTGCAAAGCAGAGTGGAGTGACTCTGGTTTGTTTGGTTCAGCTGCATGTTAACCTTTTGTGTCCTTTTTTATTTTTATAAATATATATTTTACAATAAAGAAGAGGGGCATCTGGATCTCTCTGCTATTTTGATACAAATTATATAAACCATTATAGAATTTAACCAGGCTAGCTCTTCTTATCAGCTAATCCAGAAGTAATAGATTCTATTAAAAATGTATGATGGGATTGAGGGCGATCTGTGCGTGTGCTGAGGGCTGTTTAAAGATGAATCCAGCAGCTGCCGCAGCACTGCTGTCTAATTCTGTCTGTATTTAAGACTCCACGTCTGGTCTCCATTGCTGACAGGTTCCTGCAGTGCCTACCTTAACAACACACACACAATAAGCAATTGATTACACAGCAATGGTTTAATATCCCTGGACTATATCATCCATATTCAAAGAGATGCCCTCTTCCTCTCTTCTTTATTGCTATCTTTTTGTCATTTATTTATTCCTAACTCACCCCTTTTTTTGTGCTAATTTTCCCATTGCTCATCTGTGATACCCCAGTATGAAGAAGGAAAACACTAATGTATGTGTAGCTTGTCATTATCTTGCAATCATTAAGGGTCCTGAGAATTGCTAACAGGAGCTGAGATGGAAGAGGTCGGGAAGGTCACGTGTGAATGGAGCAGGGGAAAGGTGTGTCCAGAGCCAGTGTGTGCTCTTTTATCTGTGCACTTAATGTTTGTCGAGAGGGAGGCTCTTTGTGCAGTTTCTGACTTTGGTGTAACTGTTGATGCTACACAAAGACACCAAAGATGGGTAACATCTGTCTGACCTTCTATCGGAGTACTTGTATAATTTAGGGCTTTTTCCTGCTTTCAAGGATACTGTCAGGCTGTTGCTTTTTACAGCCTAATGGGTAAAAAAAATGCATGATTCATTTAGGTGTTTGTGGTTGTTGTTTTTATTTTTTAAAACGCAGGTCAATTTAAGCAGACAGTCAAGTATATCCATCTTAACTGCGTCAAGAACTATGATCAGTGGGGTAGATTACCTGGAAATTGTGCCAGTTGGAAAGTAGTTTATATTTAACTAGAAAGGCTTGTGAGATTTTAAGTCCTTTTTTTGCGTGCGTGTGCAGGCCGAAATGGACACTCAAGTCGGCAGAAATGCATTCATCACATGCAAAACAAGAGAATCATTTTAGCTTTGTCAAATGGATGCTTAGAATATCATAAACATAGAAACTTGAGAATACCAAACACCAAAGTCATCGTAAGCCCAATAGTCAGTGGTATTGATGGCAAGATTATTCAACATATTTAAAAGCCAAATTCACTTAGTGAGACCTGCTTCTTGAGAGCTGTTCTGGGAGCAGACCAAGAATAGGTTTTATAAATGAGAATTATATTCGGGTACAAGAGGACAGGACAGCTTTAAGGTTTATTATGAACCTCCATTCTTCATAGAAGACTGTATCTAATGCATGTAAGTATTGCAAAAGATGTTTTGTTAAACATTTGCTAATAAAATTCAATCTAAAGATATATGTCTGCTCAGCTGCATCAACCATTTTAGTCTCCTTTTGAACTAATCGTAGCACAAAATGTCCTGAAATGCCCAGCACAGATGCCACATTCTGTCTATGACAAGAGGAAAAGCTTGAAAAATAACCCTGTCTGCCTAAATATCGTTATCACAACACAGTGGGGGACAGTTAGATGAACGACAAAGCACAGAGTCTTTATCTCTCTGGCAGGCCCTCGGTGGATCTCATCCCACTGCTTATCAGCCCCATTCATGTCGCCCGAGACTGCTGAGAATTAAACATGCTCGCAGCTTAAACTTTCTGTCCTTGCTATGGATGTTAGAGAAGTCCTTGAAAACATGAACTGGTACGGCTCCGGGAGTATACGCAGTTGGCTTGTATCCACCAGTGTCTCGCGCAGAGCACCGTTGGCTGCTCATTGGAAAGTTGATTAAAGAAAACTGCTTCCACAGAGGGCAACACTGATCATTCTGTTAATGACGAGAAGCTTGACCTTATTTGTGAAGGCTGAGATGAGCCAAGTGAATAACTATCCTCCATAAGACTGCACTTGTCGCATATACTTTTTTGTTTTATTTCAGACGCTCACAGTTGAAGGATGGTATGGCATCATAAAGAGCAAAACTGAATCTAGTGATATTCAGATATTCTTCAGGGTGCTAAAGAATTGTTGATATCATGCATTCTGGGGCAACTTTTCTTTTCTAGTAACAAGTTTAAGATGGGGAATTCGAAGTTGGAGTTTTTTTTATATCTCTTTAAAATTTCAGGTCAGATTGCAGCATTTAAAAAAAAACATCATTACTTTCATTTTCTGCATCATTTTTGGCTTCCTTGCCTGCTTTCATTGAAACTTTTGAAGTAAGGCCACTGCCAACCCGTCTGTGAATTTTAATGTCCTCCTTGATGTTTTTTTCTCTGTTCAGCAGCAAATTATGGGCGTAATGGAAGGTATTCCAATTCATGTCTTATTTTCTACTTGTGAAGGGATTTCCCTGGAGATGCCTTTTTGTCCCTTGGGTTCCTGTCGCCTTTTCAGTATCTCTCCTGTGACAAATGTGTTCTAATAGAAGGGTTGTTGTGAAATGCTATTTTCCAAATGGAATTTGACCATTCTGAGGCTTTTAGCTCTCCTGATGTGTGTCGAGATGAGATGGGTTGCGCTGAGCAGTTTGAAGTGAGCTTGTCACTGAGGGACAGATGATGAGTGGAGGAGAGGAGCCGGGGTGAGGGAAAATCGAGGGAACTTCTTTTCGTTGTTTAAATCTTACTGAAGTGCTAACAAAAATAACACTGTCTTTTTATTCCTTTTTGAAGAACAGGTAATAGGCTGCCCATCACTGAACATTCTGTTCTGTGGTTAACTTGCTTTAGCAGCTCTCTGGACCCTCAGGGAGAAATAAAAACAAAATCCAGTTCCTTAAAACTGAGCAAGAAATAGAAAAGAGAGGCAATCTGACAGCAGAATGCTGCAGGCTTATATTAGGTTTATGAAGGACTACTGCACAGTAAGGAAAATAAAGTGTTTCCAATTGTAACTCCTGGATTGATTAACTATTAATGCCATATACTGTTAAGTCTGTGACATTTTGCATTGATAGCATTTGCCTGTTTATGAAATACCTGATTCCCATACATCAATGTCTTTCACTGTAGCCTGAGGCTTGTTTTAGTTCTGCAAAGCAAGCATATAGATTTTGCTGACTCTTTCAGATAATCAAAGACAATGTCAAAACTGATTGCCACTGAAATATTCCCTCAATGCCTGGCTTTCTCTCCAGAATGATTGGTTCCAATCCAACCAGCTGTGGAGAGGCACAGTCATGTTCACACACACGCTCTCATTTCCTCTGACAGTACTTAACTCTGCAACCAGCACAGCCTGCTTTAGGGAGTGAGCTGCTTTTGGCTTTCTGTGCTGATCAATAAGGCCATAAATTTACAGAACAAGAAACCCAGGTCTCTGGGCTGGTTAGCTTCGTCAAGCCGTGTGGAAACACACAGCCTGAGGCTACAGCAGGGTTAGTAATGATCTGTGTGATCACGACCGACAGAGCGAGGTTGGTAATAGGAAAGAGCCATCATAACAACTAGGCAGATGAAAGAGATGGGCTCATCATTAAGTGATTTCCCCCTTTCTTAAATGTTCAGTCTCATAGAGCTGCATTTTTCTGATGAAACAATGCAAATGGTTGCAGAATTTCATGTCCCCTTTTAAATATAACATGGAGTATAGATTTTTTTTTTTTTGTTCCATTTATATTTTTTTTTCTGCCCCAAGGAGACTGTATTGAGATTTTAGTCTTCACTAAATGCAAGCTTAGCATTTGAAATGCATGTAGATTCACTGAGTTTAAAAGCAGCATCTGTTTTAACTGTGCTGCCCAAGCAGACAGTCAAAACAATATCTAGAATCAAACCGCAGAAGAGTGTGTCGACATAAACTTGTGCATGTCTGTCACTACTTCCGTGAGGCGCCGGGTTTGATATTTGGTTAGATATCTTATTTTTAAATGGGAAATTAAGAACTTGAGGACACTGTACACAGATGTGGCCACATATATTTTATAAATGGTCCATATACTGCAGTTTCAAACATCAAACATCTTATTGCACTGAGCAGGGAATGGGTTTTATTCTGGCGTCAGAAGTTGCTGGCTGTTGGACTGTGATTAGAAATGGCTTCATTCATCAGGTCCAGAGGGTATGCATGTCTTTTCTGTGGTCTCCACAGGATAAAATCTCCAATACCATGAAAATGATGCATACAATTTATGGTCTAAACATGTTTTGACAACTACTTGGTTGCTTGCTATTAAATGTGGAACAGAAGTGATCCCATGAGGATGACCCCCGCAAACTCTTGAAATCCTCTGATCTCCCCAATTACCTTCCCAACAAATAGCATTCCCATAAAGTTCAGCTTTACTTTCTGTTCTAATGTCCTAATTAGTCGGTGTTAGCTTTAACAGCATGCTAAATTTAGATGAACAGGTCACTGTCTACAGGTTGAGGTTAGCACCACTAACTGTGAGAGCAGTTTCAGACATCTCAGACTGATGTGGTCCTGTCTACTCTGGTTTCATCTCTTCAGTATTTTTATTAGATGTTTAAATTACTGCACGCGAAAGTAAAAACCTGTTTTTTATTTATCTTAGCAGGAATACGCAGGCTGTGCGCAGCCCCTGTGAACTATCATGCTAGCCTGCATCCAGAGACGGCAGAACTTCTCATCGCAGCGTTTGGCCTGCACACCTAAAAGCCTCGATGCTCCTCCACCACCGTTACTGCTGCCAGTAGCTCCACTGCAGTCATGCACCCAGAAAGGTGAGTCGTCTGTCAAGCAGCCGGACATGCAAAAGGGCATTGCAAGAAACACCAGAAAAACTCAAATGGGCTACCCGCGTACGGCGAAAATGGTACCCACTAGGTGGCAGTGCCAATCGAAAGTGTCGGTTACTGTTGGATTTGGGAAGATATAAAAACTTTCAGTTTTGATGGAAAAAAAAAAAAAAACAATCCAAAACTCCAACTGATTTAGAGGCATTAAGCTGTAACTCTGAAAGGCGCATGTCTACAAAGCCCCAGAAGATGTGAGCTCTTCCCACTTCCACGTCATATTCTGCGGCTGTCGGGTAGCCTCTATTTTATATCACTAGTGGCAGAAGACAGTTTCTGACTACACATAAGCCTCCAAGGTCTTCTTGATACTTATCATTTACCCCTTAAAGTCTTGTTTTCCTTGATCTTTTTGGCTCTAAGTTCACATAAAGCTGCACATGCATAGTTTTAGCTAAGCTTTCTACTGCTGTGAAGCCTTTTGGATTAAAATAACAAGCCTCTTGATGATGCCTGTTAATTGGGTCAGTAATCAGTGCACTCCCACAGTGAAAATACATGCAGGTCAAAGTGGACTCTGAAATTAGAGAGTTAATCAGCTCTCCCAGACAGCGACTAACGATTCACACAATTTGTAGTTCATGTCATTGTTGTCTGACCTTCATTTTGACTGATTATACTACCTTTGTCGAAAGGTTGGGCGGTTATCTTCAGCCCTGGAATTTGTGATTAGATTTCTTTTAATTAAGTGATTAAATTTGGCATGTGTGCAGATTTAGCTCCGGTTTAAAAGTGCGTTTTTACTGATGCAGATTAGTCTACATCAGTTTTAATTGTGCAGTGTAACAAATTGGACTGTCTTGTCTTATTGGACAGCCCGTGTTCACAGAATGAAATCACAAATTAATTTGTTTTCCTTCTATTTCTCAATGTGGTGGTTTAAAAAAACAAAACTGCAGCTGCTTCTGTTTTTAAGATACTTTACATCAAAGATCTCTACACTTAAGTTGTTGAACTAAACATACTTGGTCATGAAATCTGTTGTAATATATTTTTATGTTGACCCATGTGTGATTTAGTTTCTCCACTAAAGATAAACAGGGGTTATTGGAAAGACTGTCTATAAACATATTACCAGTGAATACTTAGTTTGCTTGCATGACTTAGAATATATTGCAATGTAGTGCTTTAAAGCTTAAACAGCCACTGCCTATGCATCAGTAAATGAATCAAGAGGAAGTATGGAAAGAATGCACAGTATTTTCAGATTTAAACACTTGTACTGATCAAATGTCTGCACCTAACACCTGTGCATTGACACAGATGTTTTCATTTATCTGGATAATTAGACTTCCTCTCAGGTTAAAGTTGAGTGAAACCATGCTGGGTCTGCTGAGGACACCAGACCTCATAGTCTAGAAGGATAAAAGCTGTCATGATCTGACAGGTGCAAAAAGACTAACAGGACAGTTGGAGATGTCAGTAAAGCTTGCACACAATCATGAGTCCCATAAATGACCAAAAAAAAAAAAAAGAGCAGTAATATGATGGACTGTAATTATCATGTCTCCCTTATTTAGTGATAGCTAATCATTTGTATGCAGTTATACAAAAAATGGAATTCTTCCTCCCTCACTTCCCCAGGCAAAATACCTCTTTGTTATTAAATATTAATTGGGAATCAGTGGAGCACTTGTCTGCTAAATGTTGGAACAGAAGGGCCCAGTTTGCCTCGGGCCGAATCGGGGGTACATTTCTCATCCTGTTTACCTGCAGGGCCTCCACCCCTCCTCCACCTCTCTTGAGTTTTATGTACTGCGACTGTGCATAGTGCAGGAGCTTCCAGTCCTGCTCTGACATTTAAAGCACAGCCACAGGGAATAGACTTCCTGATGGGAACTCAGTCTGTGTGGTCCAAGATTCTTCATTAAATGAGTCGTTGCTGGATGAAGTTAAATAGGGGCAATCTTTAGCCACTGCTGTGCATTTGAAATCCATTTCCATTTTTAGCTATCGATAAATGGCAGGCATTGGACATGAGAGCGCTCTCAATTGAACACCAATGTGAAAGATTTCTGAGAAGCAAGTGTTATGAAGATCAGAGTAAATGAGAGCTGTGCTCTTCTCTGCTATCTCAGCATGAAAGCAAAGGCTGGGAATGCTTCTTTCCCACGGTGCTGGCCTGTGCTCGGGCTGGCTTGGAGAGGGGAAACTTTGCCCAAGCTGGGCCAAGCGGCACAGAAACAAATGAGGAATGACACTGGTGCAAAGAAGTGCTCGCCAGAGCCTCTTCGAGCACACATAACTAAGTGTTCAACCCTGAGGTTACTCTGTTCTGAGAGCACCGTTCACATAGTGGCTACTGACACGGAAAGGAAGCATGTGAAAATGTGGTGAATGAGTGTCTGTGTTTTTAGTTTTGTATGTTTACAGAGGAAGGTCATGGATAGAGAGGCTAGTGTGAGTAGAAACGTACGAGTACATTCTCTGGCGTTAGCATGTCTTGTGTCTTACTGCAGTGTGAAACGCAAAGAATGAGCTGTCACATCTGATGCTCCATTTGGCATGTAGGATGGCTCGAAACACTTCAAGAAGTAGTCAGTCACAGCGGTGGCTCAGAACTGTGTGTCTACAGTGCTTTTCTACTAGCGCAGAGCAATCAAAGCGCTTTTACAGTAAAAGCCACATCCATTAACTTATCCATCCAGAGCTTTTTTTTCTAAACATTTAATGCATATCAGAACTATACACAAACTAATGAACCCAATGAGGACAATATTGACTTCAGTGTCCTGTCCAAGGACATTTCAAATATTGGACTTAAACCATGGAACAAACCACCAACCCTCTTATAGAAGACTGTTTAACTTCTTTACCTCTGTCTTGATTTTTATGTACGTAGTCTGCTAGCTTTTGATGAAGGAAATAGTTTTTTTTTCTTTCTTTCATAAGAGTTTAGCCAATTGAAGAATGAGTAACCAGTAGGAAGTAAAATTCTCTGTCATGGATGACTAGCCCCTGTCACTTAAAATGTTAGATTTTGCAGCGATTGAACATCTGGAGGTCAGAAATGCATTTCAGAAACTACTCTCCAAATGGTTGTAGACTGAACATATTTCATGTCAGCTAAAAGTAGTGCACAATCTGCTTTATATCTGAATTTGGACCTTTTTTTTTTTTTCTTTAAATGTGTTTCAATGTCAAAATATAAATGCTTTGTATATTTGTGGCTGCACCTTAAGTTTCATTCCAGGATTTCTTTAATCAATATTCTTTATCTTTATCTATTCTTTTAAAATTTAAAAAATGTATTTAATTTGTTAATAACAATTGCAAAGGATCAATACTCGATATTGGCTAATACCCAAAGCCCAGGTATTGGAATAAGTAAAATGGCATTGGAGCATCTCTGCGAAAGAGTTAAGTGCATCCAAACCCTTAAAGTAATTCAGCACTGTGATTGACCGTCCATCCATCCCTCCCAGCTATGGAGTCATCTCAATTAACTCCAGTTTGATCAGCTGAGTTGAGATATCCGAGACGACTCATCTACCAATTTTTCTCCCATTCAATAAGCTGTTGATATTATGGAGTTCTTGTCCTTTTTTTTTTTTTTTTTTTTTCGTTTTGTGAACTTTCTTAAACTCCTCTCTTCCAGAATTCAATCACTAAAGCCTTAAACTGTGGTTACCTAACGTACAGCTCTGTGTTTGAAACTGACTAAAATAATCAAAGACAGCGGGATGACTGTAGTTTGCATATGCAATCATGTAAATGAGGGGAAAAAAATAGAATTTTATTTTCATGTTGGTGCCTCCATGTAGAGAAGGAACGTGCCAGCTGCTGGTTTAGCTGTTCGCTCTTGCTAAGCAGCAGATATTCGATCGCAGAGGCTCGTCTCAAACAGATGAATGAAGGTGGGACCAATTAATTACATGGTTCTAATGACTGGGCTTATTGGACCAACTGGGTGCATAGAAGAAGTTGTCATGGTAACAGAGATGTTTAAAATGCATCATGTATGTGCTGAGCTTAGTCCCTAGTTATTACGGTAGGCAAGAGTATTTTAAATATCAGGATTATTGGTGTGGTAAACAAGTATTTATGCCTGCTGAGAAGCGCTGTTCTGTAATTAACTGCCAGTTTTCAGTGCCATGTTGCTGCTGAGGATTTGACACTAGTAAACAAGTTATCTCACCCATGTGTTCAAGATAAGTCTTTAGCCTGACATCAAAGACCTGTGGTTTTTTCTTTTTTTCCCTTTTTTAGCCTGGCAGTGCTGCTATCATGTATAGATAGATTTTAGTTTTATCTCATGTGGGAATCATATCTAGCAGTCATTGTAATTGTTTCCTCATGTTCCCCCTCTGGATATGAAATGGTTGAAAGCTGTGGTTTTGGAAACCCAACGAGCTTGTCCAACTCCAGTTTCAGCCCTGCCTTTGGGGCTTGTTTTGCCCGTAAATTAGTGATTAACTCAAACTACTCCAAAACAATGAGGTCTCTGCTCTAATCTGCAGGGAAATGGCTGCAAGTGTGACCACGGGAAAAAGATTATCCAGTTTAGAGTGGCAGAAAGCATTTAGTGGGACTGTATGTGGGTGGAATAAAGGTTATGAAAGACTACATTTATACATAAACCACTGCATAATTAAAAGGGGTTTTATTACTCTAGAATATTTGCATGTAATATTTATAAAAAATATTCTACTTCAACTTGGTAAGATGCACAGATCGTACCATAAATCAGAAATTTAGTCTGAGTGATTGATGGTTCGTAATTGCTCTCCTCCCCCCACCTCTTTCTTCACCAGCATGTCCCCTGCATGGAAGGAGGAAATCAGGATTAGGTGCTTCCTCTTCAAGTGTGCCAGTTTCACTGTAACAGATGCTGTAACAGTTGAGCAGCATGTTCAATGTGTATTATCCTTTTTGAACCAAGAAAACAGCAAAATCTTGAACAATTAAAGCGAGTCCGCTCTGTGTAGACTCAGACCCAGGTGCAGACCCAGGTGGGACAGGGTCCTGTAAAATCTACTGGTTGCTACACTGCACATCACTGCCATTCTGCTCATTTTTAAGAAAGAGAAAAAAAAATATCAAGGTTTTGAGCTCTGTGTGGCTTACTTCAATCAGCTCTGGGGAGAATGCTGAAAGGTCAAAGACTGCTTCAATGCTGCATGATGATGACTTTGACCAAGGCTGTTTGCAAAAAGAGGCGCTTTTTTTTTTCCTTTTTGTTTAACGCTGCCTCTGCCTAGTGTCAGGCCTGAGAAGAGGTACAGCGTGCAGGCTGTGGGTTCAGGGTGATTAAGTGCTTAAGGTCAGACTGCTAATTATCTCCCTGCCATTCTTTACCTCACAACACACAGCTGCCATTTCCCTGTTGTCATGTGAACAGCCTCACATTTGTTTTCATTTCTTATCTTTATTTTACAGCACTGAATTTTGTTGTGCGAATACATTGCCTCTCAGTAAAGAGAAATGGGAAATGTTTTAAAAAAAATTCTGAAGCTGACAATCTTGAGTTTTTATTTTACAGAAGGCTTCAAGATAATATTGGTGTCTTTAAAATGTCTTCAAGTTAAATTGACAAGCCAGTATTTTTAATCACTTCCTTGATGGTAATTCTTTACAGCTGAGCAGTCTCTGTGATCTCTCATCACAGCAGCATATGGAAATGAGCTGTGACCACTTCAAGTAAAGACATTTTCTTCCCTTTTTTTTCTTTAAAAGGGAATGTGACCAGTTCACAGAAACTATTTTAAGCCCGAAGGTCAGAGGACTTTTGATTTGATACCACAGAAGCAAATCCTTTTTAACTCCATCCTCTATCCTGTCTTATTTTATGTTATTTATTTCAGATTGGGGATTCCCAGTTCCTCAATCCAACATTTGTGTTCTAAGTGTTACACAAGTTAAACAACTTTCTAGTTTTCCTAACTGAAATAGTAATTAGAAGATTAAGTGAAAAAAATACAGAGACTCTCCAAAGATGGTTGTAGTTGCAGGGTCGAGGCCTGAGGTGGCTCTCATCTTCTAATGAGCCTTTGGTCATGAAAAGAAGGTGGTTGGCATTCACTCGGTGAACAAGTTCCATCTTTTTGTCATCAGGTCCTTCTGAAACATTAATTACCATTGTTACTAAACAGTTAAGGTAGAAACTGCATATTCTGGAAGTTTCTGTTGTGTAGCACGAGTTTCTTCTTTATTGATCCATGAGTTTCACTTCTGCACTGCTGGCCTCTGCAGAAACTCAACAGGGATGGGACATTTGTTGTTTAGATGTGTCCTTTTTTTTAAAGAAAAAATGTGGACATTTAACCACCCTTAGCAAGAATATGATCATGTGACCAACCTGATTTAATTCAGGCCTTTTAAGTATCCAAGTCCCTGGGTTGGAGCTCCTGAGATGAAGTATTCCTTCATGGAATGATTGATGACCACACTTAATACCCCAGCTAATTTGACTCTTTTTTAATTGGAATTTTAAACCTAATTTTGGAGTGTGCACATGACCTGGAGAATACCAAGGAAGTAATATGTTAGATATAGTTTTTCAGTCACCACAGCACTTGGACAGATGTGTATGAGTCCATATATTGAGGGTTTGAGATGGCATCCTCTGTCTGCTTTTGCCTTGTTTGCAACTTCAGAGTGAAACTTTAACTTTTTGAGGGCCAGATTGTAATTAATGAGCCACACAATGTAGTAGCACTAAACTTGTGTGCTTGTAAGAAAACTTCCTGAAATTAGTGAACATGGTGAAGACTGATTTCAAGATATGCTTTCATTTCAACTGCCACATGGTTTGTTGTAATGTGGTTCTCAGTTTACCACAGTATGGTGTGCCAGTTTACAGCTATTTAATCCTACGGACTGCTATTAAACTCTTCAGTATTAAGACACTTGTCTTTGGCTGTAATTGAAGATAATTGTAATGCTCAATCATGCTGAGATCACATGCAACTTTACATTAAACAGTTGTTGGGGTTCTGTCAGTATAACCTAAGGGGATTTCATTATTATTATTATTTATTTATTTTTTATTTTTTCCTGTGCATGTGTCATCCAGTTGTGGTGCTCGGATAATAAATGTCAATGCCAAGTGCCTATTTGCTAATGAGGTTTCCATAGTGCCACATTAAGTCAGCCACAGTGGGAAGTGCAGCTGTGTTGTGTCTCCATGGCTCTGACAGGGCTGTAATCTGTGGACTAACAATATCAGACACCCTGTGAAGACTTCTTACCATTCAAAGTGTTTGCGGAGCAGCAAGTCAATCGCACCATGCAGGGCTTAGCACTCACATTTTACTCAATAAGAAATGGCTAAAATGGTGGGGATCTATTTGTTTTGCTAAATTATCTGTTGCTGGTAACTGCACGACATTACCCAAGGCAGAAAAATTGTAACAATCCTGGTGTGTGGTGATGCACAGAGTTATTACATTTTTAAATGTCATTCCTTTTAGTCACATAAGCTCCTTTCGGGCAGTTATGATCCTCTTCCTCTTATCTTTTTATGGTCATGAATAAATATGTTTTGAGCCAAAAGCGGGAAATTGTTATTACATCTGGCTTTTCGTGTCACCTCTTTCTTCACATGAAGGATTATGGAAAACCCATAGAACAGCAAGCTCACATCTTGATGCTGTAGAGTACAAACACTTCTCTACCATCACAGATGTCATTGTTTTCTATAGCAGCACTACGGCGATGCATAATAAGCAGCATTTTGCTATGTTGTATTTCTCTGCAGAAGTCATTCATGCTCCTGGCACCATGGTGCTTGGTCCTTCTGCTCCACTGGGAGATTGTTGGATGGATTGAACACTCCACCTTACCTCTTCCCTCCATTTTAAACACCCAATTTATTTCTTTCATGAGGTGGATCATGTAGATTGACTCATTTTCACAGTCGGGAGGCTCACTGTAGGACTGGAATGAAATGAACTCCCAAATCAATTTCAAATGGGAACAACAAGCGAGCTCTCCCCCGCATAGCTGGAATTGGTTTTGTTATTGAAAATGAAATGAAGTGTTTTGTTTTTATTTTTTGCCCTTTATTGCAGATTACAGCCTTGTTCTTTTGCCTGCTATGATTTCCACTGACTCACTGTGTGATGTAGGTTAATTTCAGTGGCTTTTCTTTTCTTGTCAAAAATTGCATTAAAGTGCCCTACTGAACGGGGTGTGGTGGTAATTTCTGCTAGGTAATTTGTTTGGGGTTTTTTTTCTGCTTTTTTTTGGGTGAGTTGGGGGGGTAAAGGAGGCACCTTTTTATACCTTTTTCATTTTCACTAGAAGCTAAGCAGCCATGAAATAGCCTGAATAATATGGTTTAAATCTAATCATGGTTTGTCCTGCTTTCCGACACACATTTCAATCAGTGGTGCTTTTGAGGGTTGTGGTTGTTGTGAGGTTTTTTTTTCTTTTCCTCCCCCATATCTGCAACAATTTGTCCTGTACAGTTTGTGCTCCTGGCTTTTAAAGTAGATTCGTTCCAAGTTTGTAAGACTGTGTGTGGAACAAAAATTCATTACCAGGAGCTGGTGATACGGGGGGAGGTTAGACATTTCAACAATCAGGCTAATTAAAGAAACGCAAGTACTCCTAAAGTCTCTTTTGGGGTTGTCTCACTGTCTTTTTAGGTGTGTGTGTATTTATTTAAATAAAATATAAAATTTATTGTATGTGTATCGAAGAGAATTTCTTGTGAATGTAAAAGGTCTTCAAAGTATTAAGTCCATTTATCCTTCACATAAGACACTTCTTCTAAACTGTAAAACACCTCGTTTGTGGTTTATTACTGACCTTGATGGCATTAGCATGTCGCACTTTTGCACGTCAGACAGAAGGTGGCAAGTAGTTCTGAACACTTCAGTATGGGGGGGAATACAGGGATTTTGTAAATATTAAAGCATTAAACCCAAAAGAGAAAAATATCAATCTGTAAATTAAGTGTTGTCAGATACAATCCTATTACCTTTTTTAATAATATTTCTTTTTATTTATATTTTCTTTTTTTAAGCAGTCTTAGTCTAATGATGAGATCTGTGGAGAATATTCCTTCTTTCCACTGTAGTTAAATTGTTAAATCTCTGGATGTACAATAGTAAAATCTCATCTTCTCTTTGTACTTTTCATCTTTTGATGTTCCAGGGTAAACTAATTCTGAGTTGAATAAGTCCAATCAAACAACGCTGAAGGCATTTCCCTTTTTAAAATTAGTTTATAAGCTGGTTGATGTCCAGAATTATCCCATGAAACAAGTTTGTGGTTGCAAACAAGAAGCAACAGAAACAAAAGACATCTGCGGGCTGCATGTATTCTAATCACCCTTTCTGTATGCTTTCTTCTCAGGCAAACCAGCATCCATGGTTTCTCGCTATCCATCTCCTGCAGAGTTGGATGCTTTTGCCCAGAAAACTGCCAACAGTCCACTGACTATCAAAATCTTTCCGTCCGATGTGCGAGTGCCACAACACAAGCAGCTTAACAAAACTGTCAATGGGTTAGACACCACAGGCCAGCGTTATAGTCCTTATTCACACCCGCACTCAGGAGGCTATCAGGGCTTGTTGGCCATTCTCAAAGCCTCTGTGGTGGTCAAAGGTGTGGTGAAAAACATCTGAGGGCAAAAGGACTAAACATGCAAACTCCCAGACTTCTGTGGCACAGTATAATAATCCTCTGAATAACAGTTACACAGTGAGGCATGGGCATAAGGCCTATCATATAAGCTCATGTAAGCCCCCTGATGTACCCACTGAAACACTTTGTTCTACTGCAGGAATGGCCTCCGGAGATCAGAGACTGCCCCCCCAGTCTGAGCTGGCAGGGGTTCAAAGCCTCATGAGGCAGATGAGCAGAGTTCCCAATAGCCAGGCCCCGCAGCTGGGGGGAGAGGCTCGAGCGAGCCCCTCACTGCAGGCCGTGGCTGCAGTGGCACATTCAGACTCGGATTTTATCTTGGGAGTGCCACCCCAGAGCAGTCTAGCCTTCACAGGAGCAGTGCTACCAACACAGACCGCAGACACAGCCCAAGCTGGGTACTTGACAAGAGAAGACTACACAGTGTGGCAGCACAAAGCTCAAATGCAGCAGCCCTATCAGCAGGGAGCAATGAGGATGTACAGTGGAAATAACAACACTCAGGGGCACAGAGCAGCAGAGGCTGGGCTTGGCCAGTCTCCTGAAACCTGCCTCCCTTTGTCATGCTCTTCACAGCTGTTGTATAGGTGGCACCCCGGAAATCCGAGTGCAGGACAGAATCGAGTCAGATCTTCTCTGAACCAGGCCTCCATGCAGAGGGAGCAGACGGTCGGGCAATATTTTGCTCCTCACTGGGACAACCCTAATAGTGACTGTTTTACCTCTCAGGTCTTGGCAACGGGTACATGTTCAGCCAGGCCTGGAGACATTGGACTCTCCCATCCTCACCTCCAACCAAACCACCATCAACACCACCAACCTCAGCTCCCCCCTCCTCTTCCTCCGCATACCCAGGCCTACAGTACAGACCAAAACCTCTGCTGTGGGCTGCCTAGTTTCAGCCTGTGCCACGCAGCAGTACTCAGCAGCAGCCTGCAGTCTCTGGAGTGCCTCATCAGTGAGATTCACCCTCCATGCATCAAAGAGCGCATGCTGGGCCGTGGGTACGAAGCCATAGGGATGCCTCAGCTGCTGGAGCACCATCAACAGACCCACATCCAGCTCCCCGTTTACAGATAAAACAATGTGCTGTCAGGCACAGAAGACGTAAACTTTTTATAGACAATGAAAGTGTCAGTTTAGACATGTATAAGAAAGACATGCCTTTTTAGTTTGTGCATGTATTTGTAGAAGGCTTTGTGTTTGTATACCTAGATAAAGGTAAATGATAATCATGACTTGAGATACAGGTTTAATCTAAGGACTCATGTTTTATTTTTGTATCTTAAAAGGCCATTAAACATGACTGCTGTTGTTTTTAACACTGAGGCTGAGCTCCCAATCATAGTTGTGGCTTATCTGTATGTTCGGCAGTTTTATTCTTTTTTTTTTTTTTTTTCATTATAAGTAGGCCTTTACAAAAGCAGAAACACAGAAGTAAAATGACTTTGGCGGGGACCTTATTCTTGAATCTGGGAAGTATCTCTGGTAACAGTTTTTGTGCATCTGTTGTATATTTTTGCATAGCGTTATTTCTTACAAGAATGGGGTCTTTAACTGTCACCAACTGCTTTGAATTTTTGACCCGTCATCAACATGTGCAGCCCTCACCCCCAGGCTTTCTCTGTACGAAGCAACTCTCATGGCCACTGTATGATGAAATGATGCTTATAAATGTGAATACATTTTTCTGTTGTACAGTTATAGGCCAAGTGATATAATTTAACATCTCAACTTATATGATGTACCCATGCTTAGCTGGTTAGAACTGTTGTACGTATATCCAAATCAACACTGTGGCAGTCAGGAAGCGAGATTTACCCTTTGGTTGTGTTTTTAACATTTTTAAACCTCGAAGAGGTTGTGTGAACACTCTTCCTGAATGAAATAAGGTAATTCTCTTGAACGCTGTGACACTGTTTCACAAGACCATATGTGTAATTGAGTGCCATGTTGGCGAGTGGGCCACCTGAATCATTGACTCTTCTTTGTAGGGCTATATTATATCTGATTTGAGATGTATGAGTGAGTAGTTTGTGTGTCTGCAGTGGTTCTGTGATCCTTATTTATTGATGCTGGCCTGGTAAGTTTATGGCAAACTGTCTCTATAATTATAAAGTGCAATTATTATATATGAACATGTGAGCTCTCCCTATGAATTGTTGATGATAATAACTACTTTTTGCAGTATATGATCCCAATTCTTCACCGCCCCCTCACCCCCCCCCCCCCTTTTTTTTGTCTCTTAATGAGGAATGTCAAGTAAATTAAATTTTCTAAACCCAGCAAATACTGTTATTGCGCATATAGATTTATTACCTGGCAAGCATGCTGCCTTTTTCATGAATGATAAACTAGTTTTGGAAAGCTGACTTTTTTTTTTTCAATTGCAGAGGGATTTAAAGCTTAACCATTATGCAAGTCTTTTTCTCCCGTTAATTTTATTTTAACATCAATCTTTTCACTGGAAGATTTCCTCTTAACAATATGGTGCAAGTCAGTTCTCGGCTTAAACACATTGGACCTGTTTTTTTTTTTTGTTGTTTTTTTTTTTTTTACTGATGAAAGCTGAAAGCGCTAATTTTCTTCTCGCTGTGAATTATGGTAAACCAGATGGATGGCCCATGCTCGAGGCAGGAGGCACTGAACAGTTCAGAATACATACATGTAAATGAAAATGTGAATGCTCTCTCTTTAAGATATTACATTTCACTATGAAATATGCACTCGAATATTGGTGTTCACATTATTTAGAAATGGGCTGGCTGTAACCTCGCTTTGAATAGTTAATCTTGGTCTCTGGCTGCACTCTTTATTTTTGCTTCATTTGTTCTCCTAAATTGGTTGCTATAGAAGTGATATAGCTTGGATCACCACAGTTATAAAATGGATATCCACTTATGTAGCCTATTATAAAACAAATTACCTACACCGTCGGAGTAATGGCTTTAGTAGTACTATTAGAAGCAAAACTGCAATACCAATTGATGACCTCATTTCAGATAAATATGTTGACGCTAAAGGTCAGTGATGTGGTGTTGGTCTGTTGCAGCTCTTGCAGTTTCTTCTATCCATCCTCATCCGTCAGGCAAGACTGCTGATAAACATACAGAAATGCAGACATGCTCTTGTTGCCTCAGACATTTAGCTCAGGCTTCTCTGGGAGACAAACCAGAGCCACCTGACCTTTGGGACACACTTTAGGTAAGTAAGAGTGGGCAAAAAAAGAGGATATGTGAGGAAGACAGATTAACTTTTGGTTTAATTCTTTTTCTTAAACATGATTTTGCATAATTATAGAAAACAAGTCTTCACGATGTTAGATGGGACTGCTTATGTTCCACATAAAGGCAGCACTTCAACCAAGAGAAAAAAGAAGGTAAATGCTACCACCTAGTGTGAGATGCTTGAAATGAATTTTACTTTATTTCCATGCTTGAAAAGACTGATCAAATTTGAACACAGGTCACAACTGAACCTATTTATTCCAAGTATTCCTTCAGAAAATATCACTTTCATGAGTACATTAATAATTATGTGCATGAGATGTTGCCTTTTTAAAAATGATTACATTTCCTTTAGTTCTAAACAGGTTATATGAAGCAGAAATGAGAACACAGTGGGCCACAAATCAGAACAATGTAAGCACAACTTAACCACACTTTCAGACCAAACCCAAACTCCACACAGGTTAAAAATCCTCAGAACAAAACAACTGAAATTACCAAGTACATGGCTTTTTGAGGTTTCCTAGAAAATATCAACTTTCATTCAGTCAACAAGGCAGAATGAGTTTTTTTGATATGATATGAATGAAATGGGCTGTTTGTTTAAAAACTCTAGAGTTAAAGGTGACTGTATCTGCAGGGCTCAGGAAACAAAGAAGATGTGAATGTGATAAATTAACAGCTGCATCTTTCTTTGATAACAGTTTAGAGACTTGTCTTTCTTATGGAAGTGAAAGTCCCCTGATAATTTCATAAATATAGCAGCAGCCTCCACAATTACATAATTTGTGGCTAAATATGAAAGCAGCACTTTTAATAAACCTACAATTACGTATAATTAAATACAAGAATGAATCACTGTCAGCTATAATTTTTCTTTAAATTTAAGGCATAATTATACACAGATTCAAGAATTCACTCGGACATAATCAACCCAATAAATAATGCACTGAAAGGTAAGAAGAAAAGGTAGAAAAAAAAGCCAAATCTTTTTAAAAACAACTGTTTTGTGACACCTGAGAGGGTCCAATAGAAGCGACGAGGGTCACTCCTGCACCTCCAGTCCAAGTATGTCCTGGGAGATCAAACTGTGTAGTCCAGCTCTGCATTTAGATTTGTGTACATCTCATAGATGGCATCTACAGTGGGCGTGTAATTTACCAGAAAGAGACGTACATTTGCCAGACAGTCCTCCTCTTTCACTTCTTCTCCTTTAGAAAGAGCCTTGAGGAAGTTTGATTTGTAAGGAGCTGCGAGCAGTGCTGCCTGCAAGATAGATATATATATAAAACATACAGTTTAGAAAAGAGGGGGAAAAAAACATGCCCTTGGTAGTAGATATAAATGGAAAACCTCCACAATAAAGATGTGAAACACTTTCTTAAAATCTGCCTGAATGTCAAAAAAAAATAAATCCGTTATTTAAACTGGATTTTTGGGCATTCCAAAACAAATCATTCAAGAATTCTGCATAATAATTGTGAAAAAGTTTTCACAATTTCACACCTGGGCCTTATCTGGCTCAGTTATCATTAACAAGTATCACTAACAGTTATCACTGTAGAATTTTGAACTTCAAATTATTTGGCCAATGCTTTCATAACCCTATCCAGGTTGATGCGCAGGAACAATAGCTTCTTTTTGACCATTGCTTATGTCTTTCCCTTTTGGCATTGTGTTAGAAGACACACAAATGCCGCAGCCAGCAAACTGCCAAAAGATCTGTTTTTATAGAGGTCTGCAAATCTGCTGACGATCAGTTCATCAGGGGCTGATGATTAACAGCACGTGACTGTAAACCCACCATCTTAAATCCTACAGTTAAGGGGCAGTGAGGGGATATTTGTTCTTGCCCACATGGTTTCTTCTCTTTGGCTTGATTTTTGATAGATAAATAATGGCACACTTACTTATTTAGCGAGTTATTTATGTTGCCATTTTTCTGATACCTAAATACTAAAACCCATTACAATCATATCAATTTTATTATGTTTTACGCACCCAGACCAAGAGAAAAATTGCACATGACAGTGCTTTGAAACTTTGGATGACTGCAAAAATGATCTCTGGCCTTGAAGTTTCAAAGACTGTTGTGTGTCGGCTTTACTGAGATGGCCTTCAAGCTTGTTGCTTCTAAAAACAGCCACATATCTAAGAAAGATTGAAATGAGGCCAAGGTGATTTTGAACATGGGGATTCGTTTAGTATATCTGTTGTTGGTCAGATGAGAGAACTCGAGCTGTTCAGGAGGTTTGGGACAGTCGCTACAATATAACATGGTGGCAGAAGATTAATGTGGTGGGGATGTTTGGCTGTTTGGTCTCTCTTGAAGATTGGAGTTCGAGGAACACAATGACCTCATGACCCATGCACACATCCAAGTTGGTCCAAATCCTTGAGAGGAAGCGCCTGGATCTCAATTAAGGTCATGATTAAATTAATTTAATTCAAATGAACAGGAACAATCCATCAAGGGATATGTTACAATTTAGTGAGGAAGGTTGCATTTGATTGGGATATTGAAAGGGTATATTACTTACCATTAACTTTGAAAATGGTCATTGTGGATTTTTGTTTTTCTTATTATAACTTAGACTCAATAGAATATCCTAAAATGTTTTGGAGCGTCTGTCTTTGTTCTCTTAGAGGTAGGGATACAATGAACAATTTGATGCTGGTCAAATAAAAGATGAGCTACAGGCTTTGATTTTATGAAAGGGTGCTAAATGAATGAGCGAGGACATACACATAAATAAAACTAGAAAAGGTAAACATAAATAGAAGGGATGGATGATTGTGCAAAATGTAACAACATACCACAGAACATTTTCTTTGGGTCGGCACTTTCACACAAATACAATTTACAGCCTGTTGCAGGCTGGAAAGGTCAACTGACTTCCATATGTACATGTTTCTTACACTGAAAATCTTCTGAACAATCCAGCCATGGTATTTCTTCAGTGCCTGTTCATAGGCTTTGGTGACGTTGACATGAATTAGGTTGGGGTTTTTCTCATCCCTTTCTCCATCAGCCAAACTCTGCAGCAGTATCTGTATGAAACGGAGACCCCTATAGGAGACACCCAGCATTCAGAAAATATGCCCACCTTCCTGCTTTATGCCAGTAGTCTAAAGTTCATCATACATGAGATAACAGCGTAAACTCAAGAGTTCTCACCTCTTTAGCCACATAAGAGCTAATGTTGCTCCAACTTTGGGCCACTCTGCTCCATGCGCTTCTCGCTCAGCCTCCAAAATATCCTGCAAGGTGACGTACTTTGCAGGGTCCTTATGATAAACTGCTTTTATTTTCTGAAAAAGCAGGTTTCTTTTTGAGTTTGGATTATGTACATGGACCATTAAGCTTGAGGAGGTTTATACATTTATAATATCAGTATAAAAATACACCAGTGCAGCAGAATAGGCATACAAACATAGAAACAAATCTGTATCCTACCGTTATATTGCCATTAATGTCTGACTTGATGACTGAAAATACTTTTGATCCCAAGCAGTCTGCAAGGGAAACAGACATTTGAGAGCACAGCAATAAAATATGAATGACTCGATCGCACATGTCCCTTGCTGAGAGGGGAGGATGAATGCGAATCAGCTTTTCCAAAAACAGAGGGGAAATGCAGTTAAGTCACAATGAGGTCGATGTGTACTCCATTCAGAGAGTAAACAAAGAATTTCTCTATAGGAACAATGGCCACAGTTGGCACACATCAACCCCCGTGACACAACAGCAATTTGTGCTGCGGCTAAAACAATTAAGAGCCACGGCAAAAGGAAGTTTCACGGGATAACACAAGTGTCACGCCACAGAATAAAGATACGAGGAACAAGTCCGGCAAGTATGCGCTCGTCACGCAGTCTCGCCAGGTCACCTGATGCGCGTTTCCGAGAGTTCATGTGGAGCCGTACTCACCGAAAAAGGACGGAAGGTGCGAGACGTTGTCCAGAAACGTCTTCGTGTCAACCGACTTGTCGGAGGCGAGTTCTTTGAATTCATTATCCAATAAAAGAGACATGGTGTTTCCTCGTAACTGCCGCGACGGAGCAGCAACAGCAGCAGCAGCAGCAGCGAGCGGCAGATCTGGGCTGGAAAGAACCCGGAACTGTGTTCTTGTCAGATGGGTGGGGAAGCGCCACCAGCCCCTATCGCTGTCTGTTATCCCAACAGGTGGGGAATAATGCATGGACGTGTTGCGCGTCCACAACACACCCACATACACACACACACACATACAGACAAGACAATGAGCGAGTTGAGGTATTAATTATACTTTATTATGCCTAAGGCAGGGATTGTTTTCAACCACAGAGGCAGTAGTGAGCTATAACTTACAGGAAATTAGACATCAGGTTCGACACCAGGGTGGAAAATAGCTGAATAGGCGCACTTTTATTGGTACTCTGCAGAACCAGCCCACCAGACAAATGGGACCTTCTTCTGGATAATAGCAAAAAAATATATAAAAAAAATTATATATAAAACAATTATTTAAAAATGGCCTCGCACTTGATTCTTATTAATAGAAGACTTTTTCCACTAAGTACTACTTTTTGAGATGTTGCACAAAAGGTAAATGGTTGCTGCATCAAGATATTCAGATTATTTCTTCTTTGAATACATATAATTTTTCTCAAGTCTAACTTCAACCTGAGTAAAAATCAAATGCTATGCCTCTGTGCAGCAAATTCTCTTTCCACCTCTGGTTCAAACTCATCCGGCTCACAACAATGATCTACAACAGGTACACCGAGGGTACACAGATACGTTATCACTGGCTGTAAACCACAGCGGTATGCATTTGACCACAGGAAGCATGTAGAGACACTGGAGTTACAGAACCACACCTAGTACACAGACCAAAAGTTGCTCATCTCTGAACTGCCCACTGAGACAACCCGAACCCCAGGACAAATGTTAGCCGTGTTAAACAAAAGCTTATGAAAATAAACACTGATATTCTCTTAGAGGTATGACATACAGTTTATAAATAGAATAGCATTTGGATTATTCTGATAAAGAATAGCATGGATACATACATCTACATATTTGCATAATGCTATTAAAACTGATTCAAAGTGGATTTCACACAAGCCATAGAGGCTGTTTTTGTGAGAAACCTTTCCCACTCATGCACTTGCGTGCACAGACATACACACACGCACACACATAACATCATAAGTATGGCTGTAACATTATAACTCCAAGCACTACTGATACTTAACTTTTAAACACATCTTCAACCTGCGAAGGGACGGAAACTACAAGTTCTCCCGCTGGATGGTGTGAATGTGTGCACACTTGGTGGTCTGACACGATTCTCAACACGCACAAGCTGTTTGCATAATCACAGTTGGCTTACTCAACAAACACGGGCTTTAAGCAAGTGGTATCACAATGATTTGAGATTGCAATACTGTCAATGCCCCATTTCTGATGGAAAATAAAATCATTTCACTGGAAAAAATATATAAATTTTTCTAAATTGATCCTTGATGCGAAAGGATTTTTTTTTGGCCCGACAACTTAGTCACAGCAGAAAACAGACCACAACTGATGACCTATGGTGTCCACTACATAACTAAGGAGAGAAGTAAAATACAAAAAAACAAAAAAAAAAAACCCTTGCTAATCAACTTTCTTGTTCAAATTGTGCAATACACACACAACATTGCACTTCTGAAAATCAAGTGGTTTCAATTTGTGAGGTAAGAAACTGCAACAGGTTTTCTCCTACATCTTTCAGGATGTTTGTTTTCACATATGGATGCCATGAAGACAAAACTAAAGAACCTTTTGATTATTCAGCATGGCATTTTAAGATTTTCCCACCTCAAGGAATGTTTTTGAATTACTTACATTGATTGTAATCAAAAGTGAAAAGATAAAAACCCAGCAATACAATGGAGAAATGTACAGTATACTGAGGAAATCAGAAATGTCTTTAGGATTTAGTTAGTTGTTATTTTCTTTGGTTGTCACAGTAACAAGTTGCTTAGCAGCTTTGGCAATGTCATAGGCGCACTGGATGACCTGCTGAGTGACCAACTGGATGTCAGACGGGCAAGGACTGTGCTCTGCTGCCTTTTGGCATTCTCCATGGAGCCGACTGGCACTGGAAGTCAGCAGACATAGAGAACTTCTCACTGTCTCCAACAACGGCCTCTGTCAAGGGAGGAGAGAAGTGATAATGAAGACTTGAAGAATGAATGAATGACAGTATACATAAGCATTCATTATGGTTCAAAAACACACAGGCACTGGATGTGTGCATGTGTGTGTACATCTGAACGTGTAACAAAGTAATCCAATGAATGCCAAACATAAAATTATTGAGAGAGAAAGGCCTTGAAATCCCTTTTAGATTAATTTCAGCTGCTTTCGAACAACAAATCTCTTAAAATTACCAAGGAGGATGGAAAACAAGTTGCCTACCTTGGGAAAAAGAGTGGCCATTTCTGTTACAGCCATACAGATTTTTTCAGAGCAAGGCAGGAAGCTGTGGGCGTTGGAGACAAAAAGTTGAATGGACGGTCAACTACTCTTCCCGGCCTTTTACAGACGCAGTTCAACAGTTCAATTTAATTTTACTGAATTAAAATGCCACCTTTCTCGCAATAAAACTTGAAGTAATATTTCCTGTAACAAAAGAAAGTATTACAAAACACTGATATTTTAGTTTATTTTTTTACACTTAAATTCTACCACCTTGTTTTTCTGATGAACACAAAGTACCTCTTATTCAACACTAAATATCACATTGAACTTTTCAGTCCTACACGCTCTGAAAGCTCTTACAGAATGGGATATTTCCATTTTCAGTGTCTATCTCACTTTTTGTCACTTTTCCTTGTTAGTTCATAAAATATGCAGTTATGGTGAAGCCTTTGGGTACAGCTCTGAGACAATAAGCCCAAGTGAAATTATATTGGTTTATTAGACAACACAGTTAATGACATTTCGAGATAAAAAGCATCTATTAGGTCAAGGCAAACATGACAAAAAATGAAGCCTGTTAAAATTGTCAACATGAAAAAAAGAGTTTAAAGGGTTGTCTCTTTCTTAAGCCACCCTGCAGAGCAGCAATAGAGGCTACCCAAGTACTGCAAAACAGTGCTATTTTTATCCACTAGGTGGCAGTGAGTGTTGCATTATGGGGCTTTTTTACAGATGCGACCACTTCTAGCAAAGAAAATAACAAGCTGTATAGATAATTCTTTTTACATCATTAGCTACCTTTAAACAACCATTGTGCACTGCTGAAATGCTGCAGAGTTTAAGTCACATAGATGCAAAGCAAAGAAGCTACACATCTATCCCTTCATAGCTGATGTGACGCGGATAAAGTGGCCAAAAGATCTCTCTGCACAAAGAAGGTGGGAGGCACTGATTTGGCATGAGAGGAAGGACAAAATGGGGAAGAATGTTGACTTGCTGAACCTCACAAGAAATCCCAGGCTATGTTCCTGTCATTTCGACAAGGCAAATATCAGCACTGATGGCTACACAAGTTGGTGGTACTGTCCACTTTGCCTGATATTTTTAATAACTCATGTGTATCTCATTAAAAAAAAAAAAAAAAAAAAGTAAAAAAAAAACTACTAAAAAAAGTGGGCCGCCCGGTGGAGCAGTGGTTAGGGCAGCTGGCCCATCTACAGAGGCAACAGTCCTCATGTGGCTGGTCGCGGGTTTGACTCCCGGCCCGGGTGACCCTTTGCCACGTGTCTTTCCTGTCCTCTCTACCCTGGTTTCCTGTCTCTCCTTTACCATCAAAGGCCACTGGTGCCAAAAAAAAAAAACTGCTAAAAAAGTATTATTAAAATCTATAAATAAGTGGTTTAAATTTTTTCAGCAGACCCCGGGTGGTTTGAATATGGACACTGCTGTAATATTACAGATTTTAAACTGAATAAAAAGTTGTAATGTTTATAAAGAAAAAGAGGAGAAAAAAAATTAACAGAGAAGGTAATGTCAAGCTTCAAAAAACTAAAAAAATATATATGTAAATGAATATATGAAACTACTTAATTGCTGTGGATTTGATAAGTCACAGGGGTGTGACGTGTTTGTTTCCTGTCAGCTGCATCAACAGACTCAAGAGCTTTCCCCGGGAGACATGCTTTTTTGGATGTCGGTACAGACACCAAACTAGTGGGTTTAATACATGTGAATCCTGGTCCAAGTTCATCAGTTAGCTGGCATATTGAAAAAAAACAACCAAAAAAAAAACAGGTGGCATAGTAGGCCGTGAGGACAACCATTGAAAACCAGTGACTTAGAAGCAAAAAGAGTCAGAGTCACACAGATAGTTCACACTCATGGCTGAAATATGCAACCCAATAAACCATGAACCGAGCACCCACCATGAAAAGAAGTGACTTTAATTAAAACATTTTATGATTTAAAAAAATGATGAATTGCTTAGATATTAATCAAGACCTCAGATATAAATTATGCATCACTAATAAACACTATACCTTTCATGTTTGGTCTCCTGGGCAGCTCTCAGAAGCTCCTGTATGTTCTTGGTGAATCTGCTCTGTCTTACAGATGACATCTTCAGTGCCAGGAAGGGTAGAATCTGCTTCACCTTCTTCATCTGGTTCCACTGCTTCAGAGGCTGTAAGACGGCTGCAATACATTGTTTTTCTTACAATCGTGTACATAAAGGCAGAAGTTAATCTTTCCAACAGTGACCCAAAGCATATCGGCTGCCTACTTGAAACCATATTATCACCTATTAAAAAAAGTCTCAGAGCCAGAGCCCTGACCTAATTGCAGTTAATAATGCTCTAATATGGCCAAATTGAAGCTCTGCTAATTAAAAAAAAAAAAAAAAAAAAAAAAAAAAGGGCCAATTTTCACCGCAGGTGCATCTTTCCTTTGGACTGCTGGACAGTGCCAATCAAGCACATTTTCTTAATATCAGTTTGTGCTTCACTTTGTTCTAGCACTGACATTGCGATGAATGCTGTGCATGCTCAATTATCATACAGCAGGACATGCAGCATCAGGTAAGGCAAATTAATTAAAATTTGTCATCCTATGAATGTGTTTGCTGTATGATATAAATTTGAAAATTGGAAAGAATGTTTAACACAAAGCACCAGAGAAGCAATCTGTCTCACAAGACTCATTTCTCTCAGACTAAAGAGACAAAACCTTGCTGCTCTTCAGAGCTCCTCACAGCCCTACCAGGCCAACTGGACTGGAAGGATTGTGGCATCCTGGTCTCTCCAGTTTCAATTTTTAATTGATAGCTACACAATATATAATATATACATAAAAATCCTTTTCAAGTTTTAGTCAATAAAAATAATTTTTCCTTTATCACCCTGACAACTAAATGAGTGGTTGGAGAACGCATATTTGAAAAATCAACAATCTTTGCAATTTTATACCTGGTGGGTACCAAATGAACACAATGGTTTTTATTTACCCAGCTTCCTCTGGTTCAGAGTGGTTGGGTATAGTGTCATAGTCATTCTCCAGCATTGCACTCTGTCCTCCCAGACTACAGCCCTATAGGGACATCAATCAACAGGTTAACATCAATCAAATACTGTTGACTCACTGCATATGATCAGCAGACATTCATCATCGCAGCAACTGGAGGCACATTTAAATTAGAATCATGCATGTCTAAATAAGACATTTCATTTGTGAGGAAATGCAGAGAAAAAGCTGTAGATAATCAAATCATTGTGCTGTCAGACATTTGGAGCGCAGTGGATGCAATTAGTTAATGCAAAGAAATCCTGCTGGCAACTGAGGGTTCTGTCATCAGTATCTATCACTAAAGAGTACATTGTGATGAGCCATTCTACCTTTCATGGATACTGGACACTCCTGTAGTCTGTTCATTCAAACTGATTTTCTGCTACATAGCATCATCCCTTCTGATGTATTACTTGAAAGAAGCTGGGGTTGTTCAGATGACTGAACCTTAGCAGAGGCACTGCTGTGCATGCATGCAGGCAAGACTGATAAAAAGCAGTTCAAAGACAAGTCAGGAGAGAGAAGGCTGTGGGGTCAAGCAGACGGACAGTTTTCACAGTCCCCTGGGGCTGCCTCGAAGCCAAGGGAACTTTTCAGTACTTAACCCTTCGAGATCTCTCATCCCTCGACCAGGACAGGGGAGAGGGGAAGGTAGGGAGGGAGGAGGCAGCTGTCCCCAAAGGACCCCTACCAATCTAGAAAGGGGTCAAACCAAGTTGAGCATACTCTATTTAGATGGCGTAAATGATTGAAAGAATAAATGAAAAACCAACTCCAGCCCCATGCCAAGCACCATCATTTTGAACAATAAGCAGGAACATCAGTCTGTGCTTACATTAGGAGGGAAGGGTTGTAAAATGACTCCGTCTTCGTGGCGATTTGTTTCCACTCTGTGGGAGTACTGCTTCAGGGTAGAGCCCGTCTCATACATGGACATGGCCCGACCTCCACGACCTGGATTTCGACCAAACGGTCCCTGGGGATGCTGTTGTCCACTGGGGGTTTGCCATCGCAGTGTTGTGTTTTCAGTCTGCAGGGAGCTCAGCTGTGGACAACAAAATATCTTTCAGATCAAGCCCAGCTTCATGCTGGTATCACCACAACAGCTCTGCCAGTTTGATATTTGAGTAGAAAACAGATAAGCCTATAGGTGAAAGACAGTTCTGCTCAACCAAGTTCACCTTCATCCGTTTTGTTTTTGGTTTCTCTTCATGGTCCTTCTCAAAATAAAAGGTTTGTTTCCTTGGCAGAAAGAAATGCTGACACTGTTTGTTGATAAAAACTCTTAAATACTGAGCACTTCCCTGAGAATGTTTCATTGTGGTGTTTACCCCTATTTATATAAAGAGCACTTAGAAACTGAAAAAAAGAGACCAGTGAGAAATATGGCTTGTTAGGCTTTCTGTCATATTATCATATTTTGAGTAAAAACTAAGTAGAGAATATCATATATACCTAATGTAAGGGGTGAGGAAACACTACCTTCTCAGACCTAGTGCTAACATGCACATGGCACATAATTGCCAGAAAGTTCTTGGTGGTTTTGAATATTATTTTTGACAGAAATACTGTAGTGACATAAAGTTGATTGAGTATAATGCATTTTCCCCATCAGTTGCATGCAATTTTCCTAACCTTGCTCTGCATCATCCGTAGCTCTTCACTGAGATGACAATTGACTTTGAGAAGCTGTTGTATTTTGGCCTCTGATGCTGTAAGGGCACTCTTCACCTCCATAAATTCCTGTACTGTGATTGGTCCATCAGACAAGTCTGAAGACTCTGAGCTCTGCAGCAAAAATTAACATAAACAAAATAGGATAAATGAAACCAAACTGAAAAGACAAGCACAATGATGAATCTTAATTTTATTATAACAAGTTCCTTAAAATATTAACCTTGGTCCTTCCATCATTGCAGCCGTCTCCACACATTGCCTCTTGTACTGGATCTTCATCTGATGCCACGCTGTCATAATCTGGCTGGTCATTGTCCTGGCTCTCACTGTTATGGCGACTGTCTATTCCCTGAATGATGAGCTCCACGCTCTCTGGTGGCCAACCACAAGATGAAGGGATGAAAGATCAAGTAAGAGTGTAGCTACAAGCAGCCGTTTACTTCAAAACCAATGACCACATATTCTTGTCAATTAACAGATCAAAAAATATATATATCAGGGGTTACTTTCTAATCACAAATAGGAATATTCACAAAAAAAAAAAAGAGAGAAAAAGGAGGCTTGGGTGTGATTTATTATAGTCTTGTTATAACTTGCAGGATGCCTGATCAATAGTTGAAGCTCATACAGCTGCACCCAAACGGCCAGCATTTGCATTTCAAAAATACTAACCTTCTGTGCCTCATTTGCAAAAACCAACCAATGTTTTTTGTTTTGTTTTTTTTTAATTGAACAACCTTGACTACACAAAAATGATGACATTTTTTTATTACAATCTAAACAAAAAAATTACACACATCCCAAAAACAACAGCACATGGGCAGTTCAATGTCTGTTACAAATAAAAACAGAAAACATCTTGTCATACCTTTTGGACTTTCACAGGAATTACCCCACTGCCGTCGTTTAGCGTCCGTTAAAATATCAATTACCAGGGTGGCAAATTCATGAGCACTAAATCTTGCCAATTTTTGGCGACCCTGAAAAAGCAAAAATTTCAAAACAGAAAAGCTCAAATACCAAAAATTAACAACTGACAACAAAATTAAGTTTAAATAAGGAAATACTTGTATACAAAAGTACATATACTTGCCTGGTTTCTGGTCGATGAATACTCAGGATTGACAGGCAGAAAAGGCACAACTGTGGTGTCTGTTACAAGTGTGCTGTGGTTCTGAGTGGCCAGCCAGACTAAAAAGGGGGAAGGTGCACATGATATTATATAGAAATTAAAATGCAAGTGCAGCAAAATTTATATTTGGCTTTTTGTTGTTTCAACCTGCATCTGTTTCCCTTCTGTCCACTTCATCATAAACATCCATGGCAAGTTCTTCAAACTGATGGTTACTCAACTACAATTAAACATTTTAAAAAGCTGAATGAGTGGTTGAGAATTATGAGAATTAGAATGTTTTTAAAACCAAGGAAATTAAACAAATTACAAAAAAAAAAAAGTATCTCACCGACTGCAGTTTCTTCTTAGCAGCCTTCGCAAACTCTGATAAATCCAGACTGCTTTGGACAAAAAGTATTTTCAAAAATCAATTATTTTTTTTCTGCTGAAAAGGTCCTCAACAATAACATGTCAGCAAAAATAACAAAGGTACTCACTTATTCCTTATCAATCCAATGCAGCGTTGGGAAAAATAGGATTATAACTATACAAGGAATGTCATGTGTGCCATGTTTTATAATAAAAGTAATATCTCCGATTTCGTGCAAGGAGCATGCCAGAGCTGATAATACTATTTGGTATAATCTCCTGTTCTTTGTAAGACCTAACCGCAACCACACACATATCATTACAGCTCAGAGCACAGCCATTACCTGTCTGCCATTTGTGGAATGATAAAGTGTTGCCCATTTCTGTGATCTGTAACGCAAGAGGGGAATAATAGGAAGTGATTTTCACAGTGCACATGAAAACATCTACTCTCAGACCCCTTGCAGCAACTGGAGTTGATGTATCCACTGCACTTACCCGGTCTTCTACCACAAAGGTAAAATGTTAACCGATCCGTGAGTTCATACTGTATCTCCACTAGCCTCTCTGCCAGCTCCTGGTGCCCTGCTTGTCTGCAGAGGTTATAAATAAAAGAAACCTTCACTAATATGTCACTGAACAATTGCTAAACTGCAATAGCTTTGATAAAGGGAAAAAAAATAAAGGGAAAAAAAAGTTGTTACTAAATCACAACAGTTCTCAACAAACAAACTTTCCTAATGGCATGACTGCCTGATGCTGATATTATCTGTAATTTGCAAACAAATTTTCCCTTTAATTTACTTGGTCATCAGTTCAACTTTCTGTAAACTAATTGAGCTAAGGACATGATAGCACTGAGGTTTGCCTTTAGTGTTCATTGTAAAACATAGCATTTTAAATGCTTGAGTCATGTCAAATGGAGACAATGTTTTTTTTCCTTGTTTCTAACTAAACTGTATCTCACATTTTCTCTATGGTTACTTTCTACACAAAAGACAGCATTTCTCCATTAACCAACCAGTTAATAAATGGTATGCATTCATGCATTTTTGCCCCCCAAGTGTATGTCTCATTCAAGATCTAAAAACTGTTGAATTGTTGGTTATGTTTTTATATATCACATATGCCACAAGGCTCTCTGTAATCCTTTGGTCATAGGTGACCTGTATACTTGATTAACAATGACATTCAAAACACTTCAGTGTTTACATCCTATATTTTGGCATCGCTGAAACAAGTTATTTGTAACACAATGTAAGTGTTAGAATTAAATCTAACCACTCACTCCAAATATCAAGATCAAGATTTACTTTATAATCCCCCAGGGGGCAATTTGTGTTGCAACTAGCAATACGAAATAAAAAAGAAGAGAAGAAAAAAAAAAAAACAAGAATGATCACAACATACATACAAGACAGATTAATTCAAATGAAAATGAAAAGAATGTGTTAAATGAAAAAAATGTGTTGCATGTTTTACCGTGCATAATCAACGGGAGTCTTTCCACTAGAATCCAAAGCTCCAGGGTCAGCGCCGTAGACTGACAACAGCTCTGCCTGCAGCATTTGACCCGCTTTTGCTGCTATGTGAAGTGGGGTGTTTCCTTTCTCCTAATGTCAAATAAAACAATGTTTAAGCTTTAGTGCTGCAGCAAATAAAAACATAAACAACTTGATATTAATGTTTGCTCATTCTTCTAGACTTACAGGGTGAAAGAAGTTGGCCTGTGCTCCTAAAGATAAAAGTCTGAGGCAGGTTTCTAGGTTTCCTGTTCGAACACTCGAATGGAGTTGCTGGGGAAAGAAAAAAAAAAGAATTAGTTCGTTTGGGTTCAATTTGAATATCTATACACACAGTACTTGCTTCACTACATACATTTGCCCAGAACGTTTACAAAATTTATTAAAGTATGTTTACATTCATTGGAAAAGCCTGGTGATTGTAAGCAATAACTACAGAAATCGGTGAATCTAGAAATATGCAAAACAGTTGCACCTTTAACCCCATGTCTGCTTCTTAATGTTCAGAGTAAAAGCTTCACCAATTTGAAAAAATGTTACTGGCAAAGTATCTCAGCAGGCGGGAAAGCAGTCTACAGGAGTATAAATATAACCAGTCTTGACATTTAGAGGAAGTAAGTCAGACATGAAAAAAGTTTTTAAAAATAACTTGCTGCACTCTTACAAAACTCTTAGAAAAACATCTGACCATCTTTGATCACACCATTACCTTCTGTTTGCACTCTGCTACTGCCCTCCCCAAAAATATTAACTAAGATCTATCATCAATTGGCTGTGCATCAAATAATGCAAGAAATTTTAACTAAAAAATAATTACAACACAATTTCTTACCTTGCTGAGGTCTTTTGCGGTTACACTGTCATCCTCTCGACAAGGCATCCTATGTACATATGCCAACATCTGATATTTTGCCTTGATGAATTCTGTTTTGTTAGGACTGGAAATAAAAAAATGCTCACATGTGAAACCAGGGGCATTCCAAATCTTAACCATCATTACCATTTTAAAAAATAGGTTTTGTGATCGACACAAATAATGCCATCCTGACAACCTATAGTGAGATAATATTAATGAAATGTCTGTTGTTATTCGTGACACTACAAGCTTTATGTGTGGTTCACTTAAACAGTATAAACAGACTAACTTTGTTATTTACAGTAAATGTGCTATGCTAGAGTCTCTGTCTGTGTTATAAATGAAGTATCACTTGAGGCACTTATAGGGTTTGTGCAAGACCAATAAGCAGTTTACAGTCTGGCAAACTCTCTCCTTTGAGAACTATAGTCTTGCTTCCTCCATCTGAGATGAATGCTTAGTTCCTTCATTTCTTCAAATGTCTGTTATTCTCTCAAGTTTCCACAGTTACCATCTGCCATCGAATGACTTAATGTCGACTGTGAAAGCTAGATTCAGCGCGGATGAGTTTTCCTCATCTGCACGTCAACAGATGGACGAAGCTCTCTGAGTCAGCTGACACTTACCTTCAATGAGTCATTGTTATGGCAGAGAAGGCCAGTCTTTCATGCTCACTGACCTTAACTATGAAAATCAATGTTGCCGATAGACCTTTATGCAAAGAGCAGGGAAGCATGAAGAAATCAGTTGTGACATCAAAATTCTTTGAAAAGACTTACTGAACTCTATCCTGGGGGTTGGCTTTGCGCTTCCCACTCAGAGACGTAGAAGGATCCAGAAGGCTATGCTCCCATATGGAATTTGCTCCATTACCGTACAATGTGTGGACCATCTAGAAGAAACAACCACATTTAAGTTCCTGGTGAACATAAATCAATGGTCACACATTTATGGATGATCGTGTAACCTTTCCACCATATTTGTCTCATGTGTGATTACTGGACTGATTTGCATTTTCGTGTTTAGTCTGTAGAGTGGCTTTTATGTTTCCCACCTGGAGCTGAGAGGGTGGCCAAGAAGAATGAGTCAGATGTCGGACTTGGGAGCTGTGTCGCCCAAGACCTCGGTGGATGCTGCAACACTCATCACAGATCAACACGCCCCTGTTAACAGAGGCCCAGCGTGGCTCTGCAACACATGCAATACTCGATAAACTGTCAGGTTCATATCACATGAATAGCAACGTTACGCATTTCTTTAAATTGGAGTTTTTGACTCCAACATTTCCAGATTCCAGGTTTACAAGTCAGATGCTTCCCTATAGATGTGCTCAGATTCACAGTCACAAATGAAACCGAGGTTGTCTAACGTTACTTTTTGTCAGTGAGACGAGCTGTTTCAGGGAGCGAGCTCGTTATCTAATTAACTTTACAGAATGTCGCTATTTAACCTTTAATTAATTCAAAAGCTTCCACAAGAATGCTAATGTGACCACAAAGGCACAACTTAATCATCAACAAATGCCGCCGCAAGTAGAACATTTAAATTCTGTACAAATCCATATCGCCAGACGCTAATGAGTTGTCACCGTTGGTTAACGTTGACCAGGTTAATTAACCGGACGTAGCGACAACTTGTGCAGTTTGTGCTAACTGGTTAGCTCGGCAGCTAATGTCAACGCTAGCTCGTTTGGCATCGTACCCGGAGAGCTGCAATCAGCGCAGACCTCTCTGCTTCGCACTCGCTTTGACATCCCTCAGTAGAAATCCTCAGAGTCCGGGAAGAGCGGATAATTTTAAGATATGTTACTTCACAAATACACAGAGACGAAAACAGGATAGTCCGCCTCAGAAGAGTGTATTTAGCTGTTGCTTTGCCCTCCCCTCCTATGGCTGAACAAAGCGATGTCTCATTCCAATATTAGCTTAGCTTCCTCTGCGGTTCCTTGCATGCTTCCTTCCTTGTTTCATTCGATATGTCTCCTATGTCACTATACAATGTTCAAACATGTATGCGGATAGTCTGTGAGTGACACCCTGTGGCTCGTTACCAACCATACGTTTAAAACATGATAACTTCAAATAAGGAAGGTCTGTATTTGAATGGAAATTAAATCACATGTAGCTCACTTGGTACGTGAAATATTGGAGACTCGACTTCAGACTCATAAATTTAATGTATGACTTCTTTTGAAAATATTAGGAATGACGTCAAACGGGAGATTGGTCAAATTTAGATCCTAAAGAATATGGGAAATTGATTAAAAAAAATCTTCTACTAACAGTTCCTCACAATTAAAAAAGAAAAAAAGAAGCTTCACAACTTACAAAACGCTGTTGAGAATGAAACTGTTTGTTCCTCTAAAAGGAAAAACGTTTTATATTAACTACTTTTCTATTGATGCATAATTTAATTTTACATATAAAATGTAATTACTTTTGCAACGCCAATTCCCAAAAAAGTTGTGATGCTGTGTGAAATGCAAACTAAAACAGAATGCAAAGCTTTTCAAATCACATAAACCAATTATTCGTTCCTAATAGAACAGAAAGAACATATCAGATATTGATATGTTACTATTTCATGGAAAATGTTAGCTCGTTTTGACTTTAATGGCAGCAACACATCTTCAAAAGTTGGAAAAAGTGGCAACAAGACTTTGAAGATCCCACCATCTAGAGTACATAATATTATCCAAAGATTCAGAGTATCAGGAGGAGTGTCTGTGTGCAGGGACAAGCCCAAAGGTCCAAAGTGGATGCGTGTGATGCCTAAGCTTAAACATCAGGTAAGGCACCATCAATGGTGAAAAGTACATAGGGGTTTCAGGGAAGGCCTTGCATATTTCAGCACCAAATATCTAAACCACATACTGAATCTACCCTGTTACCTGGAGAAGAGTCTGGGTGCTGAACGTTCACCTGTTGAAAACATTTGGCGCATCTTAAAACAAAAAAAAATCCTGCAACAAAGGCTCAGGACTGTTGAGTTGCCAGAATCCTGCATCAAGAATGGGACAATATTTCTCTCCTAAAACCTCAGCAACTGATCTCCTCACTTCCCAGATGTTTACAAACAGCTGTAAAAAGAACAGGAGATGCTATATAATACGAAACATTCCCCTGTTCCAACTTTTTTGAGATGTGTTGGTGTGATCAAAGGGAAAATGAGCTAATATTTTCCATGAAATCGTAAAGTCCCAGTTTCAACTTTAATTCAATTCACTTCAATTCAATTCCATTCAATTTAGTTCATTTCAGTTCAAACATACTTAATTAATCCCAAAAGAGAAATTCTTTGTTGCAGTAGTTGTCATGGTTTAAGCCTCTGCAAAGATTCATTGTAGATGGTTATAGCTGCGGGCAGGAAGGATCTTCTGAAGCATCTGTGTTACAGCAGATCTGAAGATGCCTCTGACTGAAGACTTTCTGATGCAGAATCAATGTGTTGTATGGGGGGTGTTCAGGATTGTCCATGATGTTTTTCATTTTATGAAGTATCCTCCTTTGCAGAATCAGCTCCAGAGACTCCAGAACAGAGCCAGCCTTCTTTATTAGATTTGTTCAGCTTTTTTAAGTAACTGACTCTGATGCTGCCCCCCCACTAGGTGACTGCAAGTAGGCTTGCACTCTCCACAACAGACTTATTGAAGAGGAGTGAGATGCTACTGGAACAAGGTAGGATGTCCTCCACAGCACCGGAATCTTCCCCTGGCTTAGCAGAGGTTCTGTAGAATCCCATATAGCTTTCAGGACTCTGGAGCTGACGCCATCTGAGCCTGGAGCCTTGTTCCTGTTCAGTCATGAGCGATCTTTGTAGTTTGACAGTTTGACTTGATTTCATGACAATTACTTGACTTGATGAAAAGAACCAGTTAGTTGTGATTTAGGAAAGTAAAATTTGTTCTTTGATCTGATGTATCATTGTGAGATAAAATGAAGCTGAACAGACCAGGCTGAGTGGCTCAAACAGTGAATCATGCAGGGGGGAGCTGTGATGCTATGGGTTGGTTAGGAGGCTTTGGGGCCATTTTATTCAGAATTCAAAGTAGCTACCACAGCATTCTGTGGTAACATGCTGCACCACCTGGTTTGTGCTTAGTGGGATCTTTATTTGTTCTTTGATAAACCATTGGGCTAAAACAATGTGTATTGCTATATAAGGGCTAAGTGGCTTAGAAGGGGAATGACAGACTGTTGAATTGGACTATGTTTTAAAGTAAAAACAGCCAACAGAAGGTTAATGTTCAATTAATGAGGGAGCTAATTCAACACTGTAAGGAAAAGGTCAAGGTGACAACACTGTGACAATGAATGCTGTGCAGAGCTGTTGTCAAAGCAAAAGACAGCTATTGCATTTAAACTTTAAGGCACATTAAATAGTTTATACTTGCTATATTCTAAATGGAAAGTTTCAATGTTCTCATGTATCTATATATGTGTAGATTATGTAAAGTTCCATCACTCAGTGTTTAGGACTGGCAACCTGTCAGCCTGTATGTATACACTGCCAAATTTCAGAAAATAGTCAATAAAATAATTCTTGCTTGAGTAAATGCATATCTACTTTAGACTGGTGCTGAATCCTGTGCACAATGCAACAACATGACTATGTTAAAATGAATTAAAAATAATGACCACATGGAAGTCGTGTCGCCCAATGGTTTGAGCAGGCAGCTCTCGTACCGAGGCTACAGTCCTGCAGCAGTCACAGGTTCAACTCTCAGCCTGTGATGCTTTGCTGCATGTCTTCTTCATTTTCTTTCTACTGTCTTTCTGACTGACTGTGAATAAAGGCCACTAGAGCCACAAAATCTTTAAAAAAAACAAAAAAAAAAAAACAGTATGGGGGTGAGTAAACGACAGCAGCACCATGAGCGTATGGTGTTTGTATTGTCATGTCAACCATTCATGCTACTCTTTATATTTTACATTTTGTGATTCCTCATGGTATTTCTTTTTTATGTATATTCATTATATATTTGTGGCATTGTTTTGTACACTAATTTTGTGTATGTTTTGTGTTTCTAATTGTTCTTTTATCTTGTGTATGTGTATCAGTTTTACAGCCACAGGGGGTCACAAACCAGTATCTTTCTGAGCTGGTCCCAAGCCCAGGATAAATGCAGAGGGTTGAGTCAGGAAGGGTATCTAATGTAAAACCCATGCTTAAACTAACCACGCAAATCACAAAACCTATACGGGACTGGGTTAACAACGACCGCCATGGGCGCTGTTGACCTACAGGGCACCGATTGAAATCGGACTACTCTTGGTCAAAGAAGGAGAGGAGGAAGCCAAGAAAAGAGGAAACGCTAGAAACTCGGGCTGAGAGTCGGGACTTTAAATGTTGGGACTATGACAGGAAAAACTAACAAGTTGGTTGACATGATGCAGAGGATAAAAGGTGAACATTCTGGTGTGATCAGTAGATCAGGTGGAAAGGTAGTAAGACTAGAAGCTTAGGAGCAGGGTTCCAGCTGTTTTATCATGGTGTGGATAAGAGAAATGGAGAAGGAGTTGTTTTGAAGGAGGAGCTTGTTAGGAACGTTCTGGAGGTGAAAGTGTGTCAGATAGAGCGATGAGTCTGAAGCTAAAGATTGAAGGTATCATTTTCAGTGTTGTTAGTGGTTTTACCCCACAGGAAGGATGTGAGTTTAGGAGAAATACAAATTCTGGAGTGAGGTAGATGTAATGACGAAGAGTATCCTCAGAGATGAAAGAGTGGTGATTGGTGAAGACTTCAATGGACATGTTGGAGAAGGTAACAGAAGTGATGAGGGAGTGATGGACAGGTTTGGTATCTAGAATAGGATTGCAGAAGGACAGATGGTTGCAGACTTTACTAAAAGGATGGAAATGGCTGTAGTGACTACTTTTTTCCAGAAGAGGGAGGAACATAGGGTGACTATAAGAGTGGAGGTAGGAGCAAACAGGTGGACTACATCTTACGTAAATGATGTAACCTGAAGGAGATCAGTGACAGCAAAGTAGTGGTAGGTGAGTGTAGCCAGACAGCAAAGGATGGTGGTGTGCAGGATGATGGTGAGGAAGATAGAGAGGACAAAGAGAGAGCAGAGGATGAAGTGGTGGAAGATGAAAAAGGATGAGTGCTGTGTGGCTTTCAGAGAGGAGTTGAGATGCCTCCAGATGACTGAACAACTACAGCTAATGTGATCAGGGAGACAGATAAGAGAGGACTTGGTGTGTCATCTGGTAGGAAAGTAGACAAGGAGAGTTAATTAATTCATTTCCCTTTGGGGATAAATCAAGTATTTTTTAATTGAACTGAATTGGTGATGGAATGAGGAAGTGCAGGAGTATATACAAAGAAAGGGGTTAGCTAAGAAGATGTGGAACACTGAGAGGACTGAAGAGAGTAGACAGGAGTACAGGGAGATGCAGCATAAGGTGAAGGTAGAGGTGGGAAAGGCCAAACAAAGGGAGTATAATGAGTTTTATGCTAGGTAGGACAGCAGGAAGAGAGAAACTGACTTATGCAGATTGGCGAGGTAAAGAGAGAGATGGGAAGGATGTACAACAGGCTGGGGTGATTAAGGCTAGAGATGGACATCTATTGACAGATGCTAGGAGTGTGACAGGAAGATGGAAAGAATACTTTGAAGAGTTGATGAATGTGGGCCACTGGGTAGCTTGGTGGTTATAGCAGGCAGTCCATGTAAAGAGGCCACAGTTCTCCTGTAGTGGTTGCAGGTTCAGTTCCTGGTCTGTGACCCTTTGCTACATGTCTTCCTGTCTTTCGCTGTAATTAAAGGCCACTAGAGCCACAAAATCTAAAAAAAAAAAGAGCTAATGAAAGAGATCAAAGAGCGTAAGAGGTGATTGTTGTGGACCAGAATGTAGCAAAGATTAATAAGGCTGAAGTGAAAAGTGGAAAGGCAGTTGGTCCTGATTATTACTGTGGAGGTATGGAAGTGTTTCAGGGAGGTGGCCAGTAGAGGTTTTTGACTAGGATATTCAAGGTGTGACAGAGAAGTTCAAGGTGGAGGTGGGACTGCATCAGGGATCAGCTCTGAGTCCCTTCTGGTTTCCTGTGGTGACGGACAGACTGACAGATGAGGTTAGACAGGAATCTACATGGACTATGATGTTTTCAGGTGACATTGTGATCTGTAGTGACAGTAGGGAGCAGGTGGAGGAAAAGCCAGAGCGGTGGAGGTATGCCCTGAAAAGAAGAGAAATATGGAGGAAAACAGCTGACCAAAAACAATGTGCATGTACAAGTTTGCATTTGTGCATATTCATCCAAACTTGTGCAGAAATAAGAAAAAAATCGTAAATTAAATAAATATATCAATCCTCATGAGTAAAGTCACATATAAAACATTTAATTTGTATTTTGTCTGTGAGAATCTTCTGTCTTCATTATCAATACAAAGACACAAGTGATAAATCACTGTCAAAAAAAAAAAAAAACCTCACAGGTAACATGTCCATCCATTCCATCCATTCTGTAAATCAAAGGGCCATGTAGAGATAAAAAAAACAATTCAAAATACAGAATGCAGAGTCATACTTATGATCAACTTAAATTTATAATGTGTGAATACATGTTTTGGATTGTGGGAAGAAGATACAAATTCTTATTGTTCTTTTTTGTTCGTGTTCTTAAATGCTTTTTTTTAACACATTGTCTTATTTCCCTTTATATAGACGAGGAAAGACAAATATATTTCTTGCACATATGGATTCTCCTTTGCCTGTATGTGACAGGGACACGTGTGTGCGTGCGTGCGTGCGTGTGTGTCGATATTGGCGTTAACGTGCCACTGCGACTTTAAAGGGGTGGTGGTTCCCAGCGAGGTAGCAGATAGGTTTAATTTGTCGTTAAGAGCCTGAACGCATCGCGCATCCAGCAGCCTCTGTGCCGTTCAGCTGTCTGCGTAGCTGTGTAGATATTTTCCTGAAAGCTGTGCGCCTCAGACGCGACGCGGTTCCCTGGAGCGATGGGAGGTACGGCCGCATTCGCATATCACCTTTAATTTCCCAGACAGCGTGTGATCAGCATATTCATCATGTTCTCTCCCGTGACAGAGGCCGAGACGCGCCAGAAACTGCTGCGCAATGTGAAGAAGGAGGTTCGTGGCATTTTTTATTTTGTGCTTTCTCACCACACTCCATGTTTACCGGATCTGTGGGCTCCTTAGGCGTGTGTATGTGCGTTGCCGTGGTTCGTCGGGTCTGACAACGCCACGGGCCTGCTTATAACACAAGTGACCGTTATTCATCATTAGCCCGTAATAAGTAGTGGATGTTATACGCGGCAGTAGAATTGCGCGGAGCATGTTTTTGTGCTGGCGGACTGGCGTGGTGATGATGACGATGATAGTGGTGATGATAATGATGACGATAATACTGATGGTGCTGATTGTAAATCGGCAGAGAAACCTACATATTTGAGAGGGGCACAGAGATTTGCTTATGTTAAGATGGTCCTGCTTTTTTTGTCTATTCATTGGAAATCAATGACGACTCCACTTAACAATATATATATATATATATATATATATATATATATATATATATATATATATATATATATATATATATATATATATCTCCATAGTTCGTGCTTTCCCTCACCTGTGACTCATTGCTTCTCAAAAAAAAAAGCTCTTGTGGCTCAGACCCTACATGAGGGAGGGGCTTAGCTGTAATGTAAAACCTAGCAAATTGGCAAATTGCTAAATGAAACACATTAAAATTATTATTACTGTTTCTGTTTTCCTGAGGTTGATGCTGGTGGGTGCTTATACTGCACGACAGATTTGGCATATTGTTTACTCATGTGAAGAACAGGACAAAAACAATGCCAAGCTCTGGCTGCTATTGTCACACCGACTGCAGTGATCCAGACTGAATCTTTTGGTTTTTTATAAAGCCCAGACTACAGTGCTCTTTATTGTTAACATGTAACTTAAAAAAAATCATATTAGAGTAAGTGGTTAGATGGATAGTTCTGTTCAGTTTATTTGTGTTGTGCCAGTTCATAGCAAAAGTCACCGTAAGGCACTTTACACTGAAAGTAAATGGGCCGTACTTGGCTCAGGAGGTAGAGAAGTCATTTGGAGGTAGAGAAGTCATTTGCCAATTAGAAAGTTGGTGGTTTGAGTCTTTGCCTTGCTGGGCAAGACACTGAATCCTACTTTAACTCTGTTGCATTCATCAGTGAAGGATTGTGGGTATGACAGAATAAAGCACTGTATAGACTAAACAGGGAAAAAAAAAGAAATCTGTCGATCTTAGTAGACTAAGAGTGAGTACTGCATGAATGTGTGTGTGTGTATGCATGGGTGAATCTGACTTGTAGTGTAAAAGTGCTTTGAGTTGTCAGCAAGACCAGAAAACCACGATATAAATAAAGTTAATTTACCATTTAATGGAGTTCAAAGCAGTCCTTTTCCAATTCAGTTCAGTTCGTTGCTCAAGGTGGATGCACAAGTGGAGAGGAGCAGCTTCTGTTTAACAGAAAGACACGGCGGCTTAGCAGAAACGGATTCATGAAGGGAAGCTATCTGACATGGCTGGTTGGGGCTGTGAGAGAACAGGGAAGAGATGCTATCATCCATCCATCCATCCATCCATCCATCCATCCATCCATCCATCCATCCATCCATCATCTATACCTGCCAAGTCATGGGGGTCCCAGACAGGTCAATAGTTAATTACAGCAAGGAGATGCCTGGTTCAGTTCAGGGACACAACATGGAAAAAGCTAATTGTAATGGTACATAGGCATATTTGTAAAAAGTAAAAAAAAAAAAAAAGCAGAATGAATAAAATGCACAATACATTATGTGAAGTGCCCCAGAAACCTTGATCTATAGCAGCATAATTAAAGAGATGGCTCTTAACTATGAGATGATCAAAACATACAAACACTTCATGGATCATGATGAAGCAATATATATTTCAGCAGCAATATCAGTTCAGTAATGTATATTTTGTACATAATGTATTTTCTATCTTTTGATCGATAACAGATAACAGATGTGACAACAGGTTTTGTTTGAAAAGCTGCTATTTTATTGTTAGATTGAGGATAACACCAACACTTTTGTAAAGATCACTTTTCTACCTATCGGGAGTGATATTTGGTGTGGGAAATAAAGAATCATAATGTTCTCCACAGCTCAGGAAGAGCTCTGGTAAGTCTGAAAAAATAAACACCAATGATTCCCAAGGGCTTGTTTTTATAGATTGGAGATTATTAGTTTATAAAAGAATACCTGCATTATGAGAACGGTATTTGGACGTGGGTGTTTATTTTGCCGGGGGAGATTTGCAATATATTATTTTGCTGCATTACAGTGTATTATTATACATTTATGCAGTGTTTTGGGGATTGACTCATACAAGTGACTGAAATTTTGCCCTGGGCTGCCTTGACAGCAGTTGCATTATAACATTTGATGGTTGCAGTCTTTCCATATTTATGGAAAATGCAGAACCAAATTGCCATTTTCAGGGATGTAAAAAGAGCAATTACTCAATCATGATACCCTTTTGATTAACATGTTCCAAGATCTCTAGTTTAATAAGTTTGACAAGTAGAAAAGTAGTCTTAGCGGACTAGTGATTGTGTGTGTTTTATGTTTTAAACCAATGTAATGTTTGTAGAGCTTTTAGAGGCAAAACATTGCATCCCATGTTTGGGGGAACAGAAAGCTCACCTTTCAGAGAATTCAGCCATAAGAGGCTATAGAAATGTGAAATTGCTTCAGCTAAAATTAAAGAATAAAATTAAGAATTTTAAGCTCAGGGCAGCTCGGTGGCTTAGTGGTTAGCACTGTTGCCTCACAGCAAGAAGGTTCCTGGTTTGAACCTCTTTCTGTGTGGAGTTTGTATGTTCTCCCTGTGCTTGCGTGGATTTCCTCCAGGTTCTCCGGCTTCCTCCCACAGTCCAAACACATGCATGTTAGGTTAATTGGTGGCTCTAAATTCCCCGTAGGAGTGATTGTGAGTGTGCACGGTTGTTTGTCTATATGTGGCCCTGTGATGGACTGGCGACTTGTCAAGGATGTACCCCTTTCGCCCGAAGAGAGCTGGGATAGGCTCCAGCAGATCCCCGTGACCCTGCAGAGGATTAAGCAGGCATAGATGATGGATGGATGGATTTTAAGGTCAAGTGACAGGTAGCCTTAGTACTTAATTTATTGAGGACACTATTCCCAGACTCCCTTCCATAATGCATAACTCATTTGACATGTGTATGCATCATGCTACAAACTACTGCAAGAAATGCACTTTTGGCTTGTGCTGTTGCTTCACCTATACCTCTTGTACTGCGTTTAGAATTTCCTTACTTCCCTGCTTCTTGACAGGTCTTTGTCACCTTGTGTAACTGTGCCAGACTGATTAACACTTGTCTCACCGTGTACCTCTCTCCTTCAGGTGAAACAGATAATGGAGGAAGCAGTAACAAGGAAATTTGTGCATGCAGACAGCAGCCACGTTATATCCTTCTGTGGTAAATATTTTCCTGCAACCTGTTTTATTGGATTTAAACTGGTCTATGAATTTCCCCAATTCTAACTTTTGGCCTTAACGTAAGAAGAGGTAGAGGCTATAACTGATGCCATGTAAATTGATAAATTGAGACACACTGAACAAACCAAACCCAAATGTGCATCTTAATAATTTTTCTTCTAATTTCAGTATGTGCTACATTGCACTACAAGGCATTATTTATTAAACTGTACACTGTAAGTTAGTGTTTGCCACAACAGTGCAAAATGATGGTTGACGTCAGTTTGTGTGAAGCTCTGTCACCTCCTACGTTTTCACCCTCATAGTGCCAGAAAAATAGTTTGTCCAGACAGTAAATCCTTCTGATTTACTTTCCATACTCATGTCTGTTCATATGTAACGAGATGGGCGGTTGAGGCATATATTAAAGCAGACAGATGTTTTTCAAAGGTGTTAATACTAACCAGGAGTGAGACATGTGATTCACCCCTGTCATATCCTAGCAACAGTAGACAGTGTTGATTTCACTCTATTTCTTCCTGTGCCATCTGTGCATGCTTTTTACTCCTTTTTTTTTTACTTTAAAAAAAATATAAGGCTTTCACTATCATGAAAATATATTTTGCTTAAAATAAAACAAAACAAAACAAAGCACACAGCCACACCAAAAACAAAACACCCAAAGCAAATATTGACCGAAATTCCTTGTGCTTGTGTGTGTAGCTGTCGTAGAGGCCTGTGTGCTGCACGGACTCAAACGTCGCATTGCTGGCCTGCTGTGCACTAATAAGGTCGCTGCACTCTTTATGAAAGTGGCAAAGAGCTTTTCGCCTGCTGATGAGCTCTGTCGGAAGGTCCAGGAGCTGGAACAGCTTATAGAAAACAGGTGAAACGTTAACTTCTGTCTGCTGGAGGCCAGAGACATCATATTGTTCTCTGTCACTTCTGCTCTTGTAAGTGTTTATGTTCTGGTTTCTTCATATACACTTCCAATTGGATGTTTACTTAAGCTCATAACGGATACGAGTGCCATGGAAATAGACTACTGAGCTGTTGTTTTTATGGGGCAGATAGAGTTTCAAGCACACATTTTTGATCATCTTCAGAATTTTGGTGCATCAATGTTAATCTACATCATCAACCTCCACTAATAAGTGCAACTCATGGACAAAGAATAAGCCCTCCAGAGAGGTTTTGCTGTTGGCTGAGACAAAAATTGATTTGTTTAGATGAGAAAAATGTTTTCTATCAACTGTAAAACAAGGTAATGGTAGTGTCATGATCTGGGGCTGTTTTGACCCCAGTGAAACTCCAAACCTAGTTGAGAAATTGACATAATGGGTTAACATTAAGCTTTCAGAAAAACTTTCTGAAAATTATTACTTGATCTTTTTCAAATATATTTGCTTGTGCCTGCACTTGAAAGTTAAATCAATTAAAAACATATTGGGTGTGATGTAATTATAGTTGAATCGGTTGCTAATAATTTTGTCCCTGTGTTGATTTCAGAAGGACAAAAAAATACATGAACTCATGTGCTGTATTTTTTATAAGAAAGATGTACGTTGTACAGTCATTCTGTCATGTCCACGATCAGCGTGCCTTGTATCTTTTCATTTCATCCCTACATGGACAACTTAATCATCACATTTGTTTTTCTGTCCTTTAGCAAACAGAACAATTCTTCAGTGAGTAATGACCGCAGTCGGCAGTCCAAGTTGCCCAACCTCCCTCCTCAAGCGCTGAAAAACCTTTGGATTCGAACGGCTCTGATGGAGAAGCTCTTGGACAAAATTGTCCTGTACTTGGTGGAAAACAGCAGGTCTGAGTACATGTTAATGAATGCATCTATAAGACTGGCTTTAAAATACTGCCTCTTCTATTTAATATCTAACATCTATCTAAAGCAGCTCTGTGAGAATAGATTCCTTTATTGATCAGAGAAGCAACTGATCATGTTTCAGTTCTTGTTCCTTTGTAACTTTATCCAATTTCTTAAATACAGTTAAAAAATTAAAAAGATACATTTATCTCCTTATATTTTAAAACCTGGAAGCTGTTATTACATTTAAACAATGTATATTTTTGTGTCATCACCTTTTTGTCTCAGTGCATTTTATGATAAAGAAGCCATGCTGATGGATCCTGTGGATGGGCCAATCCTTGCATCTCTGCTGGGTACTTCTCTCTTACTGTGCAAACTGTCATTTTCTGTAATTAATGACTCACAGTTCCACTTTAAACCTGTTAACCTTGTTATACAGTTGGGCCCTGTGCTTTGGAGTACACCAAAGTTAAGACTGCAGACCATTTTTGGACAGACCCGTCTGCTGATGAGCTCGTACAGCGCCATCGAATCCATAGCAGCCACTGTCGGCAGGATTCTCCCTCCAGAAGGCCTGCCCTGGTAGGATAGTTTAAAAGAAAAAAGAAAACAAAGAAAAAGCATGCCACTAGTATTTGTCTTCTTTTTATATGTTATAATGCTTGTGCTGTCCTCATAACCTACCAGATCCAGAAGAGACAGTCCAGTGGTAGCATGGACGATCGCCCTCTCATGTGGGTCAGAGATTATGTTGAGTCCCTCCACCAAAACTCCAGAGCCACACTTCTGTTTGGAAAGAACAATGTCCTGGTGCAACCGGTATGCGTGTGTTAGTTTTTTTCTATTTCAGCTTGTTCACTCTCAGAGGAACTGGATGGCATTTTCTACTTGGTTTATGTGTAACTGATCTTAATAGTTCTGCACTGAGAAATATTGTCATCTATCACATTCTGTTTGTGCCTGCAGAGAGATGACATGGAGGCCATCCCAGGCTATCTCTCTCTTCATCAAACGGCAGATCTCATGACCCTGAAGTGGACGCCTAACCAGCTGATGAATGGCAATGTTGGAGAGCTAGATTCTGAAAAGAGGTTAGAGTACAATCAATTAGAAAATAAAGTCCTGTTTTTGCACAGCTGACTCAACGATCCATATTTATTCGTCTTTTTCTCAGCGTTTACTGGGATTATGCCATGACAATTCGTTTGGAGGAGATTGTGTATCTCCACTGTCATCAGCAAGGTATTGTAATTCCCTTACAATTTTACCTCAGAAGGAGTTTAGCTGTCATTAATCCTGTCCCCATTCTGTTAATTTCTCTAGTAAATAGTGGTGGGACAGTGGTTTTGGTGAGCCAGGATGGGATCCAGAGACCTCCTCTACATTTTCCCAAAGGGGGTCACCTGCTCCAGTTTCTCACCTGCCTGGAGACTGGCCTTCTACCTCATGGACAGCTGGACCCACCGCTCTGGAATCAGAGAGGGAAGGTCTGCAAAATTTTCAAAAAAAATGTTTGCCAGTAGCATTGTCTCTACTTCATGTGCCCTTTAACAACCTAACTGTGACCCTTTAACAAGTGTACACTGGCTTCCTTCACAGGGAAAGGTTTTCCCCAAATTGCGCAAAAGGAGTCCACATGGCTCATGTGATTCTGTATCAGATAAGGAAGATGATGAGGCAACCGATTATGTGTTTCGGATCCTTTTTCCCGGCAATCAGATGGAGTTCAGTGAGTTTGTTTAATCTTCCTCTTCTGCCTCTTTGTAATAATCCAGTAAAGAATCATTAGAGATCACATCAATAATTGCTTTGTGGTCTTAACACCTGATTTAGGATTGCTTACATTCATTTCCCCTGGGTATATAAACTCTGAAAATAGATGGTTGCTGAATAATTTCACTCTAATGCTAACCTGTTACATTTCTGATATTTTCCTGTCTTTTTAGTGAGTTCATTTCACAGTATAGTCCTGTTGACAATAAGGAGTCTTTGCATGGACATAAAATAATTTATCTCCATCTTCATCTTCATCCTCTCATGTGGTTTGTTTTTCCCACCTTTTTCTATATTTTTAGTTATTATCATTTGCAGACATTCAGTTCAATGTCCAAATCTGTTGGAATTTCATCTGCCTTTGCTTGATTATGATGCTGATAATAGTCCACAGTAATGATAAGAGCTCCTATGCTGTGCAGTGGCTCTGGAGATGATGGATCAGGGTGTAAGCATCTGGCAGCCAACCCCTAGAAAGTCCTCCTGCTCCTCTTGCTCACAGAATGGCTCTTCTGACGGCTCTCTGCCTAATGGCTGCAATCAGGAAAGGCAAGTGTTTCCAAGGGACCAACTCAAATAGTCATTCTGATTATTTCACTTGACCTTACGTTTGCCGTTTTTCAACCCTTCCAGAGCTCCGTTAAAGCTCCTTTGTGACACAATGAAATACCAGATCATTTCTCGTGCGTTCTACGGATGTAAGTCCAGACAACTGTCCATTTGTCCCAAAATGTTAATTATTCATTTATTACAGTGCACCCTTATCGAGCATGAGAAGACGTGTCTTTCCTCTACAGGGCTTGCATACTGTCGTCATCTGTCTACGGTCCGTACGCACCTTTCTGCATTGGTTAGCACCACCATAATTGACCCTGACGTACCTTGTGATGCTCGCAAGAGGCCTATCTGTGGAGATTTGGGGCAAATATCTCAAAGGACAGCTCTGTAAGTCTAACACACTTTGTGTATTTATGTTGTTTTTAATTGGTGTCTTTTCAATTTGAGGCTACTTATGAACAACAAAAATCCTATTTTTGAGGCATATGAAGAAAAGGAGATACACAGGCTCGTGTATTTTGGTGGCGTGGCCCCGTCACTACGCAAAGAGGTCTGGCCCTTTCTGTTAGGGACACTACCAGTTCACCATGACTGAAAAATGCAGGCTTGAGGTATTTTATATGTGACATTCATGTCTAAAAGGCATCCACACATTCCACGTTTTGTTCTGATCTCTTTTCACACGTGGTTTGCATTTCAGATTGACGAGCAGATGCGGACCATTTATGAACAGACTATGAAGGAGTGGCAGGGCTGCGAGCTCATTGTCCGTCAGAGGGAGAGGGAGAAGCATGCTGAAGCCCTCGCACGGTGTTCATCTGGAGCAAGTGTGGAAAGAGGACCCGTACAGCGGGACTCCACCATCAGTACCGATGCAAGTGCAATAGACGCTTTTTTTTTTTTTTTTTTTTGGCACAGTAGGCAAAAAAAAAGAAAAGAAGTACTTTCAATATAATTATGAAACAACTAATAGTTGTGCTTTTTGTCATGTGTCTGATACTTTATCTCTCCAGTCGTCTCTGAGCAGCAGCTCAGACCAGCAGAATCCCAACTCACAGAGTGAATCCAGCAGCAGCGGAACAGGTACCTTTATCGTACTGAGCACTGAACTGAGATAGTTGGCCTTTCGATGACACAGCATAAGTGTTTACTGTTCGTTTTGAAGTTCGTATGAATTTCTTCTGTCTGGTTGTATGGCAAGATATTTAAAAGCTGTTGAGAAATTTAGCTAAGACCAGAACTGTGAAACTCAACAGGTGGCAAGTAAAAATGTTCATCATTTGGGACCCAAAAGCATCTACAAAATCTCTTGATAACCTTTTGTGGCAAAGTCCTCATTAGCAGCTTATTAACAGTTTATACCAGTGTGCGACAACACTCAAACCATAGCTTGAACTTGTTACAGCACAATGTTCTGCTGGGAAAACCTGTATCCTGGTGCTCAAGTGGATGTTATTTTGACACCTTGCCACCTACTTAAACATGTTCTGCAGACCAGTCACACCCGCCACATGGCACCAGCACATCCCCTACAGGAGCCGTCTCCTCTACCAGGTCAATGAGTCTGAGGTGGTCACTCGGCCTTCAAACTCCCCAGATATCAGTATGATGGGACTGTGAAAGCAAGATCACTCCATAAAGACTCTTCACTCGCTCAGATATATTTTGCCCACAGCCTGATGGATAAAAGCTAATTTGGCAGCAAACTGGAGGTCAAGTCATTATTAGTGGGTGGTAATGATGTTATGGCTGATTGGGATATTATACATGTATTATTATCTAAATCAAAGAATAGACGGGTTAAGGGGACTTTTTTTTCAACTCGTAACATGTTTTTATTTATGAATTAATAGTGAGCTGTAATATATCACTGAATGATTTATTACCCATCGATCCTTGATACCTGATGAGGAAGTGAAACATGCATCCCTTTACATATGTACATTTAACCTCTCCCGATTCCAAAATATGCTGTGTTTTCACTGTTCTCCTTTGGCTATTAGGTATTTGTATTGGCGGAGGCTGGATCCAGGGCTGAAGAAGAAGAAACAGAGTACAGAAGCCTAGTGAAGACCACAGATGGTTCACAACTTCCCCTCTGCGATCTTCCCTCCCTCAGTGTGTCAAATCAGCCTCCAGGCTCAGACAACACCCTCCTGTAACTGAGTCAGCCGTGAAACTGACCTCCCTGCTGGCAGCAGATTCATCAGAAGTCCTTAATGGAGAAACTTCAGCTGAAGAAGAGAGTCAACTCCCAACACGTGAATCAGGAGGACAGAACGTAAAACAACCCGCTGTCGAGAGCGAGGCTGCAACACAGAAGATGGATACTGAATCAGAAAGTGATGAAGTTGTTGAGACTATAGTTCCTAAGTCTAAAGAAATATCTGAGAGTGAGGCTGAAGACACTTTAAAAGCTGTGGATACAAACATGAATCTGAAATCTGGTCCAGAGAATACTAATGTTCTGAAGCTTGAAAGAGAGATTCATAATGAATATTTCCAAGCGCCTCCTCTTGGGCAGACCTTGACCCTTCAGGCACACAAGAGCAAAGATCTGGAAAGGAAGATATTGTATCCCGTCGCAGTCCGAGAAGACGCCAATTCACAGAATGAAAGAAAGGCTGAAAATACAAAAAAATCTGAAATAACGGAAGCAACAGTTTGTGACTTTGCTGAAACCAAAAAGGCTGCAGAGATTACTTTTGAGAAACCAGGTTCAAATTCTCCTGTCAGGCAAGTACTGAATGCTCTTCAGTCAGCATCAAGGGGCAGCCTTTCATTATCGTCCCACTCTCGGCAGTCTCCAGACACAGCCGATTCAGATGACTCTCCCTCTGCCTTGGAAATGGAGGACATTCTTACAGGGATAACATGTGTGACATCAGAGGATATTCAGCCCAGGCCTTTGGTGGGTCTGGCTGCACCTCCTGTCTCCCTGGCGCGAAAAGAAAAGCTGGCAGCTGAGGATCTAGATCACCACCTGGACACAGCTTGTAACACCAGTCCTGACGGCACTGACCTGGGGCTCTCTGAAGAGGAGCCTGAGATGGACAATGTGCTCACTGAACCAGAGTCTGCAGAAGGAGGGGGGGTCACCAAATATGAAGAGTCCTCAGAGGAGCAAACCTATTCTGTAAGCTTTCACGCGACAAAACCAATAAAAAGGCGGTATTCCTTTTTTTAAAATCATAAATATAAATATCTAACCCTGCTTTTGTGCATGTAGCAAGAAACTCTGGACATGTATTTGATCAACTTACACCGGATTGACAAAGACGTGAGACGCTGCGACAGAACCTACTGGTACTTCACTCCGGAGAATCTGGAGAGGCTGCGCAACATCATGTGCAGGTAAATCTTCCACTGTCCTCACCTTTGTTTCAACCTAAAAGGAGAATCAAAGAAAATACATGGTTGTCTCTGCAGTTACGTGTGGCAGCATTTGGATACAGGTTACGTGCAGGGCATGTGTGATCTGCTGGCTCCTCTTCTGGTCATTCTGGATGACGGTCAGTAACACTTGTGAACTTGATCCATATCAGCTTTGCCTGGTGTCTATAAATGGGTAAATTAACATCTTGTTAAACATGGGGATGTTTGTGTTGGTGGCGGGGGCCGTGGTCTTTGCAGAAGTAATCGCGTTTAGTTGCTTCACTGAACTGATGAAGAGGATGAACCAGAATTTTCCTCATGGTGGTGCCATGGACTCCCATTTCGCCAATATGCGGTCACTTATACAGGTACGTTCACATCTGTTTTCAAGCACAATGTTAAAAAGGGGCTGATACAGATACTGTAAATTCTGATATAAATTGGAAAAAATGACATGATAGAACTACAAAAGCAGAGAAAAGAAAGACACTGTATCACAGATCAAACTAGAAAAGCACTCGGAGAGCGCAGACCTCCGCCAAGTGCAACAAATTCCCCCATATAGCGATTTACAGATTGCGATAAAATTTACGTTCTGGATCAGATCTGGATCAGCCTTTGAAATTTGATAGAGGTTCCCATTGTTAATCCCTTAGTCAAATTTCATGAGTTTTTGGGCAATAATTAACAGAGATATTGAGAAACAAAATTTTCAGCCCCACTGACTGCAATGTTATCGAAAATTAGAAAGTGGTCCAGAATCCAGCATTTCTTCCGGATCACAGCCAAAATGAAATCAGTTCTTCCTTTTCACATTTCTGACAACTGAGAATTTCATCAAAATCCAATCATAACTTTTTGAGTTATCTTGTACATAGACAGACAGATAAACGCCGGCAAAAACATAACCTCCTTGGCGGAGGTAATGAAAGTCATCATGGGAAACAACTGAGTACCATGAAGATGATATCCACTGGGTGGCAAACCGGCGGGAGAGCAAGTCCCGTGTCTGCAAAGCCCCAGATGAATGCGAGTGATATATGAGATACACGTGATATTCCACAGCTGTGGAATATCACGTGTGAGTGTTGCTGCAGAGGCATCCATTGTGTTTGTACCTTTTGTATTGTACAGAACACATCTTCATGTTCTTCACACACAAATTTCCATGTCTCACATGGAAATTAGCTCACAGATCACAGCTGACGGCAGGTTTATGTAGGTTGGTTTCAAACCACATGCCCAATTTTTTTTTTTTTCTTTTTAAGCCTGTGTTTATTAGTTTTGTTTGCAATTTACAATAAATCAAACAAGATATTCTTACAAGACAGGAACAGAGCAAACCTTTTCTACCTGTACTCCCCCCCCCCCCTCTTCCCCTTCCTAAATAAGTAAACCATTAAAACTATTAAATTAAAAAAAAAAAAAAAAAGGGATGAAACTAAAGCAAAAAGGATGAGATAATAATAATAATAATAACAACAACATTAATTCTATAAGTATTTGAGGTCTGGTTCTTATACCTAAATAATACATAAATAAATAAAAATAGACAAATACTAATAACATTTACATTACAAGTTTAAAGGGTGTTTCTCAGGACATTACAGTACACATTCTACTCCCTCAAAGCCTCCTCCTGCTGAAGCAAATTACCAACATTGACATCTTGTTGTAGAAAACTTATAAAAGGTCTCCAGATGTCATCAAAAACATTATGTTTCCCTTTAATATTGTAAGTTATCTTTTCCAAAGTCATATTTGATGCCATCTCTTTAATCCATTTTCCGATTCTTGGTGCATCAGCGTTTTTCCAATTAAGGGAAATTACATGTTTAGCTTGTAATATACACATATCTACTAATCTGGATTCTCTATTTTGTAAATGTGGGATAGTTGGATATATGCAGAGATGGAAGAGTTTAGGATCCAGTGGTAACTTTTTTGTTATTATTTTTTCCATGCCCAATTTTTAAGAGCTCCATGGATCTTAAGAAAATGTTTTCCACAGTCCACGTTTTTTATACATTCATCATCAATATGTATGTAAATATATGACCCTTTGATCAGGCAAAAATGATATATAAGTTATTGATTCAAAGTTTCTCCTCCCCTTACAGTCTGTCAAAATTGCTGTCAGTAAAGTAGTGAGATCATGCATCCTTCCTAAGGTTGACAAAATAAAAAAATGTTGACACAGACTGTGATGCTGTAATTTTTGAGTGAAGGTATAGTGTGTACCTGAAGGTTATACGTGTTTTTATATTACAAGGCAAAACTCTTTTAAACATACTTAAGGCACAGTAAGAAAATTCTATTCCTTTTTTTTTTTTATAAATATTGACTTTGTTTCCCAGACTTGTACCCCATGGTAATCTGATAAGTTACAACACAGATAGTGTTCTCTTCTTCCAAGACACCCTGCTATTTCAGACTTGTTCTATGTCATCCTGTTTCTCTTCTACTGTGTTTACACTGAAGAATCAATATCAATATTCAGCTACACTATGCTTGTGTCTGGTTTCTACATGATGCTGCACCACATGCACACACAAAAGCTCCAATATGAGGGTGACATTTTTGTTTTTATACGAACAGATCCTGGACTCTGAGCTGTTTGAGCTGATGCAGCAGAATGGAGACTACACCCACTTTTACTTCTGCTATCGCTGGTTTCTTCTCGACTTCAAAAGAGGTGGGATGGGAAATGATGGGATTACAGTGTTTGGTTTAACTGCTTGGGTAGTAACCTTATCAGCTTACATCAGAGGAAATACTGACAGTTATAGCGTCTGTTTGTCTTTTCCACACAGAAATGGTGTATGATGATGTGTTCTCTGTGTGGGAAACCATCTGGGCAGCGAAGCACACCTCCTCCGAGCACTTCGTACTCTTCATTGCTCTGGCACTTGTGGAGATGTATAGAGACATCATTTTGGAAAATAACATGGACTTTACAGACATCATCAAGTTCTTCAATGGTAAGATGACAAAAGATGAATAAAAATGATACAGTAAGTTAGAAACAGTGCTAAAATGCAATTGACAGGCGTGATCTCACAATTGTGTTTAATTCTAGTAATAAACTTCCAAAAATAAAGCGAGAAAGTGGCTCATTAAAGAGGTCATTTTATGCTTTTATGGGGTTTCCCTCTGCCTTCAGTGTGTCACACAGCTGCTTGTGAACATAAAAGTTTTGCAAAGTTACAAAACCTAAAGTATATTCTTTTCACTCCATGTCGCCAATTAAATGTCATTGACATTATGCTTTGTTATCGACCTGTTTGGCACATTTTAAACAAACTACATTATATGACACAATAAAAACTGAATCATTCAAACAGGGTTTTAAAAATGCACATAAACATGTAAGTCATGCTTACATATACAAAATCAAATCTCTCAAAGTTAAACTGAGAGTGCAGGAGTGCATGTAAATGTAAATTTGACTGAAACTGGCCCAGGCACTGCCTGCATGATTCACAGGTCCCAACACAGGCACAAGAATAAGATAGGAAAGAAAATAAGATGTCAGCATTTCCAGGGTATTGGACCCAAATCCAGTAGGAATGAGAAATAAGTCCTTTTATTCTAAGAAAAAGCAAACAGAAAGTGTCGACACAACTAAACCCCTCAACCCTTGAAAACTGACATTTTGTCATCTGCTTTAGGGTTGAAACGTTAATGTGGATGCAGAACTGTTTTCGTTTTGAAACAATCGACGTTTTGAAAAATCAAAAGTTTGCCTCTTCACCACCCCAACCAGTCAGAAAAATCAGGATTATCGGTCAGATGGTAACAAAAGTTGCAGCAGCAATGTAGAGTGTGTGCGTGTTGTGTCTTTCAAGCCAAACTCATTTCTAACTTCTCTTCGTAGAAATGGCAGAGCGGCATGACGTCCCTCGGGTCTTGATGATGGCCCGAGACTTGGTCCACAAAGTGCAGACTCTCATAGAAAACAAGTGATGCAGACCGCTGCATCCCATGACCCCATGACTCTTTGTGCTAAATTGTTTCAAAGATACTGATGATACCACAAAATAGTCACATATTCCAAAAAAGAGTGGTTGCTGTTAATGAAAGCAGTGTTTGGTAAGCAGTGGACCCATTACCAGTCATTAAAGCTGCTCATTATTTTAAAAATGGTTATATATAAAAAAAATAATTCTCTCCAATTGTTCTTCTTTCTATTCAGGAGATACAAGCATTACTAGTAAATTTATTTTTGAAGTGTTATCGGTCACCCAGTGAATGTACCCATGTTGAAACTGCTTCAGGATGTTATTTATTTTGCCTTAAATCTAGCTGTTGTTTCAGGGATGCAACAACCAAATTCTTCACTCTGTTTCTATACAACCAGACTGGTTTACTTCATTTACACATATTGCGATACACTTGAATATATTTTCACTATTGTTATAAGTTAGCTGAAACCGTAGCTGCCATAGCTAAACATCTTGTGATATTTTGATATTCTGATATTTTTTCAGTAATAGTACGTGGCATCATTTAATGAGTTTGGTTTCCTAAACATTAGAGAGGGAAAAACAGTCATTTCAGGGTTTGTCAGTGCTTCAGTGGATTGTGTCTAAATCGTGTACGGTCACTAGCTTGAATCTCAATAGCCATTTTGAGGGCCACTTCCTGGCCTTTCTGACATTTGATGAGACCCTTTGTGTGCATGCTTCTGCAGCGCACAAGCTTGCAGGATAAGCAGACCTAAACTCTGTGCAGACCAGCGTGAGTGCACAGACTTTATTGCCTCTGGCACTTTACCAAGATTTCATGCTCTCTCCTCTTTCTGTCCCTGACCTCCTCCATGAATTCCACGGATGTGTGATTCAGCCTGCTGAACTTCATCCTTTGACTGTGATGGCAGCTTTTATTTCCATGCAGACCAGTGCTTCTCTGGCATCGGCTTGTTTAGATGGTTGTTGCACATGTTTATTGTATCCCTCTTCCTATAAACTCACATAGTGCTGCCCTGGCTGAACACTCAACACTCAACACTGTTGATTCTCATAAAATCAAACAATGATAATTGATTCTCCTGCCATGCGCCACTACGTGAGTTGTCGTGACGGTTAATATTCAGTGTGCAATGTGCTTCCTTCACACCCTGCACTTTCCTCCTTTCACTTTCTCTACGAGATCAGTTTAACACATTTGTATCTGTCTTGCTCTTCTAATCACAGCTGCCTTGTCTCCAACTGCCCCCCTTGTTTTCCTTTGGCAACAAGGCTGTTAGGGTATTTTCCATTTCTCTTCTTTTTCACCTGAATGTCCTTGTATCCTTGTCCTTCATTTCTACTCAGAACCTCTACTTTCTTGCCACTTTAGCTTTAGCTTCTTATTTGATAATGAAGGGCACATCACTTTCACTTTTGACAATTTCTTCTCAGATTTATCAGATTTTGTGCCCAGAAAGCACCATCGACAATCATGAGCTCCCTTAATTCATGTATTTATTTAAAAGAACAGCAAACTCTGATTGACCTGGTGCCTCTTGGTTCTTCTGAGTTTCTCTCTGAGTCACCAGATAAACTGCTGTACACTCTCAAACCTTTGAATCACAGCAACTGAACTTCTTTTTCATTGTTCTTGCAGAATTGCAATTCTGCACTGAAAAAGCCTTCTGGATAGAAGGCGAAATGTCTTCAGGAACAATGAAAGAGAAGTCCAGTTGCCTTGTTGAGTTGATTCAAACCTTTGAGTTACCATGACCTGGATGACTGGAGGGTCTACACCAGTAAATTGCTGCAGACCTCCTAGCTTGAGTGAACACATTAAATGTTCACTGAAGATCTTCCTTTCATTGGTTTGTACTGCAGGATTGTCATCCTCTATGAAGTTCACAGTCAAAAACAAAAAAAAAAAAAAAAGGGCAGATGACTATGAATTATTAAAACAATAGTTCCGTGGCACCTTGAAAGATGTATGCAGCCATGTATTAGATGTTTCCTAAGAGCAGATTTTGAGATAAACACACAATTTTCCACTGCTAATCTAAATCAGCACAGTTGAATGGATTCTGAATTTTTTTTTTTTTTTTTTTTTAGCTTTATGTGTTTAAAAGTGACTTGCAACTGGTGTATAATGCTATGGGAGTCCAGGAAGTGAGAAGTCAGATATGTTCAGTCTGATGATAGATTTTTATCTTTGCCATTTCAAAATATCGGAAAGGCACCCGTGTTTGGTTCGCTGTGGCTTATGTTCAAGTGTTTCGATATTACCACTACCTTGTCTCCATACAACCTAAAACATGCCTGAGTATTGCTGTTTGTGTATTGCTGTTTGTTGTCAGAAGAGATATAATGTGTCTACAATGTGTTGAAATGAAGCAGTTATTGTACAAAGATGAGCTAGTACATATTTAATAAATGCAATACAATGTCTGTATATGGGATTAATCTGATTATAATGAAAAGATAAAATTGTACTGATGGAAATATATTTATTTTTTTCTGTCTTCTAAAATGGTCACTAAGTATTATTAATTTATTGTGTATTAAAAATCTTATATTTTGCATACCATGTGTTTTGTATGTATTTTTCACAACTGTGTGACTGCTTTTGTATGAATGCTATTACATCCAGTCAGGCTGTGGAAAACAGTAGTTTATGCTTTTTTTATTCATTCTTTTCTGCTGCCTTGTTTGGTGCACCGGACCAGAATGAATATAAGAACACACATTGTTACTCTATAACAGTTGCACCTCCTTCCCCATCGCTATGATGGTCATTGGGCAAGAAGTGGGCTTTATCCTGGATATCTCCACATCAGCAATCAAATAAACGATAAAGATCAGCATCAATATTTTTATAGACACGTATGCACATATGAAGAATCAGGGCCTCCACTGTGTTGTTTTCATATTTTCTCATGCTTCTGTGGGCTTTCCCCAGGTATGCCTGTGGCTTTCTGCCAGCCAAGCATGTTAAAGTAATTGGTGTTCTAAATTATGAGTGTACACCATTCGTTTGCTTCTATGTGGCCCAGTTACAGACTGGTGAACTGTCCAGCATGTACGCTGCCTTTAACCCGGTGGCAGCTGGAAGAGGCTCCAGAGGAGCCTGATGATCTGAGCACAGAATTGTAGCTCATAAGGAAAAAAATATGATTTTATAAATATATGGATTTGAATTCAACCACACCAGCTACTTAATGGTTACATGGGCTTAATTGTAGTCATGTATATGATCACAGGTGAATTTAATGGATTATACATTTTAAAAGATTAAAATTGATTTGAAATGATAGTTGGCATCAAGTCACAAATGTAAATAAAAATGACTGATGAGTAGTTTAGTCCAAACTGTGTTTTACTTGGACACTTCTGTAGAATGGAGGTTTTTTTTTTTTTTTTTTTTTTTACAGCAAAGATAAGGACCATCTGGCCTTTTCCCACTCAATCAACATTATGTGCATCAGTGACATACAAACTGTTGAGGTCTGTTTCAAGCTACAGGGCAACTTCGGTCATTACCATCATTAACATATTTTACATTTCTTTATCAATTTTTTTTTTTAATTGTATCTGTCAGCAGTGTAGCTTTGGGCATTTATAAATGTGAAAATATTAGTTCAATATTGGCTTTCACCTTAACTTGATGTGAGGCAGGTAATGAACATGCAAATAATAAGGCTTAGGAACTAGGCTATCACAGTAAAATTTTGCATTTTATTGGTAAAGAAAAATGAACAAGATGAATACAAATTATGTTCCACCTCCAGGCCAACTTGATCACATGTTCACACGTTTTTTAAAAAAAGAAAAAAAGGGGGACTAGGCTCACAGTAAAAAGACTGACACGAGTGATTAGCTTCACAGGTTCTTAGACTGGCAAATACTCAAATCTACGGAAATACGCAAACAAAATTTTATCAAAGCATTATGAAATTCTTCCTTGTAGCTGCAGATTTGTATTTTATTTTTTTGATATTGTTTCACTGGTATACTGGTTTCTGTAAAGGTTTATGCCCACAACCAAAGATTTCTTTATAAAAGAAATGTCCAAGGTGACCAAACTGAAGCAATAATAATAATAATAATAATAATAATAATAATAATAATACTGATTGAATAATAATAATAATAATAATCACCAATTTTACTTCCAGATAACACACAGGTGTTTGATTTAAAATAAACTTTAAAAAAAAAAGAAGAAATCTTTAAGGCAGTGGGAGCAGGCTGTCCAGGGGTTACCAACCATGGAATGTATGCAACAAGAAGTGACCAAATGTACTACAAGGAGGCCTGAGGAAAAAAAAAAAAAAGATAAAATGCAGAATTACAAAACACTTCCTTCAACTTGTCTGTCAATGCCTTTTTATCGGTAATGACGTGGCGGTGGGCTATGCTGTGCAGGGTGCCTCCTGGGGGGTGGGCTATGCCGAGACATAGCATGGCGTGGTGGTGACTGGTAGCGTGGAGGGGGAGATCCTCTGTTATAGAAAGGTGGAGAATAGCGACCTCTGGATCTGGAACGAGAACGAGACCGATCCCAGTTGGAAGCCCCTCTCTCCTCAAAGACACGGATGTAAGAGGTCTCGCCCTGAAAATGGAAAGAAAGAAGGGAGGGCATTTGCTACTTTCACAGGTCTTATAGACAAAGAACTATATCACATCATCGTTGGTGCTTACTTGATGAGAACGAAACTCTGTCCGATCCAATCGGCGTAGAGCATACTCCATGTCCTCCCTACGGAGGAATTCTACCACACCTTCTCCATCTCTCTGCACATCTGCAAAACAAACATCTCCCGCTTCTCGCATGTGATCCTTCAGATCCTGCCAGCTCCCGGTTGGGGGAAGCCCTGGAGTGTAAAAATACAACTGTATGATAGAACACATTGTAGCTTTCTTTTATGTACGTGACATTTCAAAACTAGAAATCATTGTTGGGACATGCTTCCTTATTTGAAAAATACGCAAGAGCTTTGCTTTTGTTTTACAGATTTTTTTTCTTTCCCCAATGAGGCCTGAACACTAGATGCGAATAGACTGAGAAGTGGGAGGAGCTTGGGATGTGTTTACATTTTCTTCACTTAATTTCTGAATGAAACCATCACAGGTCTCTTGGATAATTTTACAATACTATAATATTAAATTAAGTGCATACTCTGTCTATATAATCACTGTTTACAAAAAATGCTTTGCATTCATCTTTTTAACTGCAATAAAAGCAACTGAACTACAAGTTGTGAGACTGGTTGCCAGTTTTGGCAATACTCTTTGGTATTTTTTTAAAAAGTTTACTTAACTGCTAAAATGGTTAGTGTGCAACAGATTTAATCATTCACTGTTCCCCCAGTTAATTTATTTATTGCTTATACTTTAATGACCAATCCAGACTTGAAAATGCTCAAATGAATAGTAACCTAAACTGTCAACACAAAAATTTTACATTTATCTATGTAACCAAACATTTCTCCAGTTAGAATGGTAGCCTTTAAAAGTCAAGAAAACTTTATGATAAAGGATTATCTAAATGCATCACAATTTATATGGCAATGTTTGCTTGGGCATAATCCCAAGCAAGACCCACTATAAAACCCCATATTTTAAAAAAATTGATGTTAAATAGGCAATTATTACACTGGGTGTATAAAAATTAAATATATGTATCACACCACAAGTAATAAAACACAATGATAAAATAACACCTACCAGTCACTACAGCCGGAGATTGGGATTATTCAGCCAACATGACTGGTTTCACTTTTTTTTTTTGCTTTTCATGACCTTAGAAGCAGACTTGACCTCATCCACTCAGTCCCCTGACCTCCAGTCCGCCATGAGAGAGAAACATCTGCCTATAACTCATGATGTCCATCAACTAGTTCCTTGTCCTCCAGTCCGCCATGAGAGAGAGAGAGAAACCGTATCTGCCTATGACTCAAGATGTCCTTCACTAGTCCCCTTGTCTTCCAGTCCGCCATGAGAGAAATGTATCTGCCTGACTCAAGATGTCCTTGACTAGTTCTCTTGTCCGCCAATCCATGAGAGAGAGAGAGAAATGTATCTGACTATGACCCAAGATGTCCTTGACTAGTTCTCTTGTCCGCCAATCCATGAGAGAGAAATGTATCTGACTATGACCCAAGATGTCCTTGACTAGTTCTCTTGTCCGCCAATCCATGAGAGAGAAATGTATCTGACTATGACCCAAGATGTCCTTGACTAGTTCTCTTGTCCGCCAATCCATGAGAGAGAAATGTATCTGACTATGACCCAAGATGTCCTTGACTAGTTCTCTTGTCCGCCAATCCATCATGAGAGAGAAATGTAATCTGCCTATGACTCAAGATGATCGTCTAGTTCTTTTGTCCTCCAATCCATTATGAGAGAGAAATGAATCTGCCTATGACTCAAGATGATCTTGACTAGTTCTTTTGTCCTCCAATCCATTATGAGAGAGAAATGAATCTGCCTATGACTCAAGATGATCTTGACTAGTTCCCTTGTCTTCCAATCCATCATGAGAGAAATATATCTGCCTATGACTCATGACATCCATCTACTAGTCCCTTGTCCTCCAGTCCGCCAAGAGAAAGAGGGAAACACATCTGCCAATGAGTCCTATCTTCCTACCTGTCCCCTTGACTTCCAGGTTGCACCGAAAGAGATATTAATATAAACTGACTACAACTCATGGGATTGACCTACCAGTCACTATGACACGGAATTCAGATCTTCTAGTTGGGGGTCCAAACCTTCCTCTTGGTCCTACACCACCACCACCGGCGCCGCCGCCACCTCCCATTGGACCAGGTTTACCAGCATTGGATCTGGGATACTCCACACGCAACTTGGAGTTCCCATATCCATATCCATTCCTTCCATAGACAGCATCATCTGCATCCCTGAGAGAAGAGAGCAAAGACCTCCTTACCAAAGAACACCTAGTGGACAGAGGTTGGATATGCTGTTTCCATCCATCCCCTGCTGGCGGTCACTGGAGATGATATCATACCACAAAATTTAGGTGTCCAACAACGGGAATGTGATTCGACTTGCCAAAGACCATCCCAAAAACTCACCGTGGGTCTTCAAATCGGATGAATGCAAAAGGGATGGTGCCTCGATTATTCTTCAATTCAATTTCACGAATTTTTCCATATTTGAAGAAGAGATCCTCAATGTCTCTCTCCTGGACATCCATTGGAAGATTGCCCACATAGATACGGCCGTCAGTCATGTTGATTGAGGGGTTGCACTGCTGACACAAAATGGGGGCACCTGCAGACTTTAGGATCACCTCTTGCTTTCACAAATAGTAGTGGAAGTGGTCCTTATCCTAGTCCTAGTCCCAAAACTAAGTCCATCCACAGCCAATTCCTTACTTTTTGACAGAAATAAATCTCTAAACCATGGGATGCGGCCAAGTAGTAGTAGTAGTAGTAGTAAATGATGAGTTTAAAAAGGGGGGGAGGGGGTGGGGAGCACAAGACTCTGGATCCAAGCCTGAAAGCTTTAAAACACAGAGCAATCAATTTTCAACAACATTAAAAGTCACAATATTAAATGTAATGAATAATGCAAACCCATTTAAAAAGAAGCACTGTATTGAGGAGTTGAAAATGGAAAACAAATATGAAATAATTAAAAAACCATGTGGCATCAGTTGAAATTGTAATAATAAATGTCCTTAGTTTAAAATAAAATACGAATAGGCCTTCCAGTACAGGCGAACCGTTAGTGTTCAAACAAGGCGTATTTTACTTTTAAGAGTACAAAGAAGGACATCTTAATTTTAACCCAAAAATTCTCAAGAGCATTGGTTTTCATTTTGTCCGCAGAAAGCTCACACCGCTGTAGTCCTCTTTAACTGAGCGCTAAAATAAGCGGATTCTAATGCGCTCCGCTAACGAGGTCCGCGCATCTACTAGCTGCGCTTTCTGTAACAAGCATATTTAGCAATCTACCGTGTAAGTTCAGCTGTTTTAAAATTGACGTATGTGGCTAAGTCAAATACGCAAGCTCGATGTACAGGCCTCACCGATAACTCCTGAACCAGACTGGTCTCTTTGTTGATGAAGTAAGGTCAGCTAGTCAGGCTAAACAGGCTACCGTTGTAGCTATAATGCGCCAACGTTTCCAACTAACTCCGATGACTGTAACGGGAAATATAAGATATTTGCATGTAAAAACGCATAATCTGAATGATTAAAAGTGTGCAATTACCCCACTAACCAAGTAATGACGTCTTTTGTTGTAGATTGAATGCTACCAAATTTTCCCACAATGCTGCTTCCGTGTGAGCCACCAGGCGCAGGCGGTTGATTTCTTCTTCTACTCCGAAGTTTCCGGCAGGCGGTAGTCAGGAAAAGCGCTATGCTGCCTCTCCAGGACCAGGGTAGATTCACATAGATGCAAATGGAATAAAAAAGTCCACGAAATCTTTTTTCCACAGAGGCGCTAGATGCCGCACGACCCACAGATGTCAGAGGACGAGCGTGTGTTAAAGCCGTAGCAATATTGTAAAGGTATTAGTGAGGGTTGTCAAGCATTCTGAATGCATGTAAGTAAACATCAAAGCTAACGGTTCTCTTTAACTGTGTCTCAATGTCGTTTTCTGCCCACGGACAGGTGTTATTTTGTTTTTGTTAAATATGTTCCCTAGACCAGAGACTTAGTTTTAAAATTGATAACCAATTTGATATTAATATTTATCTTTTCTAGTTTTCTTTAGATGACTGATAACTTGATATTAGATTGTATTTTTTTAGAGAATGTTGAATGTTGAACTTTCTCCAATCCCCATCATATCTACACTAGAATTAGAACAACCTCTATAGATGTTGTACATATTGAGAAAAAGCACAAACATGATTTCATTACTGTTTTTTTTGTTATAAATGTGTAAACAACTAAATTAAACCAATTTGCAAACACAAACTGTGTATGCTTATCAATATGCAATAAACCATACCATAAGAACAAGTTGTCAGAGGCTGCTAACAAAAACTTCTCAAGAATTGGTACCAAGAGGCATCTCATGTTAGATATCCATAGGTTTTCTGTATTGCACGAAGCACACTTCAGCACACCCTGCAGCAAAACCTTTGCGGTATGCGTTCAGGTTTAGGCCTGCCTCAGGGAAAAGCACGCCCCTGCCATGCACAGTCCACCACAGGCACCCGTGGAGGTGCGACAGGCAGGCCCAGCAGAAAGGCCACCTTGCTGCAGTTAAGTAAAGGCAGGTTTTTCAGGACTAATCTTCTTCTTTGGAATCTTATCTTAGTTATCTTGCCAAACCTTTCAAAGGGTTCTTAAAAAAGATTTATTTTCTTTTCCCATCATAGACAAGTGAAATTCTTTTTTTTTTTTTGTATTCATGGAGACCAGTCTTGTACAGTACAAGCCAGAGTATTTGCCTTGAGAAGTTGTCACCACAATAGAGGCTGCAATACTTGGGTATTGCAGAACATGACGTGTAAGATGGCAGCACTCACACTCATCCAGGGCTTTGCAGATCTGTGTCTTTCTGGTCTTCCCCATGCAAGTGGCTTCCTCCAGTTGTTCCAGGCAAAGTAGACAGGCGTAGACACCAGTCATGTAGCCATCAGCACTGATATTTTCCTTGTCAAAATGATGGTAACATAGCCTAGAATTTCTTGTAAGGTTCACCACTTCGACATTCTTCTCTATCTTGTCTTTCTTGCCATGCCAAACAGTGCCTTCCATCTTCTCTGCGCACCAAGATCTTTCGGCCATTTCACCCACATCATGTCTGCCATGAAGGGATAGATGTGTAACTTCTTTGCTTTGGGGTTATGTGATGTACACTCTGGATCATTTTGGTAGTACACCATGATTGTTTAAAGGTTAAAAAAAAGAGACACAAAATGAATGATCTGCATCACTTTGTTTTGGCTGGCTGTTCTCTTTACTGGAAGTGGTCACGTCTGCAAAATGCCCAAAATGCAGCTTGTTTCTGCCACCTAGCAGCTAAAAATAGCATCATCAGATTCATCTGAATACCTTTGGTGGTGAACCTTTGGACCTTGGATGATAACTTTGGTTGTATATTACTTTCTAGACTTCCTAAAAATGAGAAGAACACAATGCCACCTCTGCACACTCTCAAAGATACTTAAGCAGACTTTAAGTTGTTATGAACATCACCGCTCATATTGATCATAGTGAAAGAAGTCCAATATGAGGCCAACAAGGCCTTGTGAAACTCTATAGTGGTGCTGTGAGAAGTCACAGTGACCTTGGCGTTTGCACCCCCAATATCAAATCAGGTCATCTATAAGCACAACTTCATGCCAAATATAATGAAATTCGCCCAGAGCAAATCACATTCTTGACAACTGAATGGGTAAATAGACAGCCTGAAAACATATAGTCTATGCCCAAAACTGCTTCTGGTGCAAAGGCAGAAATATATAGGGAATATCATATCTACTCAATTTACATAGTCAAATTCAATCTCAGATAGGACCCCAATAAGTTTCTCTGAAATTTGCATAAAGCAGTGGTTGTGGATAGAGTTTTACTGGAGTTTGTGGTGCAATAAAGAGCTTGACCAGGAAGAAAGAATGTTGTTCAACCTGCTAAACTGGTTTATTGCTGAAGGTTTATTGTGCAGAGGGTATGCAGTGGACATCACTGTATATCCTCTGCACAATATCTTGAAGAAACAACATAATTTCTTCAGTCTTTTTCTTAAGTCTTTTTTAGCACCATTGCACCAGGGACCGGAGATCATTCCCATTCACTGTGAAGAAATTCGCTGGGAAGAAATCATCAACTCTACATATTAGTGGATGAACAATCCGTGAGATCACCCTTAAATTTTCTACAGAGTGATTTTGAAGCAAGGACTAGTGGAGCCCTATCGGTACCCAGACTAGCTTTGATTGACTGCCATAAATTATACTGCTTTATATAATTTTACCTTCTATAATACAAAAAAAAAATCACCTCCCTGTATAGTTGTCATGCATCTGAAATCTAACTATAGAGACCAAAACCTTTTTTGTGTTCCATGCTGCAAGTATGTTTATTCTTGCTGTATAGTTGAGTGTTTTAACATAGAGGTCAGTGGGGATTTCTCTTGTTTGGTTTAGATGCATTATTGTTGAAATTCATTCTACAATTTAAGTTTCAAATGTTAAACTTTTTTTCCCACCTTGTCACAGAGACATCTTAAATTACAGACTGTTGAGAACTGTACAGAACACAGTTCAATGTCTGCCACAAAAAACATGATTGTTGAGTTATTTTGGGTTTTATCTCAATGCCTGCCTAAACTCAACTTGCTGGATGCTGGATGCTGGACATCTCCATTCATTTTTCTTCTTTATTTAAATTGAAGTATGGGTGACAGGCTGATAACCTTTCAGAGTAGAACATAACATGATGTTATTAAAGCAAATTAGTCAAACAAAATATTAATACAAATTCACTTATCTTAAATAAAGCTATTTATTCAATTTACAACTGTATGCAGCCAAAAAATCAGCAAACACAGTTGACATGCCAATAGCGTCTCCGTAGTCATTGAAACACTGAGATATTACTTTTTAGTTTGTCTCTCTGCAAAAGCTTGTCATGACTGAAAGAACGACAGGTCTACCTGCACACTACTTGGCAGTGAGAGGCACAGATTCAGCTCAGTAATGCTTTCTTTGCTGGGGAGATAAATTTAATTCAATTGCAGTTTACATGGCTACCACAACCTGAGGGAATGGAAACAGAATACCAGAATAAGGATATAATATACCTAACTTAACTTTGAATTTTAGGGAAAGATTTTTAAATTGATGCACAAATTATCAAGAATATTTTTTATTTTGACGGAATTAAGGGTTTGCAGGCTTTAATTATTCTACACATCACCTCTATAACAGCTTCAACAAGCTGATACGTGTTTTTAAACATACCAGCGAGGTGTTATTTATGTTATTTATGAGTTAAACCCACTGGTTAAGACTTACATTTTGTCCTGCTTGTGAATTAGAATATGGGCATCTACTAAAAAAAGAAACCTCAAGGAGTGGCACGTGCTGTAACACGAGGACCCGCCCCTCGAGCTAATGACGTCCAGCCATTCTAGCGCGAGCGCGGCCGTTACACGAGAACAAGACATTCCTGTCAGTTCACAGTTAAGAGAGGAGACACCCCTCGGTTTGTAGGCTGCTGTCGAGTTCAGAAAGAAGAGGAAAGTGAACCATGTCGTACACAAAGTTCGCAGCATCTGTCGCGCGCGCCAACTCGAGAAAATTTAACATACACATTTCACCTGCAAGATGTCGGTCAACAGTCGCATCTCCCAAGAGTCAGGAAGAGAAAGACCAGCACATGGAGCAGTGCGCCGTGGTGGAGGCTGAGCCGGTTGAACTCATCAGCCAGACCAAAAATGTCAAAAAGACGCAACTAGAAAGAATTCACATCGACTTCGACAACACCCAGGAGGCCTACAAAAGTAAGAGAAACGTCGAGCTCCTCCGAAGCCTGCTCGTCTTCAAGCTTTGTTCTGTTGATGTGCTTGTTGAGAAAAACAAAGAGGTGAGTTCATTATTGTTTAGACGTTAGACTACAAAACATTTAAATTAATACTGAAATCTCTGAAATGCAGATAAACCAATAATTTCTTACCCAAAGTGTCTTGATGTTTTTGTTTTATCAGTTGGTGGAGCTGAGTAGGAAGCTGCTTGGTCAGCGCCTGTTTGAGAAGCTGATGAAAATGACCTTTTATGGTCAGTTTGTGGCAGGTGAAGACCACAACTCCATCAAACCTTTAATTCGTAAGAATCAGGCATTTGGTGTTGGTGCAGTTTTGGACTATAGCGTTGAAGAAGACTTGACACAGGAGGAGGCAGAGAAGAAGGAAATGGAGTAAGTCATGATTACATTTTCCTGAGTTCAGTGGTCTGTCCACAATCTTTGATTTTTTTCCATTAAGGTTTGTGCATCAAAGCGTGACACATCAAACATGGACCATAAGTGCCATATGTTAGTTTGCAGGAGTTGTGTAACACCATAAATTCATAAGAGCTAGTTGTGGCAAATTTATTTGTACAGGCAATTTAATGGGCACAGCTAGAAAAACACCAGTCACGTAGATATATTTCTGCTCAAGCTGTTCACCAAACAGGAAATGCTATTTAAAAAAGACAAAAAAAAAAAAAGGAATTTATAAGGTCATTTAAAGTGAGGCTCCCTGCATGGCCCTTCTTCTTGCATGGGCTTTAGTCTGAGTAGCAATTATTTTCCTAACAACAGTAATGAATCGACGTCTCATGGTCTTAATGGCTCTTCCTTCATCATACATCGGAGGCATATCCAGTATCGGTTCCATTACAGTGAAATATTTAAAGGATGGAGCGTGTCAACATTATAATTGGACTACATACAATAATAGCGTCAGGGTAGGACACTGAACTCCACATCGCCCCAGCCAGTCATCGTGCTGGTCTCAAGCACAGATGTATAGTGAGGGTTGTGTTAGGCAGGGCATCTGATGAAAAACGTATGCTAAATTAATATGCTGAACATGATGATCTGCTGTGGTTACCTCTGTGGAGGGGGCAAAGGCTGAAAAAATAAAATTACTCATGCTGGTATATATTTTTTTTTTTTCATGTCAATTGATTTGATGATTGTAGTAGAGTTCACATTAGAGTACAGCCTGCTCTTCTAAAGCTGCAGCTTAAACCTGCACCTTTAGAATGTGCTAGAAAAAAATGTTGACGTCATTGTTCATTAAATATATCACTGATATTTGAACTTGAGAAAGAAAGAGGGATGTGATTATTTAAGTTCAGCACTTTGTAGGACATGTTTGTGTCCTTTATTTACATTCATATCTAAACTATTCTGAGCTGTAATTTCTTATCAGCTTGTTCTTATCACTTCAGATATGGCTTAAGTTGTGCTTCCTGTTTAAGTCACCTGAGTCATGTAAACAGCCATATTTCCTTCTGATAAATAGACCGTAATCCAACATGAATGTGTTATTTTTACTCTGGAACAGCCAAGCAGAGCTTGTGCTCTATTGGCCAGCTCGGACATACCCCTCCTTTCTGATTGGTTGAGCTGAGAACTCAGCTGAAGGGGTGGACATAAGGAAGAAAAAAGCCTCTAGCCCTTTCACTGTGTGCTGGACACTTGGCATATGACCGACAGGAAAGTGTTATGTAATATTTTGTCACGAAAAGTAGCAAGCTACAAGCATACACACTGAGATCTAAACTGCAACCTAGAAATTAAGATGTTTGATGATTAATTTTCCAAGCACCCTTTTTGAATCCAAGAACAAATAGTTTGCTTCATCAAGATCCCAGTAGATACAATACTCTCATTTGTTCCCTGGTGTGCATCTCATGACAACATGGACGTTACCATAAAAGCTGAATAAAACAATTTTCAGCAAGACTATCTGGAACAGAATAAAAATATATTTTCTTCAGCATGTAACCTCTGTTCTTGTAGAATAATTTGTAGTCCGTGTTTATGGATGATGTATACTGTGTCACTGTCTTGCTAATTAAATCCTATATGAAGCAGTTAAAGAACACAAGATGTCACAAAACTGAGAGATTATTGTTTGGTACGTTTGTAGACAGTAAAATCTAGGTTGGATGCTTTTTACGGTTACCATCTGATGCCAATCTTTTCTTTCTTTTTTTTCAGTTCCTGTGTTTCTGAGGCAGAGAGAGAAAGTCCAGGTATGTTTGGCACTTGAAGATAATGATTTGATGACTTACTTGGTTTTATGTCATCCAGCTTCTCAGTTCCTGTTAAGTTTTAGTAAGTAAAGAGCTGCTGCGCAGCTGCCTGGACCAGTGTCAGACTGGCTTTTTTTCATGTTCAGTTGCGTCAGACTGGCCTGACTGCAATGCAAGTTCATGCTATGCCAGGGTGGGCGTATTGCCTGACTGGAATGAAATGAACAGTCTTTAGCTGGATGTCATGGGGTATGAAATGTGAGATGAAGACTGGTTTGTGAGAAGAGGCTGATCACTACTTAACCATTCTAGCACCACATTTCCTAAAATATGTTCTCAAAATCACTCTTTCTAACTGTTTTATTAAGGATATTTTTTAATATATTTTATTAAGGATAATTAATGAGTAGTAACATATTCATGGTTGATTTAAGGAAATTCCTTTAAAAAATAGCTGGATGCAAAATAATGTGAATTTACATAAGGAAAAAAAAGCTTGGAAGTTTATGTATTGCAGTAACAAGCAGCTTAAGTTAATATTTTCTCTTCAGGTGCTGGTCATCGTGAGAAGAAGTATAAAGCTCATCGTCAGTTTGGGGACAGACGTGGGGGAGTTATCAGTGCTCGCACCTACTTCTACGCAGATGAGGCCAAATGTGACAACCAATTGGAGACGTTCATAAACTGCATTAAAGCTTCTGGTAATTTGTTTTCCATGGAAACATTTAAAGGGATACTCCCACATTTTTAGAATTTGTTCATTTGCTGTCAACCTCAGACTTTGTTAAGAGGTCAAGAACCACTCTCTTCACTGTGTGTTCAATAACTCTGATAAATTTGACAAAGCCCCTGCTTGCCTAGCTTAGAATAGGTGCTGAAATTGGATTGATACACCTAGCCACAAAACAAACTATCTGATAACTCTAAAATGTTCTTATTTGCATGTCGTAACTTGTTCATGTACCTTTTGTGGAAATAACTGTCTAAAGTGACAGCAAAAGTCTAATCAACAGATACATACAAGAAACTAAATTTTGGCAAAGTACCACTACCTGGCACACTGATTCTGTGCAGCAGAGCAGTCATGCGTGATCAGACACCAGTGTATCACAAAGTCTAATAAACTTTGAGTCATGCATCATCATGACTAATAGAACCACTTACTTTATTAGGTCCACTTGCTGTGAAACATTTTATGCAATATATTTTCTTACACTGGGATGTACACATTACACATTTAACATCACAGTGCTGAAGTTGGTTTCCATTTTGTAGCATTTTATTCTTTGAAAGCTTGATTTTAATTATGTTTTCAATGGTAAAGAAAATACAAAACAGCGTCTGTGATTTGTGAAACCTTTGTTCTATTTGTGAAAGACATACTGGAAAATAAAGGTGACCTGCTTCAACTTCTACAGAAAGGGGAAACTTCCAAGTTGTTGGCTAACTTCAGCCTTGTGGTGTAAATGTGGAGTTTTCCAACTCTGATTCTGATAGAAACTCAATATCTTTCCTGAAGTGAAAGGGACCAGGTGTGGTAAAACTGTGTCTAGATATTGTATCTGGCGTACTGTATCTGGACAAAAAGACGGAGAAGAAACTGTCAGTCACAGAGGAATTTACAGCTATAATATGTCCTACGTCATATTGAAAATAAATGTCCTACACCAAGTGAACCTAAGTAAGTAAGCTATAATGCATAACTCATAAAATCTGTCGACTCTCTTACATATTAAACTCTCTGATTATGTGTAACACTGCTGCTGCATACAGTCACTGCACCCAGGTTGTGTTGCTTGCCCAAAATGTAATATATTATGTACTGGATACACAGAGAAGAGAAATGTAGATGGCTTCTCATCAAACTCTGGGGTTGACTGCAAATTAACAAATGCTTAAAATGGTGGCCTATCCTTTTAAGAGACAAAACACATTTTTATCATAATGACAGTTAAAAACACACAAAAAATATTTTAGCAAAGTAAACTGCCAATGAAACAGTGACAAGAGCTTAGTTTAGCAGGATACTGTTTAACCCTATCATACAACATAATGTTATGATATCAAATTTCAGGTGGAGCTTCCTCTGATGGATTTTCTGCTATTAAAATGACTGCACTGGGACGCCCACAGTTCCTTGTAAGAATAACTTTACATATTCACATTATTAACTAATAAAGATTTGTCCTGAGATACAAATTATGTTGATTTATTAGTAATTATTCTTGTCTAAACTCCCCAGTTATAAAATTCTACCATGAAATGTATAAATGCATCTCAGTCAACACTGCAATGCAGCGGCACTGTTCTGTGTTCATTACAGCTCCAGTTTTCAGAGGTCCTGGTGAAATGGAGACAGTTCTTTAACTTCCTTGCAGCACAGCAGGGAAAATCTGACATGAGTGTTTTGGAACAAAAGCTGGAACTGGAGCAGCTCAAGGTATGTCAAGCATTCAGGTCAATTCATGTTCATGCTTGCTCGTGTGAAACAGGTGTCTTCAAGTCCTCCTGAATTGATCTGAAGATACTAATTTGTGCTACTGCATTTATCGTTTTGGATTTTGTCCTTGTAGGAAAACTTGGCTCAACTGGGCGTTGGAGATAAAGATGACATTGAAAACTGGTTTACTGGGGAGAAGCTGGGTTTGTCAGGGTAGGACATTACTTACCTATTAAAGACCTTTCCTCTCATTCTCTGTACTCCTGATTTCCATCACGAGTGGTTGCAAGGTGAGCTGACTTCTCAGTACACTAAAAATACATGGCTGGTCTATATTTGACAAAAGCTGTTTTAACCAGCACAGACCAGATGAGTCAGTTTGGAAGTCAGACATGTGGAGCACCATTGAGAATGTGGTCAGCTTTCAAAAACAAATTACTCTGTAATTTTATCATTATATCCTAGTCTGACTCCCTATCATATTTCCCACCGTTACATCGATTAATATGTAGTATTAAGTCAGAAGCCCTGCTTCTGAAATGGTCACATTCTGATGTGGTTACATGACAGTCTAAACCATATTACGTTACAATCAGAACACAGTGCAACCACATTTGGTAGAAAAAAGGTATTAGATTGCATGTAAGATATTCCAAGAACACATACTTTAAAGTTTGAAATTTCAGCTGTATTTAATATACTCCATTTTCTTTATTTTTCCAAAATATTTTCTGTGTATCCAGAACAATAGACCTGCTGGACTGGAACAGCTTGATAAATGATACAACAAAAATATCCAATCTGCTGATGGTGCCAAATCTTGAGGTGAGATGTTGTCCTATGAATCATAAACAGTATGGCTAAACTCTGAGAAGGAGAGGGAAAGTGATTGGCTAGAGACACAGTTTGAAGTACACTGTGTTGAACACAGACAAATCCTTCAAATATTATTTATATTTAACGTCTACTTCTCCATAAGTGAAACAGTCTGTCTAAATTGTGAACATGACAAGCGTGACCCCTAAGTGTATCTGTAATTATCAGTGAATGGTGTAATAAACTAATTCTAAGGCCAAGAACAAGATTACCTGAACCAGAAGCTTAACATCCTTATCACTTTGTGCAGACTAGTAGGAACTAAATTGCATGTTGCAAGAAATAGTAACTTGCTGGTGCAGTCTCATGTCTTCCTATCACAATAAATCATTGTGTTATACTGATTTAAAAAAAAAAACTTTCAATTTTTTGAGATATGTAGTCCTGTCTGGACTGAAGCGTTGATGTAAGTTGTTTTAATACATTTTATAATGTAGCTGCTGTAATCAAAGAAAACTTGAAAGAGCAATTTGAAGACTTGCAGGGAGGTAGAAACTGTTCTGCACCATCCACCCTGCTGTCACTTTCAATTTTTCACTTCACGCAGATCATGAAGAATGCTGGTGCAAATTAAGTTTACTTTTTGTTTTTTTGGTTATGTAGACAGGCCACCTGGAGCCATTGCTGAATAAATTTACAGCAGAGGAGGAGAGCCAGATGAAGAGAATGCTGCAGAGAGTGGATGTTCTGGCCAGGGTAAGGTTACAAAGTTATGTTTGAAATGTGGAGGTGTAAATTCACTTTAAAATATGCCAAGCCTCTGGTAAAGGGAAACTGAAATCCAATTCTATGTGCTAAGTGTACTGTTTGTCTTGTGCACATGCGCAACGACAGGTGTTCCCTGTGACTAAGATGACATAAAAAATAAATGAATTTGCCATGAAGTGGTTCTGGTTCATGGTGGATTTTTGTGCATGTGTGGAGGGAATAATTGGAATTTTCTTTTCATAATTTCCTTTTGTCATATATTTCTGTTTTTATAAGTAGATGTATATAAAAAAAAAAGTGAAGATGCACTTTTAGGTTTTGAAGAACAAATACTAAACTGCTCTGTGTGGCTCAGCATGCCGTGGAGAATGGGGTGAGACTCATGGTGGATGCCGAGCAGACGTACTTCCAACCAGCTATAAGCAGACTGACCCTAGAGATGCAGAGGAGGTTCAACAGAGAAAAACCAGTGATTTTCAACACTTACCAGTGTTACCTCAAGGTGAGACTATAGATTCCTGTGGAGCCAGTCAAGCTTTTACTGATTATCATGTTGCATAATGGACAAATATGATCTTTTTTGCTGAGACTGAACCTTGTAGTGCAATGTATGGAATTATATTCTCAAAAAGTGATAGCTACATCAAATTTAGATGTGTAGCATGTCTTTGTATTTAGATTTGACTAAAATAAAAATTTATTCTGATATGTAAACAAATAACTGATGGTAAAATGGAAAATTAATGTTTAAATGATTCTGGATCAGTTCTGATAAGCTCTCGTATTCTCTTTGTTTCTGACTGTTGATGTTTTTTAGGAAGCCTATGACAATGTAACTGTGGATATTGAGCTGTCTCGACGGGAGGGTTGGTACTTTGGTGCCAAACTTGTCCGTGGAGCTTACATGTACCAAGAGAGAGCAAGAGCCCAGGAGATTGGCTATGAAGATCCAATAAACCCAGACTATGAGGCCACTAACAGGATGTACCACAAGTATGTTTTGAGTTATCGTCAACTCCTTGTGCCTTTAAGCCAGAAAATATTAATTTCCCAACCATCTGCCTTGTTGTTTATCCAGGTGTTTGGAGTATGTAATGGAGGAGATTGAGCACAGAAGAAAAGCAAATATAATGGTTGCAAGCCACAACGAGGACACAGTGAAGTTCACTCTTGAAAAGTATGTTTTGTCTCAATCTTGAAAAAGGAATTTCAGGTTCAGTTTTTGGCATGTAAATAAGTGCAGAATTTGCTTGAACAAACTCAAAAGCCTTAAAGCTCTCATTCATAAAGGATTAACTCCTGTGGATTAAAGTAATGGTTCAAATATCATTAGAAGTAAAAAATTCTCTATTTTTTCCCGTTTTTCCAAACATTTGTTGGAGTTACATAACAAGATTGCAACATCAGTAGTAGAATATTATACTCATTACATAACAGGTCCTTTATTTGTTTGTTTGTTTTTGTACAGGATGAATGAAATGGGCCTTTTGCCCACTGAGAACAAGGTTTATTTTGGACAGCTGCTTGGTATGTGTGACCAGATCAGCTTCCCCCTAGGTATGTTGGACTCAGCTTGAGATTCTAAAAGCAAATATAAAGTTATGAAATCACAGCTTCTTACGTCACAGCGTCATGTGGTTACGGGCACTTCACTGTAAACATGCTCCCTACAGATGTCAGCTTTTTCCACACTCGGGGAAAGCAAACATGTTCCCAGTGCCCTATAGCTGTTACCAAGCACTAATTTGGTTTGACTGAGCACAGGAGCATGATTGTAGCCTTACATGAACATAAGTAACTTGATCATCACCTGTGACATTTACCAGGAATAGCACTGTACTTAACGTTCTTTACAATATGCGAATAGTGTACCTCACAAATTTTAAGACAGAATTTATATCCTTACCTGCTCTGTTGTTAAATCTGAGATCCTGCCATTTTTATGTACTAGGGCAGCCATTCCCAAACTTCAGAATACAACGGCCCAATTTGCAATGTGACAAGTCTCTGTGGCCCATCAAACCTTTAATCACAACTGTGATCAACATACAGGACTGGAAGTTGTGTTCCAATATTAATGTAAGAGGTCAACAAATAAGATGACACTTGTCATATTAAATTAAGAGGGTAGTAGAGCAACAATTAACTGGTTTGTTTCATTACTTAATGTTTTTTTTAAATCATTTCATGACTATTTTACAGTAATTAAAAACATATTTTAAAAAGATCGAGGATTTAAAACATATTTGGTTAATTTTTATGACCTCTCACGGCCCACCTGTAGTACTGCGAGGGCCCACCAGGGGGCTGCGGCCCACACTTTGGGAATCACTGTACTAGGGGTTCATAACAAGGCAGAAAATTGGTTACAGACTAGGCTTGGGCGGTATCCAAATTTTGATACCGTCAAACTTCCCTCACATTTTACCGGGGTATACGGTATTCCCGCTACTATTAAGGCGAACACACACCGCCGGCAGACGCCGTGCGTCAAAACAGCCGCTCCCCATTATGAACCCCAGGCGCGCCGCCGGGGGGCTTTACGCCGCTGTCCTATTCCCAGCGTTGACGCGCCTGAAAAAAAAAAAGGCGAGTTTACCTCGAAACAGCAGTTCAGTGCTTCAATATAAAGTTGGCTCAACTACAGTTGTTATTTATTTGTGTATTTCTTGCTTTTTACTGTAGTTTTAACCGTTCCTGCCGAGGAAATGCTGCTGAGGTGTTTGCTGAAGTGTCTGATGCTGGACGTTTCACTTCCTATAAATTCTTCAATATAAAAGTCCAACATTATTAGTTTAATTAAAAGCTTTTATTATGAAGCAGCAAACTCAGGAAGTGTTATTTTCATCGTCAGTACCTTAACAGGACGAGTCAAACTGAGATCAGCTGCAAGTGAACATGAATGAACGGTAAAATAAAGCAGAACACAAAGTACACACAGCGGTACAGGAAAGAAACTAAACTTTAAACCTTAGATATCATTCACTGCATTTATTTTATGACGGTATTGAAACTGATACCGCTGCTATTTTTAAATACTGGAAGTATACGGTATTACCGTAATACCGCCCAAGCCTATTACAGACTGTTACATAAATGGTTTCTAGGACTCAAAAGCAGAACAGAGTATGTTAATGCAGGTTTATTACAACAATGCAAAATGTTTGAAAGTCCATTGTTACAATTTTTTGGCAGGCAGGCAACAGACTGAAGGTCAGACTGGTACACTGACAGATAGTGCACGTTGTGAGGTCATGTACAGTCCACATACAGCACATCACCTCAGTGAACTTGACATAACGTATGACATCAGAAAACTGTTGTTTGTTTTGTTACTACTTTGTACCTCACTTGATGTACTGTGCAGTCTTACATGCAAGATAGATATCATGTTTACTGTGGCTCTACATTTCTTATGATTGAAAAAGGTGGTAATATGAATTAGTCAATATAAAAATATCTATCAATCTACTGCAGTACTGTTCAACTGTAAATTATAAGATCATTCATATTTACTCTGTATTAACAGATATGACACTGAACACATGCCAGAGATGGTGAACATTGGTTTAAAAAAAGCTTTTCTTTGATTTTTTTTTTTATTCAAAACAGGTCAAGCAGGTTTTCCAGTTTACAAGTATGTTCCATATGGGCCTGTTAATGAGGTGATTCCTTATCTGTCTCGTCGTGCTCAAGAAAACCGTGGCTTCATGAAGGGATCTCAGAGAGAGCGCAGCCTGCTGTGGAAGGAGCTGAAACGCAGGCTGCTAAGTGGCCAGATGTTCTATAAACCCGTCTACTGAGTGACAGGAACACAGCCTACTGACTGTTTGTATGCATTCCAACCTTCTCGGTGTACCACTAGCTGCTCTGTGTATGGCTAGATTAATGTCTTTTCTTATGGTTACTAATCTGCACTGCATTGAGTGAGGGAAAAAAAGGTATTTATATTTTACTGGCAAATATTTGGGGTGTGGGATGCTTGAGAGAGATTTGTTATGTTCTTTAAAACAGATGCAATAAAGTGTTCTTTAAAGTATTGTCATGTTAAGAGATTACAGCAATGCACATATTCCTGCAGTAAGAGTACATAATTAGTTCTGTCTAAATAAGAAAGAATTTATTTATCTTTAAATTGGAGCAATCTTTAGTCATTTCTGCTGAACACAAAAAATATATGCTCTTCTTCTAAATAGCTTAAACTTTACTTTTCCAAATGTTGATCCTTTCTGATGGTGGCGAAGGAAGTGTGTGACAGAAGTATTTGCTGTTTTTTTGCCAAAGGTTGCTGAGTTGTACATAGGAACTGTTGTGAACTTTTTAGAATATATTCTTTGTATCTTTCTTTTCACTGTGAAATATGTCCAATAAGTGTTTTATGATTGTTGTGAAAGCAGTGAACTAAGTAACAGCTTGACAGTTTTTGTTATTGCACTCCACTGCAAAGGACTTTTATAATGTACCCCATTATAAATGTAATTTAGGTTAGTAAATTAGTTTAATTCATATATTAATTGCTAATATCATTGTATTAGCAATTAATTAACTTTTTATTGTGCAGCATAGATATAAATTAAGATGCCTTATATTTGTAATAATCTATATTTGTATGTCTGATTTTTAGATAAAGAGCTGTTCCATCAATAAATGAACAATAAACCTCTAATTTTTCATTCTCCTTGCACATTTATATCCCTGCAACATGGGCCACGTGAAACTGTGCAAACAAACAAACCAGCTGAATGTTAGAAGTTGTTTACAGTAGTACCACTTCATTTTGAGTTTGACAAACTCCGATGACTCTGCTGCCGTGCATTTCAGGGATCATTTATGCTCCACATGCTTTATTTATTAACATAAAACAGATGCGCAGTACTACAGTTTTCTATGAAGAACATCTGCCTATTATCAGTTGCTTTTCAAAGTTGAAAAACAGGAATTCTTGTACCTGTTTTTCAAATGTTTTCCAAACATTGAAATGTTACTGCAACTTTCTTTTCTTGGAAGCCTGAGTGCTAAGCTGTGCCAGAGGTGGAACTACATTTGGTTTTGCTGTTGTCTTTACAAGAAGTGGGTATCTGAATGTTTGTTTTAAATTCTAGGGAATTGCTATGACAGACAATGACTGAATAACAATCAGGAATTATATTTAAACTGAAATGTTTCTTTGGACTGCATGAAATCCACTCCTGAAAATGTACATTTGTAACTTTTGATTTAAAAACTGAGTTACTGTTGGAGAAAATATAAAGCTTCATTGAAAACAAAACATTTCTCATAAAAATACAGAATCACCCTTCATCTGTTTTATATGTTTGAGTAAGAAAATGTGAATATAAAAAAGGCCAAAAGAAGATTAGTAACTGCAAACCTTAAAACTGCGGCTCTCAGCAGTGAAGATTTAATGAGCTTCTTAAAATCATAAAAATTAGACGAAGAAAAAAAAAAAAGAATCAGCCAACAACACCTGGCTAGAAAAGGCTGGTCTGAAGGACAGCACATAAGCATTAATCAAAGCAGCGGAAGAACAGGTCTTATCTGGGAGCTCAGGGAGCGCTATCTGTATGTCCTACGACATAAGATCAATTGAGACCAAGACGCACTGTGAACAGTACATTATGTGTAATGTGACACTATCATTGCACATTTCACTGATTACATATTAAAGATTTCACCGCTTCACCTTCTACTCTTGGAATAAAATAAGGATAAGTGCATAGTTTTACAAGCTATGTACACATATTTGGTATGTGCATGTCTACATCTATAGCCTATAGTAACAGATGCTTCATGAAAAATTTAGTTGCCCGTTATATTACATTGTATTGCATTATATGTTTTTAAATATATACATATAATATATATTCATTTACACACACGCACATGCACACATACTTATTTTCCTAACTGTACTCACCGATTTACTATGTATTATCACAACAGTTATGCACAGATGTTTCTAAGCATGGTCTATTTAACTATCAAATTCCTGCCCTGTAGGAGGAGAAAATAAATCTTATCTCTTGAAGTCCTCCAAACAGCCAATAAGATGTCAGTAGTTCTGGTATTGTGTTCATCATACTGAGAAGGGTTGGCTCAATTTGGAGAACGAACACTAGTCACCCAGCCACTGCTAATGCCTCCATCTTAAGGTAAGTTTTAAGCTCATAACTTGTTTTTTTTTTTTAATTTTCCTCAACACATACCTCCATAAAGACTGAATGTTTTTTTTTTTTTTGATACATAATGTTACATTTCATTGGCTGTGTGGTCTAGCAAAGAAAAGCTTGAAGGCAACCACAGTAGGACTTGAATCAAATGATTTTTTTTTTTTTAGTTTAATTTGTACTATTCAAAGAGACACAAATTAGATGGAGTATTCTTGTCGAAAGTAACAACAGACGACTACCGTATAAGTAGCAAAGATAAGTCAGAGCGTGCACTCAGACAGACACACCTGGTCACATGACAGCACCTGGTTGAATTTATCTGGATGTTATTTTATCAGAAGTGAGCATCTGTCCTGTGGTCATAACTGAAATCTCTTTAGGCATTTAGACATTTTCACTTGAAAATGTTTTTTTTTCCCTAATAGCAAATGCTTTTTAATGTAGTGAGTATTTTCCTTCCCTTTCTGCTATTAGTTGAAGTGGAAACCTTTACAAACCGTAAACATGTTTCAAGTGTCAACATGGGGCTGTGTGTTGTATTTGACCAAAAGAATGATGCAGCAGCTCTCATACTTATCTGGGCTTGATCTGTATTCCCTTCCTCTCACAGAGTTTATTATCCCACATGCCTGTTTTTAACCTCTTCCTTATAGAATCAGTCAACATCCCAATTTATTTCAATTTAGAAAGATCATGATTTAAATCATTGTTCTACTGCTGGCCATGAAGGAGGTAGGAAGCAAATTTTTTGATGTGTGTAACAACTGCCAGAAGGCAGGCATAATTTTAACGGTCATGGAAGTTCCATTACTCTTTGTATCCATTTGTTCTCCCTCCAATTTTATTATCAGGCTGCTTCTTGGCTTTTTATAATGTATCCCATCAAAGGAAGTAAATGCATAGCCGTGGTAGCAGTGCTGATTCCTTGGGTTTTATTGACCAACATCATGCTGGTGCTGTACTGCTTGACAAACCCAAGCCAAGTGAATGTGAAGTAAGTATCCAGTAACAAAGCATTTTTTTAAATAAGCATATTTCAATTTGTTTAACCATAGAGCAGGTTAATCATACAGTATATTTTGTTCGCAGGGAGCTCCAGGTTGACACCTGTCCTCTCCGCATAGCAAAATCATTAAGGAAAGGTTTAACAAGTCTCCCTGAAACCCCTAAAAATGAGGGGAAGTGTACCCCCAAAGTGAACATCATGTTCATGAAGACCCATAAAACTGGAAGTAGCACCTTGCTCAACATCATGTTCCGATTTGGGGAAAAGCACAAGCTTAGGTTTGCCTTCCCTGAAGGGAGGAATGACTTCTTCTACCCATCACCGTTCCTGTGCTCCCACGTGAAGGACTATAGCCCAGGGGAGTGTTTCAATATTGTTTGTAACCACATGCGCTTTAACCATGAAGAAGTTGCCAAACTCTTGCCTCCGGATGCCACGTACATCACCATCTTACGGAACCCAGTGGATGTCTTCGAGTCAGCCTTCCATTATTTCCACAGAACAGTACCCCTCACATGGAGCATCGCCGGAGAGAATAAACTGGCAGAATTTCTGAAGAATCCTCAGGCCTTTTACAGTCCAGAGGGTTTCAACTCATTTTATCTTAAGAATATGCTCTTTTTTGACTTAGGCTTTGACAACAACCTCGAAACCAGATGATCCTCGTGTAATGAAAGCTATTCGTTTCTTATCAAAACGTTTTCATCTGGTCCTCATAACTGAATATTTTGATGAATCTCTGATTCTGCTCAAGGATCTACTCTGTTGGTCGATGGAGGACATCCTGTATTTTAAGCTTAATGCTCGCAAGAGCCAGTCTGTGTCTAAGATGGACCCCAAGATGAGGGACAAAGTTTTACAGTGGAACGGGGTCGACTGGAAACTCTATCAGTACTTCAACGCTACCTTCTGGGCAAGAGTGGATGCTTATGGGAGAGAGCGGATGAAAAAGGAGGTAAAAGAGCTGAAGAGGAGAAATGCTGAGATGAAGAACATCTGCATTGAGGGTGGAGGTGCTGTTGAAGCCCAAAAGATTCAGGACAAACGTTTCCTGCCTTGGCAGCCAGTTGGAGAAAAATCTATCACAGGTTACAACATGAGAAAAGACACTGATCCCACATTCAGGGCAATTTGTGAAAAAATGCTCACACCTGAAATACAATACTTATCAGAGCTGGGGGTAAACCTGTGGCTTACTAGACTATGGGGCTGGTTAACATATGCTATTAGTGATTGTTTACCGGCATTTTAAAAATGTAACATTTGTCTAGAATTGTTGTTAACTAGGACAAAACAATTTAAAGTGCAGCAAATATATTTTATGTATGTGACACGAGGATGTTTTAAAGGACTAAGCCTCTTTTTGTGCAAAGAAGGGGATTAGAATGTGCTCACTGACAAGTCTTCTAGTTTAAGGTGTATAGTTTTAATGACATCAGCATTCTAAATATGTAATTGGCATGCTTTTCATTCCAAAAAAAAAAAAAAAAGAAAGAAAGAAAAAGGAAAGCAGATGAGCCATTTCAGATAATACAGTTGGATGAACATGTGATTTTGGACATGTAAATATGCTAACATCCTGTGTTTACATTATTTTTACTGTGTTAGCAGCGATACTCCTGCCAGTTGTTATGTCTAATGACTGGGTGTGTCAATATGATTGAGCAAAACCTTGATCATCTTCCATTACAGGCACTGACATTTCTGGCCAAAATTAATTGTGCATTTTATTTCTCATATTCTTTGTGGTCAGGGTGTTATCTGTTGCTGAGCTTACAGTGACTAATCTAGACTGTGAACCATCTCAGGGAGTTGATGAAGGAACAGGCCTCATTATTACAAGACAGGCGATGTTAGTGCGCCCCCTGGAGGCCTGAGTCTCTTTTGCAGTTTTGCACAGCGCATTTGAGAAGCTGTTGCCTCCTCTGACTCCAACCTGATGGTTTACAACATGTCGTCCTCACAGTTACTTAGAGGTTTGAGGTTTTATCTTCAGTTCTTCCACTGGCAATCAGTCATGACTTTCTTAGTAATTGGTCTCAGAAGAGAGCTGCGCTGTTTACTAAGATATTAAGCCCTTTGGCATTTTCAAAAAGACAATATGGACTTTAAGTTGACTACTATAGTTATAGAAAAAATAGACCATTATAGCAGACTGTGTAGACTTCTGTTTTACGTTTAACATGTATGGCCTGATGTTGAGGGTTCAAAGACATTAATGTACAATCACATGTGTAACAGAAATCTATCCAGTGCACTATAATAGTCTATTTTTTTCTATAACTATAGCTGACTTTCTTTGGAGCTTTTCTATTTTCCTCCGTAATGAGCTTTGGTTTACACTTGATCTCTATTTTAATCAAATTTTCTTGTCATTTAAAACAACTTCAGATTGTCATAATTCCTCATTCCAGCAGAATCAACCTCTGCAGTAATATCCATCGAGCATATACTCACTGTTGTATATTAAATCTCTTTGATACTAAGTGTGGTTCTTGAAACTTGTCATTCATCTACATTTTGTGATAAACTGGTAAAATTATTACAAAAATCTTATGCATTTTGTCTTATGAGTGACTTTGCTTGTATGAGCATCCTCTTCTGTCTTTATAGCTTGAGGTGTAAGATATAAAATAAACAATGAAAATCCCTTGACAAGAGATCTCAAAGAATTCTTTTGAATTTTACTTCCACTGCAGTAAACTTAGAATTACTGGGTGTGAGATATATTTCAAGTTTCATTAAAGAACTAGTCCTTTCATAATATATTTTAGAAATTGTTTGGAATATGCTACTCTGTAACTGTATTTTGAACCACCACAGGTGACTGCAAGTCTTATTTAGTCATTATTTTAGGGATCGTGCTAAATTGTTTATAACCACCAATATAAAAAGGAGGCATTCAACCCTGTCCTAAGTGCACCTACATTAATAGATAAAACTGAGCAAGTATGCAACCATGGTTTCAGATGTGAGGAATGTCAAGCTTCGTATTTGCATTGCAAAACTAACACAATCATCTCTGATTACAACAGCATTTTAAGAAAATACATTAATTAAGCTGAAAAAGCTTTCAGCTATGCTGTTCGACAGCAGGAAAGTACTTTCGTGACTCGCTTTAATCTCCTGTCCTTATGTGGAGAACTCAAATTTTGTGTGAATTACTGCATGCTCAGAACGCTTAAAATATGGCATTGGTCTACATTTCTGAATAATGGTTAACACATTAAAACTTAAAAATAAACTGGAAAAAAGAAACAATGTTACAGGAATTTAAAGGTTTGTGAATTAATTTAATAAGGATGCTTCCACCACGGTTGCTCTGGGACATGAATGCTATATTCGACGTGAGAAATCAAAACCTGCAAGACTTCCAAGACATTAACACATGTTTAATTTAACAACTGACAATCTGTGAGGACAACAAGGGGATTCATATCAGTAATGGCGGGGAGGAGCCGACAGATCATTTTCTCAATCTTCATCGTGGCCTCGACAGCCAGTCACCTTCCACGGGTCTTTTGATGGGCGCTTCCAGCGTGGGCATGACTTCGAGCAAACTGTCCATGTTGATAGCTGCGAGATTCCGATGAAGATCCAGGAAGAGTGGCTCATGGAAAGGCGACAACGCTCGCACTACAGCCTTATATAATCCCGGGCCACGTCCTATTCTTCGTCTTTGTTCTCGTAGTTGTGCTTGATTTGTTTCCACAGTTTCTGTAAGGAATGGCATGTACATATAAATTAGACATGTTTCATTTGTAGGGCTTGAATCAAAACAGCTCTTTCGGTTAACCGGGTAAGCCAACGAAGCTAACCTTAGCGCAGCTTCGCCCTCTACAAACAAGGTCAGGATCACAAGAAGACAAGAAAAACTCTTACCCCGCGATTAATCTGCTCAAAGATCGTGTCTCCGGCTTGGTCAAACATTCGCTTCAAAGAGGACTGCTCCACACATGATGGTTAGAGCGAAAGTCGACGTCCTCCTGAACAGAAGGTTGTAGACAGACTTTGCCAGCGCCATGTCGTCCGTAATGCGTACTGCGCAAGGACGGATGTTGATATGACGGACTTTCCGCTTCGTACTGAAATGACGTAGCATCTCAGCGACATGAAACATTCGTGCTTCGAACCGTGTGGCGTCTTTAGAGAAAATATACCGAATAGAACTGCTGTTTCATCAATGGTATTTTGTCTTTTTAGCTACTTAAATTGCACGTGCAAAACGAATGACATTTAAAGTGTATTGGTTTAAGTTAGCGTGACTGCTGAGGACTTCAATGTAGTGGAACAGACGTTTGTTTATCTGGGAAGGACTGTTCGTTTTTACTCTGAATCTACGTCTCGGGAATTTTAGCATTTTAAGCTTTCAGTCTTTTCTTAAGCTTTCAGTCATATTTACTTATTTTTTATCTGCGAAAATATGACAGTACAACAGAAGTAACACGAGGCCATATTCAGAATAAAAGTAGTCCTAAATCCAACGCCATGTGAAGCTGTAGATGGCAGCAAAAGACAGGTAACTTGTAACAGTTTTAACCTTCAACCTTCTTTAGTTTTGTATCCTTTCATCTAAATTTATAAACTTGAGAGGTTGAGGCTTGACGAGAAAGTACTTAAAGGAATGGGTGATTTAACAAAATAAGACATCCTCACCCACAGGCGGTATTTTTTAATGGGCGGCAATTAAATATAATTGTAACAAAATAAATTATGCAGCTGTTCCACCAACCTATCTTTGATGAGAGTAACAGCAAAATGTACAAAGATTTCACCTCCCCAGTAACCCCCACATATGCAATATAGCACTTGTGTGTGTATGTGTTATATATGTATGTATGTATGTGTATATGTATATATATAATATATATATATATATATATATATATATATATATATATATATATAATGTTAATCTGTGCTTCCTTTCACTTATTTTAAAATCAAAGATAAGTACTCTTTTATTAGACATACAGTATCATTTATTATATATTATATTTGCAACAAAAACCTTGTCAATGATCTATAGGGGTAAAAAAAAAAATCAAACAATACTTAAAATAATTGATTAATTGTAATTGAGGTAATCTGTTCAATTAGTTGTGATACTGATTTGAAGTCATATCACCCAGGTTTGTTGGTATATATAACTAACATACATATACACATATAGAATGAGTCTTTCTCAACGTTTCTGGAAATGGGAAATTTGTATTTCTATGTAGTCATGGTTTTTATAGCCCATGTCTGGTGGTCACAGTCTTCACCTCCCCATAGAATAATTTTAGCTCTGTGCTTTAGTCCGGTACATCCTTGCTTTCATGTATGACTTACATGCGTGTATGTGCATTGTGTTCTTTAATGTTTTTCCATTTTCTTGTCCGAGGGAAGATGTTTTGTTAGTGAACGTGTGTAACCTGACAACATTCTCTCATTTTAGGTTTTTCATTTGCAAAGGCTATTCCGTTGTTTTCATTTACCATGTGTTGTCAGAGCAGTCTTATGTTGTATAATTATTTTTATTATTATTTTGTCTGTTCACTGTTTTTTAGGTGTTTGAAAGGTTCACTGCTCTGAACTGATAACCCACATCATGGGGAAGAGGTACTACTGTGATTACTGTGACCGGTCCTTTCAGGACAACATGCACAACAGGAAGAAACATCTGAATGGTGTTCAACATCACAGGGCGAAAAAAGCCTGGTTTGACCAATTTAGAGGTGAGATTTGCAGTTATTTTGAGACGTGGCAGGGATTCAAATTAAGCTGCATCATGTACTTTATATTATGACATGTAATGTTTTAGTGTAAATGCTTTTTTTTTTTTTTTTAATTCAAATGATAAGCTAGTGTTAACCATGTCTATGAACTAGTCATGGGCTGTCCAGTTGTTTATTTGTATTGTATAAACCACTTTCATGGACAGTGAGTCTTTTTTCTTTCCAAAGATCCTGCAGCTTTTCTCTGTGATGAGCAAGCAAAGAAACCCTGCAGGAAGTTTTTTCAAAAGGGTAACAGAACAGTTTCCTTTTCACTTTTATTCTTTAATTTTTTGGTGGAGGTAATCTTAGGTGTGTTTTTGTTCCTTTAGGAATTTGTGATTTTGGCCCAAACTGCAGGTTTTCTCATATGTCTGAGGAGGAGCAGATAAACCTAATGAGGCAGATGGAAGGTAAGCTGTAGCCAGTGGATGGTGCTATTTATTATGACATGAATTTTTCCACTGACTACCCAAGGGATAGTCAAGTCAGTTATTTCTGTAGCAGATTTAAAATAACTTTGCTCAACTAGAATCCTAATTTTTCCTAAATAATGTGGACACTGATCTCATAAACGCTCTTCAAGACTGCTGGTGTCACAAATCTTTTTGTAAATATCAGAAATTACAGATGGTTTAATTTATATAGAAGGATAAGAAAGACATATACGCATCGTAATGAAGTTGGTAGACCACAAATGTATATAGGCTGCTAGCTGTCAAGCACATGTCATCCAGATAACTATGTAAACTTCTCTATATTTTTCTCGCCCCCAGAGGAAAAGCAGAATAAAGAGGATTGTGAGGAGAGAATGATGGCTGGGCGGACTATAGAGAAATGGCTTTTGAAAAGGGAAAAGAAGCAAGCTGCCCTCGGTAGCAAAGGGTATGCACATTCATCTTTGTTTTAAAACTTTGGTGAACATGGTTAGCATTTCTAATAATCATTCTTGTTCATTTTGAATTCAGTTGTTCAATTATTTATCTCTGCAGGGATTTAAAAACTAAAGAAGACAGCGAGGAGGTTGAACCAGACAGAGAGATACCTCAACAACTCCTCTCCATTCTTGACCTCCCACCCTCACTTTTACCTCCTCCTCCAGGCGATTGGAGAGTCAAAGTGAACACCGAGTGGGGTTGAGATGAATTCACACTGTGTCGCTGCTGTCCGAGTATGTAACATTAGTAGGAGGAAAGTTATTTAGAGATTCTCTCATACTTGAATATATAGTTTTTAGTTGTTGTGAAAACTGGCTTCCCTCTTGTCATGAATTTTTAAATTTTGTGTCTGACCACTTAAAAACATATTTTTTCCTAAATAATATAGATGACAAGCTGATGCTCAGGATCAAGTCTTCTAATGAAAGAATTTAAACAGATCTTTTTTTCAGTGAGAATTATAAATATATTATTACTGGATGTATATCTATTACTTGGATTTTTAAAACCACTCAGATGGTCATAATTATTAGTGGAAGAGGATGCTGAGAAGCATAAATGAAAAATAATTTATTTATAATTTATGGTATCCTAATTTGACGTTATATGTGTCTTTGAATTTGAATCTGTCGGTGACCTAACTAAACCAACAAAACACTTCCAGTAGTTGTTGGTGACTCCTGAACATCAGCTGTTCTTGCTTACTGAAGAATTTAAACTGATGATGGTGGGTTTCCTCACATGAACGTCTCATTTCAGGTCCACAATGTTTCACTAGAGACGGGAAGCTACCCTGGTTTTGTTGCAGACGCAAGGGCTTGTCCACATGATCTCCAGGAACCTGCAAAGGGGAAGCAGTGTTTTTTTTTTTTTTTTTTTTTTTTTGGAGTGCTGTGGCTTTTTTCCTTGCAGCCCTTCTCATACTCACCACTGATTGTCAGTGCTCTACTTACTGGGGACTCATGATCATATAAGCCACTTTTTACACAGGACAAACTCATGCACAGATATTGGTGTATAGGACGTAGTAATATTCTGAATTAATGTCATTTTGATTGAGAATTGTTGCTATTGTCCATTTGAGTCCTGTTTTATCTGTGTTGGGGGAAAGATCCCAAATACAAAATGCATCTATAAGTGTATTTTCAGTCATTGCACACTGCGAAGATGCAAGTCATTTTTGTTTGTATTTTTTTTTTCCACATTTCTGAGAGTTTTGGAGTGTTTTAACTGCGTTCTTTTTTCACTCAAGTGAAAATGTGATGTTTTTGGGAACGTTCTTGCCCAAATATTGAAAAACATAAATATATCTCATTGAACTGTTAACAGGTTTACAGCTGATTCCTCATTATTGTTGTGTGTGAGACTTAAAATTGCTCAGGCGGCCTTTTGTGTCCCAGATATCTTAGACATTATCGAAATTGCACTTAATTTTTTTTTTTTTTTTTTTTTTGGACAATGGTCTTTTAAGTCCCTGGTTTGTTAACATCACACAAAAAGTACATTTTATTGCTAGTTGGTGGCAGGACCAAGGCAACAAAGCAATACACCACGACAGGCAATGAAGAAGAAGGATGGAAACACCAGATCTGTCTCATATTCCTTCATTTGTACATAGGAACATAAACTGCTACATATTTTTAATGCACATGTCTTTATTGGACTACATGCATCTCAACACCACTTACATTAGTGTATAATTGATGTGTTGATGTTTACAGAAGTTTTTTTTTAAAAAAACAAAACAAAAAAAAACCCCACCATATTATTTTGACATAGTGACTGAAAATGTCAGATAGCTGGATGGTACAATAGTTACTACCTGGAAGGCTGAGGAACATCTGTCAGTACCAAGGGAGAGAAACATTATCACTGATATGTCAGTTCAAAAAAGCTGTTTTGCATCAGGCTGACTTTTGTCAAAATATAGTTGATAGTAAACTTGCCTTTTTTTATTTGTTTCCAAGTCTTTCTTTAGACACTTAAGTGGCATGAGGGGCTGTTTTTAAAATGACAAAGGCACAGAAAATAAAATATCCACATTCCCATATAAAAGGAATAACTACAATTAAGGACAATCTGTCAACAAAGTGTACACAAATCTGTTCATCAAAACACCAAAACTTACAGAATAAGACAATATTTGCTACCACAGTGTCTTTAGACAAGATTTTGCACAGTGATTACATTTCACATCCAGTCATATCTTACATGATATGTTCACGAGGGGATAAAACAATGTTATATAAAGTGTTTTTCTGTGAGATTAAATATCTTTTATTGCCAGAGTGATTCTCACTTTTCCATACATCTCTCTAAATGAATATATATATATATATTCATAAAATATTTTGTAAAGCTTGTCAGATTTTACAATTTTTTTGAAAGGAAACATCCTTAAAAATGACTTAACAAATCTGAAAGGTTAATGCAAGTGCATGGCCTTAATGCAAAGAATGTATCTGAATGTCCAGTCCTGGAAATTATAAATCCAGTTTTTTTGTGTGCATTTTTTGTTTGTTTTTTAAAAAGGTTATGTTTATATCCATAATAAAATAATATAGATTTAATGTATCACCTATCAAAGTAAGAAAATATAACCATGTTATACTTTAAACAATATGTCATTTTAGTGGTCCATGTAAAAGCCAGAAACCATGATATGTTAAATTATTGTTCACAGCTTACCGCAAAGTATTTAGCATTTATATATTGTTTTGCACTTCCACGAAAAACAAACATTTACGTAACTCACTGAATAAATTGCATAATTATTTGAACACATACTTCAAAAATTGATCTCACCCACATTGAGTACACATTTATTTCATGCAGGTGTGGTGCATGTGAATTACTTCACACTTATTTGCTATAAAGATTACAGTTAATACGTAGATTTTCTAAACACTATTTTATATATTCGGAGCTGAGAGCTCAGGTCATTCTGCTACAAAACTGTTTTTCACTAACATTCATTTGGACTTATTTTTAATTTTGTTTGTAGTGTCGGCAGATTGGACAGTGTGGTGGTCAAAACATCAAAACCTTTTCTGGGATCTGGGCTTTCTTCTCTTGTCTGAGAATTCTTGGAGGGATTTTGTCATTTTTAAATGTAAAATTTGGCATTTGTTGCTCTCTTCAACTTTCAAAGTAGGGTAAGTTATTCTCCACGATTTCTTTTGTCACATTCAGTGGATATCCACACACCATTCCCTTGCTATCCATCTAGGGAGTCCTCTTTAAAGATATGAGGACTTCATACACAGCCCTGCCTCCGTAAACTGGAAGGAAACCGTGAAGCTCCAGTCCCACTGAACCGAGTATGGCCACGGTCTGATTTGGTGGTAGTTTGGCAGTGGTTTTAAACCGTCCTCAGCACAATGTTTAAAGGCGGAGCTCATGTGAGCGCTGCCTCCTCAACTGGATGTCATGGGATAACATTACCTGGGTGTAAATCCACAAGTGCGTAGTCATCCAGAAATCTCTTACCCTACCTTTAAATTCTTAACATTCCAGTTTGTTCACACTTCAGCTGACAACACATTTGATTTGAAAAAGGAAAGAAAAAAAGCTGCTTAAGCTGCTCAGGAACTCTCCTTCTGAGCTTTAAACCAGTGTTTTTATTAATTCTGAGGAAACTGACATCTTAAGATTTGGATTACATATATATATATTTTTTGCTGATAGGTTGAGTGGAGCACGTTGGTTGTGGTGTAAGATCACAAATGGTGTAGACAAGACTCACACTCCTTATTTCACCAGTGTTCCTGTGCTTGATCACAAGTTTAATTCACTTGTCAGTTGCTTGTACTTCTTAAAACAGAATATTGGAACATTACCCATTCTTTATGTACCTTTAGATAAAATTGAAATGATCTGGTAAATGATGGATATTATCATGATACCACAAAATATGAAACAGGATTTTTCTTACATCCTGTATAGGCAACAAAGCAGTGCACCTGACAAGCACCCTATGCACAAGAGGTACCGGTGAAACATTTGATATTTGCTGAGATATTTCTGTTTGGACCACTGACTGATCAACAGGCTGACGATGCCATCCTTAGACCCATGACTCACCTGATCTTGCTCTTCGAAAGTGGAGAAGGGTTTTGATAAAAATTTAGGTCAAATATGGTGCTTACTCAGCAAAATCTGTGAAACTCAATGTGAGCCATAATTCCGTGAGAATCTTGACGCACTATAATAAACAGACACAGAACAGACACAATGTGCAGTGCACAGAAACATAATCCTCCTAAGATAAATATCCTGCAGCTCACTTCTGTATTGCTTTATTACTATCATTGGTGCCTCATTATTTGATGCATTTTACATGGCAAGATTCTCAGCACAGCTTTTTGTATAGAACACACTACACACTGACATGCTGAAATAATTCCCATTCTGCTTTCTGGTCTGATTTTGTGGAGAACCCGTGTCTGATACTAATCAGCTTTTGAAATGCCTTTCCTAAAATCAGTCTTTCACCATGGTATGCTGTGATAAGTGGTAACACCAACCCACTGTGTGACATCGTTTCATCCATTATGCTGCAGAGAGATGCAGTGATAGCATCATCATGGGTGCTGACTATAAATAAAACCCGAAAATATGAACCCAGTTTGGTTAACTTTTGTTTTTTTCAGAGTTCGCCCTTATATCTGCTCGTCTCCTGCTGGCAACATTTATTTACTTCATCCCTCTGCGGAGCATTTGATTTGCTGCAATGAGCATGACGCTGATGATAAATGCAATAGCGAAGGCACAAATCAGGCTTTTACGCACACATGTGTGCTTTTCCTGCTGTGTTGGGCTTGCTGTGGGGAGATTAAGAAATAAGATAATATTAGCACAATGTGTGAGTCTTGAACATTTATGAAATAGAAATTTAAAAAAAAAATCTCAGAAACATACTGTCAATGTCCACATGAGACTCTGGACTGTTCAGGTGGTTCTCCTCAGTCATGATGATGTTCTCAATGTCTTTCATGGTGAGGTGGTCGCGGAAAGTATCATACAGCAGTCTCTTAAGTTCATCCACAGTCAGTTTCTGCATGTCGCACTGGAACACAAAAAGCGCCATGAAAGGTCTAATTATAGGAAAAACTTCTGCCTCAACACCCCCCAGTGCTGCACATAAGCTGCGGGTCAGCAATAAACAGCAGAGCAGACTCTTAGCCTTTTAGCAGTCAGACTTCATCAAGCAACACTGATCTGGAACACTATCCACAGAAAAGAAAGAACATCACATTCTTTCAGCTCTTGCCAAAGCCCTGAAAAAAGTAGCCGTGAATAAAGAAACATGTACCAAATTTCAGTGGATGGCTACATTTTTGTTCTTTGGTTTTATTGTAATTTGCCATTATTAAAGTTCCAGAGGCAGCATATGAAAAGGAGTTTCTTGGATAAATATGTCACATTTACATGAGGTGCGTTGTATGTTAAGTGGTATGCACTCACTATTTTTAAATAGAATGAGCACATTTTCAATTTAAAAAGGCATAAACATGGTAAAGGAACGAAAATAGTTGGCAAAATGTGATGCAATTATTTTAACTGTTTAGTATGTAAAGGCTTAATTAAAAAAAAAAAAGACATGGTCGAATGATGGTCCCATTCGACCATCGTTATTCAAATGATGAATAATGATGCTACCCACCTTCCAAAACACAGAATCAAAGTCTGCTCCGTGAAACTTATCAGGCATTCCAGCTGCAGAGAGTTTCGGGCCAAGCAACGTGACAAATTCTTCAAACCCAACCTGGCCATCGCCTGATGAAACAGACAGAAATAGAAACATGCCACCGCAGAGCTCATATGTTGGATAATATGCAGCAGAGAGAGTGCAACGTACCATCAGTGTCAAGTCTTTGGATGATAACCTCCAGCTCCACCTCATTGGGCATGTAGCCCAGTGAACGCATGGCCATGCCCAACTCCTGCTTTGAGATGAAGCCGTTCCCATCTCTGTCAAATACTTTAAAAGCCTCGCGAATCTCTGTGAAGAGGAAGGAGGGATGGAACAAGAATGTTTATTTAGTGTTATCATTGATACTTTCACACTGTTAGAAGGCTGGCTCAGTCAAACACTCTGATGCAAAATAAATAAATAAAATGTGAATACAGACAGTTCATATGAAGAGTTTAAAGTACCTTAAAGCAGCTTATGGATGTGTTTGTGAAGAAGCAGTTAGTCTTGGTCATAGCTTAAAGAGTATAATCCCTCTTTCTCAGATGGTTTTAAGATATATCTCAAGATAAAAAGGTTAAAGTGTGAGGGAAGTTACAACTTTTTAGAAATCTTTTGAGTAAACAGATGGCAGCTTAATGCTTCAAAACTATTTTGTATTTGTGTAAACCTGAGCCAGTTAGAGTGGCATTTAACTGAGTTGCAACATTACAGATTTTTGATTGATTTTCTTTCATTTTAGCACCATGCACACAATGTGCTCAACCCTTGACATTGAAAATACATTTCATATTATCAGAAAACTGCAAGTGATTTTACAGCTCAGTTGTGGAAATAATATTTTGCTTCTTCCGACAGACTTGGAGTCAAAATTGCGTAACAAAAATAAATCAACACAAATGGGGGACATGGATCGAAAAGAAAATGTTATTCGCTTGTATAAAGTTGTGGAATCTCTCTCGTCTATTTTGAATCAGATTTTATTACACAAATCAGTAGTGCATTTGAAGACTATTGACTTGCTTGTGAAACATATTTCCAGTTTTACAAAATCTGATGAAATTATACAAATCCCTTATTTTGTTCACATTTTCAAAAAGCTGCACCTTCAGGACCAGGACATGTTACGATGACTGTAGCACAATTGGTTGTAACAGAAGGTGATGAGCAGGGTCATGAGTTTGGAATTAATTGCAAATTGCAAAATCCATAAAGATCACCATTTGGCTCCTGTCTCCACTCTGCACGACTGTAATCTGTTTGAAGCAGTAAAAAAAAAAAAAAAAAAAAAAAAAAAAAAGTGCAGTTGCACATTAGTAGAACAAAAATCAGAGCTACTTCTTTGTGTTGCAACATACAAGACGACTCAAGTCCAAAATAAGTCAAGACATTAAATAATCTTGCACAGCACATTTTTAGGTTCTTTACAATGTGTTTCTCATTTACCCATCTACACAAACATATATCTTGGCTCTAGACAGTCACTCTTTAATTTTTACACTCATGTTCCAATGACAACACAGGGGTGGGGGGCTGTTCCACCCAAGGACACCTCAGCACGTGGCAGGGGATAGGGGTTGATCCACCAACCTTCCAGTTAGATGATAACCAACTCTACCCACTGAGCCATGGAAGCCCCAACTTGCAACACCTGGCAATCCCCTATTCAGGTACTTAACCAGGCCTGGCTCTGCTTCTCTTCTGAGATCAGATGGGTTCGGGTGTATCCAGGGGGGTTTAGGTTGTAATCCAATTAAATGAAAATAAAATAATACCACGTTTGCAAATATATAAATCAGCCAATTAAGCGAAGGAAAAAGGAATGAGAACAACAGATACACAATTCCAGAATTAACTGAACAAACAAATCCACCCACCCAATCTGGGACTACAGTGCATCGAGTCATTCTACGTCATCAAACATCCATATAGGCTGCAATTTTTGTGTATTTACTATTTAGTCAGATTCTGTACTTGACTATTTGTATAAAGCACAGAGTAGTCAAACTGGTTATTCTGGTTGCTTCTGTTATGGAGAGAACTCATTTGCATGCACTCATGTGTCATGTGTTTGGAAACACAATTTGCATTCAAACAAACTAGTGGACAAGCGCAGGCCATTTATCTTGTGCACATGACTCTCTGCAGGTTATAAGTGAAAGGCTGTGGATTGGGTCGTAACACGTTGTAGTCTGAAATGATATGGTTGAAAAAAAAAACTTAAAAGAGGAGAGTAAATTGACGTCCTAGTGGTAAAGTGACACAGTCTTTACCATACCTTGACATATCAGACACAACAAATTTGTCTAAATTACAGCTGCAAGTGCAGCTTGAGTTTTGTTATCTCCCCTGTGCACCATCCTAGATTCAGTGTCGCGACCTCTGGTGCCAAAGGAAAATAATGAATTCAGCGAGCCAGCTGAACAGTGGGTGGACTACTGATTGTTTTACCTTTTGAGGAGACTTAGGGTTTCACAAGAAGCACACTGAAAAATTAGAATTACGGTAATTGTTCCTTTTGATTTAATATACTGACCGATTTGACCATGTACTCTCTAGATATCCATTTTGAAACATACACGGTTTTAAAGTTATTCAGTTCAGTTCAATTTAGTTCAGCTTTATTTGTATAACATCTATTGCAATCCAAATTCTCTCTCTGTGCTTTTCAGAGACCCAGAGCAGGACCCCCGAGCAAATATCATTAATATTATAATATTAAATCCTAATCAAAGAAAAATGTCAAGTAAAAAAAAAAAACTCCCGCAGCAGGAGAGAAAAACCTTTAGGCCAAACAGTGACAAGGAAAAACTTCACTTTGAAGGGGAGGAAACCTTGAGCAGGACCTGGTTCATAAGGGGGTACCTTTCTGCTGAAGGCCAGCTGGGTAAAGGAAGAAAAGAGGAGGGAGACAGGACAGAGAGGATGGAGGACAGAGAGAGGAGAGGCACATATATACTTGGTATTATTATATAGGACAAATATATATTAATATTAATCATCCATTAGCTGGAGAACTAAGAATTCTATGTCCTTATTATGACTGGTACATGAATATATAAACAGGTGTAGGCAGTAAAACTGAGGTTGCTGAAGGGTCAAACTGATTCCTATCAGCACTGGCACTGCTGCATTGGATCAGCTGGAGGCTATTCAGCAAATCATTTGGACTTTCTACTAATGAAGCATTTTAATAATCTACTCAAGAAGTGACAAACTTGTGGTTTAGTTTTTCAGCATCACTTCGGGACAGGATGCTCCTGATATTACAGAGGTGAAAAAGGCTGTCTTACAAACCTGACTAATATGCTGTTTAAACAACATGTCCTGAACAAAAATAGCTCAGAAATTTCTCACAGTTGTACTGAAGGCCAGCATAAAATTGGCTAATCTGTTCCAAAAGTGTTTGGGAGCAAAAACAATAACCTCGATTTTATCCAAATTTAAAAGCAAAAAGCTTGTGGAGATCCAGGTCTTAATGTCTTTAAGAAACGCCTGAGGTTTGACTAATAGTTCTGTTTCATCTAGCTTCATGCATAAATACAGCTGTGCATCATCAGTGTAGTGATGAAAAGATATGCCTTCGGTGTAGATAATATTTCTCAAGGGCAGCATGGATAGAGTGAAGAGGATCGGTTCTAACACTGAAACCCTGTGGAACGCCATAGCAGACCCTCTTCTCTGCAGAAGAAACGTTATTAACACGAATGAACTGTAACCTGTCAGATAGATATGATTAAAACCAGCCTAGTCCTGTCTCCTTTAATCCCGATAACGTGCTCTAATCTGTGTAAAATGCAGTGGTCGATGGTATCAAAAGCAGCACTGAAGCCACGAGGAGGTCGTTGGTAACTAACCAGCGCTGTTTCTGTGCTCTGATGCCACCATGATATTATTATACATAAAAAGTATCGAGTGAAATATTAAAGGTCATTTTACTAAAATGTAGAGGACAGGGACATGAACACCATAATTACACTACCAGAAGCTCTGTCTATCATCAGTATGCAACTTTCTTAGTAAAAAACAAAAAGTACACCAACACCAAGCAAGAACTGGAAAAACGTATACTGCAAATGGCCACGGAATAAAATCACCATAAATCAAACACAATCTCATGTAAAATAAGTGCAAAGGGGAAAAAAAAACTACTTCACTAGAGAGTGTAACAAACTGGTACAAATAAGCTTTTATTCATTGTGTGGAAATCACTCAGCACACACAGCTTTGATTGTGTCCTTGATCAGTGAATCCAAGTAACCTTGTAATGCTGCGAGGGTGCAACGGCTCAGTTATCCCAAGCTGAGGCCAAGTCTCTTGCACTGTATATTTAATAACCAGATTTTCTAAATTTCATCAGTATTTCCCTAAGAGGAGCAAGAAAGCAAGGCAAAGATGACTAGATGTTATTTCTGCTCTCATGAATAAGAGGAATGCAATTTTTTACATTAATTTTTGATCAATCTAAGTGTGAAATGATAACAGTACAAATACACTATAACTGCCATAAAATGTAATGTATAGAATAGAATAGAATAGTCCTTTATTGTCATTGTAAAAAGTATAACTAAAACAGAGTAGCAAATTGGCCATAAGATAAGCATGGGTTTTACTTTCAAATCAAACGCTATACGACATCAGTATCAAAGTCAAATTTAAGAAAAAATCTTAGAGGTTTGTTAATAATAACCAATACACTGTGCCACAGTGGAAATAAAGAAGGAACGAAAGAAAAAGACCTGCCAAAGTTAGTCACTCTTCCCTGCATAATCTCTCCAATCACCATTATCATCCTCTTTTTCACTTAGCAGCAGCACTTGTAAGACGTGTGAACCATCAATCCATGCTGCTGATAAATGACCAAGTTCAGCAAAGACAATAACAGGAGAGAGTAGCTAAAGGAATGTTTTCCTCACTCGTTTTCAGTAAAACGCAAAATCTTATAAATATGCAATTGGTAACTGGTCAACAAAAAAACAAACAACATCATCCTTGAGGAAAGGCATCCACAATCACAGAAGGAACCCTGCTGGGAGTGTCCAGTTCAATATAGAAAAAAAAAAAACCTCCTCACCTTCACTAATGACCATGACACTGAGCGATACAGTAATGGATCTGAGGCAGCAGGAGGCAGATGAAGGAGTCTCTTTGCTCCACAGGAGCTGAACAGAAGAGGATTGCAACATAAAGCCTTCAGTCTGTAGACGTCATATTAAAGTTCATATGTTAAATTTGTGATGATTTCTCCTATCAGATTTCAAATTGAGATAATTCCAAACCAGATCTACCATTTCATCACATTCACAAATTGAGCATCAGTCTCAATCTCAGTCTTAAATTCGATAGCTTTCACAGATCGATCAGATTTCACACCCAGAAGTGATAGAAGGCATAGAGAAAATCACACTCCTTAACTGACAGGTTGTACCTCAAATTATGATTAACTTTTATTCAACCAGGTTTGTCCCTTTGAGATCGACAGCCTCTTTCACAAGGGAGACCTGGGCCGCACACACACACACACACACACACACACACACACACACACACTGAAGGTTACTGTTTTCTTATATGGTTGCTTACTGAAGATGAGTTATAGGAACAGAATTATTCTTCTCAAGCTGAGTCCGACACATAATGACACAATATGATGACACTGATGACATCCTCATTTCCTCATCCTCACATTAGAATATTCTGAACGGTGTTCTGGGTTCTGAGGTATTTATAGGTGGAGGTTTGTAGGATTAAACTGGTCCATTTTGGTGATTTTACAAATCAACAAGTTGAGTAATTGATTCCTTCCTCATTTGTACAAAACTATTTAAATGTATCATTGAATGATATAAGCACATGTTCACAAACCTGCAGAATAACTACAGCCCAAAATCAGAAAAGTTTGGAAAAGGTAAATTAATAAAAAAAAAATTCTTTGTGCACATTATAAATATCTTATGCGTTTTTTTTCTCCCTTATCAGTTTTATTTAATTTGCTATTGTACAAAAAGTGTCCAAAAAGATTTGGACGCTGTATAAAATGTAAATAAAAACAGAATACAATAATGATTTGAAAATCTCATAAACCCATATTTTATTCCCAATATAACATAAGGAACGTATCAGATGTTGAAACTGAGACAGTTTACTATTTCATGGAAAATACTAATTTGGAAAACTAATTTTGTCTCATTTCATCAAAAATAAGTGTAACAGGGAAATGTTCACCCATTGTGTAGCATCGGCTCTTCTTTTAACAACCATCTGTAAACGTCTGTGACTGTGAGCAGACCAGTTGCTGGAGTTTTAGGAGAGAAATTTTGTCTCCTAGTTTTGTCTGATTTGGAATTCTAGCAGAACAAAACTAGATGTTTTCTGTAGGTGAAAGGTCTGGAGTCAGACCGGTTCAGTATCTGGACTCTTCTCCTGTAAAGCTATGCTGTTGTTATGGATGCAGTACGTGGCTTAGCATTGTCTTGCTGAAATATGCAAGGTCTTCCCTGAGCATGTCTCAGTTTTAGCATCTGATATCGCCTTTATGATCTGCTCAGAATAAATTATGGGTTTTTGTTTTCATTTACATTTTACAGTGCGCCAACATTTATGGAATTGGTGTTGTACTTCACTGTTTGCATTTCAGACCTGCAACATATTCCAAAAAAACAATGGTATGGGGGCAAACTAAGTGTCATAAGGAGGTGAAAGAAAAAATAATATTACTTCAAACAGATGGTGTCAGCAAGTGATTGTACTGGTGATTTGATACAGAAACAGTATCCATAGAAAGCTGGTGTTTGAGGAGCAAAGATGAGCGGAGGATCTTCACTTGGTCAACACACTCATGAGAAAAACACACAAGGAGAAAATCCCTGAAATGTTTTTAAACCTTTTTCTGAAAGGAGGTTTGGAAAGAATTTATAATATTTTTCTTTTAACAGTGTGAAATGTCACGGAGAGATTCAAGGAATCTGAAAGTGTTTTTCAGTGTGAAGGGCCAGAGTGCTGGTCTAGGCTGGATCTTGGTGGTCTCTGATTGCCTCAAATGGCACTGCATCAAGACCTCCTATCGTTACATGGTCAAGGGATCACTTTAGGAAATCAGGTACTACAATATGGAGCTGTATTTCCAAATGCAAATTAAAACTTCATTCTACAAAAAAAGAAAAAAGCTTGATGACATCTCTGGTCTCAGAGACAGGGTATCATACAGTGAAAACACACAACGTGATTAACAGAGTCAGTAATTGGAATATTTTTGCTTTTTGAAAAAAAAAAAGGAGGGAACAAAGATGAAAAGAATCACAGACACGGTTATCAGCAGTCAGTCCAAAAAAGCCATGGTCTGTGATGTTATGAGTTTGTATCCATGCCATTGGCAAATGGGATACATCAATACCCAAATCTGTGGTGGAAACATTTAATGCAGAAAAGTACAGAGATTTCAGAGCAACATATGCTGCCTTTAAGATGCGTATTTTTGAGGGATGCGCATTTTTCTCAACATGATACTCCAACTCCAAACTCACATTCTGCACACATTACAGAGAAATGGATGAGGGTGAAGAAGGTCTGCCTGCAGTCCAGACCTGTCCCCAACAGAGAATGTGCTGAGAATCCTGAAACAAAAGACACGAACAACAACAGCCCCATACTGTTGTGCACTTTTAAGATGTGCATGAAGGACGAAAAAAAAAAAAAAAAAAGGACAAAATAACAAAAGGGTTATTTATTTACCTTGTGAGTGTTGTGAGAAGGAATGGCAGCATTACAAATTGGTAAAAAAATCTTTTCTATTCCATCTTATGTAGGAATGTGCTGTGGGCTTCAAAAAAGCAGAAATGAATGTATATTAATAAATGGGGTGAAGATGACAGGGAAAAAAAAACAGAAAATATCTTGGGTTCATACTGTCTACAAAGAAATAAACGTCCAACTTTCAAAGTTTTTCTGTTTTGTTTTTTTCTTCATTTGCATTTTCCTTATTCAAAAATGCAGTTTCACGTCATTACAACCCCATTGGCATTTATGCATCACCAACGCAAGTAGGACAAGTTGAAGGGCACGCTGTGTTCACACACGACGTTGTTGTCTAATGTTGATATGCAAATTAGCCAAATAAATGATAAATCACGATGAGGCAGGACATTCTCTCCTTTATTGCCTTGCAATTAAACATACACAAGTTGAAAAATATTGGTTTAATTCATCACAGTTTCACTTCAACTTTAGCTTTTGTGTTTGTAGATTTCTGATTTTATTTATTTTTTATTATGTTGCTTACCGAAACAACGCCCTGTCACTAGACAAGAAGAGGGGGTGCTGCTCCAGCCCTGCAGCTAAAACATCCCCTGCTGTCAAAAAGTATTTGAAATCACCACCTGCTGCTCATCGTAGGCTGACTGGAAATCATGATTTACAGCTCACATGCATGTCACATCTAGAGGAAATGTATTTAGGTTCTGAGCTTGAATTTATTAGCAAATTTTTCCTGTTTTGAGTTGCAAAAATTTAGAGGTCACCTTTGCTTTTCAGCTGGTGTTACGTTCGACTTGCACATGATGTTTAATGATGTTTATTTTATTTTTTAATTTTTAATGAGGTTGCCTTCTTCAAAAAGGGATTTCAGGATTTTCATATTAAAAAGTTTTAGGATGAGGTTTAAAGAAAGCAAGACACAAACATCATGCTGATTTTGGAATTACAGGGTTGTGATTTCGATTGAGAACATATTGATATGCCCTCTGTGATGCATTAGTATCATTAGGTCCTTCAGTGTGTTAATAGTAGCTGCGTGGAGATCTTAATGGATAAACTGTCCTGTAGCTGTTCTCCCCAATTACGTCTGACTGCCTGTCACAGTTAATACCTTGTTAAACAATAGCAATGGCCACATGTGTCTTTAACCACAGAAGATGCAGCTGTAAACAAGTCACAACAAGGGTGTTACATGTCATGTCTGCAGTTTTAAAAGCTTGTTAGTATTGGTTTGCAGTGGTATTCATCCATGGAAGTCAACATTAAAAAAAATGAACACAGATGAATTCAGATGGACAGGAGCGGCAGGAGCCACAACAAATGTGCATGTTTCCATTAGCACATACTAATGCACACATACAATGAATTTGTCTATTTCCAATTTTGCAGTGAAAGGCCCTGCATTTGTAAGCACAAACAAGGGCAGCTTTGCATACAAAGTGGAGGATGTTCTACACTCCTCTACAATGCTTTATGTCTGGGGGATTCTCCTGCGAGCTGCGATCTATAAATATTGTTCATATCCTCTGTCAGCAAAGCACCAAGGAGTGATACAAGCACACAGAGACCTCCAAGAGGGTAATTGTCAAGAACTCAAGACTGCTCAGCCATAAAACAAGAGTCTTATCTATGTCAACACATGTGTAGTCAGTCTATGCCAAGTTAACACTATTTTGAGTAGTCTTTAAGTAATTCTAATACTCAATGAGACTCATTTTAATAATGTGATATGTGATACAACTGGCCCTTTATAATATTTAATTCCCCCTGAAACTCTATCCACTTTCATGAGCTTGTCTTGTGCACAAGTTGGTACTGCCTCTTTAAATCTTATGTTTTTTTTTATATTTTGTAAAACATAATAAAAATGACCTGATCTAAGTATTAGACCAATACAACCTCAGGTGAGCAACATGTACAACATTTATTTAACAAATTCAAGGCATTAAGAAAAAAACAAGACAAAACAAAACACCCCCTTACTGCTTTGGAGTGTAAATCCTGCTAATTATCAGCCCTTGAAGAAGTGACCACCAACTACAGTGCAGACCTATATAAAATCATACTGTTGGAAGTTTGCTGGTCTGGAGCATTCAGGTGTTTGATAATGCAATGCCAGGAGGAAAAGACATAAGCAATAATCTCAGACAAGCAATTGGTGTGCAACATCAACATAAAACAGATTCAAAAAGCCATTTCCAAATTCTTTCAATGTTCTACAATGAGAAAAGTTATTTAAAAGTGGAACGGATTCAAGACAGTAGCCAATTTTCCCAGGAGAGGGCATCTCAGCAAATGTTCCCCAAGGGCAGACCTTATAAAACTCTGAGAAACATAAAAACACCAAAGAGTTGCATCTCAGATGCTACAGGCCTCACTGCACTTTTTAAATGTTCCAGTCAATGACAGCATGATGAGAAGAATCCTGAATATGCAAGCGACATGTGTAGCAAAGTCCAGCATTACAGCAGAAATGCCTGACACCCACTGTCAAGCATGGAGGTGGAGGGGTGATGATTTGAGATTTTTTTTTTTTTTTTTTTTTTTTTACAGCAACAGGACCTGGGCACCTTCCAGTCTTTGAATCCACCATGATACCAGGGGATACTATAAATAAAAAGGAAGCTATGTGTATATCAACAAAGGCTTGGTCAACAAAAGCACAATGATTAACAGTGCACCAACAAATACATGACAAAATAGCTGTAAATGAAGTAAAATAAAATATACGTCCTCCCCGTTCTCTCTCTGCCCCCCATCCTGTCTATCTTCACTGTCAATAAAGCACACTAGCGCCAAAAAAAAGTATGTGTTATCATTTGTATGAAACTGTATTTGCCTGACTAAGTATGATCAAGAGATTTTTTTTTAAACAAAATATAGGAATAAAAAACAACTCTATCATTTGTACTTGACTGTAACACAAAGTACATTGTATAGAATATTGTTCTTGATTCCTTTTAAAAAATATAAATTACACAGGATTTGTATGGGGAAAATAACTCACTTTTATAGCCCACATAGTTGTAACTCCATCTGATTGTATAGATTACATACATTTTATGGTGTAATTATTTTATGAAAAGGAGAAATTTCACTTTATAAGTCAAAGTGTCAGTTATATTCAGTTATCCCAGGCAGTCATGCATAGCTGAACTTGGCTCTACTTGGCTTTTAACACAGGGCTCATTAAATGAGGAGATACTTGATATGAAATAATACCCAATTTCTCGTAAATGGAAATGACAGTGAAACACTGGAGAAATCTACCAATAAATTATACATATATGTGGATTATTATTCCATTGACATAAACTGCTTGAAAGGTTTAAAGGACTTTTATGCAACCTGTGATGAACTGATGGCATTTACATTCCACAGATAGATGAGGAGAGTGCCCAAAACCCCGATGTTAGGGATTGTAAAAGAAATGTGTAACTTTACTTAATTGGATTTTAGATGAGGAATGGATCTCTATTATTTAGGCATGTGCACTGACAAGTACAATCGCGTATACAGTAGTCTTATTCTGAATACATAATAGTCTTTATGACAAGTGCAACAAGTGCGAAAGGGCACAGAAAAGGGCAGGAAGCCTTACTGCTGACCTGGCCCACCGAGGCAACCATCTGTTCGAAAAAACATTCCCTGGAAAGCACAGATCCATTAAGTGCTTCATCAGTCTCCTGAAGGCTCACATAGTATAGAAAATATCTTCTCCAATCAGTGCATTGAAGGAGTTTGCTGCCACAGATGTGTTTGTTTTGCTTCATAAAGAAAACACTGAAGCCAGTGTCTAATTAGACGGAAGTTGATCAAGTTCACTTATAAAAGCAGGACACTGAAAACTGAGGTACATGGAATCTTTATGCATTATTTAACTTGAATATTAAATCCATGGTTTATTTTTATAATTACTGATATGTGCAATATCCAACTGAACAAAAGAGATCCAAAAGATAATTTGGGGCTGTTAGCTTCATTAAGAAATTTTTTTTTTTTTTAAATGTTTTGTTTATATGAGATCTCTAGAGAGAAAACACAGGAGTCATTGTTGTTCTGCTGTTAAAAAAAAAACATAGTTTAGAACAATCTAATTCTAATACTAAAGTGACTATTGGAAAAAAAAAATGCTGCTTATTGCAGTTCAGTATGGAATTCAGCACTCAGCCAAAGTAGCTGCGTGTTGCTTCACTTTACTTCTACACTTAATTTCTGCCTTGTTTTGATTTTACGGTGCAGCAAAGGACAGATACTGTGTGTTTTACAGAGTGACATAAAATAGCTTGTTCCATTTTTAAATGACAAAAAAAAAAAAAAAAAGAAAAAAGGGAAAGGGGCTAAGTGTAGTGATATTTTACATTCAGAAGTAAAGGTCAAATGAAATAAATGAAATGTGGATATTGTAAGTAAAGAAGTCATTAAAGCAGCTCTGCCATTTTTAGAGCTTTAACCTCCACCACCTATATTGGACCTAAGTTGCTTTTCTAACACTGTTAAAATGTACTTTTGTTTGGTTTCTTTCTTGGTCACTCTGTCAATTTCCTTTCCATAATTTCATCCTTGATCATAGTTGCCACTGCTGTGATGTCAATTGTAGCTCTGCAAATTAGTTTTATCATTACTGATAGTACACAGTTGTCCTGCCAGGATGGGATCAGGAGCTTACTTTGTCAGGTTTTTGCCAATAATGGGCATGGGAAATCAGTGCAGCGAGACAAAACTTCCTAAAAGTAAGCAAACATTCCCTCCAATTGAAAATGAAACCGTTATTTTAATGTGAACAAAAGTCCTTTACCACTTTCATTATAAAACTTGCATGCACCAGTTAGCCAACTAGTAAAACCTGAATAGACTCAAATCTAACAAAACAAGGGAAGTGAGTAAGACTCAAACTGAAAATTTAAAGACCATTACACATGAAGCTTATGCAACTATTATATCACCCTGAACATCTCATAAATGTATCTGCATTTCACTTTTCCCATGTTTTCTTTTGTTCTATCCTGCACTCACTCCTCACCACACCTCCCCTGTTTTATTTTTATTTTTCCCCTTTCTGTATATATTTGCAGGCCAGACTTTCCAGAGCTACATACTAACCTGCAGTTCCATCCTCAGTGTTGCTGACCATATCTGTCTATATAGTCATCTTTGTAGATCATGTACTAACAATGTATCAGTCAAAATATAAGTCTGCGGAATTCTTAGATCCTCCAGTTAATGGATATTTATTATTATCAATAGATTTTGTCCAATATAGTATTGTCAGGAATGTGTGTGTTCTCCTCTCTCTGTCCTCCATCCTCTTTCTGTCCTGCCTCCCTCTTCTTTTCTTCCTTTACCCAGCTGGCCTTCAGCTTGAAGGTCCCCCCTCATGAACCAGATCCTGCTCGAGGTTTCTGCCTCAAAAAGTCGAGTTTTTCCTTGTCACTGTTTGGCTTTAAGGTTTTATTTCTCCTGCTATGGGAGTTTTTTTTTTTTTTTTACTTGCCATTTTTCTTTGATTAGGATTTAATATTATTATTTTAGTTAATGATATTTGCTTGGGGGTCTACTGTTCAACAGTATTACACCGAACACTGAAATGCAGAACGCTCAGTTTAAACCTTAAATTATAATTTCCCTCTTCCTCAGAAAATTGTGTTTGGGTATGTACAGGTAATTTATTATTTTTGCTTTAAACATAAACTATGTAGTTTAACTTAACTAAGTCAACAAAATTAATATTATTGTACTTACATTAAAGTGAATTATGATCCGGATATCCAATTTTATTTTCTGTAAATGTCCATGGGCTGTATCGTTTTTTTATAGTTATTATCCCAGACCTTTAGAAAAGTGACTTAAATATTATAAAACTAGACAGTTGTATGTTATATGCTGTGATTTCTGACAAAGAATATGTTTTGCTTTATTCAAAACTGATACTTTGTTCTGTATGTGTAATTTCCAACTGAATTTTTCATTTATTAAAATGCCAAGAAATTTCATTTTCATCTCTGTCTATGTTACTTCATCTATTTTAATGTTTATTTTAGAAGTAATTTTACAGTTTCCATATATCATTATTTTCATAATTACTTAAATTCAATGATAATTTGGAGCATGGTGGCTTGGTGGTCAGCACTGTTGCCTCACAGCTAGAAGGTTCCTGGTTTGAACCTCAGCAGGGGTCTTTCTGTGTGGAGTTTGCATGTTCCCTGGTGCTTGCGTGGGTTTTCTCCTTCCTCCCACAGTCCAAAGACATGCATGTTAGGTTAACTGGTGGTTCTAAATTGCCCGTAGGAGTGATTCTGAGTGTGCATGTTTGTTTGTCTTCATGTGGCCCTGTGATGGACTGGTGACCTGTACCTCTGCCTTTCGCCCGAAGAGTGCTGGGATAGGCTCCAGCAGATCTCTGTGACCCTGCATATGATTAAGCAGGTATAGATGATGGATGGATGGATGGATGGATGGATTGATGGATGGATGGATGGATGGATGGATAAAGTCATAATGACCTCAAACAGGTAGTTCAAATAAAATGAGTTTACATAATTTAGAAACATCACAGATTTCATTAACATATAAACTGAACAGTTTGGGACCCAGCACTGACCCCTGGGGGACATCGTATGTATCATTTAAAGGTTGAGAGCAAAAATCACCTCATTTAACAAACTATTGTCAACTAATTAAGTCACTTTTCATCCAGTCTAAAACAATACCTCCGATGCCACACTGTTTTAGTTTTTCAATTAATATCATATGATCCATTGTTTCAACTGCTTTTCAAGATTAAGAGATATCTCAGGATGCCTCCTTGGGGGAGGTGGTTTTGTGCAAGTCCAACTGGAGAAGGCCACGAGGCAGACCCAGAACCTGTTGGTGAAACTACATCTCTCGGGTGGCCTGGAAACGCCTTGGTGTCCTTCTAGAGGAGCTGGAGGAGGTAGCTGGAGAGAGAAAGGTCTGGGTTTCTCTGCTTAAGCTAGTGTCCCAGCAACCTGATTCTGGATAATTGAAAGTTAATGGATGGATGGAATATCTCAGCTGCATATTTCCTGTCTTATATATATATATATATATATATATATATATATATATATATATATATATATATATATATATATATATATATATATATATATATATATATATATATATATAATATAGCCTGCACTACTATATTAATTATAATGATGATTGGCTCTTCTGATATGAAAGTGTACGGGGATGGAAAATGTGGTGTGTTTTTCAATTGGAGAATTTGAATCACTCCTTTGATGTCACTGTGCTGCAGCTTGCACATATTAATATGTGGGAATTGTTGCTAATAATACAGTTTTCTTTACATAGGGATTCATTTACTCCCGGTTCACAGTTACAAGACAAAATTTTCTACCATCTACATTTCCCTATAGAGCTGAAACTAAACACTTCACTCTGTTTAGCTGAGAGAGTTTGTCCACTGTGCGACATATCTCTTTTCACAGGATACAAGGTCCTTCTGTCCTTGTGTTGTATTTGTCAATGTATTTCAGCATGGCTCTGCAACAATCTTGTTGTGAGAAATTCCAGAGGATCTAATTGCACAAAGACTTTGTCTGTGTGTACATTGCTCATTGGCATTTAAAAAACATTACAATTAGCTCATGCAATCTGCATAAATGTGTCAATGAAGAGCAAATATTAGGTAAAAATTAGAGTTAAGATGACAAATCAATAAGGTACATGAGATAGAATAATGATTTGGGTGAAAAAAATACAAACTATTCACGATTCACAAGTATAAATGATATGGAATCGTGTTAGGATTATAATTATCTCATGTCTAAATTGATATCCAACAGTGTGTTAGATTAGGTTTCAGCGTTTTCTGTTGTCTGTTTTTTATTATTATAGAGGTGATGAAATCATGGATGATTTAAACATGTCAGATGGGAACATGAAAACGGGCAGGAAGGTAACAACTCTGATTATTAATAGTATTATGAGCAATCAGGGAACTTCTGACCTCTGATAGCAATTACAGATTTTGTGAATGAAAGGATATTTATAGCCAGATTTCAGTGAAAAAAGGTCAATTTCATTGAAACACTAGACTGCGGCATTGTTTCTACACCAACAACATTCATGTAGACAGTGTTACTGCATTGTGTGTTAAGGTGGGGCAGGAATAGCATAAAGGGCTTGTGAGAGTTTGCAGATTCATACCCCCAGACTGGATAAAAGAAGTAAAACTTTTGCTTTCATCAACCGCTGTGAGCAAAGTGCTCTTTAACACATTTTAAAACTAGTGGAGCTCCTGAAACACAAGAAATGTTAATAGAAAAGAAATAAAGATAATCATGGTTAACTGTAAGGTCTTCATGTAAATGTAGGGGTGAATTACATGCTCAGTGAATTTTTCCTGGGTAAATATATTAAAGGTTCAGGGGTCTATGTCTCACTATGTTCTGAATATTTAATGACTCACATTAATCTGAAAATCTGTATCATTGAAGGCACAGCATCTAGTGCTATGCACAGTACTCTCGCCATTTTGCTGTCAATCTTGTTCTTGTTGTTCAATAACCAACCATCTAATTAAATTCATGTAATCATTGCAAATTGTGAGTTTTCACTGTCAAATGAATGGCTCAAAGCAAGGGCACAGAGAGCATGGTCAGCCTACAGACAGAAGAAGAGGAAATGGAAATCCTTTCACATAAAAGACTTGATGACATCAAATCTTATCTATCTTATCTTCATTGTAGTCCCCTGGCTTTGTTTCTGCCTCACTGTCAGCTTGTTTTTTTTTTTTAATGTGAGGACCATTAGCCTAAACAATAACTCCATTCTTCACAGCTAATGCAACACATTTGCAAAAGCAGTTCATACCCCAATGATTATTTTTATGGATTCTTAGTGAGACATTTCTGGAAATTTTGAGTCATTGATAATGTTTTATATATCAAAGACTGGATGGGGCAATTTATGTATCGAAATTAATAAATATTATTCTTCTGATCTGCCTTACATGTTATATAATTTGTATTCAAAACTGAAAATTTGCCATTCATCAAAGTCCTTTTCTGGATAAATTTTGAACAACCATCTCATTTATTCTTCATTATTTCCCCTTGGATCAAGCACTACTGACTCACAGTCAGGTCAGGTGCAATTAAGTCTCAGAGGTGGCCATAGATACCCTCCAGGCATGTGTAAGGTGTTTACTGCATTTAATATAAGTGGAAAATTGTAATTGATGCACTCGATTTTCATTAGAGTTTGACAGTGATTTATAAGTTGAGGTTGCATCTGATCACACGGGGAAAAAGCCAAAAGATATAAAAAAAAATAAATAAATGAATAAATAAATAGATAAACCTAAATCTTGTCAAATCTCAAACCGTTTTGTTACCATATTTGTGCTGAACCAGTGGCCTGCACAGTCGGGTCTGTGGACCGGAGCTCTCCAGGGTGCTACTTTCCAGTTGAACCCCGCGTGCATCCGGATCCAGCAACTGTTCACGTTACAGCAAGTTGAAACCAAAATCTTTACAACCAACCAACCAACAAAACACCACTCACCTTCCACCTCGTCCTCAGGCAGGTTAACAGGGGTCCGGTAGGAGAGGACATCTGGAATAGTGCAAAGTCCCTTGTACATGAACCTGGTGGTCACAGCACGCACTGGCATTTCTGCGAGGGAAAAGCAACAACTGTGTCGCGATCTTCATATAGACACGCTCTCCGGAGTTTTGATAGACCGTCGGCTATTGTCCTTGATATTTTAGGAGAAAAAAATATCAAGCAGATGAAAAAAATGGGAAACTCCCTCCACAGAGTTAAGCCCCAGTCACGGTTTGATATCTTCGTTAAAGCTGAGAATAAGTGTAAACCAGCTTGTGGGCGTGCGTGTTTGACCGAGAGGCACCCGCGCCTTTGATTTCAATTCATGGTCTGGCAGTTTACTGTGTGAAATATTTAAAGCAAATGTCTAGTCCCGTTTGACGAAAAATGACGTGTAAAACTTCTACTTTATAGCTCGTTGATGGAACTTGTTTGTCTGAAATGTTTCAGGGATTGATAATGACCAGTCAAACATCTTAAAGACAAATCCAATAATAAAGATACACGGACTGCTTTCTTCATCTGTTGTATTAAAGAAGGTAATTGATTTTTTTTTTAAGAAAGAAGAGAGAAAACGAAATATGAAAACCGTTTAAAAACAAAATTCGCCATTGATCTTACTGGTTTCTACAGCGCGTCTTGTTCGTTCAGATCTATCCTCGACAGATTGTGCCTCACTTTTCTTCCCGGTTTCGACATCTTCGTTAAAAACAAGCGAAAATCGGACTATACAACACGGTTCTGTAAAGCAGCAGTATCATATCCTGTGGCCGAGGCAAAATAAAATCAGGTGACTTTGCTTTTTTTTCTTTTCTTTTTTTTTTTCTTTTTTCTTGAAGAGCAGTTTCAAGGGAATCCTGGGTGACCCCCGCTCATCTGATGCAGACACCCTGCACGAGGCAGCTATCCTCTCTCTCCGGCTGTCTGCTCCAGACACAGTTTGGTTCTCTCTCTCTCTCTATCTCTCTCTCTCTCACTCACTCACACACACACACAAACACAGAGAAGAGCCTATACCCGTCCCCAAAGTTCCGCTTATAATGGTATTACCCCCCCTTTTTAAACACTCCATCTGTTTGTACATTAAAATGGCATATGTTCAGCTGATGATTGAAAAAAAAAAACACAACAAAAACAAAAACCAAAAAAAAAAAAAAAAAAATGGCAATACCCTGCAACAGGTAAAGCGTTGGAGTCTCTACGTGTTATTTCTTTGGATTATAGAGTTTTTATAATCTGATAACAATATTCATAACAGAGAGTTAAGCTCCAATCTACCTACATGAACAAGCGATTGGGTCGACACTTGAGTAATCGCTCATGAATCAAATAGAATAACATCTTGGACAGAATTATTGGAGCCCCTGAGTTGTAAGGGCAGTACTGTTAGTCATTACATAATAAATCTACCGATTTAAAAACAACAACCGTTTATGGTGGTCATCTAGAAGCAGCTCACATCACAAACAGCTTGTAGTTTCCATCACTCTTCCACTGCTGTGCATTCAAGGTCTTTTGCAGGAGCTACATGACAGATTTCTGCTGTCTGTGGGTTTTTGGTGACATTTAGGTCAGGACTCTCGCTGAACAGTCAACGGTTTCCTTTTCAGCCATTCTTTTGTGTGGATGACCAAACGCAGACACAAGTAACCTGTTTCACCCTTAAAATGATTTATTATCTTCTGGTTTCAACATTTCTCTGATACATTCATTTTTACCAGTTCCAGAGACAGTGAAGTACGTGTGCACAATCTCCAACAGGATGCATTTGTTTTTCCTCATAGGTTTCATTCTGAAATCTACACAAGGATGCACCTGCATGGCCAAGGTGCTCCCCTTTGTTTGGTGTTTGTCACCCTTGCCCTTCATTCTAATTCGTTTTCCTCTTCGATACAAAGAATTTCATGAGAGAATTTTTGAACTGTGGATAGATATGACTGGAGCGGTTTGTCTGTTGAAACCACCACCCCAGATTGTTCCAGGCTGCTCTGATGCCCTTTACATGTCTTTACATGAGCCGAAGCAGCTTTCTCTCATTGAGTTTCTTCTTAGTATCATGCCCTGGAAGCACTTTAACAGTTTTATTACTGTGAAACCTCTAGATAATGTTCTCAGTTCCTGAAGCAAAGATTACATTATCTTTATCAATTACCTCATTACCTTTGGGATTATTATATCATATAGCATAGCATATCTGAAGCTCTCAAGCAATTTTACTGTGATGAGAAGAAAACTAGCAACATTTATTGGTTAAAGCAATCAGCCAGCAGGCTTTTAGCTTAAATTTTCTTTGCCCTAGAAGTGACAAAATTGCAATGCGGATCACCAGCTTTTTGGTGATTAACTGTTATCTAAGACTCCAGAGTTACTGCTCCGAGGGGGAATAAAAAGTCCAGCACATGTAATGACCTAAAGTGAAATGTTAATTTGCAATGTTAATTTTTATTTTTTTGGAAACTTACAAGTATAAATATTGGAAAAAGAAAGAACAGATAATGTGCTAACTAAAGGAATTTGTGGATTTCGTTAGCTATAACTGTTAGCTGCTAATTTTGTTTCTAGTAATTTCATATTCATTTCACATTATTTTAAATGTGATACTGGCAGTTGGGATGTGCTTTGTAATAACAGCTTTCCTTTTCTATTTCTAAGTGAGCCCAAGGAAGTGTTGAAGGAAGGAGGACATTGTGGGTTGGTAGCTGCTTTTTGGCTCATAAACACTTATGTGAGTGTCAGCATTTTTTGTCCCCAAGCAGAGTAAAACTACACACTCACAGTGTTTATTATAACATGGCCCATCAGTGATAAAGGTTTATTCAGACACAGTTTTGTGCACAGTCCTCCCTTTGGCAGCACCAAGAACCCAGAAGACACAATCACTGTAGCTATGCTTACAAAACTGAGGAAAAGAAACATGAACTATAAGAATGATGCAGCATACTGTGTTTTGATTATGTGTTATAGTGTAATAGGAACATAATAGCCAAAGTGAATTAGTGTACAATCCATCATGTTTGTGGAATTACAACTGAAAATGCAGCAAAATGTTGAGATTAAAAAAAAAAAAACAAAAATTAAAAAAAAAATCTGTTGGAACATTTCAAAATTACCTGAGAATGTTGACTCTGGCATAACAAATATAAGCGCAAGTTTGAACAAATACAAACATATTTCCCATCTGAAGATTTTTGCTTTTAATGGTTAAAATTTATAGAAGAAGCTGGGGATCAAGAGAAGTTTTATAATCCCCCCGGGGAAATTGTTTATACCCTTTATACCTTGTACAAAAAGTGGCAATGGATCTCAGGGGAAATCTGAATTTTTCTCTTGACACAAATCTCTTCCTGTAATTACCCAAGCTGGCAGACAGGACTGCAGCATGGTTATTTGTTTGTTTAAATCACAAACTAACTGCTCACATTTACTGTTCAGAACAGCTGTATGAGTCACTGAAATACTGCGAATGCTCTGTGTCATGTATCCAAATCAGCAACGCAGAAAAGCTGCAAAAAAACACAAGCAAATATCACCCATTGAGAGCGCCTGCATCTTCCCACAACGATGCCCTGTGCTGGTATCTTTCCACCCTGGTTCACACCAGATAAGTGTGCTGCGTGTGGTCTGCTCTGAGAGGGAGCTGGTTCCACTGGTTAGTTCTTCAAGGGTTTTACAGGAGTGACAGGCCTATTCCCCTCTGAATGTGAAGGGGATTGTCTCTCTCTGCTGCACCTGAGCCACCCGCTGGCTGTGCTCAGACAAGCAAACTTCTTTCAACCTGAATAACACACTTTGTTCAGATACACAAGATGAAAGAAATAATGACATTTCTTAGATTTCTGAGATTCATATGTAAAATTGGCAGAGCCACGGGGAGAACATCCAACATTCAAGTTTTACATCAAATTCAATCACGTTTAATGTTCTTAAATTGACAGGAATCTTTAGATTTTTAAGTCACCATCTATAAATTAAAAGAAAACAACAAAAACAGCCTGAAATAGACAGACTTTCACCTGGAAAGTCTTTGCAAGCAAGCGCAACCTCTCTAAAACTCCTCACCCATAAAACTGCCAATTATTGTGAAATAGGTTTGTGAGGGCTGATCGTGTATTGTGGTGGATGTCTATTGAAACTAAAAAGCAAATATGTTCCTCCAAGAGTGAAAAGGGAGCCTTGTTTATCACTCAGAGATCGTACGGAGAAAGAATCTGTAACTCAGCCTCTGGCTTGCACTGATGGGGAGCACCTCATCTGACAGCTTATCTTCATCAAATGAAGTGTCTTGCATGAGCTATGGGTTGTCTACGGAGGCAGCAGACCTGAAAGCAGGAGGTGAGAGGCATGACAACAAATTTTGGCGGACAACCAAGTATTCAGCATGTTCCAAAATCTGATTCACTATTCACTCGTGACTAAGATAATCAGAGAATCAATTTTCTCAGTCCTGACTTTGAGGATACAGTTTCATGAAGCTGCCATGAAACATTGCTGATTCATGTTTACATATATCTACATGGATCAGTTCTTTTTCTTATTTTTTTTCCTCTTTTCAAGCATATGGATTAAAAAAAAAATCCCCAAAGATTTAAAATCTGGGATGTAAATGCAACTCCAGGAGAAAAAAAAAATAAAGAGAATTTTAGATTATGTAGTTACAGGATGATGGGACCCTCATCAACTCTGGAAGCTATGTTTTCTGGAAGGGGTTTCGGACCTGGCAGCAGGGAATCCACTCCAGGCTGGCGGCTTGGCGGGCTTCCGGATAGAATTTTCACAGCGTGACATGTGCTGGGTCCATGTTTTGGCACATCATATTGATAGGCTCAAAAAACAGGAGGCAGAAATCCAGGTTGGTGGAGCCAAAAATGACACTTAACGAGTAGTGAAAGCGCAAGAAAAAAATGGTCACGAAAGCATGGGAGCCCTGAAGACATTCAGGCAGAGAAGTTTAAATACATGTGAGTATAAAGCAAACTCATCATTTAGTTTGGTTAACACATTAAAGATGAGTTTCTTAGCATAGAGAAAACGTAATCTCCTGCCTTGAAAAAGGCCATCTTGCAATGTGTACCGTAAATCTCCTTTTCTTGCTAACCATGCGTACAAAACCATCAAACCTCATCCATGAAAACATGAATGGGTTACACGCATTAAAAGGAACTTCCCGTTTAAATACATGTCTTTCAAACTTGCTCTTAGGCACAAAAAATGCTCAACTTTTGTTTGTTTGTCTGTGTTAGAAGCCTATTTTACATTTCCTGTCTTTAGAATTCATTGCATATCAGTCTAATATAGACATTGAAGAAGTAGACGGCCGTGTGCAACAAATGGATTTAGACATCTGAAATTGGATTTAGTTTGATCTAATTCACAGGCAGAGTCTATTTCTGTGAAATCAACTCTCGTGGAGGAAAATCCACAACCGCAATTTAGATAGCTCTGGATTTTTTTTTCTTCTTTGGTGTCATACTATGATGAAATCCATTTATTGTTGTGAAAATGAACTCCTTTATTTAATGTATTTAAGACAAGAGGCAAACTCCTATTGTTCATCATCATCATCATCTTAGAATGATTATTTAACATTCAAACACCACACTGCATCTCCTTTGCATTGTTCGCTTCTTACAAAGCATTGAGAACGTGTCCTTGTATTGTAATGAGATTCATATCATTTATACAACAAACAAACAGAAGCAGTATTCACCCAAGACAACAAATGCAATCTTTAAAACTAATTATGTAGTAGGAAGCTCCAAACCTCTTATCACTGACATCAACATCAAATTTCATTTTAGATTATTGATTGCTTTTATAATCAACTTAGACAATTAGGTTACCAAAACTAGACAGCTTTTGTTTTTTCTGGATAATCTGAACAATGCAGATTATCAAAGAAAAAGAAAGAGAGCTTTATATTCCTTATTTCCCCATTTGTATTTCACAGATTTTAACTATAGCTTACATGTAGAAGAAAATCACAATTTCAAAAAGGGGAAAAAAGCCACAACAGTAACAATAGATTTTATCACAACCCATCATTTCTTAAAATATGTGGTACAAGCAAAACATTGCCTGAGTTCCACAATGCATCAGCTTCCATCAGGTGTGATTCCTGATAAAGAGGTTTCTCCAATTATAGAGGGACTCGGCTGCAGACAAATGCAGCATAGTGCAGCTATAGCAGAGTATATTCTCCATGTAGTAATTTTTTTTTCTTACAACTAACTTTATATAAAACCATTTTCACTTCACCTCTTGAATGCTTCACTGGATAGCTGACAGGCCATCAGCTGCATTAGTCACCTCTTTCCAGGCCTGTCTCTCGCCTGTCCTTGTCACATCTGGAACCTAATAACAGAACAAAATAAAATGTTTTCTCTGTTCCACTTTAGTTAAAATGACCGACTATATCACCAGGTCTGAAAAGTTTCTCTTCCTCTTCCTTTCTCTTTTTTAAACCACGTGTGCGCTGTGTTTTTAATGTGTGCTGTTTAGACATGCAGGATGAGGATGGCACCGGTACACCTCCTTATATGGTGGTCCCTGGGAGGGGATTCATGCCATTTAATGAGCAGTGAGAGAACGTGGCCACTTTGAATCATTCTACAGAAAGGTCATTTATGTGCAGATCTACTCACAGATTTAAGAAGATTTCATGAATGAAGTGCATTGTCATCATCCAGCTGCTGCTGAACCTCAGCTGCCAGACAGACACTCACATTATTCTGGAGGATACTTTGGTAAACTTCGGAACTCATTTCTCCCTTCGATGGTGGCAACTGCTCCAGACACTTAGGATTGTGTGTTGTGCCTCTGGGGTCATGCTGGGGTCCACCTCTAGGAAGAGTAGCCACTGTACTAAACTGTCTCCATTTACAGACATTTTGTCTGGCTGTGAATCTGGTCTATGTCTATACGCTTGGAGATAATTTTGTAATTTCCCAGCATTTTGCAGATCAACTACTATTGATTGTAAGTCTTTGGAGATCATCTTTTTTCAGGGCATGGTTCACATTAACAGATCTGTCTTATGAGCAGCAAATTTATAACTGTTTGAGTGTCTTTTATCAATCAAAGATGCTCTAAACCATACTTCCAAATTCATTTAAATAATTGTGTGCAAATGACTGACTCCAGTGAACTATGGTTGAAGCAATTAGTCTATGGAATCACTTACCTTTTCCACAGCCACCGTGAAAGTTTAATGGGTAATTTCAATAAAGCCATAAGAAAATATAATTCTTCTTGTGTTATCGGCATAAGCACATTGTGTTTGTCTGTTACTGTGATGTAGATAAAGATCAGATCCCATTTTATGGTAAATTAATGCAGAAAACCAGTTAATTCCAGATGGTTCAGGAACTTTTTGTTAACACTGTAAGATAAAATAGAATAACTGCTCAGAGATTCAGAACTTGTGTTTCACAGAATAAATGAAAACAATGTGCACATGTGAGTGTGTTGGCTTTTGCCTGTTTGTCTCCTCAACAACAGGCCGGCAAGCTATTAATGCATTACACATCTCTTAATCTTCACTGCTGGTGTTTGTATTATTATTATTATTATTATTATTATTATTATTATTATTATTATTATTATTATTATTATTATTATTATTATTATTTTATATGAACCTAAGATGCTCCTTTATAGGATTATTCTGTTCTATTATTGTTTTCAACATCCCTCAACAGCATCATTCTCTGTGGGCTGCAGGTGTAATTGGCAATTAGACGACGTGCGAAATGAACTGTAATGTGCATGGGTTCATGAATATTTGATGATAAAATGCATTATCACAATTCACATTCATAGTAAGCGCCTGCTCCGGCTTACTCAACTTCCCTGACACTAATTTGTCCTTGGCGCAATCAGTCTGTACCACACTCCAGTTTATGGCTGAAACAAGAGTCCAACCCACTGGCTTCTTTGAGAGGGAGGTTATAATGTCATCTTGCTCAATGACATATTGAAATAGGAGGGAACAAAAAGCAATTGATGAATATATCCAGTTGTGCTAGAGGACATTAGTCCAGCCTGCAGCATACTGAGCTCACTGAGTGAACTTAATGCTCTATTTTAGAGAACACTGAAACATCTGGGTTTTGTCTGCAGCCTGTTGGCAGGGTTACTGTATCACTGTATCATTCATGCCTGTGACAACAGATTATGATAGATTCCTTAAATTACCTGTTGCTGTGGCAGATGGCACACTTTGTCACGAGCAGCAATTCTGAGAATCATCCTCTCGCATCCTGATAAGAATATGTATTCATCTCGCATCGTGGTGACCAGCAGTGATGCAATTAATTTCTTCCTGCGGTCCATGAGAGGCAAATGAGAAGCAGAGGGGAACTTAAGGTGTTCAGTGGATTTTTACATCATCACATATTCAAATGATGTATTAAAATAATGAGGGTGAGTAATGAGGACTCTGGTATTTCATGGTGCCTTGGGATTTCTGACCAAACTAGTCCAAAGTCTAACAGTTAAGCCTCATATAACATATTCAATCATGAGTCATGATCGACTGTCTACCAAGTTGAGACCTTGATAAATAAAATAAATTGACAAAAACAACTACAGTTGCTCATGGCCACAAATTAATAAGGTGTTGGATCACTAAAATATAACCACATTTTAGTAATACTAATCATGAAGAACGAATTGTTAACTGAAAACAAGGGTCAGGGGCAGTCAGTTATGTGTCAGGGATAATATTATCCGACAAAGCATGGATAATCAACTTAATTTAATTTCTTTATAATCTTAGGGTGAATGTTAATAGCAACTTGAATTGTTTTGCTACTGAGGACTGTATCATTATTAGTGAAGCTATTCAGCTGCTTGTTCGACAGTCAAATAATATGCAGACTTGTTTCCTTTTGTTCATTAAAACAACAAAATCAGACACCTGTATGCTGTATGGTTTGAAATTGAATATTGCAGCCTTATGTCACAACATACACCCTCTGGTCCGCAGGAAAATGTATCACTGTCATATTTTGCACCGCATGTAGGAATGAAAAGTCGAGTCATGAATCTAGAATGATATATATGACTGCTTTCTTTGAAAATATCCACATGTAAGATGGAGGACTTTCGTGGTTTGTTTATACACTTTGCACTTTCTGTCAGTGTTGGGTGACTGTAGGTTTAGATGATAAAACTACAAGGTTTGGATAGGAAAAGACCATAGTTTGGGCTAAACCTTCAGAGTTAGGTTAACATCAGATATTTTAACCTTGTTCAATCTGAATATAGTTTTTCTGATTAGTTTGGGCCACAGGATATTGCTTTCACACCTTGCTGAAGTGTGATACTGGGCTGCACGATAATTAGCTTGCAGCTATTGCTTTAGTATCTTATACACACTAAGTCTTGGCCACCTACCACTCTACATTATTCCCCTTAGTATCATCTGTGGCTCCATATAAACCAGATGGTGGGGTTTTTTTCTTAAAGATGATTAAATATTACTGCCTATGATTATAATTCACTTTAAAAGAAAAAAGACTCTTTCCTCAGAACTGCTCAAAGTACCTCAAAGTGTCTATATGGTATCCAAAAAAAAAAAAAAAAAAAAAAAAAATTCACACAAATCAGCAATTCACTTAAAAAAAACTTGTCTTTATATGCCATCATCAGTACCAGCCTAATCTCATGGTTAATTAACCCACAACACTAAATCGTCACAATTGACACTAGTAACGAGTTGTTCTTTTTTTTTTTACATAATATTTTTTTGGGCTAAACTTTCAAAGTCGGCACCTTCCATCTGGAGGTTTCTCTCACACCTGAATCATAGTAGTTGTAGTAAGATGATGTTTTCCTAACCGTTAATACTTCTAAATGTCTCAACCTAAGCAAGTGGTTAAGGTGTTTAAAACTCATGAAACGGTTAGCTAAGAACAAAGTTATGATAGAGTAAATTGTACGAAGTATGAGGGTCAGACAGCTGGTGAATCCAGGTGTCCTATTTGATAGTCTTGTGTCACAACTCCTCCACTAAACCCTCCAGCATCTACATGCAGATTTTTTATTTATTTTTTTTTGAATGAAAGAGCTGGTGACACACCTGTCATTACAATTTCACAAACTGCTGTGAGGCTGCTCTTCTGCTGTTTTTAAGGACATGTAAACACACACATACACACAGTAGGGTCATCTCCTAGACCTTGACTGGATAGACCGCAATTTCCGCAAATTGCCGTCTCAGAATATTTGCCTTTATCTTTACTGAAGATAAATGCAAAGATTCTGAAGTTCCTTCAGTAGACTAGACTACTGTAATGCTGTCCTGACAGGTCTCCCTAAAAAGACCATCAGACAGCTGCAGTTAGTCCAGAACGCTGCTGCTCGAGTCCTCGCTAACACCAAGAAAGTAGATCATATAACTCCAGTCCTCAGGTCTTAACACTGGCTTCCTGTTTGTCAAAGAATTGACTTCGAAATCCAGCTGTTAGTTTACAAAGCATTGAATGGTTTAGGGGGAGAATACATACAGGATCTTCTGGTTCGTTATGAACCCACCATCGTTATGAATCCCTCAGGTCATCAGGGTCAAGTCTCTGTTCCCAGAGTCAGAACAAAACTCGAAGAGACAGCGTTCAGTTTTTATGCTCTTCACATGTGGAACAAACTCCCAAGAAAGTGCAGGTCTGCAGAAACTCACAGCAAAGTAAATCAAGGTTAAAAACTTTTCTATTTGCCACCTCTTATCAAAACAATTAACTTTTATTTCTTTCATTTTATCCACATTTTTAATTCCTCTTTTTTAAAATAAAAAACAACTGTTGATTAACTTTTTGCTTTTTTATATTTTGCATTTTAATATTTTATTTCATTTTATTATCTACTCTCAGTTTAAATGTACTATTTACTGCTTCTGTAATACTTCTAATGTTTTATTTAAAGCACCTTGAATTGTCTTGTACACAAAATGTGCTACACAAATAAACTTGCCTTGCCTTGTGACAGGGTTTGTCACTAAATGTGTCCCCTTGTGTTACATTTGATCCAAGAAGTGTGGAATTAGAAAGTACTTATGAATACTGGATAATTTAATATCAAAGATGCATTTACTAGAAGCTTCCTCATGTCAGCTATCCCTGGTGCATTAGTCAGTATTAATATAGTAGGAATACACATCATCAGTCAAGATCACCCCCAACTTCATATCAAACAACACAGCTGTCACCGTGTTTTCTGGAGAACAGAGTGTCGATACTTTCTCCTACCTGCTACTGCTTTTATCCCACAAGCAGTGAAACATGGCTCCTACCAGCCAAGCAGACATAAAAAGGGGCTGACAGGTTGAAAACAGCTCTGAGGGAACCTTCATGTTCAATAGCAAGGTCCCGTTGGGAGACAGGTGTTCTGGAAGTATCTGAAGAGAGTATGTGGGGAAAGAAACACTCTCTCCCAATTTTTCTTTTTTCACCACTTTAATCGGCATGACATAAAACACGGACTCGATTGTTTACCCTGTTTTCTACTGGTTCAGTAGTGCACAGCAATATGAAGAGCTATTTATTTCACATATAATGTGATGTATTTGGAGAAAAAGAAATCTTTTGCTCCCCACTGTTTAATTCCAGTAACCTATAGAAGTTTCCCCACTGTATCCCTTGGACAGTTACAAGACTTAACCGGATTAAACATTTCAGCTCATTCTACAGAAGACAAATTTCTCAGCTTTTAGGTAAAACCTAATACCTCCTTTCCATTTTTGTAGCGTGAAAGTCAGACTGAAACATGACTTCTTATTTCTTACTTTGAAGCCCTGCATAATGTATTTGTTTCACACAACAGCAATAGATTATTTCATCAATAAACATTCTGTTGGCAGGAGAAGGTATTGGACTTGAGAGGCTACATGTGAAGTCTTTGTTTATCGCCCGCTTTATCTAATAATGAAACATTAACAGAAGTAAATAGCCTTTACCAAGAGTGAATGTTAAGGGCACATTGATAACACACTCTGAATGCTCATATACAGATCTTACCTTCACTTGACATGGAATAAATAAATTCCAAAATCCTGCTAGAATTATAGTCCCAATCTAATCCCTCTATAAAATGCCACAATGCACTTTGCTGATAGAAATCATTTTAGGTCAACCTTTCTTTTAACATGAAATATTGCTTCCTTTCGCAGTCTGATGTCATCAATGATATGAATATATTTAAGTAATCTGTGCATATGAACATAAATTCTGTCAGTGTCATGCACCATACATTGAACTAATCAGTGGTTTTACCTATTTCTTTGCATATATCAGGTCATGTTATACTATACGTCAGTCTGTGCTTTAAGTTCACCTAGTGTATGCGTTGGTGTAGAGACATGCAGAAAACTTTTTGTTCTTTGTTCACTGATGGAAGCCTTCCAGCAGGTCATTAACCACAGACACTGTCATGGTGGGTGGATTGACTCGCGGTTCACTATACACCAGGGGGTGCCCATCAGTCAGGGTAAGAGGCACTGCCCAGTGATAGATGTTTGATGGGTGATGACACTAAATATGCTGTCATTTGGCTTCAGACTTGTGCCAGAGTCAGTCATAAGGCCTCGCTAAATGACAAAAGCAGCTTGCATTGCGACATTTTCTGATAGAATAATGGTTGGCAGGAAAATTTACACGTGTATTCTAGCTTCTGCTTCTCTCAGTAAAGCTAGAAAAAAAAATTTATTTTGTGTCTTGTGATTACATTGTCAGGAATTATACACTGCTAAAGGAGAAATATCAAGGAGAAGGTCTTGAATTTTTATACGAGATCCAGAATTTCTTTCTACTGAGATGTAAAGGAACCACTCTATTTCATACACGCTGCTCTGTGCAAGGTCAAAGATAATGGATATTTTTGTTATTCTTTTGTTCACCAGTTCTCTAAACATACCCATTGCTCTCTATCCAAAATTCTGTCCTTGAGGCTAAACTGTTAGCCCTTGGAGATCTTGTTTTGTACTCAAATCAATTATGTTGTGGTAATGCATTATGTTAGGTAACATTCCCCAGGCAATCAGTCATTGTCTGAACAAGCTGGTTGCAGTGGTTGATCCTCCTCATCTCCCGTTCCATTACACTGCAGCCCAGGTGGGGATACATGTAAGGAAGGACCAATCCTATCTCGGCAAGGTCATCCTGCGCTGTGAACGGACAGCTCTATATATGTTTACAATTGTATGACTCAGGCTCATTTATGGAAAGTTTTAATTATCTCTTAGACCCAAAAGCTGTTTAGGGAGGCTCCTGCTGTAACAATGAGCAGCCTAAATGTGAAGCATTTTTATCATATACGCAAAACTGAAAATGACTTTTGTCAATTTCACCATAAAATCTCTGCCATTCAACAACAGCTCCTGTCTATGTACTGTCTAATAGTATCACATGGCAGAATGGCACATAGACTGAGCAGAAAGGGACCCTTTAAAATGGAGCATTATTAGTCTAGTCACAACAGCGCTTTGAAAAGCCAGATCAATACCATTTCTGTGACCAATTTTACAGTTCTCTGGGTCTGTTGCCTCTGGAGTAATAAAGCTGTTTTCTCCATAAATCCTTCAGTCCTGGCTGTACAGGCACCCGAACAATATGACGACAATATGCTTGATAATCCCCATGGGCTTTACAGCATTTCCTGCTCTGCATTTCATCATCAACTGGACCAAAAAAAAAAAAAGAGAAAAATTAAAATGTCATCTACTTGTTTCCTACTGCAAAAACAGCTAATGTAGAGAATCTTAGAACGGCCTTTAGGTAATCCAGACGTTAAGGAGACTATTTAAATTGCCAGGTTGGTGTCAAGCATGACGCAAGATCCAACCACCTCTCAGAGTTTTGGAACAGATGGTTACTTTGTACGGGGTCAGGTTGGCGCTCCACTCTTTGCCCTTAATGTCATACAGTCTTTGCACAGGGAGTCAGCAGACAGCCAGTCGTCATTTCACAAGAGAGCAGCCAAGATGTAAGGTTGAGTGGCTAAGGTGAACCAAACTGTAAAGCAAAATGTCACTAAATCTGAGAAAATGATTTCTAGGAATTTGAGCCACTTGGGTTTCAACAAGTATAACAGAGTCACAAGAATTTAATGAATGAAAGAATGAAAAAACAAAAAAAAATGTCCCTTCATGCTTTTTTTTTTTTTTTAAACATACCACAAGAGTACGAGTCTCAAGTTTGGGCACACCTGAGGATTCTCATGCATTTTATGAGCATGGGGAAACCACTCGTCATGAAAACAAATTAAACTTGCAGTGGGTTTGTGATGTTTGAAAATGCATTAAACATGGTCAAACAGCAAAGCAAACAGGTTTGCTTCTGTGTCACCTTTGTATGGTGAAGGTAAGCTGTTCTTTGTTTACTACAGAAACTCTGAAGGATTTCTTTTGCTCTGTCCTCTGAGAGGATTTCTTTATAATGACACACCAGACAATCTCATCCAATTTGTGTCAGCTAGAGACCAGGAATCTTCCTGGGTCACCCTCAGAGATGTTACAGCTGAGAATCTGATTTAAGATCCGACTGGAATGTCACAAATAGGATGGAGTTATATTTAAGGTCTTTAAGGATTTGTGAACCCGAGACAAACAGCTTATGATAGTAGAGATCCTATCTCTCCATTTCCAGCATCCATCCATCCATCCATCCATCCATCCATCTTCCCGGACTGGTCAACAGTCCACCACAAGTTTGAAAACGATTCAGTTTTTGTAAATGATCTGCCATTATGTCATGTTCACATCTGCAATAATTCTGAGGAAACACAAGCTGGAAAGCTGCAAAGCTGTAACTGACATTTTTGGAATGTAAGCACTTTGGGAAACTTCCTTTTTGAAAGACTTTCTAACCAGTTGTATCCTCCTGATAATGAATTCTTCTTGCATAGGCAGTTTTGCAATTTTATAGTGTTCCTCTTTTTTTCCCCTTTTTTTTAAAGATATGTATTTGACTAAAATGTTTTAACCATTGCATTTCTCAAGAAACACAAGTTAACACAATGAGTGCAGACTCGTCTCTTTTACCAAATTTCATACTAAATTTACAATTTAATGTAGCAGCAATGTAATCTCCATTAGCATTCTCATATTTATATTTTTGTAAGTATATCTGTGAGGGGTGAACACTCATCACTGTTGAGCACAACAAACTGATTTGCAAGGATTTCTCAGGATTCTCCATGTTTCACTGTTCATCTGTATCAAATATCAAAGCGGATCCATCTGATTTGATTAAGCTGCTTTATGCTTAACAGGTTTTTTTTTTTTCTGTGGGGGACTGGAACTGCTCTGTTTCTGTGACTTTGTGTATTCTTCTTCAGGTGAACCTCCACTCAGACAGAAAGCATTTCAACTCAACAGGGTGGCTTTAGACTTACACGAAAAGCAACTGTATTTGGTCAGATGCTCCTCAGTTTCAGAGACCAACTCTGAACATTATCCCCCTGGGGAGTAAGGGGAGAGGGAGTGCGTTTAGGTCCACTAGATATGTTGTGAATGAACTCATTACCACCCACGGTGTTTTGAAGTGGAACCAAGCTATCGGAAAGTTCCTGAATTCATGGTGAGGTCTATTTTGATTGCAAAAGGACAGCCATGTTGCCAAACATGCTTTCCATGTGCCTAGATGTATTCTACACCTTGATGAGCCGCACACATGTAAATATCACATGAATATTCATAGTTTATAATGTACAGCCAGGAAATGATATTTGTGGATGCCATGTCATTCAACTGGGGATTTATGATGCCAAAAAACAACATTTTATTTAAGAGTTATTTTGTTCTTTGAAGTATTTCTCAAGCTGCTACACCACCAGCCAATTAGTGTTTCCCAGCTGTGAGCAGCTCCTCAGATTCCTTTATGGGGAGGACAGTGTATAAACAACAGAAGACCCAAAACCAAGGGCCTTGAGTATGTGGCAGAAATGAAAGTCCTGCAAGAAAAATTCTTACTCAACTAAAACTATCCAAGTATTGGCTAAAAAAAGAGAAAAAAAAGCAAATTAGTTTTCTCCTCAAGCAAAATAAATACATCATTAATGTTATTTATCATAACTGTGCAGCACATGCTGTGATGTGTTGAAATGAGAAATGCTTTCATAATTGACTCAACACATCCACGTAGACAATTTAAATTATTTGAGCCAATTAGTCTTTTTGTCACATGGGTGGAGTGACCTTTTTCCACATTAAGTATTCTAGGCATTTTTTCTTCTGTTTTTTTTTTTTTCATGGGCAGAATTAATGCACAAAAATGGAAGCATTTAAAAGTTTTGTGTTTTCCAGATGTGATTTACTCAGCTTTATTTCATGTCATCTGTGCACCAAAATTTAAAAATGCATGAAGATGCTTCACAGCTCCTACCTTTTTAGATTTTTGAATAAATTGTGATTTTGGTTTACTTCGAAATGAATGAAGTTTGGAGCAGCATTGTGTTTCAGTTCCTCAGTAACGTTGCGCCATAAAGGCACATTCTGGAGTTTATTATGACATGGTATCAGAACAGGATCAGGAATTTGAACACTGTCTGTGAACTGTTAGTAGTGTGTAGCATTATAGTAGTAGTGTTGACAGTAGGGTATCCAACATTAGACATTTGGACTTAAGATGGCAGTGACCTGAAGGTGATGTCTGGTAATACCTGATTCATGCTTCCACATTAACAGCTATGTGAAAGTTGTCGTTTGTGTCTCTCTGTAATTACAACACCAATGCTAGGTGGCTTTGCAGGAATTTTCTGCAGGAATGTAGCTTGGAGTGCAGAACTTCCTTTTGATTACTTCCTTTATGTTGCTCAGTCATGGGAGACTAAATAATAAATTCAAATAAATGTTGAGCATCAAGAATTTTTTGCAGACATTGGAGCAATCCATCTTTCTACCCTTTTTCAAAAACAATGAAGAAGTAGTCGTAGCGGGAAATACAATGACAGAAAAAAACCATATCTACCATGTGGACTAGTCCCATCTGCTACAATCTACGTTGGCACGTAGTAACATTTGGAGAGAGGTGCACCCTTCTCAACAACCCCTTCAATGACACAGAAGTAGTCATCTGTACAGGCCCCAACCAGCTATCACTTAAAGCAGCAGAGAGGATTTTTTCAGTTTTTACTGCTTTGGGCGGTTGAAGTTAAGTCGCTCTAATGACGCAGCCTAAAATTGACCTTTGTTTGATCTCTTCCTTGGTCATCTCTCAACTTCTCTTCCATCATTACTTTCTTGAGGATTTTAGTTGCCTCTGCTGTGGTGTTGCCTGTAGCTTTGCTAGGTTCATCCTTGCCTGATGTGTGGACATAATACTGTAAGCGACACGCATTTATCTGACCGGTACAGGGCATTTAATTACCTTGTCTGGTTTTTATCAACAGCAGGCATGAATGATCGCTACAGCTGAACAACACTTTGTAAAAGTAGGCAAATATTCTTTCAAAAGAAACTGTACTGATATTTTAATGTGAACAAAAGTCCTTTGTTCTATTATAGTGGAATAAAATTTTGGAGTCCTGTCAAATATAATAAATAGCATTACATTATTCTGATGTGGGTTGCGTGTCCTCTGGGCTAATGTTGATGGCCATTATGCTGCAAATGTATGTTCTATTGTAACTCAAATTGACTTTGATTCATGTTGTTAGGGTCTGAGATGAAAGTTTACCTTCCATATCATATAAGTAATAGATCTGTGGTTGATTTGTGTGAAATCTGAGACGATTTCTCAGCATTCAAAGCTGTTTAAAGTTTAAAATGAAGTGGAGCAATGATTCACAGGCTGTAAGAAAGGTAAGCAATATTTTATAGCACTAAAGATTATTTTTGAAGACTCTGAATATTATATATTTGAGTTCCTGGGTTTGAACAATGAATACAAACAAAGAGAGCTGCAGGATATGTCCAGTTGAATAGCTTTTAAATGTTCATCTTTGAGTTATGGCCTTTAAATGATCATCAGTAAGAGATCGTCTTCTCATAAATGAGACATAAAACATTAAATTCCCTCAGGCTGTGAGAGTCAGCCTCTCTAGGGTGTACCCCCATTTCTCACCAGTGGAAAGGCTGGGATAAGCTCTATTCTCCACCTGACCCTGAATATGATTGAAGTGTGTGTGGAAAATGTCAAACGTACTGACTGTTAGTGCCAGAGTTTTCTCTGCTATTTGGCCTGACAAGGACATTCCCCATATTTAATTTAGTCTCTTATCGTCGTCACCCATCTTGTCCTTTTGATGTAGATCTCTTCAAAGACAAAAGAGCAAAAAGAACTGTTGAAGGACTTGACTTCCTTTGTCAGCTCTAACGTTTAATATGCACAAATGCCTGTGTGAAAACATGCAGTAACAATGATTTTTTTTTTGTTAAGAAATTATCAGTAACTCCTTTTGTTTCCTTTTTTCCTATTCAGTTGTCTATTTGTTTAAAACTGCATGTTTAGGATGGCAAGGACATGCTGTCTTTTTTTTTTTTTTTTTTTTTAATTCCAGACTTATATTAACAGAAACACCTGTGACTTTTCTGTCCTCAGGCATCAGTTTCTCTAAAATATGACCAAGGAGAAAGAAGAAGAGAGTATGAATCAGAATGAGAGAGCTTTATTGCTAATTTAGTTTTGGGACTGCAGATGACCTTTCCAATTAAGTTTGTTAATTTTCTTAAGCTCACAGTAGAAATTGCATAATTTTGCTGCCTTTTGTCTTGTTAAGATGTCTTTGTTTCTGTTTCAACATCCTACATCTTTGTTGAAAAGATTTAATTGGAAAATCAAATGGAGGATTGTTTGGGCTCTCCACAAAGGCGTTATTGTGTTACCATTTGATTAACCTCTACTTTCTTTTTAAGCAGGACTCATTTCCTTTCAAGTATCACGGCTTTAAATCTCCACCATCGTCTGTGCCCTTTTGCCCTTCAAGCAAGGCCAATTCATGTCTCCATATTTCTTGTTAACACCGCTGTCATCTGTCTCTCTGTTCTTTCTGTCTAGTCTTCATCGTCAGCAGCTCTTTGTTTCATTTTGTTCAGCTGTGGGCTTTGTGAGAATGCAAACCCCAGTGCAGCCGGCCTTCAAAATGCAGACTGGATCTTTGCCAGAATAGTTTGACATGTGGGACAAATTCCTTTTTCAAAAATTTTTTTTTTTTTTTAGTGTTTAATAAAAAGCTTTGAGACCTTTTGTGTGTACACATGACAAACAAAACAAAAAAAACAACAAAACACCTCGAGCCTGCAGAAAAAGGTTATGCATCCTGGCAGAGCTGAAAGCAAAGCATGATCTGCAGTTGCAGCAGGAGCTGTGACAGTTCATGAAGAAAATTAAAGTACTTTAAAACCCTTTGTGTACTTTTTATCACAATTTGCATCATCATGATACAGACATATAAAAGATTTTAAATGACTGTAAAGTCTTCTACAACACATTCAATAGATTCTCAATGGGATCAAGGCATTGACTGTGATGAAACACATCATTTCATATGTGAAAATGGTGTCTCATTCTCCCTAAACTTTCACAATCTGAGCCCAGTGAATTAAGACATTGTCATCTCGGGCTATGATTGGAGAGAAATCATCTTTTTCTTTTTTTTTTTGACTTTCTGTACCAATGTGAAGGGTAAACGTGTCCTTCACCAGTCCTCTCTGGTAGTAAATTCTAATATCTTTATTAACATCTTAACTCCTGATTCCATCAGAGAGGGCTAAAAAAACACCAGCCGTGTGAATACATTTAAAGACAAGACAATTAAAGAGACACGACAGTGAGGGTGTGGTGTGAGAGAAATCATCTATTGATAGGGAAAAACCTGATTATTCAGTACATTCAGTAGTTAATCTGACCACATTTTTGGGATTCATAACATTACTGAACCTAGGCCGAGCTAACTAAAATCAGTCTTAGGTCATAATACTGCCACCGCAGGCTTGCATGGTTGGGACTAGAGATGACAGCTGTGTTACATCATCCGTCACTGTTCTTATCTGGATGCCTCGATCACTACAAAATGAATCTGGATTCATCTGACAACATGAGTTTTTCCTATTGCTCCAGAGTCCAATCTTTGTGCTTCCATGCAGTTTGAGCAACTTGCGTTTCCTTTGGATTGTGTCTAACCGCCTCCGATGACTCAGTCACGATGACTCAAGATCTCTTTCCAACCATATTTCTTCCGTGAAGTTGAAGGTTCCCAATGTTGTAATAACGTGATGGCCAGTTTTAATCACAATTTTTGTAGCTTCGGCAATTACCTTAGTCCTTTACCGTGATTGATGCGGACCTGCAATTTGGCCTTTCTGAAAAACATCATTTTCATAATGACAGGATGTTTTTGTTCCGACATGGTTTCTTAAGTAATGAGAAACTAGTCTCTATATCAATTAGAATTAACTAAGTTATTGCCATCTGAAACACATTAATCACAGCAGTACCTTTCTAAAAGGAAGCTCCTCCATATTTTGTTAGTGAAATCCAATTCAATTCAGTGGACGTTTTTTTTTTTTTTTTTTGCCAGGCAGTATTTTATTAAAGTAATTCATTGATCTCCCTGGAAAAGCCAACCTGTTGAAAAAATAATTATCTAGAATTATGGAAATACATGACCATAAGAAACCATTTCATTTTACATATGCTGGGAAACAGCTGACCTTGCTTCACATCTTTTTAAAATCACTGTTTTTGCCAGCATCTTTGAAACTTACAAATATGTTTGGGATTTCTCTTGACAATGCTCAATTACTATTTAATTGACATTTTTTTCCAGCTTCTTGTGCGTTAAACCCGTCAAAAGACAAGTTTAGCATCTCCAAGCATTAAACTTATCTTAGCCTCTGATTTTTCTTTAAAGCTTACCCAAGAAACCAAACTGATCAGCAAATGTGAGCAAAACAGAAGAAGTCCCTCATGGAACCAGCAAGCCACAAAGGGTTTTAAAGGGTTTTAAAGTTTTTATGGAAAACTAGGCGACAGTGACTGGTTTGTAAAATGACGTTGAGGTTGTAATATATAAATGTTATTAGAGCAAAGAAGTAACTAAAAAATTGGCTTGACAAGTCATAGCTGGCTAATGTGTCATCTTATTTTACTATTTCAGTCAATTTGGTGCAACTGTTCTGTTTTACAGCAAAAGAAGCAGCAGCCAAGTTTCTAAATGCAAAATGTTATCACTTATAAATATATGCTTCTGCAAATCATGGATGCATGAATTTCAAACATGTCTCAACATTTAGAGTTGATACTGGTTGGATGAGTTCACTGATTTAGATGCATAAGACACAGGATGTTACACAAAAATGTGCCTCATTCATAAGCAGATGCTATATTTTCAGAGGGGGAAGGAGCTCTGCAAGAGACGAGACACAGGGGAAAACTAAATTTGCTTTTTGAGCAGTTTTGAGGCTCATGTGACAAATTCATGTGAGAGCTTATGTCATGTGAGAAAACTGCATTTGTATCAACTTCTGAGTGAAGTTTGCATGCAGACAAAGATCTATAGCTTTCCCCGGGCCTCATCACTTTTCTTTGTTCAAGTTTAACGAAAATGCCTCAGATATTTTAGCGGGAAATAGAACAACTATGCAGATTTAAGAATGTTATTTTTATTCTGAAGGGAAAAAAAAGACAGAGTTATTAATTTGTTATTTGCAACATTTCCTGTGCTCTTTCCTGCAGTCCGGGCACACTGCAGGGTTGACCCAAAAAGTGGCTTGCTGCCCCACATTTTGAGAATTAGGTCACAAAAAGCTTCTGTTCTTGCTCAGAAAGCTTCAGATGATGAGCCATCAGAATGAGGAGTTACATCATTTTGACTACTGATCCTAGGACAACAGTAGTTAAATGCAATAATATATTAATTATAACATTAACTATTAATTATTTCAAACACTACTAAAAGTGGAAGAAAGCTGCTGGGAAGAAACTTTAATAAAAGAAAGATGTGCAAATTGGAAAAATATAATAGAGATAATAAAATATGTATATATATTTTTAATCCTGACCTCAAATTGAGAAAGTTGTCTTTCTCCTAGCTGCAAACACAACATAGAGGATGACAGTATTTAAACATTATTTTGTCTGATAATGCATTGGCTATGATGATTTTGAAGGCTTTGTTGCTTAATGCCAGAAAGAACACAGAGAGGATGGTGATACTTCAATAATCTGTATGGTTATTTCCCAAACGTAATGTCCTCTGAGTCAGAATCCCATCGGACTGATTCCTGTCTTCCCTCCGTCTAAGTCAGCTTCTAATAGACACCCAATTTCATGGAAATTAAAATGATTGCCTCCTTTTGAAATGTAAATTGGGTATGCAGATTTGGGATGAATCAAAATCTGCCTCCCTAGTTGACACAGAGTGAAATAAGCTTTTCAAGACGCATACGTCTGTGCCAGTTACCGACTCCAGAGTCATTAAGGATCGGACATACGTCCAGGACAATTTTATCGGCGAGGAAATAGCAACATAATCAGTGCTTACCAAAACAAGTCAGAGTTTTCAAATGCTAGTCTTTGTTCACAGCTGACAGTAATTGCCTGAAACGGGAAAATTCTGGCACATCTCTAAATTGAACGGCAATTTAAACCCCACATTTTACCTTAAGAAGACATGGAGGTTCACAGTAATCATGATCTTGGTGTCAAACTTTCTTTTCTCAAAGATTCTCACTGATTGCCTATGCTTTCTTAGAAAGTATTCTTGGATTGAGACTCGTCTCTGGAAACTAGAAAAGTGGAAAATTGGACTTTGTTAAGATAGTTCTGTTAAAGGTAGGGTAGGTGTTCTTTTTTTTTGCTGCAGCACTTTTTACAATATTGCCTGAAAACCTTTTCACATTCACATTGCACACACTGAAATAAAATGTTTGCAAAAAAAATAGAAACGTTTTGGTCCGGTCTAGAGGGTATAAACAGAGAAAAACTCTGACCAATCAATGTACTGATCATCTTTACATTTATTGGCTGCCTAATACGTCCATCAAATATCAATGCACTCCCACCCACCCCTCCCTCCCTGCAGTTCATGTAGTCGTGAATTGTGTGAAGGCGTGGTTTCGAGGGGTGAGCTGAAGAGGAGGAGGCGGAGCCTTTGGGAGGAGGGAGGGAGTGTATATTTTCAAAATCTCACTTGCGTTGGATTGCTGGAACCGTTTTTTCAAAGAACACCCACCCCACCTTTAAAGAAATAAATAAAGAAATAAAACATTTTTTTAAAATCACTCTACATGGGAAGATACTCTTCTTACTATTATGTTCATCAAAATTATTAGCCTTATCCAGTTGGGTGTCTAAAATAAGAATTTTCCTGCTGAAACCTTTCCATAATTTCAAATGATGAAGTACTTGTCACAACAGAATCTGTCTGTGACACTTGATATTCCCCTCATGCTTGTCTGGTAGCTTCCAGTGAGTGGAAAGTCAGCTCACCGCAAAGTGATTTCCAAACTAGACAATTTTGTGCGCTCGGCTGCTTCAATATATCAACGGGGAGAATTTTAAAAAAGGATCTACACATGGTTCGCTCACTTAAATGGAGCAGTGAAACTCCAACTATATCCTCGTGATGCTTTTAGAAACAGCACGTTAAAACTGTTTTATTAATTAGCCATCGTGGATTTCGGTTCTCTGATTAAAAAGACAGCACAAACCTAGGAGTCATAAATTTGACTAATCACCAGCACCACTGACCTTCACTTAGCAGACCTGTTGGACTCAAGGTCTGGATATTCTGCGGAGATGTCCTTTAGGGACATCACATCCCGGTAATAAATTAAACACCCTTCTTCTCTATGTCAAAACAGGCGTCGGGATGTCAGATAAAGTGGTCTGTACTATGGTACTTGGGGTGTTTTGAAAATGGGTCAGGTAAAATTTTTCACTTTACTAATGAAGTCCCCATGCACCAAGCCTCACACCTGCACAGTTTCAATTACTGCAGTGAAACAGGAAAGGAAATCCCTAAGGTGCTGGTCCAATCTGCACATGCTCAGGTGAAGAAGGTGCAGCAGTGAAGTCTGCACTGCACATCATGAGAATGATTGTATATCATCTGATTGAGCTGTGTCCCTCTGCAGAACATGTTAATATTAAGATTGAATAGAAACTTTCTAAAACAATTTATTGTACAATGATCTCTCTCATTTGTACATTTATGTTTTTATGCGTGGATGGGTTTCTGTGTTCAATTTATTTGCTGTATTTGCATATAAATACAGCATCTAAATATTTTTGCTGCTGTCAGGCACACTTTGGATTCAGAACTCTTTAAGACTGCCCTTTTTTTTTAATCCCATGTACTTTAGGAAAAAGAAGCTTGACAGAGGAATGTGTATGACGCCAGTGGGCAGTGTGTCTCACAAAGCAATGTCGATGAATTGCCAGTGTGGTCATTTTGATGAGAGACCTGAATGCTGGACAGTTTTCAAAAATTAATTTCAGCAGGTACAAGTCTTGTTAGAAAACTAAATGACTGATCCTGATTTATGCACAGTGTGGCTGCAGATTTTCCTGCGTGAGTAATAAGATCCTCTCTAAGGCGCAGTTTGTTCAACAAATCCAATAATATTGAGTTCACTGTTTATACAGCTCCTCCCAGACCATTCATCTGCTTACTGTTCCTGCTCTCCTGTGGGTTTGTTATCGCTGGAACATGCCTCTGGACAAGAACTGTTTCTGATAGGACACGGGCCATCGAATCCTGCAGGGGGGCGGATCAGATGCTTTGCCAAAACTTGTGGAGAGCCAAGATTATATGGTTGTGTTTTTGCTTTACAGACTTTGTCTGGCCTGTCAAAAGAAGCAAAGTCATGTTTGATTGAGAGAGAGATTTATTTCTGGGAAGACAGGCTTTCAGTGTTTTGATGTGGATGAGCAGAAAAGAGCTTTGCTGTGAGCTAACATTCATTATATCATATAGTGTTGAGCGTACAACCAGTGTTGCCTCTTGAAATTTATGAACGTTCAACCATCCATAACGACTGTGCCTCTTGCTGCAGAGTCCAGCAATATTTGGAAAATATTGTACTGGCTGAAATTCCACATCACAAGCTTTTGAGCCAAGTCTGGTCAGGCAGGTAAAAATAGCACCTGTATTTCAGGGGGAATTGCTTGAGAGGAGAGATTATGGTGTCCCGGAGGCTCACAGGGCTAAGGACAGAAAATGATGCAATCAAGTGAGTTTGCAGTCAGCCAGGTACCTCCCAGTGTTTTCTATGCATTTTCACTTTTATTTCAAAAGCGCTTGCAAAAGCTAACAGAATACAGTAAACAAATAAGAAATGTGTGAAAGCTTTGTAGAAATATAGCATACTCAAAACTATAGAGGTCAGTTTAGTGTTCTGCAGTATACAAACCGTTTAGTTAATATTTGTAATTTTAAAAATTGATATGAAGTCACTTAATGCTGCTTATAAAAATATAACCTGGTTAGGGTTGGGCAACGATTGAAATTTTTTAATCGGGGTTAATTGCATGATTTCCCTGATTGATTGTGTGTGCAAAAACAAATAATGAATTCAAAAGTAGTGTAAAGGTAACTTTTATTTAAATATTCTGCTGCCATATGAATGAAAGTATCATAACATGTGTTGTTCAAACACTTTTAACATCAGCACTTGTCAGTAACACGTATTTAGTGTAAATCTCATCTTAAAAAATGTAAAATAAAATAAAGCTATTTTTTTTTGCCACTGCCAGAGCATTAATGTCATCCTGTTTTTTCTGGAAAATAAAATAAAAGTCGATCCAACAAAATCCTGAGTCACAATCAGAACATGAAAACAGGTCAATTTTCTGAGGTAATAGCAGAAACTTTTAAAGGGGAGTTCAACTTGTCAGTTGTTACAAACAACCATGTTTCTGTCGAATCCTCCGGTCTGGGAGAACTTTAAAATAAAAATGTCCATGAAAAAGTTCCATTACTTTATCAATCCGTGTAATCAGTTTTTTCCATTTTCAATTGTCAATCAAAAATTAAAAAATTAATTAAAAAGTGATGCTTTATTTTGTTTTTCGTTTTTGTAATTTAACACAAACAAACAAGAAAAAGGCCTGTTTTTTATATTTCAATTTTAGACTTGCATCGAAAAATACGAAATTAAAAATCGGGCCGCAGGACTGAATTTGTTTTTAATGTTTAATTGTCCGGTTTACGTGACCCAGAAATGGCTTTGTGCGCGGCAGTTCAGGTAGCATGGCAGCGCTGGAATCACATACTTTAATATTTGCAATATTGTGAAATCTGAATGAAAACTTGCTCTCCAGCTCTGTGTCTGACATAAGTCTTTTTCTCCTCAGATCCTGATGTGCACAGAATCTTCTGATGCTCATTTCCAGCATTGCAGGACACCCATCTGCTGTTGAATAAGTCCTTGATCAGACTACCGTATTGGCCCTGAATATAGGACGATATTTTAATCTAGAAGTCATATTCTCAAAAATGGGAGTCGTTTTATAATCGAGGATGAGACTTTCTGTTGTCATTACACATCTGTGCCGCTTGATGGAGCCACACTGAAGTAACCAGTAAGAGAACAGCAGGACAGTGAACATATGGAGCAGATCTGATGTAAAATGGAGTAATGACACAATCGTCTTGAATAAAGGGTTTGAAAGTTTTGTTGCAGTCCAGAATTTTTGTTTTCAGACAGCAATTGTTAATATTGCTACCTGAGTTGCTACCCAAACTATAAAGTACACAGATTTTTACTGCTCTCCATGTCTGTTTTAGTGTTTCCTCATGTTTACCTGCCAATCCTTTTCCGGTTTGCACAGCAGCCAGTAACAGACTTTTCAAAACAAAAGAATGTGAGCAACATGTGTTATCGCGCGATAAAATAAATGTCTGCGCTAATAAGTTAATGAGTTAATGCGATAACGCGTGTCATGGTCTGGGGCAGCCATGACGGCCATTTTGGGTTTTTCCTTGTTCTGTGTTAAGTTGGCGTCAATCCCTGTCCTTTGTGTCACCTGTTTCCTGTTTTACTTTGAAGGTCTGTCCTTGTCTCCGCTTGTTTCCAGCTTTGCTTCCTTCCCTCTTGTTATCCTGATTGTCTGCACCTGTCTCTCGTTGGGTTCCCTGTGTATTTAAGTCTTGTCATCTCCCTTGTCTGTGCTGGTCCTTTGTCTCGTGTCCTGTAAGTTCTCTGTTGGGTTTTGGTCACTTGTTTTTCCTCCACGCTCCCCTGCCTGGATACCCGGATTACTTTTGTCGGATATTTTTAGTTTCCTTGGACTTTTGGTTTTGTTTTGCAAAATAAATACTTTATTTTTTGTGAACTCCTGCGTTTGGGTCCTCCATCTCCTCTGCACTCCTGACAACCCGTTAACTTGCCCAGCCCTAAACCTGGTGTTATTGTATCTGTTTACCCTGTGTGTGTATTTCTCCTCATTCATGACATAGCTTTTGTGTGTTCTGTGTTGGTGAGCAAAAAAGTGAGCTGGACACTTATTCATTGCTGCCAACGTCACAATTTCATCTGTGATCTTTTTTCAAAAGAGATAAAAGTACAGTACATACATTAGTTGGTTTTGCCAGATGATGGTACTAACCATGAATGTAAGTGCAGACAAAAAAAAAAAAAACAGGAGATAAGTGTTAAATGTAGCCAGGGCTGGCTCTGGCTATTTTGACGCTCTAGGCGAAATAAGGTGATGGCAACTTCTTCCATCTGCGCATTTTTGAAATGTAAAGACTAAAATGTTGCCTGATATGGCCCTTTGCTGACTGTCACTGTGCACAAAGAACAGGCTCCAGATCCAGCAACTTGGCCCATAAACAGCTTTGGAAGGAGGAGAAATGGGGGGGGGAAGAGATTAACATTCAATGACCCAAAGCTAAATATTAAAATATCATAGTAGTGACAACGAACTGGGGCAGCCAGTACCAACCATGCCTTAACAGTGTGAGGACCAACCCAACACAGAAGCAAAAAATAATCTACAGTAAATTCACAATAGGGAAAGCAGCAGTGGCAACTCTTCCTCTGTGTGTCCCAGACTCAAGTCAGATTATTGAAAAGGGCTGCAGAAAACACAGCAACAGTATATATATTTATGTATACATTTCCTGGAATTATACCAAAAATGTGTCTGGATAGATGTTAGCAACATCACTGCAGCTGATGTAATATGTTACTATTAATTTGCTGTAAATGAGTCCAACCTTAAAACACAAAACTACAAAAACTAGCCACTTCCCACTGGAGGCGAGTGTTATTCTGGTGATGCTGGTGCTGTTTGTGTCCTGACCTGCAGCTGATTTCAAACATACAGTAGATCCATAGTGTTACACCACGGCACTGCATTGATTTAAATGCATTGTCGCTGCATTAACCATATTATAATTTGATTATAGGAATAATACCAGTAATTACAGGGATAATTCAGTCTAAAAAATACAATTGATCTAATTAATCTGTGTGTGGCCGTGAGAGAAAGCTGCTGCCATTGTAAAAGCACCTTGAGTGGTCGCTGGACTAGAAAGGTGCTATAGAAGCACGTTGTAGTTGTATTTGACAAAGGTCTGCATGTAATTAATAACAAGGTTTATATACACACATTAGTAGTAGTAATAATGTAGTGCTACCTGCTAATGTGGCTATAAATAAGCCAATGTGGTGCAAAAATGTCCCTGTCCTTACATTTGTCATGCGCGCGAAATCTAACTTTAAAGACCAAAACCTTTTTTTTTTTTTTGTACCGGGCTGTAAATATATTTATTTCTGCTATAAAGTTGGAGATTTTAGCATGGTGGTCAATGGGGATTTGCGTACCTAGTGGTCAGTCAAGGAACTGCAAAAAAAAAACCTACCTCCTGGATTGCTTTAACCCGAAGTGGGAATGTTGGTGCTTGGTTGTTTATATGATAATGTACAAGAATGTCACATCAGTAAAATTCACTCCCTGCAAAATAGCTTCAAATACCTTTCACTGTTTCATCCAGGTACATCCCAGGCTCTACCAATGATGTTATTTTTCCCCTAATCAGGATCAATCTTATTGAACTCTTACGGAATTAAGTGGCATATTCAGCCCAAAATCCTCTTCTATTCCAAGTATGCATTTCTATGAATAACAATGACGGAACTTCATTCTAGATAAGCTATTGCATCTCTCCCTCTCTGGAGTAATTTTTTTCTTCAATTCCATTTTTTCATACATTTTCCCTTACATTCTGCTCCTGTACAGTTTCTTCCTTGTCTCTATGTTTATCACAGAGTCTGTGTATTTCCAAGTCACCAACCTTCCCACTGCCCAGGAATGCAATCTGTGTGTGGTTTTGGTTTTGAAACCTGTGGGTGATTATATTCTTCCCATAACATCCTAACCAATCCAATAGATGTTGTTCTATTGAAGTTGGAAGATTTATGTGTATACAGCAGCTGTCTGATTTAGATATATCAGGGCTATTAAAACACTTCTCATGAACAACCATGTCTTTTGATGGCGTTGACATTTTAATCTCCCCAATGCACATGAGCCAAAACATCACCCAGACAGAACACGAATCTCAGAGTGGTTGGTCTTTTAATGGCAGATTGATTGTGTTGCATGTGTGAAGCTGAATTTCATGTTGAGTTTTTGACCCAGAATCCACATACGAGGTCCTTTGTTTTCCATTTCTGATGATGATGTGAAACAAAAGTGGGGAGTCTGCTTCGGAAAATAAATATCCTCTGCTTTGCTGTGATGCGGCTAATTTTTGAGGGATGTCATCAAAAATCAAGGACTTCAGACTCATAAATCATCAATGATGAAATTATCTGTAATGAAATAATTTTCTGTGGACTCTCTGTCTAGAGGTGAAAGAGGTTAAACCTTTTCTTTTTAAGCCGGTTAAAACTAATTATTGAGTGACGCTGAGGTTCCATGACAGGACCTTTGAACGAGGAGCATATCCAGAAAGCCCGGTGGGATGCTGGATATACCAAAGCTGTGAACAAAACACTCACTACATTCTCATTCAACATGCAGCTCCACGCTGCCCACTAATTTAATCCAAACCTATCAGTCAAATTTTCTCCCGCCTCTCTCTAAACTAGTGTGGCTTCCCTCTCTGCTCTGTGACCATCGGTCATGTGAACAGGTAGGGTGGATTTGCTGCCACAACAAACAAGATTGCTTTGGAAAACCTTGCGCTGACTTGTTTGCAATTATTTGGTAGGCATGCATGTGTCTATTGGTAGGCATCTATGTGTCTGTATGCGTCTATTTTTTTTCTTTTTTTCTTTTTTATCTAGCTGCCTGTGGCCTCGCTGATGAGTTGATGAGATTTTCATACTTGCAAATCGTATCAACACTTTTCTCATAAATCACTTTTCAGGAATCATGTTGTGAATGTATATTGTGGATCCACTTAAAAAGAAATACTGCAATCAATTTCAGAGTGACTACTCTCTGCAGTGACATCTCATCAGTTTTCATTCATTCGTTCATTCTTTCATTTACTACACCTACTTCAATTCATTCAGGGTCACGGGTGACTGGAGCCTATCCCAGCTCCCACCCCCCCATCCCCCATCAAATTTGCCAGGGTGTACCCAAGACAGGTCAGTCCTTCACAGCATCAGCTTTCTTTGTGCTTATAAATACATTTCACACATTAATAGGTCTTAATGTGGAATATAAATACTGTTGTCACTAATAACACAATTTTTATGATTTGTACAGCCATCAACTTGGAAAAGAAAAGAAAACGCAAAAAAATCAAAATCCCATACCGAGTCCCTCATTAATTCAGATTAGTAAGTGTATTTCTACCTGCTTCTCTGACTTAAATGTACAAAATGAGAAAAACTGGTACTGTAAGTGGCACACTGTCGGCTCTGTTGTGTTGAGATACCAAAGCTGCTTTGATTATATTGTCCACACATTGTTTTATAATTTTCGGTGTAAGTTCAGCAGAGGAACATCTGTCCTATCTCACCTGCTTTTACTCTAAGGTGTATTGGCTTTTCTTTTTGTCAGTTTAATTTTCACCCTGTCAGTCTCACTTCATTCTTAATTCTCGTGTCACTGCTTTGGTACACTGACCTTCTTGCCTGCTTTTGTTTGAGTCAATTAGCCTGATCTTTATTCTTTTTAAAATCTCATCTTTGTTCCCTCATTCTCCCTCAGGCTGTCTTTGCACAGTTGTTCTGGTGTCAAATTCATTATTTTCATCACATTTTTCTAAAGTCATTTTCAGTCAAGTCAAATCTATAGTGGGCATCTATGGCTTTGGGTTTGGGTGGCTGTATTAAAGTCCTTGGAGATACTTTTAATTCTTTACCTTTTTCATCATGAGCTAGAACTCCCATATTAATTCCCAGCATTCATTAAATCATCAAGCTTCTGGTCTTGAAGATTCCCCAGGTGCAGTTTCTTTAATTTCAGCTAATGTTGTATTTGCTCTTGGGTACCAGAGTTAAGTAGACAGTGAAAAAAAATCAGAGTTCTAAGCAGGCTCTAAGCAACATGGAAAATATAAGTTCAGGAGAGCCTCATGCACTGTGGTGAGTTTTGGGAATTCAGGCTTGAATTTCTTCGGTGACCATTTTAACCTTTTTTTTCAAGTGACTCATCATTCTGGATGGATGGCTAGTGTGTCTTGGGTCTATTGGTTGTTTACAGTGTGCTAGGTTGTATTTGAAATCAGTGGTTTTGTTGGTCGTCAATTGTTGGAGTCATGGTCGCTGAGCTCTGCACCACACACTTGCTGGATGCAACAACAAACCGTCACTACACAACACAAGCTATTGAAGTTAATGTATTTTTGAGGGGAACAGTACAGTTGCTGTTGGTGCACGGGAGGCTTTATACTACAATCCAGCAGCATGTGCTCCACACTGGGAAAAAAGGGCCAAGATTATAGAAAAATAGCTGTAATGATAAGAAAAGAAGAAGCAGAATGTGCATCTACTGAGACGATGAATTCCAGCTGGGCACTAAAGTCAAGATCCAGTGGAAACTTTTGGAGAAACTCCCTGCTGAACCCCAGATCTGAGAAAATAAGCAGTTATGAGACCGGCATGAATCAAACCACAGCAATTACAGGCTTTCCTTGCGCCTCTAAAATCTTTGATAAAATTGTCTCTCCCATTTGCAGAATAATTGTTTGCATTAGGGGAATCTTTTTTTTTTTTTTTACCTTTTGGCTCATCAGAGATGTTTGAAATATCGAAGTGATTTTTGACAGCTCCTTAAGGTGGGTAAGTAAATCAGTGCAGTTAAATCAAACTTTTTTCCATCTGAGGCCACATCCACATCAGTCCATTTTCATTTTTAAAATGGTGTTTCAAAACTAACCCAACCTGTATCAGAAAAGTCTGTATCTGAAAAGATCCCTGTTCGTATAACAGCACTGTTCTGTGAACACAGATCACCTGGGCATCCATGCTCAGTGCAAACAGGCTGAAAACTCTGCTGGGAATAACCTTTTCTGCAGAATGTACTTAGATTGGCTTTCTTCTTGTGCACATAGGCGCAAGATCCCATTAAATGCAGACCTTGGTTATATACCGGCTGATACTGAGGACAACAAAGTCAGCAGCTCTTGCTGTTGCATCTCCACATTGTTGTTTACACCTATTGTTAAGGCGCATCTTTGTGTTGTCTTCAAGTAATTATTGTGGCATAGTGTTCTAGGATTCAGCCAAAACTAAGGTTATTATTCTTGGCCCCAAATCTTTCTTTTTGGCCAATCATCTATTTTGCATTATATTATGCATGATAATTTGCACATAAATGACAGAAGTGTTGGTGATAAGGAAATTAACTTGACTTAAACACAGGTATTAGCGCTCAATGTGAGGAGCACATTCAACAAAGATATTGTTAAAGCAAAAGATGTGTGCACTTTAAAAACTAAACAATTAAATTTCTGACTTACTCGTTGATATGCTGAACTCAAAAACCAAAACAATGAAATTCCACATCTTGATCAATTTAAATTGGGAGAGAAAAAAAAAAATCACACAAGCACACAAAATAAATTACAATAAATAACAACAGCAGAAAACAGTTTCATTTGTGGGAATTCTGAACTGCAGTGTCTTTGCGCACTGCCACCTGCTTGGTTGAATTACTCTATTTTTACTTAACACGTATGTATGTTTTCTCTCTGGATAATATTTGCTGATGAAGCCAGCAAAGTTGTTGCCGTGTTCAGCATAATGTTCATTCACTGTAAATGAAGCTTGAACACAAAGAAATATTCATTACTGCTGCAGTAGTCCCCAGTGTGTGAGCTTTTTGTGAGAACTTATGGTCCTCCAATTGTTTCCACTTTACTTGTGGGAAATCCTATCCTGCATAAACAAAATTACTTTGGCCAATACTGCAGTTCCTTTTTTTTTTCCTTCCATCAGAGCTTTTTCAAGTTTTTATTGAAGGAACTCCTCACCTGCAGAAGGAAACTGAATATACCACAAAAAAACAATCATTCTCCATCTGTGTTATGCCAAGTCCCATGTATATGTATAAATGTCAGCTGGATTCTGCTCATGCAGACTTGCATGCTCATTTTTACAGTTATGTAGCCTGATAGATCTGGCTGTCACTACAGCAGACAGTCCCTCTCAGCTGCAGTCAGAGAAGAAGATGTTTACCCCATCGTGCATGCTGGCCGATCCCAGGCGGGATGTAAATGAAGAATTTCCTTTGTCTAAAACAAATCACTGCACTTACATAAGTCCCTGCACTTGCTTCAGTTACCTACTCACCTCGTCCACTGTGTGGGTAACATGTGACAACAGCTAAAAATCTAGTTGGCCTGCTCATCATGTCTCAGTCTAATGTACATTCAGAAGTACTGAAAGGAGGGGGAATCAAACCCTAAAATTTAAAGGCTAATAAAAACCATTTATTGGAGCTGATTCAAGATACAAAGGGCCCGATCTTCCACCAGATCTCCTAAAGCCGCTATTTAGGAATATGATCTTGGCCATAGGCCCCGATTGTACACTTTCCACTACCGCTAGCCACTACCCACTAGCCACTACCCGCAAGTTGCGGGTTTAGGAACCTCCGCTAACCGCTAATGCAATCTTCTGCTCCCTAAAGCCGCTACCCATTATGCCGACTTCCTTACTCACTTTGTAGGTGTGGCAATGGGCGTGTCTTTTGCCCTTCCCGCACACTCAGTGTGGTAGCAGGTGATCTGACCACCCACTGCCCGCAACCAGCATGTTGGCGCGTACAGGAGCGCATCCAAATGACATCAATGTGCGTCCACCTGGTCACATGTGGACATGCACAAAGGGCTCTACCTCTGGAATTAAGTCTTGTATAAAAAGTGTGGTTTGGCCTCAGTTGAACTCCTGAGAAAATAGCAGAGATCGTCTTAGGTGGCTTGGTCGCCAGTTAAACCATAGACGACTAGAGTGCGTTTTACTGGAGGGCAACCAACTATCTGGGACTTTCAGGCAGCCGATAGGAATTGTCTGTGTAAATATATTTTATGTTATATATCAGTGCAGAGGAGGAGGAGGAAAGGAAGAGGAGGAAACTCTACGGCAGAGTCCCAGATGAGCTGCGATGAGAGCTGCTCCGATCTGGATGAAAAGATGCTCCATAGCGGTTTGCGGGTAGCGCAACCTGCTCTTAAAGGCAATGGCTTACTGATGCATTGATTGGTTTAACAGGTGGAACACCCTCCTATGCATAATGTAGCGGGTAGTGCAGGTGGGATAGCGGGTTTAAGCAAGGTAGATGATTGCGTTTTTTTGCGGGGGAATGCCCCTCCCGCTACCTGCTGCTATCCCTAAATAGCAGCTTTAGAAGATCTGGTGGAAGATTGGGCCCATACTGTCTGTATCAAAAGCCTTATTTCTACATCAAACTTAATGAGACAACTTCTCTAAGGTCAGAACGTTAAAATAGTTCCCCCAAAAAACATATTTAGAGTGCTTTTTGAATCACTTTTTGCTGGAATAATGTCAAAGAGGGAATTCAAGGAAATGGTAATGTAAAGCAAATGAAATCCAACAATTGTTGTCGCTTTTGCAAGCAGAATTTGAGAATGGCCGCTGTGTTCAAACATGAGAAAGACAGGGCTTGTTGAGGTTGCTGCTGCTCAACATCCTCTGTAACTGTTGATGCCAAAACTGATTCAGATGACTGCTGTTAGTCAGTCGCAGCCATCTTTGCTGTTTAGCATCCAGGCTAAAACGTGGCAGCTCTGTCATCATCGTGTTAAGACTACCCTGAGACTCTCTACAAGGATGTGATTGGCCTCCCAAGACTTTTGGACAAAGTTAATGAGCTCAAACAGGTGGTAGCTAGAAAATACCTGCCAAGCAAATTCAAATTTGCCGGCGGTGCGTCTGGATTTCTAGGCTTTATAGACAGGAGTTTCGAGACAGTTTTGCTCTGCAGTTTAAAAACAGAAACTGAATGACGAGGGGATGAGCTGGAAGAAAGTGCCTGTCAGCCTGCAGGAAATCCTTCCCTGAGTGAACAGCAAACACAGCAGAACAACATGTCTGATCAATAACCAACCAGCCATGATTTCCCTTCATTTACTTCACTTTGAAATGTCAGAGTATCACCGGGAACAGACATCCAAGGTGTTGCCTACTGATAACAGACTTTAAGGATGGCACATCCTTCTGGACATCATCATCTGGACTTCATCTATTCTTTTCCTTTAGATGATATAGGTACATCTTTTATTGCTTTATTGATCAGTTCTTAAAGTGACTTTGGATAAGAATGTAAAATGGTGATGACACTGGCTACTGTAAAGGGACAACGTGAATTATGAATGGTTTAACATTCTTTTGAATGTACTTTACGTTTACGCTCATATTTACGCAGTAACATTGTTGGGATATATGTGATCTTTGAGACATAAAAAGTAAATGCTAATCAAGTAAACCATCACGTATTTTGGGATTAAAGTGAAGGTTAAAGTTATGTACTGTATGTCTCAGGGAAATCCATTCAACGTAATAAAGCTAAGTGACAGACACACAGGCTGTGTGCGTGTGTGCGCACAGATGAACGTGTGTGAAAACATTAACTGGTGTTTTCTTTGTAATATTAGGGGACAACAAAGATCAAAATATAAAACACATGTCCCTCTCAAATGAAAATGTGTCTCACTGTTTTAACGGTGGCAAAAAGCAGCTTTTTTTTTAGAAAGACCTTTAGATTGTTAAAAAGCAAAGCATCTCTAAAAGATGCTATTGTGGTGTAATGCTGTGTGACAGAATTAAAACTTGAAGAACTCATCAAATTTCTCCTTGAAGCTTCTTCTTGCTAACAATGTGGGAAAACTTGAAAAGCTGAAGGGAGCAGACTATATGGCTGCTGCATTTTGGTTTGTACATGGCATGTGTCAAGGGTTGTAGCCTGACACATTGTGATTGATTACCCTACTGCCATCCTATTTGTTATGGATCTGCCTCCTGGCATCGCAGCCTGTGACTGAATAATAATGACCCTGATAAACAATTAATTTCTTTGTTTGCAACAAGAGAGCATTGGACTTCACCAATGACATTAAAGGTTATTCAGGCTTTGTTAACTGACCCTGTCACATTTGAGCCAAAAGTTTAGACGTACATGTTCAGTTAATTAAGACCCTCCTTGCAGTTCTAGTGATATAAATCAGCCTTTCTCAACCGGGGTGTTGCAGCACACTGGGGTGTCGTCTGGCTGCTTCAGGGGTGTCGTCAAAAAAATGACCTAATCTGACATTTCATATACAGTGGTACCACTACTTACGACATTTCTACATACAAAATTTTCAGGTTACGAAACGCGTCAAAGGGAAAATATTGCCTCTCTTTACGAAAGAAATCTTAGGATACGAAAGGCAAAAATACAGCATGCGCTGCTACTCACAGCTCCCAGAGTTTACCGAACATAAACATAGCTATCGGCTCTATATCTCGGTTTGAAAGCGGTCTGTCCAAGCTGCTCTGCCATTTTTCTATCGCTTAGCATCTTCCTGGCATCCCATTGTCTGTGTGAGCGTAAACCAGAAACCCAGGTAAACGAACAATTTTTACCTCCGCCAAAGAGGTTAGGTTTTTGCCGGCGTTTATCTGTCTGTCTGTGTACAAGATAACTCAAATAGTTATGGATGAATTTTGATGAAATTTTCAGGAATTGTCAGAAATGTGAAAAGGAAGAACTGATTTCATTTGGGGTGTGATCCGAAAGAAATCCTGGGTTCTGAATCACTTTCAAATTTTCGATAATTGTTGCGTTTAGTGGAGGTCTGCGCTCTCTGAGTGTTTTTCTAGTTCTAACATGTATTTCTTACAGATTTTATGTCATTTCATGTATTATTTATAATTTATAAAAAAAAAATGTTCAAATTTTGGGGGGCTTGGAACTGATTAGGGCATTTACATAGAAAACGCATCTCTACTTAAGACATTTTCAGGTTATGAAACTACTTCCAGAACCAATTAATTTCCTAAGTAGACTGTATAAATATATGAATGCATACATAAATACATACTTTTTGCCTATGAATGAATGAATGAATGAATGAATGAATGAATGAATGAATGAATGAATGAATAAATAAATAAAATATATGATTGGACATGAAATGAATAATAAAAATATGTCTCACATGCCCATTTCCCAATGTTAACAACGTCAGTACGGGGTCAGCGTAAGGTCAACGTGATTGCCCAGTTAGCTTACGTCGTAATATCATTTAACCTTTGGAAATTTATTTTACAGACAGCAAAGAGAACTTTTTAGCAGCATCATGGATCGTTTTCTAAAAAGAAAAGCCCCACAGGAATGGAACATCACAGAGGAGCCGACTTCTTCATGCAAGCCTTCATCCACCAGCTCTGAATCTGCACCCTAGGTCGCAAAGGTAGCTGCTAGCGATAAGGCTAAAAAGAGGCAATACAAGGATGATGGATGGAAGCAAGCACATCACGGATGAAAAGAAGCTTTCCTGCTGAGGCCTACTCTGGTGCAGTTATTGTGTTCAGGTTATTTAAACAAATTAAAGGTGATGTTTACAGTCGGAGCGATGCAGTGTGGCTTTGGATTTTATTTTACTCTGGGGTGTTGTGAGATTTTATTCACTTTTGAAAGGTGTCGTGACTGAAAAAAGGTTGAGAAAGGCTGCTATAAATCATGTAACGTTCTTTTTTTACTCAGCCATCCCACCTTAACGAAGCTCCTCTGGCTTGCAGGATGAAGCACAGCAAAGGCAATCACACTTGCCAAGAGGACTCCTGAGAGCTGATCATCACTGTAGTGGCACACACTGTCTGTCAAGCCTGTGTGATGGTCACACTACTGGAAAACGAATTAAAACCATGACAACATCCCTATCCAACCCAGCCGGATAGTTCAAAAAGGTGTTGGGTGAAAACACTGGCCAAAGCTGTTAGCTGTCTAAAATAAACATTGCACACCTCTTCAGTTCACACAGGTCCCAGCTGATGCTCACGAATTGGGTGACACAGCCATCATAATCCACTGACCTTGACTGCAATGCAGCAGGCAAACATTGCAACTGATCACTTCAGTGCTACAGCACAGCATGACATAGATTGGTATCTCAGCACAACAGGCCTTTTCTAAGTGCTAAGCAAATACCTGGGCAGAGAGACTGAGTCTCAGATAGCATAATACACTCAGCTGCTCCAGGGCTCATCTCTCCTGCTCAAAAAACGTGAACGTGAGTCCTTTCACACAGCTCAGGGAAGTGGACCAAAGAGAAAATTAGGAGAAGCAGGCCACAAACGAAAATGCAGCGGTACAAGGAGATCACGGTGGTGTGAAGAGGGGATTGAGGATTTTTCTCAGCTTTCAATTTCGAGTCCGTATCTTTCAGGTGAGCCAATTACTGGATTGAAGCCAGTCCAAGAATTTCATCAAGGTGAGCAGCATCTATTCTTTACACCTGCATTAAATGGGAACCGATCCAGCCGAGGTCCCAAAGTTCATGAGCGTGAAATATAGCCAAAGTAAAAATCTTTTACCAGGCCCAAAACCACTGCTCTAAAGCTCTAATAGGACGCCACATTTAATATCTCTCCTGATTAACCCATGTCACTTTAAACTGCAAAGCAACCCTCTGTAGAAAGTGCCTTATTCTCTGTTACAAAACCAGAGTAACAGGGAGAGGAGAATGAATCCAACTGAAACTTCCATGATGGCCAAATGTCATTTGGCAGACAATAAACTTCACCTGTTTTAACCAGAAATTAAGGAAATATTCTTGTTCTTTTATGTTTTCATTGTCAACTTGTCTTTTTGAGTTACATTTTTTGATCCATCAGTGTAATTGTTTTCTTTAAAGGAAAAAAAAAAACTCCATTCTTTGTGCTTTGTGTTAGAATGATACTTTTGTTCTTTAAAACACATCCATATTTCAAAGAATGTCTTTTATTTCACCAGTAAAATAATTAGTGCTGAAGAAGGAAGAGGTGGGAGGGAGGAAGTGAGACCATTTACTGATACTGTACTACCTTGGCTCACATTGAGTCTAATACTTTCTTGTTGTAGGTGAAATACTAAGAATTGTGTGCTTTGACTCTTAGTTTTAAACAAGATCAACCAAGATACCATATTACATCCAATGTGCTTTATCTTTAAAAATGCTGGATTCATAGGGCTTTTATGACCTCATTTTAAGTTGAACATCAAATATCATTCAAACAAAAATAAAAGGTGAAATTATGATATGGTGAGCAACTTCAGTAAAACCACAGTCTTTCCAGGAACAATAATGCCAACAAGTGTTATTAAATGGATTTTGTTTTTCATTACCTCCATAATTTGTGGTTCATGTAAAAGGTCTGTGAAGTTACAAATCCTGAAAATTCACAACAATGGGAATTATTTTCTCCCACAGAAGATGTTGATTTTGAAATGCCCTAAAACCCTGTGTGCTGGCTTTTCAGCCATTTGTTATTTTAACATGACATCCATGGCAGTTTATGACACAGGACTATGTCTCCGTAGATGAGAAAAGCAGACGTTAACCACAATGTCCTGCTGGTCTTGAGCAAGAATGTTGGGGACTTTCCACTCAAGGAAGCACTGAGTTAGGCTCACCATACGTGAAACGTTTCCTATGACAGAGCATGTAAACTCTGACTCTGACAGCATAGGCTTTACAGAGACAAACACTGGATTCCCTGACATTATGGAGAACCTGGGAAACACTATACAAATCCACTGGAAATTGAAAGAAATATGAAAAATACAAAAGCCACCCAACAAACATTCCTGCAATCCCTGAATACTGTTTCAAAATTGTGTACTTCCTCCTACATAAAAGAAGAGATTAGACCTCACATGCAACAGGAAAGCAACTGGATTCTTGAATTACGAACAAAAGAGACTGAGCCATAGAAAAGAGGTAATGATGACCAATTTGTCTCTTAGAGGAGGAAAAAATTAGGACGCGGTTATCGGAACACTCTAAGAGAAGAGATATAGGTTGATCATACACCTTGTGACCAGTAATGATGAATACTTCCATATGTAAGAAGTATTTATGACGCTCCTCACCTCTGCATTCTGGGAAGGACAAGTTATTGGTACAGAGAAATTCTAGAATATAAATTACTGGCAGCCTTTGCATTCTCTTGCAAAAAGAAAACCTGCACTCATCAGAATCCCGGTTGATAAGCCAGCACTTGAAGCTTTCCTGACAAGTACAACTTGAGGAAACTGAAAAGTTGATGTAATAAGAGTCTGAATCTGAGGATGAAATGGGACAAACTGGAACACTGACAACTCGGAAGAGCACAAAAGCTCACACACTCCCAGAAACCAAACCATTTCAGCAAGAGGACACGTTCTGGTCCCCTACCCTCCCCAACTCCACAACAAACCTTGTCTATGAATCACACTGATCACAGAAGTGAAACTCTGAAAATTTGCAGTTTCAAGAAATATGTGAGCATATGTTTCTGTAACCCCTGTTATTCTACTAACTCTTGTTAAACAGACCGGTCCATCCTACAGCACTGAGGAGGCTAGAAATTAAGCTCAGTATTATTCCTTAATCCCACATTGTGGCACCAAACAGTCTTGGGCTAAGGTAAGACCAGGGCATGCTCTGACAGAAGCTCACACGAGTATCTACCACTCACTACCGCTGCTCTGAGAGCAAAGACTAGAGCACGCCAGGGCAGCTGGAGGGTCCAAAACAGATTCTTGGGTGCACGGGACTGTCCTCGCTTCCCCAAGCTCTCCTTGTAGACAAGAAAGTGGCCCTTGTGGGGGTTATGCAGCACTCCTGCTCTGACAACTAAAGATTTGAGGTCTGCAAAGGACTAATTCAAGTCAAGTTGCTGAATGCTTTGAATGATGATTTATTACTTTGTGAATATGTGTGTTATTTTGAAACTGAAGTCTCTGTATATTTCAGAACTTACAAATTTTGTCGTGTCAGTATGTGAAATTTCAAAGAAGCTCATCTCAGTTGCTGTAGTGTTACAAATTATATCAAGTAAGGGACTATGCTGCTGATCACATCCTTTTTAGTGTGAAGATGTGTACATGATGTAAGTGAAGCTCAAAGAAAAATCAGCATTAAGGTCTTGTTTGCTGGAAAAAAAAGCAAAAAAAAAAAAGTTCCAGCTTTACTTCTTTTGATAAATATTGTCCCATTAATAATTAGGGAGGGAACATTATCCCGATGGATTGTCTGTAATTTATAAGCATAAGTTCCTTCTGAATCAAATCATTTTGTATTTATCTGCTGCATACATTACCACCTCTGCGATGCCTCACATGTATTCAATATTCTCTTTTTTCAGGTCTCAACAGCTGTCTTTGCTTTTGATGATATATATATTTATTTATGCATATCACATACTGTAAATATAGAGAGAAATACAGAAATTTTCCTTTATCAGTATTAATTCTAGTAGAAGCATGTTTTATTTTTCTGTAATTACTATTAATGGTCCTAGGTTTATGTCTAAGCAAACCAGTTAAGTTAAAGCCTGAAGATCTGAAGCGTTTCTGCTTTAGAGTTCGGTTATGCATGAAGTCAAAATTTATCCAAATCACTGAAATCTACAACCTAAAAACTCTTAATGAAACAAGACAAATGTTATTCCCACACATGACACATATCCTTTCGAAATGAATGCACTGGAAACTCCTTTTTTGTGTCACTTAGTGAACTATAAAGGGCAATAAATATTCATTCCCTGCACATGGAATGCAATTATAGAGAAAAATAAGGCTGTACATACTGTCAAGTACTTGAGGATAGCTTTCATACCCTGGCTATAAGCTGCCTGCGTGACAACAAGGCCGACATGCCCTTCACTGATAAACATTTTAAAAGAGTGATTGTGGCCGCTAAGGTCATTTGTCTTAAAGAGAGATAATAAGCACAATAGCAAGCTCTCATTCTGTTTGTAGGGCAGAGAGAAACAGGCAAACCGCACCATTTTATACATTTACTATCAAAATGAATCCTGGTCAGGAGTTTTATTTATTTATTTGTTTTTGACTGTGTTAGGCTCTCTGTACTCACACCTTTGGTTCCCACACTTGACAGATTTGCACTCAGCGATCAAAGGAGGCAGTTACAAAGTTGCACAACTGCAAGTGCTTCAGTGAACTGGTTTCCAGTGTAAAACTCTTAGTCCAGTACCTGTTCTGTTTTAGAAGCCATAGAGATAGAGATATAGATAGATAGATAGAGAGAGATATAGATAGATAGATAGATAGATAGAGATATAGATAGATAGATAGATAGAGATATAGATAGATAGATAGATAGATAGATAGATAGATAGATAGATAGAGATATAGATAGATAGAGATATAGATAGATAGAGATATAGATAGAGAGATAGAGATAGAGATAGAGAGATAGAGAGATAGAGAGATAGAGAGATAGATAGATAGATAGATAGATAGATAGATAGATAGATAGATAGATAGATAGATAGATAGATAGATAGATAGATAGATAGATAGATAGATAGATAGATAGATAGATAGATAGATAGATAGAATATAGTCGTGCTATTAATTGTACTAACAGACCTCTGCAGCTGTCTGTGGGCTGGCCTGGAAGGGTCCAAGAATGATCATCTCTCATGTCCGCCACCTAAACATTTAAAACAGGAGGCCCCGCTGCCAATGTTCACAAGCTACAGCCGAACATTTCAGGGCCTTTTCAAGCAGAAATCTGCTGGGAGTCACAGTGACAGAGCAGGCAAGTTGCGGGCTGACGCCAGTTGGCCTGCCTGCCTGTGGTCGTTCTAACCCCACGTGGAAAGAGCTAACTGACAAGAGGTTAACTACTAGTTCTAGTTTCGGCTGAGGTCGTTTTGAAAGCAACACTAGAAATAAGGCTGTTTGGACAGATGTGATCAGAATGAATATTAAGTAATAAGAACATTATCAGAACTTGTTTTCTGAGTTGTTTTCTAAGTTCTGAAGCTGGAAATAGCTAATGGAACCCTCTCCAAAGTCAGACCTATAACTTGTTCAACTCTTAAAGGGGTCATTCCATCGTATTTTCATTAACTTTGCAGTGGTCTCTAGTCTGAAATAATGCTCCTGTGAGTTGGTTTTGTTGTGGAAAAAATAAGATCCGATCTCGATGAGAAAATCAGAATAGAATTTATTAAAGAGAAAAGAAACAAAAATACAAAAATCTTATGTGCACATAAGGAGAGCTGTCAGTCAGTACTCCACAGAATACTGAATGAGGACTCTGTCTTTACAGAGAGGGCCGTTTTCTTTTATGCCAAGACAAAAGATGTTGATTCCTCTACAGGTCTGCATACAGAGTAGATCACAGCAGGTGGAGGGGAAGGCAAAGGGACATTTTTCTTAAATGAGACTGATAATTGAGTTTAGCGATATTATACAGTTCCTTGATCAAGAGCTTAGTTATTTGATGATAATTGAATTTAGGAATGTTTATTCAAAGTCACAGCTAACCCCCTGCTGGTGTTTCCTTGATCAATGAATCACAGCTGTCTTCTCTTGCCTTTTGTCAGACATTTGGTCTTGTTGATTATGATGTGTATTGGTCTTGTTAAGAAAGACAAATCACTTTTAAACATATTATTAAAGACAAATAGAATGAACAAAACCAAATAAAAATTTCCTCCACAGTTTCAACAAAAAATATGCTACGGTTGTTTTGTTTCAAGCTGTTTTAATTAGGTGAAAACGAGGGCAGGAATAGTACGAGAGGATTCTCATGGATATTAATGATATGCAAACGTATCGCCTCTGACTGGCTAACAGCACTGTGACGCTCCCTCTAGTGGGTTCTCCTTCAGTTGGTTTCTGTCAACTTACAGTATCTCACAAAAGTGAGTACACCCCTAATGTTTCTGCAAATATCTAATTATATCTTTTCATGGGACAACACTGAAGAAATGACACTTTGATACAATGTAAAGTAGTCAGTGTACAGCTTATATAACAGTGTAAATTTACTATCCCCTCAAAATAACTCAATACACAGCCCTTAATGTCTAATAAAAGCAACTAATGCCAACATATAGCGTGTCCCAAGTTTCACCTTCTGAATGCAAATAGAACGACGCCACATCAAGGTCATAAACGCAGCAACAGACTTGTGGCTTGATATTCTAACAGATTACATTCAAGTGGAAAGAAAGTATACCTTCTTACATTTCTAAGGTTTTACACATCAGTACATTACACCCTTTTACTATGTATTAAACAAAAACTAAGCCAAAGTGCAGAGGCAGTGTGTGAAAAACCAAGCACAAATGCTGTCTTTTTTAGATTGTCAATGTCAATGTTTAGATTGCCAACTGTTGAAGATATCGAAGCTTTAGTCTATAAAGCTTCAAGATGTAGAAACCATGTTATCAGTGTGAGAATTTGGGGAAGAAGAGAAGGTGTGACTGATTTTATAATCCACCACTTTCTGTTATAGTCGGTAGAAAAGAAACACTTTATCTGTACACTAAATTGATTCTGGGCATGTCAGATCAGAATTGAAGCACAAACCTGAGTTAAAATATTTCACATGCACTCTATTGCTTACATCATAAGAGATGACTTATTGGGTCTGCTTTGATAAATACACTCTTCCATGAGACTTCCCTCTTAACTTTAAAAAAAAATGAACATCTATTATTGTTTTGTTAAGGTTCGATATTTGACAGCACTCATGAAATAGTCACAAAAGTCTATCATGTAGCCACATAACAAATTTTGATTCCCTTCATGCCAGAAGCTCTCAAACCTTTTTTTCAGATTTTCCAGGTGTAAGAATTTGTATGTCCACACCTTTCAGGCCTTATGTTACTGCATCTCAGAGGTAAATAATAAGAGTATCTTTTTAAGCCATTGTTAATTCCAGTTTCAAAGCCATAATAAATCTGGCCCTGGTGTCCATTGGGGAATGAAACTAGATGGGATGCTGGAAATATAACTTGTTTATTAATTTATTTATTTTGGATGAGGAAGGATTAGCTGCAACAATCTAAGGATTTCAAGTCATGTAGACTATGATTCTTTCAAAAAGATGATGATCTATTGGGACAACCTGATGACAGGCCTTGTGTGAGAATGAGAAGGTGACATGAGAGCTAAGCTACAATAGAAAACTCAATTTAGCAGTCTTTCTCCATTCGAATTCTCACCCCACAAGCGTTAAATAATGATAGAAAGAAAAAAAGATTGCAGCTACAAGCCACCGTAATGAGTTTTCTCCACTGGGTGGCTGCTCCTTCTCTGTGTTAAAAAGATTTCTGTGATTCTGCAAAATGATTGCCACTGAACCATAGCTCTTTTGCATTGTGAGAGGCACACACACACACACAGGTTCAGGCGACTAATGTAAATGCCAGGTTTTGTTTGGGGATGTCCTCGGCCATGACCAAGTGGGAAGGCAGAGCAGACACTCTAAGGATTGCTTCCTCCATCTGGCCTGACAGAGATGAGGGTTCATCCACATTAAGTAGTTTGTGAAAAGACTGTGTATGTTCCCTTAGAATTAACACTTGGCTCTTTCTTGTCAGAATCCCTGAGTCTTTCTTGTCATTAATTTTATATTTATACTGTGTTCTTAGTTCTATTTAAACTCCACAGACAGACTCAAATCTTACACATGTACACTCCGGCTTAACTTCATTCTCATTTGTCTCGAAAACTGCTCCAACTCTGAAATTGATTTCTTTCTGCCTGGAGATCAGAGCCTTTTCCACTCCTTCTGCCAACCCCACTACTTTTTTATATTGACAAAAAAATGGCAAAAGCAAAATAGGAAAGTAGGAGCAGAATAGGAAATGGGAATCTTTCTCTCCCTCGTCTTCTATAGGTTCTAAAGTGAAATGAAAAGCACCTGTGAAATGGTAATTCTTCTACCAAAAGGCAAAAACGAAATGCGAGCACCCTTATTCCCCCTCAGAGCCATACATGCAGAGGATGAGTTATAGACAAGTCTTTGTATATTTGTGATTTAGAAAGAAGGTATCCTCCTCATGAGATGCATTAATTAACCCTCACTTAGTTCTATGGAGCACACCACCACCACTCACCCTTTTCAGATATTTGGACTTTCAAAATGGGTCGCTTATAAAGCCATCAAAGTTCAATCCCAAATCAAAAGATCTAGATGATGTAGATTAGTAGTTGACACAGGGCCAGTGACATCAGCAGGTGATTGTAATTATGATTTGGTACAAAAGCATCCATGAAAATTTGCTGAGGATCTTCACTTACAGTGCCCTGTGAAAGTATTTGGCCCCCTTGAACTTTTCAACCTTTTGCCACATTTCAGGCTTTAAACATAAAGATATAAAATATACATTTTTTTGTCAAGAATCAATAACAAGTGGAACACAATCTTGAAGTGAAATTAAATGTATTGGATGTTTTAAACTTTTTTAACAAATAAAAAACTGAAAAGTGGGGCGTACAATATTATTCGGTCCCCTTTACTTTCAGTGCAGCAAACTGACTCCAGAAGTTCAGTGAGGATCTCTGAATGATCCAATGTTGTCCTAAATGACTGATGATGATAAATGGAAACCACCTGTGTGTAATCAAGTCTCCGTATAAATGCACCTGCTCTGTGATAGTCTCAGGGTTCTGTTTCAAGCTCAGAGAGCATCATGAAAACCAAGGAACACACCAGGCAGGTCCCAGATACTGTTGTGGAGAAATTTAAAGCCGGATGTGGATGCAAAAAGATTTCTCAAGCTTTAAACATCTCAAGGAGCACTGAGCAAGCAATCATATTAAAAATGGAAGGAGTATCAGACTACTGCAAATCTACCGTCCCTCTAAACTTTCATCTGGAACAAGGAGAAGACTGATCAGAGATGCAGCCAAGAAGCCCATGATTACTCTGGGTGAACTGCAGAGATCTACAGCTGAGGTGGGAGAGTCTGTCCATAGGACAACAATCAGTCGTACACTGCACAATGCCGGCCTTTATGGAAGAATGGCAAGAAGAAAGACATTTCTCAAAGTTATCCATAAAAAGTCTTGTTTAAAGTTTGTCACAAGCCACCTGGGAGACACATCAAACATATGGAAGAAGGAGCTCTGGTCAGATGAAACCAAAATCGAACTTTTTGGCCACAATGCAAAACAATGTTTGGTGTAAAAGTAACACAGCTAATCACCCTGAACACACCATCCCCACTGTCAAACATGGTGGTGGCAGCATCATGGTGTGGCCCTGCTTTTCTTCAGCAGGGACAGTGAAGATGGTTAAAACTGATGGGAAGATGGATGGAGCCAAATACAGGAGCATTCTGGAAGAAAACCTGTTGGAGTCTGTTAAAGACCTGAGACTGGGATGGAGATTTATCTTCCAACAGGACAATGATCCAAAACATGAAGCCAAATCTACAATGGAATGGTTCACAAATAAACATATCCAAGTGTTAGAACGGCCAAGTCAAAGTCCAGACCTGAATCCAATCCAGAATCTGTGGAAAGAGCTGAAGACTGCTGTTCACAAACGCTCTCCATCCAACCTCACTGAGCTCCAGCTGTTTTACAGGAAGAATGGACAAGAATTTAGTCTCTGGATGTGTTAAACTGACAGAGACAAACCCCAAGAGACTTGCAGCTGTAATTTCAGCAAAAGGTGGCGTTACAAAGTATTAATGCAAGAGCGCCAGATAATATTGCACGCCCCATTTTTCAGTTTATTCGTTAACCATTGTGTGATGTTAGGGTCTTTTGGACCCATTTTCAATCTTTACTAAAATAAAAATCATACAAGTAATACTTTTTTCAACTTGAAACTCATTGTCCTTGGCTTATTTTATGTGAGGGGCATATAGGAGAACTTTTCTGGGGGGATCTCCCACTCTACACCCCCCTTCACATTTACATCACACAGAGGGTGTTTGGGTCCAAAGGACCCCAATGTAAAACAATAGGGCAGTAGTCTACTCTACAGCTTTAGCGTGAACATTGGAATAGGACCATATAGATTGTTGCATACCTTTACTTGCCTTCCTTCTACCAGAGACTAGAATACCTGAACAGTGGGTGGAGTGGGGGATATATTTTTCCCAATCAAACTTGACCCAAGGGGGAGGGGCTTCGCTACAATGCCAATATGCAACAGGAATCCTACATCCCAGCCCCTGTGTGTGCTAGAGACATGATGCATGCACCAGGGGGTCAACAGGGACAGCCCTGGGTGCACCTTACTGTCCCACAACCACCCTTGATCAAAGGGGGCGGGGTTTCGCTACCACACCACCCGCAACACAAATACCCACAATCAAGCCCCTGTGTGAAATCAGTTCCATGCAATAAATATCAATAGTACTGAAGGCCTGCTTTCCTTTATTTATAAGCAAGTTGACTGCAGTATTGTTCATAACTGTTTTACTGTATTTGATGTATTTATACACTGAAGGAAAAAAGAAACGCACCATTTTCGTTTTCTCAATTTTTCCAAAAATATTATAGACAGTGAAAAATTACAGACTACAATGAGTTTAGTACAATTTTGAGTCAAAATGAAATCACTGTTTTCATGGTTCCGGTTGATTGATTTTGATCAGCAATAACAATTGTAGTTTTGTATAATCACCTATGTCTGGGTCATGAGTAAAACTCAGAGATGAATTGGACCTGTCCTCAATTGTGCATAACCATTCCCTATAAAAAGACACCAAAATGGATAAAAAGCACATTTGTTCACGATGCCACGACTACAGCAACCAGAGAGAGATCGTGCCATTGGCATGCTTCAAGCTGGAAGGAGCACACGGGCTGTAGCCAGGGTGTTTAGAGTCCATCACTCTACTGTTGTACGCCTTGCTGAGTGTTTCCAGACCACTGGATCCTCCAATGACCGTCCAAGATCTGGTCGACCACGTGTCACAAACGGCCGCACAGGACCGAAGCGAAATCGGCTGTCACATCTCCGTGACAGGTTTCGACCAGCAACAAGAACTGCTGCTGAAACCATTGGGACCCATCAATTATCAGTGTCCTTGAGGCGAATGGTGGTCATGTTAATTACTGACAATCGAATCAAATAACTGTGTTTTTGTTTACTGTGATGCTTTATTGTTTGGTCATGTTATTGCTATTGAAACTGTCACAAGCATTGATTATTTGGGTCTGAATATCAGGGACAGGTATATGGTTGATGTGCACATGTAATATTTCCATTAAAAATAAGTAACCAAAAGAAAATGTGGTAAAAAAGCAGTGGTGCGTTTCTTTTTTCCTTGAGTGTAGATAATATAGAAGAGGTCAAGGTACATGGTACCTGATATGGTCTAATAATAGTATCAATAGTGGCATGGAGGTCAGACTCCACCCCCTTGGACCAATGTAGATTGGGGACTGGTCATATACCACCCACAAGCAACACCCTGGTGAAGATAGTGTGTCTTTGGCTCTCACAAGGGCTAAGTTGTGGGATTCGTCGCATGCATGATGGCAAAACTCCACCCCCCAAGGTGACAGTCAGTACAGGGAAGGTCAGTGACATCACAGCAATGCACCAGTAACCCTCCAGTGAAGACAGCGTGTCTCTAGCCCACACAGAGGCTGAGAAGTGGGAGTTGTGGCGTGCGTGATGGCGAAACTCCGCCCCCAAAGGTCGAGGTCATCATACGGAGGGTCAGTGATGTCAAGGCTACCCACCAGTAACCCACTAGTGAAAATAGCATGTCTCTAGCCCACACAGAGGTTGAGAAGTGGGATTTGTGGCGTGCGTGATGGCGAAACTCTGCCCCCAAAGGTCGAGGTCATCATAGGGACGGTCAGGGATGTCACAACTAGCCACCAGTAACCCTCCAGTGAAGACAGTGTGTCTCTAGCCCACACAGAGGCTGAGAAGTGGGGCTGATGGCGTGGAAAAAAAAAGCATTTCGAATAGGCTCCGCCCCCTCAGGTTGGAGAAACCTAGTGGTAGGTCAGTGACCTAAAGGGCATCCTCAAGTTTCCTCCGGTGAAAAACAGAATGTCTCTAGCCTGCACAAAGGCTGAGTTATGGTATGAAACCCCAAGGGGTCCAAAGGACCCCTTAACACCCGGAGAATGCAGAAAACCACACAAGGGTTAAAAAAGGTTTAAAATATCCAATGAATTTTGTTCCACTTCAATTAAAAAAATTAATTTTTATATCTTTATGTTTGAAGCCTGAAATGTAGGCAAAAGGTAGAAAAGTTCAAGGGGGCCAAATACTTTCGTAAGGCACTGTAGGAACAAATGCGTGAGAAATCACTGAAATGTGTGGAAAACAATGATCTAATAAAGACTCATTTGCATATTTCTCCTTCTATACTGATTAAGCAAAGGAATCTGGAGGAATTTCAGAAATGAAGGAAGTAAGCCTAAACTAGACATACATGATCTCTGATCCCTCAGGAGAAACTGCATCAAGAATGATCACACATCAGTTGCTCATCTGTATAATCACATGGGTAAGGGATAACTGTGAGAAACCAATGTTAAGCACTTCAACAAAGAGCTACAATCACAAATGTCACTTGTAACTTCACTGGCAGAAGCTACGTCAACTTCTCCAGGTCTCAGAGGCATCTTGAATGGATCATCACACAGTGGAAACATGTTTTGTAGTCAGATAAATCAGTATGGCACTCTTTTTGCTAGAAATGAGAATGATGCAATTCGGTACAAAGACTGCTGCTGGCAACAAGTTGAAAAGCCAGGCCATGTGGCGGAATGGGATTATACCAGTGCCCTTGGTAAATGTCGTTTACACTTTTGTGATTATTCCAGAAAAGCACATTGTCATTTTAAAAGAAACACATGCTACCTTTAAGGCAACATAACTTTCCAGGGACGTCCATGAATTTTTCACCAAGACAAAGTCACATTCTGCACACATTATGAAAGCCTGGCTGAAGAAGAAGGTACAGGTACCTGGCCTGCCTGCAGCCTTGACCTAGTGTTTTTTTAACCAAACTTGCAACAATGGCTCTATACTGTTCCACGTTAAGACACATATTAAGACATATTTGCAGAAAGAATGGGACAAAAAAACAACTGAATGATTCATATGACTGACTGATATGCCAGAAAAACTTTCAAGTGTGAAAATGATTGTCAACATACAAAGGGGTTAAAGCTTTATCTATTTTTTGTAACTTTTCTACAACATGTTGCAGGCCTGAAATGTAAAATTGGATCTATAGGGATAAATGAAAGGAAACTGATGTAACATGACAAACCTGGTGTAGATACTGTCTGCAAAGAAATGAAAGTTATGGTAAATGTAAGTGTAATTCCTTTTTTAAAAAGGATTTTTAAGGATTTACCCTCTACCTCAGCTTTTCTTATTTATGATTCTAATAAATATTGCTCAAAAAAGGCCAAGGCAAATCATTTTCAACTACATTATTGTGATTCATCACATACCTTACAGGTCAAGGGTGGCCATTTATAGATTTATCATACACTCATTTGGTTTAACGTGTATTTATTTCTCTAAAAAAAAAGAAGAACCATTGAATATTGTTTTCATTTTATTTTTAAGATAAGCCACAGACACAAATCACTGTACACAGGGTGTAAAATAAGCAGAAAATGAGTTTCTTTTCAAGAGAAAAACGATCAACGAATCTGACAAATGCAAATGGGATGGCTTTTTGACACTCATACACAAGCTTGTCAACTTAAATATCTATTCATCAGCATTTTTGAAAACGATTGAGGAGGAACGTTTCACTTCCATTTAACAGCTAATAATTAATCCTCATAAATACCTTTCCAAGTAAGCAGAACATATCACACATCCCATCAAATTTCAGACATACCTGGTTTATTTTGAGTATTTATTTGAGCATGGGCAGCTTGCCAATTTCTGACGAGCCTTACAAACCGCCTGTGTGTGCGCACGCATGTGTGTGTGTGCGCGTGTGTGCATGCGTGCGTGCATGTGTGCATGCGGTGTCTGAGAGAGAAGGTTGCTTTAGCAAAGGCCGTGGTTGCACATGTGTCTACCATGTGTCTGTTTGGTGGGAGGAAGAGGCAGACAGGTGAAAAGAGAGATGGAGAAGGAGCGAGACATGTCGCATCACCCTCAGGACGTCTCCTCATTCTGAGCAGCTGTTGTCTGAGAGCTTGAGGCAGCACTGCGGCGCCCTGTCAACTCCTTCTCCCAAAGAAGCCCCTGTGCATGCAAAATAGGCTCAGGCTGCCCTCTCTCCTTGGCCGCCCCCCCTCTCTCCTCCCTCCACCTTTTTGTGTCTCCGTATATAACAGACACCTCCTCATTTTCTTTCCCCCTTAGCCGTTTTATTCAAATCAATATGGAGCTGTCAAACAAAGTGCGCTTGGTTATAGTTACAAAAACGCACAGACACAACACACACAGCAGCGAGTGAGTTAATTTTGTCGCTAAGAACATTTCAAGGACAGAGACCGGTAATGAGAACAAAATGTATTATCATGATAGTATTTGTTTATTTATTTATTTTCAGATTGATTGTGTACCAGATGCATAAATTCCCCTGCAACGTGAACACAAATTAACGTATTCTGATTCATGCTACGACAAAAAAACCCTGTTTTGCTCTCAGCTTTCTGGGGTTGCTGCTTAGAAAATTAAACCACTTTTTACCTTGTTTTTTCAGACTTAATAACTTTTCATTCATGAAAATTAAATCTGAAAATTAGAAAATGCAATCTTTTGCATAGTCGAAGACCTGGAGGAGGTTTGATTATAAAACTTGGATTAGAGAAAACAATTTCCTTTGCCATACTGCACATTCATCACTATACTATGTAATTACTGACACACGGGGCGAAACACACATTTAAGATGGTTTGCATTTCAAACATTCCTTCTGCTTTCTTCTTTCTGATGGCCAGGATGTGTGTTGTGAAGTGCAGGTGGGAAATGGCAATGCAGATAAAGGTCTTGACCTGATGCTTTAGATCAGGGTTCTCCAAAGTCGGTCCTGGAGGGCCAGTGTCCTGCAGGTTTTGTATGTTTCCCTGCTTTAACACACCTGATCCTAATTAATGGCCACCATCATCTTGTCATCAAGGTCAGCCCATGTCTGATAATGACACAGTCACTTGTATCAGGGTGTGAAGGAGGGAAACATCTAAAACCTGCAGGACACCGGCCCTCGAGGACCGAGATTGGAGACCCCTGCTTTAGATATTCTCCAATGTTCATGTTTACATATCCCTCCTGATTTGTCACACCATCAATGACATGCTCAGCTCAACTAAGCAATAACTAGTTCCTGTTTGGGCCTACAAGTTTATGTCAGTGAATGGTTGTATCCAAAATCACTGACTAGTGCAATACTCCTGTGGTCACCATGCAGGTAAGTTTTATATTGGAAACAGTAGCTCATTAGCAGAATGGACTTCTGGACACTGTAGCAGTAATCTTTTGGTGGCATTTATTGGAGTCACACAGATTTTAAAAAAAATACACATTGCAGCTGACTAAGTAGTCACCATAGGTAGTACATTACTTTTCTTGATGCCTTGTGGGATACATTGTGTGCACTATATAGGGTATAATAATTCTCATACCATATTTGGACAGCACTACAAAATAGCGCCCATGCTATGTGAGTTGGGTGTGACTTCGGACAGAGCTCTTCTAGTCTTTTACTACAGACCTGGACCATTTCTGAAAGAGTGCAACGTGCTTGTACAAATTGTGTCATTTTCGGAAATACCCATGTACATATGGACAAGGCCCAAATGAATATGAACTCATGCTTTTTCTGGTAATGTTTCCCATTCAAACACCAACACCTGCTGCTAAGTATTGCTTTGTGCAGACATGTTAACACCCTATATAAAATGACTTAGAATTTCTGCTAACTTATTTGATTAGCATGCCTTTTCATTGTCTTTTATTTCTAAACCAGTGATGATCATATTCAACCACAAACCTTCCTGGGATCTTTTTAGTTACAGACTAGTTCAGTAATAATCAGTTATTTTATCAAACTCAATCTTAGCAAAGAGACACCACAAAGGGCAAATATTAACAAGCGAAAAGAGTTCTATCGAATCACCAATTTGTATGTTATTGTATGAAAAGCTCTTCTTCGCTTTCATTTATTCAATAATTGATTGACTTAAAGGCTCAAAAAAATGTACACTGCTTCTGATGCAAACACAGTTAGAATAATAGATCTGAGTCTGAGAAATATACAGCGAGAATGACTTGAATAATTTAGAATATATAATACAGAAATAATCATATCACTGTCAGTTAAGAAGTAAAAGCCTTGCATCTAATGGTAGCTTGTGAAATAACAAAGCAGAGCAACTGTGTTGCTATTTCCCATTTTGTCGATTCACCATTAGCAGTGACAGTCATAGCCTGATAGTGGAGGATTCAATAACCCCAGACGAAGTGGCTTCACAGCTTTGTAGAAAGCAGCAACACTGATTGGGATAAACATACTGACACAATAAGAAAAAAAATGAGCAGAAAGATAAGATGGATATGTGTGATCGATATGGACCCATAAATGCAACCTACTTAGTGACTGAAAGTAAACACTGTGTAATAATCCATAATACACACACATACGCACACACACACACAGACAGAGGCATCAGCTTTCTGCACCCATTCACTAATGAATTGGAAACGAACTGGTGTCAACGACAGCTCATGTTTCAGTCGAGCTTCGACTTGATTCCGTTGTTGCCGCTGCCACCAAGTGGACAATATTAGTACTACAAGGATCGAAACAATGCACTTTTTGCACTTATGTAAACTGCTTCACAATCTGTTGTTTCTGTGATTGCATAAAAATTCAATGCGTATGTTTAAATATTTGTTTTTAATACTTTTCCCATTTTCATGAATTTTGTAGGGAACTGTCCTCATAATAATAATAGACAAGCTTGTTGTAACATGAGATCAGTCGTGAATTGTGTCAACTGACTTCAAGTTACAGTGACATCCTATAGGCCTTCATAATTGACAAAGGTTACTCACAATGTCAGCCTGAGCTAAGTGGTCTTGTTTTCTGAAAAAAAAAAAAAAAAAAACGAGGAACTTGTCTTACCATGATAAGTTATCAAGTAGAGCAGTAGAAAGCAAGCGTAAACACTATTTGAGACTGCCTGCCTGAACTATCTCCCAGAGGGAGATACAAGAATAGTCAGATGTCTGACCATTACACCAGCAGGGACCATAATGACATTTTCAAATACTTATACTTTAATATTTATTTGGTCCCTTGCTGTTTGTCACCATAGCAGCCTCCTTTCTTCTTGGAAGGCTTTCCACAAGATTTTGGAGTGTTTCTGTGGGAATTTCAGCCCACTCATTTTGGACAGTATTTATGAGGTCAAACACTGATGTTGCATAAACAAGGCCTGGTTTGCAGTCTGTGTTCCCATGAAGCTTCCCGATGCTGCATTGCTGTTTTATGTGCTTACATTAATGCCAGTGCAAGTTTGGAAATTTTCAACAATTAAATCAGGAGCGTTGGCGACTGTTTTGCACCATACAACTAAGCAGTTGTGGACTCCACCCTCTATCTGTTTGTGTTGTGGCTGAGTTGCTGTTGTCAGCTGAAATCACTGAGCTCTACAGAACAACCACTTTTATATCAAAAATGGTTTACCTGTGGCAAAGAGTGTGACTGGAAAAACCTGACTTCAGTAATTAACAGGTGTGTCCAAATACGAATAAGTTTGTCCTTATAGTATCTTAATTACACGATACAGCAGTTCATATATATATATATATATATATATATAGATATATATATATATATACATACATATATACATACATAACATACATATACATACATACATATAGTACATACATACATACACACATATATCTATATCTATATATATATATATATATATATATATATATATATATATATATATCTATATCTCTATATCTATATCTATATATATATATATATATATATATATATATATACACACACAGTCATGGAAAAAAATATTAGACCACCATTTTTTTTCACTTTCTTGTTCATTTTAATACCTGGTACCACTAAACGTCATCATGTGACTAAAACAGACAGAAAAAAAAACACTGAATGCATAAAAGCAGTGTTTTTGCCAACGCCATAGCTTGATGTAAAAACTTAAGTGATTTAGGTTATAATCAAGAAAACCATGGAAAATGGTAAGATATCAACTCTTAAATAAAACTCTTATGAGCAATCTTTGTGGTTATCGTTATGTTTGTCCAAACAAATGTACCTTTAGTTGTACCAGGCATTAAAATGAAACAAGAAACTGAAGAAAACAAGGGTGGTTCTAATAATTTTTTCCATGATTGTGTGTATGGATATATATATATATATATATATATATATATATATCTATATATATATATATATATATATATATATATATAGAGATATATATATATATATATAGATTTTCCTCATTTTTTAATGATTACCTCGAGGTAATCATTACATTTTTAGTCATCATATTCATATTTGATGCAGATAATGTAATTTCTGAGCTTTTTAAGATGTAGCCGATTAAAGACGCAGTTCCGCTGCAGCTGATGAGTTTGGACCCTACAGGTGGATCCAGCTGAATTGAACAAGCCGAATCAGTGAAATGATTATTTAAAGCCTGTCTGCCAGAGCATCTCCTCTCACCGCCTTTGCAGCAGAGTAAACAAACAAACAAACATGTCGCCGCGTCCGACTAAACAGAACCGCCAGTATCAATAATTCAAACGTCAGTCTTAAACCGTGTCGTCATCGGGGCGGCTGTTGCGGAAGTGGGCCGCGTTGCTAGACGAGGATAAGACCTGCTTGGCAACCACGCAGGGAGGCAGAGGTGTGACACCGGGATCTGTGGAAACGTTAGCGTGGATACGGATCATTCTGAAACATGATCCCGTGAGATTCCTGTCGATTGCAGTTTGGGCTCATTTCTGACTTCTTTCTAGTGCCTTTGAACTGTACTGGAACCATGGGGATATTACAGTCCACACAGGGTCACCCAGAATACACTGATCTGGGGGAAAGGACCGGCTGTGAGTTGTCGTTGTCGTTACTGTTTGTTTGTTTGTGTGTGTGTTTTTTTTTGAGTCAGACGGGAAGGATGCGTAGAAACAAGAGCTGATTACAACGGAAATGGGCTTTAATTTCGTTTAATTACTATTACCATTCCGTGTAATTTTGAAGGAGTATCTCTTAAAGAGTCTGCTTCACATGATTAACAAGCAGGTGATGTGTTTTCTGTGCCCGCGAGATCAACCGGACAATTTGGTGCAGCAGCTATGAATTATTGAAAGTGAAAGTTAACGGAAGTGTAGCTACCGTGTTTACAAACGAGACAACGTTGATATTAGATGTTTATTTCAACATTATCTTATAGCGACGTCGTAATGACCTCTTGTGGAGGGTGTGAGTCGCACCCAGGGGTGCCCAATCCTGGTCCTCGAGAGCCCCTATCCAGCATGTTTTAGAGGTTTCCCAGCTTCAACACACCTGATTCTAATTAATGGTCATTATCAGGTTGTCATCAAAGTCTGGACAAGTCTGTTGATGACACAGCCACTTGTATCACTGTGTCCCAAAGCAGGGAAACATCTAAAACCTGCTGGATAGGGGCTCTCCAGGACCAGGATTGGGCACCCCTGGTCTAAACACACTAATGTCTAAACAAAAATGTTTTACATAAATATGAATATCCAAATTTCCTGCCGTTTGGTGCTGTTGGGACAATGAACATGGAAGCCATGCCATTTAGAGATAGAACCTAATGAAAATGAATCTTAGCATCTGAATACAACTAATCTTATGGTTATTTGCTTTGTGTTTTCAGTTTCAGTAGAACAGATTGGAGTTCTACATAAAAGATTCCACCATTTGAGCCACAACGAAGAATTTCTACGGTACAGTGACCTTTGTTGATTTATAGTAATGAGTGATGAAAAGATTATCCTGTGTAGGTATTATTTTTCTTTTAATTTATTCATTCTTCATGCGGGGCTAACAATAACAATTCAGCTTGATATTTGGCCAAGTTTCTTTGGAATTGAAAACCTGTTCAACAAGCTTCATGTCAGCTCATGTAACAATGTGCCAGCCGTATGGCACATTGTCTCACATTACACCACTTACTAGTTCTTAAAATCTTTTTTTCCACCCGCAGAAGAAGTCACTTCGACGAAGTCCCAGATCTAGCCTGGAATCCTATCCGGGAACAGATCGTAGAGGCTTTTTTTGACAGAAGGTACGGCACAATGGTGAACCAGTGAATCAGGGAGGAATATATTGTGACTCAGAAAAGCAAATTACTAAGCAGATCTGTGCAACTACGTCATTTGGTTTTGTCCTTCTGCGTTACACCAGAATGGCCGAAATGGGGTCTGCAGTGAATCCTTTTTTTTTTTTTTTTTTTGGATGCCAGGTGCAACCATGACAAAAGTCAAAAATATACTAGTGTGGATACACCCTTAGAGTTAATCGAGTATATCCTCCCCATACATGAAGAAAAAAGTCAAATGACATCTTAAACCCTGGAGCCCTGTCATTAGTGATTAAAACTATGATTAAAACTACAGCTGAAGGTTAATCTTAATTGCTCTGGTTTTGGTCTTTGTTAAATCACATGCTAGCCTGTTAAATCAAATGTTAGATCATGCTACATATTTTAGTAGCTCATTAGGGGCATTGAGATATACTTTCTTGTTTTGCTTGTATAATTTTAAGTTCCCCTTAGAGTGTTCAGTGCTCGTCAATGATTGTGATTCAAGCACAATTCAGACGAGGCAGTTGATTAGATAGTTGAGATGAAATTATTGCATTAGCTCCCTTCCAAACACTTTGTTGACAGATCTCAATAAATGTCCTTTCATTTATTACAGTGAATAAATATTCTTTTTCAGTGGACATGAAATCAAGTTTGTAAGTAAAACAATTGATTTCATGTAGGCTGCACTGAGCTTTTCTGAGGTAAAAACAATGCATTGTGAATCCTAAGTGCTGAGAGGCAGATGGACTTCTTTTCTTGGTTCTGGATGATATTTCACTTCTCAGTCAAAAGACTTCTTCAGCTGTTCTTGGGAAATTCATTATAAAGAGTTACCGTAACCACATGTCTGTTACTGACCAACCTACCCAACCTGTGGACTTTTTTTTTTCTCAACTGTTGCTTTTATCTACTTGGCCAACCTGTGAGATGTTTTGGTCATACAACTCATGGTACAAATGTTTGTGAAACCATCTGAGGATGACAAAAATCTATAGCATTGTATAATAACAAAGTAGCCCCTTGTGAAATGGGGCTACCTTGTTAATTGAGAGAATATTTGCTCTGACAGCTATGGTAGCACAAATAATTGTCACAATTTTCAGGGTGTGGAGCCCGAATGCGGGAGATTCCTAAAAAAGTCCTTTATCAAACCAAAAGAGCAAATATACTTAACTGGGGTCAGTCTTCAACAAGGAGAGAAATCACAGGGCAGCGGCAGACACAGGCAGCACAGGACTGACGAGACACAGGTGACAATGATCAGGGCTAATGGAACAGGGAAATAAAAGCTGAACTCAATGCGCAAAGAAACAGATTTTCAAAGTAAAACAGGAAGTAACAAAATGGGAGCCAAACAAGAAGAACCCAGAAAAATTCCTAAAACAGAAAAACCAGACCATCAGACACTAACATTAAACCTTTTTAAGCAGCATATACTGCCAATGTGTTTTTTAGGAAAAGACTATCTTTTGTTAGCAAGTGTCACAATGAAAATGGAAAACATTTTGCTTTACAAAAACAGAAATGTGTCTCTTCTGTTCCAAACACTGTGTGCTCTTTGATGTAACACAGGGGTGAATATGTGCTTCTGACATCAATTTCAAAATAAGCATATCTTAAAAATATATATATATCCAAACGTATAATATGCTATAATTAAATATGGAATGTATGATATCTGTAAATAATTGCATTCTGTCTTAATTTATGCTTTGACAAACTTTTTGGAAAACTTTTTTTTCTTAGTGGAAAAACAATACAAAGTTGATTTAATTTAAGGTAGAATTAACAACAAAATAACATTTGTTGTCAGAGCATTTGCACAGTTATAACTTTGTTTTCGTGTATTTTTTTTCCAGAAACTTTCACCAGAATGGTAAGGGAAAGGTGGATGAGATAAGGTTTGAAGAATTCCTGGTGGTCTTGTCTCATTTCCAGCCCCCTTCATTAAACGTGACGGAGGAACAGCGTGTGAACATCAGGAGAAAGAAACTGAAATGTGCGTCTTAAACTGAATAACCTAAACAGATGTGTGTCATTATCTGTGGCCGACACTTCTAACAGCTATGTTCTAAAAGCTATATTTTTGTCTGCAGTTTTATTCAACATGCATGACTCAGACAACGATGGAAAAATAAACCTCGAGGAGTACAAACATGTAAGCTTCTGAAAACTTAAAAAAAGATATATTAGGGCTGGGCAACGATTAAAATTTTTATTCGCAATTAATCGCATGATTAATCACGATTAATACAGAGAATCAAATAATGAATTCAAAAGTAGTGTAAGTGCACTTTTATTTAAATGTTCTGCTGCCACATGAACTAAAGTGCCATAACATTTTTGTTCAAACTCTTTTAACATCAGCACTTGTCAGTAACACATATTTAGTGTAAATCTTAAGAAATGTCAAATAAAATAAAACTTATTGTTACTGCCAGGGCATTAATGTCATCCTGTTTTTTTTATGAGAAAAAAAAACGCCTACCAACAAAATCCTGAGCCACAATCAGAACATTAAAACAGGTAATTTCTGAGGTAACAGCAGAAACTTTTAACGGGGAGTTCAACTTGGCAGTTGGTTACAAATAACCTTGTTTCTGTCAAATCCTCCATCTGGGAGAACTTTAAAATGAAAATGTCCATGTAAAAGTTCTGTAACTTTATCAATCTGTGTATCATTCGTTCTTTCTATTTTCAATTGTCAATCAAAAATTTAAAAAATTAAAAAGTGACACTTTATTTTGTTTTTCATTTTTAAATCAAACACAAAAAAACAAAAAAAAAAAGTTTGTTTTTTTTATATTTCAATTTTAGAAAACAGGCCATGGGACTAAATTTGTTTTTGATATTTAATTGTCCGGTTTACGTGACCCTGAAATGGCTTTGTGTGTAGCAGTTCAGGCAGGGCCGTCGCAAGGGGGGGGCGGGGCCCGGGGCAGACTTGAGATGCGAGGCCCTTTTCAGGATAACCTATTGACCTATTGGTCAAGTGTGAGGCCCGTCATACGTGCGTCACAGCGCGGGGCCCTGGGCGAAAATGGGGGTCGTTTTATAATCGAGGAAGAGACTTTCTGTTGTCGTTACACATCTGTGCCACTAGATGGAGCCGCACTGAAGTAACCAGTAAGAGAATAGCAGGACAGTGAACACATGGAGCAGATCTGATGATAAATGGAGGAATGACATGATCATCTTGAACAAAGGGGTTTAAAGGTTTTGTTGCAGTCCAGGATTTTTTTCTTTTAGACAGAATTGTCAATATTGGTACCTGAGTTGCTACCCAAACTGTTAAGTACACAGATTTTAAGGTCTCCATGTCTGTTTTAGCTTTTCTGCATGTTTACCTGCCAATTCCTCTTCCGATTCGGCAGCAGCCAGTAACAGACTTTTCAAAACAAAAGCATGTGAGCAACATGCGTCAACACGCAATAAAATAAATGTCGGCGTTAATGAATTAATGTGTTAACGCAATAATAACGCGTTAACTTGCCCAGGCCTAATCTATATTTATATATATAAAATGAAAATATAAAAAGGCTCAATCCCGATGTTAAAACTCATGTCTGCCAAGTCTGTATTTGTGAAAATGACGGTTATAAGTATGTGCAATGATAGTAGCAATTTGAAATATTTTATATTTGGTTGCATGGCTTTCTACTGGACCTTCCCTGCCCTTACATGTGCACATGAATACTTGAAGTAGGGAGTGGCTGCATTAAAAAACCTCAACAATACAGAACACAACAGCACTGATGATAAATGTGACACTGAATAAGTTAGACACAATTCAAAAAGGAGAAGCTGGGGTGGAGGTGGATTATAAAGCACCTTGAAGAGGAAGACAGTATTTAATAGAGGGCACTGTATGAGATTACAGAAAGCTCTGCCAAGTGAAGTAGCAGAAGCAAAACAACTTACTGATCAGTTGATGTACAATATAGATTTGTGGGCTGACTTTGACTCAATGGGCTGTCTGAATACTATGTTTAGTTTAGTGGAAATCTGTTACGTGGCATGAGTTCATCATTCTGTATTTATGTTCCTGTTTATCAGAATTATTTGATAATTTTCTGCTGAACCTGAGATCCACATTCACTTTAGTAAAAGGAAGTCATCTTATATATGTAAGTCTAGAACTGGCTGCTTGAGCAATGTTGAGACTTGAGTGCTTCACTGTAAATAAATTAGCCTTTGGAGGCTGGTGATTTGAGCTTTACAGATATTGTAGTGACAGCCTTTTATTTCAGCTGTTGCATATATCTGTCCAGATGGTGGAGCAGCTGCTGTCCAAGAGCGGGAGACTGGAGAATGAAACAGCCAAAAGCATTGCAGATGCAGCCATGTTGGAGGTGGCCAGTAGTTCAATGGGTCACATGGTATGTAATCTGTACTATTTTAAAGGAACATTCTGGTGTGGTTCTATTATTAGACGGTAAGGAGTGTAACTTTTGTTAGGAAACAAAATGAAGTGCATTAAATCAGCTTTTGACTTGATGAATGAAATATGTTTGCATCAAAATGCTAATGTTAACACTTACGGAAACTGACCCACGTCAAAAAAAAGTTGCTAGTTTAAGCCTCTGAGGAAACTAAAACATTTAATTTGACTTATATAAAAGCGTGGTTAGAGCCCCAACAGACAAACCTCTTTGTAAGTGTACAGAAAGTGTAAATATGAACTGTATGTACAAGCATGTCCGTCTGGTTTTTGAGTCTTGTCAGAGGCTAAAAATAACAATTCCATAATTAAAACATCCTTGTTTAAAGTCCAGAATCTTCCTTTGAGAACAGATTAAGATTAATGTATTCATTATCTGGTTTAACTCAATAGTTTCTCTTCTCTACAGGAGCCTGATGAACGCTATGAGGGAATTACGTTTGAGCATTTTCTCAAGGTTAGTAAGAAAAAACAACTAAAAAAATACCATCATTGGCAGAACCACATTGTCAACATACTTTGAAGCTATGTTTAAATATACCATTATCCGATATTTTGATATAACTGCCACTAATTTGGAATAATGTAAAACTGTATTTTGCAGCTGCTGGATGGCTTTGAAATAGAATCAAAAATGAACACTCGCTTCATGAACATGGACACAACGACCCTGTGTAAGTTACAATAAAAGATTTAATGACTGAGCAATATCTGGATGAAAAAGTTTGGCTTCACTGTAGCATTAACTTTCCCTGTAGTTTGCTGCTTGCACTGAAGGTATGCCTTACCCCTGTACCCAACTATGCAAATTCAACGATAATGAAATACTGTAGATTAATTAGAAATAGTTTGTTTCTTACTGTAGGCAATATTGTAAGCAATACCATGGCTGTATGAATGGCTGGACCAAGCAATAATAATCCAAGATCCACGACTGGATAACGGGCAGTATGCATGTAAACATAGATGCTCGAAGAAGCTTTAAAGATGTTATTGCCATAAACCCTCTTATTTAGGGGTGTAACAGTTTATCTTCTATCTAGACATGTCCAATAAATTATTTTTGTTATGTCACAAATTTGCTACATGGTTCGTGCTCTGCATGTGTGTGCACAAGCAAATGCTCTATTTTAAAATCGTAAGATTGACAAACGATTATATTACGCTAATGAGAGAAACTAAACTTTGAGCATTCAATATGAACTGACACTAGAATCTTTTAAAAAAACTAACCATACCCTGAGAAATGATTGACTCATGGAAGAAACTTCCTTTGAGTGGTTAGTTTGTAGTTTTATGTCATTCCACAGAACAAGTTAGGGCAGACATGTGTGCCCTTTTGAAATTGTTCTATATATTAAGATACTGTAAAACAAAAGTAAAGAAACAGTTAAAAATGGGAAGTCAGTGGTTAATCTATAAAATAAATTTAGTAACCACAATGTGGGCCTGTCTTTTCTTCCTCTTTTTTACTCCCAGTGTTTTACAAGCAGCACTATCATAACCAGTAAAGATGTTGAAAACATTACTTTAAAAACAGATTTTTTTTTCTCATAAAAGTTTTTTGTTGTTATTTGGTATGGTGCTGCTTTCCCCAGATTGTCCTAGTTATCTTGTATTAGTTTATTGGTGTATGCTGCCCCCTAAAGGTAAAAGCATGTTAAATGATGATGAACTTGCACCTGATGTGTTTCTCATTTAAATGACTACCAAAGTCTTTGACTCTGTATATCTGTTAGTTTCCACAGTTAGACATGTTTTATGATATCATATAAAAGATATGAATGTGAGTCGGATTTGTTATTTCTCATTAAAGTTTATATATTCATTGAAGAACACATGATCTGCTTGTTTTACTCCATTTTTAAAAACCCACAGAACTATTTACCCATCTGTCTTTAAAATTGATTAAAATTGATATTTATTATTTTTGATGAGCTGCTTGTACTGCTTTTGATTTAGAATAGTGTAAGCTGCGCTCAGCAGAGCAAAAGTATCTCTACACTATGCACTAGTCTTTTTGAAAGCGTTTGCATATTCAGTCACATGTCTAAATAAGGAGACAGTTCAGTACTTAGTCCTTCGTTACTGCATTTGAATGTGAAAGTTCACCCTCACCCAACAGTTTGACACCATCTCACGCAGAACCAAAAAGAGTGTTTAGCAGAAGTCCAAATGTTTTCTAATGTGTTATAGATAGATGAGAGGTGTGCTTGTGGTTAGAGCAACTACAGAAGGTCCTGAGTTCAATCTCCAATGCAGAGAGTCTTTTACAGTGAGGATGGTATCTTCTGGAATAGGCGTCATCTCCTCTGAGGTTCAATATAGTATTAAAAGGGTAGTGAAAATGGTTAAATAATGCAGACTGAAGGATAAGTGTTGCCCTAAGGTGCCCTCTGTGTTTGTGCTTTAAATAAGACAGAATTATAACAGGGAACTTGATTCATGACCCAGAGTGAATCCACCATCTACTTCCATTTTCCTGAAAGCTTGTGACCTGAGGAAAGTTTGGCAAAGGAATTTCTTAATTTCAGTTTAAAAAATAAAAATAAAAAAATGATCATTCATATATGTAAACATGACACGCCTACACGCATGCATGGCCTGTAACAAACTATTTAAAGAAGGGAATTTCTGCAAAATTTCAGCATGTTTTTTTTTTTTTATTTTCCCCCTCCTTATCTATTACACACTTGCATGTCCATCTATAAAAGGATGCAAGAGTGCAAACAGTTCTGTTACACATACAGTTATCTGACCTACACACACCCACACCTTGTGACTGACCAGACAGCCCGCCAGTTTCATGAAATCTTTCCTATCTGATGCAGCCTTGTGTTGAGCACATGCGTCACTCAGATCTGATATCACACAGTCAGCGTCTCACCAGCTTCCTTCTTTTCTTTTAAGATGGACTGGTTCTGTGCAGAAAACACAACATGGTGCGTCTTTTGTCTTTAAAAAACAAACAAACTAAAAAATGTCTCAAAGTTGCTTTTGTTTTTATTTCAGCAGTCCAACAAAGAAGAAGACATGCTATTTGATTCTTTTCTCCATGCTATCCAGACACGCAAAGAAATGAAAAGTGAGAAATACGTACAGTTAAGGATTCTGTGTACAGCAAATAGGTCTACACCAAAGAACCTTACACATTACACAAATATAGATAACCTGCATGACAACCTCTCCTCAATCTTTTAACAGCATTCTTCAAACCAGAAACACTCACGAGAATAAATAATAAATATCATAAATAGATTCCATTATGCTGATGTACCTGCCACCTTCATACTCACTCATCTTCTTCAGTCTTTATCAACCAAGTGAGTAAAGTGCTGCTGGAAGCTGGCTGTCTAAGGCCAGTCTCAGCTCATCTTCAGAAGAATGCAATCATTGCAATCCTCCTTCTACAGACTTTGTTTCTTAGAGTCCTCAGATCTTTGGAAATGTTTGACAGCAGCTCCCTGTAGGTCTTCAGGACCACGCAGCCGTAGACCTTTTGCTGGAAGACATTCTGAGGCGGAGGTAGTGTTGTTGGCCCGCCCGCTGGCTCTGGTAGCGGCAGGTTTGGGAAGTAGTTGTGATAAAAGTTGTTTATGAGGAGAACTAGTCTCCTGCTGCGAGTGCTGACAACGTCTAGCTCAGTCAGCAGCGGGCTTGTGGGGGGCTGCAAGTCAGTCTGCTGCTCGAGCACTCGCTTGAAATGTGGGGAGAAGGCTTGGAGATGTGTGTAGATGCTTGCTATCCTCTCTGAGGGCTCCAGGCCAGAGATGTTGGGGTCAGGGATGTTGTTAACTGATACCTTGCAGATGAGCTCTGACATTTCTCCTTGAGCGGCTTTCTATTAAAAAAAAAAAAGATAAAAAAGAAATTTAAAGCACTTTTTTTTAAAGGTGTAATTATGCGCAAGCACTTGAGCTTTTACAGCAAAAAAGATAAAGCAATTTCATGCTGGTACTTTCATGCTGGTACTCACATATGTTTTGATTAGATCAACAGTCTCCTTCTGGATAAGCCTGGTCAGCTTTAAACTCTGTTGCAGAGCATTCCCACATTGCTGGTTTCTGCTTGCTGCAACAATTTTTGTTGAATCAACAGCCAAAAGCAGCAGGAAAGAGAGTAATGCTGAGGAGAAAAGAATGTGTCAGTTATGGTTATCCTACCTCCCATTAAAGAGGGGAACTTCGTTTTAAAACCACAATTGCAGAACAGGAAAAGGTAAAAAAAAAAAAAAAAAAAAATGAAGAAAACTTAAATCATACAGAAACAGGAGGAAATCCTCTGGAGACAATATAATAAAAAATTGACGGTTTGATGAGATGCTATGGAACATTCATAGTCACGTTGAGCAAAAGCATAACTTTTCAAGAATTAAAGTCCCACAACAGCTATAAGTCACTGAAAATAGCTTCCACATCGACATGAAAAAAAAGCTGTAATAATGTTCAGTTGTATCTCCTGAGATAATAAGAAATAGATGTGGTTCAACTTACTTGCTGCTGATTCCATAAACTGTTGAAAATGCATATTCTTTACATGACCATTCATTCTCCTCTCGTTCTCACAGGCAAATTGCGCGGACTTGTCATAATCACACTCCTTTTAAAAACTTTTTTAAAAGACAGAAACCACACATTTGTCATCAGAGGAAATGACGTGCTCATAGTGAGGCAACCAAATTTCCCAGAATTTCTTCCTCTCTCTAAGACTTTGCTCTTTTTTTTTTCTTTCTTTCATGTTAAATAAGTGGACAACGCTCTCACATGCCTGCTCCATGCACAGACATGTATGGGCATTGTCCTAATCCTAAAACATCTGAATATGATATATGTAGGATGCTTAAATAATTAAGAAAAACACACTGCTTGCTTCTGCATGTAAGATGTACACATATGTCACACATGTGGCGGTTTAAAATTGCAGAGGGACCACAAATTTGTGAAATAAAAAAATCAGAAAGTGTCAGACACCCATGAGAGTAAGTGAAGGACAGAGGTCAAACCACCCTTTGACACAGTTCACCAATGTGGTTTTTAGCTCCCTCTATAGAGGAGAAGTGAGAAGATGAGAACTGGCTTTTTGTGACCAAGAAAAAATTAGCTCATCACTGTGCAGAAGATGCTTCTTATGTCTTCTTTTTTTTCCCTTAAGAAAACAGTCAACATTTCCAAAGGTGTGTTTAGATTTTACTCGGCTAAAGTGAAGTGTGACACATTTCGTATGTACGCAAAGAAACTGGCAAAGTTTGTTTTTTGGATTTTGTTCTCTTCCGTATCTTGATTTTGTAAAAAGTTTCTATTGAATTTTGCCACAGAAGCTGTTGCAGCTGCTCCTCAGACTGATTTCTGCAATATTTTCATTTGGGCATTTGCACAGGAAGCAAGCAAGGTCACAGGAAATGGAGGCATTTCACAATCAGAAACTTTTACAAGTACGTAAAAGGGTGGAGATGCATAGCTGAAGCAGGCAATATTTAAGTGACACCAAGTTTTGACAGGCAGGGATCATCGCTCGGGGCCATTAGATTGTGACAGCTTGCATCCTCCTGTGGTTTGTTGACGTAGTATGTGGAAGGATGTAATGAAATGACACAACCTGGATTTTTTTCATTTTTGTATGACTTGTCCATTTGCGATGTCCTAACAACTACAAACGTGAAGCAACAGCGGTCAGTTCTGCTTGATGGGCCCTGACAGGAAGCATCCTGGTCAAAACACATCAGAAAAGGCACAAACACAACAGCATTTCACAAACTGCAGCAATATTTTATAGGTAAATGTTTAACACAACACATGCATGAGTAGGGGTGGGAGTCTTCCTGAAAATTGCAGGGTTGCCAGTTTCTGTGAAAGAAAAAGCAAGAAAGAAAAGGTTACTCAGGGAATTATGTTCCAGCCAGTGAAAGTGTGAATTGCATCTGAGAAACTTGAAAGCTTTGCAACACGTTGACTTTTCAAAGTGAAACAGCTCTTCGTGATCCACCATGACCACCATGTTTTCTGATGCTATACACATCTTGGTTTTAACCAAGTAGTTGGTATACTGTTTTCAAACCACAAAATACACGAGAAAAGAGGGGGAACTCGGTGCACTACGACACTGTCAGCATTATTTCAGGTAAAGCTGAGCTACTCTTCTGGTTCACCCTTGGGGCTTTCCAGTATCCCCAGGGGATGAAAGGGAGTTTGTGGTGAGTTGGGTAACTGCGGGTGGGGCTGTGAAGGACTGACAAGAAACTACAGGAGGATTCTTGCCAGAGTTTACAGACGTGCCTAAAAAGAAAATAAAGAAAACAACTGACACTTTAACCAAGGAAGTTTTCCCTGAAATGAAAGGGAGCTCAGAAAAACAGTTTGCTCTACAGTCCCACTTCCCTCTCACCTCTTGTTTCTATTTCAGATTTACAGTTTTCACACTTCCAACTTTAACCTGCATTTATGTCGGTAAATTATGGTACACAGGAACTGGCACAATGTAGGTCACAGCGGTTATTTTACATCAAAGGAAGCAAATGTGAAAAGTCCTGCACCACACGAAAGAGAATTACAAGGAAATTCAGGTACATATAGCTAATAAGAAATGATTATCAAGTGATGCAGGATGTCGAGTGAGACTCAGATTTTTTTCAACAGAATCTCTTTTATTTGTTTTTGAACTGCACAGGAAATGGTGAATAAAGTTCTTTAGGAAAGTCCCTTTTATTCTAACTAAATACATCTTTCTAGTAACATAAAATTCACACATATTGTAAGGTTCATCATTGTACTGAAGCTCCCAGGCAAACATATTCTAGCACCCTGACAGCACTTTTTTCTTTTTTTTTTTATGTAACTATTTGTCCACAAAGCTTCAGTAATACATGACCAGACAAAAGGCCTTACTGCATATGAGAAACGTTTTCATCAAATTTCTGAAAGTTCACGAAAATGTAAGAGGCTGAAAACATCTAGCGGCGCCGCTCAACTTCATAACGCGCTCTGTTCCAGCAGAATTCTGCTGTCGACATGTAAAACAAGAGCATTTAAGTTCTATTGCCATCAGAATCTAAAATGTTATTAGACTCCTCCTTTTGAAATAGTTTGTGAATTCAGGGGACATCTTCCAGCTTTCAGCCGTGTGAGGAATATGACCCAGCGTTAACACAAGTACTGGCTCTGAAGAAAATAAAGTGGAAAAAGACGAGAGAAACACCTGTCAAACATAGCATAGGTGCATTCAAAACCACCACTTTAAACATTGTTTCAAAAACTAAACCATGATAAAATAGCATTTATTTTTTTTTCCATACATATACTTCATTTTTAGAGAGTTTCACTGCATGGGGCACTCTTTATATGTGAAAACCTAACAGTGTTTTTGACTTAAAGCAAAATGCTCATATTTTGTAAAAATCAATTGTCTCTCCAAGACAAAGAAAAAGTAAAACTACAAGGCTAAAGGTGGTATTAGAAATTAAGCACCAAACCATTTTTTCCCCATTCACTATAAATGGAAAAATTGTGCAACCTGTTCAATGACCACAATGAACATGGTGAAAATATGTAAATCTCATCCTCTGACACTAATTACTCGAATGCAATCCAGACCCACACGTTGCTATGTTTGCTTTTGTGGAGTGTCTCATTTGTAAAAGATTATCACACAATAATATAAGAAGTCTGTGGTTCCATTTACCAGTATTTATACAATCTGAACGTCTAGTCAGTTGACTGAGCAATAGAGCGAGTAATATATGACAATTTCTCAATATTATAGAAAAAATAAACCAAAACAAAACAAAAAAAATAAAGCAAAATCTTCTTCATTATGCTCTATTACCAGTAGTAGACCAGGGTATGTGTGTTTTCTAGCCATGTTCTCATGTACAAATATCCATATCAAAAATTATACAGCACAATTCTCACCAGTATCCTTTACAAGATTAGTGAACAGTAAATGATTCACAAGTTAAGACGAACCCAAAAACAAAATGGTGTTGGCCTCAGTCAATAAAATATAGATATAACAAACACGTGACTGAAATCTGCTTCAGGCACAACTTAAAGAAAGGCATTTGTGAAATTATCATATCAAATATGTCTGGCATCTTTATGAAAATAAACAAATGAAAAAAGAAAAAAAAGCTATGACCACTTTTATTTACAAACAGCTAAAATCTCTGACAGATTCATGCTTCACTTCACAACCTGAATTTGTCCTTAAAGTGCATGCAATAATAAGCAGTTTTACCAAGTGGGATCTTGAGTTGTGAAAAGATAATCAGGTTGATCAAGCAAATGCCAATTGACTCTATATATCAAATAAAAGAAAATATAGGTTCTGTTGGCTGGAAAGCGCGACGGAGCACAGAATACTGTATGCATGAGCACAATATGGAAGTATGAGCAAATGAAAAACCCTTTAAAAAAATGAATAAACTGTGACTGTTCAGTGACCCCATATAGTAATATTCACATTCAGAGATTAAAATCAAATACACAGAATAAAACAAAAACAATAATTAAAAAAAAAGAAAAAGAAAAAAACAAGGCAAAGCAGCTTAACACCACGGGGGAGTCCGCAGCTCACATTCCACAATTTCCCTCCATGTAACACGCATATTAAGCATCATACGAACATGACGGGTTTCTATTTAAACTTATCAAAGTGCCCATTTTTACTAAAATTTCCTGATTTATTCAATTCATACCAAAAAGAGGAGATGGCATGGAGGAAAGAGTCTGTCATTTTTGAACACAATGAGTTACACTGACTAAGGTTGCTTTTTATTGACATTGTTGTTGGTGATTCTTTTGTTTTACTTTCCCCCTTCGAGTTTCACAAAAGAAGATCTCATTGCACGTGACACCTTGATTTGAAGATGGAATATCTATGAGAGAAGAAAAGTAGAAGAGAAAGTTATCTAGTTTTGTCGCCATGAATGTGACAAACGGTCAAGTGGATATGAGAAGGGCACGGATATGTTGTCCTTTAAGTGTAGATCCACTTTCATCTGTTGTCTTCTTTGGGGAAGTCCAGAGACCCAAGGCTTCCAAAGCCGAGGCTTCTACTTTCTGAGTCAAAAGCGCTAATTTCTCTGTCCTGACGTTCCAACAAGTGCTTGATCCTTTCAGTCCGCTCCTTTTGAAGTGCGGCCAGTTCCTCTTCAATCTGTAGACAGCAAACATCATGGTTGTTAGTCTATTATATGTGTATATGTATGTGTGTGTGTATATATATATATATATATATATATATATATATATATATATATATATATATATATATATATATATATATATATATATATATAGATATATATATCTAAGCCTTCTTTTTCAATCCTGGTATTTCATGAAAAACAGAAGATAAGCCATTTTACTCTGCTTATAAAGTAAAACTCTATAAGAATGACAATACCCTCATGATTAAAATCAAACAAGCAGAATTATTTCTTATAGTTCTGAATTTCATGACTTTAACGATTGAGCAATGCTTAACGTTGCTTATCGCGCATGAAGATGCTTTCTTTATCCTGCATGGGCTTTCAAAAATTCACCATCAGATGGAGGTTCGCTCCATCCATCCATTCATCCATCCACCCATCTGTCCATCCATCCATCCATCCACCATTTCCATCTTATCCCCATCCATCCGATTCATCAGGTTGCAGGGGCAGCAGTCTGAGCAAAGAGGTCCAGACCACCCTCTCCCCGGTTATCTCCTCCAGCTCGTCCAGAAGAAACAAAGCCAGCTGAGAGGTGTGATCTCTCCAGCATGTCCTGTGTCTGTCCCAGGGCCTGCACCCAGCTGGACATGGCTGGAACACCTCCCCAGGGAAGGCATCCAGATGCCCCAAAAAAAAAAAAAAAAAAATCCTCCTTCATTGAATTTCATGGGATAAATAAAGTTTTTTTCCTCTTGACCTCTTGATGTGGAGGATCAGCGACTCTACTCTGAGTCTCACCTGAACTCTAAGGAAGCGTTCAGCCACCCCGCAGAGGAAACTTGTTCTCGATCTCATTCTTTCAGTCACAGCCCACAGTTCATGACCATAGACAAGGACAGGAGAGTAGACTGACCAGTAAACAGAAAAGCTTTGTCTCTTCACCATAACACACCAGTGCAGTAACAGAGTCTGCTTTACTCTCATTCACCTGTTGATCTGCTGTCCCATTCTTCTTCTACTTGTAAATCAGATCCCTAGACTCTTCCACTTCAGACATCAGCCCATCTCAAACCCTGAGAGGGCTCTCCACTGTTTTCTGACTGAGAACCATGGTCTCAGATTTGGAGCTACTGATTCTCATCTTCGCCACTTAAAACTGAGCTGTGATCCGCTCCAGTGTGAGCTGACAATCGCAGCTCGATGAAGACATCAGGACCACGTCATCCACAAAAAGCAGAGATGCAATCCTGAGTCCTGAGAGCAGTTAATTTGCATAAAAAAATATTCTGTCTGGAAATTAAGTGGGAAAACAAAGCTTGAGAGCTTTTTCCTGTCTGTGCATAAATGGCAAGTTTTTGGTGTTTGTCATTAGTAGTTGTTCAAATATGTGCTAGGCTTGGTCACAGAACATGAAAAACAATGAGACTCTTTCTGTATATCAACCATACTGGTGTTAAATCAGTCTTTCTGAAAAAACAAGGGTCAACTTGTCATTCCTTGAATCATTTCAGTTTCATGGTGGTGACTGGCATGACACGGACAACTGTTTTAAAAATGTTGGCAGCATGTCTCTCTGAAATGATCTGTCTGCCTACTTATTTTGGGTTAATTTTATAAGCTATTTAAGTTCAGCTTTTATGTTAAATACCTTCTGTTCAAGGTGTGCTCTACGTATGGAGACTTTCTGCTCAAGTTTCTGTTGCTCACGCTCATGTTGGGTCTCCATCTGTGACCTGGTTTTTTTCTGGTAGGCATCCAGGAGCTCCATCTCTTGCTTCAGCTGCTGCTTCAGAGCTTGGCACTCAATTTCCTGCTCTGCTTCTAATCGCATCTAGAGACAGGTGTGGTTAGAAGAAAACATTAAGTATAGTTGTTCATCTCAAGGCTATTTGGATATTGCTTATAACCATTAGTCCACTGCAAATTGGAAATTTATGATCCAGAATTTGCAGCTAATGACAAGTTGCTTCAAAATCTCCGTACCGCTTGTGAAGCCATCATCTCATTGATGCTCTGTTCATACTGCTCGGCCAGTACGGCTAGCTTGCGCGTCTGCTCTTCTTTCAGGCTCTTCAGGATGTTTTTATGGTCGCCTTTAGGAGAAACTTCCAGCTGATGGTTCCTAAGAGCCTTGTACTGCTTGTTCTGTACCTTGCACGTATCCTGGAACTGTTTCTTTATCTGCATCTCCAGCGTCTGCAAAGGGTTAAATAGGAAAGTTATTCAAATATGATAAAGGCCAGGATCTGCTGTCGGTTTAATTTGACTTAAGGGCAGTGGTGCAAAATAAAGTTTCAAAGATTAAATTGATTAGAGATTTTGAATGTCAGTTTTGATTGATTTTTGGTTAATTGTCAAGCCCTATTTAAATTCCAAATGTAATAATCTTGTCAAGAGACACTGTATTAAACAAAGTTAGAAAATAAAAAAAAATCTACTAGATGTCTTCTCATAAAATAACTACACAGAGTAAAGAATCATTGGGAACATCTTAGACACCTTGAGGTTTCTCGGCTGCTGCCGCTGCTCCACGGTGTGTTTTCTCTGCAGTTCTCTCTGTCGTCGGCTGTTGTACTCCTCCTGGTTTTCAAGCTCCGTCTGGTGCTGCAGGCGCATGAGTTCCACGCGCAGCTTCTGTAGCATCTGCAGCTGCCTGCGCTCCAGGTCCTGGGTGGACTCGTCCTGCCGGATCATCAGCGCATGCTCCATCTCCTTCTGTGTGCGCTTCTTGTTCAGCTCCTGGGACAAAAGGATCAGTGTCATGTTGTTTTTGATACCAGTTGAGTGAAAAGTCAGCTTTCCACTATTTTCTGAAGCTGGTTGAGTCCCAGTGTGTGTACTGTGTCTTTGTTAATGTAATTATTGCAATTAATATTTGTATATCATAGCTTTTGACTGGTTTGTATAGTATGTTTCAGTCTTAGTAAGTTTTAAATGTGATACCCCACTGTTTCACCTCTCAAACGCCTATCTCTGAAACATACATACATCTGAATTTGCTTTTGTGCTCTCTGTTATCTGACAGATGGAAAAACGTTATACTGTAATCAGTAATTCAGGGTTGTAATGAGTAACTGCTTTCAGTATGTTTCAAACTCTTTTGCACCTCCACCTTCAACTCCTCTAAAAATACCAATTCTTAGTCGTTTACATGTGTGGTGGGAAGACTTGCTGTTGTTGTTTACAATTAATATTATAAAAATGTTAAAATTGTAAGCTGATTGTCACATTTTGCTTTTGGAAAGCTGGTAAGATAACATTTTAGACAACTTCAAAGTTGCCCTCTGTTTTTTTATTCATCGTTATTATTTTTTTTTAAAGGCATGTTACTGGTTAGTCATACTGAAAGTAACTTGCATCTTGCAATATTGCAAGATGTTTACATGCTTTAATCTTGAAGAAACTGATCATTTTTTTCATGCTGTACACTCTAGGATCATCATTTTTTGTCAGACTTTATGAAATGCTCAGTTTTAGCTCCTGCCTCTAGGTGAGACAATGTGCGTATAGAAAAAAGAGGACATGAATAATTTCCTAAAACAAGCATTACAGGCAATATAGTGTAAAACTATGCAACCTCTGGTGATTATGTGATTAATGTGTCACCAAGTTAACTTGATATTAAGTTTGTGTTTAAGGCCAAACAACAATCTTTTGTGACGCTATCCAGGTAGTTTTCAGTCCTAAATATAACCAAGTACTTGCAGTTCCTAACCCTGTCCAGGAAACTGGTTAAGCAGGTAGGAATTTGTGAATTTTTTAGCTCAGTGGGTCCCCCTATAGGCGTGGAGGTTAAGTCCCTTTTATTACAATTTACTATAATACTATTTACTTTTGTTGCCTCTGCCATGACATCCACTGTAGCTCTGCGAGCTAACTTCCTCGTCACTGATGTCAGGTATAATGCTGTAAAGTGATATGCAGTTTTTGTAAGAGACAAATGGAATAGGAGTCCAAAGTTCCTTTGTCTGGTTTTAGCTGGCTGTCAGGAGACTGTGAAAGCTAAAAACTCTTCCGAAAAGCAAGCAAATATTCTTTCAAATTAACTTTAAAGTGGGGGGAAAAAAATCCTTTCTGCTTCTTCAATCAGGAAATTAGTTTGGTTTGCACTAAAGCTACTTGATCATGTTTAGAAATCAAAATTACTTGGACTGGTTTAGGAAAGGATGAGCTTACAGGCAAGTTTATTGTGTGATGTAAAGCTCTAATGAAGCATTTATAATGCACAAACCCTCGGAAGCAGCCAGTAACACCAACAGAAGAGAATGAGCAGACTAATTTCTTAAAAAAGGGAAAAAAAAAGCTTGAACAAAGCGGTCTTTAACTCTGTTAAACACCTGACCCTGCCTCTTAGTTTGTGACTCAGTCTCCACTTACGCTATGATGCTTATTCATATAAGTCAAAACCTTATAATGATATTTGCTCTGTTTTGCATACATATCATATGTACTTGTAAATATGTCATATATCAGACAGACAAACAGCTGTCTACACTTTTGGTTGTGAAACTTGGAAGACCTGTAACATGCAAAAAAAAAAAAAAAAAAGATTTGTCTTAAAGTGTGAACTGAAGCAAAAGAAGAACCCTTCTGCTGAACCTGGTCTGGATTTGGCCATTAGATTCATGCCGCCACAATCATGACACAAATTCTTCCATCTGCATGTCTTCTGAGAACAGAAGTCATTCTCAAAATAGTCACAGCTTCACATAATGTTACATAATGTTAGAAAACCACATCACCTCTCTGATTTGCTCCTGTTCAAACTCATGTCGCCTGACCAGACTCCGGCGTTTGAGGGCCCGACAGCTGCGGTCGTAGACCAGCCTCTGCTGGGCCAGCAGGTGGGCTTCCTCCTCAGCCTGGGAGCGCTGCATTGTTTCTTTGTGCCTAGACAGACGCTCCTGCTTCTCCTCTTTGGGTGTACAAGGCTCCTCATTCATCTCCTGTAGCACAGCACAAACGAAACAGAGTGAATCTACCTTGCATGATCTGGAGACGCATCAAATAGATTTCATTTAGAACTTCATGAATGGACTGATGGTGATAATTACTTCCTTGATCTTCTCTTTGCAAAGCCTGTATTCCTTTTTCTGGTTCTCTAAGAAAGCCGTCAGCTCTTTCTTTTGTTGAGCAACAATCTGTTGCTGTATCCTCCTCTCTTCTGCTGCAACTGACTTAATCTGTGAAGAGACATTCAATGCATCCCTCTTCATTGGAAGTTTGACTTGAAATTTCTGTACTGACACAGATTTGGCTTAAACCACTTCTTAGCTGGCTTCTAATTCAACTGCTGCTGAGGCTGTACCTCTTTCTCACTTTGAGCAACATGGCGTTTGGCCAGTCTTTCCAGCTCAATGTAAGTGTTGTTCGCATGTGTCTCTAATTCCTTCTGCAGCCGGAGCCTATGCTCATCCATCTCGGCCTTTAGCCTGTTCTCCAGGGCGATCAGCTGCTTCTGGTGCTGTCGCCGCATGCGCTTATACCCAGACATCTGCTCCCGCAGCTCAAAGTCCTGCTCATGCTCCTGGATCTACCTGATGCCCTAAACAGAGGAACACAAGCAAGATGAAAAGAAGCTGAGCAGGCGGAAAGAAACATCCAGTAATTGCACAGATGCAAGAAACAAAAAAAAAAAATCTGGACACTAAAAAAAAAAGTGAAAATGAATTATTTAGTGCAGCACTATAGCACAATTTTTGATGAATAAATAACAGGCCAGGCCGATCAAGATAGCCAAGATTATCATTGGAAGAGGGGAAAATTCACCTATATCAATCTATGACACACACAAAAAAAAATAAACCTCACTTATAAAAGCCATTATATGCAGAGATTTACCTATAATACATAAAAACACAAAACACACGCATAAAAGCAGAGGCAGAGAGGGGAAAAAAATGACATCCATTAACAGAATCTGGTTGCCATGACTACTGATGTACAGCTGAGAACACAGACATCCCTTCCCTCCCCCCCCTCATTCCCGCTCTGCCAGCACGCACACATAGACTAGCTCACGCGCGCACGCGCACACGTATTTTCCATGCAAACGCCGGAGAGTACGGAGCCGCATACCAAAGATGCTGATGTGATGGTGGTGATGTGTTCACAGATCTTGCTGTCGAGAGACCGGCTCTTGTGAGAAGTAGGCCGCAGCTCTGGCCTGGTGTCCCTGTGCACGGCCTCATCCCTCACACAAGCATGGTCCTGCAGGGGGGGAGGAAAAGGAGGAGATAGTGGAACTGGGTGCTTCCCAGGCCCTCCGCACTCGCTGTTTCTGCTAAAGCTCCTGTGACGGCCGAATCTCCCTGAATGCAGCACACATCCAGCGTTAAATGCATCCTTCCCGTGCGTGTTCTCCCGCTACTGTGTGCAAGTCCTTCCTAAGAGAGAAAAGGGCATCGCCAAACAATCGTAGGCACCACCGAGAAGGCAGCCGCTGGATGTGCTCGTCTTTTTGGCGTCTTCTTCCAAGAGAGGAGGAATCCAAATGGCTCCGGTGGATAAGGGTGAATTATGCAGTGCCGACCATTGATAATCAGAACAAGATACCACTGGGATGTTTCACTGCCACTCTTCTTTTCCTTTTTAAAAAGCAGGGAATATTTGGGAGGAAAAATAGTTTCCCTGTATTCCTATGCTCGCATGTGGCAACATATTGAAAAATGCATGTTTCAGATAAAGCACATCCAAACATGGTTTTCCCTCGAATATGTCGCTTAATGGTCCGTTTGTATTCCACTCGAATTTCTGTCCTACATTTACAGCGCACTTGGTCATGGTAGGTGGTTCTGGTGCCTTCTATTCATCTCTTCCCTCTGTTCCTCTTCTACACTCCCCCTTCCTTTAAAGAGACACCACAACACTACAGGCACATCTCCACAAGGCTGAGGTAATTTCTCTAGCGAGCTGATCTTTATTCTTTTCTTTTTTTTTTTTTTTTTTTTTAGATTTTATTCCATCATGAAATGTCATTCATACCATCAATATTATAGTGAGAACAGTCTCTCTGTGTAACCAGAACCAAGAATTAGAAGAGTTTTACTTCTAATTTGGGGGGTTACCTGTCCAATGACTGTATTTTATTTTCGTTTGAGGTAAACGGGAGAAATAGACATTTCAAAATATAAATAAATGGTGAACAATGTTGCACAAATAATGAGGTATAATAATAAACATCATATAATCTTTTACAACAACTTATATCACTCGGGTAAGGTAATATAAGTTTCAAACAAATTAATAAAAATAGAAAATAAAATCACCAAAGACAAATACATATTTTCTTGTTATTATCCCGTCATTGCCATAAGTGGCCTCTAGATGGTGATAGAGACAAAAACATGATGCAACCTCTCTGCTTCTAGCTCTCTTTCTTTTCCAGTCTCTCCCTCCATTGTGCTGGACAGACCAGATATGTTTTCATGTATCTCATCATAGGAGATTCATTATTTACTTACTTACTTACTTGCAAAACTGATGCTCCTGCTCTCTGGCTAGCAAGCAATTTAATTTTGAGAAAACAGCTGGAATCACTACTGCAACCACCTCATATACACTTCAAAACACCAAGAATCCATCTGCAACCTCTCAAAGGTCACATATAACCAAGAACCCCAGACTCTTTAATGTTCCTGGACATTTTTTACTTGGAGAGAACTTGGACCGTCCTTGGACATCAGTGATGAGGCTGCAGCAGGGAAAGTCCTGGCTCAGTGGATCGTAGAGAGCCACCTTTGGGTGGATAAATGCACGATAGTGTTGAGCAAATCCAGTCCTGGAGGGCCGGTGTCCTGCAAGTCTTAGATGTTTTCCCTCCTTCAGCACAACTGATTCAAATGAATGGATCACCATCAGCTTGTCATCAAGGTCTGTTAACGAGCCATTCATTTGAATCAGGTGTGCTGAAGGAGGGAACCATCTAAGACTTCCAGGACACCGGCCCTCCAGGACTGGATTTGCCCACACCTGATCTAAACTAACCTTCATTTCTGGGTTCATTTTGAAATAGTTTCTTAATTTTGAAATTTACTTATTTATTTTAAAATAAATTTGATTTCCAGCAAGCAGCATGGGGGCTTGGTGGTTAGTACTGTTGCCCTGACAACAAGAAGGTTCCTGGTTTGAACCTCAGCAGGGGCCTTTCTGTGTGGAGTTTGCATGTTCTCTCACGTGCTTGTGGGTTTCTCCGGGTACTCCGGCTTCCTCCCACAGTCCAAAGACATGCATGTCAGGTTAACAACTGGTGGTTCTAAATTGCCCGTGGGAGTGATTGTAAGTGTGTATGGTTGTTTGTCTATATGTGGGCCTGTGATGGACTGGCAGAAATATGAAAGATGGATGTGAAATGGCAGATTTATTGACAAGATTAAAAAAAGAATGTGATCACCATTTATCTTGAAAAACAAACAACAACCAACGCTTTTGGACATTCTTGCATGGATGCTTGTTCTGGGGTTTTTGACAGCTTATTCATGATTTACTTGTTCACACATTTCAAGCAGGCTATATTATTTTTCAAGTTACTGGAAGTAGTTTATATTTTATAGCAGTGATTTTACATTTGAAGTTGTCCTGCTCATAAAGGAATTTTAGGCAGATCAAACACCCCCACAGACAGGTGCTGAGTTGTGGATATGAATTTCAACATCTAAGATATTTGTCGTTTTGCTGTTCACTGAGCATATTAATTTCTGTTCTGAATATTACCCAAACATGAATCGTCATCGCTGCTATTTTCCAGTGTTTGACTTTGATCCTTGTGGTTTGTATAGTCTTGACAACTGAACTGCCATGGACTTTCAACTATCAACACTTTTCAAATCAAATTAAAAATGGTAATCTGAAACTTATATTGGGAATAGATTTTCTTAACTTCACTTATTGAACTTCTGAGTTTTGTGGCCTGGTTACATCATTTTAGTGCCTGGTCTATCGACACTCTCTTGAATATTTGAGCCTATTATTATTAAAACACATTTACCATAAAGGTACAATCCAGCATGTGTTGTGTCATCATTAGATCAGTATTTACATCTTTATGTATTTACAAGTGGATATGTTTTCTCAATTTATTGTTATAAATGTTATACATGAGAATAATGAGAAAATGTGCTTGTGGTTCAGTATATCTCTTCAGAACCTATTCTGTGGCAATAAATCTCTAATGCCTCATTTAGAGGATGTATATGGAGTTATTAAGTCAACCCCTGCAAAAATAAATTGAATTCAAATTCTGTAGCATTAGTCTCAGAAGACTCAGAAAGAGGAGTTAAATATCCAAATGCAATGGTAAATATGATTTCAGGTCCCTCGTGTGGGTGATTGGTTGAACATGTTTAGCATTCATACAGAAAGCCCCAGATGATTCATATTAGTAAAGTCTACAAAGCTTCAGAATAAAGTAGACCGTTAAAAAGTTTTCTGGTCAAGGAATTTTACACTGAGACCATCACACAAATTGCCATTTTCAGTTTTTTTTTTCTCCATTTCTAAAACTGAAAGAACCACCTCAATGTTTTAAGTGACTGATTGCTGCACTATCAAAATAGTTATGTGTCAAAAATGACCTCTTTAAACTATTGGATGGAACTTCTGCTTATTAGTTATTATTTCTGTGGCATTTTATTTAAAGAAAAAAAAATAATGCATTCTTGTTTCAGTCCTAAGGCTGTCAAATGTTTCAGATGTTTATCTCATAGATCAAAAATAGTACATAAGTGGAGGTCAAAATTTGACTTTTTAGAGAAGCAAAGGAGTGCCTCAGGATTACATTTCTGGATGCATTTTATTTTTGGCATGTACAAATTATTGGGGGTAACAAATTCTGCTTCTTTATTAGCTAATATTTAGTTGATATATAGTTTAAAAAGATGAATATCTTTTCATCTTTTAGTTTGTGGCAGCAATGCATTTGTACTGAAAGACACCAATCAAAAACACTCTTTTTCTTTTTCTTTTCTTTATTCGTATGGCTGAAGCCATTTAATTAATTTGTCAATGATTATAAAATGTCAAAACAACTTCATAAAGATGAATATTCATCACTCAAGACATTAGTGAAATGGTGCAAACAGTACCACAGGTTCTTTCTCTGCATCAAAGGCAAAATACGAAAAATGTCAAGCAAAAATATTCCCTTATGCTGATGACACCATTATTTCTATCACTACTCCACTGACAAGCTAACACAGACAATATGATACACTCAGATTACATTTTAGTTATTGCATGCTACTCTTTGCTTCAGATTGGTCTGAAATGTTGAGAAAATGAAAGTTCATAGTTTTCACAAAAGCATGTTCAGAGACACCCATTGATACAGTATTATAGTGGTGGTGAGGGTAAGTCCATCAGAAGGATGCGCAGATACAAGTATCTGGCTATATGGATAGATGACAAGCACTCATTTAATGTTAAAGGAATATTCTGGAGGTAAAACAACCCCAAGTCTATTATTAGATGGTAAGGAGTGCGATCTTTCACTCATGCCATGAATCGAATCTTGAATCGAATCAAGTTTTGAGTTGAATTGTGTTTTTATTTTTATTCACCATGACCAGGGCAATTAATGCTAGCACAGAAGGCATTGGAGCTACATTAGAATAAGGTGCTGTAAAAATCCTCTGACAAGACTCCAAAAATGTCATTCCACTTACAGGTAAATAATAGTTTTAATAGGACTCATACACAAACTGAGGTAAGTTTAACTTTGTATGTGTACACAAAGTGTAAAAAAGGACCGTTTGTACAGGCATCTCTATCCGGTCATCCGCCACCGTGCCTTAAGTCTGTATAAGTCACCTGCCAATGTCACTGAGACTAATGTTAACAGATGCTAAAGGTGGAGAGCTCATGGCCTCTATTTCTAACATTTGCCCATTTCATCGAAAAATATGAAAGTATCAATCCACTTCTGTGGAAGCAGAAGCTGTGAAATCTCCTCCTGTAGCGTCTATTGACAACAGCCTGTGTGGCATCAGTAGTTCAACTTACTGGGAGTTATGAGAAGATGGCAGCGGATAAAGGAGATGCCTGTACAAGCAGTCCTCAGTTTGTGTGTAGTGACTCTATCCAAGCTGTAATTCAGTGAAATTACATTTTTTAAAACGTGCGTTAGGCTTAAAATAGCTTTTTATTTTGACGCAGCTCCTAACATTAACTGTTTTTTTGCTGGAAACAAATACCCCGTTACAATTTAAATTCAGATTCCATTGATGTCATTTTGGTGCCTAATTAAAGTTTACCTTCATTCCCATCTAATAACAGACCTATGGTTGTTAAAGCTCTCTAATATCCCTTTAATATACAGTGATCCCTTATTTTTCGCGGTTAATGGGGACCGGCGCCCCCACGCGAAAATCAAAATCTGTGAACTGGAGCCGGAGCCCCCCCCCAAGTCTAAATAATGCGTTCTAAATATGTTTAAAGGAGCTGTATGTAAGACCTGTAATAAAACGAATCATAAAATGACCCCGATATGTCAACAGACATTTAAAAATCATGTTCATTTCAAATACTTATGTCACTGACAACAGCACTCAAGCCAGGATATTCCCGTTTAAAAAGAGGAGTTGCAGCCCTCAACTGATGTTGATGTTGTCATTTTTTGTTTTGGCCTGAAGCGCCACCCTCCACCTATCTCCCAATCACGAAGTCAGTAGTGTTTCGGCATCCGGGTTGCCAGCTCGGCTCTAATTATCGCAGCAGCCGCTACGAACGTGTTGGATGAAAAAATGTCTAGCTTTCCAAAACCTAAAAGACCTCGTTATGAATCCGAGTTACGTCGTGACAAGGATTTGTATAGGAGATGCTTTTGATAGATGGAGACGGCTGAAAGCGGAGAAGAATTTGAAGACAGATGCCAACGTTGCTGATTTTCAGCTGGACAGGTAAGATTCATAGCTAAATGTTTGGCTAACGCTAATTTACTTGGACAAGGTAACAGTGGTATACAGTGGTACCTCTACTTACGAACGCCTCTACATAAGAAACTTTCAGGTTACGAAACGCCTCAACGGGAAAATATTTCCTCTAGTTACGAAAGAAACTTCGCAAAAGATCTTTCATAAAGCATTAAATATAATTAACAGAAAATAAACTTACTGTGTAGGACTCGTCACTTGCCATGGCAGCCTACGTTCCTGCTGCATTCTGCAGCCTACCTGGCAACCTCTGGTCGGGGAGGAGGGGGAGGGTACACGCCGCTCAACAGTAATTTGAAAGTGACTGCAGTACCAGTTTTGGCCATAATCTTACACATGGCTCCTTTAAAAACCGCAAAAAAGTAGCGAAACAAGACAAAGGCTCAACTGTGGTCTTTCTGTTACCTTCACAGCCTCTGGTCTCTGAGCCGTAGTAAAGAAACCGCTGGCATTGTGCTATTTTTGGCACGTAATTAGCGGCTAACATGCTAACAACAACAAAAGAAAAAGTCTGGTTTTCTCTGCATGGAACGAGCACTTTATTCTGGCACTGCAGGAACTTGTAACATCACACAGGTTGTATTGTTGGGCTCCTGTCGGTTAACAGAGAATGTAAATCTATACACGCTGGGCTGCTGTTTATGCTCACTCCACTTTTCATCTAACCCCGTTTTCGTTCTGGGCCGTACCAGGACACACACACACTCCATTACCCATAAGGCTACCTTCTTAAAGGGGCCAGGCTGGCCCACAACATTTCTTTGCTGTGAGAGAACGCGCAACATCCTATGATGCTTGAGTGATGTGTCTCGGCCAATCAGCGCATCGATTCTAGAGTGCTGGGCCGTCTGCATTTCTCGTGTTGCTTACAGGAGGCTCTGAGTCATTGTTTGAATGTTTCGCTGGCAGCTGCGGCCTCTCGTCTGCTGTGGATGGATTTTTTCGCGAATTTCCTTGATTTTTTTTCTTGATTTTTTTTTTATTATATTATATATATTCTAAAAAATAACTAAATAAATAATAACTAAAATAACTAAATAACTAAATACCTAATAATAAACTAAATATCTAAAACCGCAGGAAGTTAAAGCGCGAATTGGCAAGGGATCACTGTAGCTAATTTAGTTAAAAAGATAAATATCTTTCCATCATTTTATCTCTGGGAAAATACATTTGTACTAAAAGACAGTAATGGAAAGTGCTGTTTTATTTCATTTTATTCACATGGCTGAAGCCGTTTAGTACATTTGTAGGTGATCATGAGATGTCCGGACAACTTCATTAAAATGATTATTCATTATTCAAACATCACTGAACTAACCGCCACTACAGGCTGTTTCTCAGCATCAAAGGCAAAATAAGAAAAATGTCTTTTTTTTTCTTGGCCGTGATAAATCTGTTCTTGAGTATGATAGCGTTGTGTCACTCTAGTCATGTTGATAAATTAGGAAGGCAACAAACTGCTTTTTTTTTTTTTGTTGTTTGCTTTATGTAAGTCCAAAAAATGTATCTACGTGCAGCTTGGGTTACTGTAGTCTGTGCTCCGCTGGGTCACTTCTCACTGTCCTGTGTCTGTCTGGTCTGAACTGGTATGACGATCTCATTGGCCGGGCTGCTGATGGATGTGCCGGGGACAGGGGCCTCTATGGACAGTACTCCATCGCCAGACAGTGATGAACTGATGTGCTGCAAATCAACCCCCTGTGGTAACCTTGAACAAATGGGAGAGCATTTGTCAGTATCTAACAAACAGAAATATATCTTTTTACTTTCTAGATGCTGGGGCCGTTTTGAAAGACACATACAATTCTGTATCTACACAGTTTTTTTCTACAGAGAACTTCTTCATCTGTCTTTTGTCTTTACTAAGAATCTTCGAGTTTGCATTTTCAAGACTGGACTACAGTGATGAGGAAGTAAGAGTTAAGGAGTTTCGAGTTAATCATATATTGATTTTATGTTTACAGTTTATTTTGTTCTCAGGCAACTTACTTATATCACTTATATCTTACTTGATATCAAGACTTCAAGGTCAAGACTTATTTACAAAATGATGAGGAAAATGATGATGAGGAAAACCTCTATGCGGCCAACTTACTTATATTTACGAGTGAAGCACCTGGAAACGGATCCATGCTCATCCTGCCTCTCCTCGTGATTTCCTTGAAGTGAAAAAAAGCCACGACAAGAAGAATTTTTAACACAGCTTTCCCCAGAAAATTCAAAAGAAATGTTGCTGCTGGTCAATCAAAGATTCGTGTACAGTACCTGATATTTGCAAGTAACCGTCCTTGGTTGTGATTGTGATCTCTTCAGGTGAGAAGTGATTGACATCCAGGTCAATCTTCCAGCGGTTCCTCCCTGTCTGGATTTCTGACACTCCACTTGTCAGTTGTCTCTGATTCTTTTGGTCCAGTGTTTCAGGATGCTGACCGATAAATGGAGGCAGATGGGGAGTTTGTGCGTAGCCCGGCCAGGAGAAGGAAGCCAGTCTCTTCTTTGCCCAGTCAAGCCAGTTCAGATCACTGGGATCTAGGAAAGGAGGAAGCCCATAATCCTGTGCAAAGATCCGGCTTGGCTGAGTCCAGTTGGGGAAAGGGTCCCAGCTGACGTCCCGACGGAATATGGGACGAGTTAGTGTTTTATTCTGATCGCCCATGTCGTGGAAAATAAGCCCAAATTGAAGGACGGCAATTCAAAAAAAAAGCAAAGCCTGTTACTCCAGTCCTACAAGCAAATTCAGGGACAAGATGACTTAACAAAAGAGCAGCTGTGTTTTCATCCTCAACCTCTAACAGCAAGTGAGCAAGGAGGTCTGAGGAAATGGTTACTCTGGCACTGGCAGTGCTTCAGTCACTCTTTATATACCCAGCTGGTTCATTTTAACACTTGTGCAGCAGTAAGTGTGATGTAAGGGATGCAAATGGGTTGATATGCAATGAACTCTGTTGCCCTGGGACATGGAGAGGACAATGCCAAATATTTGTATTTATATCTCTTGAGTGTCTGTGACAAGTTGTTGGTCAGTGACTCTGCAAGCAGCAAGCAGCCAGTTTATTCAGCAGTGGCCTCTGCAGTCTCGTCACATACTAGTGCTCTTTGTCCACAGAAACCACAGCTGTGTGTTATGTTTGGGAACAGCACGTAAAGAGTCCCCCAGTAAACAAAAGTGTTGTTTCCAGACTCTGAACCGCAGATTCAAAGCAAAACACCGAACCTAATAAACATGATGTCATGGTAAATAAAAATAAGGCAAACAACTGCATATCACAAGGTCAAGGCTTGTTTACACCAGTACAAAATGATGAGGAAAACCTTTGTGCATTTTATGCGGTGGTGAGGAATTTCACAGCAGCATCCTTCACCGGTGGCATGCTGCTCAAATAATGAACCAAGCTTCAGTGGGATAAATCAATGGGTCCTCAGGGAAGGATGGTATTTACTAATGAGGTAATATCTGAGGCATTCTTCTTTGTGCTCAAATCTTTAGTCAGATAAACATTGAAGTATTTATCTGCATTTTATGTTAGAAACACAATGTCACCAAAAAACTGTAGCTGGAGTGAATACATAGAGTAGAGCTATGAGGGATGATGTTGATGGGGAACCCTAACAAATACTATGAAGGTGTCATGACTTACAGCTGTGTGTATTTTATACATCATGTATGCTTTTCGTCTTCTTCTGTTCATCAGCTTCTTCTGAGTCTTCTAGGTTACGGTTGAGTTTGATTTCAGTTGGACTAAAAGCTTTACATGCCTTTTAAAACTGTGGTTTCAGTCAGACTAATGGAACATTTCGGTGGTTTTTGACGTCCCCGTAAGCACACTGACTAACAGTTACATGTCAGACTCTGCAGCCGTAATTTAGCACGGTAAATATACAATACATCATTTTATGGCTCGTTTGGAAGGGTAAACAAGGAAAAGGCTCTTCTCTTACAAAAAGAGAAAGAAAATAAAGATAAAATACGTGGCAGCGTGGAATAGATTTGCAGAGCTGCATTTGAACAAACCACGAGACTTCAGGATCAATGTCTTTTGATAAGAACAAAGAGGAGATTTTTGGTCATAATACACAAGGCCACATTTAGAAAAAAAAATCACAAACAACCCATAATTTATGAGAACACCTCATAATAGCGTGGTATGAGGTGGTGGAAAGGCAAAGACTTGGGCTCATTCTGCATCCACAGGACCTGACTTTTCAGTCATTTAGCCTCTGACCTCATCTGTGCTAAAGTCATACTCGAGTCTTGAATCAAATGCAAGGCCATCTGTTCGGAGGGCTAAAGCTTGACTGAAATTTTATAATGCAAGAGGACAACGAGCCCAAGCACACCAACAAATTACCAACAGGATGGTTGAATACAAAAGGAACGAACGTGTTGCTGTGACCCAGTTAAAGTCCAGAACCCATCAGACAGACATGCTGTGGAGTGAACTGAACAGAGAGCGCATAAATAAACACCTGCTAGCGTCAATGAAATGAATATCAATGAATCTAAAGAAGAGTGGGCCTAAATTCCTCCACAAAGATGTGAGACTGATAACATCATACAGAAAAAATATTACCTCGGCTTATTGCTGCTAAGGGTGGTTCAGAAAACTATTGGATCATGTTCTTAGTTTTCCACACAATACTTCTGTATTTTGACTTAGTTTTGTTAATTTAATGACGCAGCATAATACTCCATGTGTCATGCTTCGTCTGAGGTTGAATCAATTTCAAGATAGTGTACAGGCAGGGGTCTGGGCTCAAGGCTGTTTGTTTTATTGTAAAACCATTAGCAGATGATGTCATGATGAAATATTAAAAAGACTGATGAGCTCATAAGTGCTCTGGGCCCCTGATAACAGTTCCTTGTGACTGAAGGAGAAAAATCTGTTTGACACTGACAAAAAAAAAGAATCACACAGGAAGTTCACTCCTCAGAGTAAGAGACAGGAAATACTGCATTTGAGCAACTTTATTGATGAAGAATTCTCACATGTAAACATTATCATATTGTTGTTTATTCTATAAATACTCAAATTAAAATTTGTTGAGTTGTGAATAATTCCAGTCACATAAGATTCAACAATAGTGGAGTGTTAACACAGTCACATTAGTGCTTTACTGGAGTTTTGTTAGCTAACTTATTCAAACACCTATACAAACATTTAAAAAAGAAATCAATCCAACCAGTAATAGATTTTTTTTTTCCCTGCAGGAATCATTTAATTGTGCATTCACTTTTGCCTGACCAAAAGTTAAAGATTTTAACCTTATTATGAGCACAGATTTAAATATTTAAGATGAAAGAATCCTGAGACATCTCGTCAGTATCCTTTGGCATTTTGTCCAGTTGTAGTATTTGTAATGGACAAAAAAAAAAATTTTGATTCCTGAGATCTATAAAATCTGTCAGTTATCAAAGCCTGAATTTCTTTTTTTTTTTCTGAGCAATATGTTTAAGTATAAATAAAGTATTACAGCCAGGATCCTTCTTAGAAGGCTTCTTCATATTTCTCCTTCTTCTAAATGTGGAGTTTTTCTGAAACAGAAACCGATACAAAAGGAAAGTGTTGATCAAATGTGAAAACAAACTTGTGCTTTTCTACAGGAGTGAGAAACTGTTAGACTACATATGTATCCATGTCATCAATATGTTATGATGGAATTAGGTTTTTCAGATAAATGAGACGAAGGAGATCTCTCAATAGTACCTTTTCTGTTTTCTGGAGTGGAGCACAATTGATACTATGATAACGATCAGTGACAAGGCTCCAATGATCGAACCGGCCAAAATCCCAGGAAGTTTATCTGAAATAGAACAAGGATATGCAGAAGACTGAGCGTTTGAAAGCAGAGCACCACATAGTTTTATGTATCCACATGTTTAAACAGATACAGTCATGGAAAAAATTATTAGACCACCCTTGTTTTCTTCAGTTTCTTGTTCATTTTAATGCCTGGTACAACTAAAGGTACATTTGTTTGGACAAACATAACAATAACCACAAAGATTGCTCATAAGAGTTTTATTTAAGAGCTGATATCTTACCATTTTCCATGGTTTTCTTGATTATAACCTAAATCACTTAAGTTTTTACATCAATAGCTATGGCGTTGTACTGCCAAAAACACTGCTTTTATGCATTCAGTGTTTTCTTTTCTGTCTGTTTTAGTCACATGATGACGTTTAGTGGTACCAGGTATTAAAATGAACAAGAAAGTGAAGAAAAAATGGTGGTCTAATAATTTTTTCCATGACTGTATGTAGGAATTTAAGAGGCTCTTCCACATCCATCACCCAAACACGACCACAAGGTCCTTCCACACCCAAATCTGAGCCCCTCTTCCCTAAAGATGTTCAAGTTCATCGGTTCTAGATGTGTCAAAGTTGGCCTCTTGGTTAACTCACCACTTGCAACTCTCGACAGCAACATTTGTTTTTTTTCTATTACAGATACTGTATAAACAGCTGTCAGAGAGGAAATCCTCCAGTTTGCTAACCCTGACGTCATCCACCACCATCAAATGTATCACATATGAAGTAAAACATGTACAAAGTTGATTTAGGAGGAAAATGTGGGGATATATGTTATTCTCAAAAATGAATTCCAATGTCTTTATTGAGTCCTTGATTTCATCGTCACACCTTGAGGTTTGAGCTTTGAGTACACAAAAAACATAATTTCCCAAAAATCCAAAGGAAATGCAGAATGAAGGACTGGAGCCTTCAAATTAGAAAATTTTCTACTGACAAAATGGGCTCAAGTGTCGTTAAGCTCACAACTAAAGGTTCAGATTAACAACTGGTCTGAACTGAAAGTGTTCACACATTTGAGAGTTTGCAGATCTCCCAAATGTCTTTCTGGTTTTCATCTCATACCACTGTCAATCCAGATTTGTTTGGCCTGTGCTTTGAAATCGTTTCCACTTTTTTTTTGCATTTAAGCGCTCACCTCCTTTCTGTGACGATCTTTATTTCTCATGACTGAAAATAAGCAACTAAATGCCAACAACTGAATATCAACCTGTGCATACAAAAGGAAATGAGGAAGAGCCTATTTGTACAGAAAAAACCCAACCTAAATTATATTCAGTATTATTCAGAAGTGCAAAAAGTATCCTTCTAATAAAATAGAGGGACCCTCTGTGAGTCCTTACTCACAGACGGTCCAGTTGTTGCTTGTCTAAATCTTTCATTTTTACAGATATTGATTCATTTACTGTCTCATTCATATCAAGGTGAAACTCTTTCGGCCCTATCAATCTTTGATTTTAACTAAAATATTTGTGTATATATGTAAAGGGGAAAAAAAACGGTGTATTTTGAGTCTCTAGAGTTGATTTGACAGACCAGATGATGCACACAAAACACACACACACACACAGAAAACAGAAACAAACGAATTTGGTGCCAGTGATTGGTTGAGTTGTGTCAATCAAATCTTGATTGTTTATTGATTTCATTGTTTTGTCATACTGGGAACAACGCAGCCTGCGTCTTCTCCAGACCACTGGCCATTTCTCAGGCAGATTCGCTCTGCTGATCCTGTGAGCGTGTAGCCGTCATCGCAGGAAAACTGCACTTTGGCTCCTTGTAAGTAGGTGGTCCCCTCCTTTTTCCCGTTACTTGGAGGTGGAAGCCATCCACAGGATGTCACTGCACAATATGACAATAACCAACACTGTTATACCATCTTATACATGATTATCATTGGTCATTTATCAAAGCTGTTTCAGACTATTTACCTGGTTTTAAATCCTCCACAAGAGAAACATGACTGTGGAAAGACAATCTGGTAGCATTTCCCATCGCTGGGCTACGACCTACCAGGATGTCATACCTGCAACACAGCAGAAAATACTGAGAAAATGCTTAGATTGTTAAAGATGGTTCATCAAAAGATGATCGTGACTTTTTTGGTGTGTGTGTGTGTGTGCATGTTTTTGTTTCCTTGGCTTTGGTCTTCCACCTTCCACTTCAGAGGCTTCGATACTATTTGTGTGAAGCTACAAAATCTCGCTCAGATCCATTTCCCATATTACCACTCAGCAGTTAGTCAGTTGGGTCAGTTTCTGCTCATGTTGTCTGATTTTGAGACTTTCTTTCAAATGTTAAGACATCCCTGCTGACATCGCTGAAATCGGTGGACTCTCCATTTAGCACTGGCCAAATTCCAACTGAGACAGGCAACATTATCACTGTTGTGTTTGAATTGGATGTATTTGTAGCTTTCGTTCATACCTACAGAACTGAGAGCCCTCTCCAGAGCAAATCACCGCTGCCTGATTGCTCAGTGGATCATCTGGACTCTCAGGGACAGAAAACACTGGAATAAAACTTGGGTCATGTCTGGGGGCGTAGTAATATGTGTCCAGAAGATATTCTGAATCGTACGTGAACATGGCAGATGTGTTGTCTAGAGCCCCTGTAAGACAAATACAGAAACCTCCTCATTGCTTGTTTTGGCTAATTTCCACTGCAAACTATAACTGTATTACTTTGACTTTTCAGTTTGGGTAAACTTTGAACAAAAACTTATAGTCTGTTGTTAAATCTTACAGCTGGCCCCAAAGTCGAACAGCTCCTCCGGATTGCTGTAGTTTTGCACAAGCTGACCGTTGCTGAGGATGAGGTCATCTTTGGCATCACCATTCATCTTCCCTAACAGTCCAAGAGTGGAGCCTTTAAACTCCTCTGGCAGCAGGACAGTGGCTGTCATGGTTTCCTCTCTCAGTCGCAATTCCACCCCGGCTCCAGACGGAAACATTACAGTCACATTTGTAGAGGTGGGAGAAAACACGAAAACACCTGCAGGATGTTTAATGAACAGTGAGGCAGAGAAGATCAGTAGGAAATAGAAAACCATCTTTAGGGTTTTTTTGGTATCAACCATGCTTTACCCTTTGGTACTTTTACATTTGTGTAGAGTGATGAAGAAAATACACAAATCCTTTTCTTGTACTCTTACTAAAGTTTGGTAAAACTACATTAAAAGTAATACTTCTGAAATGAAAGTATTACTGAATTAAAAGGGGAAAAAGATTGGAAGAAAAATATACTTAATGTCACAAAAGGAGAATATATTATTGAAAAGGATACCAGAGTTTTACAAATGTAAAGGCCAAATTCAAATTTGCAGCCAAATTTAACAAAGGGAAGTATCTTTTTTTTTCCTTTTTTTCACTGTAATGGTAAAACCTGTGACATTATCAGAGAAAGGACAATGAATCCTACCACGCAAGTCCATCCAGCTCTGCTCAGCAAAGGAGAGAGGTTTTTGGTTACGCAGCACTTCAAGGCCATTGTGTCCACTGACCAGGCGCACCTCAATAATGTCAGAGGACGCTTCTCTCATGGCTACAGCTGACAACTTTGTTGCTTTTATTATAGTTCCTGGAAGTCAGAACAGCCACATGACTGATGCAGGAAGGAGGTACTGATAATACAGAACATGCATTTTCATTTCTTTGTGGCGGCATTTACTGGCCACTGCTGAGAAAGTCACTCTATGTCAAAAGTTCAGCATCTCACCATTCACAGCCTCTGTTCTGCCCTGGACTGACAGCTGTTTCTCTGCTGAGGTCACCAAAGTGTATTCGCCTTTGCCATTGAAGGAGTAGCTGACACCATCAAATGTTACGAAGTGAGGATCTCCAAACACCACAGCTGATGTTATGCAGAAATGTTCAACTTTACACAAAATGACAGTTTGGTAAAACACAAACTGTAACAAGGAATGTCTTGCAATGAGCGTACCGGAGCTGGGTGACTGGTACCGCCTGCAGTCGCTGGAGGGTCGATGTTTGAAGTAGTAGCGGCAGTTGTCGGACCAGAGGCAGCAGTAGTAGAAGCTGAGGACGTCATAGACCCAGTGGGAGAACCCAGGAATCATAGGTGGCTTCTTGTAAGGAGGCGAGCCCCAGTCGTGTCCCCGGTCTGGAGTGCTCCCTCCAATCGAGTCCGCTGTCAGGACCTGGGCTCCGGTGCTGTCGTAACAGCACTGCTGTCCTGCAGCATACTTTGGACTGGGGATGAATGTCCCAAACACCGTCAATCATCTTTGTCTGACATGTCAGCATTCTTGCATTTGCCCATCAGCAACTGGATTAATTGTTACAACCCAGTCATTTTTAAGGCATGGGTGGGATGTGTGCATGATGGCTGATCAGAATGAACAGACCAGTTTACATTTTAATAGTCAAACAATTCAAATTATGAAAGAATGAATACATATTGCTTGTAATATAAGTGCTATAGTAAAATTTGTAATTCTGTGATCGAAAGCTGAAGAGGCATATTTGAATCAAGGACTCACCTGGCTTGTATTGCCCTCACACAGTGAACACACCCAGGATGGTAGGTGCACACACTCCCTTTTTCTATATCACAGCCGTAATCTGTCTGAGGAATACAGGATAGATACCATGTTTATGACCACCAGCGTTGAAGATCAACGTGCATTTAAACAAACAGTTGCACCAAAAACAATAAAGCACAGATAAGTGTTTGATAAATATGGATCCCTCTCTGGTCTTTTTCTGCTGTTCTAATCATGTTAGCGATGCTCCAGTGACTGTAAATACAGCATGGATATACACTACAAAGACACCCTGCCAACCATGTCTTTATACTTCTGCTCATGGCGGCCAGGTTCTGCTCCCCTCCAGTGACAGGGTTGGGGTTAGATTTGATTTTTAGATTCAACCACCAAAATATTTGCTCTCAGTCTTGTGAACAAACTCGCTCTGCCTTCAGACACACAGACTTAAAGTTGCGGTTGAGACACATGGGTGAGCTGAAGTTACATTCCTAAAGCCTTTATGACTTTGGCTCTAATTGCATATTTGTATAATAAACATGATCTATGATGCAGCGTACAGCTGGCAGATAACAGATGTTATAATAAAAGGTCTTCTTCTTGACTTTGACCCGAGGAACAGTGAGAGTCAATAAAAAGGCACCTTGTTTATAGCATCATCTGAATGCATTCTTATTAAGCACACAAATTAAAATTTCAATACTCAAATTGCTTCTTTGAGTAGTCGATGTAAAAATAAAACAGTTTTCTGGGTTAGTTTATAAGCTGTTGTTCAGGTTATCAGTTGTTATAGTTGGGGGAGTGTACTACTGGCTTTTGCCACACCCTGTCCTTTCATGTGTGACATTTAACCTGGGTCTTGTCATCCACATTTACTTCTTTATTTATTTTTTCTATTCATGTCATTCCTCTATTCTATTATGTTCATGAGGCAATTTGAATGATCTAATTTTTGCACTTGTAGCCAGTTGTTCATCAGTAAACATTTTCTCCAGAGCAGGTACAGTAAACTCCAGCGTAGCTGTAAAATATGAGCCGTAAATGTCCTCTTCATACTTACATGAAACCTCCCTGTGTCCGCCCTCGCTTGGGCCAGAGTGCAGGGGCAGTCGATGATCTCACTGAGGAAGTTGGGCAGCTGGTTTTCCAGCTGATCCCATGCTAAACATTTCTCCAGGGCCCAAGCTGTTGAATTCTGCCTGAACGTCTCCTCCAGATGCCAGGCCAGAGCATGATCCTCAGTCCATGTGGCTTGAACATCCCTAAATATATCCCAAACCCATTACAGCAACAGACTGTTTTTTTGAATAGATATTAGAGCACACAGTGACAGACAAATATTACTTTTATTGCAGTATTATTTTAGTGTTTTCACGCACCACATGCCATCAGGGTAGCTGCTTGCGCTGACACGGACAGAGCCGAGCTCCCAGTTTGAAAACCCATCCTCTGCTGGTTGGGGTGTAAAGCTGAAGGAGCCACTGTTGGGATGATCTTTTGCAAGTGAGTACAGATATTGCCACTGACCCTGCCAGTTCTCTGAATAGGGCTCTCCTACAGACAGAGATGTTTATTTATGTATATATATAATTTTTTTTTGTCATTATCATTATTTATGCAATCTGTAAATAGATACACATTGTCACTTACCTGTCTCTCTGTATCCCCAGAGCTCTATATTGACCCTCTCCGCCTTGACTAAAGAAGTTTCCCATGTCATCTGAAGAGTGCCATGGACATTAGGAGTTCCATAGTACTGCCACTTTGTTGAGTTGACCAGAACAGCTTTGAAGCGAGAATCTAACTTGCCTGTATGTACTGCATATATGAGTCACATAAATCGTACATTAATGTCCCTTTAACACCAGCTGGTACATTATCAAAAGTTAAAGGAACATAAAGGAAGAGCTTGTGCATCACTTTCTTAAAAATGTGCATGCAGGTGTATTACCTGAAAGCCAGGCTCCAGTCCTACTGAATGTAGTGCCATTATCTGAGGAGATGTGCAAAGAAACCCATCCTGATTCGTATAATAGTGGAGAGATACAATGGCCTTTGCCATCGTCATCCACATACCCCACTGTATTAGTTTGATTGTTAAATCTGCCATTAAAAAAATAATCGTCAGTTGGTTCAAGGGAGCCAAGATGTTTTGACAGGTTTTATGCAAGTATTTGTGCTGCGCTGACTGTAATCAGTCTGTAACAGACATGACCACTGGGACAGGTGTAGAGCAGTGTCTTACCTGCATACAATCTGAGAACTCGCATTGAAATTGGCACCAAGGACAGTAAAATCTGTCCCGCCCATAATGGAGCCAGAATACGGAGAGATATTAACACAATACTCTTTATAGTCGGTGCAGCAGTTCCTCAGAGATTCGCATGTTGAATGGCATGAGCATGACTCAAATCTTTCTCCACACATTCCTTCACATGTCTGTCCTGTCCAACACAAATGGGCAGAAATGTTAAGTGCAGACTTCTTAGTGTCTCAATTGCCTCAACTGGCAACAAAAAGGATTAATAGGTGAGGCTTAAAAAAATGTTTTGACCTTGATGCAAGAAATGGAAGAAATGGATGCAGGGAATTTTATTACTGGATGCAGGAGAGGAAACCTAAAAAATCTTCCACATGACGTCCAGTTCACTTGAAATTTCCTAGAGCATGTAGTTAGGGTTTTATGCAATTTTTTTTTCTTTCCTGGCATTTGATCATTGGATAGATAGTTGCAACTGGTCGAGAAGGGATGACATAAGGGCCTGGGCCACTGCAGTAACATCTCAGCCTGTGGCTGAGCAAAACCATGCCCATATTTGTTTACGTATATGATTAGGGACGTATCAAGGTTTGCTTTAAGACAGAACCTCTCACAGCATCTACCATAAATTAGAAAGCTCCATCTTCTGCGTTACCAAGATCTGCTCCTTCAAAAAATAATACACAGTAGAGTGAAGTTATGAACAAAATCTCCGAACAAAACCATAACTTTAGAAGCTATACTTAACATTAAGAAAAAGTGGCACCCACGTGTATAAAAGATCATTTACACTTCACATTTTGAGACAAAAATGATATTAAAGTAAGCACCAAATGACTAGTGCATGACATTTTGGTCCCTGGAAAGCTACAGATTTTCTGTTTAAAAAAAAAAAAAAAAAAAACAAGGATATGCAACTGAGGGCAGGACACGTCAAAGTACATTTGTCAGCTGTTTTCCAAGAAATGACTCCTAAGTAGCCGACTATTAGGAATACACAGGTACTGGTGGCAGATACAGGTGTATGCAAATTGTACCATCAGGAAACATTTAAGCATCCAACGTGATTTCACGGAGACCTATAAAAGCAAGTAAACTCAACATAACTTAAACACATTTGCCCTAATTTATTTATTTAACTAAGGCAGTTTGGTTAGATTTAGCTAAAGCATTTCATTGAATTTCAAAATGAATTCACAAACAGTCTGGCTTAATATTCAGTCATACGTGTTTTAATATTTGCTGCTTCTGTTTAGTTATGCAAGTAGTCTAAATCACAAAGTCAATAAGCTGTAAATTATCAATGATTTTGTATTTACTGATCAACATATTGCACCAGATTCTGGGTACTTGCCATATGTCCTGCAAATGGATGAAAGCAGAAAGAAAAATATTAGTGCTCTGAAACTTGCCATCCTGCCAGAGTCAGAGTCAGACTGCCAGCCACGACTACAACTGCATACTCTTGACCTCGTCTGCAACTTCCTACCATGCAGATTTACAGAGCTTGTTTCCTAAACCTTGGACCTTTGATTGCCTGCATTTACAAACGTCTGTTTAATCATCAACCATGACCATAATGTTTTCAGCTGTATCCTCACGTGTCTACCTTTACCCCTTCATCACTTCAAACTGAGCAATTTGAAAAATCTATTACTGGCTTAAAACATTTTAAATAGTATATTTGGCCCGCAGAACTTCATCTTGTCTCTCGTTTTCTCATGATCTCCATACATGTCCAGACACAGCTACAGAGATAATAAACCAGATATTCTCTCGTGTTTAGTGACTAAACATGAGACAAATGAAACTGAACAAGAAATATACAGCATATGTTGCTTGATTATGACATTAAGATACTTTATTACAGCATTTTTTTTTCAGTCTGAAACAAGCCTGGTCTCTTAAACTCAATCCTGTCAGCTAACAAATAGACTTTTCTTTTACTTATTCGGTGAACAGCATTTTCCATTCTATTGCAGGAAAAGTGATATATGCTGTAATCTACTAACATTGGCATGACAACACAGTTTTACAGATTTGGTCTCATAGGGATCTAAACAACACACAACACCTTAAAGGCTGGTTTGGCGATTGTTTTCTGGAGCATTTTTTGCTATGTTACCTGATATTCTCTTTACATATCGATAGTGAAAGCAACAGAGTTTTAAGAACACCATCCAATCATTGCAGGTGACCCTTGCAAAGTGACTGGACCGTTGGCTTATCTGTGAAACTCTTTTCATCAGAGCCCACTCAATGGGCTTTGGAGGCATGCTTTTAGAGTCAGAATCTGAATTAAGGGGTCTGTACTTTCGTATGGTTCGTTTTTAAAATCTTAGTTGACTCCAGATGGGTTTTTTTTTTTCCCAACATCGCCTATCCAGCCTTTTAGGATTTATTCTGAATGCAGCCTGCTGGGAGAGCTGGGAGACTACTGTAAGGTCAGCTACTGTTCAGCAGGGGGAGCTGATACAAGAGGAATAAATTGACAAACACTTAAGAACTTGTTTCTCAAATATACAAATTCAAAGTTCGTTGTGGTTTAGCATGTTTTAATACTGTATAAAGGTGCAGCAGGGTTAAGCTGTGAGAAATGATCCATGCAAGGGCTCACATGTCTTTACTGTTGTCTATAGAATTCAAATACAAGAAAATGCTTACAAGAACTTATACAGTATGTCCTTGAATTTGTGCTGGCATCAGTTTGTTCATACAGACGACTGAAACACCAAACATTCTTCTGGCCAGGCTCAGCAAGGATTCACACTTTCTACAACTAAGGTATTGGCAGTGCTTTTGCATTAGCATATGCTTTCTTGTGTAGTATTGACATAAAGATGACATAAAGAATAAAAAAAACACAAGCTACTGAAAACAACCAAAGAGGCTGCATTACAGAACAAGCATGGCTGTATAGTCAAGATTTGCAACTCCTGGACTTGTGGGAGCACCATAATCCCATGTGACTGGCATCTTCATCTAGATTTCACTCTTGTTGATTCCTAAAAAGACAAAAGTCACCGTCAGTTTCTAATGCTGTCAAAATGAGGTAATACCAGACAAACCCATGACTCACCACCATCAAATGGCCATTCTTTGCCCTGTAGACCATAGATTCCTGGCCGCTTTTGAAGTCGATGAACCCCTCTCTGCCAGGCTGGATGTCAAATCGCACACTGAGCATAATGAGTGATATAATTTAAAAAAATTTACATTCCTGATACATAAATTGCTCCATATGATCCAGATTTTTTTTTTTTTTTTTTTTTTTTTAAAGTTTTTTACCTTCCCTGGACCACTTTAATGCAGTTGTGCTTGTCTGCAATAACGCTGAGCTTGGTCAGGGCTTCAAACAAGTGTTCACACTGCAGAACCAGATCCCCCTGAAAGAATAAAGGTTATCAAGCTATTTGTTTTTATTACCTCATTACCTAATTATAGATTCATAAACTATGGACTTTCACAGTTTGGACATTAGCCATATCAAACACTGCCAGTTGTTCCAATTTATAGATACCTGTAAACACAAGTTTGTTTAAAGGTCTACCTTTTGCTTGATATCGTCACACGTAACATGAAGAATGAGGAAGTTGTCACTCAGGTTGCTGACTGACACTCCTAGAAGATATAAAAGGTTATCTTTGATTTAAATATATGTATATAACATCACTATAAGTTGCAAATAAAACAGTAAGTATGTCCATTTAGCCCTCCCTACAGATCATGATGCTTACTTTGGTCCAGTTGTGTCACTCATTACCTTTCAGAGAAGTGTAATCAATCCGCTGCTTTATCTTGGTTTCTTCAACCAGGTAAGGCAGCTTCCTGGGTGAAGATGAGCTGCCGGAGACGAGGCCTAAACCCATTCCTGTCATACTTCACCACTGGCACACTGTACTGTGGAGGGCAAACACAAATATCAGAGAGGCATAAAAAGCAGAGCGATGCAAACTGAATTCTAATATTAGTTTACCTTGATGTGCTCATGTTGAATCATCTGAAGGATCCTGGTGTTTATGTCTTCCAAAGCTTTATAAAAATATATATTTAAAAAAAAAGTATGATTAATCATTGAGAGAGGGGCTAAGCAGACAAGCTGAGAAAAATGAATGCGTTAATGTCTCCATAAAAACATCATTAAAGCCATCTACTAGTACTTGGTATATTCTTTGGGAAGAAATACTGGGAGAGAAGGACATAGATCCATCTAACTGACATTACAGAAATACACCAGACAAAGAAACATCTAAAGGTCTCCTGGAGCGTCTGGTACTGGGATGTTACCTATATATCTTTTGGGCTCCTGTGAGTTGTGGGTTGGGGTCTATGCGGAAGAGACTCACATCAGGTCCCATCAGATCGCTGTCTGTGGAGTTTAAAGACCAAATGAACACCTCAGATGTTTTTCTGTGTTCTTTGAGTACTTTCTAATTAAAAGAAAAAAGGAAAAAGAATGTTGAGGGGCCCACTGCTGACTTGCTTGGGGAGGTGGCTCTCCTTGGAAAAAGATGTTACCATGTTGCTTAAAAAAATGTTACCATTTTCGGTCTGCAAAAATTTTTGAGAAGGCTTCAAGTGCCAAGATAGATGAGTAGATGAGCCCTGTTACATGTCAGTGGTCATAATGTTATGTTTGAGTTGTGCATATTGTGTTTTAATATTCTGCCTACAAAATGTTAATATTAAAAGAGCAAAATGAATGATTGCAGCTCAGCATGTATCGTCTCCATTAGAAACTAGTAGTGTTCACTAATGCAGTACATTCTTTCCCAGTGGTCTTCAGTCCTGGTCCACAGGACCTATTTTCCTGCATGATTTAGTCATTTCTCTAATCCAACACACCTGACTGAAATGAATTGATCACCATCAGCTTTGTCATTACAGTCTGCACAATTCTGTTGACATCATCAAATTTACCTGCATTAATTTGAGTCAGGTGTGTTTGAGAGAGGAATACATCTAAAATAAGACGGGCAGTTGGTCCAGAGGGCCTGAGGCTTGAAGACCACTGCTGGTAAGTTTGAGGTAGATCTTACCAATCCTGGTGCCCACAAACGGTCTGCCCACACTGATGGGGTAGTTTTCTTTTTTTCCTTTGAACATGGAGCTTGTCTGTACTTTTAACTGCAGCTTGAAGTAGAGAAGCACACAAAAAATAGTAAATTGATTTCATTGAAAAAAACAAAGCAAAGCAAAACAAATTAAGTGTGCATATACCACAGATATTAGCATATTTCTAAATATATACGAAATGAGGCTATAGTTATTAGGTTCTCCTTTATTTTTACTTTACTGGTAATTCTCAAGATCACGAGGTTAAATTCATTTAAAAGCTGTATATTTTGGCTGGAAAACTGCTGATTGCACCTGCGATTTCCTTTGGGGACTGATTCCACGGATGTACCTCCGTACTACGTAACGAATGTAGATCTTCTGCAGAAGCTGAGCGGCCTAGAAAAAGAGCAGCGGGATGTCATTAGCCATATGATTTAACATTTTTATGTGATGCAGTCATCAATATAATTGCCAGTCATGGCCCTCATGTTTGCAGCCAATTGGTAATAAAGCAGTTTGTGAAATAATTTAATCGCTTACCTCCTTCATTATAGGAGGTGGGGTCAGCCAAGAGTCTTTCTGCAGGACTGTTTTGGGAAGGTTTTCTTTCAGCCGTGTGAGGTAGCTCTGCCTCACATAAGCCAGGTACTCGCTGTTGTCACTGCAGGCCGGTTGATTTCTGGTCATGAAACCTTTAATGAACCTAGTACAGATGGACTGACAGGTTACTCCTCCACATGGCAGCGTTTCCATCATATTTAAGCCATTTCACTGTGATGTCACTTACTTCTTGATGACCTTGACGGCCCAGGCTCTCCTCTCACGCTCCTTCTTTGCCATCAAACCTCTCCAGCAGTTCTCAATCTTTGTCGCTATTTTGAGAAAATGAGGTATCTTAAATCCATGTAATCTGAATAACACAACTAACACTCATTTTAACTAAAGCACAAACTGATTTTAAGGGCCATTAACTTTATTTCAGACTTATACATAAGAAAGTTCCTGTCCATATGATCACTCACCAGCCTCTTTTTGTTTCAGATACTCTTCTTTCACCCTGTAGCCTTTGTACTTGGCCTGAATGCTTGTTGCTGCAACGAATGACAGTTAAAACCTTCATGTTCAATAGATGTTTTACTTTTCAGCGTGACATTACGGCTGAAATCAGCAGGCCTTGTCTCACCTAGCTTATGTTTGCAGACCTGAAAGGCATCCTCTGTTGCAAACAGAGTTCTAGGATGGCGAATGAAAATTTTTGTTCTTGAGATGGAGGGGGGAAAAAAATGTGTTAACGTGTTTCATACCAGGCGAGAAAAGACCGGTCATAGATCATATGTGACACCTACCTGCCCATCTTGTACTCATCAGGTTTGTAGCCCAGGTGTTTGATCAGGCAGTGCACACCTTCTGCTGCAGTGCCTTTCCAGTTTGGCCAGGTGTCTGGACACAGAGCCTTGTATCTGAAACAGATAGAGAGCAGTTGCAGCAGTGTGTGCAACAACAACAGCATGGAAAAGGTCTGCTGCGTAAAAGCATAAACTTATTACACCTTTTATGTTGCACTAAAGCAGAGAAAGAATGTTACGCCACCTCTGGAGAAAGACCTCATATTTGCGGCGGTAAGCAAACCCAGCCCGTCTGACCCTCAGGTGCTCCATTAGCCCAAGGTACTTAACCTGATGTCTCACCAACACATCATCAAACTGACCTGCAGGTCACAGCCAAATGCAAAGGGATCAAGGGTGACGGCGCTGTGTACTACCTTCATTTACTGGCTGACTGGAGGCTGAACATACAATGCTGCAGTAATAACAGATATTTTAGACACAAGGTCTCACCTGGCTGCTTGGCTTCATTTGGTTTGATGCAGCGGACATACCAAGGTTCTTTGGACATTAGGATCTCAGTCAAGCCGACCAGGCTGTTCTTAAACTGGGTCACCACCTGAAAGGCCACATAGAAATGGCAAGTAGATGAAAACTGATTGAAATCAGAGAGACATTAAGTGCTATGATATTATAGGCTTCCTACTGTTTCAGGTCTCTTCTTGCTGTCTGGTTCATTGGTGGGAAAACAATGTTTGATGATCGCATTCTTGGACTGCTGCATGACCTTATAGAGAAAAAGGAAAGCATAAGTCAAATGTACAGTAGAGCATGTCCCCTGATTATAATCTAATGGAAGAGTTGCAGTCAGCAACAGAGGTTTGTGTGCTCATCATGGGCAGGAATGTACATGGAAGAGTTTGTCTTCCCGTGATTTATTTTAGCACTTTGTCTTCTTGAGCATAATGGTTATTTATTGTGCATCTTTAATGAGAAAACAGAAGAATTTACTCCAGAGGTTTTCGGTTTTTTGATGGTAATAAGGACTCCAAATTATATAATTATACAGGCAACAAAAAAAAAAAAAAGGAAATACATTTACTGCTTTTTATGTGGTGGAGTAGAAAGTTACAAAATAAATTTAAACTTGCCAAGCCTTCAAGGTCTTGCTACTGACCACAAGTGACTGCAGCTGGTGGCCTCTCTGTGCCAACAAACTGAGCAACTAGTCAGTTAATGTGAACATCCAAGGAACGTTCTCATTTGGACATTCACTATTTGGTCACAGAAATACACAATATAGAAACATCTCTTTAATCCTTTCCAAACTACATATATCAAAAGCTTTAGGTTTGAGTTATTTTCATACAGTTATAAGTTACTGGGAAATGTCACCACTTTGCCAAGGTATGGTCTGGAAACCCAGAGTGTCCCAGAGGAAATTGGTTCAGATTCTCAGGAACAACCCAGTTTGTTGCACAGGTCTGCCATGAACAAGAAGCTTCAGGAACACCAGCGTCACTGTGTGCAGTCGAGTACCGTCGCCATGGACTGAGAGGATATCATCTAGAAAATCAACTGCTCCAAACACTAACAAAAATTTGCAGGTGATCACAGAGTCAAAGAAAAATTCCACATGGAAAGATTGTCAGGAGAGTTAACAGTGACTGAAAAGGATTGCTATGTTTGACCGCGTCGAGCTGAAGTACTTTTTGAAGAGTAAAGGTGAGGCATTCAAGCTCAAGACCCCGGTCTAGCAGCTGCTAATGAGAGGGATGGAAACACTGTGGTCTGGGCCATTAGAACTGATAGGTTCCACAAAATGGATGGTGATGAATTGTGCAGCACAACCTCAAACTTTCAGCTGTACAGCTGAATCTCAGCCGCAGTTTGATGTGACAAGACAATGACCCCAAACATATCAGTGTTGGTTATTGAATGTGTAGGGTTGGCTAACACCCTTTTGGAATAGATATTCATCCAGATCATTTTAATCAAAGCCACCTATTCTGCTAACAGTGGTTGTCAAATAAATAACTATTGCTCTGCTTGAAGCTTACTCATGGTTGCCTAAAGCATCCCATGTCCCTACTCAGTTTCTGTAGCCAAAGCAGTCTTCCATCCAGAAGGTCAGTTAATCATTTTCAAGCCATGCCACGTGCCAAATTGTCCCTCAGCAGTCTTGGACCCACTGGAACCCCGCATGGCCTCTTCATGTTAATCAGGATATAGTTGTTGAAACAAAAGTGTGGCACTGTATATAGAAGTACATAAAACTGCTATATGATAGTGTGGGTGTGAGTGGGTAAATGAAAAACACATTGTAAAGTGCTTTCTAGATCCTAAACAAGGTCTAAGTGCAGACGATCATTTTTGGGCTGTGCTGATAATTTTTTTTTTCTGTTGTATAATTATTGTATCCCAACACCACATTCCAGTCCATGATGAGTATATGTAAAGCTCAGCTCTGTTGATACACAACTATATTTTCCATTTATTTTCAGCATACTCAATAGCAATGATGAATATTTGACATCATGTAGTAGTGCCAGAAAAAATGTTATATTTAGCTGGAACAATAAAGTAAACACATTTGTGCACAAGGAACCAACAGTCAGCTAATATGTAATATGTTTAACACTTTAAAATAAAGATCACCTCTTTTCCATTTCGGTACAACAGATCGTTGTTTTTGTCCAAGAATCCTGGAGCGGTAAAGAAAAAAAAGGGAAATCATGCTTTCATTGGTTACATTTCTTTTCTTCTTGAATTCATAAGTTATAAGTTCAGTATAGTTCGCAGTTATGTCTTTCTTGGCTTTTGATAACCAGTTGTATAACAGCTACCACAGGTTAATGATAACACATTTTAGCAAAATGTAACATTTTATTGCCGTTACAGAAATCAGACAGCATTGGCATTTTATGTCTTACCAACAACACAGTATGTAACCTCCCCAGCATAGTGCAAGAGGCGGAAGTCTCCTCTTTCCAGGGTTTTCCTCATTTTTTGGTGTGCAAGTTTATGTCTACAGGGGAGAGTAAATCAGTTTAGTTGATAATATTCATTGCTGTGGGCTGTGCAGGTTTGATTGCTGGATTATTCTCTGAATCTTCACCATACACTTCCTGTAAAGCAGGGGTCTCAGACTAATTTTCACTGATGGGCCACATCAGGGCCAGATTGACAACATGAATGTAACAAAATGCAATGTAAATCAAAATAAATTAAACTGCACCTTATTATATTGTTAAATAACTGTTTCTGTATTTATTATGTATTAAAGTTTCAAATATTTAACTCATTATTATATTAAACTCAGGGTTTGTGGTCGTAAATCCTACTCTCGCACAAGGTGATGTTTACAGAGTCCATTGCTATGGTAACGGACTCTGTAAACATCAGTCAGAGCATTTATTACCTTGGTTTCAGAAGCCGAAGCGATTCTTTGTTTTTCTTGTAGGCTAAATTTAGCATACTTAGCTCCGTATTTGTTGTCAAATTGGCGACGTAGATTATACTATTTCACAACTGACACCCGCCTCATAATACAAAAGACATACTGTTTTTTCAACCTTAAGGTACAAATGTTTCCTGTTGTTCATGAAACTGCCCTCCTTGTGCATCAATTTCTCTTTTCTTGGACATATTGGGTTAGTTTGTAGAGGTTTTTATGAAATCCATCAGTTCTGAAAATCGTCTTGATGTCTTGCTCATGGTGAGATACAGCTTACCGTTGTGGGTGACGACGAAATGCATTGTGGGAGATGTTGTTTATTGTCAATATGTGCTTTAAAGCGGTATAAGCTTATTTTAAGTCTTAAAATATTGGTTTAAAATTTAAGGCCAAGAATGCACAAGCTCTCGAGGGCCAAATAAAATGACGTGGCGGGTCACCTTTGGCCCGCAGGCCTTGTGTTTGACACATGTGCTGTAAAGCAAAGCATCAAGTCTCACGTGACAAAATGAGGATGACCGCCAACTTTTTCTTCCATCTTCTCCAGAAAGGTGAGGTCTGTGGCCTCTCCAGGGCGTAAACATTCCTCATCCTACAATGTCAGAGCATCAATAATCCATCCCAGTTTTCAGCATTCATTTCTACATTCATTTAGTTGTTATCTTTCAGCAGCAGCATCACTTGTTTTAACCTTTACCAGTAAAGAGATGATTCCTTTGAACTTCTCCTCCACAAGATCACAGATGATCTTGTTGTTGAAATATGGCACTGGTTCCCACTATGTAACAGAAATGATTTTACATTCAGAAAACTTGCACCGTGAGTCATGATAAACAGAATAAGACTGATTAGGATAGTTATTACTTCAATCCCCTCCATCTCATACTCCTCCTGCTCCGACTTGAGGGTCAGCTGGATGAAGAGCTGCTGCAGCTTCTCATTGCAGTAGTTGATGCAAAACTGTTCAAAGCTAAGATACACATTAAACAAATACTGTGAGTATCAAGTCCTTTGCTTCAGACTTTTGCGATCGAATAATCAGCTCAAATGTGGAAGATCTCACCTGTTCACATTGAAAACCTCAAACCCGTAGATGTCAAGCAGACCAATCACCATCTTCCTGGAGGAATCCTGAATATAACACACATGGATAGATAGATAGATAGATAGATAGATAGATAGATAGATAGATAGATAGATAGATAGATAGATAGATAGATAGATAGATAGATAGATAGATAGATAGATAGATAGATAGATAGATAGATAGATAGATAGATAGATAGATAGATAGATAGATAGATAGATAGATAGATAGATAGAGATAGATAGATAGATTTGTGGCTTACCATGTTTGCTAATGATTCATTGATCTTGCTGACCAGCCAGTTGAAAGTGCGACCATAGATGGCTTTGGCAAGGGCATCCCTGGCATATACTGCATGGTCCACAGAGAAGGGACTGAGCACCTTGACATCAGAATGAATAAAACTCTTAACTGTAGCTTAACATCACAAATACGTAAGTGAAAATGTTTAATACTTTAGAATGATCACCTCCTCTGTTTTGGCCTCAATCTTTCTGTGGGTTAAACCCTGTTGTAGCACCTGATTAGGAATCCCCAGCAACTGTCCAGCAAATGCAAAGCCAAATCAGACATGTGATATCAACTTTATTCAGAGTGCCCATCAGAGAGAAAAAAAGAGCTTTATACACTGTCCCATTAGTTTGGATTTCACCTTTGACACCCAGTGCATCTCCTGGTGGATGTTGAGAGTGGCATATCCTTGCGCATCTGCTTCAAACTTGATGTTTCCCAGATGGAGCACGCTGGCAATAATTCCAAAAAGTTGCTGCATTAAGCCAAGAGAGGAATAACTGATTAAACACCAGTAAAACAGCAGTAACTACACATGAAGTTTGTCAGTGCCACCTCACCTCTGTTTCACTCTCACTGAAGTCTATAACAGAAAGGGCTTTCCGCACTGTCCTCCAGTCGCTTTTATCATTGATAGAGCTAACTTTGGCACAACCGCCCTAACGGAAGAGGAAAAGAAACACTGGGTAAAAAGTTTTAGTTATACACCAGATCACAGAGGTTCTTCTCCACCCTCTCACCTGCACCAGGTAACGGTAGTTCTTGCAGTTTCTCTCCAGGCCTAGCCAGCGGAGCAGATCATCCTCCCCTCCTTCCACCAGCTGGTAAAAAATGTGGAAGTTTCTCTCCCCATGGTTCTGGTGGACCACCCGGGACTTCTCTAAAAGGTAACTGAGGACGTGACCACCAACTGCTCCACCCTGAAGGAGAAAACACAAGGAAAATCCTTAAAAGTCAAAACCTCACTTGTTAATGCGTCAGCTTTTTGGGTCACTAAAATTCTGTTTGACACTATCTTGACTTTGTAATTTACAAATAACAGATTTTTATGTCTACCCGGTGGTCAAACTGGATATCCATGTATTTTCCAAAGCGACTTGAGTTGTTATTCTTCAAGGTTTTGGCATTTCCGAAGGCCTGGAAATTTCACCACAAAAAACAAACAAACAGAAATGTAATACCTGATTAGAAAACTATGATTTTCTCCTAAACTAGACTTGCAGAGCACAAAATCTTGCACATATTTCTGTGTAACTAACTTCAAGCACTGGATTGGAGAGAAGTAGTCTGTCCCGAACGTTGTGTAGGAGTTTTGTGCTCGGACAGCTGACAGCATAGAATTGAAGGATTTTCTTGGAGGCCTCTGTTTTTCCGGCGCCACTCTCCCCTGAGATGAGGATGAAGTGGTTGTTGTACTTCAGACTGCATGGTGCGGAAGACGTTGTCTGCCAGCGCATAACTGAAAATGCAATGAAAAGCTCAGCTCAAAATGATAAAGCTTGAGTTGACAAAACTCAGAATTAGGGTTCCCTATCATCCTGCAGGGATCATGAATGTCTGTAACAAAATTTTGAAGCAGCACCACCAAGTGTCAGGCTACATACATACATTTCCACCTCATGGTGCACTTTGGAGTTAAAATGCAAAGTAGATAATCACCTAAACCAATGAGGTTCATCTTCTGGAGAGCATGAGTGTTTATAGAAAATGTAATTACCATCCAATCGAATAGGTATTTGAAATGAAAGCAACAGTCTATGCATATAATGATTTCTAAATTCATGTATCGATCCTTGAAATCCATTTCATGCATATATAGTAAATGAACTCACATATGAGGTGGCAGCTCAAAAAAGTTAACTCCCATGTAGGTATCCATCTGCTTCTTACTGTAGATGTCTAAATCTTTATATGGGTTGACTGACACCAGAAGAGTCCCGATGTAGGTCTGAAGAGGAAGACAGAACATTAACTTGTGGTCTGCAACTGTTTCACATTTGATAGTAAAGATTTTTTCTTAATGAAAACATGGCAAAAGAAAGTTTCCACTTTTGTTATATCAATGCATCATCACACAATTTATGTGTTGTTTTGTCCTTTATCCACAGCAATAAGTTAAATTAATAACTACTGTCCAATCATGATTCATTGGACAGTTGTGACCTTAAGAGTGCTCACTCCACAAATGAAAAGAACCAAAGTTGCTACCTCAGCAAACACAAGATGCCAGATTCAGCAGAAGGTAGTACAACATTAGGACATCAGGGGGTTGAAAGTTGAGGGCATGATATTTGATTAGACCAAGAGAATGAGGCAGCTTATCAAAAATGACGCCACACAGGAAAGACTCACATAAATGAGATTCTCGTGGAAGCGTTTCCTCAGGTTGTCCAGGAAGGCACTCTCACTTGTGTAGGCGTCCAGGAGAACAAAATCCTGGATGCCCACACGATCACGAGCAGTCAGGGAGGCCTCCATGTTCCTCAGGATCCGGTTGCACCGCTCCTCCAGGCTCTGCGTTGGAGCAGGAGCACATTAGTAACATTAGAAGAAGTGTCCAGATAACACACTATTGTTAGTCCAGGTCTTACTCCATCTGTCAACGCTGGCCTTACAGTATATGTCCCACCTTTTTCCTGTGCCTTTTTTCTGTCAGACGCTCACTATTTTGTCTCGTTACAGCTGTCACCAAAGCAGGGAACACACTTACACACATGCTCACAATCCTGGTCAAATACATTTCCCAAGAGGCGACTCAGTTCCTGTCTGTTTGTCCCCATGTCTGTGAATTCCAGTTAGTGGCCTTGGCTGCATCCTCCATCCTCATGTCAAATCTAAATTCAGCCACCACTATCTTATCTGCCTCTGTGTTCTCGACAGAACCATCACTCTTGTTCAGGCAAAGGCAAAATAAAGACAAACATAGTCCACCAATACAAGATGCTCAATATAAATCCTCCATTCTAGACAATTTATTAAAATGTGTATAGTAAAAATCTAAGATACCTGGCACAAATCTTATCATTATCAAGAGAAATCCAGTGAGAGTAGTATTCATTATTATATGCATAAACACAGGCTTAATACACAACTGGATTCTGCCAGATATAACAATCAGTAAGGCAATGCACTTTAATTATGCTGCTAAGAAAGAGGCTTACATACTCGCGCTTCAGTAGCTCAACTTTCATCGCTGCTGAGCTGACCTGTCACCATCGTCAGAGTAACTGACACTGACAGCTCATTCTTCAGTGAAACAAGCTGTTGATCTACTGACCCAGCAGAAATTCACACCAAAATGTTCCAATAAATCATCTCCTATACATGAAGACTGCCTGCGAACATGGGATCCTTAAAATGCTCAAACACATTATGTGGGAAAAACTGTAAAATGTTACCTGCCCTGAGGGTCCTTCGATGTGTATGTGTGCGTCCCGTGCTTTTGCTGAACTGAACAGAACATCTGGTTTTATAGCAGAGAACACAGGAAACACTGATAGATTATACTCGCTACTTCCTTCAATAGGAAACCATCAATAATGTAGTCAGCGTACAACATAGGAAGTTAAATCTAATTTTATATTTCAATTCAGTTCAATTCAGTTTATTAATAATGTATTTATCCAGGAGGGGAAATCGTAGATACAAATTATAAATACAAATTATTTGTAATTGTGGGTGTGTTTGTGGTACAAGAATAACTGTGCCCACTCTTAACTGTGCTAACATCAGTTTCAACTCTCCATCACATCAGCTGTGATGCTGGAAAACTGTTAAATGTATGTCTTAGACGTAAAAATCAAATCATAGTAGTTTTCAAGACTCAAAAAGGCTATAGTAGACAGCAGAATGTGGAAAAATATATAAGTATCTCTCAACAAAAACCAGTCCTGTGGATTTTACAACTCTATTGTATCTTTTAATGTAGTTCTTAACCTGCTGACTCAAGCTGTTAACTTAGGTTGTAAAAGCAAAAAGGATAAAACTATAAACCCAATCAAAAAAGAAAACTGTAAGACTGCAAGAAAGCAGATTAGGAAAATCAGTGCTCCTTAATTCATTCTAAGATAATTCATACTTCTTTCTAGCTGGTGCTGCCCATTTGTTGTTAAATTCCAAATGTCAAAACTAAAGAAGAAAAGGATGTCCAGGCCAAGCACCAACATCCCCACTTTCGGGCTAAAGCCAAACCAGTAGAAACAGAATTTGCAATTTCTCAACTGGCCACTAGGTGCTGGCTCCAAAACAGAGCAAATGCCAGCTGACTTCCAGGTTGAAATGCCAAACTTTGCAGTATAAATAAACAAAATATGTACTGGTACAAAAAATTGTCTTGGTATCTACAGTTAGATTTCTAAGTCATGTCAACTGTACAGGGGCTGAATTGTTTTTTGGACCACATCAGGTAAAACAAATGTTTGTTTATTGTTATCAGGTGTGTTTACTGGATTATTCATCCAGTAATCTTACAATCAATGATCCAGGCACATCCCAGTGTCAATAGCCATTTCATAATATGTGAAATAGTGCATGTGTTCTTGTGTACTCGTAAAACATCGTCAGTCCCAGCACTGTTCCAAGAACTGTTCCAATTCAAAGCCCATTCCTCAATTCCAAGTACGCCAAATTTGTACTTGTGTACTTGGAAGTTCATGACTTGACAAGTATAACTTGGGGGAACATACTTCTGACGATGGGAGAACACAGTTCAATCTTTTTGCAGTACAATAGTGGATAGATGCACCGTGAAAATGGTATCCACTAGTTGGCAGCACCAGTCGAAACTGGTCATTACCACTTCATTTGGGGCTTTTGGAAGATTCGATAACTTCCGGTTTTGAAATAAAACAATACGAAACCCCCACTGATTCAGAGGATTCTGGTTTGGCGTGAGGATAAGAACAAAACGGGTACGAATGTCAACATGCTGAACCTCATAAGAAATTCCAGGCTATGTTCCCAATCATTCTGGCAAGGAAAAGATCATCACTGAACAGCAAGGAGTGATCTTGTCTGCTTTGCCTGGAATAACTGGAGAAAACCACCAACCCAGAAAAGCACATGTCTACAAAACCCCAGAAGAATGTGAGTTCTGTCCACTCACACATCATATTCTTCAGTAGTCAGGTAGCCCCCATTGAAACAACAGTGTACTTGTGTCATTAATAGCATTCCAGCTAAGCTAGTAGGCTAAAGTGTATCCAAAAGCAGAATGGTCCATGGACTCCTCTAGCTAAAGTGTCTATAACTGTTACTTTATATGATGTGGGGTTTTTTTTATGGGTTTTGTGATTTTGTATGTCAGCTGTGTTATGAATAAAGTTTGGCGGAGGCAAAAAGAAAAAAAAAGGTTTGAGGAAATTTTTCCTAAGCATTTATCCACAAATTTGAAGTTAAAATAACTATAGTCTTGCTGGGCCGCCCCGGTGGTGCAGTGGTTAGGGCAGATGGCCCATATAGAGAGGCTACAGTCCTCGTGCAGCTGGTCGTGAGTTCGATTCCCAGCTCAGCAACCCTTTGCTGCGTGTCTTCCCCGTTCTCTCTGACCCCCCTTCCTGTCTCTCTACTATCAATAAAGGCCACTAGAGCCAAAAAAAAAAAAAACTATAGTCTTGCTATATTCTCTTAAAACTACATTCAATTGCACAACAACAAAATTATAAATTCCCCTTCTACTCCTTTACCTGCCTTCATTACTTCTGCTTGTCGATGCAAAATGCATTCTGGGATACTGTCTCAAGTCAACACAAGTCTCCGTTGGATGCATCCTTGATAAAATAGGCGGCACAAGAACCCACATCTGGGGATTTCAACTGTACTTGTCTGACGCAGACTTTGAATTGAAACAATACTTTGGCTGAGGCTGATGAAATTTCACAAGTACACAAGTACAGACAAGTATACTGTACATATGGTAAAAATCCCCAGATGTGTTCTTGTTTCCACCTTTCTTTTTTAGTTTGAATACTTACGTTAGATACTTTAAGACTTTTAATTTTGCTCAATACTTGAGCAATTAGACTGGTGGTGTTGCCTCCCATGTGGGAAGTCTGGGCCTGGTTGTGTCAGGAGGATCATCTGGCACAAAACCTATGCCAAAGCAGTCACGGGGATCACTCCGCTATGGTGACTCTGAACAGGGAATAGCTGAAATGGAACCAAGCACTTGACTAATTTCATTCAAGTATTGTTTTACTTTATACAAGACTTTAAGCAAGAATATCTGTCCTGTAGCTGGCACTCCATGGCTCAATGTGCATCTAGTTAATGAACACCACTGAGCACAGAACAGAGATTTTCTGCCTTTTAGGGGAAATGTACCCTCAGATCAACACACAACATATTGGAGATAAAGAACACACAATGCTCCAATAGGATGAACAGCTGCAAAAGATCGAAGAGCCAAAAGGAACGAGTTCAGCTTTTCCTGGTAACACTGTTGTTTACTACATTGTTTACAAGACAATCATTGAAATAAAGAGATGAACCAAACACAGACAAGTCTTTAAATACAAAATCGGCAAGTACAGCAGGCATCATATACAATCATGAAAATCTATCTGACCAGGAGAGCATCACCTGAGAGGGAGCCCTATTGTCCCTGTATATCCTGTATGGTGCAGGATCCTGTTACGCAGCCACAAAGTGGCAGTTAGGCTCCTGAAAGAGATAGCATTCCTCGTGTGCCATTGACAGACACCAGACATCACCCAGGGCAACACACATTTAAGGGGCTCCAGATGTCTAAAGAAACCTGACCTTCACTAGGCCTTCATCGCAGCAGTCAGGTCCTGAACCTCCTCTGTTGGTACTATTTCATGCTACCATGCAATAAAAAGCTATAGACTGATTATCCAGTTCAGCTAAATATTTGAGCTTATGCATTGCAATGAAAAGGAAGTTTTATGTGTGGACAGGAAATTGTGTTTTATTCAAAGCGGCATTTGCCCCTTTTTTTTTTTTTTTGTTACCTCAAGCAATAAAAACATCTGATGACAAACCTTAGAAAGGCTTTTCTCCGAGCTGTAACTGTTCCCTTACTGCTTCCTACAACATCATCACCATGCATTTGAAGTTGAAATTCTTGCCATGACACTTAAAATATGAACTTTCCTTTTGGACCCACTCTTTTTGTCCATCATTTCAAGGATGTTGCTCTATGCATCACATTTACCTGAAAACTTAACTAACTGAACTATAACTTGGTTAACTCTAACCTTAAGTCTTAAAACATTGTAACTAATTCAAGCACAAGCACAAACACCAATGCTTCTAACTGTTAAGCCATTCGTCCATTCAGTTGGCAATATTGTCTCTGGTGTGGTGATGAACAGATAGAATAAATGCCTTTTCACAAACAGAACTGCAGCTGAAAGCATAGATACAAAAGCTTTGTTCTGTAATTTACCTCCTTTATCTCCAAGGCCATGTGCGTCATGGGTGACAGAGTCGTAAGCGAACCTTACGTGATAAATCCAAATAACTCTGTGTGGCTCAGGTGGACACAGCCCAGGACAGCAGCCTCTTCAAGTCATCACTTGTATGCCACCAATAAATTACTGTCTCCTGTCATGCTCATCAGTCCTCCATACAGATACTGTTTCAGAGCAATACCACAGCCTAGGACAGAGAGGCTAAAAAGAAGGAGGATGAAGAAGAAGGAGAAGGAGGGGGAGAAACTGTTGCTTCCCGATGGTTGCCTGGTGTTCCTGCATTGTTGGTAATGGTGTTGTGATGAGCTGCCTGGAAGTACTGGGCTGCTTAAACTTTTATGGAGCCCAGGCAGCAAACATTCATTCAGCACTTTACCTGAGTGTTGAACTGTGTGTTTAACAAAGGGCCTCTGTGTGTGTTTGTTTGTGTTTGTGTGTGTGTGTGCAGGTATGTAATACAAGGATGACTTAACATGATCCTTCTCCCCACAAAATTACAGTAAAGGTATTCGGTTACTGATCTTTGATTAGGCAGATGCATTTCAAACTAATTACCCGCAGCTCAATAAAGCCAGGAGGATGAGACAGATGCGGGACTTATTTATACAGGTTCTTTGACACCACCTGTCAAAGTCAACTAATTTGTTGATTCCATGACACAATATAGAAAATTCAAATTCAAATGAATACAACTCTATCTTGAAAAAAAAACTGTGGGTGTTGTATTTGGTTATACTGTTCATTTTGGCATTGTCTTGCTGAAATAAGCAAGGCCTTCCCTCAACCTTGAAAAAGCCATCAACATTTAAGCTGCACACGTTGCTCCATAGCATGTACATGTAATTCAGTAATGTAACTGTTGGAATAGATGTCCAGGTTATCCATGTCATGTGCCCTAATGCATCCAAATTTCACCATCCATGCTGGGCCTGAACTGTATCCTGTTTAAAAAAGCTCCATGGCCACAAGGATGCAGCATACATATTTTGTAAAAAGAAAAAAAAAAACTAAACTCAAAACACTTTTATTTACTTATCCATTTTCAAGTTCATATACAGCACAAAGGGCTTTACAGAGCAAATATACAGTCAAAAAAATAAAATAAAACATCTATGTGTGCTTTTGTATGTATATGTATAAAAGGAAAAGGCTAAAGGATTAACAATGCCTGAAAAAAAACGAATCTGCAAAAGCAGTAAAATATTAACATAACAGAAATAAAAGAAAATATTCAAACAAAACGAATTAAAAGTATGTAAAGACAAACAAGTTTATAAAACAAGTAGTTTGACCAAAAATGCAGTTCATTAAAGGCACTTTAATGAGATGTTTTAACTTTCAATTTCATATTTAATTCTGTCAAACCACAGTTCATTTCTTCAGTTCATCATGAATAAGATCAGCCTCTTTTTGTTTTGTTTTTTAGGAGAAGTCTTTATGGATGCTCAGACTGTGTCCTTTCTCACAATACTTTTCAGAAACGTTCCTTAGTTCATGGAGTGATTTCCAGAGCTGCTAATATTTTGGCACTGTGATTTATGAAATCTCTAAATGCTTTGCAATTTTATGTTCTGAAATTGTTAAAGCATTTGTTCGGCACAGTGGTAAAAATATAACTTACTTCTTACTTTTAGTTCTGAAATACTAATCCTCTCTTTAATGCACATTTTATTCCCAGTCTTGTCACCACAGGATGTTGGTCGTTTTTTTTTTTTTCTGTTTGCTCATTATGTGTTTTATTTTGTTTTTTAACATTATACAGGTTTTGTCTTGAATATATTTCACATTTTGCAAATCTAATAATTCAAAATAAGAGATTATCTTTGCAAGAATATATTTGTATATTGTCTTTGTTCTGTGTTCAGGATTTAAATCATTTGCAAATCACAACATTCTGTTTGAATGTATGTTTTCAATATCATGCAAGCGAAGTTTTAATTTGATTGGAGCAAAAAACAGCTAACAGGAGTAATTTAACTCGCTCCAGCAGATAGCACGCTTTGTGCACCTTTGGCAGCAGCGATTACATCTGATGTTTCAGTCTCTTCATTTTCAGATGGATCAGCTGGTTCAGTGACAACGTAATGTTGCCTTCTAATTCCGTCTGTTTAAAATTTAACTTTGCTTCCTGAGGGCATCAACAAGAGCATCTTATATTACTGCTTACATAAGAAATCATCAAGGAATAATGGTCATTACCATAATGTAATCCATTATGCAAAAACCCAGGAGAATTTATAGGATTGTATGTTTTTAAAGAGGACCTCTCCTCTAAATTTGTACACTCAGTAAATATCCAGAGTCATTGACAAATATTTCCTTACAAAAGAATGGGTGGTCACATCCAGTTGAACGCTTAATCTTAAATTTGACTTTCAGCTCGATAACATCTTTTGAGTTTTACAGGAAACAAAAAAGAAAAGAATTTTAAAAAAAAAACAGATGAGGATTTCTCAAATAATTTGGGCTGATCCATTGAGTGCAGTGAACTGAAAATCTTTCTGAAACTAAGATTGAGTTTTAGTTTAAAGGTTCCATATGCAGAAATTACATGTCCAATTTTTTTTTTAATCAACCAAATAAACCTAAGTATATCAAAAAAAAAAATGTTTGGATGTCATGTTAAACACATAGATCTACTGATAAAAGAGACTCTGAAAATCCTGTGCCCAGTGGGGACAGTCCGTCAAGCCTTGTATGCACCACAAGAGGTGATATAAATAACTGTAGTGTTCGTTCTACCTTCATACATTCAAATGAAGAACAGAAAGTTACACTGGCTGAGGGAGTATTCTACTCACATGTCAATCATGTTGAGAGTGCCGCCCATTTAGGTCACTTTAACAATCCATAATATTAAGCCTGATTTGCTAGTTGTTGAGCTCACTGAATGACCAGGGGACAAATCAGTGAGTAGTTGGGGGAAGGGATGGGTACTGCACACTTTGTTGTGTCTTATGCCAGGAGCTGACACATGAACTTTCTAGTGATATGCTGCCCCCATGTGGTGGTCATGTTTACATAGGGTGCCTTTAAATAAGATTCCCACCATCAAAAACACATCATCAATAAAGCAAAGAGCAAAATAGTTACCAGCAATAATACTGTGTACTTCTGAAGAACAAATTGATAATAAAATCCCACTTCTTACCCAATAACAGCTGGGATAGGCAAATATGAACAAGTAAACCTGACAATAAAGTCTGTACATCATTTGAGACTGTTAGATGTTGTCACTATTTCATATATGGTATCTCACAAAACACACATACACCTTTTTAACTGAGCTTTACATCTGTCTGGTTTCATATGCCACCCAACTCCTCTGTTCTTTGTCAACCAAGTCAAGCACCTGTTACCACTACTTTTTCATGCACACACCTACACAAATAAAATAAAATTGCTAGTTGGCCTAAAGAGTGATTGCAGGGTCCACACCCACTTATCAAAACTCAGTCATACAAGCTTACACTCCTTCCTGATCACTGCATTTCTCTCAGGAACATCATCTGGTGTTGCTGTCTCCGTGCACAAGCCTTAAACATGTTTAGCTCTTAATGGACATGTCGGTGTTTCCTATTGAACCAAAACCTGGATGTTACACTTGTAACTCATTTTGGATATAAGCATCTGTTTCATGTTTTTGTAATGGGAAAACCTTCACTTTTACATATATTTTATACACAGCAGCTATCTTGCACAAATGATTAGTACTGATGATTCACAGAATTATATTTGTGTTTCTCCAAATGCAAGGACATGTTAGATCACAAATGGCTTGTCAAAATACATATTTAAATTCAGACAAAGCTCCTGATGTGCCGTGGGGGATATTTGTTTTTATGATATGCCCACAATATTAAAGTGGTTCTTTCAGTGATGAAATCAAACAGTAACTGAAAGAACAATGTATCAATTTCAGATTGTTGTAGATTAAAACCTTTTGATTTCATCACATGAATTAAAAACATAATAAACAAATATATCCTCATATGACAGCCGGTTCTTTGGCATTTGGCATAAAGACATCAAATCTTACCTTTGAGTCCATGTTGTGCTCCTCTGTGTAAAAAAAAAAAAAAAAAAAAAAAGCTCTGCAGAGTTTCTGCACTGAATGGTGTGAGCCCGACCAAGCAGTTAACTGTGGGGACAGAGAGGTACACTGTAGATACTACGTGTGCTGTATTTATGGCCGTCCCATAATGCAGCACCCCTGTGTCCTCTAGTGTCCTACATTTCTACAGTAGAAATGAGACTAAGACTGGCCTTATTCACTTGCAGGGGCGTGGAGGACCAAAAGACCCAACAAACACTGAAGAAAAACTAATTTGAGAAGTAATACACCTGTGTTTAGTTGAGTAAATGTTTGACTAATGTTTTTATAGTACATGGTGTGCATGACTGGGTCACCCGGATGCCCCATTTCCGGAAATGAGTTTTAAAAAGGCTGTGCCTGTACAGCAAGGTATATCAGGAGAATCATTCCCAGTTCAATTTTTTTTCTTAAAAAAAAAAAAAAAAAGACTTTTTACTTTATAAATTCCCTAATTTTTCATCTGTTCTGAATGTGATGTAAACCAGAGGCCTGTGTCAAAGAAGGAGCAAAACTGGACTGAAGTCTAGCGGAGCAAGGTAGTTAGTTATTTCCGAATAAATAAATAATGTCTACAAGATGTTTCAGGAGATGTAGTAATTGCAAGCCATTTATTAACATAAAGTAACACCTTTGACAACTTCAGTATTTCCAGGGAAAGTTTTTGACACCACAAACAACGGTGGGATGAGAGCACAACCTGCTGTCAGCCACAGGTTGTGACAGGTATTCAGTCTGTGGGCAGCGCTACATGCCGAAATCTTTACTTCCAGCTAACCCTCTGCCAACATTTTTGGCTCTTATTTTGCCAACATACAAATACAGTGAATCACAACAGTATTATTCATGCCACATTGTGATTTATGTTGAAGTTTTTAGTTGGTCTTTAACTTTAATCTAGCTGGAAAGGACATAAGGAAATTACAAAAAAAACAGTAAGAGAATAAAAGACTTGCAATAATTGCATTTGTTTCAATCTTTTCATGAATAGTCTCATCTCAAGTATCATTTACACGCTTTCTCTTTAATTAGTTGCTTAAACCTTGCTTTTTGTGCCATTCCCAGCCAGAAGTGACTTACTGGTTGAACAAAAAGAAAAGTATCTTTAGATTAAATTTGCCCTGATCAAGAGCAGGAGATCAGTATGTTCTTGGAGTTCTTTCAGAAAATGAGGTAACCAAAGAAGACATTCATGCATGGATGGTGTATTCTCTCTTTATTTCTCAAAAAGAACAATTCTGTTAAGACTTTTACAGAGAGAGTTATCTTCATGGGTCATATGTCAGCAGATGGAAGTACTCATATAGCCTTAAATATGCCAATAAAAGCTTGGAAGACAGGAAGCTGCTGTTAATTCTTTGTCTTTAATGTCACTTAACTAGTTGTCAGTGTTGCATCTGGCAGAGTTAGATTTAGACCTCTTTTAATGCCTGCAGTGCGTTCACTTGATCTACTTATTCTTTAATGATGTGACAGTGAAAATTATGAGCTTATTTTTGTTTTGTCATCGTTTCCATCTATCATTTTCCTTCCTACACTGGCTGCAGCATTTGTGTAGTGTTCAGCCTGCAAAATATATTTATGGTTTACAGAGAATAGCTTGTTCTTTTTGTTAAAGATTTGTACCTAGAGATGGCTGTGACCGGTCATTTGACCAGTCAACCACTTAGGACGATAACTATTAAGTCAATTCACCAAAACAAACTGGATAAGTTTAACCTTCAGATATAAGAAAATAAAGTGGTAATCGACTGTCTTTTTATGATGAAATCAAAGAGTATTGCAGTTCAGACTCTTAAAACATTGTTGGTTTCATACTGACATGAGGCTGATAACTGATAAAAAAAAAAAAAAACAGTCTACCTTGAACTGGCTTCTGACAAATACCTGAAACAACGTGCCTGCTAGCTGCTATAACCCCGCCCCTTCAGTCTCTGCAGCCATTGTTCTCTGATTGGAAGTTTGACCAAAACCTAAAGTGACTGCACAAGCAGGTTTAGCAACATATGACCAGAGTATTATGGGCTATATCCTGCTCCCAGCTGTCTACTCCACGGCTCTGAAATGGACAACTTGACCAGACCATCTAAGATCACTTACAAGAAGTGGAGAAACCTTGAAGTGGGGTAAAATATCAAAATGTCCTTATTTTGTTTTTGTTTGGGTTTTTATTTTCCATTTTCTCTGTAGACAGAGGCTTGTGCTTTTCTTGCCACAGGCAGTGTTGCCTTGCCTCTCTTTAAATGCATGTATAAGAAACTGCAGTGTGTTGTGAAAAAGAGCCTTTTGTGTTGTGTGCTCTTTAAATGTCTGATTTCTGTGAACTGACATTTAGGGATGAGGGGCATTTTGTGGGTCAGTCTGGTCAGGACCAGGGAAGTAACACGGAGACCTGCACTATAGCTTCAGCTACAGCTGACTCTGGGGACAGGCCATCCACAAACAACCCTGGATCCAGTGAAACTGGAGGTTTGTACAGCTATGTTTGATGTGATTTTTGAAAAAAAAAAAAAAAAAGTAAAAGTGCAAATGATGCATTACAAATCAAAGTCCTGCATACTGAATAACAGGCAGCTAACCTTTTAGCATCACATTTTTGAGTAGCCTCTTCGAGTTTTGATTTTTCATATAACTGGACCATCATTGTTGATTCTGTAAAATTTTAGGGATATCTTAAAGTCGGTTTGTCTTCTTAATAGTTAGATATGTAACAATGTGCCTTATTTGGGTCAGTCCACTGTCTCAACGTACTTGATCAGTAGGTTGGAGTGTCAAGCCCAGTACCAGAAAACTGATACTGCTGAGCCTTCACCATTGACCCCGGCTTCTTATCTGGGATTTGTAGATCTTTTTGACAAACTAATCAAGCCTTCTGTGTAAACTTTTAATTCCAATAGTTAGCAGGAATACATCAGTGAAAGTTAATCATTTCCTTTGTTGTATTTTAGGGACAAAGTAGCTCACGGAAGAAATATTTGAGGAAAGAATACATTTTTTGCATATGACTTTTATGTCTTTTTTTTTTAATTTAACAGTCTCCAAGCCTGAGATCATTAAAAACACATATCCATCCATCCATCCATTCATCCATCTGTCTTTGGCTGTCATTATTGATCATAAAGGGCAGATCTGTGATTGATTGTTTTAAAAATATTAAATTGTTTGGGATATTTTGATACATCAATGACTTTAATCCTATGCTTGTATGGATTCTTGAGGAATTCTTCAGACACATATGTAAAGATGACGCCGACCCTGTCACCCTCTTTGGGACTTGTTACAGAAACGTATACAGTAGACGAAGCACTGGAGGCCATTGGATTTGGAATGTTCCAGTGGAAAATCTCTCTCCTCACTGGATTGTCCTGGGTAAGGGTAAAAGGTGTGCAAACAACTTCTATCCGATAACCACGTACAACGCATGTCTCATGTGATGTTGTGGAGCAGGTAGGAGATGCCATGGAGATGATGATCCTCAGCATCCTCGCCCCCCAGCTGCACTGTGAGTGGTGGCTCCCCAGCTATCAAGTGGCACTCATAACATCGGTAAAGACCTTTTGGATGCTTTCTGAACTTGTTGATTGTGTATTCTGTGCCCTTGTCTGCATTCAGTTCTTTCTTTTTTGTTATTTTTTTGCCATCAGGTGGTCTTTATTGGGATGGGGTTTGGTTCACCTCTATGGGGAAATTTATCTGATAAGTATGGCAGAAAAGTAGTGAGTATCATCCATGGATTTTTTATTAAGTACTGAATGAGTTCTTGGCATTAGCTCACATGTTTTCTCTGTATATGTCTGTGTGGTTAAAGGGTCTGACAGTTTGCATGTGTTGGGCTCTGTACTACGGTCTGCTGAGTGCCTTCACTCCAGTCTATGGCTGGCTGTTGGCCATCCGTGGCCTTGTGGGCTTTGGCATTGGAGGAGCTCCTCAGTCGTAAGCTTACTACTCACTTCATATATGGTGTGATACCTTAGTGAGCACTGGGATGATAAAATATAAACTCACTTTCTTTTTAGGGTGACATTGTACACAGAATTTCTCCCGATGAAGGCAAGAGGCATCTGCGTCATGCTGATTGCGGTACTGTGGACGTTTGATCATAAATGAGACAGTTACGCCACATCTCTGATCCCACTGAGAGTGCAACCTGATTAATGTGTTTGCATCCTTCAGGCTTTCTGGGCAGTCGGAGCTGTGTTCGAGGTCCTCCTGGCCTTGTGGATAATGCCCACTCTAGGCTGGAGGTGGCTTCTCGGCCTGTCCACCATACCAATGGCAATCTTTGTTTGTTTCTGCTTTGTGAGTATGTTACTGACTTTCAGACATTCCTACAGTAAAACTCATCACATCTCAGTAAAACTTTCTGTGTTACACAGTGGCTACCTGAAAGTCCTCGTTTCGATCTACTGACAGGAAGAAGAGAAAAAGCCATATCAACTTTAAAACGCATTGCAAAAGATAATGGCAAGCCTATGCCCCGGGGAACATTGATTGATTATAAACAGGTGGGGTTAAAGATGAATAATTTATTTTGAATGTGACACACAAGACATGGATGGTCAATGCAGTTATTATTTTCTCATATAAAAGCATGCACCTTCTGTTGGCATTTCACTTTCACAGAATGAGCGTGGGCAGATTAAGGATCTCTTTTCACATCAGTATTGGAGGACAACTCTTCTTCTATGGTTTATATGGTTAGCTTCAGTAACACACACTGTACTTGTTCAACTTCATTGAAGAAAGGTATTATGATCAAATCGGATTATTTAATCAAGGATTACCAACTAGGGCAAAGATTTGTTTGTCAGATAGGTCTGTGGTTAATTTGACTTAATACAAATAGGTTTGGAAATGTGCTCCAGCCAGATGGATGATTAAGAGTTGTACTACCACGAGTGTAAAAATGTGCTTTAAAGACTATTCATTATTAAAGCCACTTTATGTAGCAATAAAGCTTCTGATGACATGCCATGTGTCAGCCCCTGGTGTGAGGCACAATAAAGTGCACCTTCAGTTGGACAAAGTGGTGTTACAAGTCATGGCTGACTGTGCCCACTCAATAGCACAGTGCTAGCAGTCTTTTTTTTTTTTTTTTTTAATCTGCACAGCAGATTTTTATGCCCCCATTTGGTCAGAAGTGGCATTGCTACATAGTTGAAGACCAAATGAAAACCTCAGATTCTTCACTGTGTTCTTTGAGCACTTCCTAAAAAGGATTTGTTGAGAAGACCCCTGCTGACCTGCTGGGGGAGGCGGCTTTTGTAGGGCAAATATGTTACCATGTTGAAGGTGTAACTGGTCTGCAAAAAACTTTTGGTACATTCCAAAATAGGATTCACATAAATGCAAGAATGCAGGTTTTCCAAACAGAACATTGCACTGTAACAAGATAAAAAACTGTTTATTCACATTACCTAATGTTATGCTTGCATGGTGTATATGCAACACTAGGCCAAATAATGCTGGGATTTCCTTCATCTAGTTCATTTTCTGTACTGTTTATAAGGTCAGGGTAAAGGCATATGAATACACAAAATAGCAATACATGGAGCTAAAAGGATGCCTGAAGTTCATGGATGTGTTAATGTTTTAATTTTAATTGCTTTTATAAGGTGGTTTTTAAGAAAGAAAATAAAAAGAGGAGATGGTAAAGATGTCTTGTTTTTTGCTCTAAAGGTTTGTTAATGCCTTTTCCTACTACGGGATTGTCCTTTTGACCACTGAGCTCTTCCAAGCAGGAGATTTATGTGGAGGTGTGTAACAACTTTATCCGTGTTGATCAGCTGTGTTGTAAATTTAAGCAAATATCAAACATCAAACTGCTCTGCTTCCTTATAGAAAACGGAGGGGCCAAGATTGAACCGAGCTGCAGCCTTGAATGTAAATATTTAACATCAGCTGACTACAAGGATCTTTTATGGACAACCTTGGCTGAATTCCCAGGTGAGATGCTACCCATCAGTTTTTCTTCTTAAAGGTGTGGTGTTTCATGTTGTATATCGTGCTGCTGTTACCAACAATTCAATTTCACACGTAAGGTGCTGATTGCTGGTTGTGTTTTCAAAATTTAAATTTGAAAAATTTCCATCAGTTTTCAGTAAAAGTATTGAATAAGCAACACACATATTACATGTAAAATAAATAACAGTGCTTTGAAAAAAAAAGATTTTGATTTTTCATGCCTGCAGCACTAAGTGTTTTTTTTTAACAACTGTTCATTGCTTGTTTTTGTTTGTTTGTGTGTTTGTTTCAGGTCTTTTAGTCACTCTTGGGGCAGTGGAATACATTGGCAGGAAGAAAAGCCTGGCACTCTGTTTCTTTATGTTTTCTTTATGCATTCTTCCACTGTTTGCTTGTATTGGGAGGTGAGTTAAAAACCTCTGGTTTCTAGCAACAATAGCACATTAAATCAAAATCAAAATATGCGTTGTACCCATAACCCTCTGTGTTTCTCTATTTTTCCTCATACAGGGTGGGTCTTACAATCTTCATCTTCATCTGTAGGGCCTTCATTTCTGGAGGATTCCAAGTTGTGTTTCTGTACACGCCAGAAGTATGCTTCCATTTTTATATTACATGCATCTGACAAACTCACGTAGGGGGGGAAAATAACATGCCCTCTTCTTTTTCATTTAGGTGTTTCCTACAGAAACCAGGGCTCTAGCTATGGGCACCTCCAGTGCAATGTCCAAGGTCGGTGCCCTGATCACACCCTTCGTGGCTCAGGCATGTGGAAGTATTTGATTTCCTTTTTTTCAAACAAGTCTGTGTATGACATGTGTAGATGAATTCTTCAGATATTTTCAGGATACATTGTTTATGGCAAACCATGCAAAATCAGGGTCTGCAGAACAACAAAAAACATTTGAATTCAAGATTGGGTGACTTTGAAATGTGCGGTCCAAATCTGATTAGGAGTTTTAAGATTTGGAGGAAGCATTGTTACTTGAGAAGAATATTTGAGAAAGTGGAATTTCGGCATTTTTCTGCCTATTTTGGCTATTTAAGGAATGAATGTCTGTTCATTAATAATATCAAAATCACTGAGATTATAAACTGCAGATTTAAGTAAGAAATGTTTTTACCTTGACTGACTCCCCTGATTTAACTTTTGGGCCTAGGTGCTGCTCAGGACGTCTGTCTATTTGACCCTGTCGGTGTACTGTGGCTGCAGTCTGCTGGCTGGGATCGCATCCCTAATTCTTCCCATTGAGACACTTGGGCAGGGGTCTTGCAGGAGTCTGGTTTTGATAAGGACACTGAGGGGCAAACGACAGCCACAACCAGCCAATCAAACTGCACAACGCACTCTACAGAAGAGAGATAGCTCAACAAGGAAGGAAAGAATATTTTGTCACTTCCCAGACTCCTACAGGCACCACATTTGCTCATTTAATGACGGGTTCACTCATCTGAACGATGATAGTGAAGAGCAGCAGGGGACAATCTCATTATAGACATGGAGTAATAAATGAGGGTCTCGTGCTCAAGCCTGAGGAGAGCGTGACCTCGCTCACTCTATGACTGTTTTGTTCACTTCCTGTTCCATTTAAGCTACGAGAGTTAATGAAAGAGGTTTTTTATTTGTTTCGTTTTGTTTTGAGAGGAACATATTGCACTGTCCAGACTCTGCTATAAACTACTGAAACTGAAGAGGCAATTGATGTTGTTTTATAAATGTAAGGTATGATAAATATAACCTCAAAGTTGCATTACAAAATGAGCATTTATTTAAGTTATTTTTCAAGGTCCTATGAACTCATGATGTTTTCAAATGACTTTTTTTTTTGTGGAAATCCACAGCATTGACTGAGGAGGGAGGGTGGAGTGAGTTGAAAATGAAATACACTCTATGTTGTCATATACATACATTTCTCACATGTTGATTGCAGCTTGTCAAATATTAGAGGTTTCTTTTGGTCTGCTGTATTAATATCCTTGATTGTGGCAGCTAAGATACTAATTATTGTCTGTCAATTATATGAACAGAATTGTCTATATTTATTGAGGAAAATAAGTCGCAAAATAAACATGGAATACAATTAAATTCAAATTAGGTTTCATCCCTTCTGAGACGACTGATACCGCTGAACCAAGATTTAGTTCGACAAAGAGGGCGGTGCCAAACTGTGTTGAAAAGCGCAGTGATGAAATTAATCGATAATCAGTGATGAAATGAATGTAACAAAAAAAATGCCGTAACAAGACTACTACGTAGAAACGTTGTATGGGAGTTCCTAGCATAGACATATATACATAGACGCCGCATCGAATGCCGCCGCCCACTGAAGTGACGTGCCTACAGGTCCGCCATCTTGGTACAGACCACTCGCCAGGACAATGCATTACATCTATGGAGGAGAGGCGTTTCTACACACACAAAAGTGATCATAAATCGCTGTTGTGAAGCTAATTTCACGTGATTTGTTTGTCAAAACAAACGTCACACATTACAGACAGACATAGATACAACAAAAAGAAAAGAAAGAACCCAGAAAACGTTCAATGTTCAGGTCTTTACAATATCACAAGTATTTACAATATCACAAGGATTTACAATATCACAAGTATGTATTTACAATATCACAAGTATTTACAATATCACAAGTATTTACATATATATATATATTAAGGCCAGGCTTTGCATCCACTGAATTCAGCCACCTTTGAAAAATAAAAGAAAGCTCATTATGTATCACAACACAGTGTGTGATGTGAGCTTTTCAATTAGTCATTTTCATTTTCACAAACATTGTCTGTAGTATTGAAGTGGTTTTAATGTATGCAATGGCTACACCTGCAGCCACAGAACTAACTTGAATGTCAGTAATCAATCAGGCAACACTGAGAATACCGTTGCAATGTATGGGGATGTGGGAGAGGAAGATTTTGAGACTCTCTCAGGAAACTATATGCCTTCGGACCATGAAGGTGCAGTGTGAGGGCAAACTCCCTCTGCTCCCTGGTGTACTCATGGCCCCTCTTTGCCAGGAGGTCTATGCGAAGATCTGAAATTCAGTAAGCATAAACTTATTAGTTATAGCCCTCTAAATAAGAAGATAAAGAGTTAATCACAGACTATAAACATAAATTTCCAAAAGAGTATTTCCATTTCACCTGAGTAGCATTCCAGCTTTTCTTTCAACTCTTCATTTATGAGGTTTTTCTCCCTCAGATCCTCAAGAAGAGCACTAACATTTTTCTTTGCCGTCGTTCCCGGAGCATGCTGTTTTTCTTCTCACGCTCCAGACTCTCCACTCTAGCCAGGGCTTCACAAAGTCTGGCCTTTAAAGCGGTGGGAGAAGCAGGCAAAGCATAATTGTGGTCCTGATGGGAAAAGGGATGGAAATGCAATAGAGGTTTTGATTTGACCAGAGCCTTGCTGCTCTTTTGAGTACGAAAAATATTACATGCAAATACTCACAACATTACAATGAGGTTCAGCTTCAAGGAAAGGCTCAGGCAAGTGTACTGGAAGGCTTTCCTCTGCTTTCCTTGAAGTTGCGGTCTTCCTTGATGGTTCTTGCTAAAATGTAAGAATACAACATTTTAAAAAAATGTTTTGGCATCATCAAGTGTACTGTAATTTATTCCAAATGATGCATACCTTTTGTAAACAAGATGGAAAGTTAAAGACAGATGGTTTGACACCATGTCTCAACTGGACAATTTGCCCAGTTCTGTCGAAGTCATTCACATTGAAATGTTTGCTGCATAGCAAGGACCTTTCGGTTGCCACAAAACCATCTCTTCTCACTGCAAGTTCCCACTCCTCCTCAAAAACCCGATCTTTGGGAAACCTTAAATGTATGAAAAGTAGTGAGAGACAGAGAGATGTCTGCAACAAACATAAACAAAATAATACTCAATTTATTAGCTATATTGTTGTTGTATTCTAAGCTAGAAATCACTAGTGGCTAGTGGTCCGTGGGGGTACTACAGGTGGGCGGTGAGAGGTCATTAAATATGTTTTAAATCATCAATCTTTTTTAAATGTGTTTTTAATAACACATTTTAGTATTATAAATTATTCATGAAATAATAAATAAAAGAACACTAAGATGAAATAAAACAAACCAGTTAAGTTATTGTCATTTTAACTTAATATGAAAAGTGTCACCTATTTGTTGACCCCTCACATTAATATCAGATCATGGTTCCTGGTCCTGTATGTTGATCACAGTTGTGATTAAAGGTTTGGGTGGAGCGCGTATATTTTTCACATTTCAAATTGGGCCTTGGTATTCTGAAGTTTGGGAACGGCTGCTGTAGAGAGAAACTGAAAGGGAAATTACAGTTTTACATGAGCTGTCCCTTCAACGCTAATGTGAACCCTGGTTGGATCAAGATTCAGAATTGGACATGTTTTTCAACAGATAAAATGGATAAAATAATTGCCATTTGTGGTGGTGTAGTATATGGGCAGTGACAATCATTTTGACAATTAATTGCTCGCAGCAACATTAAAAAAGAATAAGAAAAAATAATTAAAAATGAACTATTAATTTCATTGTTTTGAAATGATGAACTGAACTAGTTCATTTTAATTTCTGTGAACAATGAACTGCACTAGTTTGTGTAGAAAGTGAACTTGCCCAGATAGTCAGTGTCCTCCCAGTAAACACACTCTGGTCGTCTATGGTTTAACTGGCGATCAAGCCGTTTAAGACGATCTCTGTTATTTTCTCAGGGGTTCAACTGAGGCCAAATCACGCTTTTTATACAAGAGTTAATTCCAGAGGTAGAGACATTTGTGCATGTCCACATGTAACTAGGTGGACGCCTCTTTTACGCGCCGACATGCAGGTTGACATGCCTGTAACTATATTAAGCTAGCAATACAACTAGCTATAAATATCAAGGATATAACCCGGACTCTGTCCGTCCTGTCAGGGTTTATTTCATTATATAGCAATCTGGTCATACTATAGGTTACCCCTTACTTAAATCTTACCTGTGAAAGGTGATCCCACGAGATCTGGTTTGGATACTCCTCTTCAGAGAGCATCCAAATGCAGCACAGAAATCAGGCATCTTTTTTTGAAGCTCGTCTGCAATAGCATCACTTAGAAATTTTATTTAGGTCGTAAAACCAACATTTTCAAAACATCTAAGCACCCTGTATCATAGCTACATGTGTGACGCTTTTACCAAATCAATAAGTTTGGAAATCTGTCCATGATTCAGCGAATAATTCTACTTTGATATTAAGTTTTGGAAAGTTCGGTACCTCTTTCCCTCGTAAATATTCCTTCACCGCTGCCTCAGCTTGGTCTGTACCAACATGGCGGCGCTTTAGGCACGCCCAGCCACAGTGGATGCGGCGTCTATGTATATATGTCTATGGTTCCTAGTCTGGTCTGTCACCTTGACAACATTGGCCCAATGACAGCGCGCACGCGAACTAGGCCAGCCAATCACAGGCAGCCGGCAAAGCTGCATGTCATTTCTGCCCAGCTTGCAACCTGCACAGTGATTTGTTTGTCTGTCGGCGCACCGGAGACGAGATGAGATGTCTTGGGGACTGCTGACTCGATACGAGCGCGGGGACGCTTTCGTTACTTCCCGCACACGAGGACTCCGTGAACCGCAGAGGACGCGCTGAACTGGGAGCACCCCGGGAGTTGTGGAGTCAGGTGCCGCTGGATGAGAGTCTGACTAGGCGTTTTTCTACCCGGTGACAGACACAATCACAGCGGCGCATCTTCTTCGGATAGGTGCTCCTCCTCCTCCCCTCCTTCACCCTCCGCTGCCCTCCACGTCCGCCGCCCACCGACCATGGCCCTGGTGACTCTGCAGCGCTCCCCGACCCCCAGTACGGCATCCTCGGCCAACAGCAGCGCGGGGGAGGTGAGTGGTAAAGCCCGGGCTGGGTCTTTGTGCGCGCGCTAGGAAAGCAAGAATGCGCCCGCAGGAGCCAATACAGGCTTGTGTGGCGTTTAATGTCCTGCGGGAAGGGCTGACTTTGCTTCCGTCATATGTCTGCCATGAACTTAATTATTGTTATGAACAATTGGTGTATTGCTGCATTGTTACGGCAGAGTTTGCAGCTCATTGCTTGTGACAAATGTGGCAGCGGATTTGTAAACAAAATCCTGCAGAGGGGGAGGGGTGCTGTTGGGTTTAGCTGTCAAGACAAAGTGCTCTTTTTGCTGCGTTGCACTCAGGTTGCTCTCCCTCCTTGTTATGAGGATTTCATTTGGAGCTATGCGGTCACAGTGCTACCTATACTTCTATAAAAAAAATAATAATAATATTGATTACACCTATTTTCATTATGATTTCCAGCACAACTTTGTCAAATGTTTTTGAACTTTAAGATATCTCAACAAAAACAGAGAAACACAATTGCATGCCACCTGGCACTTTGCCACAACCTAAAGCCCGTCTGAATGCAGCAGCTCCCGGAGAAAGAATTAACAGTCAAACGCTGTCTGGATTAATCCAGCGCTTTACTTCTTCAGTCCAGATTAATGAGACCTTGGGGCTATACATCCCGTTGAAATCATGACGTCAGCGTTAGTGCTCCAGTTTCTCATGTCTGGAAACTGGATTTGGTGTTCTGAAGCAGGTTGATTTGAACTGATGTGTTAAAATAAGTAGTGAGTGACAGTCTTCCTTTGAAGATGCTCTTCGGCTTCAGTGTGAGCACAGCAGCGCACTATTCTGCAAGCAGGAAGAAAGACTCTCTGGATGTGCCTTTTGCTGAATTTGTGCTGTTTGAAGGTGTCCTAAAGGTTCAGCTGTCAGCACTTTGGGATATTCATAGCACATTAGATGACAACACTGACCAGCAGAGGGTGTTGGCATGCTTCACTTTGCACAAGAAAAAAAAAAAAATCTGGTTCTGTTGGAAGCTGGAGCAAAATAACATTTTTCAGGGTTGTTGTTTTGAGGTATTTTAGAAAACCAAAATACTCTTCATGAACATTATAGCTGAAATTTTGTTGCAAAATTTAAAATTATCTGCTTTATTTTTGTCCTCCAGGATTTTGGAAGTGACGATGACAGGAAAAACAATCAGAGGTAAGATCTTTACATGGAAATCTACTAAGGCATGCATAAGTGTTATTGGAGAAGATTTTTGTTTTGTCTTGATCTGCTCTCTGATCTGGGTGAATGAACCTAATGGAAACGACAAAATCATACCTTCAAAATCATAAATCAGGGCAGTGTTTTCAGTTTCTAATTATACATCAGATCATAGTCGAAGGGTTAAATTGGGGCTTGATATGACATAATTTGGCAAACTAAATAAAACAAGTTGACAGATCCCTGTGGTCTGTTTACATGGCTAATTTCTAATCAATACACAAAATGGGAACTGTAGGGAAAAAATGAGACTTCCTGAGCTTATAGGCACAGCTAGCTTTCTAGGAATTGATATCTGAGGTACCTTTTGAAGAAGTCTTTGTTTTCTTCTCTTTGCATGACTCTTTTCTATAAGTTGAAATCATTTTCATTAGTTATTCTTCAGACAAGGCATAGTTTACTCTGATCTTGTCCTCAAACTACATTTGTCCTGGGAATGCTAAAAGATGTTATGCTGGTTTGATTTACAGTTTATTTTGAACTTCATCTCAGCTCTTAGTCTAAGAGGAATTTTTTTGGGGGTGGGGGGCACATACCTAAAATTGGTGTTTAAGTTACAGCATCCTTTTTTTTATTACTCTTAACATTGTTTGAAATGGTATAAGCTATTTGTATTTTATTATGAGACTGGAATTTTTTTTTTTCCTCCCTCGCTTCAATCCACCTGTCACTGATTTATCCGCTCTCTCATGTCTGACACACAGTGTCGAGTCTGATTGAATGACAGTGACTGAGGCTGCAGAGTTATTTCATAAAGATATTTGTAGAAAAACAAGACTGTGCTGATTGATATAAGTATTTTAGAACATAACTGTTGAAATCAATCAGGAAATAAAGACTACAGCAATGATTTATGATTTTTGCACGTATTGTACCATGATGCTACAGCGCTTAATCTCAGCCTGTGCTGTTGGACGGGTTCAGAAGAGGGACTTGAGTGTCGTATTTGCAAGCAGTCATTGGGAAATTGTGTCCTTCTTTGCCTGCCTCTTTGAGGAAAATGTATATCACTCCAGATATGTGATACAGCCTCAGATATACAACAAGACTTAACAATGTGTCATTACTTCCATCCAGCCATCCATTATCTGTACCCACTTATTCCTGTGCAGGGTCACGGGGATGTATCATGACTTATTGAGCAAAAACAAAGCAACTATGCTGTATTTCAGCTCTGTCTGAAATACTAAGCACACCCTTAACTGCTTTGATAGGAATGAAGAGATAAGAGGCAACCAGGAGCTGTTATGGACTTGATTAATTGGTCATCAGCAAGTGTGAGCAGGTTTCTAGTCATAAGCATTCAAGTTTGTTAACATAGTGCAAAGGAAGAAAGTCATTGGGTTATAGGGCGTTTCCAAACAACTGTGAGTCCATAACAGTACAGTAAAAAAGCTTATATGCACGTTTAAAACCTTCAAGAAATCTGTCAGTCTTCTTAGACACAAACAACTCAGGAAGTTAATCCCAAGGTCACAAAGTGCAATGTTCAGCAATATTACTAAAAACATTCAAGAGCTCCGTCTTAGACTCTACAGGCCTCATTTAGCTATTAAATGCTAAATTTCATGACAGTAGAGTTAGATAGACACAAATATGGCTTATTTGGGAGGGTTACTAGGAGGAAAGCCTCTTCCCTCCAAAAAGATTGTAACAGAGTTTAGGTTTGCAGCGTCACATCTCAAGAAGCCACAGGGCTTCTGGAACAATGACCTTTGAACAGAAAAGACCAAAATGAAGATATTTGACCATAATGCACAGCGCCATGTTTGATGAAAACAAAACAGCATTAACCGTGGTGGTGGAGGTATGATAATCTGGGCTTCCTTTCTAGCCATAGGACCTGGGGACCTTGTAGGTATGACGTCAACAATGAACTCCTCTCTATTCCAAAGGATTCTAGAGTCAGATGCAAAGTCATCTGTCTGACAGCTAAAGCTTGGCAGAAATTGGGTCATGCATCAGGAAAATTATTCCAAACAAACATGCGATTCTACAACATAATGGCTGTAAAGAAATGATTCGAGGGAACCGCCCTGTCATAGTCCAGATCTCAACATGGCGGAAATGCTGTCGGGCAGTCTCAACAGAGTTGTGTATAAATGAATGCACAGAAGCCTTAATTAAATGTATCAAAACAGAAAAGAGGAGTGGGCAACAGTTCTTCCACAAAAATGTCACAGACTGTCATACAGAAAACAATTACATCACAACCACTCCACATCCATTGTAGATTCTTGACAGGTGCTGTTCTTTTGGGCACTTTCCCCCAGATTTGTGTTTTCAACCTCATGTGTTGTTCTGATATGCCCCATTTATTCATGAGACCTTACGTAGGCATTTGTAGGCCTTCTTCATTTTACCTGACTTGATTCAGTTAGGCATAGATGGGCAGGTGCTGTCACGTTGTAGAATAATCTCAAGGACCACTTATAGGAGTAGGATGCACCAAGTCTCAGGTGCAGATGTCAAAACAAAGGCTCTGAAGACATGTGGCGTTTTTCAGTCTTATGCTTTCACAAAATCAACACATTTCTCCATCTGCTTGTTTTTGCTGTGTCATTGTGGATACTTAAGAGACAGGGAAAAAAAATGAATCTATTTTAAGAGGAGTATGAAAGATAAAGGGAGAGAAGGGTATAAAACCTTTCTGTCATAACAATGAAGTGGTTGTACTGTTTTAGTGTTTTTACTTAGTAAACCAGCTTTAACTACTAAGGACTTTGCATATGTATTTTTACAATGTTTTCTAAAATAGTCCTGTGAAAATTTGTCTAAGTTCACTCACTAGATTTCAGTTTCAACCAGCTCTCTGTACACCAGGCTTCTGGTAGAAGTCTCAGTCTTGTCATTTGCAGAAATACTCAGATGACTCTGCAGTTGTTGGCTGTATCAGTGATGGACAAGAGACTGAGTACAGAGAAGAGATTAAATTCTCTGTGGCATGGTATGGGAACAATCATTTTGTCTTTAATGTGAACAAACAAAAGAGATGCTTGTGAATTTGATGAGAACCAGGAATAACTCGAACAGTATTTCCATGATGGGAGAAGAAACAGAGCTGGAACTGATGTTGTCTACAAGAAGGGACAGAGCAGACTTGACTTCTTAAGGAAGCTTAGATCCTTCAGTGTTTGCAGCAAGATGTCACATATCTTCTAAAAGTCTGTTGTGGAGAGTGCAATCTCGTCTGCAGGCATCTGTTGGGAGAACAACAGAACCAATGACTTGGAAAAAAAATGTAACAAACTGGTAAAGAAGGCGGGGACTGTTGTGGAGCCTCTAGAGCTGATTGTGAAAAGGATACTTCATAAAATGAAAAACATAATGGTCAATTCTGACTTAAAATAGTGACTGTTACTGTAATATATATATACTTCCCTTCAGTGATTAATAAAGCAGAATTAAATTGTACTCAAATTGAATGGATGTAAGCAACGGGGGTGTTGACCTCCTTAGACTAAAAGTATCAGTGAATGGACCGGCGGCCCATTGACAGAGGCTGCAGTCCTCATGCGGATGGTCGCAGGTTCGATTCCCGGCCCGGATGACCCTTTCCCGCATGTCTTCCCCACTCTCTCTCTGCCCCCCTTCCTGTCTCTCTCCACTATGAATAAAACCCACTAGTGCCAAAAAATTCAAATAAAAGTATCAGTGAACATTAACTAAATTTGACAAGGGTATTTACAAAATTTATAGGAGATGTCAAAACAGCTCATTACATCAAGATCTCAGTGAACTTGCCAGGATGAGAATCAGTACATTCAAATCTAAGACCATGGTTCTCAGCCAGAAGAGGATGGACTGTCCTCTGCACTTTGGGGTTATGTGTTGCCTCAAGTGGAGAAGTTTAAGTGTCTTGGGATCAAGTTACTTAACCAAAACAATGAGGTCCTACAAGCAGCTGAAATTGGTTTTCTCTTCAGGATGACTGGACTCTCCCGTAAGCATAGGGTGACATAACACTGTTATCCAGGAGAGACTCTAGGAAGAACTGCTACTCTTTCTCATTGAGAGGAACCAGCTGAGGTGGTTCAGGTGAGGTTGCCCCCTGGATGCTTCCCTGGAGAGGTGCTCCAGGCATGTCCAATCAGGGAGAAGGTCCCTAGCAGATCAAGACCCAGGACATACTGGAGAGACTCTATCTGCTGGCTGCCTCAGGAAAGACCCAATGAAGGTGGCCAGGGAGCGGGAAGTCTGGACCTCTCCACAACCCAAACTTGGATTAGCGGTAACGGATGTGTTAATGGTTAGATTTTTGAGTTCATCTTCCCTGATGGATCTCAGTTTCTTACTTTTGTCGAGAAAATATGCTAAAAGAAGATGCTATTGAGTGTGAGAAGGTAAAAAAAAAAAAAAACTTGCGCTCATTTGCATAACAATGACCACATAAACTTTTGCTCCCACTCTGTCACATGACTTTGCTATGACTAACCTGATGTGACAAAACTCATGGCATTCATAGTCAAAGCTTTGGCACAGAGTCTCTCTTGTGTTGGCCCTATGTATGTATGTCACTGTTGAAACAGCCGTGTCATGCTATGCGATTCATCAATGTGGAGTTTTGATTTAGGATTCTGCATGTCAAACATGAGAGTGCCGCCAAGTAACATTCCCACTGCCTGCGCACTCTTGCATGAATGATGGCATTGTTGTGGAGTGTTGCATAGGGGGAACCGTTAGTCAAATCACATTCTGCAAAGAGGAGAACGGGATCAGCATGTGAGCAGACCAAGCTACACCGACATGGAAGCTTCAGGTCTTGAAATGGAAAGAAAGCTGTGATTGAAAGAAAGGAAGGACATGCCAGGATGGGACAACCAAAACAGACTGCAATCCAAGGAAGATCCAGCTATGGAGGATGGGCACAAAGGCATTAATAAGAATGTTCTTTTTGGATGAGATTTAGTTGTTGTTGTTTTTTTTTAAGTTAAAAAAATAAGAAAACCAGCAGGATGCATCTAGTTGTGAAATCTTCAGATAAAGCCGTGTTCAGCGTGTTACCTCACTTTGTGGAAAAAGCAGCTCTGGCTCGGACGGAGATCTGTCGCATGTAAGTTTTCAGAGCGGCATTAACAAAGATTCTCCTATAGACACTTTTATTTATCTATCTATTCTATCTAATCAATCTATCTTTTTACAAACAGGCTGAGTTTCAAAGCTTTAATTTTGCTAACATATAAGAATAAGAATTTTCTATTTTTTACCTTTTATATCTTTGTAAATTTCTTCAGGGAAGGTTATTGTTTCGAGGGTAATTTACCTTCTGTATCTCAAACCTTAGAGTTAATTTCCAAACTCATCTAATGATACGACATAGGAGAGGAGTTGAAACAAAAGACCTCGTGATGGGCCCACTCAGTCATACCAGGCTTTGTTGTCTTTTTGTTGCAAGAAGAGTCGGGCTGTGCTTAAACAAAGCTGCGCTGTGTTCTGTGAAGACGCCAAAGCTTCTGCAGCTTTCATATCAAAATCTTCAAGTCAAGAGGGCTTCATTAAACACAGGTTGGGTAGTTGTGGTATGATCCATAAAGGCCAGCATGCCAAGTTAGGTGAAGGCTGTAATCATTGTGGATCAGGAGTCTGCTCATTTTTGTAGATGAGCTTCTTGATCTGCTGAATGCACCAAGAAACACAAAACAAAGACCTTTTCATTCATCGGGTATGTAACTTTAATGGTTTCATCAGTCCGAATTTAGACATGGATTACCTTTGAGGTAAATATTCCTTGTGGTTTCGTTCACACATACTGACTCGAGTTGCTGAGTTGTCTAAAACTGCTTTTGTAAATTGAAATGTGCTGCCTAGTAACTCATTTTATAGGTGGAAGTGTGAAACGGTTTAAATCTTGACACATCTCAGAAGAGAATTTTGACATGTCAGTTGTTCCAGTGGCAGACCAGTATCACTTCAATCTGGCCAGCCATACCTATTCGCTGAGAGAATTCTCTCATGAAATGGGCCTGGTACCTCTCCCACTGACAGCCATTTCCACTTGGACAGAATGTACCGAAGCAACGGGATGGGGGTGGGCTTTATGCAATGATTCATGCAAGACCATCCAAGAGCCACTGTTTGAAGCAACTAAGATAACTGCAAAAGTGACAACAGTAATTTACCAGCATTCCTGCTCCATTGCATGTGATTTAGGATGTCTTTTGTTGTTACCAGTCTGGTTGTCGCCCTGTCTATGTCACATGCTTTGTCTCTCTCTTGGGTAGAGCAATGAAAAAAATGCTGATTTGGTGAAGGTGGTGGGAGAAGCTATGGATTTGTGGGTCGTCAGTTGTCCTCCAACCGTAAGGAAACTGACTCCTGCCAAGTCTTCAGTAGCACTGACTTTCTTTTGCCCCCTTACTTTTTCCAGCCTCAGTGAGAGCTTCTTCATGGTCAAAGGAGCCGCCCTCTTCCTCCAGCAGGGTGGCAGTGCCACAGGACCAAAGACTCCAACTCACCACAAGCATGCAGGTAGGAACAAACACACTAGAAGCTTTTGTTCCTCATTCTCTTGCCCACATTCGCTGCGCAGATAAGGCCCAGACAAAAGGCAAATTCTATTTCCTGCAGCTTTTCTCTCTGTGGGTTTGTGTTTATTCTGAACTGACTGACCGTTTCCTTGTTTGATCTGGCCTGAAGTGACCTGCAGTTGAAGAGCAGAAATGCATCTGTCCTTTCAACCATTTCAATCAGTTTTCTTAAGGATTTCAAAGACGTGTGTAAATGTTCCTCTGTATGAGGTCAGGATATTTACTTTAAAAAACTGGAATTGCGTGCGATATGTGAACACATTTTGTATATCAGAGGAGACTGTATGTGATATTATGTTTATGTTTAAAAAAAAAAATTACAAAAATTGGGTCAGTTGTTTCATATAAAGCTTGTGATATTAGTAATTTAAGCCTAACATTTTCAATATTGGTCAGGGTGTTTCACTATGTGCCACTATGGTCATAAATGCCCTCTCACTGAGCCAAGATGTAAAAGGTTTAACCTCCATACTATAAGATCGAGTCAGTTTGGTTGATTGAAAAACAGTTAAAGCTAGGGTAAGTGATTCTGTGCAATTTCTAACCAGGAACATATACATTTACATTCAATTAATATTTCCTCACCGTCTCATGAAAAACCGGTTTTAAAAAAAAGCCATTGTAAAGAAGCATTTTAAAATGAAAACAGAGTGGGTACAGCTTGCCCCTCAAGCCATTTTAAACATTGCTCCAGCCGATCACTGATGAGAGAGTTAGTGCTCGTAATAAGGCGTGTAAACTCTAGGAGCACTGGAGGGAAGGTAAAAGAGGAGCTCACTCTTTCCTGTTTTGATTAACTTTTTTTCAAATATCAACAAACATAACATCGTCCAGGAATTGCATACCCCACCTTTAACTGAACTGACCAACCTACATGTCAGCAAAAGGCAGTATTCAAGCTATGTTGGTCTTTGCATCTAGGTGAATCATTGTCCCGTCATTCAGTCAGTAATCTGTCATGTAATCAGTGTGCATGGTTCACTTCCAGGTGATTTACCTCAACACCTGCAGATCATGTTTAAGATCCTTCGGTCTGAAGATCGCATCAAGTTGGTCAGTATTAACTGTGTTGTTTTGCTTTTGTTGCTGCACACTTTGAGTCAGTTTATTCAATGTCAGAGGTGTCATGATCTTGAAAAAAATTCTTGTGTTTTAGATGTTTTGATACAAACTCGCATGTTCAGATACTCATTGAAAGTGAAAAATTAAAACTTGTTCAATCTACACTAAATTTTTGTTTGTGCATATGGGCTTTTAATGTTACAACAGCAGCCAGCGGCGGTTAAATATGCAGCTTATACAAATGTGTAAGACATACGATGGACATATCTTAAGTCTGATGGCTGAAATTTTGAAATGACTCGGTTGTTCAGTAAGGAAGCCACCATATTACATGCAAGTTTGTATGCCAGAAGCCTGTCTGGATGAGATCTTTAAAGTAACAGTAGCCCTGTCTGTTTCAACTCAGACAGCAGATGATGGACCAGAATGATTCAATAATGCCTCTACAGTCACTAAATTCATTTTGTTCTGATAACTCTCCTCTTATTTTACAGGCTGTGCGGTTAGAAAGTGGGTGGTCGGATCGTGTACGTTACATGGTTGTTATCTACACTAATGGACATCAAGATACAGAGGAAAATATCGTGCTGGGAATGGACTTCACAGACAAGGACAGGTATCATCTCTGTGCAGCCACACATTTGGCATATTTTCAGTCTGACTATTTGATTTATTGAAATTACATTCTTCTTATCTACAGTAAAAATTGTTCTATTGGGATGGTACTGCCACTGTGGAGTGATACCAATATCCATTTAGATGGAGATGGGTAAGTTTCACTTAGCCATTACATAGAAGATACACAGATTAAAACTGAAAATACTTTTCTGAATATACAAAGCACAAAAACTGCTGGTGCCCCTTTTATTTTAAGAGGCACTTCTGCACAAGATCCATGCCTTTAATGACGCTGATAATGTGGTTTGTTGCATTTGGTTTTGTGGACTTTACTGACCCCCAGTGGCAGAGGAGTGAATTACAGTTTTTTTTCTCTGTGAGAACAGTTCTTGCTGACCTGTTAACATTGTGTCTGTGTGCTGGAGGAATGTTCCACCATTTGGTGTCCTGAATAGTCCCACAAACGAGCCCTGTCCAGTCTGTGTTTACATCCCCTCATCATTCCTCACCTCCATCCAGACTTAAACTGGTTCCCCTTTTCCTCCTTCTTTCCTTCACCAGAGGCTTCAGTGTGAACACAGCAGGGCGGTCACATGTCTTCAAGCCTGTATCTGTGCAGGCCATGTGGTGAGTAAAGATATCTCTCTTTTCTTTTTTTTTTTTTCTTAAAGCCCTGCAATGTATTTGTGGGAACGTGTAGTCAGTGGTGGATTAAAGCTGCCTCTGGATTTATGAAAATGAAAACAAGATTTTAGTCTTTCAATAACCTCAAGGCATATAGAGCAGTTTCTACTCTTTCACAAATTTATGTGCCATTTAATGGACATATACACAACAAAAATAAGTCTTTGTTCAATTTATTGGGTAAATAAGTGTGCAGTCTGAGGGATATCTGTAAATTTGCTGTTCCCAGAACAGATCAATAAACTTGAACATTGCAGAAACCTTCAGTCATGTGTACTCTAAATTGTGTGTGTATGTATGTGTATATATATATATATATATATATGTATGTATGTATGTATGTATGTATGTATGTATGTATGTATGTATGTATATATATATATATATATATATGTATGCATATATTGTTTAGTTTGTTGTGTTTTCTGTTGCCATCGCCTTGATGAGCTCCATGAGCACAGAGTATTTTTGCTCCCATGTGCCACCTGCTGGTCAATATTCAAAATTACCTTTTTTTTTTTTTTTTGTTTGCTCATCTAATAATCACCTGGTTCAAAATATGTCTGCTTTCATATCATGTCATTTGTTACTTCGGCGGGTACTAATTAGGTTTTAGGGAACAACTTAACTTTAAGGTTTCCTGGAAACCCTCGGGTTTTTGGGTTTTTTGTCGTTGTTGTTTTTTTGTAACACAGTCTTCGGTCTGAATATATAAAGGAGCAGATTAGTTTTTTGTTTTTTTAATCTATACTTCCTCATCCCATGACATCCCTCACAGCAATAATGCAACTCTTGACCACTGAAACGCTCTGTGTTTCTGCAGGTCTGCCCTGCAGGTCCTTCATAAAGCATGTGAAGTATCACGCCGTTTCAACTACTTCCCAGGGGGCATTGCTCTCACGTGGATGGCCTTCTATGAGAGCCACATCACCTCAGAGCAAAGCTTCATCAATGAGTGGAATGCTATGACCGATCTGGAGACCACCCGGTCTGATTCTCCCAACATGTTTGTCGACAGGTGAGGCCCTACTAACTGCTAGCTGATGTGTGACATGTTGGCGTTATTTTTTTTTTAGGTATCATTGGTATTATAATACTTACAGCTTCGCTGATTCCATCAGCTCAAACAAACCAACTGCGTTATCACAAGTCTCACCTGTGCATGTCTTCAACCGGGATGGGAGGTTTATCTTCATTAGTGGAAACTTGTTTCAGTGTTGCGCTAATTTCTGACTGAGAAAATAGGACTGATGTGCAGATTCACTGTTTGCAGACCGACTGAGAGAGAGAGAACCGAGTGTCTCATCAAATCCAAACTTCGCAATATAATGATGTTCCAAGACCTGGAGAACATTACCTCAAAGGAGGTTTGTGCAACCAGTACTCAGTTTGTGTAATTGGTCTGCATCTTTTTACAGTAGTTTTAAAAAAAAAAATGTGCCTCAAAAAGAATGGAAATCAGCTGACAAATACTGTTTTGTTTGTTTGTTTTTTTCTTGTTTTGTTTTTAAGCCTTCGTAAGTTTGCTTCTTAAAGCGGTTACATCGTGGAAAATCGTATTGATAAAGAAACTGATAAAATAAGTTCTTCTAAATAATTTACTGTGAGAAAGGCAAGAGGAAGCCTTATTTCAAGAAAGGTGAGGGTTTTCATTTTAATTCCTCCTCCCCAGATCCGTAACGAGCTGGAGCAGCACATGAGCTGTAACCTGAAGGAATACAAGGAGTTCATTGACAACGAGATGCTATTAATCCTGGGTCAGATGGATAAGGCCACACTCATTTTTGATCATGTTTATCTGGTGAGTTGCTTTTTCCTTGCTGTTTTTGCCCTTTTTCTTTTTGAACTTTTCTTAACAAAATGATATTGCACCAAACTCCATGAATAGATCACCACATTAACCTGAAAATAAAACTAGTTTTTGCAGTTTTTTTTCTCCCTCTTTGAACACATCTGAAAAGTTTGATCGTCCTATTTTCAGAGTCTCGACTTTTAAACAACTAGACCTTGACATGCACAGCAGCTGATGTTACAGTCCCATCACCCTGAATATGGCTGTTTAAACATAACAACGTAACAGGTTCCAGGGGGTTTTAGAGGTGCAGAAAAGTGGTGGGCTCCCGAGTAACGCGGCTAAAAAGCAGGGCGACTGAATAAAGAAAAAAAGAAGATATTTTGATGCAAACTTTAAGATTTTTGGGAGAAAATGCTGTAGAGTCGTCATATGACAACTGCCAAGCAGCAACAAGATGTGATGTTATGCAATGTTTTGCACGATGACTGCTATTACTCAGTTGCAAACCGTACAGATCTCTTAATATTTGGGTCTTTGGCCTAGACAAATCCAGTCTTTGCTGAATTGTCAGATGTGTTAGAGTTACTCAGTTATTACAGCACACATGTATATTTCTTTCAAATTTAGCTAAGCAGTTCCAGATGGCAACTGCTGCCGTTACATCCTTAAACCTGGATTTATTAACCATTTTAGATATGAATTCACTCATTTCAGCCACGTTTTTGCTAACTCTGATGAAACCAATATTATATTGAATTAATTCTTGGCACTGCCAAACCATTTCTTTTATCCTCTTTTTCCACTGGAACCCAAAAAGTGTCATTTTGCTTTATGTTTGCCACAAAGTCAGTTCAAAGTTATTCTGTGCACTCTTTCAGAATTAGCAGACAGCGGCGCGCCTGTTTGGTCCGTCAGCTCACTGCAGTGAGGTTCTGCTGCAGAACCTGCTGGTACCTTGCTGTGCGGAGACCACGTGCTGTCTCGGCGCTCCTCTCACAGTCCAAAAATACGCAACCGGGATATTCGTTGTTGGCTTTAGGTGTGCGTGTGATGAATCAGTGAACTCTCAGCCAGGAACACCTCCAGCCCCTTGTAACCGTGAACCCGATATAAAGAAGGCATAAAAATAATAAATAGACTGATAATCAGAACGTCTGTCTTTATTCTCCTGTAGGGCTCTGAGTGGAACGCTTCCAACCTTGAAGAGCTACGCGACTGCGGGTGAGTTCAGAGCTCGGCATTAACATACAAGTTTTTATGATTAAATCTTAAATGTTGTGTAACGTCAGTTAAATCACTTGTATTTTGACTGTTTCACCTTGTTGCACAGCTGTCTCAGCTCAGGTTACATAAAGTCCATTATATTTATACTGACGTAAACATAACAAATATCTGTTTGTCGAAATAAAAAAAAAAGGATGTTTTGTCTTCAGCTGTACATGTGATATGAATCCAAGCTTAGATCCTGGCAAAAACACTGATGTTTTACACTTTACTCTTTCTCAAAGCTTAAAATATTCATTTAAAACAGAAACGGATGTCTTTCATGAAATAATATAATCAGTGCAACTGCAGTTTAGATCAATTTATACGTGTTTCAAGTAACAGTTAACGTAAGCAAAGACGAGACCTGATTTGCTTTGGTTGCAGAGTCGGATACATTCTGAATGTCACCAGAGAGATTGATAACTTCTTCCCAGGGATGTTCTCCTATCACAACGTCCGCGTGTATGACGAGGACGCTACAGACCTGCTGGCCCACTGGAACGACACCTACAACTTTATTGTAAAAGCCAAGTGAGACTCCGCACAACAAACCAAACTGCTCAACAAACCAGTGATCTTCTGCCTCTGGGGTCCACTGCACAGGATATGCATTGATAATTGTTATATATGGCTCATTTTCAAAACTTATTTAATCAGAGGTTGACTGGCGATGCGCTGGTTTTAAAAGAGGGAATTTTCTGCACAGTTTCACTGACTCGCATCGTGCTGCGTCTCTCCCAAGTCCTAAGACAACTGTGATCACACAAGACAGATTTTTACCCCGCCCCAAATATAAGACGTGGTTGCGAGTGGTGCCAGTAACAGAGATGTGAAATGGTGCACGAAGTCTTGGTTGCTATGCAACAGTCTAACCATGTTAACCTGAGGTTAAAAACAAAAAGAAAGAAAATTTAAATGGTAAAGGTGAATCTGAAACATGAGGATTCTTCATGTCCACATATAATTTATCTGTTCATTTTCTCATTTTAAAAGCTACTACATGATATTACGGTATTCAATAATTTCATGAAATGGTGCATAAATTGCCTTTTTTTTTTTTCCTTTTTCTAATAGAAAGAATAATTCCAAGTGCCTCGTGCACTGTAAGATGGGGGTGAGCCGGTCTGCCTCTACCGTCATTGCCTATGCAATGAAGGAGTACAGCTGGTCTCTGGAAAAAGCTTACAACTTTGTCAAGCAGAAGCGGAATATAGCGCAGCCAAACTCTGGTTTCATGAGGCAGCTGGAAGAATACGAGGGAATCCTGGATGCCAGGTGAGCAGGTCTCGTGCTGCTATCAGATTTCTCAGGTGTTTTTTGTCATTTCATTTCTGGTGCGGGCCACAATCTTTGACCTTCGAAAGTTCTTTTCTTCCCACATATATGCTGAGATATTCTTTCCCTTCACAGTAAACAGCGGCACAATAAGCTGTGGAGGCCTGGCACAGGATGAGGAGAGTTCAGATGATTTGCAAGCGTCTGGCCACTGCACTGGCGGAGAGGAGACACCGGTGCTCAGAGAGGACGAAGCCTGGGGGGGCTGCGGCGCGTCTCCCCGCAGGGGTATTGGTCTGGAGATGGAACCTCTGGACTCTCTGAACTATAATTATTACTTCAGACGTTTGTCAGACTCTGCACTCGACAGTGAGCCCTCCACCCCAGTGCGGGGACCCCCTCTGCTAGGAATGGAGAGAGTTTTCATTGAGATTGAAGATGTGGAGAGAGATGCCCTGTTGGAGGACGAGGGTTTCCCGATGGCCCACTTAACTCTGCCTGGTGAGGGCACAGCAGCTCAGACCTGCGGGCGCCTCGATCCCTTAGAGGACATGAGGCTGAGATTGGAGTTTAGTACTTTGGAGGAGGAAGATGAGGAGGAGGCCAAGAAGGAGGAAGCTGAGATGGCAGCTTTGGCCCAAACGCCTGGAAATTCAGATGGGATGAAGGCGGGGGAGGAAGCTGAGAGGAGTGAGGAGAGCCGGATAGGCTTAGCCAACCTGAACACCAACAACAGCAACCGTCTGGCTGCCAAGCGAAGCTGTCCTGCAGCTTTTGACGTGAGTTAAAAAAAAGATACACCTCATCTGATAAAATCATCTGTTCTAAAATGGTTATATGTCACAAGCAAATGTGATATCATTTACTTAATTGTAAAGGTTTTACATGCCACTGACCATATACTGTATGTGTTCCAATTTTGATCTGTTTAGGACAGTGCTAGCACAGGAAACCCTTTAAAAGTGAAGCCCTCCTATCAGTCCTGTAAAGACTGCATGCGTCTACCACAAGGACGGCGCTGCGACCGTCCAGCGGGAGGCCGCTCCCACCGCCTTAACCCCTCCCGCCACTGCACTGTCCCGTCAATATGCATCGATCCACCAGGAACACATTTCTCTTCCACCCCAATCCTGCAGCCGCTGACGGCGCCTGCCGTCATCACAGCTGACTTGGTCCAGCCGTGTTCTCCTCTCTATCACTGTGCCACCTGCACCCTCGGTGACACGTCAAACCCTCAAGCCAACCACCAGAAACTGTTCTCACCCATGAGCTGTGAGGAGATGCCTCATGACAACAGCTCAGTGGAGGACATGGATGGGTCGCAGGGGGGAGACGTGGGCGAAGAGGTATCGAGGCAGAGCACTGAGGCCATTAATGTGACTGATGCCGAGGGGTTGAAACTAAAACATGGATGTAGAGTTGAGCTCCAGCAGCAGGGTCTCACCCAGCTGCAGATGCCAGGACTTGGGTTAGAGTTTGGTCTTGAACTGATGCGACAGAGGGCAGAGCAGCTTGAGAAGCTGCCAAGCATGGCCATGGAGGGCCAGCTCCCTGTGGGGTCCCTGCCTTAATACAGCATCTCACATACTGGCAAGATAGACGAGGTGGCTTACCACTACCTCAGCTACTATGACAGCTGTGAAATACTAAATGGCCACTGCCGTGGTATCGTATCTCAAACTAAGCTCTGAGATGACCTCTACTGTAATGCCCTGGCCTCATAGCTCCATTTTTACCAGGCGGCAGCAGCTCTCTGAGCTTTTAGAGACAGTGCCCCGTCGTAGACGTCTGACATTAAGAGCCAGTTGATGCTGGTTGTTTTTAACCGTGTCTGGATTCTTCGGGCCAAGTTGGGAGGGAAGATTTTCTCATATTTTTCACCTGCTCCTCAGTGTAACACAGACCTGTCTGGGCTTTTTAAACCTGCCTGTCCCAGCACACATGCAGGATCATGCACACCTCCCCACATCCTATCGGAGATGTTGTACTCTTACCTTCAACAAGCAGGTTTGGTGAGACAGTGGTAGTGTGTTAAATTTCGTTGTTGTTTTTGTCTGATACCATATTGGTACAGTTAGCACATAAATGTTGAAAAGAAAAATACCTGAAGTAATGTTTCTGTCTGTATGCTGTATGTTTTCAATCAACTCTACAACAGTATTAATGAGGGAATAAATATTTACTTGAGCCTGTCCTATTTTATCCACTAGCTCCTCACGTTACCACTCTCACTTAACTCTTAACATCTCTGCTCATTTCCTGCTGCAGCTGCTTTTGCATCACTAGAGCGTATTTCATGTGAAAGCATAACATTTTATCAGAAAGAGGTGACCATATGTGAGCTTCTTTATGCCTCTGACCACAGATATTTCAGACTTTTTTTTAGTCGAAGACTGTTTTGTTCGCTGTACTCAGTGGCTGGTTCACCATGACCTCTTCTATTAAAGCTAATGTAATCATGTACTTAAAGCAATCAGCTTAGCCCATGCATGATAGTGCAGTATTCCAAAATACATGTTCAAAATGTCTTAAAGTTGTCTGTAACTTTCAGATTTTTTTTCTTCTTCAACATAGTATGAAAACTTCTGGCATTGAAGTACTATCTTTATTAATTACACTGTAAAGTAACAACAAAAAAGTGCATTGATCCTTCAGATGAATTATAAAATTAAGAATTTGATCCTAAGCCCTCATCCTGGAAGAAAGATAAAGGTAAAAATACAGAAAGATGTTGCAATATTTAAACAAGCTTAAGATGCAAATTTAATTTGAAATAATCACGCGATCATTTCAAATGTGACCAAGCTTTATCAGGCTGCCATATGAGGATTTTTTTTTTTTTTTGTCTTTTACCATTTTGCATTTGGCACTTAGTTTTCTCATCTTTTTAACTTTTCCATCCCTGAAAAAGAAGTAAATAGATTAAATCTAGGGTTTAGCCTTTCCCTATACTTGCAAACATCTGCAAATGCACACAAGTAATCTTTTGATTAAGCACTTGAGCACAACTCTAGCATACATTTACTCAGTCCAGAGATATATTTCAGGTATCTAACCACAGAATATTTAATCTAAATAAATTTGAGCACATTAAATTTGAAATGGAGTCACCCAGAATAAAGCATCTAAAAGCACGCTTAAAATGCTTTTTTAGATTCTTTGTATGATCCAGTGGTTTCATCCCTGTGTTCTCTGTACATGATTTGATTTAATCATCACCAGACAGCTAAGACGCAGCAGCAGGTCATGCTGTAAATTTTGCTGATGATTTGTTTTGTGAAGTAAAAAAAAAAAAAAAAAAAAAAACCTGGCAAGCATCATGTGAAAACGTAGAATATAATAATTTACTGTACTAGATTTTTTTCTTATTAAATATAGAAAAAAAAACAACTTGCTGTAAGTCATCAAGACAGCTGGAAAGTGTAACACACACAGGTTTTAAGATCTCTACAATCAGTTCAGTCAAATATTGTTATTTATGTTTACAGTTTTTAAAGTGCCAGTGGTCCAAGGTGTGTGTTTTTTTTCTTTTGTAAACGTTGTGCCACAGGTTTAAAGTTGCTGTGCCACACAGTGTTAGTCTGTAGTTTGTTTTTCAGTTTGGCTGATGATGTGTCCTTACTTCTTGTGGCACACTGGATGTGCACGAATGGTGCCGAAAGATGCCCATCTGTAGGAAAAGCACTTGCAAGTTATGTTACTGTGTTCTGAGCACTTCAGGAGTAAAGAGAAACTGTGCAAAGAATGAATGCAAATTCATTATCATAACTGAGGTATTATTGTAAATGTGCAAATTTCTTTTTGTTTTTTATAGATTTTTTTTTCTTATTAGATAACAGGACATCCTGTGCTCCTTCATCTACCTTAAATGAATCTGAGGGAGCTGCAGGTTTGCTCCACTATTTAGATTCAAACATTTTGCTTTTTTCTTTAGCTCTTTTTTTTTTCCCCTAATATGACTGGGTTTCCCCCCCTCCCATTCTGTAACATCACATGTTAAGCTGGCTTTAATTCCCAATGACAATTAATAGGGAGTAGCTGGTATATATAATTGATGGATGAATATCACATCCCTTTTTTTTTTCTTTTTTTTTTTTTTTATGAGTAGTTAAGTGACATCTAGTGGTGAAGGCCCAGACTGGAGTGAATCTTCTCCTTTTTCCATTGTGGAGAAGGAGTTACAGTGGCTGCTGGGCAGGGCCCTCTCTTATTTAGCAGCAGATGTTTAGTTTGTACCCTCTGGGCTCCTGCTGACTAAATGGAGACTGACCCACATCATCTATAGGTATGAATTGTTCACTCTAAGCCAAGTAAATGATGGCTGTAGCTCCATGCTTATTTGGAAACAGTAAGTATGGTCCACAACCCAAAAACGATTTATTTCACAAAAAGGCTGTGACTTCAAGAACCCTACATTCATGTTTTCAGTTGCCTGTTCTTGTGCTGTAATCTTGTCTCTGACTGCATATTTTGTTTTATTTTGCTATGAGATTTGTTGTCAGGGGTGGAAGTTTCAGATGAGATGAGATCATCATCATTCATTCAAATTTGGGGAATGAAGCTACTCGGTTAAGTTGAGGTTTACTTTCATAACATTAACCAAGTGTTGGGAAACTACCTTCATCTGTGTTGCCAAGGTGACAAGCCCAAAAATATTATCTAGGAATCTCATTTTTAAAGCCATTTAAGAAAGACAAATACATTGTATGACGTTGACCAATACAGCCGTTAAACATTTTGATGCAAGGCCGTGTCAGGCTAATCGTTTAAAGGTAGAGTATGCGATCCTAAACAAAATCCAAAACATTTTTTTGTCTCATCCAGAAAATATCTTGTCACTATCTGCTAGCTTTCCATTTCATGAGTACACCGTGTTTAAAAATAAAAACTAAAAAAAAGATCACACGCAGCTCTGAGTCATTAAACCGGAGATGAACAGTGTGAAGGCAGCCTGCCCTCCAAACCATAACAGTCATTTCACCAGCCAGTCATTTGGGGGGGGGGGGGGGGGAATTGCCAGTGTGTTAACACTTGTGTCATATAATTTCTTGTCTCTAGGCCTTTTTTTTTTCTTAAACAGTTTTAATTTGCTTTTCTATTTAAGTGCCTTAACTTCAGCCATAGCTCTGTTGTAGAGCATCGCAGTCTTTGCAGAGCTTCTGTGGGTGTGTTGATTGTTGGCTTTTTGTATTTTGCTTATCCTCTCTCCCAGTATTAACCTTTCTTCTTGCAATGTTTAACTTAATTCTTAACCCATGACATATTGTATGCAAGCACACTTTAGCCCAGGGGTGGGTAAATCCAGTCCTTGAGGGCCGCTGTCCTGCATGTCTTAGATGTTTCCCTGTCACAGTACACCTGAATCAAATGAATGAGTCACCATCAGCTTGTCATCAAGATCTTCACAAGTCTCTTAGCGACCCATTCATTTGAATCAGGTATCCTGAAATAGGGAAACATCCAAGACATGCAGGACAGCGACCTTCGAGGACTGGAGTTGAAGATCCCCGATCTAAAGAAATGCAGGACAGTGGCCAGGACTGGATTTCCCCCCCTCCTGCTTTAGCCCATTCACAGCAGCCTGCCCCCCCTCAATACACATGCTTGAGGGACTTCTATTTATGCATAGCCTATAATTTAAAAAAATATATATTGTATTTGTTTGAGATTCTTGAAACTTGTGGTACATCGTATTGGTTCAATGTTTGGCTGAAGAACCTTATTTTCTGGATTGAGGACTGCCATTTACCTAAACATATTTAAGAGGATGGAGTTGTCTTAAAAACTTATCGGTGTGTACATATCTTTCCTCTACAGTGCTATTTGAGTACATTGCTTGCAGATGTGACCATTATTGAGAAAAATACTGATAATGTTACAATGTATTAGGAAGCACTAAGTTCTCATGTTTATACCACAACAAAAATGATACTGGATCATCTCTAATTTGTGAAAATGTTTTCATGAACCATTAAAAATGAAATTTGTTTGTTTTGTTTTTTTTTTTTTTTATCCTTTTTGTCCCAGGTAGCAGGGACAATAAATTCAGAGGGGTCTGTGTATTAATGAGTGTACTATAGAGCACAAGTCTAGCCTAAAGCATGTGAGGTTGAGATGAATGGAAGATGTAAAGCCTTCCTGGGAGGTGGATTCTTTTTTTCTTTTCTTTTTTTATACATTGCCAATGTTCATGTGTGTGCACTTTTTTTTAAGTGTTTATCAAAGAAATAAACATTTTCCTCTGCATAACCTTTGCTTTTTTATTTTTTAGGGACCAAATTGATCGTTACATGTATCAAACATTGAAAATAGTCACTGGGTGCATTTGCTTTTAATTGTCTTATATTTAAACACCATTTTGGTAAATGCAATTGCTCCAACAAACAAAAAACAGTTACTTGTGTGTTTGTATAGGAGAAGCTACGGAAACACAATGAAGCACCGAGTTTAGAGGTATTAAACATTGGTGATAACATGAAACTGATCTGTCTGCTTCTGCTTTGACTTGTTCTCTTAGTCAAATAGAGCAGAAAGCTCTCTTTATTTAATCAGTCAAATGAAGTCAGTCTGACATAACAGGGCAGCTGACTGCAGGAGGAGAGATCTCGCAGACGGACCAAATTCCTGCAGGACGACAGGCAGGAAGAGCATCAGCTTTGGGTGAGTAGCTACCTGTTATATCCTGTGTATTATCCTGAGTTTTATACTGGGGTTTTTGGGGTTGTAATGTCAATGACAACATATATAAAATAGTTTGAACAATCATAAAGGCTCTTTGATAGTAATGTAAAAACTATTGTAACAGCTAGGAGGAAAACCTAAATGTTCTTGTTCAGCAGAATTCCCTGTTTAGGAACAGGAGGATTTCCTTTTGAGGTACAAAGCAGTGCCCTATGAATGTATAGATGTTGTACACTTTAAAGTTTATGTAAAGTTAAAACATGAAGTTGGAAGATATAGCTCTTGACTTTGATCACTGGGTAAATCCATCGTGCCACCGGTAGGTTGCAGCTCAGTTTTATCTTTTTATGGCTTCAAGTCCTGCCTTACATCCCGCAATGGAAATTTTACTAGATTACACATCTGAATGTGTGCTTGTTCCCTACAATACAGAATTAACGTTACAACAGAAAAGCACATCTATTTGCTGGAACACAACGCCTATCTTAAGACAGAGCTAATAGGTTGGGTACTTTTTGTCACAAGTCTCTTATAAATTATGTGCTTAGCCTTGGAAGCATGCGAGACAGGCAAATTGGACGTTGACAGGAAAATGCAGAGAGAGGAATAAGGGTGGAGATGGAAGGGAGTTTCTTAAGGCAATACCACAGATGCCTCCAACTGCTGCCATTATAGCACTTCCATCTCAAAATAACACAATACAATAAAGCTGCAAGTGAATGCTTCTCTTTCTTCCTTGGACGGTTGTCAATATTTTCTTTAGTTTTTTTTTATTATTATTATTATTTCTTAGGTTTGTTGGACTTGTTAATTTCATTTTGAAGACCATGCTTTATTTCAAAAGTGAAGGCAGCAGAGTAAAGCAAAAGGGATTAGGACAGAAAAACTATGCCGGGTAGGAAAAAAAACAGTTTTGGTTGAAATTAAGTTCTTGTTTTAGTGTTTTAGGATGTTTTGACATTTTTCCCAAATGTATACTTTCTTTGAGTACATAAAGCTGGGGCATAAAGAAAGCTGTTTTATAAAGAAACCCACACGTTAATTTAACTAAACTGAAGTCGGTGGCTACCATATACAATTAAACTTGAACAATAGAAAGGCTGTTCTGATTCTGATGCAGTCTAATCAAGTTAAAATCAATATACACTCACTTTATTTGGTCTACCTTCCTAGTACCAGGCTGAACCCCCTTTTCCCCTCAGACCTGTCTTAATTGTTCATGGTACACGGTTCATGGTATACCGTAGATTCAACAAGGTATTAGAAACATTTAAGTTTTTTGGGTGGGGTTTGTCGTTATTGACATAATGGTATCACAGAGCTGCTACAGATTTGTCAGCTGCATGTCCATGATCCAAATCTCCCGTTCCACCACATCCCAAAGGTGCTCTATTAGATGTGGTGACTGTGGAGGCCATATGAGCACAGTGAACTCATGGTCATGTTCAAGAGACCTGTTTGAGATTATCTGAGCTTTGTGACATTGTGCATTATCTTGCTGGAAGTAGCGATCAGATGGCTACACCGTAGTCACAAAGGGATGGACATGGTCAGCATCAATACTCAGGTAGGCTGTGGCATTTAAACGATGCTCAGTTTGAACTAAGGAGTCTAAAGTGCACCGAGAATATATGTGCCGCACCATTACAACACCACTAGCCTGAACCATTGAGGCAAGCCTGGGTGGATCTATGCTTTCACGCTGTGTACCCTAAATTCTGACCCTACCGTCTGAATGTTGCAGCTGTAATTGAGGCTCATCAGTCCAGGCAATGTTTTTCCAGTCTTTTAATGTCCAATTTTGGTGAGCCTGTGTAAACTGTAGCCTCAGTTTCCTGTTCTTAGCTGACAGGATTTCTGAAATACTCAGACCAGCCAATCTCACCAACAACCATGCCACATTTAATGTCACTTAAATCCCCTTTCTTCCCCATTCTAAGGCTCAGTTTTAACTTCATCAAGTCGTCTTGACCACATCTACAGGCCCAAATGCCTTGATTTGTTACCATGTTTATGGCTGATTAGCTATTTGTGTTAACAAGCCATTTAACAGTTGGGCCAGATGTATATTTTTTTTCCTTGTGGGGGCTAGTTGTACAAAACAGGATTAGAGCAGAGTTTATTATTTCCATTCAGAATGGCAATGGATACTCACAAGAATTAAAAATGTCATGTTTTGTTATGTTTCTGTCACTCTTACAGTTTGTTCAGTTCAGTAGTTCACGTTGACAGTACATTAGCTACGAAGCTTTATGAGCCCCAGTTTTGTTTAATAAATGTTGCACGCTATCAGTCTGATGGACCAACATTTGGCCTCGGTTGCAACAGTATAGGTTTTGCCCTTCAGTCATTTATCAGCTCCTGATTATTGTCCTTGACAGTTGCAATAGGATTTGATGTCATGGTTTAATAATGTGACACCCACTCTCAAAATGAATTGAATAATATGTATCAGTCATACTTGTTTATTCCTAAAGAGAAATTATATTGTTGCAGTATAAGCCTGGGAAAATAAATAAAATTAAACAAAAATAATCAGCTTAGAAACTATTGAAAAGTTGAAAATAAAGGAAGGAAAGATGTCTGGGGGAAATCTCTAGAGATCACCATGAATGCATTAGGGTGTTAGCTTGGACTCTAGCAACAACTGAGCTGGTGACATCACATGCAGCTTCAGCAGATAACAAAGCTGATATGAATGGAAACTCACAGCTAATAGTTCATTATACATAGTTGCCCCTCATCAGTCACATGTCTAGGAGTCCCGAATATGTTCCTGAAACCACATCTGAGTTTGTACATTTGCATGCATAGTTTAACTACAGCTCAACCAGTCTATTTAATTAAAATCCTTTCTTTGTTTCAATATACATGCATGTGAATGGAATCAGTTTATCAACCAAAGTATGTCGGACTCCACCACAATAGGTGGCAATAGGATCCTTTCAGCTTGTCAGTATTGCGCTTTTCCACAGAGCGCATAAGTCTCTTTCAGTCCAGTTTAACAGTCACATGTAGGATGAGCCCAACTTCAGCCACATTATCTCAATGCATTAATCTTACTATAAGACGTGATTTGATTTCAGTATGACTGAGATATTTTCATGCATTTTAAAACTTCATCTGCCCTTTACATTTTTTTTTAACAACTAAAGGAAGAAGTGGTTTAAACTTCATCCTCGCTCCTCCCTGCTTAGCAGCATGTTTGGATGTGAGATCTTATTTCAGACATTGCTTTAATTTGGGAAACTTCAATCTACTACTTATCATAGCATATGTTCAAAAAAAAAAAAAAAAAAAAAAAAAAAGCTCAGAATTACCAACAGAAATCCCTTAAACAGCACAGTATCGCAGTATTAGCAGGAAAAAAAAATCTGTTGAAAACCAAAAGAAGACCAGAGCATTTACAACCACTAACAGAGTGATGCTATTTTAGAATGGAAATAATGGAAGCTGCTAATTCAGAAAATAAGCTCCTTCAGCTACTGAACAATTGAAGACTCGGACATATGAGGTTAGAAAGCAGCTAAAATTGAACATTCAAAGCCAAATTGCAGCTTTTAATGACAGAAAAGCAATGAATAATGCTACTGACATCTATGATGTGAGGCAACGCATTTTTGAAAATGGGATGGCTATAAAAGGAGAGCAAACATAGATGGTGACGTTAATAGCAAATCAGGAAAACAATGTAGCTTGTTCCACATATGGATCCACTGCCTCACCTTCAAGCCAAAGCTCAGTTAAACCCCACTGTTGCTCCAAAAAGAGCGGACGCTGCAGCAGGGATAGCTGTTATATCAAAAGGCCATACAGGAGGGAAGCCTGTATTTTTCTGAATTCACAACAAGGAATAAGAATGTGTTTTCCAAGCAGCCTGTATCTGTTCCAATTCAGAAGTCCACAAAACCTCCAGTCTCACCTCCCCAGACTATGTGCTATCTTGCTCTTTCTCTCTAAAACAGTAGAGACAGCTCTCAGCGTCATCGTCTATTTAAAGGAGGCCTAGTCCTTTTCAGTGACTGGAATGCTTCATTCACATCACTAAAAGAAAGAAATGATATTGTATCAGCAATCAAACTGTTCTATTTGAAAGGGCATGTGGCGGACAAGAACAAAAGACACTTGATGGCATCGTGGAATAATCTCATGTCCAGACATTCGTTATATAGAAAAGTCTGCAACATAGAATTCTGAGGGAGTCAGGTCATCTGCTAATTTTCTGCATGCCTAACATGAAACCATGCCTCGTGGGTGCAAAGAAAAGCAAAAGTTGGTTTAAAAGTCACCTGACTGGGGAGATTCATGGAACAACTGCAAGGTCAACAAGGTTACAAAAGAAAGATGGGAATTTCAGAGCATCGCTCAACCTTATGTATCTCGAGGGGGCAGATATTACCTGTAATCCTATAATGTAATTTCATGCCTGATAAATCAAGTCCAGTCTCTAACAAACTTAAAGCTTCCACATATGCTCTCTGAAGAGAGTAAACATCATTTACACTTTTGTTCTTTGTCTAAAAGGGCATCACTTGGTGAAAATATGAAACTACATTAAGGAAAAGTGTCCCTTGGATGTCTGAAGCTAGGCCATGTGTCAAATACTGCTTTCAGACTCAAAGTCTGTATATTTAGCAGTTTGCAACACAGTGTGAGAGTAAAAATTTGACCATTCAAACAGACCTATGAATACTCGTTCAATAAGACTAGTTCCCATTCAAAATCACTACTACGAGAGTCAGTAGTAAACTGGATACTTCAGAAACTCTGCCCTCGTTTTCTTTTCAATCAGTTCACTCTTTCTGTCTCTTAAAATTCCAATTTCATATCTAAACTGTTTAGAAGAGCTGAAGGACTTGCCAACTGGCTGTTGCCCCATATGAAACTGAACATATGCCCACATCTGTTGCTTATGATGATCCCTAAAGTCGTAAAAAAAAAAAAAAAAAAGAAAGGTTTTGAAATTTGATTTGCTTCAGCAAATGTCCCTTACTTGGTGTGTTTCAAAAGTTTTATTGTCACAGATACTCATGTTAAATCTGTAAGGGGAGACACCCAACCATTCACATGATAACAGCTGTACTGAAGTCAACCCAGGCTATAGTCAGAACACAACTGATGAAACAACTGCCACACTATCTCTTGCTTTGGAAACCAACAACACCATGCTTGAAAAAAAACTTGTCATCATTCAGCTTGACACTATGAGTGATGCAGTCTTCATTTACCAGGAGTATTAGGTCCGTATTAGAATTATAAGGAGAAGATATTTCCCTGATATTTTTACCAGACAATGCTGGCATACTCCATGAGGGAACCTCAAATTTGATGACATAGTCTTGGAAAGCAAGAGATGATTTATTTCAGAAGGTTGGGAGATTGGCCAAAATTGTAGAGGTGGTGAAATAATTAGAGGATCTTGTGAGAAGAATAAAGATTTGACTCAAAGACCAGAAAAAGACCACAATCCAAAAACATGAATATTAGGCTGATTAGTGATTCTAAATGATCTGTAGGAGTCAGTGTGAGCATGCATGCCAGTTCAGTTCTTTGTTTATGATTTATGAATACCCATACCACAAAGCCCGTTGAGCTCTTTTCCCTTTGTAATAATCTCCCATGCACCATTCATGATGTATGTGATGAAACTGTTCTCATTAAATCCTGGACAAAGAGTTCAGTTCCTGAGTCAAAGCCTTTGTGGCTTGAATCACGTATTACGAATGACCTTTCTATAGACCCCATCACCAAAACAATCATAAACATTCAGACAGTCTGAAGGGAGGCACACGTAGCACAAGCAGGCTTTGTTTCCACAGCAGTAATTGACAGTGCATGATGCATTATAAAAGCATGTTGGTCCAAAATGAGCTGTTGAACTCAAAATTTGACAAGACAGGGCCTTGATGCAATTCAAGGCTTATTAATGTAGTTTCAAAGGACTTGAAAATGAATTAAGATTATAACTAGTTCATGTATCTGCCAGTAGATATTGTATCATTCTCGCGCTGGCCATTTTGTCTGACCTTGGCACCTGGCAGCTGACCTCTTATCTAACTTATCTTGTTTCCTTTTTGGCCTCTTGAGTCACTGTCAAACATGCTTTAATTATAGCCACCACAGCATTCCTTTCAAACAGAATAGAGAGAGATAAATAGGGAGGCCTTGGGGAAACAAGTGTGAACTGTGTAGAAAAAAATGCAGAAGGAAAAAGATAAAAGAAGTGAAAGATGTACACAAGATGTGTAATGTGATTTAATTTCATTGGGATGGGGAGGCAATCCATTCTCATGATGTCACTTGCTTTGTCTATCTTCTTTTCCTAATGCCTAGACAGAACAACAGCCATGGGCCAGAAGTTGGAGAAGCTGTCGGAAAAAGACGAGGAGTCACTTGATAATTCCAACTGGTCCGACCAAACTGGAGACACGCAACTGTCAGAGACTGCAGAACAAGATGAAAGCAAACATCAGGAGGATGGCAGTTTTGCGATCTATCGAAATATTAGTGGGATCAAAGGGATCAGTGGAAGCAGCTTGGCCACTGGACACACAGGGGAGCTCACTGTCTCTTCTGCACGTACAGACCCCCAAACTGGGCAGCCAATCAGGCCTCGAGGTCAGAGGGAGCACCCACTGAACACCAGTGGAGAGGGGGTAGGTGGAGTCAGAAAGAGTGCCACTCGAACTGTAGGGGAGTCAAAAACTGCCCGGAGCCATAAGGAAACACGACCAACTTCTAACGAAAAGAGAGGCTCTGAGAATAGAGCCTGGGCTGGGACTACAGCGATGGAGGAGCAGGGAAGGCAGAGTATCTCAGAAACTAACCACAGCCAGTTAGGTCCTGAAACTCAAAGCAGAGATCTAACCAGCTCACTGAGTCCCACTAATGAAGAAGAGTTTGTGGTGCTGGAGAGGGATGAGGCTTGGATGTCATCTGATGCAGATAAAAACGTTGTCACTGGCCACAGAAAAAAAGGAACTGAGGAAGATCCTTCTGATGCCTGCAAAAATGACACTCTTCCACAGCCTTCCAGGAACGTTCCTCAAGGAAGGGGCCATGAAATGCAAAGCAGCGAAAAGCCCGATACTGCGTGTGGTAGGAGTTCACCCACAGTCTGTTTTGAGAGGGAAATGGGTCAACATTTGGCTGAAGTGACAGGCAGCAGGTGTCAGCTAAAAGGAGTAAGTCATGTTGGAACAGCCTACAGTGAGACAACTGCTAAAGGAATAGAGAAGGAGCAAAATGCTGCTGCTCACATGAAGCAGAAGCCCCTGTCAGCTAAAGACGAGTCAAGGAATCAAGGCAAGGAAAGCTGTGGTTCAGGGTTTATAGCACCACAGCCACAACTAATGGATCAGTGCCATCAGAATAAGTTTGCTGGAGCTGTCTCAAAGAGGGCTAAGTCAGGAGTTACAGGCGGTCTTTTGTCATGTACCAAGAAAGATGACAGCCAAGCGTTCGACAAAGTCGCCAACTCTCATCCTCCTCAGGCCATGACCCCTCCTTCCGAAATATCACAACTGCAAGACAATCTCACATTTAGACTGGAACAATGTGGCTCGATGCCTTGTCCTCCCCTGGCAGGGGACGAAGGTTGTGATGGAAAGATACAGGTTGCAGGCTTAAGGAAGGAAAGTGAGCTTGTTTGCTTCCCTGCTGACATCACATCTCCACCTTTACCTCATCTGTTACCTAAAAAAGGCGCAACCATGTCAAGTCCGGTCAATTTACCAACTGTGCCAGAAGCCACATCTGATTCATGCAATTCTAAAGATGAACCGAGTCTGACTGAAAAGCCCAAAGTCAAAGGTCCACCTCCTCCAGTCCCGAAAACCTAAAAATCCATTTATAAAGCTTAAAACTGCACAGTTGATGTCTACTGATGTTAAAAGAAGAAGCAAAGATCATCTCCGTTCAGAGGAAAAGGTCAAAAGGAGGCACACTTATCATTTTAACAAAGACCTTCCTTGGAGGACTCCAACTAATCAGGACATGTGCTTGATGTGGGATGAAAGGGGCACCTACTCCATACCGACTAACATCCGTCGACTGTCAGCTGACCTCAGCCCCTGGGAGCATCTCTCTCTTGGGCACATGGATGACAGATATGGAGACATGGTTGATTTTGATTACTGTGTGCGAATGGCAGAACTATCTCAGGAGGAAGGGACTCAAAACTTGGACATGTTGCAGAGAAGAGTATTTTTAGAGAGTCTACCCAGAGATAAACGGTCGCTTCCTCCTGTTGCAAAAAAACCCTCAAATCCTTTTGTCTCCACAGAATCTGTTGACATACTTGAAGACACGCTAGATAATGAAACCCAGAGTCCAAAATCAACCTTTTCAAGGAAAAAGGAAATATACCCTGAGCTATTATCTGAAAGAGCACAAATGCGGGTCAGAAGTGACAGCTACAGCGACCCGAAATATTTAACAGATCGCACTAACTGGAGAGATGCAGAAAAAGGCAGTGAGGTTGGGTCCTACAAGCCTGTGGCAGTAATTATCAAAGAAACAAACCAGATGCATAGACAGCATAGTCGGGTGAAACTTGAAGGAGCCAAAACCCAGGTTTGTGCGGCAGAGCAGAGCTCGAGTGTGAAAGTATCCCAAATGAAGAACGCCTTTGATGTCCCTAAAAAATCCAAGACGAGATCGGCAGAAGTGGAAGCACCTCCAAAGAAAGGTAAGTTCTCGGCGCCAAGTCAGCTCTGCTTTTGTATACAGCAAATACATTTAAGATTTTAAGGAATGATTCTTTCATTTTTAAAGTCTGAAATCTAATCAAAGCTTCTTTGATAAATTATGAGTAGAATGGGAAATGTCAGCGTATTTGCAGACTGATTAAGACCGATAATGAAATCCTACAGAAATAATGAACATCTCTGCTTTGATAATGCATCAGCAAGTTGAAAATGGTCACTTGTCAAGACAAAGCCCCAGAGATTTCATTCAGTTTCATTCAACACTGATGACATCTTTAGCCTCATTGTGCTCATTCTCACTGTTTACTACCAAATTTTGCAAGTTTGCAACAAATTCATCGTCACAGCGGTTCAGTTACACAGAAAGAGTTAGAATATGTCCATTTTGTCATTAGTGTCATTATGAGAAGAATTAAATCATCACTTGACTACAAATGTGGTAACTTGTTTTATGTAGGGCAGAGTTTATGTGAGGTCATGGTATCCACAACTCATGAATATTTGAAAAAACAAAAATCATACACTCACTGTGTATATTATACTAAATCTCACCATAGTTTATTAATCTACTTGTCACTAGTGATAGCAAAATAGAAAACTTAAATACCTGTAGAAAAGGTTAAGTTGGATGGATCTTGCTCATTAGCATGAAAATCACAGGAGTAATGGCATCGCCTACTCCTCTCCCCCCTCGTGATCATACAAATCAACAGTGTTAAACTTTTGAAATCTCGTGCAATGAGAATATAGTAATATATGCAGCAAGAGGCCACATGGGAATGTCGACACGTGACCAGGTAACTATCAGCTGTTGACTTAGCAGCATGAGAGCTATTCTCTGTTTTTATAGAGGGAAGTGACTCAGGAAAGTGTGGACACTGTGCAATTTCTGAGCCTTTTATGTGCAAAATTTTGCCTTGTAGACTAATGTAGCTTATATTGCAGGATTTGAATGACAGCTGTGAAACATTTATCTAAAAATAAGTTTATTTTCTCAGATGAAAGCAGAACAGGTCAATATTAGCATGATATTCACCAAATATACTGACACAATTGAAATGTCTGATGGATAATTAGGCATCCGTTTGCTAAAGTAGAACCAGTGTCCTGTTCTTTCCATATTTTTTTCATTTTCATTAAAGCTTAGAGCACCTCATTATTCACTCTGAATAAAACCAAATTTTATAACTGCCAATAAAAGAAGATAATTGATGTCTGATTCTTGACTACATATGAAAAGAACATCCCAGAGAAGTTGGGTACTTTCACAGGTACACATGCAGTTCATCCCTATGTGAAAAGCTGTCTAAGGAAATGTTTCAATCATTTCAAAATAACTTTTTCACTTTTCTATACACATAAAATTGTAGAATTCTAGAATATCATCATTTTTAATATAAAAAAATAACTGTACACAACAAACAAGTAAATGATTTTCAAACCATCAAATGGCTCTAAATGAAGAACACAACTCTGCTGTGAAAGTCAATGCATTGGTTCAGGACTGTTTCAGAAAATACAACTTGTCACTTCATCCACATTTGCAAATTAGAAATCTAAAATCTATAGGGCTGGCAGTGGCTCTGTGGGCAGAGCTGGTCTTCCTCTGACCAGAACGTTGACCCATCAGTCTCCAGCCCTGTCACATGATGAACTGTCCTTGGACTGGTCACTGAACCCCGCATTTCCCCCCCAATGTGCTCACTGAGTTATAGGTGTCCAAATCAAAACATTACTGTACGTAGAGTGAATATATAATATAGATACTCCAATGCAAATGTGTTTATGTGAATGGATAAAGGAAAAACACAGTGTAAAGCATATTGTAGAAGAAGGCGCTCTATAACTGAAAGACTATTTACCATACAAATAATACAAATAATTGCATATAAGCAAAAAATGTCACTGTCTTCTTGAGATTTCTGTGGTCTGCCAAGATAAAATTTTTAACTGTTTTGGGAATATATGAGAAATATGTTGTACTATTTTTTTCTTAAATAGGTGGTTTAGAAATGTGTTTTTTTTATTGCAGTTGGTTTACAAATACATTACAAATACATTTCATGCGGTGTCCAAACTATTTTTAGAAAGTGAGTTGTGTCGTACAGTCTTGAGCCTTATTCTATCTTGGCCTTACAACAGGAGACTCCAATTCCCTTCCTAGGTGTTAATGTGACTATTAATGTTAATATATTTGCCTACCTTATAATCCCTGTGCTAGTTTCTTTCTGGACAGTGTCCATAGCTGGACACCATCTGGACACCTCCTGCTGATGCATTGTATTATGTATAATGTATTATATAATTCAAAACATTCTTCCTCATAAAATTTTTTTAAATTTCATTTTCATTTCATTTTTTTTGTAAGAAAGCATGCTGCTGCATTCTGCTCCCCAGGCACAGGCTCAGGAGCCGAGGGGGCCAAAAACCCTGCGTTACTAACTCAGAAATACATTTTGGGGAAGAAACACAGACCAGCGGAATTGAGAAACAGAACAAGTTATAAAATAACCCTTTAGACAAAATTGCCACAAAAACATGCAATGTGACATTAAATTACTACAAAAGGACATAGTTGCAATGAAAAGAAAACTATGTTTACTGTATATAACATCTTAAATTTGATATAAAAGCAATGAAATGCAACCAAATAAGATTCACACAAATGTGCAAATATGATTCTGGATCAAAACTGGACCACAAAATGAGGTAAAAGACTTCAAATCAGACAACACTACCTACATTAAGATGACTACAGAACGATGAAAATGGAAAATAAAATGTGTACAGTTTAACACAAAACTACATCACAAATATATGTTTGATCTGTAATTTCTTCTGTCTGGAGTTTTCTGTCCACAGTAAAACAGTTGGGGGGTATTTCAATGTCTTTGGGGGGTGGAAACAATTTGTCAACTGGCAATAAGTAAATAGAATAATTTATGTAATATAATAAACTCAAGTTTCTTGATCAGAGATACCATGGAGACATATGTTCAGTGATAACAGTGTAACAGAAAAGGGGATGGTTAATAGCTGATTTTGCTGTGTAGACTTAAGCTCAGTGTGGATGGGAACCCGTCTCACCACTGAGGGGTGTTGAGGGGGGGTCTTCATTGTGCTGGGCCAGGGCAGGACAGTCTGGATGCAATGGGATGGGACAGAGGGGGAGGGGAAAAGTCCCACCACAAAAGATGCTACTAATTAAGAAATTCACGTTTCCCAAGCTGAACAAAATCAATTTAAGTTCAAAACATAAGTATGGCATAACGAGATATGACGGTCTCTTTTATTTTTATTCCAATTCAGGATCTTGTGAAATGTAATCTTGTCGTTTGCGCATGTGCTGTAGCCAGTCGTCAGTGTGGATCCTACCGAATTTAATAACGGGATGAGAATAGAGTAACGCTAGTCTTCCGCAGGTGGACAACAGACGGCTGATGCTGCTTTGTCAACTGGCATCTCAGAAAATACTTAAAACACTAGCTTTGGTCACATCATAGTAGTTGAGAGGGAGAGAATAAGCGGATTGCAGCACTGATTTTTTTTTTCTCGTGGAGTCAAGGGATACTAAAGCAACGTCCTGCAGGATAAGGGCGCGCCTAAACTGCCAGATTCATGTGTTGAGATTGATTATCCCCGTGCGTTGGAAAATCTTGCATAGATTTAGGAGGTAAGAGAGCCTAGAAAAAAATCTCTTTGCATTTTGCGTTTGATGTGTTGAGTTTTGCAGCATCCATGTTAAGCTCGCTGGATGGGTTTAAGAATGGGAGCAGCCAAAAAAAAACCTCGGGTGGAAATATCTGCACTTGCGTCAGCTGGCAGCAGTCCACCGCGGCTAACGGTTAGCAGCGTGCTAACCAACCAGCAGCCGAGACGCAAAACACATTGCAAGGCTGGAGGAGCAGAGAAAGCATATTAGTTCGTGTCATACGGCACATTTACTAAGTGGGCACGTTTGTCTAGGTAGTTCCACGTGGATAATTTGAGAGGATACGTGCCCTCTCTTATACCTCATCTCTGCTCGCTGTGAAACGTATATGTCCGCTGCTGTTAACGGGACCAGCCGCAGCACAGCTGCCAGCTGCTCTGGTAGTCCAGAGTAACCTGGTCTACAGACCTCGTGTCTGCCAGTAACGGTGAATTTATTTAAATGGTCGAATGGTCGCAGTTTACTATGATTATTTTTCGAATATTTGTGTTGAACATTCTTTGCTTTCTGATGTTATCAAGATAATCACATCTGGAGAGTACCCACCAAAACACATCTCCACCCCCCCATCACCCCCATCCCTGCTTTCAGTAACTGAAACGTTAGCTTACGGTGCTAAGTTTGGACTAGCATTCAAAGCTTCTTAGCGCTAGTTTAGGGTTACAACATTATTATGTGCCCAGGCAATTCCTGGCGAAGTGACTTAAAAATGTGACTCTTTTCTAGGTTATTACTTTCCGTTATTTACTTTATTACTAGGAGGTGGTAGCTTTGTGGTAACGTTGGCTAACACGAGCCGGCAACCATTGTTTAACGTTAGCACGGTGCACTATATACAGCTTCATCTGAACAAGAACTGTCGGTTTATTCTCAGGCTGCAATTCAAATATTTTATATGCTGTTAGTATAACAAGCTGGACTGCGCAGAAATTACAGGAGTTGCATCTGGTGGCGTTTCAAACACTTCAGTATTGTTTCGACTGATGAGTATCATTGAAGTTGTTACAGGTTTTCTGACTGCACTTTTTCTCCTAATTCAAAGACTCCGCCTGGTCCCGTGAAAGGAGCCCCCCCTTTTTTTTTTACTAGAAATATAAATGCTGAACGAAGGGACTTAAAACTATTATAAGATGTTAAACTTCCTGAACGCGAGACAAGTGCCTCAAAAGAGACATTAAATGGGTACAACAGAAATATATAGTCACTAAAACCTCATGGTAAATGTCCCAAATATCACACAGACATTGGTCTCTGTCATACAAAAAAAAGAAAATATGGCCTAATTTAAAATAAAACTACACCAAAGATGGGCAAAGGTAATACAAAAGATGCAAACAAGGTTGAAGAGATGCAAAATGACCCCAAAGAGACATACAAGGAAACAGGAAATGGCATATTTTGTCCTGCTGTGAAAGGAAATGGTCAAGAAAAGATTAAAAATGACAACACATAGACTTAAAATTTAAAAAGAAATGTGCAAGACAAAAATTCCCCAGGGACAGAATCACTGCAAGTTGATGGAAAATAACCAAAATTATACATACAACTATTTTACAGAGACGCAAAGTGACTTACTCAAATTTAAAACCTCCAAATTGATTGCAAAATTAGTTATATGAGGAAAAAAAAACAGTAATTATAAGATGCACGTGACTACAGATGTAAAGCTACCAGTACATCCAGTCAAAACATAATGGGTAACAGGATGTGAAATAAGACAACTAAAACTTAGTGTGGTTGTGGACATTTATGTGCCTAAAGATTCATTATCTGTTCAAATGGTTTATCTCTTATACTTTGGACTCAGATTATATTTATAGGTACATATTTAACCTGTGTAAAAGATAATGCTGTTATTATTTGAAAAAATGAAAAATGAATTGGAAAACAATTGTTGAAATAACTTCTTGTGACTATGTGAACAAATCTCCAGAAGGAAAATTCCAAGAGACGTGTTTCTGATTTTGCCAAACATTTGATTTGGCAAAACCAGAGCAGAGTGTCTGTCAGTCTGTAGACATCCACACAGTCCTGAAATGATCTAAATCGGTCTAATAATTGACACCTATGTGGGTGTGTAATTAAAGGTTCTATAACTACAGGAGACCAATACAAATGAGTCTTATCAAAATAAACATCAAAACTCTCCAGCAACGGTTTTTTTTTTAATTTAATTTTAGCTTCAAATCATGCTACAAATACAGCTCAGCTCTTGGTCCATCTCTCTAAACAATGCTCCAGTGCTTGGGAAAAATCCATGTTTCTGTATTTTGTCCCATAGACGGTGAGTCAGCTTTTCCATTTTCAAATTCCATGACTGTATATGAAGAAGCAGGTGACCTGCTGTGATGACAAACCTGTGTGTCTGGAGGACAAAAAACAGCTTGTATAACAGCTTTGAATGTCATTTGAGACTGTCGGCGTAATTATCACTCTGATATACTACAGGTGATTACACAGTAAACCATGTTACGAAAATGGTCCTAAAGTATCAAAGATTAGTTTGAGTTTTTTTTTTTTCTACAGCACGAGTAACCATTTCAACGGTGGATTCTGCTGTGAGATCTTTGGTTGTTCAGCGATAGGCTTCTTATGAAACTGGACTCAAGAATAAGAGTTAAACCAGATACAAGAACGTTGTCCATAAAGATGCACTGAGCTGCAGTATAATGATTAAACATGGGCCAACAATTGAGATAATTCCCAGAATCTTACAGCAGTAACAGGCCATCTGTGATGCGTTCACAGGAACTGATGCATCCGTTTAAAAATATAGCACCCATTATGGCAGTCCTGAGCCTTCATTTCTAAAACCCCAATCAATAAACCCGAAAATACTTTGCTGTCTTTATTTAGGACCTTAATTGCATTAAAATAGATACAGGACATATCCAAAAAGATGAGCGTGCCCATGAGTCATACACAAGGGGAGGGGGGTAATGGCTAAATACATTCAGAACTGGGGCTTTTATCCTGCTTACGCACAAGTCTGGAAAATTACAACAACATTACGAGGTAAACAAAGATGGGGAAGTAATGTGTCTGATGCACATTTTACTTTAAACATTTGCTAATAGGCAGAGCTGACTTACCGCCTTTCCCAGCACAGTAACAAACTGAGTCACAATTCACAAAAAGACATCTCAGATGGGGTATTTTTATGTTTGCTGAGGATTAAGAGGCCCCTTTAGCCGCTTTTTTTTTTTTTTTTTTTTTTAAACTGATGGCACTTCTGTTTACCTCTGCAGATATGATGCGGCGAGTTGTGCGACAAAGCAAATTCCGTCATGTGTTTGGTCAGGCTGTGAGGAACGACCAGTGCTACGATGACATCCGTGTGTCCAGGGTCACATGGGACAGCTCCTTCTGTGCTGTGAACCCCAAGTTTGTTGCCATCATCATCGAGGCGAGCGGAGGAGGAGCGTTCCTCGTGCTTCCTCTTCACAAGGTGAGATGTTCTCAAACTTGCATCTCCATCAAGACGTGAAGGTTGTTATTTCAGCACTGTGAAGGGAAGTTAACGATTAACTATTCACAAAAATGTTGAAGTTATTAAAGGTCCAAATAAATTGTCATGTCCTAATTATACGATTGAAAGCAGCATTCCTAAACTCCTCCTGGGTTGGTATTTGCAGGTTTTTAGTTTATACTTATACTGAGGTAAACCATTCTAAGTCTTTAATACAGGTTATATTAGTATCCATCTGCGGATTCTATGGATTAGATTTGTAGCTAATGTCACTGCAGCTCTGAACAGATGGAAACAATTTATGAACAATGGAGTTACACAGATATTAATATGGTATTTTATTGACAAAATTTTATAGTTTTGTTCTCACAGCAGCCATAAAAATAAAAACAATGGGAGTTAGTCAGTTTGGTGCCCGGCAAATTTTTTTTATCCACTTATCCACTTTTGAGTATAACCAGCACAACACAACAGAAGACTTGTAAAAGTTAGACCATGACTTGCCTAACTGTATAATTGTGGTAACTTTGGTAAAGTTTATTTAAGTAAATGGCAACCCCAGGGATCTTTTCCATGAGTTGATTCCATTTGTTTCGATTTTAACACACTGAAAACTCCTTTGACCCACATCTTTTGCCACCACTTTGCACATGTTGTTTCTAATACATACAGAATAAGACCCTTTGAAATTAGATTTAAGACATGCCGAAGCTATAAACTTCCTCTTCAGTGCCAGAACCATCTTAACTACATTTCTCCAGTACCCTGGTTTATCTCTAAATCCAACAAAATAAATGTTTTCTGAAGCTTTACTTTAGGTATACAGATTGAAAAGGTCAAATCTTATTTCATTTTTTTTTTTGTTTTTTTTTTTTTGTTTTGTGAAGTCCAGCAAAAAAAAAAAGACAATATATATATATATTTTTTCCAAATCAGTGTCTGAATTGAAAAACTGAATTATGTTCATCATAACCCTATCCACTGGATTATAGGTGCTTACGCCCATGAGGGCCTCACCTGCCAGTCACCCGTCAGGATTAAAAAAAAAAAAAAAATTAGTATCTCAAATCACCAATTGATCAATCGATGCATCCCCAATACATTTGTTCTCACATTTCACTTTACAGTAGAATATGAAAAGAAGAAAATTTGAACAATGGCCTGTGATGATCAAAATTAGTTACTGAAGATGTAAAGCGTCCAGAGGCACAAGGGTTGTAACGGTGCACATCATCACATGTAGCGTTCAGAAGGTAATTGTGAACCAATTCTGCAGGCCTGTTTTCCAGTTCATTACTGCTACTGATGTTCCCTGAGGCTCGTATCTGTGGTAAAAACCATAGATAATCAATAAGTAAAGCTGCCTGGTTGTAAATGCACCCTGCATGTCTCGTGTTACTATTACTTCACTGGACACAGAGACGAGGGGGCACTCTGACATCATGTCAGGCCAATAAGTTAATTGAATTATATTCTTGCGTGAGTAGAAGTGGGATTTTCAGATGGACATTGCAGATGTCTGGTTTTAATAAATAAACTGAATCATCAGCCACAAATCAGTTCTTAATATCATATAATGATGTTAAAATTGCGTTTATTTTGAGTAGATGTCTGAGAGTGATTATTTTAAAATCGATGCATACCTTTTTTCTACTGTCATTTTTGCATGTTTAGTTTGTTTCTTGCTTTTAGAGCTAACATGAAGCATGTAGAAGCTTTCATTGTCTTAACAGATGTCAGTCAGCTGGATTATTGCTCATCTTCAGCTCGCACTCTTCAACGTCTTTATAACAAGCTCGTCTTCTGTTTCGTAGACTGGCCGTATAGACAAGGTGTATCCTACAGTGTGTGGTCACACGGGCCCAGTTTTGGACATCGACTGGTGTCCTCATAATGATCTCGTCATCGCTAGTGGCTCGGAGGACTGCACAGTCATGGTAAGGACATTAGTTAATCTCTATGAGATCACATGAGCTTTGACTCTTCTCTTTTTTTTGAGTTGTGTGCTGTTTAACAGAGTCGACCTGAGTCGATGCCCAGTTAAGTTTTGCTGTTTAACCTTTGATTTTACATCTTGGGCATGATTTTCTTTAAGAAGTGAAATAGAAAATGTGGGGAACTCACAATAAATATCATTTTGTGATAATTCAGTGTCTTTTGTGGCATAGTTCATTAATATGGTGAGTTGGATCTGACTATTAATGTGGGCAAAATAACAACAAAATTATAATATCTATTACTTTGTAAAATAGATCACTTGCTAAAGTGATCACAAAAAAAATGTACTTGCTTGTTCTCATTTAGGTTCAGTGCCAATTGAAGATCTCATTTTTTTGTGTTTTAGAACAGTCTGAATACCTCTTTTTATAAGTTTACTATAGGTTTTTTTCATATTTTTAGTCAGTTTTAATTTAGTTAACAGTTTCTCATTCTGTATTTTCTGACATAGGTTTGGCAGATACCTGAAAACGGACTGGAGACTCCCCTGTCAGAGCCTGTGGTTGTGTTAGAGGGCCACTCTAAGAGGGTCGGCATTGTGTCATGGCATCCCACCGCTCGCAACGTTCTCCTCAGTGCAGGTAACCTTTGACTAAAGCTTCTGCTGCACATCATCCCATCAAACTAAAATACTTCTGTTGAATTAACTGGTCTACCTTTGCACAGAGCCGAACTCCAAATAGAAACAATGTCAGTTGCCTTCTGTTGCATTGCCTTGCATGATGTAAACCTCTGAAAATAAACCTGGACACAGACCAGTGTGCTCTCAGACTGTTCATGTCCATTTTAGGGTGTGACAACCAGATCATCATCTGGAATGTGGGCACGGGAGAGGCCATGATCAACCTGGAGGACATGCACCCTGATGTTATCTTTAGTGTCAGCTGGAGTCGCAATGGCAGCCTGCTGTGCACCGCCTGCAAGGACAAGAAGGTCCGCGTCATCGACCCCCGTAAAAAGAAGATTGTGGCGGTAAGTGAGCGCTGTAAAGGATTTGAGGCTGGAGTGTTTCCTATGCGGGTATAATCTCTCCCATAACCATGCAACAAGGTGATGATGACGCCCACAGTTAAGGCTGTCCAATCTCACAAGTGTGTTTCTGTTTTTAGGAGAAGGACAAAGCTCACGAGGGAGCTCGGCCAATGAGAGCCATCTTTTTAGCAGATGGAAACATTTTCACAACTGGATTCAGCCGCATGAGCGAGCGCCAACTAGCCCTGTGGAAATCTGTATGTCATAGTTGTCACTCTCATTTAATGTTTAACGCACTGATGCATCCCAAACACACACCAGACTCCATCTTAAGGCCTAATCATCCAGCCTTCACATGTCACCTGGTTAGTAACTGAGTATGAGAGGCTTAAAGTGCTCAAGTGCAGCAACAGGTCAGGTGTCGAACTGGCGACCGCTGCGTGAGGACTATAGCCTCTGTATATGGGCCACCGGCCCGAACCACTGCGACCACTGCCAATACAAAATCCTTCTTTTTACACCTTCCTGTTTTCACCATCATTTTCTCTTGTGTTATCTGTACAGTGAGGGTATGTGGCAAGTCAGCTCCAGTTGGGGGCGTTAAGTACAAAGTATGACATTGACCCTTAGACTTCACAGTTCAAGATGGAGATTGAAAGTGTTTTTCAGGAAGTGGCATAATGACTTAGATTTTTTACATTTTTTAAATTACAGCATTAATTTATGGAACTTAATGTTTTTCTAAGCTTTTCTGAAATTTCAAATGTGTTATTTTTGCATTGCAGGATAACATGGATGAGCCAATATGTGTTCAAGAGATGGATACAAGTAATGGAGTTCTGCTGCCCTTCTATGACCCTGACACTAGCATAGTCTACCTGTGTGGAAAGGTTAGCCACACACACACACACACACATATATACATATATATATTTATATATATCTCCAAAAGGCTAACTTGTTTCTGTGACTTTGTTTTTTAGGGTGACAGCAGCATTCGGTACTTTGAGATCACTGACGAGGCTCCATTTGTTCACTACCTCAACACCTTCTCCACAAAGGAGCCCCAGAGGGGCATGGGATACATGCCCAAGAGAGGTCTGGATGTCAACAAATGTGAAATTGCAAGGTATTGTAGCAGTATTGTTTTGGGTTTTTTTTTGTTTTGTTTGTTTGTTTTTTGTTTTTTTATTCTTCAGGTACCGGGCTCCCCTTAGCATTCACTTATCTCTTTGAACGGTTCTTTTTCTTTTCCTTTTTTTTCTACGTGAAATGGTTGCATCTGTAATAGGGGGGGAAAAAAATTAATTCAACTTATTTTTTTTGGTGCACTGTCACACATCCAACTGTGAAGCACCGTTTGGAGGGGTGACTGTTCCAGAAGCAGAATGCTTAGCTTGAGGTACCCATTACAGTAGCAGCTTTGAACTGTTGTTAGGGTCACTGTCCCGCTGAAACAACAAACTTTTAACTCTGACTTGACGTCAGGTTGAAAATTCTGAGGTAGTCTTCCTTCATATTTTATTCAATTTGTGCAATTTTCCAGTGTCATTAACTGTAAAACAGCCCCAGAAAATGATGCCACCACCCTGTAAAGAAATAAAAGTCATCATCTAAAATAAACATTTAGGTCATTTTATAAGTTCTTACCTCTAATATCGATACAGTGTATTTAAATAATGGAATGAACTTTTTTTTTTTCTTTTGTGTGTGTGTGTGGAGGGGGGCGGTTGGGTTAGTGGCAAATATTAAATGGTGTCAATAATCATAATTGTTACTCTTGTATATGATATTATTTATATTACATTAATCATATCTTTAGGTTTTACAAATTACATGAGAGAAAATGTGAACCAATCATCATGACAGTCCCTCGTAAGGTAAGTGTTCATGTTAAGTCATTTACATGCTGTTCTTTCATCACAGCCCCGTTCTGTGTGTTTTTCCTGTGACCATACCTCAGCCTTTTTCCTCTGTATTCCTTTCTGTGTGACATTTCCTTTGTCCTCTGCCCAGTCGGATCTGTTCCAGGACGACCTGTATCCAGACACAGCAGGCCCCGATCCTTCCCTGGAGGCAGAAGAGTGGTTTGCTGGAAAGAACGGAGGTCCCATTCTGATCTCACTCAAAGATGGCTACGTTTCCACCAAGAGCCGTGACCTGAAAGTGGTCAAGACAAACGTCCTGGAGACGAAGCCAGCAACAAAAGCAGAAAACATCTCAACTGTCCAGAAGCACGCTTCTCCACAGTCCTCAGTAGTGAGTGTTTGTTTGAAGAAAAGTGCTTCGTAAATGTCGTTCATTTTAGTTTTTTATTCAAAAATGTTATTCTGTTATATCGTCTCATACTTACTGTCACACTTACTGGTTCCTATAAGCAGACCTGTTCTGTTGCATTTCAAAGTTCACTTTTCAATCTTGCCACTGTTCTGTTGACATTTTCACCGTTCACAAATTTGGTTGGAACAATTCAAGAAAGTTATGGGTCAGCACATACTTAGATATTTGGGTTGCAGTTCAGTGCAGCAGCAAGGGAAAATATTAACAGCCACAGGACCACAGTGCCTGGCTATTCCCCTCTCACTTTGCCAGGATTGACAACACATCCTACAAATATGTGTATAACAGAATCTTTGATGCAGTTCTGTGAATCTTAAGCAACTTTTAGACACGCACTGCTTTTCATCCACCATTGTGCGTTTTACACAATTACTCTTCCCTTGGAATGCTAATATGAATTATTATGATACTGAGAACTCTTGTAGTGAGAACACCATGACTCTGACCCGTATTGCTTGCGCACTGCACTCTCCATCATTTTTTTTTTTTCACTTTTCAGGATGATGATCAGAAAATTAGCAATGACTGAATGCTGTCTTTTTTTTTTGTCTTTTTTCTCAAAATAATAGAGCTACTGATGTTACATATCTCATGTCTGAAAATGTCTTTTAGAGGGCGAAAGATGACTGAAAAGATTTCCTGTGAAGCTAACTTTGTCTCTCCTTTAACCAGAAAATGGAAGACAAACTGGAAGAGGTACTGCGAGAGTTCAAGTCACTCAGGGACCGTGTCATCCTTCAGGACCGTCGGATCGCCAGACTGGAGGAGCAAGTTGCCAAGGTGGCCATGTAAGGATGCAGAGAGCTTCCTTGGATCGTTGGTGGTTCGGGATGGAGTTGACTTGATGGTGTCAGCCACGGCCAAATTCCCAAGATTCCGCTTAACTGAGCTTGGTGTTGTCCATGTGATGAGGCCATGCTCTCATTCCAAGATAAACTTTATTTTTGCTCATCAAGTCTCCTGTTTCACACTCTTCCCTCACACTCACACACACACAGACACACTCATACAGAGAAAAGGAAAAAAAAACTCTTGAAGCTCATTTGAAGAAAAGACATTTTTGTTTAAGGAAGTCTTAACTGTTTTTATTTTGAAATTGTGGTAAAACATTCATATGTGAAGTATATACTTTCTGCTCTGTATGTAGCATCAGTATTTCCATTGTTCTTTTTGTGTTGCCAAATATGAATTGTGTGCGGTTTTATGCACTACTTTTACATTTGTTTTTTTTTTGTTTGTTTGTTTGTTTTTTTTATCCTGTTGTACATTCCAGTGACAACCTGGTAGAACAACATAGTCGAGCTGGATTTTTTTTGTTTTGTTTGTTTTGTTTTTTAAACAATAGCTGTTAAACTCTTTTTCTTCCCACCAGTTTGCTCATTGAAAATCCATCAGATTTATGAATGTGGAAGAAATCCTTCTAAAACATTTTGTCCCATTCTGCTGGGTTTGAATTTTAACATGGGGGTTTCCAACCAGGAGGAGGGAGGAGGAGGAGATTGGGGGGGGGGGGGGGGGGGGGGGGGGGTGCATCTTTCTGGTGTAAATGTTGTGCAACATGTAGTGGTGCCTCTTGTCACTGTTAAGGGTCAAACTGACGTTTCCCTGTCCAGTGCATATTGATGTTGGGAAGGGACCACTCACACAGCTTGTGTTTCACTGACCCCCTGACAAACAGTTCTGTGCACATAATAAAGGTTTTACACATGGAAACATAATTTTCTTTGCTTTGTTTCTTCTTGCCCCTGTGCATCAATGCTGAGTTTACTTTTCCTCAATTTTGCTTCTGAAACGTCTACTGAAGGAGGTCCAATCGAGCTCCGGCAGGACCTTAAAACGAGTATTTACTCAAGTTAAATGATGGCAGCATTTGGGTAAACAGAGCTCTTGTCTTTGCCCTGGGATGCCAGCCATACTGAGAACTGCCTTTTCATTACATTCAATTCAGGTTGAATTTTTCTGTCCATCTTTTCTGTTGTCACTACCAAAAAGAATTTAAACAAGTTCTTCTGGGGTGAAATCAAGACAAATAGAGCTCCAACCGAGCAACACCGGGACCCCTTGACAAATAGTCATTAAAGGAACTGCAATTTTCACACTTCCACCTTTAACTCAACTCTGAAAACTATATGTTTCCTGTTGGGGCTGGCACATGAACTTTCTTGTGATATTCTGCCTCTGTGTGGTCAGGTCGTGACACAGCGTGGCCTTAAAAGTTTTGTTTTTTGACACCTAAGCTTTGACTATGTTCTAATAATGCGCAGCCATGAGATTTGGGAATGTGTTGTTGGATATAGTCAAAGTAATGGATGAGTTCTGTGCTCTACAGAGCTATCATAAGGCATTGAATATGTGTATAGTTGATTTCATTTCATTTTGATTTATTCTCTGGATTATTTAGATGATTTCCTGCCATCTACTGTGTGTAAATGTTAAAAATGCACAGCTCACCTCAAATCGGATGCAGACACTGGTGACGTTCTACATGGTATTTGATCTCATGCAGACAGCTTTGACTACACAATTATACAGCTGTGTCCACAATTTGAAAACTCATTCCCCACACATTAGACCATCATGGCCATGCAAGCACATTTTTTTCCCAAGTGATGTCACTAATGCAGATCCATCAATCTGTATTTTATTTTATTTAAAAAAAAAAAGTTTTACTAATTGGGCTACAAATGATGCATATAATAAACTGTATGTTCTGATGTAGGTAATGATGTAGCTTTTTAAGATATGGATTATAAAATGGAATTACATTTTAATGGAAGTTAAGAAAGAAGATTTGTGAATAAACAAGAAATAAAATGCAAAACTAAGGCAACATGACCAAGTAACATAGAATTTGGGATTGACTTGTGGAAAAGTGGAGGCTTAAATCCAGCTGTCGAGCTGCAGTCAGGAGAGAAAGAAACAGAGGTGGGTGAGAAACACTTAAGAACTACAAGACCAAAGTGAGCATATCAATTAAACCAGGGAATTAATGCAGCCTTAAATTATGCTGTGATGAAAAAAAAAAAAAAAAAGAAAAATTAATCACAGCATGGCAACCTATAAAAACAAATAACACTTTTTTTCTGCCTTTTCGTGTGTTCCTTAAAACTGCATGCGTGTGATTCACCACCACAGGAAGTAGCAGTTATGATTTCCACATAAGCTGCAAAAGTAGGAGTCTGTCTTTCATGTTGTGACTGATTTTGTTCTGCACCAACCTTTAAGAGCAATGATGCCATTTCATCCATCTAATCATCACACTACCCTTGTGTGGACTTTTTTTTTTCTTTGTTGTTGATTCTATAGAGTCGGAGCTGATGTGATTAATCCATATAACACACTTAATGCGAATAATGTAGCACTCTGTACCCTGACCTCCCTGACTTACTGCTTTGTACCCACATGACATGTAGCTTTAAATCTTAGAAATGTGACAAAGGGTTGACATGTGAGAAGCATCAGAGCAGTTTACAGACCTGAGTAATTCCTGCTGCTTTAAATAAAGTTGTAATCAAGACATGCAAATAACACTGCAGAGAGGACCCCGAGCTGTTTCTCTCATTTATCAGGTCAGACACATTTTTTCCTATAAATATGTTTATGGACTTAAAATGTCATAACTGAGCTGTTATAAGGCACATGGGGGGGGGGGGGGGTATGGCTGATGCAAGATAAGGCTCAGTGTAAAAGGGAAGTGTTAACTGATGTCACCAACCATAGTGTGTTTCTTTTTTTTTTTTTTTTTTTTTAGTGTGAGCATTTCCTGCTTCTCCTATCAGACAGAGTGACAGTCGGCATGCGAGGATGTACTTCTTGAGAAGCTGAAATTAATTGAACTTGCTTATTTTTTTCATCATTTTACTTTGCAAACATTCTTCTGTTTCACCAAAAGCAAGGTAAGATGATTGCTGGGGAATTTTCTAGAACAGATCTGGTTGAATGTTTCTGGCTTTGGGATCTTCTGTCTGCCATAACGTACTGGTGTTTGATAATGTTGCTTGATATTTTCTTCCCACTTTGATTATTTTAGTTTTAACTTTTACAACATTGAACATTGAGATTTTCAACACAGATTTAATTTTTTCTCTGATTAATATCTATATCTATATAAATATATATATATATTTAAACAACTTAGAGAATTTTAAACAGACTTATACAGACGGCATTTTCAAGTTTCTTTACATATGCAATAACTGTGCTTTTGTTGGTGAAAATGAAGCAAAGGGTGTGGTGAAGCCACATGATTTCGTTTCATCATACATAGAATGTCACTGGCATTCGATGCAGAAACTGTTTCCCCGTCTTTTTGATTTTAAATTTTTCTCTCAATTAACATCTTCATCAGTGTCATTAAATTTGAACCTTTTCTGCGATTTCAGATCTTTTCTTCAACAATGATGCTTCCCAGCGTGAGGATAAATGTGCCTTTGCTATGGGGGCTGTGTGTTGTTGTGTTTTCTCTGGAGTCTGTAACAGCTTCCACACCAGAAATCAGCATGAACATCACTGTTAAGCCAAACAGCGCAACCAGGCAGATGACCACTGCACATGTGGCAACTGAAAAAAATGAAAAGGCAGTTTTCAGTAACACCGATGGCTCTGTCACCACCACGGATGGTTTGGTTATTGTGAAAACTAAAGCGACAGAAGCCACCAGCAGCTCTGAACTTCTTAACCCCACAGTAGAGACCACAGTTAAGGGTGAAGTACAACATTCCCACATTACAACAGTTCCAGACTCGCTCAAGCATATGACAGAGCAGTCCCGTCAACCACCAGCTCACCAGTTTTACTGACAGAACTGTTATTGCAAAAGCTTCTGCAGGAACAGTGGCTGATCCTTTGCCACAGTCCACATCCAGCACTCACCCTGAAACTGCATCGGATTTAACTTCCATCACCTCTGTGGATGCGTCTACTCATAGAGATTTGATCCAGGGACTCAGCAACAACACGCCTTCTGAAGCTGAAGGGACAGCAAGCCCCACCTCTGAGGCAGCACTCGTTCAGACGTCCACCAGCTCATACGCAACTCAGTCCATCTCTGCCACAAATGTCCACGACTCCACGTCCCAGTTTCCTGAGCCAGCAGGGTCCCACTCTACTTTATCTCTCACTGTTGACCCTGAGACTGTGGCATCTACCAGCGCTGAGCATTCACACACATCTCCATCCATTTCTGCCACAAGTATCCCCAACAACACGTCTCAGTTTCCCGAGCCGGCAGGGTCAAGCCCTACTTCAGCAGTCACTCATGATCCCGTTGAGACTGTGACATCCACCAGCACTGAGCATTCACACAGATCACAGTCCACTTCTGCTACAAGTACCCTCAACTCCACATCTCGCATTCTTGATCTGTCAAGGTCAAGCTCTACTTCAGTTGACTCTTTAAACTCCACTGCAACAGTCGGGGCCAGTCCTGCAGGAATCACTCAAGCACCAAGGAACTTGACAGTTTTAACGGTTCGACCAACTCCAGCAATTACAACAGCTCCCAATGAAACTTCCGAGACTTCTCCGAGCAATCCAGTCCAACCTTGCAACACCCGGGCCAAAGTGAAGCAGTGCCTCATCGCCATTGCCTCCCTGGCTGCACTGGCCACCATCTTCATGGTCTCAACCATTGTCCTCTGCACCAAGCTGTCAGCAAGGAAGTATAAGTTCAGGAAACCTCAACAAGAAACCGAGATGATGTGCATCTCTGCCCTACTACCTGACAGAAATCCCTCCTATATGAGACAACGCAATCCAATCACGAACGGAGTCATGGTGTACCCTTTGGGTGGAGACAGCGATGAGGAAGTAGGAGATAATCTCACTCTGAGCAGCTTCCTTCCAGAGAATGCTTAGAAGAATTTATAGTTTCAGATCAAACTGAACTGATCTGTAAAGTGTCAGTGATGCAGAAACAGTTGCTGCTTTGATGTTGGTGTTGGAGGTTTAGGTTCAGTGCCTGCCCTCTTTATTAGAGGAACAGACACAGAAACCGCAAACACCCTCTGTTTCATGGTCCAGCGCAGTTACTTGTATCTGGCAAAGATTAGTTCTTTTTTTTTTTTATTTATTTTCCAAAAATGAAAACTTGCCCCCACTGGAGAACTGAAGCCAGGATGCAGAGAGTGATCAAAGCTGTGTTTGTATTTTCTTTTAAACATCCGGAGCAGACTCTTCATGGTATTTCACTTTGCAACAGGAGACAGGAAGCCTTGCTTTGTAAAGGGGCCTCTGTTCTTCAGTCAGACTTTTTGATTTTCTGGTGACTAAAGGCTTAAAATTGCAAATACTGGATCTGGACTAAAGATGCAGCTCCTGCACAGTGATGATTCCTTCATGTTCTTCATGTTTGCCTAATAATTTCGTGCAGCTATAAGGACAAGAAAAAATTGGTATAAATTTACAGCAGAAAAAGGAAAAGCATTTAAAAAGCTCGTGATAGACTCAAAGTACTGACAAGCTAATATCACTGTGTTGGGGACCCAAAGAATATATTAGCATGATTTTTAGTCATACTGTAAACTGCTGCTGCACCTCCTGTCAGTTTCTGACTGAAACTTTCCATTTTAGCTGATGTCTCTTTAAGGTACCTCTAAAAAAACTCATGTTACTCAAGTTTATGTTTTTGTGCCAATGTAGGCATAAGTGAACGATAGATGAATGTGTTACATGACAATGAAAGTAAGTTATGGAAGGAAAGTCTAGATGACAAATGAGCTGTTTCTGGCAGTTCAGGAACCACGTCTTCAGTAGAGGCTACCTGACTACTGCCAAACATCATGTGTGAGATGGCAGCGCTCTCGCTTTGCAGACCTGTTCCTTTCCAGTCTTCTGCGCGCTAATGGCTTCCTCCAGTTATTCCAGGCAAAATAGACAGGACCACCACTCGTGTAGCCGTCAGTCCTGATCTTTTCCGTGTCGAAATGACTGGAACATGGCCTGGAATTTCTTGTGAGGTTCAGCATGTCAACATTCTTCCCAGTTTTGTCTGTTCTCTCAGGCTGAAATCAGTGCCTTCCAGTTTCTCTGCACAGAGAGATCTCTCAGCCACTTCACCCACATCACATCAGCCATGAAGGCATAGATGTGTAGCTTCTATGCTTTGGATCTATGTAATTTACGCTCCACGGCATCGCACTGTTAAACCATGGTTGTTTAAAAGTAGGAAATTACGTAAAAAGAATGATCTGTATGACTTGTTTTGGCTTGTTGCATTAACGGAAATGGTCATGTTCTCAAAAAGCCACAAATGTAATGAGCTACTGTCACGTTGTGGATAAAAATAGAACTATTTCATGATAGTCAGGTAGCTTCTGTTGAGCAAAATAATGTCCTTTTGGGTGGACTTAGGATTTTGAAGCTTTTTTTTTTTTTTTTTATTTTTTTTAACTTTATTTCTGAATTGCAGGTTAGACATTTCATATATACAAAAATCAATTTTTATATTTTTAACACTTATTTGAACTTATGAACCCCACCTCCTCTCCTTCCACCAGCATTACAGATCTGGACATTAACAACAGGCAACAGCCATTATGAAGGACTATGAAGAGCACATTCCCACACCAACATAGATTATATAAATAAACTAAATATAAATGACTGTCATCATTAATGTCGTATTGTAATCTTAACAATAGTTGTGCAAAAAATATTAGAAAATAGTGAGTTAAAGGAAAAAAAAAAAGCATTGCGGCTGCCCACCTCTTGGTCGATGTAACTTTTTAGGGCTGATGAGTAACTCCTTACCTGGAGGCAGGCTGCTTTTCTTAATTTGTACATGCTTGAAAAGCTATATAATACACTGAAGGAATGTGAAAAGCCCAGCTATGCAGTGTATGAACTCTTTAACTGAAACTGATCATTTATTAGTTTATCAGTTGAGCAGGTTCTCATATCCCCTCATAACTGACATTAGTTCCAGGAATCTTTCTTGGAGGTTATTTAAAGATCAATAAACCCCACTGGCTTTTGTGAGCAAAGTTTTGCTTACTTATCTCCTTAAATGGATAGCTGAGAGAATTAATATAAGAGCAGGTTCTGTTAAATTTGCTGAAAATGGTCAAGAGAGAAGCCTGTCTCGTATCTTAAGGGGGAGGAAGGTTTTGTAACGTGTCCTTTTGTGTGCCTACATGGTAATAAAGGCTCATAATAAAACTGCACACTCTCAGACTTGGTCCTCTTATTTATGAAAGGTGTGACAAGGGGCCTTTGTTCTTTGCTGAAATTGATTTTATATTCAAAAGAAAATGGTTATCTGAATCTTGTTTAGTCCGTGAAGCTATGTTTTCTTTTTTCACTGAAAACTAAAATAGACAGTGGTGACCATGAACAGAGCTGAAAATGTAAACCTGGCAGATGCATGACTTAATGTCATGCTCCTGTTGACCATATAAAGCTTGGTTTGTCTTGAGCAATCACATACATAGCAAACCTGCCAAAAAAAAAAAAAAATCCATCCACTCATGTAAAGTCACATGTCCTCCTTAGTGTGGCCATACTTGCACCGTGCGATTTTAATTGCTTGTCTCTGGATAAATAACACCACATTGTTTGTAAGACTCTCCAGTTCTCCCCCCATCTCCTGGCTGTTACGGCTGTTTCGTCCAGACAGGAAACATTAACCTCTGGCAGCAGTTGCAGGCCACTTGTACATGTTGCTCTCAGGAGGTTTTTTTTGCTACTCCTCAGTATGGTATGGCTTGGCTGTCAGAGATTTGATGTAATAAAAATGTTCATGTTGAGAACTGGTCCATGAAGCTCATACTCTTTTTAAACTTTTATTTGTTGTATTGTTGGTCTTCCACATCCAGTTAGCCACACAGGAGAGTAGGTTTGGACGCCCCTACCCCCACAGCATATTATAAACTCCTACCTAACAAGAACAATCTGTGTGCAGGCCGGAGAGTCCAGACACTCAGGGAAACTGAAGGGGGAGGAGAACAGAAGAGAGGCAGTGGTTAATGACATCTTTCTTGCAATATTCAGACAAACCTCCATGCTGAAACCTGAAACTGCAGAAGTGCTGTGGTTCACCAAAGTTGTCGCATGGACTCTTTGCTGTGCTCTGTCTGAGTTTACTTCGTCTTAACGGAGTTGGGTAACCCACCATCAGAGGGGATTTCAGCAGACGCTTCTACTGCACTGCAGGGTAAGCACAATGTGTTTTTCTTCCAAATGTAGTCTTGACGTTCATTGAATAAGCTGAAATGGAAACGGAGTGTCTTGACACTGGGGTGATGTGAAAGCATCATGATACCTTCAGAGCAGCATGCAGACTCAGGAAATGAGAGCATGACTAATGACTAAAAGAACATCTTGTTTTCTTTCTTCATAAAACTGGACTAAAGAGAGAAACTGGGTCATTGCTTTTTGTTCACAATTTTAACATTTCTGAAATCTGCTGAATGAAGATTTGTAATCTTTGAGTACATATGGCCACCACATTTCCATATGACTGCATCTAACTTGCAAGGCATGTGTGGTAGTATATATATATATATTTGGTCTGAGGTGATTCATTTGGGGAAAAGAAAAATCCAGCCCCCTTTTTCTAGTAGAAAGCAGAGTTTCATATGGGCCAGCTTGCACACAGATGCAGCAGAGCTCAGGGGAAAAGTGTGGGCGCTGCTACCAATTGAACAGTGGAAAGTTGAGTGGGATCCAGGATGGCATCGGTATTGATGACTGATTACAATTTTACAGCTGGTGAAATCAAGTAGATTTGCAATGTATGACACAGTCATATGCGTATCTATACGCTTCTGATGAAATTCTCATTGCACACACAAACTGGTGCGTAATATGCTGCATAAATGCAAGCCAAATTCTAAAACCAAAATTATATTAAAATGGAAATATCTGCAAAAGTTTAAAAACACAAAGTAGCTAAAAAGCAACAAACCAAAAGATTTCAACAGCAGGACTTAAAAACTGTAAAGGATGTGTAATACTGAAAAAAAAAAGGCTGGGTAAAATATTTCATAACTAACTGGGTTAATTGGCAACAAAATGGTAACATGATTGGGCATAAGAAGAGAATGCAGAAGTAAAAATAGGGAAGGGTTTTGTGTTTTGTGAGAGACTGGGTGCAAATAAATCAGCAATTATGTTTATCAATGTAATACAAACAACTGATAGATTTCATCATTTATAGTGCATATTATAATTTAAAGACTCCAAAGAGCTCATGAGTAACCTGCACATCTGTGAAGCCACAACCCTTGCTAAATGATCCAGTTTCTGCTTCAACATATACCACCATCCAGCCAACATCTTTTCCAACATCTTTTTCAGAGAGGGCCTTATGTCAGCAAGACAATGCCAAACCATGGTGTGAATGTTAATCAGCAGCATAGTTTCAGACTCATCACCCAGTGTAAACATTTTCTGGGATATGACATTTATAAAAGGAACCATTAAAAACAAAGAAAACTATGAGCTGAGAGTTTGAAAAATGGGACAACACTTCCTTTTTGAAGCTGCAGCAGTTGTCTTTCTCAGTTCCCAAATGCTTGCATTGTGTGTTAAAAGAAGAAGTGATGTAAAACAGTGGTAAACAAGCAGCCCCTAGTGAGATGACTGAAACATGCTGCAGACGTGAGATTTAAAATGAACAGTTTTTTCTTTCTCCTCTGTATTCACTTACATCCTTCAACCACTGGTCATGTGATCAGCCTCAGGCTTTTTAGTTGTTTTTTTTATTTTTTTTTTTTTTTTTTGGGGGGGGGGGGGGGCCTTCTTCTGAGTCAGGCTAACACCAATACACCAAAAGCAGATTTTCAAAGGCCACTCACAACTTTAATTGTTGACATTACACCAAAGTTTTGAATGTTTTTTTCAAAATCATGATTAATTTTCATTTTACACAGCATGTAGACGTTTAGGGTAGTACCTCCAGTATGCAGTATTGAAAGCTTTGATGCAGTTTCCATGATGTTTTTCATCTCCAATGCCCAGTATGCAGTTTATATTTCAGTTGCATAACTAAGCAGAGCTGTGACCCTTCAACAACAGCTGCTGCTGCTCTGAAGGTATTTTCTGAATCATCACAGTCCTTAGTCCAGCTGTATAAATGTTGTATCAGGAACAGTTCTTTCAGTAAAAAGGATTTTAAACCAGTTTCCAAGTTAACTGCAATAAATTCAAAATTACAAAGTATGTTGTAATGTGCTGAAACTGAGTTAAAGATGGAATTGAATTTAGAGTCATACTTGAGAGCCAAAAACGTCAGAAGTTTTTCAAATGTTCTTTGAAGATGTTCCCAGCAGCAGTTGTATTGTTAAAACGCCAGACTTATAATTTTCAGAAAAGCAGATGCTCTTTGGCTCAAATGTAAACATGAGGCATTAACTATCTTCCCATATGGAACTGACACTCAGTGTTATTTACAGATCCGGAGAGGAAACGATGCTCCCAGCAGCCCTTCCTCACATCAGTCTGTGCGCGGCGTTCTGCATCAGCAGCAGCCTGGCCACACCTTTTTACAGTTCTCTAGAGGGAAGTACAGATGAGGAAGAACTCAGTTACATCAGTTACTCTGTGTCCACCAGAATCTTCTCCTCCACTGAATACCAAACCACACCAGCTGACCCGGTCCAAGAAGAAACTAATTTCATGAATCAGCTTGAGAACTTTATGGCGGAAAACATGCTGCTCATCCTGGTGGCGACCACTCTCATCCTCCTCGTCTTCCTCATTATCTGTGGCGCAGTGTATTTGAGCCACAGGCGCAAAGTTAACGTTTACTACCCTTCCTCCTTTCCTTCAAAAATGTATGTGGACCACCAGGACAAAACTGGTGGCTCTAAGCCCTTTAGTGAAGTGCGAATAAAAGTTGCTCCTGAGGAAACTGAAACGGTGGATTCTCACAAGCAACTCCAAGCCGACATCATGAGGGCTGCCAAGAGCCTGCGCACACCAAGCAAATCTGCCGACGCTCCAGAGAGAAGTGAGCCCTGTCAGAAAGTAGCAGAGCTCAGTTCTGAGGACAGCTTTAAACCAGATGGTACTATCCTGAGCCAGCAGCTACCAAGTCTCCCTGAGAGGGAGGAGTGTGATCATCCTGAGAGTGACGCAGCAGTAAGTCCAGACTTGGATCCTCCAGAGGAGCCTAATCCACAGGAGGATGATTCACAAGAGCCTTTGACCAGCAGGAGTCTGCGGCCTTCCTCGCTCCACATTCACAATGACACTGCTACACTTCAGCTTATCGCAGGAGAGAAGACTGCCTTCTAATAGCTCAACTACTGGTTTATTGAGGCAGATACAGAAAAAAAGAATCATTCAACTCTAAGTGTTTTTGCTTGATATTTTCATCTAGTCTGGATGGCGTAGTAGCAACATTTTAGCCCAGATTCAATATTCAGTTCATGCAATTTCATAAATGTGTCATAGTCACTTCTCACATCACTTCTTTTAGTTACTAATGTTCAATTGCTCTGAAATGTAACTTTTGTCTCTCCACATTCTACATGGAAGTTACACGTGTACACCCAAATCAAGAGGACCACTGAAGTTAGTAAAAACATTTATGGTTGCGTTTAAAGCTCAACTTTTTCAAGAGTCATATCGCTGCCAGCTCCCATATAAAATTTACTGTTACCAGATGAGGCATCTTTACAACAAAACAAAAAAATAATTCCAACCGTGCTTTTCTCATAAGCAAAAGCTCAAAATGCGTAACAGAAATATTACGAGACTGTTTGAAAAATAATGAGACTGAAAACAGTATGATTCAGGGTTCTTTTATTGAAGGTTTTTAAGGAAGCATTTGTAAATAACATAAATTACACTTAAAACTATTTTTTCTAAACCACCTGAGCGCCTTTCCATCAATCAATCATTGCTTTAAAAGTGTAGCCTTTTGACCAATACTTCATTTAGACATTTCAAAATAAACCCCCCTCCGGAACAGAATCTCAAAATATACCACTATCTCGTCAAATAAGGCTCAGCGTTGAACCAACAAGCTCAAACAGTGCTTACGTTGTGCGTTTACGTGACAGGCTAAGGGATACAGTAGAGAAAGTTAGAGGACCACAGACTATTACAATATATACGCCTGGGGTACCACAAAGGACTGACCATGAAATACTTGTGACCATAACTGCTGGAAAGTGAAACAGTGATGCTAGACTCCTGCTACTTCTCTTCTCGATAACAGGAAGCAGACGGCATCCAGCTCAATGAGCGAGTGCTTTGTTTAGTTGCTAGCTCTCACTGCCTCCTGCTGGTTGTCGTGCTGCTTGAGACGATAGTCAGCAAGGGCTGCCTTGATGGCATCCTCCGCGAGCACTGTGGTAGTAACAAAGTTTAATTATGCAGAGCAGTTTTTTTTGGGGGGAAAAAAGTGCATTGTTAGGAAAATTAATTGAAAACTTACTGGAGCAGTGGAGTTTAACAGGTGGAAGACTGAGCTCTTTGGCAATGTCAGTGTTCTTTATGGTCAAAGCTTCATCCACCTGAAAAAGAGAGGCACACGTCTCTGGTTATCAACACGTGGGCAGAGTCTGGAGCATGGCAAAAAATATGGAAGTAAATATGTTAGATCCACTAAGGTCCAGAGAATGAATTGCCATGTCTGTATAGTGTTTACTCACCGACTTGCCTTTCACCCACTCGGTGGCCAGAGAGCTGGAGGCGATAGCAGAGCCACAGCCAAAGGTTTTGAACTTTGCATCCACAATCTTCCCCTGGTCGTCAACCTCAATCTGAGAAAAGTTTTTATTTTCACTAATGTCTTAAAGGTGAAAAAAAAAAAACTCCCAACATAATTATCCAAGTGTATCATAATGATCACAATCCATAAAAAGACACATATCTACTTCATTTTGAATATTTGCTGCTTTTACTATTCAAACTGAGTCTCACTGTTTCCCACAATAAATAAAATATGCAATGTACCGGCACTCTTTGTGTTATTACAGATTTATGGATTAACAATAATGTCCTGAAGTTTTTAAAAGGCAGATTAATTGATACTTAGCAACGAAGCCTACCTGAAGCTTCATTACGTCTCCACAAGCTGGAGCACCCACCAAACCAGTTCCAACATTCTTGGAGCTTTTGTCCAGCGAACCAACATTTCTTGGGTTCTCATAATGATCAACCACCTTAAGACAGCAGAGAGGGAAATGGCAGTGTGAACACAAAAACGCAAAGCTGTATCAGAGGAAGCTGGACAACAGTGACATCCTTGCACAAAAAGTATCCCTACATACTTTGTCCTGGCACCACAGTTGCTCAACTACAAATTTCAATTTAATTTAATTCAATAATGATCTACTTTGGTAAATCATTTGTTGCAGTAACATTCATTATTTAACTTTCTTCAAAGAGTCATCGTACATGGTTAGCTGTAAGCAGAAAGGACGTCCTGTAGCAGTCGGTGTTGCAGTGGATCTGAAGAAGCCTCTGACTCCGACTAATTGAATCACTGTTCCCAGAAGAAGATGCTCAGGGTTGTCCCATGATGTTTTTCATTTAATGAAGTATCCTTCTTTACACAATCAGAGGCTCTACAGGCTCCAGAACAGAGCCAGCCTTCTTCATCAGTTTTTTCAGTTTTTTTTTTTTTTTTTATTGATGAGATTACACTCTCCACAACACTTACAGAAGATATGTAATATTTTAATGCAAACACTAAAGGACCTATGCTTCCTTAAGAAGTCTCTGTCCTTTCTCATAGATCGGAGATGCATCAGTGTTGCGTATCTGATCCAGTCTGTTGTCTATGTGAATGCTGACGTATTTATATTTCTCCACCTCCTCTTCTTCTCCCATGATGGAAATGTTGTTCAACTTATTCCTGGTCCTCTTAAAATCCACAATCATCATACTGAACTTGTTCACATCCAAGATGATATGTTCTCACACCACACCGCAAAGTAGTCCACCACTTCTCTACTGCAATGAGCTGCCGCCATGAGCCACATTATTCTAGAAACACAATGACAAATTTCCTTTCTTGCAAAAGAGACTCTTAAATATACACAGTTTATGACTGGATTTCATTGTCAACCCAAGCAAACTCCTTCACCCTGCCCCCTCCTCTGGTTTCTGCAGAGTCATTCTGACCAAAACAACATCCTGTGATCATCCCTGTGACCCTGAACTGGAAGAAAGAGCGCATACAGACGGATGGACGGATGTCTAAGAGCTTTATCGTGTATATCTTAAAACAATAGTTGATATACAGCTGTTCTGTAGAACAAAATATATTTTCAACCGACGACCATTTAGGAGGGTTAAAGAGAGACAAAAATGAGGCTACCACAAACCTATTTTATCCTGTTGCATCAGACCAGCCGAGCATCTAAATACTGACGTAATTACGTCCATGACATATATTACAGCACTCCAAGAAGCTACATCTCAGGTATTAAGCAACAATTATCTGTTTCTAGAACACTGTGCTCCATTACAACACCTAAATCGCATTAATCGGATGTGATTTAAGTATTAAAACCGAGGGCAGCTGGCAGGCAGATTATAGACGTAATTATAGACTTCAACCTGATAACTAGTTACCACGAAACAAGTATTGACAATGACAAATATTCTTAAATTTCTGACGTCTCGTTGACAATTTCTCTCTCTGTCCCAAACATCTCAGCAGACATTGATGTAACGTTGCGCATCTGTCAAATCAACTACTGTTTGTCCCTCGCTGATGCAGTAAATCACCATCAATAACTTGTTTTAGCAAGGTCGTCTTCCTTGTCTCTCGTATTGAGCTATAAGGGGGGGAAAGTTACTCAAAATTAACAGAATTTTTTGTAAAACTTCAGCTGCATTAACAGGAGCTTTACTCCCTTCAAACCTGTACACAAGATGCTGTAGTATATGTTTGGCAGACAGGACGCTTTACCTTCTGGTGGTAGCAGCACTGACTGATGAACTCAGGGGTTGACAGCGTCCTGCTGAGGAAACCCAGAGGACTGAGACACTTCTTCGCCACGGTGCCCGCCATGTTGACTGGATGGCGCAGTTAGAAACTTCACATAAGCGCCGATCTGGAGCAGACGTCACCGACAAGAGGAGGGGCTAAACCAGTCCACACTGCGCACGAGCAAGGAGGGGGGGGGTCTCAGATCAAACTTTTATTTAATAACATGCTGTCTTTGGCATCCCATTTCTCTGAATCTTACAAAACGTTTGTATGTTGCAAGTTGAAGGTAATCAATAAAGCTTGTTAAAAAAAAAACTGGGGGGTTAGAAAATTTGAAATAAAAGTTCAAACACTGTAGGAAAAATAAACATTTAAAATCTCCACCCCTTTAAATAAATTAATAAGTTAAAATAAAAAAACAGTGCTTCGTCTTAACAGGATAAGTCACACCGGGTATTGCAACAGTAAAAATATAAGGGCTTGAATTTGAATTGAATTTTTTTTCTTTTTTATTGGAGTTTTAATTGTGATGTCAGATGACATGTATGGTAGTTAATACAGATGAAGATCAGTTCCAATACCACAGTGAGGTGGAACACCATGACTGCCACAATAAAGCATCAGAAATTACCACTGCCATTTGTTGTGTCTGGATTCTTTATTATCGCTTTATTGTGTGTGTGTGTTGTGTGTGTGTGTGCGCGCGCGCGCGCGCGTGTGTGTGCGTGTGTGTGTGTGTGTGTATAAATATATGTTTGTGTGGATATTAAATATATTAGGGCTGGGCAACAATTGAAATTTTTAATCGCGATTGATCGCATTATTTCCCTGATTAATCACGATTAATCGCATTGTATATGCAAAATCAAATTAATTCAAAAGTAGTGTAAAATGCACTTTTATTGAAATGTTCTGCTGCCATATGAACTAAAATGCCATAACATTTGTTCATTTGTTGTTCAAACATCTTTAACATCAGCACTTGTCAGTAACACATGTTTAGTGTAAATCTCATCTTAAAAAAATGTAAAATAAAATTAAGCTTATTGCCACTGCCAGGGCATTAATGTCATCCTGTTTTTATTTAAAAAAAAAAAAAAAAGTCAAACAAAATCCAACAAAATGAATTGTGGCTCAGCACAATTCAGAACATTAAAACAGGCAATTTCTGAGGTAACAGCAGAAACTTTTAATGGGGAGTTCAACTTGGCAGTTGTTACAAATAACCTGTTGTTGTCAAATCCTCCGTCTGGGAGAACTTTAAAATGAAAATGTCCGTGTTAAAGTTCTGTAACTTTACCAATCCGTAATTATCTCTGTATCATTTGTTTTTTTTTTTTCTATTTTCGATTGTCAATCAAAAATAAAAAAAAAATTAAAATGTGACTTTTTAGTTTTTTTTCCGTTTTTTAATCTAGCACAAAAAAAATGCCTGGTTTTTTTATATTTCAATTTCAGCAAATTTATTGTCTGGTTTACGTGACCCAGAAATGGCTTTTGTTTTATAATCAAGAAAGAGACTTTCTGTTGTCGTTACAGATCTGTGCCACTCGATGGAGCCGCACTGAAGTAACCAGCTAGAGAACAGCAGACGGTCAACACATGGAGCAGATCTGATGTAAAATGGAGGAATGACGTGAAAGTTTTTTTGCAGTCCAGAATTTTTTTTTTTTTTTTTAGACAGAATTGTTAATATTGCTACCTGAGTTGCTACCCGAACTGTAAAGTACACTGATTTTTACCACTCTCCATGCCTGTTTTAGTTTTGCCTGCCAATTCTTTTCCAGTTCCACAGCAGCCAGTAACAGACTTTTCAAAACAAATGCACGTGAGCAACATGCATTAACGTGGACAAAATAAATGTAGGCGTTAATAAATTAATGCGTTAACGCGATAATAACACATTAACTTGCCTAGCCCTAGAATATATATATAGATAGATAGATAGATAGATAGATAGATAGATAGATAGATAGATTAGATAGATAGATAAACTTTAGATAGATAAACTTTATTACAGACTCGAGGTCCAAAAAGCACACATAAAAACATAAAAACACACCAACATTAATAGCTTTCAGATGGCATTTTAGAACATGTCTAAACCAGTCACGTGCAGAGGGGGGGGGGCTTAGGGTGCTCGAGCACCTGCCCCTTTGCCCCCTTGATGGGCAAGTGCCCTTTTGTCAAGGCATTTTTTTTTTTTTTTTTTTTGGGTGCGTGTGTGTAGGCCTGCCTGTGCCCTTTAACAATAACATTTAAGAATTAATAAGAATTTAGCTAAATAAAATGATGACCTTTAACGTTGTTCATCCTTGACGTGCCCCGACACGCCCCCACGTGCCCTCACTTGCCCTCCCTGCTCTGACCCCGTCGCGACTGATGACACCTGGATGCTGCAAAGTGCAAACTCTGTCTGCAGGAGAAAAACTGACAAGCTTACAGGAGTATTTATCTTCAATTGCCGGTAAGTAGGGTTTGCAGCATGTGCACGTTGTTTGGTGTATTGTAAGGCAACCGACGAAGTGAAATGAGCATGCTGTGTGCAACGTTACCTGTTACCAGAGTCAGATACTCTGCTGTTACTGACTTGACAAGTAGTGGCCATTAGCCGCTAGCTAACCGAGGGGGGCGGAGGGGAGTATGATAGGCTTCTTGTTTCTGTCTTTCTTTTGTCATGGGCGAAGTGTAGTTCTGTCCACCGTTTTAGAGAACATATGATTAAAGGGCTTTCCCCACCTTTCTGGAGGGCTTATATTTCACTAAAACTGTGCAAATATGCATATTTACATAATGTTGGACTATTATAATTACAATTTATTTTAAAACACGCACTGTATTTCTATATTTTGTAAAGAAAATGCATTCAGAACAGGATTAGAATAGATGTATATTTTAAATATTACAAAATATGGATTTTACAGCAGCAAAGTTAATGTTTACAACAGCAAAAATTATATATAAACTGAACAATATCTCACTAGGAAGAAATAGGAAAATGTCAGTGAAAAAATGTAATTTTAACTAACTAATATATTGTGTGTACGTATACATCTATAAGTATATGTGTATATCTGCGCAATTTAAACATTTAATTAGCTTTCTGCCTTGCCCAAAGTGGATAGTCAAACAAATTGAATGTAAGCATAAATACATTATGTTATATTGATTACGTTATGGCAATAGAGAAGGATGTTCCAATCAACCACAGTGACGTCATTGACATTTTTCGGGACATGGCCAACAGAAAGTTTCTGTTATGACTACAACAAAATGTCCTACAATCCAATCCCCCCCACTTGCTGGTAAGATTAATGTAGTAGGTGCCAACAGAACTCTCTCTCTCTCTCACTCTCACTCTCACTCTCACACACACACACATCCACACACACACACACACACACACACACACCTCTGACCATATAGATTTTTTTGTAGCACTCTTACCCCTGCCATGACCACCCCAATCTCCCCACCTAATGTTCTCTTTTCAGTTTATTTCCCACACTTTCTTGAAACTGTTGCCTTATTTTCTCTACTTGCAGCAGCTCTTGGTGTGCAGCAGCCATCAGTCCTGTCTCCTGCAAACCATCAGCACTACAGCAGGTCAGTCACAGTGAGCCAGTTGCATGCACTGTCAAAAATCTTTGCATCTTGTTATTATCACATGTTCACTTGTTTAATCAGCTACCATCTCTCCCATGTTTGTTTTAATGTCTACAGTCTCAGATCAACACAGCCCTCCAACACTTAAAGCAGCAGCAGCCCAAGAACCCGTCAACAGCAACTGTATACCCCATCAGGTAAAACACAGGCTACTTCTGCTTTGCATTGTCCCCACCTGATGAAATGGGATGGGGACAATGATATAGTATGATGCAATTTCATGTTACATTCTTTATGAATATAGGTTGCTATAATTCAGCTAGTTATGCTATAAGTTATGTCGTCATAAGCTGTTTTAAAGTCTTGTTCCATGTGCCCCTTTTTTAACTTTCAGCACCTGCCCCTCCAAAGGTCTCTGCACGGCCCTGGTCTAAACTATAAGTTTTGCAGGTAAACTTAATTTGACCTTTGAATGCACATGTCTGTTCAATGTTTTAGTATTTATTTTAGTAATGTTTAGTGCATAAAATGCTGTTATCTAACAAGGTGATTAACCACAAAAATCATTACAGGTATCTGATCCATAAATCAACCACTTAATGTTCTGGTTCAATGACAATTTGTCTTAAAACATTTTGATATCATGAGACCAAGACGTCTAACAATCAATCAACAGTACCAGGCCATTGCAAGGCTTTAAACAGGATGTTCTCAGAGGGAAGTTGCCACTGAGTGTCACAGAGTGTCATCAGCAGGTTTCAACAGAGACGCAGAAAGAATAGAAGAGTCACAGAAAGGCATAGGAAGTCGGACCTGCTTTGGCCACATCCCATGTTGATGACCACTTCAATGTGATCAGTCCCACAGTACAATGTGAATCAATCTGTCAATCTGATCTATCTATCTTTCTATCATTTTTTCCCCCTTGCAGATGGTTGCAATAGCACATCATTGTGTTCCTCATCAGAGCTGATTGGATTTAATTTAACCCTTTTATTAAAAACAATAGGCAATGATCCTCAAAGCTGGATAAACCTAACACTGTCCATCATGGACAGAATAGCAATAACAATGTGTTTTATTCTGGACGAATAAAACCCAATGGACTTAACTAACTACTTTATTAAAAACTGAATCTCAGAGGAAACTTAGAGGCTCCACATTTTTACTTTTACTCTTTTGTAAACCAACTCTAATGTCTGTACAAATGGACTCGCCCTACTAAGTGAGATAACGCCTCATTTCAGATCCCGTTTCTTAGTCAATCCGTCAAACACCAGTCATGATTCAATAGCAATGACAACAGTTTCCATTCTGACTGCCTGGTGGAAATTCTATAACATCACAATATCCTCTTTTGTATTTGCACTCATACTCCCATCTGGAACAACCCCTCACTTTGTAAGCAAAAAAAAAAAAAAAAAACTTATCCACCCTTAAAAGGGCATCACTCATCTCTGAACACATCTTTCAGTCCAATAGTCAGGTGCCATTTTCCCACCTGGTCCAGGAGTACGGCATCAGGGACAATCAATTTCTGAAATACAACAATTGGTCAATCACTGGTCCAAGATAAAATTTTAAAAAGATCAACCAACCAACACCATCCTCCTGCAATGACAGATTTAATCAATATCTCTTCCACAAAAAAGTCCTCTACAAAATATACAAAATCATAAATCTGATTTGACAAAAAAAAAAGTTTTGCCAAAAAATTATGACACCAACCATTAACCGGCATGCTGACACTTACTGAAACTTTTTACTCTCTCTTTCTGTTGCAGAAGAGCACCATATGACTTCTTTTGCAGAAGTGCATAAGACTGTGTCTTTAGAAAACGGCTGACTCTGTATGATGTGAAACATGAGTTGCATAATACATGTTCACAATCTGGCTCCTGTCCCATATCCCAAATAATATTTTATTTATGCAAGATTTATTAGATGCTCAATGGGTCCCAAGAATTTCAGTTAAAGTAGAGGGCTTAACAGATATATCACAGCACCGACCATACTGTGGTCTACACATGTCATAGAAACATGTTCTCTCATCACAGAAAACAATAACACTTACAGAATATTTTTTATATTTTTTCCCGACCGTTGTTTATCATTGTACATGTAAATGCATATAAAATTTACCCTTTATCTTGAGTTATTATCCCACCTGTGTTCAATTCTGAAAGATCAAGTAGATCAGTGTCACATATGATTAAATGAAATGATCATTAACAGACAAATAAACAGCTGATGGTCATCCTCTTATTTGAATCAGGTATGTTGGAGCAGGGAAATATCTAAAACATGCAGGTCAGTGGCTCTCAAGGACATGGATTGGACAACACATGATTAGATGGTTTATCATTACAATTCTGTCAGTTTTGCTGTAGTCTAATCCAATACAAATTTGGGGTAGGTTATATTTGATTGTTTCATGGTGAAAAATGTATTTTCCTTTAAGATATATGCATGATTGAAGCATTTCTAAGCACTGTCATGTTCAACTACTAAGAGGTTTATGACTGTATTTTTTTAAACGGAGGAGATATTCATAATGATTGATCAGGATAAGGATTCCTATCTAAAATAACATTTGTGATGATGACGGTGCGGATCGAAAGTAAAGTAAGGAACATGGGCTGTGTTTCTCACTTTTTTATCTGCTTAACCTTTATGGTCAAGCTCAGCTACGTCACAATAGCACTGCCCAGGAAACAAAAGTGAGAAGTTGCTTACAGCAGCAAGGGACTGAAGAAAGCAGCAGTTTATAGTAAGTGCTTTCACATCGAGAGGAACCGTAAGTATTCTATAATATTCATCTAATTTGACACACTGTAATACAGCTTCTCAATGTATTTGTACACTGTTGTCATGTATCATTACGTGTAAATATTTAACAAGTAAAACATGTTGCTCCATATTTCAGGCAAAGAAACCATGGATATGGATTATGTGGAAATATATGATTACATTCCAGACAATGAAACGGAGAACAGCACAGTCCCAGAACAACTTCTGAATTTTGGTGGTTCTCAGTCTTCTCTGACTCATGTTCTGGTGGCAGTCAATATCTTTATATCACTTATGGGGCTTGCTGGTAACTCAATAGTTATTTGGATCTGCGGATGGAAAATGAAAAAAACCGTCATCACCACCTGGTACACCAGTCTGGCCATTTCAGATTTTTTATTCTGTGTTATTTTGCCCCTCGAAGTGTTCTACATGATAACCTCACACTGGCCGTTTGGACAGGCGTTGTGCAAACTGATTTCTTCCGCCCTGTTTCTCAACATGTACAGCAGTGTGTTTCTGCTGGTTATAATCAGCGCTGATCGATGTCTCATGGTATTGTTTCCTGTGTGGGCACACAACCACCGGACGGTGAAGAAAGCATTTGGAGTGGTACTCCTCATGTGGCTCCTTTCCGGCCTCCTAACGCTGCCCTCACTGATCGTCAGACAAACCACAGTCCACGGCTCGGTCACTCAGTGCTACACGGATTACACAAACCGTTCCAGGCACAAGGCAGTGGCGCTGAGTCGATTCATCTGGGGTTTTTTGATTCCTTTCCTAATCATTTTCTTCTGCTGTGTGGTTCTTGGGGTGAAGCTGAGAAGTTTGACCCTCAAGTCAACAAAGCCTTACAAAATCATAGTGGCGCTCATTTTGTCATTTTTCTTTTGCTGGGTCCCCTATCATACCTTTGTTCTCCTGGAGTTGGACTTGAACAACCAAAGCCTGGGGGTACTTCAAACTGGGCTGAAAGTGGGGGCCACTCTTGCTGCAGCAAACAGCTTCATATCACCCATCCTCTATGTGTTCATTGGTAACGACTTCAAGCGAACTCTAAAGCACTCCCTGACATCAAGGATTGAAGAGGCGATGGCAGAGGATTTACGCACAGGAGGTCTCAATTACTCGAGGTCCAAGTCGATGGAAATCAACAGAATTCAAGTTGAGACACCTGTCAGTTAAGCCAAGAAGTAACAATGGAGTGAAATGATCCAGGCTGCAGTTTACTGTTTATCAAACAAAATGCAGTTTTCATGACAAAAAGATTGTGTTGGGTAATTAAGTCTTCCAGCTATGGGTTAATCACTGTCTTTATATCTTCTGTTTTCCAATCAAACACATACAGACCTACACATAGCCTATATATTTTGTATTTTATTGACTTGCTTCTGTGTCTGTATGCTGTTCTGCTGACTTGAAATAATCAATTATGTATACCTACAATAAATATGTTCTTCTAAACTCAACTGAACTGAAATCTAACCTGAATATATGTGAGTATCAAATATCTATATGCCTATGGTTTAAATTATTTAAAAAAGGCTTTTGACACCATTAATCACAGTGTTCTCTTGCATAAGTTATCCACTTTTAATTTCTCAATACATGCAATTAATTGGGTTAGTTCATATCTAACAAATCGATCACAGTTTGTTAGAGTTAGGGGTCATCAATCAAATCCCATTAGCATGCCTACTGGTGTCCCACAGGGATCCATACTGGGTCCACTTTTATTTACCCTGTATGTTAATGACTTGCCAACAGTTTGCCTTGACACTAATATTCAAATGTATGCAGATGATACTGTAATTTTCATCCATGGCAGCAATGCAGCACAAGTTGCAGGTCAGTTAACAATGTCAATGAAAAATGTTGCAACTTGGTTAAAACAGAACTGCTAACAAATGAATGTGTCTAAAACAGTATGCATGTTCTTTAGAAAATCAAATAAACACTTCACTGAGCCAGATGTTTATGTAGAAGGGGAAAGACTACAGGTAGTCTCAGTGTTTAATATCTCGGTGTCATAATTGATAGTAATCTGTCATTTAAAGGCCGGATTAAAAAGGTCTGTCAGCGAGTTAAATTCAATCTAGCAAACTTTAGATATATACAGAACTGTATGTCCACAGAGGCTGCAATTATGTATATTTATTCAATTCAATTCAATTCAATTCAATTTTATTTATATAGCGTGTGTTACAATGACAATTGTCTCTAGGCGCTTTACAGAGACCCAGAGCATGACCCCCGAGCAAATATCATCAACTAAGATTATATAATTAAATCCAATCAATGATAATGGCAGGTAAAAAACTCCCACGTAGGGAGAAAAAAAAAACCTTTATACCAAACAGTGGCAAGGAAAAACTCCACTTTAAGAGGAAGAAACCTTGAGCAGGACCTGGCTCATATGGGGGGACCTTCCTGCCGAAGGCCAGCCGGGTAGAGAAAGAAAAGAGGGGAGACAGGACAGAGAGAGGATGTAGGACAGAGAGAAGATGGAGAACAGAAAGAGGATGTAGGACAGAGAGAAGAGAGCACAGAAAAAGTAAAAAATAATAATAAAGAAGTAGTGGAATTGTTGTAGGGTGAATGCAAGCGGGCTATGGAGGGCCCTTGGGCGTGTGGTCAGCGTAATGAGCCATGATAGGCTCTTGAGTATCAGTAATGTGCGGGTGGGGTGTAGGTGAGGTGTGTGCGAGAAAAGGGGGAGGAGGGGGGGAGGAGGGGGTTTGGGTTTAAGAAAAGAGAAGGGTAGGATTTCAAACAAAAGGATGCGATATATAAATATAAACAGATGGAGGCAGCAGCACTGGGATGAGATGGCCAGAGGACCAGGTCGCCGATCACCACGCCAGTCGGCACCCAAACACAAGTGGAGGAGAACCCCGGGATGGACAGAGGATGGAACTGCAAGTCAGCATGAAACCCAGGAAACTCTGGCCTGCAAATACACAGAAAGAAAAGGGGGCAGAAACAGCACAACAAACACAGGAAAGCAAAGAAAATGGAGCATAGTTTCAGTAGCAGGGTGCTCCCAAATAATTATAAATGAGCTGGAGGAGGAGGAAGGGAGGAAGAATGGGAAGAAAAAGGAGAAGAGCAGTGGAGACACCACCCAGCAGATCATGCTGGTGTCCCCCTGTAGCGTAGGCCGATAGCAGCATAACTATGACGAAGCTGTGATTAAGACGAGCTACTCAAGTCTTACTACTACAACTATAGTTATAACTATTAGCCCCTACACACTATAGATTAGACTAATTGTAGGCTTTACTGAACAGAAATGTTTTCAATTTAGTTTTAAAAATGGAGATGGTATCAGCCTCCATAACCCAAACTGGTAGCTGGTTCCATAAAAAAGATTCAATGATCTTTTCCCACATTACATACTGTTTAACAGCTTGGTCTCAAGTGCAACATCTCTTATGCCCATTCAGTCCTTTTATAAACAAACCCTTAAAGTTCTGGACAGGGCTGGACTGGGACCAAAAAATGGCCCGGGCATTTTTGATCCCTGGCGGCCCACCATACGCCGGGGATCAAAAATGCCGGTTATTTATACGATATGCGGAAGCACAAGGCCGCACATGCTGCGGCCTTGAGTCCCAGTTGCTTCAACATCCAATGTAAAACCTGAGCCGAATCAATCGTGTGACTGAAATAGAATATCCAACTGGCTATCCAGCTATCCGTCTGTCCATCTATCCAAATGGCGATTCATCTGTCCATCTATCCAATTGGCTGTTCGTCTGTCCGTCTATCCAAATGGCGATTTGTCTGTTCCTCTATCCAACTGTCTGTCCGTCTATTCATCTATCTATCTGTCCAACTGGCTTTTCGTCTATCCATCTATCCAACTGGCTATCCGTCTGTCTATCTATCCAATTGGCCAACCGTCTCTCCATCTATCCAACTGGCTTTTCGTCTGACCATCTATCCAACTGGCTATCCATCTGTCCATCTATCCAACTGGCTATCCATCTATCCATCTATCCAACTGGCTGTTCGTCTGACCATCTGTCCATCTATCCAACTGGCTAGTGGTCTGTCCATCTATCCAACTGGCTATCCGTCTGTCCATCTATCCAACTGGCTGTTCGTCTGACCATCTATCCAACTGGCTATTCGTCTGTCCATCTATCCTACTGGCGATTTGTCTGTTCCTCTATCCAACTGGCGATCCAACTGTCCGAGGATGGCCGAGCAGTCTAAGGCGCTGTGGCTATCAACTGGAGCCGTGGGTTCGAATCCGACTTCTGACAGCTCTTTATCGTCAGGTTTGGCCTTAAGTCCCAGTTGCTTCAACATCCAATGTAAATCCTGAGCCGAATCAATCGTGTGAATCACTTCGCTGTGGAGACTGAAATAGAATATCCAACTGCTATCCAGCTATCCAACTGGCTATTCGTCTGACCATCTATCCAACTTGCTATCCGTCTGTCCATCTATCCAACTGGCGATTCGTCTGTCCCTTTATCCAACTGGCTGTTCGTCTATCCGTCTATCCAACTGGCTGTCCATCTGTCCAACTGTCTATTCATCTATCTATCTATCTAACCAACTGGCTATTCGTCTGTACATCTATCTACCACTTACACATACATAAGCACACACCAGTAAGGATGGCCAAGCGGTCTAAGGCGCTGCGTTCAAGCTGGGGAACAATCGGCCAGGTAAGATGGGGAAGAAAGGGGAAGAAGGGGGAAGAAGAAAAAGGAAGGGGAAAGGGAAAAAAGAGAAAAAGAAAGAGAAAAGACGAGCATTCGTGATCATAACACTCTGTTTCATGCACCATTAGCCACAGAAACAGTAGTTTAGAATGTTTGATACTTTTGAAAGACTTCGCCTGGATTCGAACCCGCGAGTGTGGTAAATGGTGCGTTCAAGGTAAACAGAAAATAGATCTGCCCTGCAGACACATTTCTTTTTTAAATAATCATGTAATAACTATGTAATTGTACTATATGTATCAGTAATATTATTTATATTTGTTTATATGAGTACAGACACTGACATATTTGAAATCTGTCATGTCTGTTGATAATTATGTGATATTATTAACATTATTAATGTGTTATTCTTTGTGTTTCCTCTTCCACTTACCTGGAGAACTGGGATGCTCAATGCAGGTGGATATCATCACTTGGAGCTTTCCATTGCCAGCCTTCATTCTGCAACATCTCCACATGAAACCACCTCCTATATTTGCATCTACTTCACAATTAAGTCCTTGTCATTTATCTTTGTTTGTGGCATCTAATGTTGCTTTTTCAGGTTTCTTTTATGTTGTGTGAAATGAATTTTGTAAATAAACATTTTTAAAAATTCAAAATTGTTGTTGTTTTAATGTAATAACTCAAAAAACACCCAATTCTTCTTCAAGTTTTACAATATTTAATTATAACAAATAAATAATGCAAACAGAACAGAACACACAAAACAGTTCTTAATGTTAATTAAACACTTAAATAAAATTACAAAAAAATTAAATAAATATATATATATAAATAAAAATAAATAAAATAAAAAATAAAATAAAAATAAATAAAATAAAAATAAATAAAATAAAAAAAAAAATATTAATAAAAAAAATATTTAAACTATTTACAACTATTTACAATCAATTATTTAAGGAAATTTCTCCTCATCTCCTCCAACCATTGCTGCTTTGTGAGTGCCTTGAAATTCGGGCAGTACACTTTCCCACGGAAGTGACTGTGGCCAGTCTCTGCTGTGCGGAACTGGCCACATTTCTTGCAGGTGTTTGCCTCCACAGTCCTTCTGTATGGCCTCTTCGGGGTGGGACCAGCTGTCACAGGCAGGACATATTGATAAAGAACAACAGGTTGTCCTGCCTGTGGGACAACTGAGGCTGCTGGGGCTGCTGGGGCTGCTGAGGCTGCTGGGACTGCTGAGGCTGCTGAGGCTGCTGGGACTGCTGGGGCTGCTGAGGCTGCTGGGACTGCTGAGGCTGCTGGGGGCGCTACAAACAAACACCTGGCACTTTTAGGCAGGATGGGGCGTGGTGTCTGACTGTGCTTCGCCTGACCTGCTGTGTTTTCAGGTAGCTGATATATATGCTCCTGCTGTGCTTGGACAGGTTCTGCAGGGAGGACTCTGACCTCCTGAAGCGGCTCGTGTGACACTGGGATCACTGGAGGTAAATCGGTTCCTTGCAGCAACACAGAGAGCTCCTGTCTCTTCTGCCTGCTGTTGTGCCATTGCACAAGCGTGTTTTGATTTACCTCCACCAGCTGTATTTGAGTTCCCTGCATCACACGGGCATTGCCGAGAACAAGTCCCCTGATTTTACGATAGTCCCTCAAAATTAGAGACCATCTCGAAGCTGCCCCCTTGCCTTTCTTTTTAGGGCTTGGGTGGAGACTACAGAGCCTAATAAAAATATTCTCCACCAACCTGCAGCAATCAGGCCACTGAGCTGGTGCACTGCTTGCACCGAGGAAGCAGCGGGTTGTGCTCTCCACACCTGGTGTTTTTGAGGGCCTCTTTGGTGTCCTAAAGCGTCCACTCAAAAGTCTGTCCTGGTGCCGTGCTGCATAAATGACCCGCTGCTTGTCGCTGTCATCCAGGCTCTCCCAGAGCTCCAGTATTCGCCCTGCCTGCAGGTTGCTGAGACAGAGCGAAGACTGATCCCGTAGCCCGACCAAGTACTCAGCCAGTCTGTCCACGTGTTGGTATCCGGGCACATTCTGGTCATCCACAGCCTATAAAAAAATTAATTGGCAGAAAATAGAAAATTTTAAATAAATGTAGATCCACTAATGACACCAATGATGACTGATGCCTTTAGTTTCAATAAAATATGTGCAACAACTGGTACTTACCATAGTTTCATCATCGTCAGCTGAAGTATCTCCAGCCTCAGGAGCCAGTGTGGAGGTGGTGTAGTCACGGGCCATCATGGAGGAGGAGATTCCAGGAGCTGGTGTGGAGGAGGAGGTGTCACGGGCCAGCATGGAGGAGGAGGTGCCACGAGCCAGAGTGGAGGAGGAGGTGCCAGGAGCCAACTGGTAGGTAACAGGAGCAGGAGCAGGAGAGGCTGAAGCCTGTTGAACCTCCAGATTCACTACTGTGGGGTCATCTGTGAGGTCAGAAAACCCCTCATCTTCCTGCTCATCAGCCCCCACTTCATGCTCCTCGACCAACTGGGCAGTCTCTTCTGAATCCGGGTTCATGTCCTGCAGCGCCTGACCAGTTTGCTGGAGCAAATACTGCACCCCTATGAGCTCTCCTAAGACGAGAAAAAAAATAAATGAGGCACACAATGCAGAGTGGAATGACTAAAACCTCATCAGCTGTTCAAAAAGGACTAAAATCACCTTGTATGGCTGTAAGAACCATGAAAATCATGAAAAATATATACATAGTATAGTAAATGTAATAATTATTAATAAAAATCAAATCAGAGATGCAGCCTCAGGCTCAGTAATACTGATTTAATTCTTACCTGTGTAACGCGATGGCGGACAGAACTCTGGTGCCACCTTTCTGCCAAAAAGCTGCTGATAATTTTTATTGACAGAATGCAAGAGGTCACCAGAGTAGCAGCGCAGAGGAGGTGACTCGATAGCAAGGGCAGCAACACGCCGGTCCTGGTTCCACCTATGCAGCCCTTCCAACAGGTAAACCTGAAAATTCAGGCTGTTGGCACTGGTCCCTGGAAGTACATTGAAATATAACATGAGATATCAAACTGTTGACATACACAAGACATGAACCATGATAGACACAAACCTGGTATGAAGCGGTTGAGATGGAGATGAAAGGACTCCAATGAAGTGGAGCCTCTAGCACACCTCAACACTTGTAGCTGCACACCTCCCTTGGTCAGCTCCCCAGTTTTGGTGTAGAGAGCAACACCTGGTGGGTCTTGGATGCACTTAACATGCTTTTTCTGAACCCGCCAGATGTGCTCCATCCTCTCACTGTCAAACAGGGGAACTCCAAGGGAGTCATTGCCTCGGGAGCCCATAAGTGCAGAGAAGAGCTCCTCCAGAAGCCTGATGGTGGTGTCCTCTCCCCGTGTCCTCCTTCGGCAATGGAGAGCCAACTCGTCCCTGGTCAGGTGTCTGTCGACGTCCACCGAAGACAGACCCTGGGCCTGAAGCTGCTTGGCCTTTGCTTCACGCAAGAGCGCTAAATCAGCAGCATCCCACTCAAAAATGCACGCTGAGAGGCGTGACATGAAAAGCGGGTAGAGCTGATGGGCGTCTGTGGTGCATCCCAGGGCGAGCCGCCGCATGAAGTGCCAGATGTCCAGCCTTACGACAAGTTGTGGCCAGCCGTTGAATCTGGCCTGCAGCTTCGTTGTCTCAGCTGCCTCAGCACAGCAGCCGCAGTCCACATACAGGACAACAGGGGGATCCACACCGGCCTGGGCATACCTCCTCACCAGGTCATTAGCCATCTTGTCCAAACCAGCTCCCTCCTGAGCGGTCAGGACGCTGATTAAAATCTGTCCATACTCATTGCCCACAGATGTCAGCCAGAGAGCCGTCCCCTTTGCTGTCCCAGCCAGCTTCTTTGTTATCTGAAGCACAAAGAACACAAACACAAACACAAAACACTTAATATGAGAATAATGAAATGAAATTCAGGCAGTAGTTCATCATCAGTAGCCTATTATGAAAACAAAATAAGATTGCTCAACCTTTTTTGTGGAGTCCATTTTTAATATGGTGCCATATGTGGAGGTAATATGGGCCTTGATGTCCTCCAGCCTTGTCAGAATGTCCTGGCTGTAGACGGACAGGAGCCACTTGACGCTGGGGACAACAGCAGGCTCTGGCGGCTCAGGGAAGTCCACAGGTAACAGCCCAGGGCGCCGGAGGAAGGACACACATTCTGTGGTGTAGCGTGCCACGCGATGCAGCCACTCCTCTGCGTGGTTCTCCCTGAGCTGCTTTAGAACCCGCGTTGGGCTGTTACCCAGGCCCCTCTCCCGCAGCATCCGAATCACCCGGATATCACAGGCGTACCTTGGTCAAAAGATAAATATGTCAGTCGGAATGTTCTACAGAATTAATTTTGACACAGCAAAAGAGAAAAAGAGACACTACTACTACTCACTTTTGAGTCATGATGACCCGAAATTCTGACCTGTGAGCCAAGTCCAGCTGTTGTAGGACAGCTTGGCTCCAGGAAACGTGCGAGGCTTTGCACTTCCCGCAGGTCAGTGTCTCTGTGACCATATTATAAATACGGTCAACATCCAGGACTCGCCGTGCCCTCTTATGCAGCCCTGCCCCGGTCAGCTGGTGCCCACCACAAGCAGGTTTGGGGCAGATCAACCTCACCTTCCACAGCTTGTAAGGCATCCAGACAAGCAGTGGGTGGGCAAAAAAGCGGTCTGGTGAAGGCGCCTGGTGATAAAGATTCATCGGCTGAGGTGGGTAGTACCACAGCTTCAGATTATCTTGCAGCTCTAATTTACCCCTGGCCCCCGTCTTAAACAAGACTTTGACCATCCACCTATGGTCTTCTTGTGGTAAGCCGTTTGCCCACAAGCGCGGCAGATGTGGGGTGGAAGGAGCGGACTGGAGCTGTGATGCAGAGTCAGCCTTCAGATAAACAAACAAAAGAATGTAGAATCATACTTTGTATTGATGAAATGCACTGCTGAAGTTGTGTATATGAGACAAAATGTTAGATCACTTACTGACACAGAAGCAGCTACCACTGGCACTTCTATGTGAGCCTCTGTCTGCTGGTCTTGAGCCTAAAAAAGTTTAGTAGAATATTTAAACTGTTGATGTTGTACATAGAAGAAGCTCTGCAGTTGCTATTTGAGTAACTATTTAAGTACCTGGGTCTGTCTCCTGGCCACAGCAAGATTTGGCTTTGCCGCAGCAACATGTGCACCTCCAAATCTTGGCTTGTTAAACTAAAAGGCAATAAACAACCAATTCATGAAGCCATTCAGTGATCAAAATGTAAAATATCTGAGGTCAATGTGTGAGTGTCAAACACTAAACCAATACCATTGACAAATGCAGTGGTGGTCGCTGCTTGTGGCCTTCAGCTCCCCCTGCAGTCGCCACTGAAGCCCGCGGTCCAGGTGTCGTCTGTGGTGGTCCCGATGTCCTCTCTGGTCCCGATGTCATCTGTGGTCCTGATGTCGTCTGGGCAGATGGCTGCTGTTCCATGACAATATGTATATACCAATTATACACTAATAATAGCATATAATTATAATCATACACTAATAATTGTATATAATTAAAAACTAGTTTTATATTAATATATAATTAGTCAGTTTGTAAGATGGCATTTGTACTCTGCTACCAGAGAGACCTGGGTTAATCCTACCTTCTCCATGTGGAATCCACAGACACACCTCCGCACGCTGCCAAATAAAGACTGGGCACCAGACTGCATTGGACATTTCTCAATCTAAAAAACAACAGTTGCAGATTGAAATGCATTTCATTCAGGTGTGTTATGTTTATGGTTAGAGATCTTATTTGAATATCACAACTGTATCAGCGTGTCAGAAAATGTTACTGCATTTGTTGTAGTGATCAATAAATAGTCCCATACCTTTTGATACAGTCCGTGCCACTTTTTCTGCCTGCCTGGGTGCTGGTCGGTTTCCCTCAGGCCATGTCCCCGTGCTGGCGAAACGCCTAAGACGTGCCATCCAGACAGTGTCTGGCATCCCCTTGTGTGTCTTGGATGATGTAGCCTTTGGTGTCAGATATTAAAAGATATATATATATTACACACACCACACACACACACACACACACACACACATATATATATATATAGTATATTATATTATAATGAGTTATATTAGAATGAGTTATCTTTTATGTGCTCTGTGATGCTTTACTGTATCCAACACTGATTACAGATCAGCTGGCTGAAAGTTAAAGCTAGTACTACTAGCTGACTAACAGCAGCAGCAGTGAATCCCAGTGAAAATGGCGTCAGTGGCGTCAAATGGCGTCATTCGAGTTATTTCGGCACAGTTTTTTTTTTTTTTTTTTTCGTTTCATTTACATGTTCATTACAGTGAACACGTTCAGTGTTCATTACACCGGAGGTTTTTATATGTTCATTACAACTTGTACGTAACTAGTAATGAACTTATAAATACCTCCGGCTCAGTATCTGGTGTACAGTTACAGTAGACGTTACTACCGGCTGACGGCGCCGGCTTAAAGTTCATTCATTCACTAAATGAATGAAAAAGAATAAAAAAAAAAAACAGCGCAACACGACGGGTTTAACACATACAACATATTAGGTTGTGTCATTATATCATATAGCACCGTTAAACCAATGTTAACAGCGAATACAGGTAAATTATTTCCGTCAGGTAACGGTGCAGGTAAAGCTAACGGAAAAATATCGCAATGACAACATGACACACGACGTAAAGTTATTTTCATACATCAACACACATCGTACAGCACCGTCATAAATGTGTAAAAACTCACCATATCGCAGAAAACACGGACTTTTGTCACCGGGTAAAATAATTACTGACCGTCGCTGAATCGCTCTGAACGCCTCCGTGAGGTTACCAGGGGAACTGTCGACTTCAACATTGCTCGTTCCTGATTGGTCGAATGTTGAAAATGTTGAAATGCGGGGACGCTGATTGGCGGAGAATGTTGAAAAATGTTGAAAAATGTTGAAAATGCTGAGACGTGATTGGCCGTCGCGTTTCAACATTTTCAACATTTCCCCGGACGATCCTTCGGCAGCTGGCGTTCAGGTCGCAGTCTCCCCTTGAGGCCTGGGTTCGAATCCCACTTCTGACAGCTCTTTATCGTCAGGTTCGGCCTTGAGTCCCAGTTGCTTCAACATCCAATGTAAATCCTGAGTCGAATCAATCGTGTGAATCACTTCGTTGTGGAGACTGAAATAGAATATCCAGCTATCCGTCTATCCAACTGGCTATTCGTCTGACCATCTATCCAAATTGCTATCCGTCTGTCCATCTATCCAACTGGCTATTCGTCTGACCATCTATCCAAATGGCTATCCGTCTATCCATCTATCCAACTGGCTAGTGGTCTGTCCATCAATCCAACTGGCGATTCGTCTGTCCCTCTATCCAACTGGCTGTTCGTCTATCCATCTATCCAACTGGCTATCTGTCTGTCCATCTATCCAACTGGCCTTGTCGCAGTCTCCCCTTGAGGCGTGGGTTCGAATCCCACTTCTGACAGCTCTTTATCGTCAGGTTTGGCCTTGAGTCCCAGTTGCTTCAACATCCAAAGTAAAACCTGAGCCGAATCCATCGTGTGAATCACTTCGCTGTGAAGACTGAAATAGAATAGCCAACTGTCTGTCCGTCTATCCAAATGGCTATTCGACTGTCCATCTATCCAACTGGCGATTCGTCTGTCCCTCTATCAAACTGGCTGTTCGTCTGTCCATCTAACCAACAGGATTTCTGTCTGTCCAACTGTCTATTCATCTATCTATCTGTCTGACCAAGTGGCTATTCGTCTGTACGTCTATCTACCAATGTGTACACTCACAAACACACACCAGTCAGAATGGCCGAGCGGTCTAAGGCGCTGCGCGTTCAAGCTGGGGAACAATCGGCCAGGTAAGATGGGGAAGAAAGGGGAAGAAGGGGGAAGAAGAAAAAGGAAGGGGAAAGGGAAAAAAGAGAAAAAGAAAGAGAAAAGACGAGCATTCGTGATCATAACACTCTGTTTCATGCACCATTAGCCACAGAAACAGTAGTTTAGAATGTTTGATACTTTTGAAAGACTTCGCCTGGATTCGAACCCGCGAGTGTGGTAAATGGTGCGTTCAAGGTAAACAGAAAATAGATCTGCCCTGCAGACACATTTCTTTTTTAAATAATCATGTAATAACTATGTAATTGTACTATATGTATCAGTAATATTATTTATATTTGTTTATATGAGTACAGACACTGACATATTTGAAATCTGTCATGTCTGTTGATAATTATGTGATATTATTAACATTATTAATGTGTTATTCTTTGTGTTTCCTCTTCCACTTACCTGGAGAACTGGGATGCTCAATGCAGGTGGATATCATCACTTGGAGCTTTCCATTGCCAGCCTTCATTCTGCAACATCTCCACATGAAACCACCTCCTATATTTGCATCTACTTCACAATTAAGTCCTTGTCATTTATCTTTGTTTGTGGCATCTAATGTTGCTTTTTCAGGTTTCTTTTATGTTGTGTGAAATGAATTTTGTAAATAAACATTTTTAAAAATTCAAAATTGTTGTTGTTTTAATGTAATAACTCAAAAAACACCCAATTCTTCTTCAAGTTTTACAATATTTAATTATAACAAATAAATAATGCAAACAGAACAGAACACACAAAACAGTTCTTAATGTTAATTAAACACTTAAATAAAATTACAAAAAAATTAAATAAATATATATATAAATAAAAATAAATAAAATAAAAAATAAAATAAAAATAAATAAAATAAAAATAAATAAAATAAAAATAAAAAAATATTAATAAAAAAAAATATTTAAACTATTTACAACTATTTACAATCAATTATTTAAGGAAATTTCTCCTCATCTCCTCCAACCATTGCTGCTTTGTGAGTGCCTCGAAATTCGGGCAGTACACTTTCCCACGGAAGTGACTGTGGCCAGTCTCTCTGCTGTGCGGAACTGGCCACATTTCTTGCAGGTGTTTGCCTGCACAGTCCTTCTGTATGGCCTCTTCGGGGTGGGACCAGCTGTCACAGGCAGGACATATTGATAAAGAACAACAGGTTGTCCTGCCTGTGTGACAACCTGTTGTGGGACAACTGAGGCTGCTGGGGCTGCTGGGGCTGCTGAGGCTGCTGGGACTGCTGAGGCTGCTGAGGCTGCTGGGACTGCTGGGGCTGCTGAGGCTGCTGGGACTGCTGAGGCTGCTGGGGGCGCTACAAACAAACACCTGGCACTTTTAGGCAGGATGGGGCGTGGTGTCTGACTGTGCTTCGCCTGACCTGCTGTGTTTTCAGGTAGCTGATATATATGCTCCTGCTGTGCTGGGACAGGTTCTGCAGGGAGGACTCTGACCTCCTGATGTCGTCTGGGCAGATGGCTGCTGTTCCATGACAATATGTATATACCAATTATACACTAATAATAGCATATAATTATAATCATACACTAATAATTGTATATAATTAAAACTAGTTTTATATTAATATATAATTAGTCCGTTTGTAAGATGGCATTTGTACTCTGCTACCAGAGAGACCTGGGTTAATCCTACCTTCTCCATGTGGAATCCACAGACACACCTCCGCACGCTGCCAAATAAAGACTGGGCACCAGACTGCATTGGACATTTCTCAATCTAAAAAACAACAGTTGCAGATTGAAATGCATTTCATTCAGGTGTGTTATGTTTATGGTTAGAGATCTTATTTGAATATCACAACTGTATCAGCGTGTCAGAAATGTTACTGCATTTGTTGTAGTGATCAATAAATAGTCCCATACCTTTTGATACAGTCCGTGCCACTTTTTCTGCCTGGGTGCTGGTCGGTTTCCCTCAGGCCATGTCCCCGTGCTGGCGAAACGCCTAAGACGTGCCATCCAGACAGTGTCTGGCATCCCCTTGTGTGTCTTGGATGATGTAGCCTTTGGTGTCAGATATTAAAAGATATATATATATTACACACACACACACACACACACACACATATATATATATATATAGTATATTATATTATAATGAGTTATATTAGAATGAGTTATCTTTTATGTGCTCTGTGATGCTTTACTGTATCCAACACTGATTACAGATCAGCTGGCTGAAAGTTAAAGCTAGTACTACTAGCTGACTAACAGCAGCAGCAGTGAATCCCAGTGAAAATGGCGTCAGTGGCGTCAAATGGCGTCATTCGAGTTATTTCGTCACAGTTTTTTTTTTTTTTTCGTTTCATTTACATGTTCATTACAGTGAACACGTTCAGTGTTCATTACAACCGGAGGTTTTTATATGTTCATTACAACTTGTACGTAACTAGTAATGAACTTATAAATACCTCCGGCTCAGTATCTGGTGTACAGTTACAGTAGACGTTACTACCGGCTGACGGCGCCGGCTTAAAGTTTCATTCATTCACTAAATGAATGAAAAAGAATAAAAAAACAGCGCAACACGACGGGTTTAACACATACAACATATTAGGTTGTGTCATTATATCATATAGCACCGTTAAACCAATGTTAACAGCGAATACAGGTAAATTATTTCCGTCAGGTAACGGTGCAGGTAAAGCTAACGGAAAAATATCGCAATGACAACATGACACACGACGTAAAGTTATTTTCATACATCAACACACATCGTACAGCACCGTCATAAATGTGTAAAAACTCACCATATCGCAGAAAACACGGACTTTTGTCACCGGGTAAAATAATTACTGACCGTCGCTGAATCGCTCTGAACGCCTCCGTGAGGTTACCAGGGGAACTGTCGACTTCAACATTGCTCGTTCCTGATTGGTCGAATGTTGAAAATGTTGAAATGCGGGGACGCTGATTGGCGGAGAATGTTGAAATGTTGAAAAATGTTGAAAATGCTGAGACGTGATTGGCCGTCGCGTTTCAACATTTTCAACATTTCCCCGGACGATCCTTCGGCAGCTAAGGTCACAATCTCCCTTTGAGGCGTGGGTTCGAATCCCACTTCTGACAGCACTTTATCGTCAGGTTTGGCCTTGAGTCCCAGTTTTTTCAACATCCAATGTTAAACCTGAGCCCAATCAATCGTGTGAATCACTTCGCTGTGGACACTGAAATAGAATATCCAACTAGCTATCCGTCTGTCCATCTATCCAACTGGCTAGTGGTCTGGACCATAACGTAATTTTCTTTTCTCGTAAATTAAATAAAAACCGTTTTCTAAACTCTGACACATCTCTCTCTAGTAAGTCCGCAAGCTATAATTTCATTCCAAAAAACCAGCAACAAAATATTGATGAAGCTCTCAATAAGCTAGATTGGGATGAGCTGATTTCCTATGATGATGTAAACCAAAGCTCTAAATCTGTTTCCAATAAAATTAAGGAGGTTATGCTGTCCTTCTCTAGAAAAGGGAACTCCAAGACCAGAAAATCCATCTCCCTTCCCTGGTTCACCAAAGAATGTAGCACGTTAATAAAAAGCAGAGACCAAATGCTCAAAAAATCATTGAAATCTGGTCTAATTATTGACCGCCAAAATTTCACCTCAGCACGAAATAAAGTAACATCAGCCTTACGAAAAGCAAAAGCAAACTTTTTTCTGAACATAATTGAGTCTGCTAAAGGAAATTCAAAAAAGATTTGGAAAGAGATCAATAAAGTTTCCGGTCGACAGACCAAACCAAACAGTAAAGGAATGGAGATAAACATAAAAAACCAACTAGTGAACGATCCAGTCATCTTGGCTACAGAATTTAATTCTTTTTTTATAAACTCTATTCAAGAAATATCGAGTCTGTTTAGCACACCCGGCTGTGTTTCCCATCCGGTCAATAGCGAACACCGCGTCTTTAATATAAGCGAAATCTCTGAAAAAGAGGTAATGAAAATCATCCACGCGTTTAACAAATCCAACACTAAGGATGTCCATGGACTTGATACAAAATTTTTTATAAATCACAAGGAGTCTTTGGTTTGTCCCATCACGGTTGTTAAATCTATCTATTAGGCACTCTGTTGTCCCGACCGATTGGAAGATGAGCGTGGTAACTCCGATCTTTAAATCGGGAAGTAAATCTGAATTTAACAATTATAGACCAATCAGTATTCTTCTGGTCTTATCTAAAATAATAGAAAAATGGGTAGCCACAAAGTTAATAGAACATCTCAATAAGGGTCCCACAACATTACACCAGATGCAGTTTGGATTCCGGGCTCACCATTCCACAGATTCTGCTATGACTATGTTTATGGAAAGAACCAAGTGCCTTTTAGATAAGAACAGCTGTGTGGGAGCTGTTTTCCTGGACCTCAAAAGGGCATTTGATACCGTGGATCACCAGATACTGCTGACCAAGCTATCCAAATTTAATTTCTCTGCACAAGCCCTTAATTGGTTTGGATCCTACCTTGCAGATAGAAAGCAGTGTGTGGTGGTTGACGGTGTCAGATCCCCTTGCCTGATCTGCCCAGTAGGGGTCCCTCAAGGGTCAGTACTTGGTCCTTTATTGTTTACCATGTATATTAACGATTTTTTTGATGTCTGTGAAGGTGTCCATGCCCAGCTCTACGCGGATGACGCAGTTATTTTTACTGCTGCAAAAAACACAACAGAGGCAGCTCAGAGTCTCACATCAGCAATCGGTAAAGTTCAAGACTGGCTCACCAAATCATGTCTTTCCTTAAACGTCAAAAAAAGTGTCTGTATGTATTTTGCAAAACAGCCACCAAAAATCACCCGATCTGGTGTGTTTTTGGGAGGAGAGGAGCTCTCGTTGGTACACGAGTTTAGATATCTTGGAGTCATTTTGGACTCGACACTTTCTTTCAGGAAACACATTAAAAAGGTGTCCAACTCGGTTAAACACAATCTGGCAAATTTCCGACAAATAAGAAACTCATTAACTAATACTGCAGCTCTGATGTTTTTACACTGCATGATTTTCTCACACATTGACTACTGTTGCACTAGCTGGGCATTGGCATGTTCAACAGTGCTTAAACCAATAAAATCTCTTTATAAAAAAACTTTAAAGACACTAGACAAAAAACCTTACTCGTATCACATCTGCTTTATCCTCAAAAAGTACAATTTTCTAAGTTTTGACAGCTTCACGGTTTTCAAATTTGCCTGTGCAATGTACAAAACTCTTCACGGTCTTGTGCCTCCACCTCTGAAAGAATTTATAAAAAACAGGACTGTCAGGGGCATGAACACCAGGGCCTGCGACAGAGGAGATACTGAGATCCCCCATAGACGCACCACATTTGGCAGAAATGTGTTGTCTGTCCTGGGGGGGGGACATTTGGAACAATCTTCCCTCCACAATAAGGGAATGTTCGACCTTCTCTGCTTTTAAAGGAAAGCTCAAAGACTGGTTAAAGAAAAACCAGAAGTGTGTGCACTAAGTAGATGCTCTGAAATGTGTGTTTGGAAATGTAAATTTGAAATTATGTATTTTTTATTTTGTAATTGTTTTACTATGTTATATGTTTTTGTATGTTTTTATTCTAGGCAATTAATATCTTGCCCAGGGACTACAATTGAAAATTAGCTAATCAGCTATAAACTGGCTCATTTACAGAAATGTTCATTAATGTGCATTGTCCCTGAACAAATAAAATTGAATTGAATTGAATTGAACTGTCCAGCTGTTCGTCTATCCATCTATCCAACTGGTTAGTGGTCTGCCCATCTAACCGACTGGATTTCTCTCTGTCCATCTATCCAACTGTCTATTCATCTATCTGTCTGACCAAGTGGCTATTCGTCTGTACGTCTATCTACCAATGTGTACACTCACACACACAGGTGATCACCTCCAAATAGCTATTCTGACCTCAATCTCGCCCTGCTGCTGGGTCTCATCTCTCTCCTTCTCCCTCTCCTCGTCCGCTTCTTCTCGACAACCACCTGTTCACTCGAAGGCCCCGCGGCCCCTGCCCCCGAGCTTGTGGTTGAAAACATTTCCGTGATTTTGGCACATTTTGCTGCATCCACTTTTAATTTTTTTTGTCTCCGTTCTCTGAGCTTTTCTGCTCCTCCCTTTCGCTTTTGTGCTTTTTTCTCCATTTCCATACTCATCCACGAGCCACCACACTCTCCGGTCAGGCCAAACGGCAAAATTTGGTCAGGAGGGATGGGAGGGGCGGGCCAACGAGAGCTGAGAAATTTCATTGGACTAGCCCAATGTCCGTCAAGAAAATCAACCAATGGGCCACTTCGTGTCTTCGCAAGGCCCCGTCCCGCCTCCACCCCCTCCCTTCAGCAGAAAATAACGTTCATACTGCGTTCACATCAGCGCTGCACTGTAGCGCTTGTCTGATTAGCTGTCAGTGTCTCTTTCTTGAGTTTGTTGAGTGTGTGTCGTTGTCGCCCCCCCCCCCCCCCCTCGGAGATTTTTATGAGCCGACTACCTGTCCGTTACCGTCGCGGTCAATAAAAACTATATACTTTTTTTTTTTTTTTATGACAGACCTGGGCCGGCCCACAGATGTGCGTCGGCCCACCGGGCATTGCCCGGTACGCCCGATGGCCAGTCCATGCCTGGTTCTGGATAAAAAAACCTAGATATCATCACCACTGTTTCATTTTAACTAGATAAAAACTCCTGAGTTGGGAAAACCTGGTGAAATACACTAACTTATGTCTAACCTACAAGATTATAAATGGACATGCCCCTTCTGTGTTAAGACAATTTATAAAAACAGGTTCATCTGCAAACATATCCACAAGAAGCACAACTAGAGGTGACTGTATAATCCAGATGAGAAAAAGCAGTTTTGGCCAATCTGCATTTTCCATTAGAGCTGCACCTGAGTGGAACATAATACCATCCCAGATTAGAGTTATAAGAACATACCATACATTCAAGTACAGCCTAAAAAAGTGGTTAGTTAGCCACCAGATATGTCAACACTAAACATCACATTGTCAGCACCTCTACTTGTTATTAGTTGAACATTGTCTTATATCTTTACCTTTTTTTAAATTTATTTTAAACTCCTTTTTTCTCTTTCCCTGATTTTCCCATATTAACCATCCTCTTTTTATATGTCTTATGTGTTATTTTATCAATAAGTTTTAACATGATGTTTGTGTATTTTATGATTTTGTTTCTTTTAGTATGCATCTGACCTGTTAACACCGGTCCATGGACAACAGATGTAAAATAGCCATTTTGGCTAATTCTGTTACATTTACATTCTATGTTTATTAATGTGCACTGTCCATGTCAAATAAACCATAAAATAAAAAATAAAATAAGATAAATAAATAAAAATATCATTAAATTCTTTGACTAGATTCTTAATATTAAAAAAAAAAAAAAAAAAAGACAGATAGCCTGTATTTTGATATTCTAAGATCAACTTATAGAAATATGAAAAGCATTGACATTTCTGTATTTTTCAGCACATATGTCAAAATTACTGAATATTGTATTTATTTTCTTTGATATAATCACTTCAATAATGCAGCCTCAGGGGGTCACAAAACAGTGTCTTTCTGAGCTGGTCCCAAGTCCTGAATAAATGCAGAGAGTTGTGTCAGGATGGGCATCTGATGTAAAACCTATGCTTAATTAGCCATGCAAATCACAAGATTTGCAAGATATGGAAGTGGTTAGAGATGGCAGTAGAGTTTTTGATTTGGACATTCAACAAGATCTTTGAGAGTGAGAGAATGCCCGAGGAATGGAGAAGTGTGCTGGTGCCGATTTTTAAGAAAAAGGGTGATATGCAGAGTTTTGGCAACTAAGGAGGAATAAAATTGATGAGTCACACAATGAAGTTATGAGGTACACAGTCCAGAGCAACAGAGAGTGTGGAAAAGAGGTGAAGAAGCATTTGCCAGCAGGTTGGAATGGGTGAAGAAAAGTATCAGGGGTGTGATAAAAAAAAAAAAAAAAAGTTTCAGCGAGAAATGAGAGGAAAGGAATACAAAAGGGTGATGAGACCTGCAATGGTGTTTGGTTTAGAGACTGTGGCACTGAGGAAAAGACAGGAAGCAGAGTTGGAGGCAGCAGAGGTTAAAATGTTGAGGTTCTCTTTGTTAGATAGGATCAGAAATGAGTACAGAGTACATCAGAGGGATGATTTGCTGTCTGACCCCTGAAGGGAACTGCCAAAAGGAGAAGAACATAATAACTTTGATATAATTATAGAAACAAAATTCAACTAGCTTCTATATACCAAGCATCTTGTGTCAGTTTACCAGCTGAGTTTGCAGATTCTTCTTTATGTGAGTTTAACCATTTCCATTGTCAGTCTGTGAACTTTTCTTGTCAAAGGCAACTAAAAGCACCTAAGTGATTAACTCAAGTGATCTGCTTGATGACAAAAAGCTGGGATTTTTCTTGCACAATATTTTTAAGCAAATATAAATTTCTAAACGTACACCACCAACTTGTGAATTTCCCATTGATGTGAATTTCCTGATGAATAATGTATCTATCTATCTATCTATCTATCTATCTATCTATCTATCTATCTATCTATCTATCTATCTATCTATCTATCTATCTATCTATCTATCTATCTATCTATCTATCTATCTATCATCCATCCATCCATCACCTTTTACAATTTGTTTGTAAGAAATAGTCTTTAATATCTTTTTCAGTCATTTGTAGAATTGGATATACTGTATCTAAGAATATTATTCCATGCCAATCTTTTGAGTTGACCCCAGACAGGAGTTCAGAAAAGAGGGTCTGCTTTTATTTATTTATTTATTTTCCCCCCTCTAGTTTCATGGCTGTCATTTTGTCATTCTTACGTATCTGTCTTCAACTACTGTACCTTTGAGAAATTTTGTCAGGCTTAAATCGTTTGTTTTAAAGAAATATGTTTGCTTGCAAGATCCTAATTGTTAACAAAGTTCATTAGAAAAAGAAAAGAAAAGAAGCGATCCCTTGCAGCGTTTGACACGCCCCCTCTCCTACGTCACTACGAACTACTACCGGTTTGTGGAGCTGCGGACGTGATGCAACCAGCTGTAAGGATATTTTCTCAACTTCTTTCAACAAGTTGATATTTATAGCTGTCACCAGTCTCTGTTATAATTGTCACTTTATACTAACGCGGCTAGTATAAAGTTGTATGTGTCGCGTTCTATTGGTTTGTAGGTCGTCCAGTGAAACTCATTGTTGACCATTCATATTTGCTTGCTAACGTTAGCGTAGTTTCTGTTGACAGTTGAACGAAGTTTGTTTTTATTTTTCAGGTCACTGCTTCTCCTCGTCGTTTTGGTTTGCTCGCCTGACTTTTCTTTTTTGTGTATTATAAGGCGCTGGTTGCCAACCGAGTCACCACAGCTTCATTGGCTTGATTAGAGGATCCAGGGTTAGTTCATGGCCGCCGCTGGCCCCTCTCCTCCAGCCTCCGGCTCCACCGCGACCGCTGAAAACGCAAATCCTGGAAGCAGCTCGACTGCGGCTGACGGTGGAAACCAAGACAGCACTTTCGAGTGTAATATTTGTCTGGACACTGCCAAGGATGCCGTTATCAGCTTGTGTGGACACCTCTTCTGGTAGGATCCATTTCAATGTCTGAGATACACACAATGCTTCATATTAGTTGACTGCATATGAGGGTGTATAATTATCATCATGAAGGCCGTGTTCAGAGTCATAATTTAAACAAAAGCTCTAATACCAGACAGCAGCACTATTCTAAGGTAGGCATTAAAATGTTTCAGTACAATGACCGTATAATTATAGAAATGTACTCTAACATTAAAAGTAAAGGCACTTAATGTGTCACATAATACAAAGCTGGAGATTAGGACTGAGTGATACGACTTCAAATCAATATTACGATTAACTGAACATATTACCTCAAAAACGATTAATGAGCAGTTAGTTAACATGTTAGTTTTGTTTTATCTTAGTAATGCTAGTTATTAAGGGAATTCGATGATTGTTTCCAGACTCGATGACTTTTCTGTTTTGTGTGTAGCTATGTAATTTGTTTCATGTTGCAAATGACTTTGTGCAAACATACACACAAACCAACATGTGAGCCGAAATGTTCTGAATGCGTTAGCACTGGCAGTTTTATTCCGCTGCTTCTGGAGCAATGTAGCACTGGCCGGCCTCAGTCTAATCAGATCAGACCAGTTGTTAGGCTGAACCTGTGCTCATGCTCAAGGCATCTGCACCAGCCTGTAAGGCGGCCATGACATCAATCAACTAATGTGGTCAACGCTGAGTTTACCAAAACGTTAAAACTGCATCGACATTGCATGCTAACTACAGATGCAGGTGTGATCATTTTCCGTTTCAGAGAAAACAGGCCACAGTGAAGCAGAAGAGGAGTAGCATGGATGGTTGTTTTGAGGAGACTCTGCAAGGATAATCAGTCATTGTAGGACTGTAGACTGATTAAATGCACATGCCTGGAAATCTTGGGCTCAGTTGGCCCAAACTGTAGTATCAAATAGAACTATTTGTGCTTGACGTCGTTACAACTGCTTTGCGCACATGGTCGTGACTACTATAAATTCAGGTTCATTTAAAAACATATGCTTAGATTTGTACTTGAACTCAGTCTCAAGATCATTTTAGACCCTGTGTTTGCACTTTGTTTCAAAAAATGTGCACATCATAAGATGAAATTTTTGCCATGGCAGTTTCTGTGAATCACATTTGATTTGCACATGAACTCTAGGAGTCTCAAATCAACTTTAATTGATGGCATAGGCCTTGCAATCCCCCTTATAGAAATACCCAATGATGGTTTAGGCCAGAATAATTATTTATTTGTAATTTAGTACTTTAAACAACATTTGATCATCTTGCAGCTGTCGAATAGTTCTGTAAACTTTTACTTAATCGTTCCTACTTTGTTGGTGGTGTAAGGATCACCTCAGACTTTGATGCAAACATACACTCATACAGCCAGCAACAACGTCTCATGTTTGACTTAGAGATTACTTTTCATGCTAGAGTAAGATTTCTCTAAATAATAACGTGGAGGCGACCAAATTATCACAAGTCAGTTTTGTAAGACCCTCCATATCTGTGTTAATGTTATTTTTTACATATTACTTACTTTCCATTTTGAAGTCATTGTTAGCTGCTCTTTTATAATGTATGGATGCTATTTTTGTTGGGTTGTTTTATTTCCATCTGAAGTTTATTCAAACTTCTTCTTTGCTCTTTCATGATCTTCCTTTGTACCTTGGGGTTAGTTGGCCTTGTTTGCATCAGGTGAGCCAAATCTTTTTCTCCTCACTGTATTTAAATGGCCACAGAGCATTGATTCATATAAAGGAAAGATTTATCACCTCAATGCCTCTTTGTCTTTATGCAGTGGTTGGAAACACGACCTAACAGACAAGTGTGTCCAGTTTGTAAAGCTGGCATCAGTCGGGATAAAGTAATCCCCTTATATGGTAGGGGAAGCACAGGTCAGCAGGATCCCAGGTGGGTGTTTTGGTGCATTAATACAGGTCATGTTAACTCAAAACTTAATGTATTTCATGATTAAAAACCAACACTTATCATGCTAAAATGGTGAAATGTCTGTCACTTTTTGTAATGTAGGATATGTGACACTAGGTAATGATTTGTTTTACAAAATTGTTTTTAAAGAGAGAGAACACCTCCTCGACCACAAGGACAAAGACCTGAACCAGAAAACCGTGGTGTAAGTACATGATGATTTTTTTTTCTTTTTCCCCCAGTATCAAAACTTCCATGCATTTGAGTGTTTCTGCCACTTCAGCTGTTACATTGTGTGTGCCCGATGAAACCATTATACACAGCGATCCAGCTGCTGTCGTGTAAACCTGTGCTTTGTCCATTAACAAAGACATTTCCCACTGAGATCTATTACATGTTCACACCTGAGATGCAGTCTGTCTCATGAGAATCACCACACATTGTACTGGCTGTTGCGTCAAATCTGATTTATTGTATCATGAAGCACAAACCTTTTTATCACTTAATGACTTGTCCTGCAGGGTTTTCAGGGATTTGGCTTCGGAGATGGGGGGTTCCAGATGTCATTTGGAATCGGCGCCTTTCCCTTCGGTATTTTTGCTACAGCCTTCAACATTAACGATGGACGGCCTCCTCCAGGTAGTTCCATTGTTCAGCCAGCATTCTGTGCCTTTTACCTACAGTAAATCAACTAACCTGTGAAAATTATAACCCTAACAGCAGCTCCAGGGACACCGCAGCACATGGATGAACAGTTTCTCTCTCGACTTTTCCTGTTTGTGGCTCTGGTGATTATGTTTTGGCTGCTAATTGCATAAATGATGGAAAGAAAGACATTCCGTTAACCCAAAGGATGTGACGGGGCTGAGATGGTGTGACATTTCATCTTGGTTTGTTAAAAGGTTTTGTGGTTCTGTAACCAGACAAACTCTGGCTCTTTTTAGTCATTCTCCCTTTGATAAAGTATTGTGACATAAAAATGAAGTCGGTTTTCCACAATAAAAATGTCCATACTGAGATTTTAAGATGAATCACGTAAGGGTGGTTGCCTAATGTTTAAGGTCATAGAAACCTATAGCTGCGTCATAATGGCATGCCATTGATGGTAACCTACACCTATGCTTTTCCATCTTGGACATGCCAGCTTTGTAAAACGGACCATCCACACTCAGCTGCTGCAAACGAACCAGGTGCATGTGCTTCCTCTCTCTTGGACATGTCTGAAATCACTCCCACATTAACTCACCGTGTCTTAATTTCAGCTCATTTTTGTTAATTCAGTTATATAACTGTCATTTTCCAAGCTCTCTAGTGAGTGTTACTGTATCCACAGTGGTATTGTTACCAGAGGTGGTCACAAATGGAGTAGTGTAAATAAAGTGGGCCTTGTAAATGTGTGGTGAGTTTGTTCTGAACTTTAACATCGACGAAACTTTTTGGGGTGTTTAAAATTTCTGCTGAGACAGTACTCAGCAGAAATGACCCAAATCACTCCCATGTTTTGCTCAACCAATGCAATGTCAGAAATTGTTTCATTTTGGATACGACTCAGAAAAACATCTTTTTGCATGTAAGTAGATGAAAAAGTTTTATTTTAAATCGGTGTTCCTCCCCAAGTTGTATTTTTTTTTTTTCGGCTCCATTTCCTGTTTACCATTGTAATTAAATGTAGAATACTGTAGATTACAGGATGAAGATATAGACTGGTTGTTGAACATGAAACAATGTTTCTATCTGTGAGTTTGCTCTAATAACAGTAAAACTTTATAAATGAAACTGTCTGGTTTTATTTAACAGTGGCTGCTTTGAAACTTCACTGGTGCAAAACACAAATGAAGACGCCCCAAACTTTATTTTTCTTGAAAAATAGTTCAACTTCAACCACTCGGTGCTTTGAGTTAGAAAAATAGAGCTGTCATTTTTTAGGAGAGGATTTTAAAAAATAAAATACAATACAAAATGTTCATGTACTTAAGTCCTTTTTTCTGGCTCCACTCTTCTTTCTTGCTGTTCTGCTTGTGCAACGTTAAATTCTGCCTCGTACATAATTTGTTGGATCTTCATTTTTGTCTCGCACCTTTTTTGTGGAGCGAGTCTCTTCAGAGCAGGAACAAAGCTCAGCAGAAACAGCTCATCCTCATCCCGCGGCCTCGGGGGAAACGAGGTGCCATTGTCTTTTACCAGCCATTTCGTGGGCATGTGCATACTTTGAGGAGATGTCGGCGTCAGCGTCTCCGAAGTTTAGTTTTCCGTTTCTGTCCAGTGTTAGTGGTGGGGGTTACCTGAGGGCTCGGCGGCACCTTGGGCACAACACCCAACTGGGTCACCTGATTATCCTGAGACGGTACAGACAGTTGTGTGACAAATGTCACCTGGGGCTTGGGTTCAGGCAGACTCGCTGGGAACTTTGTGATATTTTGTAACGTCTTTACTGGTTCCGACACCGCGGTTTCTCCCTCTGTGTTGCCAGAGTAGTTGTCCGGGCTGTCGTCGTCATTGTTGCCACACATGTCTGCCACACCACCTCTTGAGCCCGTGAAGGGGGCAATGAAATTCATAAGTTGTCTGTATTTCCATTTACTTTGCACAACTTCACCCTGCTTCTTGCTCTTGAGCTCCATTCGGACTTCCTTCAGGTACCGGTCTCTCAAGTTTTTCCATTTTCTTTTGCAGTCCTCAGCTTGAATAGAAAAAAAAAATGTCAGTGTAAAGAGTGACATCACAAGAAAGGACTTAACAGAATGTGTGATATTTGTGAAAGACAAAACATGCAACTCAACATCCACTAAAACTGCAAACGGTTTTAAAACACTAACAAACATCCTCAAATTTTGCACAGCTGAACAAGTCTTCATGGATAAAGAGAACTGAAGTCTGAGAGATTTTAAGTCCACTTTTCCCTTTCCAAACCAGTCACTCTGGCTAAGCTGATGCCCAGTCATTAGATGAAAATGTTGAAGTGGTCACGAGATTTGTATGCCAAGGTTAGGTTGTCAGTTTAGGCACCAAATAAGCTCTTGTTCAGAGATGAAGGTGTTTTATCAGTGAGCAGCGATAAAAGACCTTCCTTTAGAGCACGTGTGTCAAACACAAGGCCCGCGGGCCAAGTGTGGCCCGTCACGTCATTTTATGTGGCCCTCGAGAGCTTTGGACATTGGTTTAAAATTTAAACCAATATTTTAAGACTTAAAATAAGCTTACACCGCTTTTAAAGCACATATTGATAATAAACTACATCTCCCATCATGCATTTCGCTGTTACCCACAACAATAATGGTTGTTATGAGTAAGACGATTTTCAGAGCTGATGAACTTAAGAAAAACCTTTACAAACTAACCCCAACATGTCCAAGAAAAGTGTCTTTTGTGTTACGAGGAGGGTGTCAGTTGTGAAAGAGTTTAATCTACGTCGGCATTTTGACAACAAACGTGGAGCTAAGTATGCTAAATTTAGCCTGCAAGAAAAACAAAAAAACGCTTCCGCTTCTAAAACCAAGGTAATGGATACTCTCAGTGATGTTTACCACAAACCCTAAATTTAATATAATAATGACTTCAATATTTGAAACTTGAATAATACAGAAACCGCTATTTAACAATATAATAAGGTGTAGTTTAATTTATTTTGATTTTCATTGCATTTTGTTACATTCATGCTGTCAATCTGGCTCCTTCGAGGGCCACCATGATGCTGATGTGGCCCTCAGTGAAAATGAGTCTGACATCCCTGCTTTAGAGAATCAGTTCCTGTGGGAAGACGACAAGTAAAGCTATACTTGATTACCTTTACACCCCTTTTAGCCAAATCTAACAAACTGTCCCAAAGGAAGTCAACTTAATAGTTTTTACCATTATTATTTTTTAATGCATTTGCCATAGTGGCTGTTGGACCATGAAACAATAAATTACTTTATTCCACTTTTATATAGCTTGAGAAAACCTAAAGCAGCAACCTCATCATGCTAATTTTACTATAAACATGTTGTAAATCAATAGTGTAAAAGTCGTATTTTGTTTGTTTTTTAAGTAACTTCAAATAATTTTGAGATTTCAGATTTCGTAAAACGACGAAACCTAATGCACAGTTGTGCACTTTAAGGTTGTGTTGGGTTTTGTAAAAAAAAAAAAAAAAAAAAAAAAAAAAAAAAGTTGCCGTTTCGTAAGTTGTTTTGTTTCCTTGTGATGCTTTTCCATTGAAGTTGTCTAAATCTCTTATTTTCCTGATTCCACTAGTCCTGCTGCGGCACACAGCCTATTCAGGTCACGAGCAGGTTCTTTTCTTCCGCTCCACACATAACCATAGTTCATGCACTCTTCTTTTTTTTTTTTTTTTCTAACTTTAGGCTGAGGGCCTCTGTCACCCGTGTTACAAACATATTTAAACCAACCCACCGCGGTGGTGTCGCAGTCGCCTCCAGAAAGAGTTCGAGCGTCGGACACGCGGCTCGAGAGCACGCGGCTCGTTACGCTGAGCAGGTTTCTGTCTACCTTGCCGCCGTACCGGACACGCGGCTAGCGGAACAGTGCGGGCGGATGGGGCCGTTCACCGCAGCGCGGCCTACAAGCGTGCGAGCGGCGGCCGTTACCGCTGCAGCGCGCGCGCGGCTGCATCCACGCTACCGGGATGTAGTGTGGTACTGTAGAAATCTGCTGCAACATTCCCAGTGTCTTATTTCTGGAATATCTCTCTTTTCAAAACGCACATCCTAATTTATGTTTTGCCAGTTAAGTGTTTCAAGCCAAGCGCCGCTAAGCAAATGATAACTGCCACTAAAGTTGTGATAAACAAATAATGAAACAGGCTACTCACATGGGAGACCCAAGACGATACTGATGTTTCTCCAAGCACTTGTCCGACTTTCTGTACAACGGTAATTCGGCAAAGTGATGTTGTACAGCTCCGGGTAATTATATACAGCCAATATTAACTTATCGTCCATTTTTTCCCCCCACTGCTACTGTGTCGCTGCGCGGACGCGGAAGCGGCAGCGGCAGCCTTCTCCCGCCTTTTCCGCTCAGCTGCTGCTCCAACGCGCGAGCAGCGGGCTGCCTGCCGCGCGTGGCGCTCTGCGTTCAACGTTCAACAGAGGCCATTATGATCTAGTCTCACAAGGGGGCGCACTAATCACCTCTCTCTCTCTCACTGTGTGTGTGTGTGTGTGTCCACAGTCTGAAGTTGTGACTCAGAATTAACTGACCGTATGGTTTTTCTTTTCTGATCATGCTCTGATTTTTTAGTTTCTCCGTTTGGCTGGATGTTCTCCACACTAAGGCATCCACAATTGAAATTGAATCGAAAACGGTTTAAAAATAACTATATTTATATCTATATGCATATGTTAATGCTTAAAACTAAAACATACCTATAGCAGCTATACATGCAGTCACTGTAACTTCAGCACCGTCTTAGCCTGCAGGTGATGTTAAAGTCAGAATAACTCAACACCAGATCCCACAGCTCGTCTTTGGATCCCATGAGAATTTTTAGGGGAAAACACAACAGAGAGACACCGCTGTGTACACAGAGGACTCTGCAACCGCAGGATCCGTCTCCTGATTTCTTTCATGTCATTTCTGTTCCATTTACATTTCCTGTGTTTCTCTGTAGAAATGCCAAGAAAACACAGAGAGGATGGCTGATCCTCTGCATTTCCTGGTCACACAGCTGCAAATCTCTTTTCCCCATGAGTTGTTGTGGCCCAGTCCAGCATCAAGCAGAGACGTGGAGCTATCATGAATGCGTAATCTGATGCATTTACATGCCGCTTTATCAACAGTCAGTGTGTGGGTGTAATTCTGAGTCTCTTGATAGATTTGCAATGATTTAATTTGTGTCTTTAGATTTAAATGAACAATTAAATGTATTTTATAGGCATAAGTGTTGTCGAAAATGTAGTTTCAGATCACATTAAGGTAATATCACAATGTTTTTTCTGGTATTTGCCAATTTTATTTTTGAAATCTCTTTAGGTAAAAGAATGCAGAAACTCAAATCAGTCTTTTTACTTAGTCCTCCATTACTTATACCATATTTTTCAATCATGGCTGCAAGCTTTCTAGAATCATGGTGTTGAATGATTTCTTTTGAGAAAAAAAGGCAGACTTGTACCATCTCTGATGAAAAATAACCATAGACTGAAGACTTCAGTCCTAATGGCTCCTCAAAAACCAATCAAAACTTTATCTGTCATTGAGTGGCGATAGCTCCCTTCACTTTACCTCTTGTACAAAATATTGCTTACAACAACAACATGAAGCTTTATCATTCTAATCCCCAGTAATGAATTTTGAACCCTTTGAACCTACAAGGATGTGTTACAATTCCTTTTATTGAGAACCACAATATCTGCAGATAACAATCTCACACGCCGCGCAAACTATACATCAACAACCTGGACGCTATTAAACCCAACTGAAAAGGATGAGATGGTGTTTATTGTTATCTGTTTTCAAAAGCCCTTATAAAGAGGGCTTAAGACAGATTGTGGAAATCCATTAATTCCCTGAAAAAAAGGTGCATTGCCTTGTATGAAATCACAGGATTTGCCAGGGGGAGTTTGGGGGATGTGAATTTTAACCTGCAATAGCTTTACCTCTGCTGTGCACATTGTCAGAAATGTCAAACTGAAAAGACTGCATCACAAAGATAAGACACAGCATGCATGATTGTGAATACAAACCACACAGATTAATACCTTCTGCTGAAGTCACCCCATCTGTGTGTTTTAACTGTATTTAGTACTATTTATATTGATCTCAATAAGCATCACAGACTCAAGAGAGATGAGTCAAACATTTAGCTGTAACTCCCTGATAGCTGCATTGTGTTGGTACGCATTCTCACTGTCAGCTCAGCACCGGCTTGTGTACGTTTCTGAACAAATCAATACATTTATACAAGATCATTTGTTGATAAAGCTAACTGGAAAAGTGATTGTCTGAAATGAGTTTAAAGGCTAATCCTTAAATTCATCGTACACAAGTCTCAGGCCACACCAAAAATGTTCATCTTTAAATCCAGGTTTCTAATACCAAGAAATCCCTCCTCTTTAAAACCTCAACAATAAGGATCTTAGGAGCTCCTCACTTCTCATTTTATGCACTGAAATCTGATTTCTTTTGGAGAAAGGAATGAGGGAAGATTAACTGAATCTACCATCCTCCCTAACCTCTTCACAAAACTGCCCAGATTAGCTAGGAATTAAGTTTCAACCATTTTGTGTGTCTGGTCTGTAGGGGGATTATAGTTTTAGGTTGTTTTTTTTTTCTTTTTTCTTTTTTTTTGTGCCTATAAGGACCTGACTTGCTCTTGTAGCAAAGAGAAGGAGAGGAGCAACTGAGGCCTGAAATATCAGAAAGTGTTGTTACTAGCCTGTGATCATCACTCCTTTGTGTTTTCTTGGAAGTTCCTTGGACACATATGGATTGATTGGGATGGAAAGACAAAAGTTTCCATTCACTATTGAAAATATTCTGAGCAAATATCCAAACAGCAACGGAGATAAACAGTCACATGGAACAAGCAATCTTGAACTAAAGGAGAAGACGAGGTTTAACGCCAGAGGCCAGACAGAGTCTGTGCATCATCCCTGCCTGTGTTGTTGCTGCTGCTCCCACTGTCCTGAAATGTTCCACGCTGATTTCATTCACGAAGGTAAGACCCCTCCATCTGCAGAAAACAACCCTAGATTCAATATTCCACTTCCAAACCTCAAATCTCCTCGCAGCCTGTCAGTATGGATGGAGCCCAGCGATGCTCTCAGAGTCATGCAGGATGGAGGATGCTCACAAGGAAGAACAGCCATCTGGTCAGGTGCAGAGACGGAACCAGACGTCACCGGACCATTTTCACCGAGGATCAACTGGACGCGCTGGAAGAGCTGTTCCTGCAGAACCAGTATCCGGATGTGAATACAAGAGATAAACTGGCACAGCGCACTCACTTAAGAGAAGAAAGAGTGGAGGTAAGAGCTGTCGTTTTTATTGATGATCCTTGATTAAGATATGCTCTACTCCTTTTTTGATTTTTGTTTTTTTAAATAGTTTGGAACATTTCAATGCTCAATAACACTTTTCTGCAATACAGGTTTGGTTTAAAAACCGAAGAGCAAAGTGGAGACGCCAGAAAAGACTTTCATTTGTTGTTGGAAACACAGAAAACTGAATTTTGGACCATATGTGATCCACAGTATTGAAAAAAAATCTATTTTTTTCTTGCTTTTATTATTTTTAAATTCATAGGCAGAATAAGTATGTATTAAACAAATAACACCAAATAAACAAACATGGATGTTTTTCTGTCAGTTTCATCAGCTGCTAGTAAAGTGTCGCTCATCTTTGAGTCTCATTGCATGTGCATGTAGGTATTCACATGTGAATATTCACATTAAAAGTAAATACTGATACTGAAAAATAAACCTGAAATCTTTGAAAGGGTTGTTGTGTTTTCCAAATATTGTGTAAAGTGTCTTTGTGACTAAATATCAGTTTTGAAGGTATGAAGCAAGTAATTCATAAAGCATAGAATTTACACACATAATTGTACCTAAAAACTTCTAACTGCTGAAAACTCAGAGTTATTACTCAAATATTTCACTGTATTAAAACAGCTTTCTTTTAATCACCTCAATAAATCTGTGGTATCTGTTTTCAATAGTGCCTAAGATATCATGATTATACATATTATGATCTGGTGATTTGGAGGAATGCAGGCATTTTTTTTTTTTTAATCAAGTCACTACTATTTTTTTTCTAATATATGATATTCACTTAAATTACAGAGAAAGTTTAGTGGCTCAAAAATTCTACATTAAAATACTGAACATCTATCATTTTGCTTATTGATTTCGTTGAGACTTATGAAGATAATACGGTTCCACAACGCACATTATAATGCATTTCTTATTTACAAACAAATAGAATTACTAAATACAGCAGCACTTTGAATTATTACACTCATGGGGTGGGGGGGGTTAAAGGATACTGACTGACTATTTTGTTTTTGTTATTTCAGTCTCAAAAATACAGTTTAAAGACACAAAAGATTGCAAATATTTGGATTAGCTATCTTTTTTTTTTTTTTTTTTATCAAGCTTCTTAATTGTAATCATAATATGTAATGTGTGTTTTTTAACTGTGCTGTATTCGTTGTTTGGTTTCTTGTTTCTTCTTTATCTTTCGGCTTTTCCTTCAGTCGTCACCGTAGCGGATCATCCGCCCCCATCTAACTCGATCCTTTACATCCTCTTCTCTCACGCCAACCTACTTCATGTTCGCTATGATCAGCAGGGAAAAAAAAGATCCATATTAAATGTATATAACTCCTAACCCTGTTATCCAAGTACATATTTATTCCTGTGATAAGATTCATATTTTTAGATGGCCCTTTTGTACCTCCAAACTTGTCCCAGCAACTTTGGTGAATATGACCCACCAGATGTAAAGGTTAGGGTTAGATTAGGTTAGGTTAGGTTGTGATCATAGATTGTAACGTAGTAAAAAAAGTAAATAAATAAAAGAGCGCTGCTTAATATTTTATCGCCTTACGTAAATTCACTCTTTAACCTAAAAAAAAATATTAAAGGGTAAAAAACTTACACTCGAGACGATTTTTTAAATCATGTCAAATTCGTATTCGAAACAAGTCCTTTCAATAATGCTTTTATACTGAAAATGTATGTAGAAGCTCTGAGCTTCCGGCGACGTACGCATTCGGATGTTACGTATTTACGTTTTGTGTACGATGGCGTTATGGCTAGAAGTTAGATAGAGCCTGACAGTTGGTCATACGTGTGTGATTCTAAATATTTAACTGTGTTCAGCGTTCATAAGATTTCAAAGGGTGTTTGCCAATTTGAAAAATCGTCTTCCGTTTCTATTCAGTGGTAGTTTGCCCATAGGAAACTCGCGTTTAGCCTCAAGGCTAAAAGGGTCCGCAATGGAGGGCAGCGCCAGCGTGAGGAAAGCTTTGTCCGGGACTCTCGTACCTTCAGCGGTCACAACAGTGGCTCTTCGTCAGCCGGAGGAGAATGACAAAGAGAAGCTGAAGAGAAAAGTCCTCGATGAAGAGGAGTACATTGAGGTGATTAAGCTAGCCAGTCGCCTTCTATAGAAGGTGTTTACATACTACATATGTAGTGGTCCGTCGTTTGGACGCTGAAAATCTACTGTTGTCAGACGGCGTCTTTTGTAACTAATTAGAATAAATAATACTGAAGGTTAAACCAAAGACACTGCTTGAGTTTTGTTTTGGTTAGTTTTGTTTTAATTTTTTATTGAAACGAGATTTATGGGTTATAGTACAGTAGCCTGGTAATTATAATTTTGCATCATACAACTTTCTACTTAAGATATATACAGGCACTGCACGAAATCACTGGACTCATCAGATTCTGTTACCTGAAATAGTTATTGATTGTCTTGTATTGTCATTAAATGAAACAATTTATCATTTGGTTGATGATATTAATTCTTGCTTCTGAATTTGGGTGCCTTTGACAGAGTTTGGAGAAAATAATTCAGAGGGACTTTTTCCCAGATGTAACAAAGCTGAAAGCACAAAAGGACTATCTTGAAGCAGAAGAAAATGGAGATCTTGAGAGAATGAGAGAGATATCCATCCGATTTGGATCATCTTTGAACAAATCTACACCTCAGTCTACTGCACCTTGTGAGTACAAAGCTATTTTAAAACTGATTTTTTTTTCCTTTGATTTTTTTTTTTTTAATACTTTTTTTTTTACTTAAGTTAAAACCAGAGACTTTTTGTTTTGGTCGGTTACTTTATTAGGTACATGCTGGTACCACATTTGACATCCTGTTGCCTCAGAACTACCTAGGTTTTATGAAGTATAGATAAAACTTGGGACTGGAAACAAACAGAGATCTTGGTTAATATTCACATGACATCATCACAGAATTGTTGCTGCCTACATATCTATGATGCAAACCTCCCATTCCTCCATATTTCATAGGTACTTTATTGAATCGAGATCTGGTGACCGTGGAGACCATTTGAGATTCCTTTGAATAACCTTATGTCATGTTTAAGAGGCCAGTTTGAAATGACTGAAGCATTGTAACACAGTGCTATATTCTGTAGAAAGTGTTCACTGCAAGATTACTATTTTTTTTGGTCATAAAGAGATGGACATGGTCAGTGTTATGCCCCCAACTAGTAGAAAAAGGACACTTTAAAAAAAAAATATGTGTCTTGTCGTCCTCTAACATTAGCACTAGAAAAACACCAGAAAATAAACAGAAAGTTTACCTCTACTATTTCACAACATACATCAAGAGAAAACACAGTAAATGGGGTTTTGTGACAGAGAGGGTAAAGATGTGCAGCTGCTGTCAGGGAAGGAAAGACAGGATCAGATGCCATGAATTTCAGTCTAAGGGCAAGTGAACTGTACCAATCCTGTACCAATCCACAGCAGACACCAGAGAGTGGGTAATGAACAACCAGGGAGGAACCTGTAGAAAAAAAATAACAGCAGAGAGCTTACAACAAAGCATTCACTTTGTACATTGTGCAACAAAATTTAACTTTACTCCAAAATAAATCCAGGACTGTAATCATCCCGTTCCTAAAACAAAATTTCTCCTCCCAAGAGGTTCTACATTTAGAAGATACATGAGAAAGAGTCATCAGCAAATATATATTTGGTTGCTTTCTTATAAAAGATTTCTGAATTGAGTATGCGGTATCAAAAAGGGCACGTCCACAATCCTAAATGCTCTGAACTGCTGATATTCTATTGGGTTGTTAGACATTTACACTGCTAAGCAGTTGTAGACATACCTAACAAAATTGGCTGATAAATGTATATAAAGTATTTATTCTACTTTCTGCACCAATGTACTTGGGACTAATTTTTTTTTTTTCTTTGCATATCCTGTGTATAAGATGTGACTCCAGCTAGCTTTGAGACACCCGTAGAACACCCAAGATCTCCGTCTTCAGCTTACTGCTGTAAAGGTCCAGATGGAGGTGAGTCTCAAAACTTTTTAAAATAAACCATTTACACAACAATTTGTTTTTTGCTGTTTTTCTTCATAAGTTTAATGTGTGTGTGTTCTTATGTGTATGTATATATATATATATTTATATATACCCTAGGCTAACAACCCTAGGCTGTTTTTAATTATTTCTCATGCTGAATTTCATAGATAGAAAGGATGATGAAAAGGAGGAGGAAAAACTTCCCTGTCTGGACCGCTTCCTTGCTAAAAATACCAGTGAGGATAATGCATCATTTGAGCAGATAATGGATCTGGCAAAAGACAAGGAGAAACTGAAGCACGCCTGGTTATATGAAGGCAGAGGCTGAATTCAAACAGGTTGGTGTGTGCTGAGTATTTTTGACAGTATCAAAGTTTATGGATAAAATTCTTAGACTAAAATTGTCTTGATAAAACCAGTTGTTTTTCTTTTTGCTCTAAGCAACGGGGAGGGTGTTGTTGTTGTTTTTATTATTATTATTATCATTATTATTACCACTACGACTAAAATACTAAAGGGACTAGGAAATAAGAAACAGTAGTTCAATATTATTTAATATGGATTTTGTAGTTTTTCTCTGGCATATATATATTTAATCATATTGTGACATCACTCCCCCCACACAGCACTGTGACAGTGACACATGATCATGAAACATTCTTACAAGTTGCAACTGGGGCTGTAACACAAGTAGAATCACAAATGATCTATGGTTGGCATGAATCTCTTTGAGCTGCAGATCAGCTTTTATGACTAAAAATAAACAAAAAATTAAAAAACGGTGTGGATTATGAGTGCCTGGATGGGAAGTGGTAGTGTTCAGGGAACTTGAAAAACCTCTTCCATCTTTTAAGAAACCAGTATTGGAGTACTTGGCTTCCCTGCCAACAACAGTCCATATCAAACCAACAGGTGGTCCACCTCAGTGTACAGCAGAGGTAATAGGTTCAGGGTCCCGAGCTGTGGTGAAAATGCTTGGTGTGTTCTATGGAGAAGCGTGAGTCATCCTTACAGTGGGTGCATGAAATCACTTTTAAATCATGCTTGATTTAAGGGTGATGATCAAAACAGTGATGGGAAGGAGGCCATATGCAGACTGTGGTGACCCATAAGAAACAACATTAGGAGAAAATCCTTAGAAACTTACCTAAATTGATTGCAGATCTGCATTTTTTTTTTACCACATCTGGTTTAATTTATGTAGGCCTTATAGTCAGCAAATCAGGTATTATATGTCTTTATTGCACTCTTGTTTTGTTTTCTTGCACTTCTCTGAGTAACCGATTGCTGGTTTTTTTTTGTGTGTGTGTGGAAGTTTTCATTTAGGAGAACACAAATCCTTTGTTGTAAAAGTATTTTAGCAGGTTTCAACCCTCATGGTTTTTTGTTCTTTTACAATGGCATTGTATTGTTTTTGTGACTATTCAAACATTTGACCTGTTGAATGTTGTTCCTTGCTGTAAGTGTTATGATTTATAATTGGAAAATAGAAAACAAAGTAATATTTGCCTCCTCTTTTCTTTTTTAAAGCTGTGCTGATCAGAAAACTGATCCAATCCATGCCTTAAGAACAATTATGTGATCCAAACCATGAGTGATCTGTTACAGCCCTGGTTACAACTGTTTTGGATGATTTTCACTCCAGCTTCAAAGGCCCTTAAGCAATATTTTGGACAGTAATCATTTTAGCAAATAACCTGTTATGAATAATTGTTTTGAGCACTTATGTAATTTAAAGGGTGTATAGTCTACTCTTGCATCAAAACAACAACTGATGGTTAAAGGACTGCTTGATCTGGATCTGTCTGGTGGCAATCCATCGCTGATGCCAAAAAAGAAAAAAAAAAATCACTTCTGATCTTTTTCCAGCGCCACGAGGAGAACCTCTCTCTACCATCAGCTGAGAAGGCTGCTCTTGAATGTGTCAAAGCTGGGCTGGAGACTTGGGAGTACAAAGCAAAAAATGCCTTGATGTATTACCCAGAGGGTAAGATTGAACTTGGATGGCTGTATTTGCCCCCCCCCCCCCCAAATCTTTATCAAAGGCACCATGATTTATTTACTTATTCAACACGTCTTTCACTTTTATTTTCTATTAGGTGTTAAAGATGATGATGCTCTCTTTAAGAAACCAAGAGAGGTAGTCCACAAGAACACACGCTTTATAGGAGACCCATTCAGCAAAGCTCTCAACAAAAGCCAGATTCAACAGGCTGCAGCTCTCAATGCTCAGGTACATTTGCTACTTTGATACTGCATATAAAATTTCAAATGATTTTATTCAGATATGACAATCGGTTGCTATCTTTGGATGGCAGTCTGTTTCACAGCTGAATTACCCGAATTATGTTGCAAATGTATTGTGTTTTCATTTCAGTTTAAACAGGGTAAAGTGGGCCCTGATGGGAAAGAGCTTATCCCTCATGAATCCCCAACAGTGAACGGATATGGTTTTGAAAGAACGCCTTCACCTGCACCTGGTGAGTGAGTGTCGTAATCAGAAGTGCCACAGATCTGAACAATACATTTACAGCTGGCTAACTTGGTTTAAAAAAAGATTTAAACTTAATTTTACTGTCAACATGAAGGTCAGTTCAAGATTTCACTGGATAGACATAAATATGTTGTGAAAAAAATACCTCAGTTTTTATGGTAGATAATCAAACATAAAACATTTGTTTTGTCTTTTTTTATACTACCAAATCTGCAACTTGTGAAGAGCTTTTGTGGTTGCAGACAGTACATGAGGCAAAACAAGATCCTAAAGAGAGGTTTATCAGTTTCAAGTGATCTCCCATTACCTCTCTGCTTTACAGAATACAAAGTACTAATTAGGAAACTGCCTCTCACAAAGTGCTTATTGATTGAGTTCAAGTAAACTTGAGACAAAACATTCATACCATCCTGTATTAATGTGCTGGAGTGGTTTTCTCATGACACCACTTTCTGCTCTGTCTTAATTTGTGGCATCAGTCCTGCCACTGTGGAAAACGTATGTACAGGTGTGCCTTCAAGAATGCGTTGACTGAAGTCAATTTCGTTTCTTCTTTTGCGAGCACTGGTGTGGTTCAAGTAACAGCAGAGAAAGCACACCTTTTGGCAGATTATTATGTTTGTGTTACTGGTATGTTTGTAATTTATTTTCTAATCTTTTATTCCATCAGGTGTATCTGAGTCACCTCTGATGACCTGGGGTGAGATTGAGAGCACTCCATTTCGTTTGGATGGATCAGGCACTCCATACGTTGAGAGGAACCATGGGCCATCATTTAAGGTGATGGATATTCACTGTTAGAGTAATTGACAAGTCAGCTCCAGTTATTCAAGTTGTGAAATATTCACGGTAATTGTTGCTTCTAAGATTCCAGAACCAGGGAGGCGAGAGAGGCTGGGCTTGAAGATGGCCAATGAAGCTGCTGCTAAAAACCGTGCAAAGAAACAGGAGGCATTACGGAAAGTCACAGAGAACCTTGCAAGGTAAAGACACCCGACTTTGTTGTCTCTTGACTACATCTTATAACAACTCATGACATGCTTCAAATTATTTGCTTTTGATTTGAAATTAAATTCAAATTAAAGATTTTTTTTTTGGTTCATTTATAAATAAATTGCCACCTTGAACTAACCAAGCATCTACAATTTTTGTCATGCAGTCTTACCCCTAAAGGTCTTAGCCCAGCCCTCACGCCTGCCCTGCAGCGGCTGGTAAATCGAACATCCAGCAAATACACAGACAAAGCTCTGCGAGCAAGCTACACACCTTCGCCCTCACACAGAATAACAAGCTGCAAGTCTCCCTTCGGTGGCCCGGCCACTCCTTCAGGAACACCAACCCCCAACAAAACCAAGACGCCAAGCACTCAGGACGTTACGTCACTCACAGACAATCTGCTCCAACTTCCCAAGAGACGGAAAGCCTCAGACTTTTTCTAAGAAACTGCTCTCTACTGGGATTGTAGGAAAAAAGACTTATTATAACACACATGACATTGTTATTCATTTTCAGAGCAATGTTTCTGAAATTCAAAAGCACATCTTTTTATTTTTTTTATTTTTTTTGTTGGAGGACAAGAGAAGCAAAATGTACAGTGGAGGGAATAAATTGTAAGAATCTTACGTTTTAGTGCAGATGGGTTACTTTGTATTACTGTGAAATAGTGTGAATTATTTTTGTTTTGTATATGTTTTTTCTTTTTTTTATGTAATGATAATCATATAAAGTAATGGGATTATAAAAGCAGGCCCATCATCAATTCCTATGTCATATAAACTGCATCATGGCAAATTTTAACTTTCCAGCTGAATTCTTGAAGTTTTTGCCATTAGACATTTATTCAAAAAAACAATTGCTTCAAGTAGTTCAGTGTTGCAGTAAATGATCAATATTCCTTTATTTCCAGGCACTTTCTTTGAGTTCTGCATCATCGCATTGTCCATCTGTTTCCTAAAATTATTCACATTACATCTGACATTTTCCGACAAAAAAAAGTCTGGAGACATGAATACAATTGATTACTAGATGTATTTGTTACATGTGATTACCATAAATACCCTGATGTAACAAGCCATATTTTTATTTGCAACAAAAGGAGCTTGTTGAACACATCTGACAGATTTACAGCTTAACCTTATCAGGGGAGTTTTGGTTCATACTGTTTGCAGTGCAGCAGTTTCTTCCAGAAGAAAATCACACCTTTTGCTCACTTTTCTGCATTAGATTTTTTTTCCTGTAATTGTTGTTTATGAAGCTCTTCATTTTGAATATGGACATCCACAAGAACACCTAAAGAAGGCCACTTTTAAAACAATTCTATCATTCCCATCTTCAAACACGTCCCAGTAAAAAAATGTTAATAGCAACTTTAAGGTGTTTGCTGAAATGAATGAACTCTGAAAGTCAAAACTGTAACAAAAAAAAAAGCATTTTAACTCTTTGAAATAACCAGGATTTGGGAATTTATTAAATAAAACATATTAAGGTATTCATCCAAACCAGCACTTCTGACAAGCATAATCTTGATAACACTTGATTTTATCTTTTAATTCCTTTTAATTACGTTTTAATAATTAATGAACACATTGAAAGACCACCCACAGTGAAAGGTGAAAAAAACTGGATTAACCATTAAATCTAATAACTCACAGAACCAGATTTAGTCTGTAAATCTGTGCTGTGGTTATTGTGGAGACAGTGACAAGAAGGATGGATAATTCGTCTGACAAAACCTTTTTTAGTTCATGAATGTTGTCCAAAACCGACAGAAGCTTTTGTCCCAAACATCAACAGGGCTCAAACATTTATTAAATTCATAGCATATTTAATGTAAATTGAACACACAACCACAAATAAAACTACCACAAGTGTTGACAAGAGAGATGAAGGTTAAAAATAAATGATAAAAAGGAAGTAGTGTTCAGCAGTTGTTTCCCACTGTTTAAAATGGTTTTAAAATGTTCTTCCAGCCTAGTAGGACTTTATTCGGTTTTCCTGATGACAGGAGCTAGAAGGAGTGGTGGGTTTGTAGAATGACTGGATTAAACGATCATTTCAGTTTTTAACTCAATTTATTTGTAAAGTGCAAATTGCCAAAAACATTCCAGATAAAAAATCCATATAAACCAAATTATAAATCAAATTAAATCCCTGATTAATCAGCCTAACTAGGGAATTAAACAGACTGCATCAAATCTTCAGTTCAGTCCCTCATCATGAGCAAACATGAGGCTTCAGTCCTCCTCAGGTCCTGCCATATGTTAATTTTCTCCTTTCATAACCCTTCAGCTCTTGATTTCTGTGTTTTTCCTCGGCTATCTTTCTTTTCCTTAATTTTTTTTCTGATCCATCCAAACTTGCGGCATTGTACATTTTTACATAATGTACCTTTTTTTTCGGTGAACACAGAACAGTGCTACAGAAGCGTTGCTGAGCAGTTTCATTTAAATCTTTCAAATACTTCAAAGACTCTGGTGTTTTATTTTCTTTCTTCTTTTTTTTGCAAGTAAAGGATGTATTTTGTGATATTTCTCAATTCTTTGTTATTCTTATATGCATGCACAAATATTTGTGTACGTTCTACTGATTTGTACAAGTGTTTTGCTGTTACATTTGGTTTCTCTCTGTTGACTTAATTTAGTGATCAGTAGGACTCTCAGAGAGCCACCCAAATGTCTTGTTGTGGAATAAAAAACCCCACAGCTCTTTATAGATCACAACTGTTTTTATACATTTTTGTCAGCTTTCTGAATCTCTACATTCCTTCCTCATTGATCCAGTTAAACCCCTAGCATCTTTCCCTTGAAATTGGTTCATTCTAAAAGTACCAGCTTCCTAAAAAATAGAGTCATATAAAGTTTGTTCTTCACATGGAAAAACTGGTGAGTTCTTGTAATCACAACATCTTTGACAGAACCAATGAGTAAGGATTATAGACATTCAGAAAGCTGGAAGAAACAGTTGTAAAGATATACAAAGCAGGAAAAGGTTAATCATTTCACAAGACTTACTGTTCTCGACTTAAGGAACTTGTCAGTAACTTGTTAATAAACTTGTCACACTTTATCAGTCTTAGAAATAAAATACATTTTAAGAGATTTCTTTTTTAAACTGCTGTGACATTTGGCTCACAATACCTAATGGATTACATAATTAAACGTTACACCGTGGTAGCCAGTTATTATAATAATGCTCTTCACCTTATAGAGTTCAGCGGGCACGCACGCACACCTTCTAAGCTCCGCCCCGACGGCACGTTCAGCTGACGGCCGCCTGTGTTGGATGTTTGGAATTGTTGTGATGGGAGGCCGCGGCCATCTTGGATGAGCGTCGCTCCGCAGCAGCAGCTCCAGCAGCGGAGGACCGACGCCGTTAACGTTGGAGCCAGCCAGCTAACGTTAGCACCTCGGCCAGATTAACCACAATCCGCGTCGCTGCGTAATGCGACTATGCTCCGTAGACTTCGTTTTGTTTCGTCAATCGACGGTTTAGGTGCGTGAAAATGGGTAGAAATCGTGTTGAGTGTCTATCGTTATAATTGCAGTGAGGGCGGCGGCAGTGCAGATCCTCGGTATATTTTAAAATTTCTGGATAGAGGAGTTACTATGAATGGAGGATAAATGTTGCCGAAGGCTGACAGCAGCAGTTTCGTCCTCTTCTCTCTTTTCTTCGTCCTCACGCTAACGGACCCACCACGGACAGGTAAATGAAGGCCAGTTGTTTATCCTGTACACACATTCCCGTGGGCTCAATTTTGAAAGTGGGAGAAACCGATTAGAGGTCTGAGCGTCGCAGAGGCCCTTCAGGGAAGCCAGGGACTGTGGTGGTTTTAAACCGCGCTCCTGGTGTCAGTGGTCAGTCTATTGGACTACCTTGCTCTAGGCACTGTTGCTGTATTTTCTTCTAAAAGTACGCCCACAAAAGCAGCTAGGATACAAGCATAATTTAATTGGAATTTTGTTGATTTTGTCCCGACAGTAGCATAGTTTTCTTTTTCTTTAAATTAAAAATTATCCAATTTAGCGCCGTTGCTTAGAATTAGTCTGTTAGCTAAATTAGATTTATTAATACAGTTGAAAAGTTATGGAAGTGAAACAGTTCTCCCTTCATTAAAAAATTGCATCTTAATTCATTTACGGTAAATCAAATAACTTTTTTTTTTTTTATTGCATTTAGTTCTCCCTGCACATCGTGGTTGGTCACCTTCAACCCCGAAGCTCTATTTTAAACTGCATTTAAGAGATTTATGTGCTCCATCACTAAATATACTTTGCAGTGATTACCAGACAAAGATCCAGTGTTTAATCCAGTGTATAATAGTCATAGTACTTGTCAATTATGATTTTCTAAGATAAGAAGGGTCTTCACAAAGCATAGCATTTTAAAACCCACAGAAACTGTAAGCATTTCCTCAAAAACACTTATCTGCTTCCAGCACAGCACTAACATGCTACCATTGTCTGTTTGTGAACAGGAACTGTTTTATGAACCAAACAAGGAAATGATTATAGGTCATTTGTCTCAACTAAGAGCTGCTTAAATTTCTGCTTTGAATGGAAGTTTGTTTTTCTTTCTTTCATTCATTTCTAAGCAGCGAAAGGACAAATGCATCTTCCTTTAGGCCTGGTCTTGTGATTCTGCCAATTGTGTGGATTAACGAAAGGTTATCAGTTCAGCTCATGGATAAATGTGTTATTGTTTGGCAAATAACAATGTGAAAATTTCAAAGAGCGATTTTATAATTTGCTCAGGTATTCAGGAGTCAATGCAATGCCTTTGATTCATATAGTTTTATTGAGAAACCTGAAAATTAAGGTTATCTTTTTCTGCACATATCAGCCTTGTGCGTAGTAATTGCCAGGGCTTCACTCCTTGCATGTTTTGAAACCTCTGCTGGTTGTTTGGGTGATGATATTTTGCACCGGTTGCGTCACAGGGTGTGTTTTTTTTGGCTTCCTAAAGCTTGATAGTCACTTGACCTAGACTTTTAACATGGAAAATAAGTTTTCTGTAATACAAATTTATAGTAATGGTTGAGCCATCCTAGAGAGTCTTGCGGAACTATAGACCCATCCATTCATCATTCGTGCCTACTTTTTCCTCTTCAGGGTCACTGGGGTCTGCTGGGGTCCTGTTGTCTTCAGTTCAATGGCAGGGGTCATAAATTAACATTATAATAAAGTCATTCTACAGAGACTTCTCACAATAATCCTTTTAAGTTTCAACTTTTATACAGCGATACCTCTGTTGTCATATTTCAAAGTGTTTACCAGTCAACCTAGGCAAAATTAAAATGTCAAAAAAGCTGAATGTAGCTTGGGTTTATATTGCATTTGTACACACACTGGAGGTGTGTGTGTTGTTTTTTTGTTGTTTTTTTTTTTTTGTAAAAATGTGAATCAGTTTTTTTGGCTAAGTGACACTTGCAAACAAATAGTGCAACTACACGGGTTTCTCATGCATTTATTCCATAATTCACAAAGCTGTTAATCTATGTTACAGATTTGGCTCAGTGTTTATGTGCTTGCCCTGTACTTGTCTCAGTTTACTTCCACTATATAGAGATGGGGTTTTAGCATTAAACAGCAGGTGAGCAGATCCCTCTCATTCTTAATTTGATTGTACTAATTCAATAGGGGTTTTGAATAGGCTTAAGAGATTCAACACAGACAATAATAGCAGCCTATTTGAACATAGTGAGCAGAGCCTGACTGAACTAAACATGCCCAAGACAGTCATCAATTTGAGCAAGCAGTCAGCTGAACTTTGTTGATTGTCTGCGAAGCTCTGTGAATGACCTGAATTACACTCATGGCTTGTTTGGTGCAGAAAATTGGAGGTCCTCCATCTTTTACTGTGTGCCGTTAAACAAAAACCAGTCTGTCTTTTATAAGGCCGCACAAATCATTCCTCTGATGATTACAATATTTATAAAGTAGTTCTTTGAAAAACAACTTGTTGATAACACTTTTATGATTGTGTGAGCTTATTCTGGCAGCTACAGAATACAGATTTAAACTGAGCATCGGCCACATATAAAGCTATTCTATGGCTCTGCTTTTCTTGCTCTGTGGGGTAAGTAAGGAGTTTTCAGATGTGTTGTTAGCTCCTGGATACTATCAGACAGCCCTGACCTCCTACATATCTCTGGCTGCAAACACGACGACGACTTTGCCATTCAGTAAGAACTCTGTGACCTGAATGGTTGAGCGGTTGAAAAACGAAGGATGAACGTTCATCAGCCGTTTTTCAGAAGCACACACAGCAAGTTAAAAGGAAAGATGTGATGTATTCAACCTCACCAGCACTGCTGATGTCTGGGATGCTTTACTCTGAAATAACACGACATTAAAGACTTATGTTAACTTCTTGACAGAATTTTCTCTGGATTTCATTTTTGTTTAATTGTTGAATTAGTTCCGCTCAAAAACTCTTTGTGCCTTTGAACTATTCAAAAATCCTTGCCATAGGGCCATGCAGTGTTTTCCTCTCTGAAAACTGTCTCAGTTTGGTTAGTTTATGAAGGAAATTGACCTACAGTGCTTTCATCTACACAATGTAGGGAACAGTGATGATTTTTAAATGTGAGGTTGTGACACAGTGAAAATGATTGCTCAAACCCACTCACTGGTTTTAAAAGCTAATCTCTGAATGTTGAATCATCAGTGGTTGGCGACAGTCTCGTCTCTACACAAGGCCACTTCACTGTGCCGCTAACAACGCTTCAGTTGGACTAGTTGGGGACAACCTTGTAGTCTTTTTTTCCCTCCTGTTGGTTAGATGAAAGATGCTAAAGCACCATTTTCCTTTTCAAGACAGCCAGTGTTTAATCTCTTGTAAACTTGTGGAGTTGCATAATAAAAATACAAAATTAGTGAGAGAAATATCTTTGGTATTTGGTTTTTATTCTGCTTTCCCGTCAGTCATGGGAGTTTTGGGCTAGCGGATAAGTGGTTCTTTATAATGTACCACTTGTGCAAGAAAAGAAAATTTGTAATGACGTTTTCATCAACAGAGCCATATCAAAGTTTAGCATTTTGTTGGTTTTGAGTTTTTTTGGTTTATTTTCTGGAATGAAGGGGTATTCTTGGTTTTCCTTATTGAGAAATCAGTTTTTCTGATTATGCCAACGTCACTTGAACATAACATTCACTGCCGGTTATTCGGGGTTCAGTGGGAGCGAGGCACTTCGGGGGTAGACAAAAGTATATGTTATCGGGGCTATTCGTTATGATATCGGTATGACGATAACTATCGAGCCGATAATTATCGTGCACCCCTAGTTCTTAACTATTGGAGTAAGTTTCCCTTCTGTTTTGGAACCGCAGCACAGGACTAGAGCCAGCTTTAGTTGTTTGCATTCTCAAAATGCTGCAGCTATTTTGTCACAGTATGTAATTTTTAAGGGGAGAATATTGATCTCATACTTGAATCATGTTGTGTGTTCAACATGATTGAGTCTACTTAAAATTTTGTTCCAATGTTTTCAAAGTGGTGATGTCACGCTAGGAGTTCAGGAGTTCAACAAAGGTGCCGTATACAACAGTCCATGTAATCGCCTCTTATTGTTATGTGTTCCTATGAGCTGAGTGTGAGATAAAAATGCATTTTAGGGTATACCAGAAGATGAAGGTACAAAATATTAATTTCCAGTTTGTTCTGAAGTAAATTGTGGAGGGCAGTGTTAAACACATTTTCATCTCACTTTAACATTTTTTTAGGTCATTGCTTCTGTGTGTCTGAAACAGTCTGCTTGCTTGTGTCTGTTTTTAGATATGCAAACATATTTTACTTGTTAAAGTAGGCTATTAATTGACATTTAAAAACTAAAATTGATGCCAAATTTGTCAAAAGGGGGTTAAAATATAAATAAAATCTGCAATTAGACACAGACCAAAGTCTCAAGTGGATTCTTTGTTCAAGTTTTCAGATTCCTTGGTCATGTATTTTCATCCTCTCATTGCCCATCGGTTAAAAAACAAAGTGTCACCCCGGGCCCTTCCATTCATTTTATGTGTATATATGCTACCCATTTAGTTTGCTTCACATTGTATTATACGCTCCATTAAAATCATTAAGTCTAAATGCACCTTTTGTGTCTGAGCAGACTCTTTGAACCTTGATGTAAAACAGCACAGAGGACTTGTGTCATTTTTAAAACTTGGGCTCTCTATAAGCAGTGGACGTTAAGTCAGTTTTTACAATACTGTCTAAACTTTCCTTTTGTTTGGTCTCTTCGTCGGTCAGGCCTAATTTATCTCCCTTCTGTCAAAGCACAAACCTTGTGTCATTTCCAGTTTTAGGGTACAGATGGCCTGACCTCTTCCTCAAAACATGTGACCGAAATTTTTTTTTTTTTTTAATCAATCCCTTGATTTCTACCAGTGGCACAGTGCAGCTGAGGTCCATCATCTAGTCCTGTTTTTTTTTTTTATATATCACCATGAAACGTCAGCAGTTAAATCAAGCTAAAACAGGAGAACAGCCCCCTAGCAACACGATGTTTCCTCAATTTGTTTGCTTAATAAGTTACTGTCGTCGCCTAATGATGTCAGTGTTGTCATGACTCCTATTACACAAGCTTGAATCTGTTCCCTGTTTTGAAGCAGTGTTGTGGGTCACTGGTAGAACTCTTGCCTACCTCGAGGGAGGCCTGGGTTCAATAATCATTGGGATCAGGAAGAGAATTAGTGCCAAATCAGTCATACAGGTTACATTAAACTGCTGTGGCAAACCCTAACAGGAGCAGTTGAAAAGAAAGTTAGAGGTTCATGTTCAGCTTATGTTTTGGTTGAAATCCCTGAAACTCAGTTTATACACAAGAATAAAGCCAGTTCTCTTGTAGTCACAAAGCCCTCTAATCAAAAAAGTCAAATCAAAAGGTTCTTGTTTCCCATCATATATTGCTAGGATTTTCAGGCAGATGCATTATGTTATACAGTCATGGAAAAAATTATTAGACCACCGTTGTTTTCTTCAGTTTCTTGTTCATTTTAATGCCTGGTACAAATAAAGGTACATTTGTTTGGACAAACATAACGATAACCACAAAGATTGCTCATAAGAGTTTTATTTAAGAGCTGATATCTTACCATTTTCCATGGTTTTCTTGATTATAACCTAAATCACTTAAGTTTTTACATCAATAGCTATGGCATTGTACTGCCAAAAACACTGTTTTTATGCATTCAGTGTTTTCTTTTCTGTCTGTTTTAGTCACATGATGACGTTTAGTGGTACCAGGTATTAAAATGAACAAGAAAGTGAAGAAAAAATGGTGGTCTAATAATTTTTTCCATGACTGTAGAAAGCAGCAGTCTTAAATGCAGTTTCTGTAAAGCATGCCTGTTTTCTTACTTACTTTGGTCTTTATATGGTCTTGTTAATTATAAGAAATTGGTAGGTTTCTTCAAAATAAGAACTGTAAATGCCAAGCTGGACTCGAGTTTTGTTTATCTAATAATTTTAATAAACATTACATTTCATATGCAGAAAAATATGTACACGTCAATTATTTTATCCTATGTGAATTTCGAAATTGTGACCCCTTTTTGAAAGCTTATAAAAAAAATTATTCCCATAAATATATGCCTGAATTACTGATGGCCCTGAATAGTGGATTTGAAATCTATGCTCTTAATGTCATCCATTGTTTTGATAGACAAACAGGCATGATAACGGCTGTCCCTGGAGACCAATGGATGTGTGTGTCTCAGTTCACTTCAGTTAGGATGATGTCTGCTGAGGACTCTTAATACACATTTTGGCAGTGTTCTTGTTATCTTTTGATAACAGTTTTACTTTTTTCCTTAAGTTTTTTTTTTCTTTTTTCAATCTGTATATAAAGCTACATCATTATTAAGCACAGCCAAAAATAGCATTAGCTTTGTTGAATTAAACACTGTGTTGCTGTGGAAACTTACCCCAGTTGTGTTGCGGTTATCAAAAATGGCGCACTCACAGTGGATACAATGAGTACTTCAGTTTTAATTCAAACATGGCATCCTTTTTTATATTAAATATTGACAGTGCTGTGCAGCCTGTTAAAGCAATTACTGCTGTTGACAATGAAAACAGGATACGTTGGCTGAAGTCGGATATCCCTTAGTTTAAAAATATGTTTGGGGATGTTAGAAATATTTGAGCAGTCCATCTGGTCGTTTTAAAATCCCAAAAGAAAATGACCCAGTACTTTGTCTCTTGTAAAACCAAAATTAATAAATTACATCTGTTTTTGGGGAAATCAGTCTGTCCTGAATGACCTTGAAACTTGTCAAGGCTATTTTTCTACCTATACCCTCTTTAGTGTTTCAATTTCGTTTGAGCAGTAGCGGCTGTAGTACAATAACAGGATGTTGTAATCGCCATCAAAGTAAATATTAAGGCTCTGCAATGGCCATAACTGAAAGTCTATTTTTTGTGGGGTCACCTGAAATGTTTGGTACATAGGTGAAGCCTTAAAATAGCTCAAACCCATTCTGAGTGCCTAACCCATGACAGGGATGTGTTTCAGCCCTGAAAATATGACCAGAAGGTTCTTATTGTGGAGCCATTGATGATAATGGAGATGAGCAGCCAACCGCCGAGGCCCTGTAAAATGACCCCAGACCCCACTAATGGCAACCCACCTTTAGAGTGGTTAACGGCACCAGTACTTGATAATCTACGAGACATGAAGCTGTACAGCTTCAACATTTCAGTTGTTAATCACTCAAGCTTTGATCTGTTGAGTCTCCAGTTAAACTTTGTGACAAACAGTTTAGTCATTTTATTGTTTCTATTTGTTTCAGGTCCACGGCTAGCTCTGGCAAGATTATTGTCAGGTAAGCGAGCAGATTGCTTTCTTAGTGTAGATATCATTTTGTTAGAATATACCAGCAGCTTCTGAGAACCCCCCCTTATTCAAAAAAATCAAAGTCTCCGGTTGCTCTGTAACTTAAATATTGCATTTAGAAGTATAACACAGTAAAGATGTGTCCCCTGATACTCTGAGTATTTTTTTTTAACAATTTTTTGTCAAAGCAAAATTAAGTTATTTTATTCATAAAAACAGAAATAGATTTTTCTCTCCTTTGATAAAATACTTGTCGAGCTCCCTGATGGACCTGTTGTTGTTACACCACATGAGAAACCGTTTGTGTTTAACGTATGTGGTGCGTTCTAAATGAACGAAATACAGATGTCAAGCATGGGCCAGCTGTAGGCCTACGGCTAATGTTGTTTCCATATATCTTCATAACTGGAGTGAATTTAACAACATATCTACAAAAGTAGTGCCTTTTTATTTTCCTCGGTTTGATCTTATAGATTGTAATAAATTGCTCTTTGAAAAAGATTGCATCAACATCCAGCTATTAATGAAAAGAAGTTGCTTTCAGACAAGATTACACTTGTCTGCAGATTTGTGACTAACAAAATGTTCTCCATTTGGTTTATCTACATCTCTGGCATGAACTCAACTGCGGCTGGTGACTGAATATGTCTAGATTTGTTATATCTTTCACTTCCTCTGCTGCCCGAGTATATTAAATAAGTGAGTGAGCAGATAAGGTGTGTGTGTGTAAGAGAGACAGAGAGAACATACTATATACACATACACGTATACACACGCCCAGGTTAATATATTAAAACATTTATATTGTATTGTTCAGATGTTGCTGTTCCAGTTTATCCTACTGGTTATAGTGGTAGTGCTGGTGTTCAGTTCACATATGTTTGTTATCAAAAGCAACATTAACAATGGGTTTATGTTTTTTTTTTCCATGCCCCAGATTTCCACTTCATCACCACCTAAGATTTCATTAACCTCCTTTAAAGCTCTTCAAGTTTTCCTCTGCTTGAAAAAAGGTCTTAATAATGCGTACATTTGACCACACAAGTTCTTTTGTTGTGTTTCAGAGCAGCGCTGTGGCCCCGGGCAGTTTGCCTGCCGCAGTGGGAACATGCAGTGTATCCCAATAACCTGGCAATGTGACGGCTGGACGGCATGTGAGGACAAGAGTGATGAACTGGAATGTCCCTGTGAGTATCTCACTGAAGCCCCTTCACAACCATGATGTTGCCCTAACACCTGTAACACCTGATTTATTTGATTTTTTTTTTTCTTTCTGGAAAGAGTGAGGACACAAGGGACATTTTTTTACACATGGATGATCAAATCTAGGCTGAGCTGCCTTAGGTAACAAGATTCAGTGTAACTACAATGCCTTGAGATTGTACCAATATATCACCAAAGCATATTGGTCTATAAAACATATGTACAGTTTTACAACTCAAATAAATCTGACCAGAATAGAAGCATTTTATAAATACAATTTTTTGACATTTTTTTTTGTTATTGAGCTGCTGGACATAAAGCTTGCATTTGTAGTGTGTGTTTAATTCCAATAAACCTTCCAACCCCTAAAACAGATTTAAATTCATCTGACTTCCCTTTAACAAGTGACTCAGTTGTGGTTTTGAATCTGCAGTTACAGAAAAATCCTCTTCAGTTCACCACAGTGATTCAACATGCAGAACTACTGCGTCTAGACTGACGGTTTGAGACCTCAAGAGGAGGAAGAGCTAAACTCTTAGTGGCTGCACATGTGTATCTGCTTTTGTTTAGTCTGTTGATCTCTTCAACAGTATATAAATATTGTAGTGCTCAGCCTATGACCAAAATCCTTTTGTTCTCCCCCTAAATCCAGAAGACCCAGATCTCTCACACACATAATGGGAATTAGTGAAAGGATTGAGTCTGGCGTGTGACCTCCATAGAGGAGTAGCTGTCCATGCTTTCATTTAGCACTATAAGCCTATAACTGATTGAGGATTTATACTGGACTCTTCATTCCTTAATAAAGTAAAATTTAAAAGGACATGTAAAAATACTCATTGTTAAAGAACAAATTCAATTTTTTGCTGTACAAACACATGGTATGCACAGGAGTAAATCTGCTGATTATCAGTCAGCTACCAAGGTTGAAGCTAAGGATAATGTGCATAGAGAATTGTTTTTTTTCTCTTTAAGAGAAATGACAAAGTCATGGATATCAGTTGTATTATTTGAGATTTTTCTCTTTGTGGAATGATAAAAGGGAAGTAGTCTGTCTCCGTGATACCAGAAAAAATAAAATATGAAGGAACTTCTCTTCTCTGGACCTAACCGAAAAGAAGAATATAGTAATTGGCAGAAGTGTATTTGGGAAGTTAAGAAGCAGAACTGTCTTGTTAGAGGTAGCAAATATACTGTATCAGTGGGACATGCTGAGAGGGAGGGAATAAACTAGAAATATTGTAAAGAAATTAACTTTTTTGGGTTGTCTGAATCCATATTGCTCCAGTTTCTTGTACTGGAGTGTACTGGAGTACAGTTACACTTCATTTCTTAAAAACTGAAACACTTTAGCCTACCAAGTTTCTATAACCCATGATTCCTTCTTATATTGCTCTCCTCTCAACAGTTATAGTCTCAATGACTCCAGTGCAACAAAAGAATATCATTTCAGTTTATCTGCTGGTTGTCTGAAATCACCTGTAAACAATCAGTAGTTCTTTTTCAGGAGATGAGTAATAATACATACCAGCCTTGTCCTTTTGAAAAATGTTGTAATTTATCTGTGGGAAGTTCCCCTGTCTTGCACTGGTTTTCCACCATTTGTGCAACCCTGAGTTCTCTATGTAAATGGAGGTGTCCTGTTGTGGCTGTCACAGAGACGTGGTCAGCAAACTGTTTTTGTGCTGTTGGTCATCATGAATGTGAGGACTCAAGGTCAATTGCCTTTCTAAAAAAGATAGTTGGTGTTATTAACTTTGAAGAAGAAAAAAAATCCCTTTATGGTACCAACTTCCTTTATCTTGTTAAAAGTACAGTGCAAACCACTTGAGCCTTAAAAAAAAATAAGAGTCTTTAAAGGGATGTTGACTCATATGACTTATTAATTATATGGCTCGTTTGATTAACATTGACTGCATGGATGTGACTCAAGCCGTCTCTGTTTTTATAATATCAGAGAAAAATCCTCCCTCTTTACAGTGCATTTTGGGTAGTAGTTACATCAAGTTGACTGGAGCAGTTCTAGTCTCTGGACTCTGGCGGGATGAATATGAAAGTTTGAATCTGAACACGGCACAGTGAAACATTTCAAAATTTGCACCATCAGGAAAACAGCAGAGGGGTGGGAACTAAAATCAGGTGTTTCTGCAGTAGCTGCCTTGCAGTGATAGCTTCTGAGTGTGTTGACCGTATAAAGATCTGCTCTCTGTCATCAGCTGCTCGGGGTGAAAATAGTGAAGCAGTCCGAGGGGAGCCAGGCTTGACTTGAGGACAGTTTCACACTGCCTAGTGCAAGGATTCAAGGGACTGTTAAATGCTGTTTCCAACTATTCATTTGTGATTCAATTTTGGTTCAGTTTGAACTTTGCACAGTGTTCAACATTTGCGCTGCTGGTAATAGTTTTAAGTTTGATGAAAAATAACCGACTGACTGGGGGTTTTGTGGAAATCAGTCAGATTAGGTCACTGCTCGTGTACAAGGGTGTGCTACTAAGGACCTGAAGTAACTGACTAGTCTGTAGTTGTGCACACCACAGAAAGTTGTTTTTCTGCATTTCATTGATGAGACTTTTTTGTGACTGTTCAAATTAAAGCAGGGCTGCCTTTAATTTGAATAAATCATTTAGCTCTACTTAGAAGCAGTGAGGGACAAATGGAGATGTTGATTTATTATAGGCCTCTGTTTTAGCAAGCTAACAACAACGGGCCCTCTGCTGTTAGCTCTGGGTGATAAAGGAATCAAATGAATGAGGGAAGATGTGATGAAAGCACATCTTTAGGGAGCTTTCTTTGCACCTTGTCTTTATTTAAGGAAACTGTGAGGACGTGCTTTTTTGCTTTTTTAACTTGTTGCCTTTGAACTGGAAACTATAACCAAAATCAGTCCAATGCAGCAATGAATCATCATTTTTATTGTTGGCTGATAAAAGTTGTAACGTTACCAAAATTGTAATTCTCGAGCATGGCCTGTTGATGTCGTCATCAACCCAGAATGCACTGCATTCATGAAGCAATGGTTTGCTTCATAATTTGTATTTTTTGGAAGATTAAAAAAATAGTAAATACATCAAAACAGAACGTATTACGGACTTCCCTTCTTATTTGGAGTTGGAGAAAAAGGTGTATTTCACAATGCTTTAAAAAAAATAACTGAAGATGTGGTTTGTCATATGGCTGTGTCTGTGTTTGCTGTCAGACCATCAGGAGCTATTTGAATTTTCCCCTCTGTCATTAACATTTTTTTGCACAAAATGAAGGAGGAGATCCGGTACTTGAGTAGAATATTATCCAGATACTCGTGTTAAAATTTAAAATGTTTCTAGATTGGTTATTATGCTGTGTATAGATAATACTGGGATTTATTTGCTTGGTCCAGATTTTATTCTGTGAGCTTCCAGTCATTCCTAAGAGCATCAAGTGTTCACAGTTAGCAATGTTTTGCCTTTCTGTCTATTATCAAATCTGTATTGGCTTCCTTGATCTTTTTTTGACTCAGAAATTGATGTTATATATGTATGAATAAAATAATTTAATAATATGCATCAGGACTAAATTCAGATAAGTGACACCCAAACATTTTTTTCTTTTCTTTTTTTTCAGCTATAAAGGAGGAAAGGTTTCGTTTTGGGAATGGATACGAACAGGTTGAAGATGTCATCGGTGTGGCTCAGCCAGTGCGCTTTAACAGTGAGCATTTCACCTCTTTAAGCAGATTGCATATGCAGCTTTATCCACCACATCAGTCACAAAATTCTGTATCTGTCTGCAGAAAAATGTCCTAGTGGGTGGCACCACTATGAGAAGACAGCCAGCTGCTACAAAGTGTACCTGAGGAATGAGAACTACTGGCAGGCTGTGGATACATGCCAGAAAGTCAATGGCTCCCTGGCCACATTTGTAACCAATGAAGAGCTACAGTTCATCCTGAAGATAGAGGTGGATTTTGATGAGAAAGTCTGTGAGAGCAGAGACCAGTGCAAGTGAGTATTTTGCTTTGCTGCTTTCCTTTTTATGTGGCCTTTACTCACACAAAGTAACTGGGTGAACATATATGTTGGAACCGGGTCTTTTATGTTCATTTACAGAGATGGATCATGCTTAAACTGGTACTTTGCCCTTGCTGGCCTACTTTAATTTGTATGATATGAATGTGAGCAGGTTCTGTCAGAGGTTGGGGAGTTAATGGTGCTCAGTTACATGTTCAGGCCATCTAGTGGTCAAAGTTGGTCAATTCATAAAACATTACATTTGATACTGTAAATGTTAACACAGCAATATACCTTCTTTTTTTCTGTCATGTTTTTGCAGGTTTTGGGTGGGCTATCAGTATGTGATTACCAATAAAAGCCATTCTCTGGAAGGCCGCTGGGAAGTGGCTTACAAAGGTAGTAAATATTAGACTTGTCAACAACTCTATACTGCTGTCTCTTCTCTGTACTTTTAGCATGTTAATGATTCTGTTGTTGGTGTTATTTCTCAACAGGATCCATGCAGGTGTTTTTGCCACCTGAGGGTCTGGCAAAACTTGGGGAGATGTCTCCCTCTCAGGACAACATCTTCTGTGCCCAACTGCAGCGCTTTCAGATGAAGGACATGAATGAACGAGGCCTGCACAGCTGGCATGCCGAGAACTGCTACAAGAAGTTCCCATTCCTGTGCAAGAGGAGTACGTCCTCATTTGGTATTTGCAAACTCATAAATGTCAAAGCAGCTTCATGTGCTTGTTTTGGACAATGTCTTGATGTTGCATTCCCCCCCCCCCCCCCCCCCCCCCGCAGGGCAAACATGTGTTGACATAAAAGACAATGTAGTCAATGAGGGCTACTACTTCACCCCCAAAGGAGACGATCCATGTCTGAGCTGCACATGTCATGACGGTGAACCGGAGATGTGTGTGGCCGCGCTGTGCGAGCGGCCGCAGGGCTGCCAGCATTTCCGCAAAGATCCCAAAGAGTGCTGCAAATTCACCTGCCTAGATCCAGGTATTACTGTGGTGCATCTCACTCACTGTGTGTGAGTGAGACAGCAGTATAGAGTTGCATATTTATTTTCAAAATTATACTTCCAACTACATATTTTTAGATGTTTGAGGAAATTCTGCACCCAGCTTGTAATAACTGTGGTACAGGTAAGGTCAGCTAAGAGGACTTTGTTGCAACAGAATGTACAACTTTATTTTGCATCTTTTCTGCCTCCATCAGATGGAAACAGTCTGTTTGACTCGATGGCAAGTGGGATGAGACTGATTGTCAGCTGCATCTCGTCCTTCCTCATCCTCTCTCTGCTGCTCTTCATGGTGCACAGGCTCCGTCAGAGAAGACGTGAACGGATCGAAACACTGATAGGAGGCAACTGTGAGCATGGCGCCTGTCAGACAAACACACTACACTCTCAGTGATCACTACCATTAATAGTTTGAGTGCAGCTCATGTTTTTGATTTTATATGATTCTGAAATAGTGCATTGAATAAACAGTGTATCTTTTGTTGTCTTAAACAGTAAAGGTTAAAGAAACGTAATATTGAGGAACACGTGTACGCCATAACCCTCTATTCTGGCCTTTCACACATTCTTCTACACTTGTGTTCATTTGCCCAGTGCACCACTTTAATCTTGGAAGACGAGTCCCGGGCTTTGACTACGGCCCAGATGCCTTTGGTACCGGTCTCACCCCCCTACATCTGTCTGATGATGGAGAGGGAGGCGCTTTTCATTTCCAAGAGCCTCCTCCCCCATATGCAGCCTACAAATACCCCGACATCCAGCACCCAGACGACCCCCCACCTCCATACGAAGCCTCCATTAACCCTGACAGTTTTCTTTATGTGGATCTTGGTTAGTGCACATTTTCTTTCCTCTTGTCTTTTTTTATTTTTTTGAGAAACTCTTGAGCTCTAAAAGCTCATCTTTCTGCTCTTTGTTGTTGCCTTCAGGACACAGCGTTGTTTCCATGGTGCAGAGCCAGATGAACACCATGGGAGACGGGCTCCAAGCCGATATTCCCAACACCTCTGGTCCCGTGCCAAATTCAGCACCGTCCTCTCAGGAGAGGGAGGACTCCATAGATAGCAGCACCCTCTTGGTGGGACCTGACACGCCAACAGATGGCCACGCCCCCACTGCAATGCCTCCAGACTGCACCTCCTCCCTCAGCACTGTGGTATAGGATCTCAGAGGGCAAACTGCAGGGAGCTGCATCCGGATATTACCTGCTGGTTGGGGAGGACATAAGTGTCCTGATGGAGGACACAGCTGACGGTTGTCATTTATGCTGACTACAGGGAGGTTACTTCCAATTTGTACAAACATATCAGAAGGTGGAGCAGCTGTTTTCTTTGAGGTGTTACAGCAACAACAAGATGCTTTCTTTCTGAAAACATCTGTTCTTCAAAGTGTTGTTGTTGTTTTTTTTTCTTTTTTGTTGTTGTTTTTAAGACACTGGCACCTGAAGAAGCACAGAAGACTGATTCTGTACAGAGGAAAAAACGGTCCATTCAGGCTGACATAGCTGCACTTTCACTGTTGGCGCTGATTTAGCACGGCTCAAAAGTGGCCTGATTGGTCAAACCACCCTGCTGTAAATACTCCCACAGGTCCATGCTCATCAAAACTGTAATACCTGTGTGTCTCAGTCCAGCACAGCGCAAATGATGACAGTAATCCCAGCTCTTTTTTGCTTGTTTTCTTTCTTTGCATCGTACTTTGAAAGTGATGCATCTGTATTGAACTCCAGGCTACAACGACATACACATGTCTGCAGCAGAATAAGTCCACAACCCAGTTTCTGTTTTCTCCAGATAAAATCCTGCCCCTCGCCCCATTTTTATGATCTGATACACGAAGCTGTCTTCCAGATTTATAGCACGTATTTGCAGAACAAAATATTTTGTAGATGACGGGTTAACATTGCAAAGAAGGTACGATTAGTTTCATGCTGTTGGGTTTTTACCGGGCAATGATGACAAAGCTTTAGGTATCAGAAGATTGTTGTGATACAGACAAATATTAGCTTGGTATTGTTTTATTTGATGATAATTTATGACGGAAAATTGTACTCTTGTTTTTTTTTTTTTTTTTTTGTTTTTTTTTTTTTTTTTTTTTGGATTGTCGGATAGATATAGGCTGATTTCACTGTTGATCAAAGAAGAGATGATTTTTCAAGTGTAAGAAGATTAGGGGAAAATATTCTGTCTTCAAATCTGAAAAAGAAAAGCTCTGTTTAAAGTAATTTAAGTCATGAGATCATGCAGGTTATGTCCTTGTTGCTTTAACATTAACAGGATGATTGCCACTGAACCGTTTCAAAACTGTTTTGCACAGTCATCCCTTCATTAAATTTTGTCTTCATTTGTGAGGATCAGTCATCCTTGATGCCTGCCTGCACGACATGTTTTTTTTATTCTCCCTCCTCCCACGCCCGCTCCACCTGACCCAGTTCACCTGTAATCTAAGATATGTGATGATAAATGATAAATTGTTTCCACACACTGATGGAGAGAACGCTGCTGATCATAGCTGCAAGTTTCTTCCTGGTTTGTTATTGATGGATCTGTTGCTTGTTTCTCAGCGGGATCCAGTTTTTTAAAAGGCAAAAAAAAAAAAAAAAATGTTATTAAAGATGAGCACAGACTGTACACATGGAACAACCGGACGACAACTGTTGAGAGAAGTGAGATTGTCGGAGCGGAAGAGCTCCTCTACCACCAGCATCCCAACCAATCTTTCATGATCTGCCTCCAAACACAGTTGAAAACGTGTCTGACTGCACATCTCTTGTTTGAATGTACTGAATGTATAACACTTTTTTTTCTTTTAATAAGTGCTTATCTTTGAGCTCCCTTTTTTTTCTTCATTTTTGCTTTGACAATCCACACTGGATTATCCAAAAAACAAAATCATCAAGATCTCACAAATTGTTGCATGTGTGTTGAAAAGAAGGTGTAATGATTTTTTTTTCTTTTTTTCTTCTGCACCAGGTTTGCCTAAGTTTTATTTTTCAACCTGCTTTATGGACCTTTTGGTGCATGTTTAAATGTTTTGGCATGCAGAAAGATTTTTTTTTCCCCTTTTCTTTTGATGGAAACATTTTTAGCTCAACAGTGTACAGTAGGTTCAGAGTCCTGCATATATTTTAACATCTCCGTTTGCATTGAAGGCCCGCCCTCCACCCAAACAGACTCACTCACACCGGAGCCTTTTGTGCTCCAGTACGGTGATGAGAACACGCTTTTGAAGGAGGTTTGATATGATTGAAATGTAATACAACTAATGGTGAATTTCATTGTCTTTGATAGCCTTTAAATTAAAAAAAAAAAAAAAAAAAAAAGATGTTGTACTTGCTGGTGAGCTTGTGTTTTTCTGAGATAAATGTACATCTCATCAAACAGCAAATAAACTGAACCATGAAGGACGACTTGTGCATCAGTGAGCACACCTGAGTTTCACCTTGAACCTCATCAACTGTGACATTTAGCCGTCTCCGTCAAGGAAATTCCTCCACCTGCGGTGACCAAATGTCAGAAGAGGATTAACATGGCACTTGAGGGAATTTCCAACCAGCAGTGAGACGGCACTTGTGGGTAGAAGCAGTAGTCGTCAGAAAGATTCAAAAGATTCAAACAAAGTGGATACAATTCACCGTGTAGTGACTCATGAGGCAGCAAGCAGAGCAGAGAGAGTGATACTCTGGAGAGCGCTGTCGCTGGAGAAAAGAGGCTTTGTTCAGAAGGACCAAGGAGTGACAGAATCACATCATCTATTCGTGGATAGGAGGGATGTGACACTTGAAGCGCAGTTGCACACTTTCAGTATCACGTTAATGGCGATATGATGGTTTACATGCAAATATGCCCCCCTAGCTCAATGTCCAACCTGTTTATCATCCTTTAACTATAACATTTTGAGCAATTTTTTTTACTAGTAATTTTTAATGATAGCAGTCTCTGCTACTGAATGTGGAAATAGGTTAGACTCTTCCCCCCACCCCAGCATCCACAGCCTAAGTCATGTGTATTCTGTTCAGCTGTCCAGCGCATCCTCCAGTTTCCCATGAGATGAATGGCTCCTGTTACTGGTCACTGGGCATCACTGCCGGCAGCAGCGTGGGAGGGGGGGGGCTGAAGCTGAAGCTGTCCCTGCATCAATGAGCCTGTTGATCAGAAAAGACCACTAGACTGTTAATGACACGGTCCACTAATCAGATCAGGAGCAAAGAAAACTCAGCTTTCACCTCTCCTCCTACTTAAGCGGGACGTTTGCGCCGGTTTTCCAGTCTACCTCAGACACCCGCACCTGTCTGGACCACTGGGACCCTACCATGATCTGGACTGCAGCTCTCCTGGTCCTCGTTGTTCCGTGCACAGCTTCAGGTGAGGGTCCTCTTCGAGGTAAAGAAGATGGGAAAAAAAAAAACTTATCTGATAATGAAGTTTGTCAACATATGCTGTTTATTTGTTCCAGAGGATTACTGTTACAATGAGCCGCATTGTGGTAAGTAATGAATCAAAAACCTTTTCATTTTAGTCAATCAATATATAGGTGTACATACAATTTATGCAGCTGTGAAAGATATTTAACCTTTTTTTATGGCATTCAAGACCTGGTTGGTGACACTTTTAAAATTTTGAAAAAAAAAAAACATTAACAAAACAGTGATTATTCCTCTTTCCAACAATCAGTCTGACTGAATAACTGCCTGAGGCCTCTAAAGGTTTAACTATCAGATATTTAACAAATCAAAAACCATTCTTTCTTTTACAAAGCGATGTTGCAACAATGATCTGCCTAGAATCTCCCCAGCAGCTTTCCTCCACATCTGAATCCTCAGCAGTGTTAACTCGACAACAGCTTTATCACTGGAAAACCGATGGATACTCTGGTACTGCCATAAGATAGACAAGCAGGGACATCTTCTCATACTTCAGTGTGGTCCCGGTCAACACATAGTTCAAGATCATCTTTACAAATAAATGAAAACAAAGCAATTTTGTGTCATCAGTATATTTTTGATACATTGTCAAATGGTATAAAATAATAAAAAAAAAAAGGTTTCAGACTAATGAAAACACAAATGTGACCCTTCACTCATGTTTTTCCTTAAAACATTTAGCAGCAATTTCGGCCTCCAAGTGTCTTGCTTTTCTCTGCTGGTAGTTTCTTTTGCTCATTCACTTCTGTATCTTCCAGCTCCTTCACTCCTCCAGAAGTGTTTATTCCCCCAGATTTCAGTTTTACTTTTTTGCTTGGGTTGCTCAAGGATGTATAGTTTTATCTCACCTAGTTTTCTGTCATCTAGTCACCCACGTCTCTCTGATATACTTGGTAATATTCTGAGGCAGGAACGCAGTCCCGCAACATGATAGGACCTCCGCCGTGTTTTACTCCATTCCCAAAAAGCTCCACTGTGGTTTCACCAGTGTGATGCAAAATCACTTTGTGGAGTTTGCTGATCTGACATCAAAAGGAAAAGCTCCAAAAGAAGTTGTTTAGAGTGCACTTTTTAAATTTTATTTTCATCATAAAGGATTTTTTTTTTTTTTTCATTTCTTAATATCCTCAGTTTATCAAAATATGTAAAAGTGCCTATTATGTAGAAAGAACGTAAAAGGAGTTCAGAGCACTTTTTAAAATAAATATAGTCCACTTTGATCTTATGCATATATGGTTTCTTTTTTCACCATCAGATCCATACGCATGGGGAGACAGCTTCCCTTCATGTCATCCCTTACTTGAACACCATCACTCTCCCATCAATTTGGATAATCACATGACCAGAAATGACTCCCTGGGGCCTTTACATTTCGAAGGCTTCGACGTGATCCAAACGGGCCACTGGACGCTCACAAACGACGGCCACTCAGGTGAATGCACTGTCATACATCCATGGAGAGCGTTGCTGTGTGGTTTGTGTTGGAAATGACAAGTCTGTATGCTGCTCTCAGTCGTGCTGCAGGTTGGCAGTGGCATGGCGGTGAGTGATGGAGGTCTTCCAGATGTGTACCACACCATGCAGCTGCATTTCCACTGGGGAGGCCCGGCCACAAACGGTTCTGAGCACACAGTGGATGGACGCAGATACCCGATGGAGGTACAGTACGGTCAGTAGGCAGCTCTACATTGACACATGTCAGCTGGTTCAGCAAACTGGTACAGTGCAGTCCTCCCTTAATATTCCTGGTGTTTTTCTTTTTTTTTTTTTTTGTTGCCAGATGCACATAGTTAATATGAAATCCATCTACCCAAATATGTCAGCAGCCTTAAATGATCCAACAGGACTTGCTGTTCTTGGCTTCTTGTTGATGTAAGTTGTGAAACTTGTCCTACATTTTTTAGTAATTGACCATGTATTTGTACAAAACGGTGCTGATTTGGACTGTTTTTGCAGGTTGTTTATGCAGACAATGTGCCCTTTGGACACATATCCCGCATGCTGTCTTCTGTTGCTTACAAAGGTTGGAAGAGACAGAGAGATTCATCCCACTGTTTTATGTTATCCATAACTATGTTCTCATTATGCATCCTTCCTTCAAGGCCAAACGACTAAAGTCAAGCCGTTTCCTCTGATGAACCTTCTACCGAAGCACAACATGAGTCAATATTACCGTTATAGCGGCAGCCTCACCACCCCTCCTTGTTCTCAAGCAGTCATATGGACTTTGTATGAAGTTCCCATCTACATCTCCTGGTCTCAAGTAGGTCTCTTTGCTAGTTTATGATTTCTATCTAAAATATAGCTATATATTTTGAAATGATTACTCTTTCTTTCTCAGTTGGCTCAGTTTACCTCACAGATCTTCTCCACCGAGGAGGATGCAGAGCAGGTGACGCCTCTGCAAAACAATTTCAGGCACATCCATCCTACCTTCAGTCGCACCGTGTTGGCCTCCAAAGATGCCAAGCTGCTCAGGGGGACGGCAGATCAGCCCCTTAGGTCAGCAGCGTCAGTGCTCCTGCTTCAGATCGTTTTGCTGGGAAGCTTCGTACCTGGACTCTAGCACTGTGTTAAGTCCAAATGTGTTCTCACAGTCCCACAAGTGTTCCCCAAAAGTCTTTATAGCACATGATGCTTATGTTAATCCATTCTCACGTCTGGGTTGTGTTTTAAAAACCTTGCTCCAGTCGGGTTCAGTACACAAAAAGGTCAGTATAGAATCAATATAAGATCAATGAAAAATCAATATCAGCATATAAACCAAACAAACTGTGAAGTCAAGTACTGTATCTTTATTCACTGTTTCATGGATCTGCAGAGTTATTTAACTCCATTAATGCTTTGCTGACTGTGTGATGTGAAGTGAGCAGAGGTAAGGTTGAAATTTGTTTAGCCACATGCAAAGAAGGGCTTTCGGGTATATAAATAGGATTAAAATAAAATAAAGTTACACAGTGGTGCTGAGGGCTTTGTGCTGAATGTCGGTGTTAAAGTTCCAAATTTTAATTTTAACAAAATCTCTTGAATCATTTTGTGTCTTCTAACAATAAAAACATAATTCGTCGCAGTGGCTGTATTTTATTTTATTTTTTTTAAAGTAGGTAATATTAGTAGTTGTGGTCACTGAGCAAAACCCCAAAGTAACTGGGGGATTTTACATTGAGCAACTTTGATGTATTTTGGAAATAAAAGGCCAGACAAGATTAAAATACAACCTTTTGTCTGCAAATTGTAAATGTGCAGTGTATTTGGAGTAAAAAAGAAAAAAATGGAGCAAATCCATGAAAAGGGCACTTTAACTGTAAGCTGTTCAACTGTGGACTGTGCTTTAGAGTTGGGCTGCATTTAGTGTCAGAGGAAAAATTTCAATGAAAAAGAAAAACAAAAAGCTGGTAATGAGAAAAGGATCCCAATCATCTCCAATGGCCTACCTCAAAACATGAAGGCTTTGCCGTGGCTTCCATAGTGCTCAGACCTTAAGCATCACTTACAATTTCTGGACAGAAATACAAGAATAGGGCACACAAGACAGCCCAAGAATCTGGCGGACTAGATATTTGTAGGATTGAAAATACTTCGAAACACTACAGGCTACAAAAAAAAAAGTTACAATTTGTGCAGAACTAATAGAGCAGGGTATCCACGTTTTTAAATCATTTTTCTGTCCTGTTATCTTGATACTGTAAGGTTAGAAATCAGGTCACCTTTTTACTTGCTTTGCTGTTCCCTATTACAGAAATGTTGACCAGGAATGTTCAAACTCTTGCATGCAACTAAAGGAAATAACTCTACTGAACGTCCAAAGGACAACTTGAACAATCTTAACTGAAGGACGTGACTTTCACACACTCTCTCTGGACTGATAAGCTATAAACAACAATGCTCTGTTCACAACACTTTGAGAGAGGTTTGTGGTTGCAAGAAGAACTTGAAAGATAATCAGCAAAAACAGGACAGCAGAGTTGGAGCGATATTGTTCCACCAATCGGATGGCTCGGTGTGGAGGTGTCCACTGCTCTGTTTGTGTGTTTGATTTTGTGTTAAGCAGATGGAGATGACTGTGAATCGGGCCCTGCCGCTCTGCTTGCGGTCACACCATTCTCCTCCTGTCACGGCCTTGGAACGGCACACGCGCTCGCTGGCCACAGTGCCAGCCTTCTCTCTTTCTGGGGACTGTGACTGAATGTGAATCCAGGGTTGGGGCGAAGGTGACGTCAAGCGGCAGAGTTTCACTGCAGTCAAACAAGCAAGTGATTAATTACAAACAAGAAGTGGAGATTTTTCGGTCAGAGCTCCCTGCTGTCTCTCAGGTGCATTCACAGCTAGGAGCTGTTCAGGCGCAACCACAGGCAGATTTGCCAGCGAAAGAGCAGCTCGGTCAGAGCAGGCAGAATTCAAATCACACACTCGACCTCTCTAACCTCTTGGCCACCAATTCTGCAGCAGCTCCTTGACTTGTCATAAAACTGAGCTTTGTGTTTCCAACTTGCTGTCATCACTTTAACTACATAGCACTGCCGTGACTTGACGTCTGAGCTGTGAAAAAAGACCAAACAGAGCAAAACAATTTCTATTTTAAAGAGAACATCTTTGTGGGTTGGCCCAGAGAGGTCCAAGGACGAAGCTTAGCTAAGCAGAGGCCAGCCTGAGCTAACCACATATTGGCTATATATTCACAGCTTTGCAAATTTATTACAGCTGGGTCCCAGGGTCTCCAACCAAGGCGGTCTCTGGGTAAGCTACCTTTCTTGGTTTGACTAAAATTGCCTGGACCTCTGCCGAGACCCAGTTGCGATGAAGCCACACGGACTGCAAGGTTGCATCACGTCTGATGTCACCATTGAAACAACCTTTGAAACAGGAAGGTCCGTAATGGGACCCTAGATGAGCTGGTGCAGCCGGCTGTGGTAGCTCCGCAGCTCGAACGGGAGGAGCTGGGAGCCAGCTGTGACAAAGCCCCAGGGGGACTGCGAGACTGCTGTGATTTAGCGTTGGCTTGAGGGTACCGCTCAATTGTGACGTTATGCATTTTAAAATGTCCTTTTGGTGGCAAAGTCAGAAATGAGGATGGATTGACAGATTTGATCATAAGCTAAGCCAAGCTAAAGTAGCTAACTTGTGGTGACTCAAATAAAGTGGACAATTTTCATCTGGCTTCCAGGTCTGTTTGTTAAAGCCTATGGGTGACATCACAGAGTATTTGTTCAGTTCTTTTTATACAGTCTATGGGGATAACACATTAATTCTCTTGAAATATGCTGGCCACATGTGGTCAGGGGTGGGGATGCTACATAGATTGGCTTCACTAAACTCAAGAGCAACTTATCAAAATATATTGAACTCGTTTCGTTTTCTAATAGTTGCTCATGTGTATGTTGGCTGTATAAGGTTAATTACTGCATCTTTCCCATCAAAGCTTTCTGATAGAATCTGCCAAAAGGTTTTAATTCAAGGAAATTCAGGACCATTGATGTGAGCTCATGATCCTAATTAAATCAGTCAGTTCATTCATGTTGTCCCTTGAATGTGCACACAAAGCCTTATAGAGAAAACAACTAGTGTTTATGGATGTATGCAAAATTGCTTTATTTAACTTTTTCATACATTTCTCATATAATAAATAGACACAAGAAACAGGGCTGATGCTTCAGTCCTCTTCCCATGCCGATTCTGCAACTTTTTTTATTCTCCACACCGCAAACAACTTTTCATAGAATTTACAACACAAAATTAAAAAGAAAAAAAAAAAAAGCTTGACACAAGCTGAATTTTCTGCTACCAGCTCAGCGATCACCTCATGATACTTAGATGTCTGAGCTGTGTTCACGTAGCAAATCCCAAGGAACAAAAATATATATAGATATATTTAATATTCACAGTTACACTATTTACACATTTCAGGATTACAAAGCAAATGGGCAGAAAAATGAAGATGTTTCCACAAGAAACAATCTCTCAAAAGGGAGGTGGAGACTTCCTGTACACAGTGGACCTTTTTCTTTAAATAAACAACCTTTTAAACCATCAGATTCCTTTTACGGATCCCTGAAAAATATTTTAAATACTCAGTCTTTTGTTTAAAAAAAAGGAAAAAAAAAGAGAGATGGATCTTAAAAGTGTTACCTTTGTGAAGATAAAAAAAAAAAAAACTTTAAATCTTCTGTACAAGTAATCATATACAATATGAACATCAGTGGTGGAAAAAAAAAATCTCAATTTTCAATCCAACTGAATAAAAATCAATGACTGACTTGGTCTTCAAGGAGGAGCTGACTGAATGAGAGAAGACATGAAGCAGAAGTGCAAGCCTTGAGTGCATTCAGCATTTCTTTCTTTTATCTTAAAGAGTTGTACAGAGAGAGTGGACCCCTACGACCATGACGTGGTCGTGGAACCTCTTCAGTGTCGCTGGAAATGTTAAACACTGGAAAATAAATGTGTGAGCGCTCAAACATAAGCCAGTCATCCCAGATACAAATAGAGGAAGCCAAAACATCATAGTGGGGAAAACCCAAAAGAGGCAGAGTATCCTTGCACGTGCTTAATGCACCTCTGAAAGAACAGATAGCCGCGTCAAGGAAAAACAATGACAGTCACACATTTGTATGGCACTTAAAATGAGAAAAAATTACTTCCTCCGAAGCTGAAAAGTTATGTAGCTGCTCAGCGGGTGTAGACAGAAGCTCGTTTCACTTCCATCTCTTACTCTACATGAATGGTTCTCCAGCGCAGCCTACAGGGGGCAGTGTACTCACATCCTCACACACCAGCAAGTCATGATGATAAATACTCTCAATGGAGCCTCGATACTCATTCACACACACACACACACACACACACACACACACACACACACACACACACACACACACACATAGTGTCTTTGAAGAATCAAGCATGAAGAGAACTTCCTAAACAAATTGGAAAACACTGGAATAACGTTGGTGAAAATTTTGAACATCATCTTTAACCTTTTGCATAAACTAATGGGAAGCAGCATGATCCATTCTTGGCTGGTGGAAGTAGGAGACATGTTTAAATATTCCAGATTTTCGTGGCAGGATTTAACCATTTGTGTTGTTTTCGATGTGTTCTTTTAGTTTGATTTATTTCCAAGAAAAGTGATGCAGCAGAGGTAGCAACAAATTAGCTCCGGCGCCCCAAGCTCCATCTTTGACACAGTTTACCACGTGGGCTTGTGCATCACAACAGTGTTACCAAAGCAGCTGAACATGTGAATTTGTGTTGTTTTTTGTTTGTACCACTTCTGGTGTGGCTAAAGCTTATTAAACAAATGAGGGAAGAAAGACGTGACGTTTGCACAAACCGCAACTGGATGTGGAGCGAACCGTGCTTAAATACTGTCTGACACTGAGGCGAGGGTAGGAAACGCTGCACCAGCAAGTCATGTGTTCACACAAAGAAAAACAATGTGTTTTTCATTTAAGAGCACCATAAATCGTAAACAATCTAGAGTTTAATATATAAAGAGTGCCGTACAGGTAGCTTAGCTTCGTCCGGGTGGCTTGCCGGATTCTTTGCTTCGGCCACATCAGTTCCTCCTCGTCGTTGGAAACGCAAAGTTTAGGGTGAGCACTTTTACGCCCTGCGGGAAGAGTCTTCTGACCTGGACGTTAATTGAGCGTTCCCCTGCAGTTCTCGGCCCCACACAAACAGGGGATCTTCTCGTCCTCGATGGGGAACTTGTAGTCGTAAGTGATCTCTTCGTTCACATTAATTGGCTGTCTGGAGTAGATCACAATCTTCTTCTGAGACTCCACTGTGATGACTTTCGCATAACAGTTAGGCTGCAAGAAAATACAAAAAAAAAAAAAAAAAAAAAGGCATATAATAAGAACACAACTTCTTTCAAGCTTGTATTTATGCATGGCGCTGATGATGATGTTGCCTTACATTGCAGCTGTGGTTTATGAAACGGGCAAAGTTGCCACACTTGGTAGCGTCTATGATGGTGTCATGGTCCACCCGGAACATGTAGCTGCTGCCAATACCCTCTTCTTCGTAACGCTTCTCCCGCATGTCCGCAATCACCTTTCAGGGAAAAATGTGACAAGTTAGAGCGCCTTTGGAGAGCTTTTAAATGAATAGGCTGTAAAGAATTCCCTACATAGATCTCTATATGGTTCTATTTCTAACTCTGGAGCGGTTTGCAGCCGAGCGTGAAACTGCCGGGATTAGAGTCCAGACATCCAAATCCGAGTCCCTGGTTCTGTGACAAAAAAGGGTGGAAGGCTTTCTACGGGGTCAAGAATGAGATCCTGCCTCAAGTGGAGGAGTTTAAGTATTTTGAGTTCTTGTTCATTAGTGAACGGAGAACAAGCAGGAGATTAACAGACGGATCACTGCAGTGGTCTGCAGTAGTGCAGATTCTGTACCGGTCTGTTGTGGTAAAGAGAGAACTGAACCAAAAGGTTTACCAGTCGATCTATGCTACTATCGCCCACGCTCAAGAACTGTTGGTAGTGACGGGAAAAATGAGATCGCAAATACAACCAGCTGACATGAGTTTTCCACTGCAGAATTGCTGGACCTCCAAAGCGAGACAGAGGACAGGCTGGGGATATTATATTTCTCAGCTGGTCTGGGAACATCTTGGTGTCCTCCTGAAGAGCTGGAGAAGGTGGCTGGAAGATGGAGGTCTAGGCATCTTTACTTAGAATTCTGTCCCCGTGACCCAAACCCAGATAAAGTTAAAGGATGGACTTCTAACTCCCTTCTGTTACAATTTACTTTGAGTTGGCCTTTGGGTAATATAGGCTGTTATGAGCCCTAAAACATTTAAGGTTAGTTGTAATACTGTCCTGTTGCTACCTGAAATTGTTTATTTTAAGAGCTGTAGTTATAATATCAATGTGGATTGATATTTTACGGCATTGAGACACAGGCTCTGTTCAGATGAGGTGATGTGTCCAGTTACAACTTGACAGCACTGAGTACAGGTAAACACACTCATTCATGTCCCACTACAGCTGGCCTGGGTGGCCACAACAGATAAAGACCTGGTCAAGCTTGTTTTGATTTCTTTTGTGTGTGTGTCTATTTTAAAAATCCAGAGAAAGTCACCGCTAGGTTCTTTCTGGCAGAGCAGACAGTTCCCGTCTCTGACGAGTTAAACAACTTTTTGTTTTCTTTTCACAGATGGAAATGATGGATCAATTAATCCCCAATCAAAGGTATAAAATTGAGATACATGCATTTTAATTCCAGATGTCTAAACAGCTCAGGTCTGGAATTCAGTCCAGGTCGAAACAGGGCAGAAGAACCAAAATAAGATGCAAAATTTGATGGAAAAAAAAAAGAAGTAAAAAATAAAATAAAACCAACTTTGCATAAACTGTTAAACTGTATCTCACCTGTCTGATGTTTTGCCCAACATACTCAATCACCATCTCATCAGCAGCAATTGGCTCCATAGCAAACAGACCCCAGTCATGGATGTGCGATTTGCAGAATCTGATTTTCTTCTTACGGAACTGGAAGAGAGAAAAAGTGTCACCATCTATCGAAGGAAAGTTGATGACATCCTTAATAAAGTTTCCAATTAAAAACAGCATGTTTCAGACCCCACCACTAACATAGAGACTCGCTTCTTGTCAACTATTATAAAAAAAAAAAAGATCTTCCATTGGTGCCTTGTTATTATTAACAACTACCTGTCTGAAGTGCCTGCCTCCCTTGTTTGCTGGTATTCTGTTTGGAAACCAAACTGACCACTTGACAATAGTTCCGTCGGACTTTGTTTACCTTCAGCTGGTTGAACTTCAGCAGGTCACTGTCACATGCAAAGGAGGACAGCAAACGCCGCTGCTCTGACCGCCGCTCTGAACCAGCTCTGGTGGAGGCGTGGACCTGCGCAGGAATACTCATACCCTACAAAGAAAATGACAAGTACACCCACAACATTGCAGGTTAATGAATGATATACTTCTGCATGAACACTGTATCCACCAACGCGTCATCTCCAGCCCACCTGTGTGTCGACAGGTGGCTCCTCTGACTGCAGTCGTGAGCTCTGCAGGTACTTGATCTTGTCCTTCTTGTCAATCTTGTAGTAACCCTCACTTCGTGCACAGCCGGTCATGTGATCCCTCATGCCATCATCTCTCCTCTTTTTCTTCACTCCAGGGATGTTGGTGGGTGCATGGAAGTCAAGGATGAAACCAAAGCACCTCGAGGCTCTAAGTCCACTCTCAAATTCAAACTAGACGTTACTCACTTTTACCAGCAGAGGGGGCTCCTCTTTAATTCCCATTATTAAATTTAAGGAGAGAAAAAATACATTCTAAGCATTAGTTAAGTGTACTAATCGCCTTCTTATTTTGAAAGGGGACAAAAATATTCATATTACTGACAACAGCTGGTGTAAATGAGTAGATGTTGAGCAGTAAAGGATATAAGGATGGTTAACCCACAGCGTGTCATTGAGCCAGTCGTTGCCGTTGTCCTGCTGGAGCATCTTGTCGTACGTTATCTGTAGAAGCCTTATGTCCTCGTCATCTATGCCTTCATTCCAAATGTCGTACAGGATGGTCATCTCCTCAAACTCCGAGCGTCGAGTGAAGTACGGCCGGGGAGGTGTGGTGACGGGTGACAGACTGCCCAGAAGCAGCTCCTCCCAGCCTCGCCGCGTCCGTCGAGTCGGCTTGGTGACCACAAGTGCATCGTCTTCATAAGAGAGGAAGCCGTCTTCAGCTGGCAACGGCTGTTTGAGGCTCACTCTCTCCTTCCCGGAAGTCCAGGCTGGGGTGTTTGGGTGACTTGGTGGACGTCATTTGCGTGGACAGATCTTCCAAATGTGCTTCATGAGGCAGAGGGGTGGACTCAGATGACAACTCTAAAGACTCGTCAGCTGAAGAGACAGTTGGGGGCTTTTTGACTTTTGGTCGCCCAGGTTTTTTCTTTGATGGGGTGTCATCTGATGCCACAGGGACATTTATAACTGGAAGATCTTCTGGGATGCTGGCTGAGTGCTCTGTGCCAGCTGCCGGGGCCTGGTTAGGCAGTGAGTTGATGGGTGGCTCCTTAAAGACTGGTCTATCATCCAGGCTCTCAGAAGACACTTTCCTATTAAGTGTCAGTGCTGTGGGGTCAGGGAAGACAGGGGTGAATGTTAGATCTCTTCCCGGAGTACGAGGAAGTCCAGCACTAAGGACAGGTGACTGTGCGGGGTAGGAAAAGGGACTACCAGGGATGTGAGGGGAGCTGAGTAATAGACTGCTGCCTGTCAGAGGCCCTTCACTACCTGGCGTTACGGGCACTGTGTCGGTGCTCTGGGATTTCCCCAGACTCCGGGCCCGCTCCATCAGGTCTCTGCCTGGTGTGCGGGGGATGTCCTCATCGGTGGGTAGCCTGGGCCGCTGAGGGAAGTCAGGCAAAGGACCTGGGGGTGGGTGGAGGAGGGAACGGCCTTCTACTGCAGGGTGAGGAGGGAGAGGGAGGTGCATTAAAGATGCTGAAACAGATTTGGGGGCAGGTGCTTTTGAATCTAGGAGGGATGGGGCTAAACGGCTGGCGGTGCAGGATACTTCTTCAGGCTCTGCTTTACCTTTGGTTTTTGTCTCTTGGTCACTGTCCAGCAGGGTGCCTGTGGGAGTGGGTGGCCGAAGGTTTGCTACATGCTCTTGAGGTTCAGACTTCAGTACGGTGATGTTGCCATCAACACGGATGTCTCGCTCTTTGACAAAAAGACAAAAAGACAAAAAGATGCATTTCCTTTTAATGGTTATATAGTCTGTAACACATGCTCAATGATAGAGCTAGGGGCAGACACTCACCTGGAACACCTTTAGGTGATGGTGGCTTCAGGTCTTCCACTCTTTCCTCCTCAGGACTGGGGGGTCTCAGTTTCAATTTGCTACTTGGCTCCTCGCTGTCCTGGTGGTCCTCCTTCACTTCCCTGACTGTGGGGGGGCTTGGTGGTTTAGTGTCTGCCTCGCCGTCCTCTTCATCCGAGGATGAAGATGAGGAGGAAGAGGAAGACGAAGAGGTGACTTCCCGTTTGCGATCCTCTTCCACATCCTCTGCTGCCGTCTCTTCTTCCTCCTCTTCGGAGCTTAACTCGTACTCAGTGGAGTCTGAGCTTTCTGCAGAGGAGTCGGAGCTTTCAGCGGAGGAGTCTGAGCTGGCCTTGGAGAAAACCGAGCTGTCAGCTTCTGCAAATATGAGGAAATGAAATGGTAAATGAAAGAAAGCATAGGAGGAATCAATCAGATGCTCCTGTCAGAAATGAAAAGTACCCTCATCAGATGAATCTGAAGTTTCGCTGTCACTGGACGAGTCTCCCTCACGTTCATCACTGGCCTCCTCATCACTACTCTCCTACGAAGTGATCACATTTATTTTAGAAATGCATTTAAAAAGTCAAACATTATGTACACATGTAGCAGCTGCATGTATTATTATTTGTTTGTTTTTGATAAATTACATTGCTTGACGATAGCCTCCCGGTGACCTTTGTTTCAACAGGCTCTTCTTGCTCCCTGTCAGACAACGACTCCTCTTCCTTTTCAGAGGTGTCCACCTCTTCCTCGCCCTCACTGTCCAGTGCACGTGGTCGTGAATGTCGTCGCTTTGCTGACATGCTGTCGCCATCCATTTTGGAATCGTCCAGGGGCATTTCAGCAAGTTCTCGATCCCGTTCTGGCAGAGATTGGGAAAAAAAAACAAAACAAAAAAAAGTTTAGCTTTTGCAAGATTTGCATGTGTAGAGTATTAAGTTTATATTCTCAAAAGAGAGGGTTACCTTCATCCTCTAGCTCATCATCCACTGGGGTGGACGGTCGGGCCCGTTTGTTGTCGCTTGCTGCTGCAGCTTCAGGTGGGTCCTTCCTTTTCACCTGAGGACAACATTCAACCTTTCAGCACTCAAAGAAACCTGCCACTGGCACAGGAAGCTCTTGTGTTTTCTGTGTTGAGTAGAAGATAAAGTTACAACTCTGACCTTGAAGGAGGGCAAGCGAATTGCTCCTCGCAAACCAATTCCAAAGCCCATTCCTTCGTAGCCCAGGCTCTCTCCCTTGTTCCAGTTCTCAAGCAGACTGGAACCTATTGTTTCTTTGGGTTTGGGTCTTTCTTCTTCTTTCCCTTCACTACCTTTTAGTGGAGTCAAAGAAGCCTGAGAAAAAAAAAAATATTATTGTTGTATGATCATTGTTGCGCAGTAGTTGCACTGAACGGAGGGAACCATAAAGTTACCTAAAGCCATTGTGATTAAGCACATCCTGCTCTACACTTAAATGCACAACACTGACTAGTTTCCTGGTCAATAGGTTTTTTCCCTAAATTGTTTGTTAATAAAATATCAGAAAAAAAATGTGAAAAGATCCTATTGGAAGGGGCAAAGGGCTACATGAAATCCTTGGATTGTACATGTCATCTGTCCAAACAGACAAGACGAAATAAATAAAAGCTTCAGCTTTACTTGAATAAAGCAAAAATGAGCAACACATTCTCACAAGCTGGAACCACTGACCATTTACTGTTTTTCCAAAGCAGATTGCTTAAATCAGTGAGTCAAATTGCTGATTTCAGTGAATCGAATGGCTCCGTTTACATTCATAGCAAAAAGAGATGTTAGTCAGATTAGATCAATTCATCATGGCATTCGTCAGAATGACAGGTGTCTACAAGTAATTCAAAACTCCTGGCTGCACATACAAATTGGACCACAAAGAGGCAAATCATCTACAATTAGATCAGCGTGTTGTGGAAAATGCATGATGTTATCCAAATGTGCATGAATGTAGCTGATGAATTTTTGTGTTGTAGCACAGATTGGACGATACTGCTTTTTATTAAACAATTTACATCTATCAAAAATTAGTAATTGACTATTCAGTATAAATATCTTCTATTCTCTGTGTTTATGTGGACATGAGCTCTCTTTGCTTCACACCACACTTAGAAATTGATGAAATAAGTAATTTACCTTTGCTGAATGTTCTTTCTTATCCCACCATTCATCGAAAGCCCTAAAAGCCACCACTTCAACCATTTTGCGATTGAGGTCCCTCTTCATGATGGCCTTCAGCTCTTTGACGATGACCACCAGGACACCGTCAACGGTGGCCTTGTGGGGGTCCTCCTTTTTAGTTTCATATCCAGGAGGAGGAACAGTCGGGTTGAATTTCGGAAAACTAGGATGCTGCCACTCTTGTCCAGGTGCACCTGTGCTGCTAGCAGGTGTAGCACCCATAGAAAGAGGCGGGTATAGTCCTCCAAACAGCCCAGATGCGCCACCGTCCATAAAATGCGGATAAGGATAGGACCCTCTTGTCTGAGTCATGCGACTCAGCATCTGCTGCTGCATCTGGAAGGACATGGGAACTGAGCTCCACTGTTCCCACCGCAGGCAGTTCATTATCTCCATTTGCACTAGTGGCATCATGCTTGGAGGATAGTGACCCATGGGTGCCAGCATGTGGGGGTGCACTCCATGGGGCCCAGCCAGGTGAGGGTGTCCCGGCACGGCGGAGTGAGGGGGCAGATGGTGATGTGGGATAGGAAAGCCAGCTTGATGCTGTAAGGGGTGGTAGCTGGAAGGGTGGATGGGAATGGTCTGCATCGGAGACACAGCAGAGTTCACAATGATGTCCTTGGAACAGTCTCCACCGGTGATTGGGGCGCCTGGCATCTCGTCGTCAGAGATTTCCATATCCTCACCCGACGACTGATGAGCCTGTGTAAAAAGGGACAGCCTGTAAAGACTATGCACTACCTGTGTAATCACTTTCTATATTCATATGCCATTTACTTATGAGGACTTTTGCCCCTCTGCCTTAAACATAACAAAAACAGGACTAGACTTAGTTGAGAATTTTGAAAACTAGGTCAGATATTGTGTCTGAATAATGAGAGCGATTCAAACCATGTCTTTTTTTTTGTTGAGAAATAACAGTTTAAACTGAAGTTCATGTTGAATGTTACATATAACTAACCCTGGAAGAACTTTGCTTGAATTCAACAGATTACATAATGAATAGAGCCATTTAAAAATGATGTAAAATAAATTACTACTAAATTAGATCTGCATGTGAGCACTGATGCAAGATCCACGATCTGCTTTTTTTTTGGGAGTTCTGATCTATATCTCCTGATCGCCAATGCTGAATCTGATATCAAAGGGAGTTTCTTGTTGTCACCGTTTGTTGTTTTCAAGTTGCATAAAATTGTAAAAAAAAAATAATAAAAAATAATGCAGAAAAACAAACATCTACATTGTCCAAGCATCCTTAAAGCAAGTTAAAAACAACAATGCTTCATCTGAACAGGACAAATCAAGTAGGGCTACTGGAACAGTAAAAAAAAAAAACTTCAAGGTTTGAATTTGATTTGTGCCAGATATCTGATCAGTATCCACAATGGATGGGATCCATCTCTACATGAGGTCTGTTTTCAGTACCTGACTGTTTTTGAAGCTTAATGATGTGCTATGAACATTATTAAATTCATACCAAAGCACTGAGAGCTGTCACCATAGTAATCCCAGAAAATAAGATCAACAAATGATTCCAGACGTGATCCGAGTTCAAAGTTTTGTAACCATTAACACAGTAAAACACAGCTGACAGACATCTTTGGTAAACATGTTTCCAAACAGTGCTGTCCATTCAGGCATCTACATTTGCAGCCCTAAAGCAAATGGAGAAGCTATGATGCAATATGTTGATATCAAACATATCTCAATGAGTTATCCTTTTCTGTTTTCAATTATTACGAAAGGATGCCTATCACGACTGCAGCAGAAAGGAAGCTCAAGTAAACTTAGCATGGGAGTGGTGTCGTTACCCAAATGACCTGTTTGCACTGTTTGCTTTATGATAACTTGAAATATGAGACCAAAGACATAATCCTGACTGTCAGGCTCAGCTAAAACCAGGAAGTGTGGTGCTGAATGGGGCCCACCGCCAAAATGTGTTTTCCTTCGTGCAAGTGTGTGCAATAAGTGTTAGAAAGAGGAAACGAGACGCTTTGATTCCCCAACATCAGAATGGCTCTTATTTCATCTTTCAAAGCACAGAGGAAAGTTTAAAAATGCAACATCAGCCTGATAGTATGACTGTGACAAGTGGATCAGCCTGATATCAATGTGTCGGTATTTTACAAAGGTGGCAAGCTGGGCTTCCACAGGTTTTCATTCACAACTAATTTGAACTGTTATAAAACTCGATTATCAGAGTTTTATAGTAAGTGTATGGATAATAATCAAACTGATACATTTTTTTTTAAAAAGATAGCCACTTGTTAACAAGTTTGTTGTTACTTGACTGAAACATGCACAAATGAACTGAAAGGGCAATCACTTTTTGGCATGATACATGCCTTGCTGTGAAAGCCGAATTTCCTTTACAGGGCAGAACAAAAACAATGAAACGAAAAGTTTACTACTACTATCCTCACATTGAAACTATACCTCACTTCCTGTGTCCTTTGTGTAACTGTCATTCACAGCAGCAAACATGCACTTCACCTACTTCAGCAACATTTGAAAGAAACGGCACCTGTGAACCGTTTCTTGCAAATGTAACAACCCCAAAATATCTAAATATGCATTTATAATCTGAAAACGCATATTTACCGTATCCATTTTATCAGCGGGACTGTGGGCTCGAAAAGCTCCATCTTTGAGGTCACTGTTGCTCGTCTGGACTGGAGAGCTGATTCTCTTGATCAGCGAGGCAGTTCCGGGAATAGGCTCTTCGTCTTCCGAGTCTGGCAGCGGCGTAGGGCTGATATCCTCCAAGCCAGTGCTCGGGGGACGGGAATTTTGCTGGCCACCTTGAGAGCCGCTGGTGTAAGGAGGGATTGGGGATAGCTGAGAGGATGAGGAGGAAATAGGACTTCCCTCCATTCGCACCTCATTGTCTGAGTCCCGCTCCTCCAGGAATGGCAGTTTTGTCCTTTTTTCCTTGAGGAGCATCTCAATTCGAGAATCCAGGCTGTTGCGCTCTGGATCCAGCATTGGGGAGCCTGGTGAGGGGCAGTCCTCTGGCGTTTGAGGCGGAGGAGTAGTCGGCTGCGGCATGGGTTCTGGTGGCGGCTCTGGGATGGGAGGAGTTTCTGGTCTCTCCTTGACGGGCAAAAAGTCAACGGAAGCTGCCGGTGGTGGCTGCGGTGGTCGGAGGTATTCACCCTCCCTTTGGGCCGGGTGATGGAAAGGCGGCTCTGATGGGGGGTACGTTGGAGGCAAAGGAGCTTGGTAAGGTGAAAAGGACTTAAAGTTTGGTGTGGCGGGTAGAGGTGCATTGTAGGTGAAAGAAGGGGTGGAAGGTGGAGGTTCAGGTGGGGTCAGCTGGTGCTGTTTGAAAGGAGCCTGTTCAGACGATGTACTCCTATACATATTGCTGCGATACTGAGGCCTCTCTGGTCTGCGGTTGTACGCATCCTGGAACTTACTCTCATGTCTACGAGACTTGTAGACTCCGGAGTTCTCAGGACGGCTGGACTGATACGCAGGCGTGGACTGCCGACTGGAGTAACTGGAGTCCTGAGAGAAGGGCGTACCTGTCTGGCGTGGAGTATGAGGGGTTCCCTGGGACTGGGGTGTGTCCTGCCTTAGGCTGGAGTAGCCCGTCTCCATGCTCAGGGGGGTGGTGGAACTGCTGGGCGGCAATGGTCCCCCCACAGCAGACATGTTGCTCTCTGACAACCTGCGAATGGGCTCACAGGCCTTAGAAGACCCAAAGAGAAAAGAGTTCAGTAAAAATGTCACAAGCAGACAATCATTCCAATTAACAGGGGGACAAAAATGCACATTTGACTGACAATGCATTGAGGTTTGGACTAATTCAACATTTCAATAAAGTAAAATATCTAAAAAGAGAGAGAGAGAGAAAAAAAATAAATCAGCAACTGGATAAGACTTTCTAGGCACAATGCTACAAGGTCAAAGTGCATATTTAAATGGCTTTCAGAGTTCAGATGACAGTCAAGGGTCTGGATAATAGCTCCTCTGCTCAGATCTACCACCTGTTACACCGATAACATGCATAAAGATTAGGGTCAGCTTTGATTAGAAAATTGCTCATTTTTTTTTTTTTTTTTTACAAAGAACCACTACATTTTAGTAATCACATCGAGGCAATAGTGTGCAATTGTTGCCCCAAAATAACCATTCAGAAATTCAGCAAAAATTCAAAACGCTTGTTTGCACAATTTACAGAGTGATTTCACAAGAACTAATCCCATGTTCAAAATAACTCTAAGTCATCATTAGTGTTGATATTAACATTAATACCAGTAATGCTTCTGCCAGACTCCGGGGGGAAACTTCCCTGGTCTCCTCTCCACCAACAGGCAGCGTCCGTGGAGTGTAGCTGCCATTCATCAAGAGCTGGAAGTACCTGAGGCGATTCTCACCTGCACAACAGTAAATATGCATGAGTCTGAGGCCAGGTAAAGAGAAGCCGAGTTAAAACCTGGACACTATTACATCTACAACTACTCAAGTCTTAGTACTTGTCCAGTAGCAGCTGATGCTTGTAAGTCATGCAATTTGAGAAGTAAGAGCCTTTGAAAACAACAACAAAAGAAATCTATCATCAATGACTGCCAATGCGGACAATATATAATTTAGTCATGGAATAAAATGTCTTAATAATGTCATTGCAAACAGTTGTGATATGCAGAGATGGTATAAGAACATATGGCTGGATGACATGACCTGAAACCATTATCACAATTAATTTACCTCCATTAGAATTAATAAGTGATTGTTTTAGTTCTATTTTTTTGTCTCATATATCACTGACAAGGTTTATCTTGTAAATATGCTAAACTGTTCAACAAAATACCCCATTTGACTACACATCTCATGTTTGTTTTTAAGCAAACAGTACATGAACATATACAGTGGAGAAAGTAAGTACAGCATTACATGTATGTAAAAATTTAATAGTTAAGTTCCAAATGCTAGTTTTAATTGATTTTAAACGACTTGCCCAGCCCTATAAGAACATACTTGCATATCCTGCGCAAACAAAATTATAACAATATTTTAAATAAAACTTGAGCCAATATTTCTGCCAGAGTAACTTTTGTGTAGCCAGTGAAAAACATGGCACTTTTAGCAGGATCAAATTTCTCTTATCAAATCAACACTGATGCTAAATGAGTACATGTGAAATAATAAAACAGCTTAAATAGAATTAAAATGTCTTTTTCGCATCTATCAGAAACAACTTGGAATCCAAAGAGGGTTTCATATTTTAAAATAAATCACAATGATATAAAAACAAACAAACAAAGTGAGGTGAGGAGGACTGACAGGTTGGTTGGTGTTTGTTTGCAGGTTTGAAATTATGCTCAGTGGGAGCAGACAGCTCTCTCAGCTCTGCCCTCCTGGGAGCAGATTCATTTTCAACGAAATTTAATTACCAGCTACCAGGTAACCACGTAATTCAAACACGTGACTGCTGTCACTCTAATAATTCAAAACAAAGACAAGTAAACACGGGCATTTCTATTTTATTTTATTTTATTTTTTGCTCCTGTACTATCTGCAGACTGATCTGCCACTACGCGCACGCAGCTCTGAGTGAAGGAGTCACTGTTTACCTTTCGGGTCCAGCTCCACGTGGATGATGTTTCCCATCACAGACGTGTTGTGGAGCGACTGCACGGCCACCTTGGCCGACTTCACGGTTTCAAAAACAACTTTGGCTATTCCCAGGTGCTTTTTGTTCTTCGGGTTGTACAGGATCTCGACCTCCTCGATCTCCCCGAACTTCTTGCACATGTCGGTGAGAAAGCCCTCCCTGATGTTGTCGTTCAGCCGGGCGAACGTCACCTCCTTCGGAGGCACGGGGCCGATGTAACAGTCATCGATCTGGGACAAGAACGGCAGGAGTTAATGAGAAAGTGCTGTCGGGTTAATGATGCACTCCGTGGAGTCGCTTCTAACGGCTGAGATAAGAATAATCGTGCAAAAAAAAAAAAAAGAAGAGTTGGGTGAATCTGTTAGATTAGCCTTTAAAGTCCAGTAGATGGTCTAAAACAGCCATCCGAAAAAAAACCCATACGTTCCTTCCACATCCCAAAGATGACAGAGGGGGGTGTGTCTGCAACTTCTGACAGCACCTCTGTCCCACAAAGAGACGTGTGCTGTTCTGGTTCCGCTACTCCTGATACCTTAAATTTAGGCACCGGCAGGTCCGTCTCCTTGTATTTGGTCCAGAGACGACCGATCCTCGGGTCTCGGACGATGTCCACCGGTGGTATCCCGGGATTCTGCAGGAGAAGGGACAGCAGGGGGGGGGGACACACACACACACACACACAATCCTGTTATCCATCCCATTCACAACTTCGCATACTACTAACTTGTTGCAAAGTAGCCCTACACAAACCAAAACGTAAAGCCTCCAGTCCCGTGCCCGGGATCGTGAAGTTGGTCCACGGCCACACGGCTACAGTGTAACCTATCATGGAGGTCGGCTACTCGGTTACTATTGTAGCCGCTTCGCCGCGTCAGAAGCGGCACTTACGGGCATGCTGAAAGTCTGGCCATCGTAGCGGTACAGTCGGTGTGGTCCCTTCTTCAGCGCGGGGTCGATGATCAACTTGTAATTTATCCAGTGGTGACTCCGCTTCTCCGCCGAGCCGCAGACGGGATGACTGTCCATGCCGTTCGCCAAGCCTGAAACGACAGCCAGCGACGAGGAGAGGAGAGCCAGCGTTATCGGGAGGCAGCACCGAGCTCGGTCCCCTTCACCAGCCACTCCGACACTTTTAAAACACCCAAACGCTACGGCATGCATGACTCCGGTGGTGGCGGGGAACCCCTGTGAGGGCAAAAATTTGGACCTAGCGTATATCCCACTCACGGAAAACAAGGCATTAGGAAGGCTGGAGAAAGAGGAAAAAAAAAAAGAACAAGCTTACTTGAACTCTGCTTTCTGCCATGGTCTTCGTTCAATCTGTTCCTCTCCGGTGGCTTGGACATGGTTCGTCCGATCGAGTGATTTTTTTTTTTTTAATTGACGAAAAGATGAAATCGCTTTCCTTTCGCCGTGTACATTACATGATTTTAGCTTGAAGAATACTGCCTCCTTTTCGGCGAGAGCCAGCACATATTGTGTGCCTCTGGTCTCTCGCTGCTGTCTCTCCTACAATACACGGCTAAGCTTGCCCACTCCCTACGCTCGTCGCACTTTCGTTACAAAGCTGCCTCCATTTCCACGGGTCATTTAACGAGGGAATCAGCATGTATAAAATTTTAATGTTTCGAACAGCTCAGGTAGCAACGTTGCTTTTATTAAAATATATGTTAACATTGTAACTGGTGACAGTTTGGAGTCTTCCACCCCTTTTAATTATTTTGTGTGGAATCTGCCGATTGCATTTACTTAACTGGCAAACAGAAGACAGACACAGAGGGGATATCTTCTTAACTGCCTCCAAAGGCTAATAAAGCTGATTTGGTGGCGAGCTTTTAAACGCAGACGTATCCGGACCTATTTTGAAACAACAAAAGAGACTAGGCGATGCTAATGGACGCGTAGTCGGCTCTCGTGAAATGTACAGCGAAGGGATAGGGTTTAAATGCGACATCCGGTTGGTTATCAGATACATTTAGCAGTCTGTCTAACGTTTGTAACTGTTTGAATGCGGCGGTTTGTTTCGTTACATTTCTTTCAGTTGGTTCAAACCCACAAGAACCAAGTAGCGCCGAACTGTTGTGCAGGGACTCCTTTTTTTTTACAGGGTGTTGGATTATAGTGAGGTCGGAATTTTAACCGCGTAAACCCGCGCGATTTTCTCTTTTTTTAATTGTTTGAACGAAGGGCTTGTTGTCAAGCAAACTGGGTTTTGTGTGACATTGCCTGTTGTTTTGCAGTGCTCGGGCAATTGGCTGGTTAACAGCGGCGGCTCGGCGGGCCAATCAGAGCGCAGCAGCGGTGGAACCGTCTGCTATTAGAGGCACGGCTCAGGAGTCCTTCAACAGAGAGCAGCAGAGGGGGCTGAGCGCTCTCGGCAGCCATTTTCCTTAAACAGGACTCAATGGCCTATATGGGTTTCCTTTGTTCCAAAAGGGATCTTACACTTCATTTCCTCATCTCTTTACGGACTATGATAAATCTATGATTGCTCCTTTTAAAGGATTGAGAAGATGGAAGAGAATGTACTGGATGTAATACCCTCTTGACATTTTGAGCCTTTTTCCTCTGCTTGGAATCCATCTTTGTCTTAACTAGGTCATGGCACACCCATATGATAGTATTTATATTTCTTAAGTGAAAAGAAACCAAAATGATGTGAATAAACAGCTATATGGCTTTTAAGATATTAAGTGACAGAAAACACAGTTAAAGTGACAAAATGTTTGCATTGCACTTATGGCCTTGTAGGAAATGAGTTGCAATGAGTAAGTTGAATTCTTTTATAATCATTTTTGACAGTTGAGTAATGTAAAATGTGAGGCATGCAGTTACTGTTATTAAAATTATTTTCTGTGAACTTATCTTCTGAGTTAATTTGATCACAAGAGATATTTTGTAAAATGTTATGTTTATTGCATGCTGTCATTTGAACATACAGGTTATATACCACTGCTCATAAGAAGGCCATGAATAACTAATGGCCTTTTCATATTACTTTGTGCTTATTGTATTTTATTTTATTTCTTTTTGATTGACTGATCAAACCTTTGCTTTGATTAACGACTTCTAACACTTTCCTTTCACAACAGCAAGATGGCTCGTCTCGTGCCCCTGTCCTGCAACTATGGAGACAACGTCAAGCACGATTAGGTTCGTGCTGTCCACTCGCCATTTAAGAGCCAAAAGCGTCCAAAGTGTAAACGTCGGTTTGACCTTGCTCCAAGGGCATGTTTAAGTATTCAAAGAAGCCCATTCAGGAGGATTAAAAAAAAAAACGGTCTACATTAGTTTAAGTGAAACAAACAGAAAACCTAAGAGGAAACAGATGGAGGGAAAACGTTCATGGTGAATATATTTACCTCAGCACTTGAAATTCAGTTAACAGGCCTAAACGCAGGGGCAGGAGGACTGTTTTCAGCTCCATCTTCCGATCCTTTAATAATGGCTTTAATAAGGGGTGGGAAAGCGTCTCCTGAAAAGGAAAGAATCCATTAGCTCGACAGATAGAGCTCTTTTCAAAACTTTTTTTTTTTGATCAGTGGTAGCATACCCTCTCAGCCAGCGAATATGTATCTTCAAGCATCATCTGTGTGGGCAATATGCAAACCATCTCTTCTCTCTTCTTCAAGACAGGATTGCAGTCGAGTATAACCTCGTCCATTTCGACATTTCTAGCTGATCTACATCTTATAAAACTGCAAGGAAATGTTTAAAAAGGTAATGTAATTTGAGATTTCACTTAATTTGGCAATTTATCAACATATTACTGTTACAGAAGACATATATTAAAGCCAAGGACAAAAAAGGATTTCAGCAAAACTACTGGCTTTTGTAAATATTTATGGGCTATATATTTATATATAAATACAGCAAACCACATTTTGATTTAATTAACTTACAGTTGATATTCAAAACATGTAATCCAAGTCTTAACCGAGCAAAAGGAATCATATGGGGACAAATCTGGTGTTTTTCACTGCTTCCCTTTATCCAAAGAAACCTCTTAGGTGGTAAGTAGGCTTTTTCTCGCTCAATGTTTCTCCCCTGTTCTCTGTCTCAAAATGGCTTCTTCACAGACAAAGAGAGCAGTGTGCTGTAAAATGTTACTGCGCCATAAATGGGTGAGGCTCGGCAGAGCGCCGCTTTGTCCGAGGATATTACTCGGTGTTGCATCAACTTTCAACAGGAATGTAATACAACGACCGGGACGGGGATTATTTAACTGGAAAATAGCGCATGTATTACACAAATAAAAGAGGGGGAAACGACGGTCGTGTAATGAAATAAACATGAATACAGCTGCATATTCAGGCTGTTGGTTGCTCGGCTGACTCGCCCTGGCAACGCCATTAACCCGAGAGCTCTGGACCGTTGCCAAGAGAGCTCGTGTGTTTGTGCAAACCCCCACACCGCCATATAAGGTTAGCAGGAATCCTTCGCTGCAGTCCTCGTGTTTTATCTGGGTGAAGGGTGCCTGGGCTGTCTGCGCCTGCTCTCTTCTGCCTCGAGACCGGCGGTTAGCAACCAGGCAACGTCGAATGTTAAAAGCGCTGCAGACCCAGACAGAGCAAACAAATAGGATGGGGATCCAGAATGCCTATTTTCGCTGAAGGAATTAAAAATATGTGTGGGAGGGTCGATGTTGGCATGCGTGTGAGGGGTCCCTAGGTGTACTTGTAAGTTACTGGTGCCTGTCTCGCATTCCCTTTCGACGTGAGCGTGTATTCACTGCGTTTCAGGATGTATAAAGAGCCTTTTAAAAAAATGACTGCTATTGACTTGCGACACAGGATTTGTGTCGGAGGCCTGTTTTTCTTGCTCTCCACTCCCACCTCTAAGCGCCTGCCGGGCGCCCGCAGCCAGGTCACGAGGCTGGTAACACTCATTTCTCAAGGCTGTCTGTTGTCTTAGCAGCCCTGCGATCCTCGCAAATTTATTAAGATAATTTTATCTGTGAGAAGAGGCGAAAATCATCACTCTATTCCATAGATTTTAGGCGCTATCCACCAATGAGGATATTTATAGGCCTTGAGTGGGGGAGGAGGAAAAAAAAAAGCCCTCCCCGGTGGGTTGATCCGCACAGCTCAGCGCTGACAGACTGGAATATTCCACACAGAGGAACTGACCTCTGCTGCAGGACAACTGCCTGTCTGTTCAAGGAGAAAATATTTTAACTATTGTTCCTTGTTTGCTGATAAGAGGCTGTCTGCGTGTGGATGTTCTGTGGGACAAATCTGATATCCGTTACAGGCTATCCTTATTCATAAGTGATGTTTCTAGTTTCACTCTGTAAGTCAAGCAGCACATTTTTTTTTTTTTAATAATTTATTATGCTGTGTGCAGCTTACCGTGGTTTATAGCTATGGAGCATATGGGAGGAGTGAATGGCTCATTTCTGTGGAGTCAGAAGCAGACAGCCTCACAGCTATGAGTTTTATTTGTAACTTTTAGCTTTTTTCTTGTCCTTATGGATTGTTCTCTGAATGAATTCAGGCATCAACGGAGCTTTGTCCCTTTTGTGTATGGGTACACTTGCTTTTTCAAGGATTGTTCCCCCTCAGATTGGTGGTATTGTATTTATTCTAAGCACTGGCTTTTCCTTTTAGTAGAGTTAATATATCTGCATGTGTTATTGTTTTATAGTCCACAGTAAGGCTTGTTATTTAGTCTTTTCCATTTGGTCTCATAATAAATATGTCTGTATTTGTGAGATGTTTTAATAAATAGACTGTACATTTATTTTGTTTTTTTTCCTTGTGAAAACTGAAGGAGGGTGTAGTATTTCCGTGAAGTATTTTGAGGCCCAAACTAAAAAAAAAACACAACTTTTTATGTGGTATTATATATTTAATATATATAATGAAAAGTTTGCAGTACATAGTGTGTGATGGTTTTGCTGTGGAAACAATTTGGATACAGCAAACACTTAAAAGATGGCTTTCATGAATAGACACATTAAAGGGTGTCATCTTTTTCTCTTAAAGGGACAGCTTCTTGAACTAACTGTACTGTTTTACACCATTAAACCTTTAGATTTGATTACAACCTACCTCAGTCTGAGCTGATGTGCCTTTATCACAGAGAAAATGTTCCAGACCAAATGCAATGTTTAGTGTATTGTGATAATCCTTGCTTCTTCCCTATAATCTGCTCTCTCCATAAACACTGTAACTGATCTGATTGTAACCATCTGTAATCAACAGGATGCTTAATATATATTCCCATACGCTCCTTTTTTTTAAGTTTTTGACTACTACACAAGCAATGTTGATTAAAATAGAAAAAAATCTCTGGCATCTAGGTCATTTTCATGGTGAATCATAAGGAAGGGAATTTGGTGCATTAGTCTGTTTATTTTTAATCTCTAGCAGACAGACCACAGTTGGCTCAGTATTTCACTGTAAATTCTACCATTCAACTCTGATCAGAGAGCTGATTTAGTTGAAATACAGATGAATATTTCTGATGTCTCAGAGCAGCTTCTCGTTGTTTCCGAGGGGGGGTCTCGTGCTGCTTCTGTGATTATCTTCTTCCCAGCCTATTGACTTTGTTGATTCATTCAGTTTGTTGCAGCAGAAGATGCAGTCGTTCAGTTTCATAATACTCTAATATCCAAAGGGATGTTATATTACATCCGAATAGCATGTCCTGGTACACAACTTGCAAAGCACTGCAGTGACTGCCATCTTGCTGAGGACCGAAACTGGCCACATGAGCAGAAAACACTTTAAAATAATATACCAACATTTAAATGTAATCTGAAAACATTACATGCTTGATTATCTTCTCAGCTTGCTTCAAATTTTCACAATGTGAAGTGGTTGTACGACTCCCGAAGCTTTATTTTATTTTTTTTTAAACTTGGACAATTAACCAAGTTAAGGGAAGTTTTTTTTTTAGTGCTATAAAAATATTTTCATGATTCATCGCGATTAAATCAAAATAGAAACCCCGGTAACTGAGGAGGTTGCTAGGTTAGCTCCATATTATGGGTCATCTCAGACAAAAAAAAACAAAAAACAACAATCATCACTGCGGAAGGATTATCAAAAACCTTCTGGGTCTCCTTCAGCACTAACAATCCAAGTGTTATCTCCCATTCTCTCTCCCTACTTGACACACACACACACACACACACACACACACAGTCAGTTGAGGCAGTACGTGAAAGTCAGTACACACCCAGTGTGAAATGACTAAACTGGCAAAAGAGGAAGCAGGAGCGGCAAGACTCAGCAGCTTCGCATGTGCACCTCAGCTACAGCGTTTTGTGCTCTCAGTCGAACAGCACGCTTAGACAGAAGAGAAAAGCGTAGGGTTTCTGTTGGAAAGAGCGTGAGTGCGGCAGGAACAGGAAGTGGTGAGCTACCTGGTAAAACATGAGGCTTGCTTGTTCCTCTCTCTCGACACTGCCTACAAATCATCTCAGCTATTCCAAATGTAGATTCATAAGGCTTTGACATGTACTTAACATAAATCTGGAGGGAGAATCTTCTGCCTTGTCCTATCTGGCACCTGTTTCACATGCTTGGAGGGAAAATGACACAAAATGGTGCCAGGACCGGTAATGGTACCACAAAAAATGGAGAGGAACTTAAAATTGTGATTGTGGGAGATGGAGGCTGTGGGAAAACATCTCTTCTGATGGTTTATGCCAAAGGTGATTTTCCAGAGGTAAGACGTGCTCCCATTTAATTTTGTGTGCTGCAGTTCTTGATATTTTTGAATTAACTTATCACTCATCCTGATTTCTGTCCATAATTGCAAAAAAAACCCCAAAACAAAACAAAAGCAAATGTAAAACCATTCTAAACCTCTTTAGATCTGAATGTCTTTGTAAAATTATAAACTTGCTTAGGGTTCACTAACAAAACAATGTCTCTTAAAGCAGCTAAAAATGTGTTATAAATAAATATACAAATGCAGAGCTGTGTGATGAAATTGAGACCTTTCTTTTGTGTCAAAAACAGAAATATGCCCCATCAGTGTTTGAAAAGTATGTCACGACTATCTCTCTTGGAGGAAAAGAGATAAAGCTCAACCTATATGACACAGCTGGTAAGACAAAGATGAATATTCACGGTTCAGTTTTGACTCTCAGGGCAACACATTTTACATTACACGAAAAAGCCAGCTGGCTTTGGAGCCTGTTGAGTCCACTGGCCACACAGCGGGCCAAATTTCACAAATAAACAGCAGGCACACAGCTTCAGAGGTCAGCAGCGATGTAATCGCATGCAGACAAAACAATCTTAAAATTTTATTTACTTTACTTTTACATAAAATTTACAAGAAAATTCAGTGTAAGAGACCTTTTCTTAGATACATTTATAAATTAAAAAAAAAACCCAAAACAATCTAAATCAAGTAAAATTCTCAGTTTTCTAAATATAATGTGCAGAAAGTGTCCTCTAAATAACTATGATATAGTAATTCATGACAACAGACTTTTGTTAAAGTATTTCTCTCCAATAGGCCAAGATCAGCTCTCTGTACATTATAATCTAGCTTCTTAGTTGTTCTTGTTCCTGAACTACGCAGGTAGAGCTTATACAAAGATGCCCGCTGGAGTTTATTAGTAGCACATAATGGAAGGCCGTACAACTAAATATTGAAACCGCTAAAAAAGAGATAGTGCTTTGAAAATGATGTAAAATGGACATATTATTCACTCCCTGCTGTGACATGGAACACTTAGATGAGCATAGAAAAGTCACTAAATTCTCAGAAGCTGAGAGAGCCCTGTGCTAGAATTTATCTCTTAGTATGCAAACAGCAGGGTGTCTTACAGCAGCAGAGGCGGAAGCAGAAGTCAGGATGTGGTTTTTAGTAGCTTGGTCTCATACATCATATCTGTACATTCAGCCTGTTGCATCCAATGCAGAACAGCTTTTTGTCAGCTGTGTGCATGTTCAAATGTTCTTTTTTACCATCTATCAAATGCTTGTGTTCCTTCAGGACAGGATGACTATGACAGACTGAGGCCACTTTCATACCAAGAAGCCAATCTGATTCTGGTCTGCTTTGATGTCACCAACCCCACCAGCTTTGACAATGTCCTGATAAAGGTATTCACCTGTGGAGCAATATACTGTGTCGAGTAGTCCATGCGACAAAGAAGGCAGAGTGTTTCTGTGTATTTAAGTGGAGCTTCACATTTACTCATTAAGTTAAGTTCGTTAATGATTTATTAAGTCCGGTATGTTGCCGTTGGCTGCATTCTTTTAGCTATGATTAACAGTGAGTGAAGTGCCGTGGACATTGATCCTCACTTCTACCATTCAGTGTTGCAAAAGCAAACAGGATGTACTGCTCTGTGATAATTCAATTCTGCAATGCAGGAAAGGTTCTTTTTCTCTTTCTCTCTCTATAAATGAGCACACTGAATTACATTTTTTAAAAACCTGCTGTTTTCCCAGTGGTTCCCAGAGGTGAAGCACTTCTGTCGAGATATACCAGTTATTCTGATCGGCTGTAAGACTGACCTCAGAAAGGACAAAGAATGTGCAAGGAAGCTGAGGGCCATGAATCAGGCTCCCATCACTTACACACAGGTAAGACATTTGACATCCAGCCTTTATATAGGGGTTACAGAAAGTAAACTGCAAAGTAAAAAGAGGAAGCACCAAATTATACAACCACATTTATCTCCATTAAGATCAGGGCTCACCCAAATGCCCATTTTTCTTTACTTCATGATATTATTGCTTCCAGTCACACAGTCTAATGTTTGGTGGTTTTGCGTACAGGGTGAGGAGACCCAGCAGCACATGAATGCAGAAGTCTACCTCGAGTGTTCGGCCAAACATCAGGAGAACGTGGAAGACGTTTTCAGGGAGGCAACCAAGAGAGCTTTGGCCTTCAACCGAAAACAGAGGAACCATAAGAGGAAGAAGAAATGTGTTGTTTTGTGAAGGTAAAAGGGTCGGAGGCTCCCAGGATCCTGCTCCCCTGCAGGTGACTGCTAGAAATGATTATATCTGGAGAGGCTGGGCATTAAGGTATGCTCAGTGGGCTACGAATGAAAATAACTGGATCAGAAAATAATCATCAGCCCTCTTGAACAATCAGCAAATCTTCCTTTTAAATGCTGAAACAAAATGACTTATGCTGCAAGAAAGACTGTTTTGCAAGTTGCAATTCAATTTTATACCAAGTGAAATACAACCTGCACTTCCTGCAAGTTGTATTTTTAAATGTTGTATTTTTTAAAAGTCACTTTGTGTTTTTATAATTCTTCTCAGCCATTACATGTTACCATCTGTATATGCAACAGTTTTTATTTTTTTAATTGAAATATATTTATTAATACCTTTGTACACTTAGTTCTTAAATTGTCATCACAATTTTTATTAATCTACATATAATTCTACTGGTAGTTAAAAAAAATCCTTGAGAACAGTTGTTGAAATTCATTATGAAATGGTATTGTAGGTTTAAACGGTAGTGACATATAAGTGGCATCTGTTCAACAGTCTGGTTATGGGCTCAGCAGCCTGCAGCAGAGCTCTTTGCTTTACGAACAGTGCCGACTAGAGGTGAAATCAATGATGTGCATGATTTGTCAAGGCCACTGTTGCAACAAAACTTAATTTGTCAACATCAAAATAAAAGGAAATATTGTAAGAGCACACAAAATGTTTGCATAACAACTGTTTTTAATGAGCAGTCCAATATTTTCTTTACAACAAAGTTCACAGATTGAGACGCTGGCAACTGTCCTGTTACTGGCCACCCTTGAGGCACCCGATAGTCTTAGAAATGAACAGCTGAGTCATGAAAATGAGGACATCGTGTTGTTTTGTGCATTCTGGCAGCTTTCATATGAAATGTAACAATTTAAGTGTGTAACTTACATGCTTCTGTTTTCCCTTAATAAAAGTGATGGCCGAGTGCAGTCATGTTTTAAAAAGGGCACGGCTGCATCGCAGGAATCAACTTGACTGTAATGCTACTGAAAATTTAAGGGAGGACTTTTCTTCTTCCATGAAGGGGAAATAAGGCATTACATACCTGAGCCTTGAGAGCAAATGCGTGAAACAGGTGAAACAACTACAATGAAGCAGAGAGAAGGATTCAATCATAAATCCAAGTATTTGAGATTCCAGCACTTTCAGCTGTATCACGGTCTTACAGTTCCAGTGCCACTAGCAGCATTTCATCATTTCTGCATCATATGACAATGAAAAAGCCCAAAAACTGCACAAAGACCTAAAGTGGTTCAATAAATCTGTGTAAGTGTTAAAATTATCTTAAAAGTCTCCCAAAAGACCTTAAATGAAACAAAGCTATGTGTTAGTAATGCGTTACTAAGAGTTCATATGAAAAGCTCTTTCAACCCTCAGTGGAAACATTTGAGGACACAATGTTATGATTTTATGTGCAACTTTTTGTGATTTTGCTGATGATACTAGTTAAGATGTTACAATTTAAAGAAGCAGTGTTCTGAAACCCTTCGTAGCCCCATTGCTTCTATAAAAAAAAAAAAAAAAAAGCACAAGGACAACAGTAAAAACACAGCTGCTTCTGGTGATAAAGATTAATACAACAAGAGGAATCTTTTTTGTTTCCCTTAATCTTAAGTTAATCATGGGCAGTCAAGTATCAGCTAATGGTTTTAAAATTGTGGACCATCTTTTAACATTTCTGGAACCAAAGCTTTGGCAGAAATACTAGTTAGTCTAACAAGGGAGATGAGAGAAAAAACAAAACAAAATAAAACACACACACACTGGGAAGTTCAAGAAATGAAGTGCAGTGCCAAAGTGAACATGAGTGAACACGAGCCAGAGCCAGTTTGACAATTGCTACTTCACAGAAGTATGCACATGACAGACGTTAGGTCTTGAAAGGCAAACTATTTCCTATTCTGCTCCCTAATCCCCCCCCCATTTAGTTGCATATTATCTCAACAAAGGCTCTTTAATACTCATGCACCGGCACAAACACTAAATAACATTTTACACACACGCACGCTCGCACACACACATACACACACACACAGGATAAAGCAGGAAAATGTTCATCTTAGATGAACATCTGCACTGTTATTTGTTTGCCTTACAGCGACATCAAGCCATTGGAGAGGAGGGGCACGTTTGCCAGGTACTTTGGACGCTGATACTGTAAAAGCCTGAGCGAAACGGTGGTTTCAGCTCCGTCCCAAGTGAGGGTGTGCATATGCTTCTCGACTGCTGTCCATTTGACGGATCAGAGATGTTTCATCGAGGTTATTCTCAGTCACTCTTTTGTACTTTTTCCTGGTTTTTCTGAATCTTTTGGTGGACGACCTTTAATGTGGTGAGAAAATTTCCCAGGAAGAGGACGAGAAATGTCAGTGCCAACATGAATACCTGAAAACAAAGAAGATTAAAAAGAAAAAAATATATATATACAAGTGGTGAAATTTTCATAAATCCTGACTCTATTAGCAGTTTGAATTTTTAATACCTTGAAAACATCTACCATCTTCACCACCAGCTTTAAGCACACCCAAAAATGTATCACATGGTACACACAGCAGAAAATAAGTTCACTTCAGAGCTTCATATTTCAACCAAATACTCCTGTTCGGTTTAAGCTCTCAGTTTTTGTTTTCTCCATTTGAGACTTATCACAACTTCATTTTCAGTTTATTTTCAGCAAGCTCAAGCTGTGACGGTTATTTAGTGTGAGTCAACTAAATACATTGTGACGCAAGTGTGAGTCATTTTATTCATGAAGCACTTTGTGTAAAATTTTCTAAGCCTGCAACATTCTGCTTTTCTCCTGCAAACAAAAGATGAACCTTAAAAATGCATAAGCTCCACAGCACCCAGAACTCCACGGGTTATTTTTAATGTCCAATTTAGATGACTGACAATGGCTCCAGATTATAATGGCTAATGGGTCGAGTTTCCCACTCCCATGTGGAGCGTAAAATCGCACAAAAGACTTAAAAAAAAAAAAAAAAAAAAAAAAGCTTTTCTGATAGTTTTCTCTAAGCCCAAACTTTTTAAGCTCCTTAAAATTATGAACTTCCATAAAATGTAGGCACTGCATCTGTGAATGTGATCCTTACCTGCCACTCCTTACAGTCCTCATGTCCTGCCAAGCGGAATAGGGTCACCGAGTTGTACAGCTGCCAAAACTGCAAATATAGAGGGGAATTCATCTGTCACAATGTCTCTGCACACTCCGGTAGAACAAATGTACTTTGATCTTTGCCCTTCTTCAGAAAACAACTTTGCCTTTAAAATGCATTTCATACAAATGTAGATGCAAACTGTGTTGTGACACTGCCCCGCAAGTTTGCCTACAGTCACCTTGAGAAATATCACCTTGCTTTTTGAAATACTGGAAAATGAGTTGAGGCTGCAAAATTATGCTATACACCATCAGGGAAATAAAAAGGACTGACTCACGTGGCCAAAAAAGAGGAAAGGCAAAAGAAATGTGAGACCTCTCCACATCCAGGACTGGAATCCCTCTGCACAGACACAAAATGACTAAGAACACAGCAGAAAATACTGCACAAGTGACTGATGTGCTGTTCCTCAGCTGTCCCTGTTGTTTAGCGTTAGAACTGGCTTTCAAAGGCCAGCACGACGAGACCTTACTCGAGTTACCTTACATCTGCATCCCAACACGCTGATGTCAACAGCTGTCTCCACTCCTCACCTTTACCCCATTTTTCCAGACGTGCTTTTGCACATGGCTGAAGAGTTCAAACGATTAAAATGACAACCAGAAATAGCTTACAACTCACCCACTGTGAGGTCCAGCTGATTTCTCTCTCCCAAAGCGCGTAACCTGTATAAGCAGCCGCTCTGGTAGTAATACTGGAGGAACTGAACAAAGCCTGGGGAATGGAGTAGTTATAAAAAATTACTGGATTACTGTTACAAAACCTTTATGCTGGGAAAAAAACATCCCAAATAGAAGAAGTCTATAATGAACTTTTCTGTTTTTTTTTTTAAAGTACTGATGTCAACATATACAATCCATAAAATGTAACTGTTAAAGTCATCAGAAACCTTATCAGTGATCATTGTCCAAAAAAACAAAACAGCCATGTTATTTCAGCTCAAGAAGAAGGAGAGAGCGATCATGCAGTGATATCGTGAGCCTGCATGTGATGTGCTGCATTTCAACCATCAGCATGTGACACGATTTAGAGGTGTTTTATTACAATGTTAATGGTGAAGCTTTTACAATCTAATGACCAACACAAAAAAAGTGGAATGCTTGGTTATCCTGACTTTGTCATGCTCCTGGTTGGTTACTTCCTCTTAATATTAACATGTTGCCACTTCAGTCTGGATGACTCATTTTGTCCTGAGTTTTTAATGACTTTGCTGACAAGTCTATTCTAAAAAGACATTTCTGCATTTGTAATAAAGCTGGCATTGCAGGTGACGCAGCCCGTGACTTGCTTGACACTGCTCTGGCACACTATGAAAACATCTGTCGTAAGAACACTGGAAGAGAATAATGTTGGAGTAAGCAATGATGGTACTGCTGACAGTAACTGCATCCAGGAATAAATTTGGCTACAGAAAATACGCAGGTCAAAGAATGCAAAGATACATTAACAACAGTCCAAACTTGTGCCTGCTACTAAAAAGCCAACTTTTCTTTGTAAACACGTCTCGTTTTTGATCCAAAAAAGGGGGTAAGATGCTCAAGTACTGCTTACAGCCATGGCAGTGTCTGTGCAACCAGTTCATGTTTAAATAAGCCCGGCACAGTGGTGAACAAGTAGAAATGAAACCCAATATATACTCAAACCATGTATTTTCACCATGCTAAAGCGCAAGTCACTTCAGTGTTCAGTGTTTATATAGTCATGTGAAAGACAAAAGTTTCAAAAATTCAGTTATGTTTTACATTTCAGGGCATTAAATTAAAAAAAAAATTACTTGGTTCTTACAAAGTCTTAAAGTTAGCTAAATACAAATAGTCTGCATGTATATAGTGTCTTTTTAACCTTATCTAGGTTCTACAACCTTAAACTATTTCTAATTACCCATTCACACTTTATTATTCACTCTTCTATACAGGACAGCAGTGCTTTAGATTTTTAAACCAATAAGGACATCAAGGATCAATGTGGGGTTCAGTGTGCTGCCCAAGGACACAGACATGTGATGAGGCAAAGGATCAATTCTGGCTTGTCATTATTGTACAGAAAAAATGAGCCAAAATGCAGAAACGGTGTGTGAAAAGTCCATGATTACTTCTTCCTCAGGAGTGTGTCGGCTAAGCTGCAGCCAGGTGCTGCTAATTAAATCCGCCATAAGCCACTGAGACCTGTTCTGGCAGTTTGCTGATCTGGGGTATTTAGTTGTGTATTAAGGCAATATCAAAGAGAAAAGACATCACCCACGAACTCAGAGAAGCAACTGTTGCTGCCAGTCAATCCGGGGAGGGCTAGATGTTCCAGCAAGCACCCAAGAGGTGCATCTTGAACGCTACAGGCCTCAGTTAGCATGCTAAATAACAAAGTTCATGACAGTACAACTAGAAATACTGCACAATATACTCTAGCTTGGTCTGGAAGAGTTTTCAAGAGAAAACCACAGCGACACAGTATCCATTGGACAGATGGGGCAATAATGTCCAGTGCCATGTTTGGCACAAATATTACATTCCAACTGTCAAGCATGGCGGTGTAGGCTTAACGATTTGGGCTTTGTTTTGAGGCCAGTTAGCTCAAGTGACAAGACAATCATCACCAGCAGACTAGAAAATCTACATTGGAATAGTTGTGGGGTGGGGTGGGGGGTGTAATGATGTTGCAATCAGCAAGTTAAAGTCCAGACCTTTAGTCCAACTGAAATACTGTGGCAGAACTGCAATAGAGATGTGTATGAAATAATGCCCTTTAACCTCAAATGAACTGAAGCAATGTAGCAAACAAGAGTGGGTTAAAATTCTTCCTCAATGATGTGAAAGAGTCCTGCCATACAGAAAATCAGGGTGCATCTAAAGGCTACATAGTTATAGTGTACTTTTTTTTTCCTTTCTTACATGCTACTTTTACATTCTGGCTTACTTTTATTGATATGATGTAAAATATCATAGGTTGTCGTTTTGTCCGCGTTTGCACTGAACCAATATCAAGCCCTGATAAGGATTTGTCTATGTCCTCTGCCTAATTTTCTGCATAACAGTGGCATGCAAAATTAAAAAATGACATGAGGGAACAGTAAAAAGAAAAAAAAAGACAAGCATTTATATGTATTGTATAAGAAAATAAGAAACTAAATAAGAAGATGAGGATTGTTAAATCTTTTACTCACAAAATAGAAAAAACAATTAAAATGTGAGGCACCATTATTAATGTAACTAGTATTATAAAATCATTTAAAACAGCCTTTAACATGTGTTAATGTAGGCAAATTGAGTTCTCTCTAATCCTAAACCCCCAAGAAAAAGACTTTATACAAGACTTTCTCTTTGACAGAATTCTTATTGTATTAATAACCAACTTTTGACATTTAAAATAGAAGTTACAGAATGTGAGGAGGAAAAATGGGGCAGAGTGCACAGCCTTCACCTGGATAACAAACTGAGACTTACTTTGATAAATGGAGAATGCAAGAAACTGGCTTCGAAACATCTGATACATCGGTCCCTCTGGCCTGTGGAAAGACACAAAGTTAACAAAAAGGGGGAGCGAAAAAAAAAATACAGAAGCCTTTATCAGTTTTAGCTGCAAACTCAAATGGGATTAAATTTCATATATGCAGCATCTGTATGACACAATGAAGAAAAACATCCTCTTACCAGGTAAGCATCACACCTGACAGAAATGTGGACACATAGTGGTGAGACACCCACCAGCCTTTGATCCTGAAATAAGTAAAAACACAGGAAACATACAGAGGAGCAATTTACAATTTAGAAATTCACACCCCAATAGGTGGTCAAATACAGTACATCTTCAATATAAAACAACGCAATGCATGTTTTAGGAACATTATTAATCCAAGCTCAATGTCAAGATAAATCATGAAGAAAAAAAAAAAATCAAAGATCAAAACCCACCTAGAGCCATTGCTCATGAGGATACTTTCCCTTATGGTCAATGTGCAGTAGTACCACACCAGCAAAAAGTTGAATATTTCATCAGTAACTCTGAACACAGTAGAGGGGACAAAAAGGGTGATCAAATTAATTCCTTAAACAACAACAACAGTGCTTGAAAAGAAAACGTTAACTCACCGGCAGTTGAGAAAGAAGAGGCAGGTTATAGCTCCAAACATCAGGATTATTGTCATATAAAGCTTGAACTTTTCATACTCATCTTTGTAGGCAAATCTACATAAATAAAAAATGATGAAGACAAGGATGATACGACTGAAGAGCACATAACAATGTAAAGCTATATTTATAAACTGCCTTGCTAAGTGGTTCACGTACTTCGCCTGGTTACTGAGAAGCGTCACATTCACGTTGCCCAGGACCAAATTCAAGTACAGTCTGAGAACAAAAACACAAACAAGAACCTAATAAGTTAAAAAATGAAACTAATGTGCAATGTTGAGTTGCCTTTTTGCCGTCTTGACGAATAGGTCCAGCTGTACTGTGATGTGGATCTAAGCGTATGTTCCCACTGGCAAGTTTTCATTTAAATCCATGAAACCTTTGTTGTGGTTATGCCTGTCATCCACACTACTCTGGCAATTGTGACCCTTGAAAACTGAATAATTCTGATCCACTGCAGACCCCTTTTAGTTTGGAAATGCAACTTTAGCCTTGTGATGTGGATGAACAAATCCAAGTGTCTTTCTCTCATTTCCTCAAGTCTCTGTTTTGTCGACTATCACCAAAAGACAAGAGGCAGACGTGCCGTGTTAGCAGCGAATGATCTTGCCTCTCCTGTCCTTGGGATCAGCTGTTATGCAGCCAGCCTGTACGCAATCACACTGGAAACACCTGCACACGAAGGAGTAAAACCATGAGATATTATCAGTTTGTAGCAAGAGTTTTTTGCAGCTGGGTTTTCAGCCCGTTTTCACTCTTGCGCGCATGCCCAGTGAGGCTGAAGCGCTAGTGCGGATGCCGACCTGCTTTGTTTTGAAATGGCATTTTGGAACAAATGGGGAAAAGAGTGGAGAAAGCCTGAGATGCTTTACATGTTACAGACACCACAACTCATAAACAAACTTACCCATTCCTCTTTGGCAAATACGCTTCCATATCAAAGAAAACATTTTCTTTATCTTTGATTTGTGTTTTAATGTCCGTTAATAATTTCAGTTCTTTCTCCTGACATGTCTGTGCACACCTGTAGAGAAAAGAATTAATGATCATAAGTGGAGAAAATAAATGAAGCAGATTAAAAAATAAATAAATAAATAATAATTCTCAATTACTTCTAGGAATCCAACCATTGCTTGTCATTTCTACAAAAGGTTCATTTTCACTTAAGATTTGCTGTACTTACTTGGTCAGATTGTGCCGCAGGTCTTTCAGACATTTCCTCTGTTTGCTGATGGCGCTGCTGCATGTTGCCTGGAGGTTGGTAAGCTCCTCTAGTTTTTGTCTATATATTTTATGTGTTTCCTGGGAATCATACAAATACATGTTGGCTTAGAAACACGCAGTCTCTCAAAGTGGAACTCAAAACTTCTTACTAGTTTTAAAGAAAAAAAAAAAATCTTATTTCACCCTTCAGTCTAAAAACAAACAGTCTATGACTCTACATTAAGTGGTCATAAACATCCCATCCATGTTACTGCCAGACTTCAGAGAAGTTGGCCTGATCATTCTGTTAGACAGCAGAGGTCATCCTCCACACACCATCATAAATGTAGTTTTGTCTTAGTCTCTTTGATCATTTTGTAAGTCACATACAAATGACTTGCATAATTTCATTATGCAATCTTGCAGACATGATTGTTCTCAAACCGACACTTGTGAGTTTTATTTTAAAGTCTTCCCCCAAAGCCGACTTTTCCCTATAAAACAGGAGCCAGATTTCCCCCATCATTCCATCACTGGTAAGCAGGGAGACGGACCGACTCTGTGGTGGTGAAGCTGCAGAGTCAGCACAGATAATCCTATGATCTGAGGTTAGGGACTCACTACCAACCCCCTCAAAATGATACGCGGCGCTCATCCACGGCAACCACCTCACTGCTTCCTAGTTTCACACATACATCTGAATACGTTCAAGTGACACAACAAGGTCAGTGGGTTAAAAGCAGGACAAGGCTAGTTTTTCTCGTAAAATATTGGATCAATATTTAATTTCAGGACAGAGATGCAGAAGTGATCTGAACAAACAACTGACTTTCCTGGTGGCTCAATCACTTTGTCTTGAAATTTTTAGCCTTGCTGGAAAACAGGTTTTGAGAAGAGAAAATTAAATGTACACAAATTCTGCATCACATTCAAAAAGGACACTGCACTAAAGAAGTGTTATGAGACAGAAATCTGAAAACAAAAATCAACTCCCCATGCACTCGACACCAAAGTTGAGAAGTCGTCCAAAGGTTCACCCCGTCTATGATGCGATTTCACCGTGGTTAGCCACTGCTAAAGACCAGGATGCAGATATCAATAACGATATTGATATGATGCGATTTCACCGTGGTTAGCCACTGCTAAAGACCAGGATGCAGATATCAATAACTGGCTTTCCACCTGATTTTTTTCAGCATAAGCCAATTATAAACCTCAAAAGTTGTTTTATTTTAAGTGATTATTCATTTATTTAGTGTTTTATTTAATTTGATACCTTAACATTGATTCAGATACTTCCATAAAGCAAGGTGTAAAAAAAAAAACAAAACACTTATTTTGACAACTTAGTGCAAATACAAATCTTGAACACATGTGAAGCAACAGCAGATCTAATAGTATTTGCAGTTTTCCAGCAACTGACTGAAAAACAACAACCAAAGACAGAAAGGTGCCTGTTGCTTCTAGAAAACTGAATATTTTAAGAAAATCAGGAGGCAAATCAATCAATATTGCGGTTGAACACTGGTCTGCTGTTTTAGCGTTGGCAATAAATCACATCCTAAAGAGTCAGACACTGCAAGCCCTCATGTGTTTGTGTCATATAATCACATGACAGTTTTCTCACATCAATACCAGGGTCAGCCAGGATGGTGTACTCCGACAGGCAGCACAGCATTTAAGTTCATAGAGGACGGACAGACATGATTTCTTATTTGTGTTAGAGGTGACATCTCTGGAAACAAAACAACATCATTTTCTGGAACTAGAATATTATCAAGAGGATCGTGTGAAAATCTTTAAATGATTTTGAAACAATGGATGGGGAAAAGTTCAATATTTTATATAAGCGCATTAATACGACGTGCAGATATGCAGTTTGGCTTCATCCTCTCACTGTGATATTCCCACTGGACCAGCAAATATTCTTATATCTTTACAAAGTAAAGTTTAAAATGTGTAAATGACCACTGTTTAGATAGTTAAAGACTCTAGTCACAACAACCCATTCTGATTTTGTTAAGTTTTCTCTAATATTTATGTAATATACATCAGGACCACTGTATACATCTTTTCACACCCACCTACGTTGACCCTACGTTGGCACTTGATCCTGAAACAGTTTGTTCAGATTCAATGCTTAAGTTAAGGAAATCCCTGAACATTTAAGGATCACCTACATCATCGTCGTCTTGCCCTAAGGAGCAGCTCTAGATTTTTAATATTTATGGCACCAAAGATCCACATTTCAGCTGTCTAAAATCAGCTCCATGTGGGGAGGCACATCGAAGTAAAGACCATAAGCTTTCAGATCAAAGTGGCACCTTTCCTTGAGTTGTCTCAAGTAAGCAACGACCAGGTAACTAGATAATTAATGACAGACGATGAGGAATTTCAGCCTATTCTTAAGGATTTACACATTGCAACGAAGCTGGAAATGAAAGTTCATCCTTGTGGTCGCTACGTAACTTTGATTGTTTATTTAATATTGTACAGAGTTGTTCGCTTTCCTGTCGCTGCTCTTCAGCTGCAAAAGCACCACCAGCAAGAAGATGAGCAATCGGCTGCTAACGTTAGCGGCTACAACACAAGGATGTTAACCGTGCAGTCCAATGTGATAAACATTCACTAAAACATAGTCCATACCGACAGCGCAGTTACTAGCTCAGTAAAGCGTTTAAAGCTTAGCTGAAAATGAATGGCAAAGACAGAAAGAACGATACAAACTACCATAGCCGCTACAGTATCTGCTGTCAATGACATCCGTGGCACGCTACTGCCCACAACCCATCGCGTGTAACAAAGCACTCGTTTGAGTGATTCCTGTCACCTGTAATTGTTGATATTCTTGGTCAATTTCTTCCCACTCCGCCTGAAACTTCGGTTTGGACATTGTGATATAGTTGACGCTGTGGAGAAGACGACGCCGGATTTCACTGTGAATGCTTCAAACACACTGCTCCGTCCCACTCAGAGGCGTTTTTAATTGAGTTACACGGCGCATGCGCACATCCACACGTCCAAATGTTAAGTCAAGTGTGGATGCTGAAGTAGGGGTTGAAGGTTTGCAGCAAACACACAGACACACACACACACATACAAAAATTATTAGAAATTACACAGGTATTATCAAAAACGTGTACACATATTTAAACTATTTTATTTAGTTCGGTTTATTATATTTGACTAATTCTAAATTGATTTTGATATACACACTTTAAAAACAAAACCAATCACAGTGCGCATTGCTGTTGCTAGGACACAACAAACAACTGCAGATGATGGAGTGTAGACGCTAACAGCCTTCATTGCATGTTTTCTTCTTATCTACATGGTGTGAATTTCCAAGTGGAGTGAGTTCATGTAAATCATTTTTTCAACGCGGCCAAGGTACAAATCCTTTACGTTACATTCGTGTTTTACTTTTTCCCCTTTACTGTGCTAACAAGGGCTTTCAGCGGCGCATAATGGTTCGCAAAGTATTAATAATTTGCTATATGTTTGTGTATGAATAAAATAACAGCAACATTGTTGACTGTCTCCAATTTCATAAAGATCAAGTAGATCTGTAGTTGTACGTACACTTATTTTTATTGCTCTTGTGTGTTTTTATATGTGTCTTATAATTATTTTGTTAATAGGAATACATTCTGTTTTTTATTGCCATTTAATTGCTGCTGCTACACTGCAATTTCCCAGTTTGAGATCAATAAAGTACATCTATCTATCTAGACATGACCGAATTGTGTTGGAAAAATGTTTAGTGGACAGAAGGAACTCTAAATAGATTCTTAAAATGAAAGCAGGTATATTTGGAAAGAGGAAAACACAGTCAAGTGTATTTTCCTTATCCTATTTGTAAAACATGCTATTGACAGTATACAATGGTTTGGCATGTTTTGATATGTAGGGCAGGATAACTTTCACCACTAGTGTATTCTTGTTGTGCACAAACACAGGGATAACAAAAAGGCCCAGCCAGGATTTGAATATTTATGTGGTTGTTAGTACTTTCACCTCACAGCACAAAGGTTCTCTCTTTGAATTGCAGCTCAGTTACTTTCTGTGCAGTTTGCATGTTCTCATGGTGTCTGTATTGGTTTCCTTTAGGTTCTCATGCTTCCACATGCACGTTAAGTTGATTAGTGGTTCTAAATAGTCCATAGGTGTGAGTGTGAGCCTAGATGGTTGTTTGTCTCATTTATTTCTACATGCCCTGTGATGGAGTGGTGATCTGTCCAGGTCCTGTCCATGTTGGGGTGGGAGAAAAACACCTGAAGTGGGTCTTGAAAAGTGCTTGTTTGCTTACGTAGCTGACTTTGTTAGGGGTAATAGAATTAACCTTTAGGCCCATGGGTCTAATGTATATTTTAATTTTGCAGGATTCCACCAAACAACACTGAGTCATGCCATTTCTCAAACCACCTAAAAAAAATCCACCGGTATCAAAACTGAAGGATATTTTGTCACAGAAAAGTGGACTTCGACACACAGTTTTCTCTGTCAATGGAAATGAATACACTGGGGAGTGGCTCGACAACAAAAAACATGGTTTGATATTGTTGTGTGTACTTACCTATTGAGAAATTGGTATTCACCCAGATATTTATCATACTGCCCCGTGTGTCAATTACTAAACTGAAAAGTTTAATAATTGATTTTTCTTTCAAGGCAATGGAATTCAGGTTTGGAAGAAGAATGGTGCTATTTATAAGGGAGAATGGAAATATGGAAAACGTGATGGATATGGCACCTTTGCCATTCTACTCCCTGGATCAAAGGAGTATACAAAGAGGTACACTGGTGAATGGAAAAATGGAAAGAAACATGTATGTATTTGATCTTTCTCTTTTTTTTTTTAAACATGCAGACTGGAATGCATGTCCAGTGAGGTTGTGATATAGTTCTCTGTCTCCAGGGTTATGGAACTTACTTCTACAACAACTCAGCAGTGTATGAGGGGGAGTGGAGTGAGGACCAACGGAGTGGCTGGGGAAGGATGCACTACAGGAATGAAGACATTTATGAAGGGGAGTGGAAGAATGATAAGAATAATGGCGAAGGAATCCTTAAATTTTGTAAGAAAAACTTGATTTTCATAAACTTGAAGAAACATGATATAAATTGGACTTTCTTAAATAGCGCAGAATTGTAAAATCTGACTTTCCAATTTGTGTTAAAGTAAATGGAAACTGGTATGACGGCACCTGGAGAGATGGGAAGAGGAATGGTAATGGGAAGTTCTATTACTCCTGAAAAAGGCCTGGTTTACGAAGGTTTTTGGGTGGATGGAATAGCAAAATGTGGGACCCTGTCTGATTTTGGGAGGGATGAAGCTTCAGCCAAGTATTCATTTCCAAAGGTACAGCAATGTGACAATTCTAATTTAATCAGTCGATCCTGGATCGAATTAAATCAGCACTACTTTCATGACACAGTCAAATAAGCACAGACAACAATGCTTCTTTCCCATTGCAATATTGTGAATTAAAACCTGTCCTTATTCTTTCCTTGAAGCTACACCTGGTGGATATGCAGTTGGTTTTAAGAGAAGCTCAGTCAGCTTACCAGGATCAGTCTTGAGAATCAACAGCAAGCATCCACTCCATCACATGCTCACTGTAATAAACTATTTGAAAAATGCATAATGTGTTCAAGATGCTTCATCTTGTCAATATTTTACCTTAGATCACCCGTGTCAGAGTTCATGTTTTAACTGGGTTTAGAACAATAGAGATCAAACTAAACAAGTTAATTCAATTTGCTATTATTGCTTCTGTTGTGATAAAAACAAAAACAAAAAAAGAAAACATTCAAAATTTCTTTGTGAAAGGTAAAACTAATTATACATCTAAATCTTCCAGAATTACTTACTGACCAAATTACTACAAATGTAAACACATTATCAAGCTATTTAAGTCTATATAATTCATTATTCCCTTGCAATAGTAGAAAGGGGACAGTTTCCTGAGATACTAATAAAAGGTCTGCATATTTTGGTCAAAACAGAAAAGGGTAGTACATCAGCTTCTCTTTTTTTAATTATTCATTTTACAAGATAATTCACATTGCAACATTATTTCCTCTATCAGAATTTATAAACTACTATTCAATTCAGTTAAATTATTAAACCACATCATAGCATAAGGAGGTAGAGCCAGACATTCACTTCCCCCATTTTCTTCTGCAAGGTGTGCTCATTTGACATTTGTCACTGTACTGTGAGAGTCTCAGAGTCCCCCCAAAGACAGAGGTTAAGTTACTTTACTTTCACTATCTTGTTTTCTCTTCTGTCACTTATGTTGTGATGATGCCACATGCAGCTGTTGCAAGACATGACTGGTACGAGTGTCCAATGTTATTCTGAGTGGTTTCTGCTAATAGTAGAGATGGAAGACCATAGGTGCTAGGTGGGGCTTCTTTAAATAAATCAAATATTCTAATATGAAAAAAAAAAAAACTCCCTTTAATGTTTTCTGAACAAACCACTCTTAGAAAAACACTAGCCTCCCACAACCAGCCTCACTGAGGAGGGTCTCCTAATTCCTACGTGCCAACCTTCAAATCCAATAGTACACCTGTCTGGATCGACTGTCCACTTCTTTTATTTTCATGTCGGAATGGACCTCAAAGAACACTGTGACCGCTACTTCCCCCATAGAGACTATCCAGACTGTTTTAAGTGTTGAGACTCAAACACCAGTTAAATGTGAATAAGATTGACTGACAAGCTCCCCGAGGATCAGTAGATGAAGGATAAAAGTTATATTCATGTTCCAAGTGTGATGATGAGCACGTAAGACTAACCAGTAAAAGAATGAAGGCTGGTGGAAGCGTATTGTAAAATAAAAAACTGCTTTTGCAAGTCATTTGCATAGATTCCATTAAAGATGTTATGTTTGCAAATTCAAACTCTGAATATATGTAGGCTCAAAAATAAAAATGTTTATTTTAACACTACAGTCCGTGGCACAATGTCAGCAACATAACTTATTCTAATAATACTGTACATTTGGAAAAGATTAGTCAATCAACTCAAATATCAAGCAATTATAAACAGAGAGCATTACAAGAGATTCTGTAAATAAGCAGAAAAAGTTAGAATACCAGTGACTCACAAAGCAAGACAAGAGAAAATACATAAACCTGCACACCATTTGCTGACAAACAAATAAATGCAACAGGCAAGAGACAGAATTCAAATTAATGATCAGTGTAAGAGTTAATTCAAGCAACAATCACATTTAAGACTTCCCATGTCATGCATTGTGGCAAATTGACAAGTTCACAGATGACCAAGTGTGTCTTTTAAAAATACAACTCTTCACTAAAACTAAATGTCACAACAAATCTTCATTCCTGTAAAAACCTTTGAAGCCAACACTGTGGCTTCCAGCTTGGAGTTCCATTACAGATATGGATCCAGTATAAGTGTCTATGGGAAATGTGAGCTTGGTGACTGCAAAATGGAAGATTCCCCCCTGTTGTCGAGCTCATTTTGAAGTCTGGTCAGGTTAGATAGCTCCTCAAGCTCCTGAAACTGTCTGTCAGTCTTGTGGCTGACCAAGGAACGATAGAAATGCACAGCAAAGACGATGAAAATTAAGCCGAATGGGACCATGATAGAGGTAGAGGTGATAGCAGCAGCCACGCCAGATGAAACTGTGTTATTGCTGGATTTGTCAGGTTTAATAGGCAAGAATTTGACCCAGCAGAGTAAAACTACCTCAGCAAGGAAGAGCAAGGTACCAATGACAGTAGAAAAAGCCCAGGCCAGTTCAATGTGTCGGTGCATCCGCTCATGTGGAGACTCCTTCACAGAGTTGAGGTTGTGCACATTGCTGACAGCCTCTATATTAGGTAAAATGCAGGTGCTGACCATCAGAGCAAACAGGTGAACAGCGACAAGAACAGTGGTGCAGGCACTAAAGGCGATTAGAAGAGCAGGAGGGTAAGGATAACTGTTGTCCAGCTGTACTTCTACCATAGCAACCTGAAAAGGAGGAAAAGAGCAAACACAACTTTAAACGCACACCAGCACTGTCAAGGAGACTGGCTAATCCAGAGAGGATGGTTTTGGACACGACGTTACCATAGCAAATCCAGACAGCAGGGCTGATGTCCGACTGGAAGCCTTCAGTTTAGCTCGACTCAGGTACAGTTTTCTCCAAGACAGTGCTTGCAGTGAATGCTCGTTCAAACTCATGTTGCGCCAGTTATAGAGACGCAGACCGAGCAACGCAGTCGTTTGTCACTCTTCGTACAGAAAAGGGAGTCCAACTACATACAAACAGAAAGCATTTAGATTTAACCTAGCCCGTTGACAGAACTGCGGAAGCGGTTTTATTTCCAACCAGCTGTCTTCTTTAAGCGTGCAGGGCGGCTTGCACCTTAAATTACCCATAAGGCAACGCGCTGCCGCTGAGAGGAACATCCGTTGCTGAATAAACGGTCGCTTTAACCCATGTGTTCAAACTAGTGGAGCAAAATGTAACAATGATCAGTTTTCTCGCAATGATTGTTAAATCGCTCAAGTGACCTATAGTGTTGTCCGCACTACGGAAATTAATGCCAATTCGAGGAAGACGAAACCGAGCTGACACACACAGCAACTGAACTGGGAACCTCCCCCAACTTATACCATTTCATAACTTACATTGAGACATTATTATTTATTGTTCATCTTATTATCATCATTATTTTATTAAATTAAAAGTGTTCTAAAGATTTAAATATTAGAGTAATACATTTGTCTAGTTTCTCTGTGTTAGTTTACATCTGCAGAAGAGAAAGCTTAAAACACCTTGAATAGGAATAAATCATGTAGGAGAATATATATATATATATATATATATATATTGTCATGAAAAAAATTATTAGACCACCCTTGTTTTCTTCAGTTTCTTGTTCATTTTAATGCCTGGTACCACTAAAGGTAAATTTGTTTGGACAAACATAACGATAACCACAAATATTGTTCATAAGAGTTTTATTTAAGAGCTGATATCTTACCATTTTCCATGGTTTTCTTGATTATAACCTAAATCACTTAAGTTTTTACATCAATAGCTATGGCGTTGTACTGCCAAAAACATTGCTTTTATGCATTCAGTGTTTTCTTTTCTGTCTGTTTTAGTCACATGATGACGTTTAGTGGTACCAGGTATTAAAATGAACAAGAAAGTGAAGAAAAAATGGTGGTCTAATAATTTTTTCCATGACTGTAAATATATATATATATATATGTATATATAAAACCTCGGCAGGGGCCTTTCTGTGTGGAGTTTGCATGTTCTCCCCGTGCTTGCGTGGGTTTCCTAGTTCCCACAGTCCAAAGACATGCATGTTAGGTTTATTGGTGGTTCTAAATTGTCCATAGGAGTGAGTGTGAGTGGTTGTTTGTCTGCATGTGGCCCTGCGATGGACTGGTGACCTGTCCAGGGTGTACCCCTGCCTTTCGCCCGTAGACGGCTGGGATAGGCTCCAGCAGATCCCCGTGACCCTTCAGAGGACAGAGGATGAAACGGGCATGGATAATGGATGGATGGATATATATATATATATATATATATATATATATATAGATATATATATATATATATATATATATATATATATATATATATATATATATATATATATATATATATATATATATGACTAAAGGTAGTACAACTAAACCTAAATCACTTAAGTTTTTACATCAATAGCTATGGCGTTGTACTGACAAAAACACTTCTTTTATGCATTCAGTGTTTTCTTTTCTGTTTTAGTCACATGATGACGTTTAGTGGTACCAGGTATTAAAATGAACAAGAAAGTGAAGAAAAAAGGGTGGTTTAATAATTTTTTCCATGACTATATATATATATATATGTATATATATATATTCTCCTACATGATTTTACTTGGGTGCTGTTCAGAGTATCCGAAATGTCCTATTCAAGGTGTTTTAAGCTTTCTCTTCTGCAGATGTAAACTAACACAGAGAAACTAGACAAATATATTTCTCTAATATTTAAATGTTTAGAACACTTTTAATTTGATAAAATAATGATGGTAATAAGATGAACAATAAATAATAATGTCTCAATGTAATATATATGAGAATGTGTGTGCGTGTGTGTGTGAGTGAGATGTTACTAAAAGTGACAAACATTAGTGCTAAGTGTTATTTGTGGCTCAGTTATGACTATGTTTACGGTCGATGAAAGCAGCGAACTGACATAGCATGACGTTGACCAACAATGTTTTGGTCCCTAGCGGTGACGTAATAGACAAAAACATGGTTCCCTTGTTTTGAATCTGTAAAGCGTGCTAAGCGCTTCTTTAACTTGGCTGCGCACGAGGATGCTTCCCCAAACCGAGTGATTGGAAAAGCAACTTCAGAGACACAATGGCTCAGTCCGCGGAAATGTGCGCTGAATCCGGACGGAGGCTGGTGTGTAGCGTCCGTCGTTAATGTTAGCAGTGAAGAGAGAGTGGCAGCGAGCTAATTAGTTAGCTAAGCTAACGTTTGTAACCGTAAACGTTGGGGTATTTGTCATGTCACTAGAGCTGCTCATGTTTGAGGAGGCAAGGGGAGAACGAAAGATGTCGCATTCCAGATCTGAAACCTCCGTTCACACTTGTTGTGATTGTTGAGCACAGTGGAGTTAAAACGAGGCAAAATAAAATATATGCGTGAAATTTTGCAAGAAATCTATAGTCTTCATTTGGGAATATCATACCAACAAACTGCCTTCTCCGGAAGCCGTAGATTAGCGGTTATAGTGCTATACGTCACATGCGAGAAGGAAAAAAAAATACAGTAAGAGTACTGGCGTCAGTGCCACAAGAATCTGAATAAACTTTGTCATTAAATTAGCGTTCAGTCATTCCATATCAGTTATAAGCACTGATTGTGCAGAGGAGTGGGCCTGTGCTTTCCACGCGTGTCTCAGTTTTGTCGTGCAAATCATGTCATTTTCAATCGCAGCGCTCCATCTGCCGGAGGATGTACGATGAGAACGAGGATCTGTCTGACGTGGAAGAAATCGTAAATATCAGGGGGTTCAGCGTGGAGGAGAAGCTCGCCAGTGACAGCTTTAGGGGAGACTTTGTCCACTCAATGAAGGGCAAAGGTAAAGGAACACAATGCATGTCAATGCATTCTTTGAAGTCGGATTTTATTAAAGTAATTACATAATTTTGCAACTCAGTTGCATGTGGTTTTTGGTTGGCAAGTTGCATGTCTTCACCACAACAATCAAGTTTCCATATAAATGCTTTTGGCTAAAACTTATGGACCCTGTCTTGCAGACTTCACTTATGAGTATGTGCAAAAAGAGGCGCTCAGGATTCCCCTCATATTTAAGGAGAAAGATGAATTAGGGATCAGGTGAGATTTCTTTTTTCTTTTCAGTGTTTGATATGATTAATATATTGTCATTGGGTCAGATGACTTTAAAATGTAGCCAGTTAATGGATGCTAATTACATTTTATTCAATTTTTTCTATGCAATTAATATTGTAATATCTTATTCAAAATATTGAATAGGATATTCAATATACCATAATGATTGGGCCCTGGCACACTATTTTGAGTTCCACATAAAGTTTTTATTTGTATTTTTATAAATATATCAAAACACTTTTAAAGAAATTAAATACATTAATATTTTTATTTGCAGTTGGTCAAATCAATTTATTCTTTCAATAACAGCAATGGCACAAACTACAGATGTGCTGTGTGAATCATCATTTAAGATGCTCTCACTTCTCTGTAAGTTTTATTACGGTTTTTAACTAAAGGACACATAAAGGATTTAGCTCTTACACTTGAGAGATATTGTTCTTCCTTTTTCAGTGTTAATTAAAATAAATAAGATCTTTACTATCCATAACTTAACAAAAACGTAATCATTTAATCGTGGACACACTAATTGTAATCTAATTGCAAATTTTTAATCTCATCATAGTTACTTATTTTCATTAATTTTAGGAAGTAATCCTGATTACTTGTTATCTGTTACTATCGACACCTCTTTTACATGTTTACATGCGATTATTTGAAGATCTATGTTTTAAACTTTTGGCATCACGTGTTATTTATCAGCTGGCTGATATGCATCCTTTTCTTACATTTATATAGAATGCCTGATCCAGAGTTTACTGTCAGTGAAATTAAAGGATTAGTGGGTAAGTGGAATGATACAAACTCAAATACATGCACACAAGTACATATTTATGTGTACAGCCATAGACTTGTTAAACTTGTCTGGAATACAAACTAAACCATTTCATTTTTACATCTAGAAAGAGCTGCTGACAAACTGCTGCAACTGTGATAGCCTGAAGCCACTTACAGAACTGATCTGAAGTGTCCTAAAAGTCTGATCCAGGAAAATTATTTCTATTATCGCATAGTTAATAGAAGGAAAATGGTGTTAAGAAATGTTTTCAAATAGGATCAACAATGACAAATCTTTTGACAGTGTGACAGGATAATGAATTTGTTCTTTCGGCTGGAAGAGTGACTGTTGAAAAAAAAATCTGATTTTGGAGACATTGCAGTCAGCCAAGGCAGCGGAATAAATTGAGTATTTATTATTTTTTTTTTAGCAAATGCAAAAATAAATATTTATATGCCCTTTTTTAAAAAAAAATATAAAAGGATTGACTGATGTACTTGATGGAAAAAATACAGTGCATCTTACTGGTGAAATTGTGTCATTTCCTTTTACTACATTTTGTTAACCATTCTGTTGCTCTTTTCTTTTTAAACTGTCCTGTTGCAAGGAACGGCATCATGCAATTGCGCCATCTAGTGGGGAAGGTTGTTAATAACACGTTAAAGTAGTTCTGGAGCTTTTACCTTGTCAGAATGTGTGTGGTATATGAGACAGAGCATGAGCCTAAGAAATAAAGATTTATTGCAGTTCCACCTCACTTTTCTTTGAAATTGCAGGATACACTATTGGTGGATGAATTCTTCGTCTTCACTTCTCATTTTTTTTTTTTTACAATCCCTCAGTTTGCCGTTACTTCTCCTGCTTCTGTTTTCCTTGTGGACAAAGTGTATTACTTGTGCTTACAGGCCTATTTCACCTGGTGTCCTGGTTGTCTCTTGCAGGCAGTCGGCGCTCTGTGGATGTTATGGACGTAAGCACTCAAAAAGGCTCTGAAATGAGCATGGCTCAGTTTGTCCGTTATTACGAGACGCCAGAGGAAGAGCGTGACAAACTCTTCAACGTCATCAGTTTGGAGTTCAGCCACACCAAGCTGGAGAACCTCATCAAGCGACCAAAAGTGGTAATGTAACCTGACGCTTGCTGGTCACAAATCCTGTAACATATTCGGAGAAGATGACTGAGAACACAGTGTGAAAAGTGTAAATGTGTCGTTTTGATTGCCCCCACAGGTGGACCAAGTTGACTGGGTGGACAACATGTGGCCTCCTGATCTGAAACAAAGTCAAACAGAAGCCACCAACATTATCTCAGAGATGAAGTACCCTAAAGTGCAAAGGCAAGGCTTTGCTTTTGTTGACTTGTGTCAGTTTTTTTTTGTTGAAGGTCTTGTTTGTGTCATTTGTTTGTTTATGAGGAAAAAAAAAAGACTTGTTGAGCAGTCAAATGGCTTATGAAGAAAATTTTCATCCTCTTGGCCATAAATACTTTTTTCCTGCTATCTCAGCATCTCATAAAACACTTCTTAGCTGTAGAGCATGGCATACTTTCACTTTCACTCTGCATACCCTTGATTGTTGACAGACAATACGTTCCCCCTCACAGACAAGGATGATTTGTAAACACTGTGGTGCCTGCACATGTGCCTACTCAGCCAGTCAGCTGAAGTGAAATTAGTCAAAATCAGTGATGTTTTATGCAGAAACCTTATGCTTGAAATTACTGATCACAGAGGTTAGGTGGTTACTTAAAGAGGGGATGCAGCTGTATAGAATGGAATAACCCCCCCCTTCTTTTTTTTTTTTTAAAGCCAAGATCCACTCAAATAATTTTAGTTAATAGCATTTGCCAAAGTAGTTGCACTCAAACCGTTCCAAATTAACTAATAAAAAAACTTATTTTATAGTAATATCTACATCAGGTGCTATCTGCCAAACTGCGTTTCTTGTCATGTCATTGTTTTGTTTATTTATTAAGACGATAAAAAACTTGTGATTCATTGTGTTAAAAGCAAGTGAGCCTTGTTTTTTTTTTGTGTATTTTTACAAATGTGCAGTAATAAATGGAGAGTGTACGTCATTTGGTGTAATAGGAATTTGTTATTATTTTAGAACTGAAACGATTTGTTTATTAAACAGTTCTTTGGTTTGTTTGTTTGTTTAAATGATTTGAGCACAGGTTTCTTGTGTTTTATTTAACCTAATTGTTTAACCCCTTAAATCTTAAGGGGCTTTGAGGTGTGATCAATATTAGTATTCTTCTGGATATTGTCTGGAGTCGTAGGCTTCAAGGGGTTAAATGATATTCTGATTACAGCAGATGTTACCAGTATTCCAAATACTTAAATACTGTGTAAAAGATAAATATAAACATGCAACATGCAATGATTGGCAAATTACTTGAACCTTTTCTATAATTGCAAAGATTTCCCTGCTTATCAAAAAGGGGATACATTTACCATTTTACTGCTTTTCTATTTTTTTTCTTTTTTTTAAACAATACTCTTTGACAACTGGGTCCAGTTGCCTTGATACTTTGAGAATACTCAAAGTGCTTAGGAACAGAGATGACAAATTTGAAGTGAAATATTTTCCCATTTTTGGTTTACATATCATCTGAGGTCTTCAAAAGCTTGTGGCTTGCTTTGTAGTTGTTTTTTTTTTCTTTAAAAATGACCTAAATCTGCACAGCTATCAAACGTATTGAGCACCCAGACTATCGGACAGAGCTGCCTGATGTCACGTTAAGATATATGGTTTTGTCTTGCTGATCAAAAACCAAGACCTTGTCCGAGAAAGAATTTACATAGGTAGGAGGAAGATTTGTTACTCCAAAATTTGGATGAGTCATCTAGCATTGATGTTACCTTTAATAGATTTGCTGTACTTATGCACCCCTTTGTCTGAGACTGGCTTGAGCTGTGCGACGGTCCCAAAGAAAGAGTTTTCTTAGAGTGCAGACGTGTTCTCCACATCACATCAGCCCGTCTTAAATGAGCTAAGAGTCAGAGTTGGCAGAACTCATGCTTACATTTGTTTTTTTTTTTTTTGTTTTCCTGTGGATGGTTTATCTTTAGCTTTTGTAAATGCAGAAGCAATCTGCTTCCAGTAATAATGGTTATTTTGATTTTATTTTATATTTAAAGAAGGATATGTTGGAGTTATGCGTGGTGGGAATACAAAGGCACTGAGCATCGCCCTTCATGTTTTCACAATTTTGATAATGGTCTTTAAAAGTGTTATCTTCTATCCACACCAGAATTCTATTTATGTTCCATAGTTTCATCTTTGCGCCTGAAGATCTCTGTTCAGTAACAGAGATTTCTTCTCATTCTTTAAGTGTTTAAATGATTATGCTTTTGTAGATGAACAAATGCCCAAATTCTTTATATTTGAGAAATGCCATTGCTGGTACAAATGAAGTACAAATGAACGTGCATTAAAAAAATCTGTAAAGTTCCCTAGTTCAAAAATGAAATAGGATTACTTGTCTAAGATTTCTGTTGACTTATATAATTTGTAATTTATTGTTGGGTTTCAATTATTTGCACATAATTACAGTTTGTTATTATTATTTATTTTAGCCTCCTAGAAAGATGTTCTCTTTAGAAACAGTAGTATGTAGTATTGCACTCAAGATTTAGAGCTTCAGCATTTCCACATCTGCAATTTAAAAAATAAAATAAAAAATACAGCAGCAAGGTTGTTTCAGTAAAATGGGTCAAACAAGCAAAAATCAATACATCAGTGATGGATTCATTTCTCATTTCCTCTGTTTTTCATGACTTGGCTGCTCAGCAGATAATTTTCTGTTGAATATACTGAGCAAATTGTTACTCAGTAGTTTTTATTGTGTTATTCCAGCAGAACTACAATTATGTGGTATTCAGTGCTAATTTTTTTTTATTGGTGTGGTTATTAGCTTCATTTGCTCTGATTTCGTTTATAGTTCGGTGTCAACCGGATGACCTCAAAATGGATGTGCATGTGTTTTAAATGAGACTGTCTTGTGTTGACAAGTTTATCTGGCAGGGTGAGGAAATGCAGTGCTGACAAACTTGTTCTTATTGATGGAAAATACCACAAAACCCGCCCCATTATCTCTTAGTGGGTCAACACAATAGTGAGAAAAATGTCTCTTTTCTTTCCTGTTTGCGCTTCAGTGCTGATTCTTTCAGAGCTGCTTCCTTCTAGCTAAATTAGTAAAATCGTTTCTCACTCAGGTTGCTTCACCCTTCAATTAATTTCCAGTGGAGAGATTGTGTACATTTTTCTACACAGCAGGCCCCCCGTTAGTTACTTCCTGACATGTTTTCAGTGGGGAATGCGTTTTCCTTTCAGTAATAGCTAGGATCACTGCTTTGTTGTAATTGGCTGAGTTGTGAATTTTTTTTTTCTTTTTGCAGTATTAGTAGAGATTTGAATGATAATATCCCTTGAATGATTTTCTGTCCTTCATAGGTATTGTTTGATGAGTGTGAAGGGCTGCTACACAGACTTCCACATCGATTTTGGGGGAACCTCAGTTTGGTATCATGTGTTTAAGGGACAGAAAGTAAGTTAATCGTTTCATAATGGTTCAGATATTGTGAATCGTCTCATTGTTGATTTCACCTTATTCGGAAACATCTTTTAAAAATGACTTCATCCCATCAGGTGTTCTGGCTTGTGCCTCCAACACCACATAACCTTGCCCTGTATGAGGACTGGGTCCTTTCAGGCAAACAGAGTGATATCTTTCTAGGGGACCGAGCTGATGGATGCCAGAGAGTGGAGCTTAAACAAGGATACACTTTCTTCATTCCATCTGGTGTGTTGGCATGGTTCTTTTAAAGTAGCTTGCACAAATAGGTTAGCTCTCACTTGAATGGAGAACAACACAAAGTTTAATCTGCTTGTTATACAGTGTTTTTTTTGATCTCTGAGTTTGCATGACTCTTCTCTTCGTTCCTCATCTCTTTTTATTTGTGTTGTGCTTTTTGCCTTTTGGCAATTAAGGTTGGATTCATGCTGTGTACACTCCTGTGGATGCACTGGTGTTTGGAGGCAACATTCTGCACAGCTTTAACATTCCTATGCAGCTTACCATCCATGAGATAGAGAACAGGACTAAGGTAGGACTCTGCATTCTCCAACGTGTGGCTGAACTTTAAACTGTAATGCACTACAGTAAACTCTACATGGGAGAGAAAAATATCTCTGAGTTCAACTGTAAAAGTCAGAAGCTGGAGGAGATAAGGATTCTTGTAAATTGGTGTATATAATCCTGTCAAACATTTGTGAATTGAAGTAGTTGTGTGCATAGCTATGAAATGTAAGTTTGACCTTAAAGATCTATAACTGCTCTGTTAAATAAAACACATTTTTGATCCTTATTACATAATTAGGAAATCAGGCTACGAAAAAAGTTAGTATCTACTAAACCTTGATTATTTGATGAAAATTCTTTTTCTTCTTCAGGTTCATTCCAAATTCCGTTTTCCTTTTTACTATGAGATTTGCTGGTATGTCCTGGAGAGATACCTGCATTGCCTGACCAAGCGGTCCTACCTTACTGAGGAAATCCGCAAAGATCCTGTGGGTAAGTGAAATCATTTATAAACTAATTTCCTTATAGACTGATTTAACATGTGAAATCCAGAAAAGAAGCCATTTGTCAATTGAAAAGGATCAAAAAGTTTTTTTTATCGCAATTAATTGCATCATTTTCCCTGATTAATCACGATTAATCACATTGTATACGCAAAATACAAATAATGAATTCAAAAGTAGTGTAAAATGCACTTTTATTGAAATGTTTTGCTGCCATATGAACTAAAGTGTCATAATATTTGTTGTTCAAACACTTTTAACATCAGCACTTGTCAGTAACACATTGCCACTGCCAGGGCAGTTAATGTCATCCCGTTTTTATTAAAGAAAAAAAAAAAAAAACAAAATGATTGTGGCTCAGCACAATCAGAACATTAAAACAGGTAATTTCTGAGGTAACGGCAGAAACTTTTAACGGGGAGTTCAACTTGTCAGTGGTTACAAATAACCTTGTTTCTGTCAAATCCTCCGTCTGGGAGAACTTTAAAATGAAAATGTCCATGTTAAAGTTTAGTAACTCTACCAATCCGTGTAAGTTTCCTTAATTTTGATAGCAGTGACTTTAAACTGTGTGTCTTGGATCAAACGTTTCGGGTTTCCTTCCACAAGCTTCTCACAATAGTTTGCTGGAATTTTGACCAACTTTTCTTGACAGAACTGGTGGAACTCAGTCAGGTTTGTAGACCACTTTGCTTTGCATGCACCTTTTCAGCTCTGCCCATAAATCTTTATAGGATTGAGATCAGGGCTTTGTGATGGATGCTCTAAAACATTGACTTTGTTGTTCTGAAGCCACTTTGTAATTCAATTTGGATATATTCTTAGGGTCTTTGTCCATTTAGAAGACCCATTTGCATCCAACCTTTAAATTCCTGGCTGATGTCTTGAGATGTTGCTTATTTCTACATAATGTTCATTTCTCATGATTCCATCTGTTTTGTGAAATGCACCAGTCCCCCCTGCAGCAAAATGCCCCCACAACATGATGCTGCCATCCCCGTACTTCACAGTTGTGGCGGTGTTTTCAGGCTTGCAAACTTCACCCTTTTTTCCTCTAAATGGAACGACGATCATTATGGCCCAACAGTTCAATGTCAGTTTCATCAGACCACAGGACATGTCTCAGGAAATTGAGGTCTTTATTCCTGTGTGCATTTGCAAAATGTAATCTGGCTATTTCATGTTGCTTTTGGAGTAATGGCTTCTTCCAGGCTGAGAGGCCTTTCAGGCCATGTTGGTACCGGACTGGTTTCACTGTGGATAATGACACTCTCAGACCAGCTTCAGCCAGCATCTTCATCTTTGTTCTATAAATGGGGTTGCCTCTGACTTTTTATTTTTTTATCCATTATTTTTTGCTATGCTGCAAAACCTGTATATAATTTGGTATTAATGGCATAGTCAGATTTTCAAGATAACCATGCCATATGTATGACGGACCCTTAAACCAGCAGCATCTATGATTTCCAAATGGGATTTCAAATCATTTACTCAGGAGAAATTTCCATGTTGTCTCATTCCACCTTAAATATCCTACAAGAGATCTTAAAGGGATAGTTTTTTTTCCTCATTACTATGCTTAAAAATGATTATCGCTGTTAATTACCTTTTGTGCTTTCAGACTATGATATAAAGGCAAAGACAGGGAGCCCCTCTTCTGACTCCAGGAGTCAGGACACAAACGAGGACTCGTGTGGGATGCACGAGAGGAGCGACCAGGGAGACAAACCTGAGAGAGTTCTGGAGTATGGCTCCTGCTCACCTGACAGCAGGAAGGGCCCCCTCCTCAAAGCTGTTTTATCTGTTGATTCGGAGGACAGCTGTAATCCCAGCTCCACATCTCTAGATTTCCCCAAAACTCCTTCTGACTCTCCAGCCTCTGAATCTCAGAGTAAATGGATTCATTTGACAGAGTTTGAACTGATCGGACTCAGGACGTTGGTTGAGAAACTTGAGTCACTCCCTGAAAATAAGAGATGTGTTCCATTGGGAATAGAGAACCCCCAAGGTCTCCTGGAAGACATAAAGGTAAAAAAACCAAAACAAAACAAATCGTAATATTTCCAGGCAGAGTCCGAAAGACATCATGTGGGTCTCATTTGCTTTTTGTTGTCCTCTGTGAAGGTTGTGTTAAAAGAACATGCTGATGATGACCCCAAACTAGCAATTACTGGAGTTCCTGTAGGTCCATTGGCCCAAGAAAACTACAAAGGTAACAACATTTCACTTGTGATGGGTCATTTTTTATGCTTTCAGGTAAAGTTGATATGAAAGTCTGAGTTAAATGTGGAGTTGGGAAATTATGAATCTGTTGCTTTACTGTGTGGTGTAAAAACATTATTAACTTCATTGTAAGGTCTACCTTGCAAAGTTTCATTTTTATGGATTTGTCAAGGTCTATAAGCAAGATTCCTTTTTTAGAGCTCTCAAGAATGGATATGTATTTCAAGATGCAATATTTCATACAGATACATATGCATATACTGTATTTTACAGTTGTTACAGACTAGTTGACGTAGTAATAGAATAGAGTAGTGCAGCTGTAAACTGCTGTAAACCCTGCCAGTTTAACCCAGATTATTATTCTCTGTTCTATTTTTTTCAGTGAAATTGGCAGCGAGTACACTCTATGTTGCATTGTTAATCCTTGACTTTTGTTTTCTTTCATTATCTTCCAAGTCTCTCAGGGCCTAACCCTCTTTTTATCCTTCTCTAGTCCTTGTTATTCTTTCTTTCATCTCTCGTTTCAACACTCGGTGCACTCCTTCACTTCACAGTTACTTATTTTCATAATTGTGTTGTGATCTATGATCCATGGTAATAAACCTACATACTGTAATTTTTGTTTTCGAATCTGCTGGATCACGGACAAGCTTCTTGTTGTGCTTTTTCCTCTGTTGACTTTCAGAGCAGGGACAGATACACTGCAGCTGTAATGTGAAAAAGAAAGTGCACCCTCTGTAGAAGGTTTAATGTAGGCATTATTAAAGACATAAAACATCCTCAAAGGCTTGAATGAACGGCACCTGGACTTTCTCTTTTGTCACTCTTGAAGACATTTCACCTTCCATCCATAGGTTTTTAGCAGTTCTTGATGGAAGAATAGATGAAGCCTTCAGGAGGGAAGGTGAAACGTCTTTGAGAACAAAGAAAAACAAATCTAAATACCTTTGATTCGAGCATTTCCAGAATTCAAAGGCTAGAGTGGATTCATAATAAAACATCACCTGGTCCTTGTCAGATTTTAAAATACAGGTGAATACACAATGTCAGATTAACAGCAGCACATGACACATGGCACTGTCATTATTTGCTAAACTAAATTTAAGCCAAAATGCAGGAACAGTGTGTGATGACTAAGTACACACCTTGGTTTCTTCTCTTAGGGATTATGGTGTTAAGTAGCAGCTTGGTGCTGCATTTTGCTGGTCGAGTGCACGTGTGTGCTAGATTATTGTTAATTATATGCTACATAGAGCCTTCAAATTGTACGAGGGTGCACCTCTTTTTTTTATTAACGTTTTGTGGCCAGTGTGTTTGCTGCTGCGTCATAGGCTTTCTTGTGGATCAGACATTTTTAAAAAATGTTTTAATTTATACAGATGTATACCTACAAATATCATGTATGTGATTTGCCCCTCTGCTCCTCAGAGATAAGAGGACATTTTTAGTTCTGATTTTCAGTCTGTACATGTGCTGCTCAGTACCTGAATGCTGCTTTGCTGCTTTGATAGCACATACCTTTTAAGGCTTGGGCATTTTTCACAAAATGCCTTTAATCAAGAAAATGAGAAATAATAATAATAATTATACTTTGTAGGTTTGAAATACATTTAATTTAATGTGGCCTTGAGCTAAAAAAGGGCCATAAGAAAGTCAAAATCAACGCTTTAATGTCCCGATAATTTTCAAATTATAAAAAAAAAACCCCATATCTCTCCAGTCCACTTACTGTCCTTTTGATTTTAGAATTATTTTATTCACTTACTTGCATAATATTGGAATAGAAATGCTCTTGGACAATATGTCATGAGGTTTTTCACTCACAAAATTGATTTGCACATACATTTTGACTGTTTTACCTCATTCAATAAATACTGTATAAAGGAGGGTTATTTTTCATATCATGTAAAGGATGTGTCATTTTTCACTGAACAATTAACTTAGTAGCTGGAGAGTAGACTTGGAGGCCTCAACAGGAGGATGAACAATTGAATGTGCTTGACATGAATGAATGAACATGAAGTTTGTTCTGGTCCCATCAGCCCTGTGGATCACCCCCCACCCGTCCCTTCAAAGGCCAGCTGCTGGTCGTGGGACCTCTTTGTGTTTGCCTTTTGTAATGAGATGCCATCTGGCTCTATTGGCTGTGCAGAGCCTGCTCTCCTCTCCCTCTGATGCTCATCATGAATATGATAGCACCCTTGCTGTTGCTTCATTCCTCATTGGATAGGTACAGACATCCCTAGTTCATATTCTCATGCACCACAGCCTCCCATTGGCTACGTGCTTCCCAGCACCACTCCCCCACTTCCCAGGGAGCTGATGCATACCAATAAGGCTAGCTTGTATGTGCTTCCTACATCTGCTTGTGGTATTGTGAAGCTTTGGAGCAAGAGGGAGGGTTGTAGGCCTGACAGCAGTAGCAGGAGTAGAAGGAGGAGGAGAAGGAGGAGGAGACTACAGCCATGTCAGTTTGCTGGGAGCTGGATGGTTTCTGAAAACAAGCCATGGCCATGTCGCTGAGCGCTGATGATGAGGACTACGACTCTGACTCTGAGCAGGTTAGCACTATAAAGCACTGCAGGCAGGCATAGTGAAGCAACCAGAGGAATGCATGGTGTCAGACAGACCAGTTTGCAGCATCACTGGGCAGCAAGGAAATGGAGCTACCTTGAGACAAAAGCATTGATTTACTCTGCCCTCTGTGCCTGTATTTTGATTTTTGCTGCTTTTATTTTTTAATAGAGTTACTGTTATTTGTTTCTGTGTGTGTGAGAGTGCAAGATTTTTTTTTTTGTTGTTGTTTTTGTTTTTTAGGCCAGACCATCTGTTAGTTGTTTCAAGATGCAGGAGTGAAATCTTTTGTGGCTTGATTGTACAAGTATTAAAAACACACAAGAACATACAGTAGTAGGAAAAAAAACATTATTCTGCCAGTTTGCATTTATGACAGAGCAGAATTACTACTAGAATAGTCATAAGAATAAATGGCTGCTTATAACCAGACTTGCTTTCAGAAGTCTAAATGAACAATTGTTCATTTAAACATTTCTTGCTACATGCTTAGCTCTGAACCACACCCCCATTAAGTATGTGGCTACCTTTGATTTTATAAATTGCAGACTGCAGAGGAATGATGATGAGTCCATCTTGCTTTACTGCCAAAAATCATAATGCATTTTCATTCCAGTCCTGCCAGTGCACCTGTTTCTGTTTCACTGAAATTTGCTACTTCTCAGGCTTTTATCCATTTCAGTAAGTTAGGATGTTGAGAAATCTAGCTCTGACTGAAGCCAAACCTGCCAACAGTTGGCAACCGAAATATGTACCATTATAAAGTTGAGCCAACCTCTTTTTTTTTTTTATTGATTGGCACTATGAAAGTTTTCTATCCAGTCCTCATGGCTTTAGTGGACACACATGTAAAGCTGTGTCCACATAAGGAATTGTGAGTGAAATCGTGTCCACGAGGAAAATTTATGAACTGAAGTCCTGTATGCATTGTAGCTATCAGCTTCTTCGTTTTGAATTATGTCTGCTTGGATTTAAAAAAAAAAACAAAACAAAAAACAATCATATTCCTCTACAGCCTGTGCTTTTTACCTGCATCTTTTCTTCTGTGACGAAAAAGCGTATCCATGGTAGCTCTTAGCTGTTTCAGTAAACATTAGAGTCCCAGTTGAATGAGTTTTGAAGTGCCAGATTACGACCTGGTCACATGAATGGTCCTCATTAATGTACAAAGAGGACTAATGTACTGTATATTCAATGTGCTATGAAGGAATATACACTCTATATCTTATGATTATTACTGCTTCAAAATACTATTTAAAGCTTGACTGCTACAAGTGATGTATTGCCTGGTTAAGATATCTTTGATATTACTGTGAAAACCCTTAATTCTGCATACCAAAGAGATATCTGCTTTAGAGATCCCCCACTTAAGAGACAGTGGGGGTTGGGCAGGGTTAAAGGGGATTTAGTGGACAGTAATCAGTCTTTTTTTTTTTCCCTTTTTTTTCCCTCAACTCTTGCCAATCAAGTTTCAGATGCAAATAAAAATTAATCTAGACAGTATACAACACTGTCTGATTACCTGTTATTTAGTGTGACCTGACATCGTTAGATCAGCCATAACTGGAACCTGTTGTCTGACACCTTCCCAGAAATCGGTGAGTAACAGATCGGGATATATTTGCTTCAGGACTGGATTTTTTTTTGGTGGGTTATTTGCTCTCAATTCAATGTTTTTTTTCTTCTTGTTAATCCCCATGAATACCCCCAGAAGAGTCCAGCGCAGACTGTGCAGCATCCCACCCCCCACCCTACCCCAATATCTCACTCTAATCCTGTCTGCTGCCCACATATCTGACTCCTTTCTGTGCCACTCTAATTCGTGGCTATTGTTAGAATAAATGATTGTAATATGCCTAAGATTGAGACCATCCACTTTTTTTTTTTTGTCTGTTAGAGGCTCTCATTACAGTTCTCATTGGTTACAAGTGTATGTGTGTGTGTGTCAACCACTGTTCTGTTAGGGAATGGGACGTGGCTGTTGCTATGCTGACACCAGGAAAATCTGCACTGCCTCTGTAACTAAAGAAATCCGATCTTCATTTCCAAGAGCTGCAGTATCCCCCCCTCTGTTCTTGTTTATTTCAACTCCCACACTACCACTTATTGTCTCATGTATGATGGTGGGCAGTATTTATCCATGTGGTTTTCATGGTAAAAAAACAAATGCATTGTTGTGGTTTGGCTTTGAGCCTGAGGGAGAGCAGAATATCTAAAACCCAGGCAATAATGATGCTGATCAAAGACATCTCATCTCCATTGCCCACTTACTTATTAAATTGAGTGTATTTGATAATATGTACTCCTCTAAATCAGTCTGCACACCCTGTAACACAGAATAATAGGCCTCAGTGAAGCATGTGTGAAATGTAGCTGTAAGTGCAGCTTCTCTTTGAAGTAGAAACATGTAAGCAAGTGAGGTGCTAAAATTGGAAGGCGCCTTCAGGGACAATTTTTGATGTGTTTGTTTGCTCTTGTATTCTCTGCTGTAAGAGCCATGAATAATGTGTTTCTAACCAGCATGTTGTGATCAGGTTTGTGCTCTGTGGACACATATTATATGTATATGTATATGCATATGTTTCCTTTTTTTTCAACTGCCTGTGTTGAGAACTATTAATCTCTAGATAAAAAAAAAGCAAAGAAAGCATCAGGCAGCATGGCTTGCATCAACATAATACTCATACCTAATTTTAGAAAATGTTTTAAGGATTTTTTTTTTTGTTTGTTTAATATTTGCTTTTTATGAAATGATCCCTACTAAATTAAATTCATTATAATTTAAAACATTAGATTGTGGAAGATTTGTACCTTCCTCTTACAAGATTTAGGTTAAAGTCACCACAAGATTTGATAATCATCAACTTTTTGTCAATATTCGTAAGCATAGAGTTCTCTCTGAGGCCATCCATAGAAAGTTGCACATTGTCAAAATGTTAATCCAAAACAATTTCCTTTTCGTAATAAAAATATTCATTAGGTTATGGTTTTTAGATACTTGACACCATATCTTTTACATCCTTTTAGGCCCGGCCTCCCAACCGGCCAAAACCTAAGATGGCAGCATCTCCTGCATCAGCAGTCAAGCTGTCAGCCAGTCGGGGAACATCTGGTGCCAGGAGGAGAAGAACGCGCTGTCGAAAGTGTGAGGCATGTCTGCGGACAGAGTGTGGAGAGTGCCACTTCTGTAAAGACATGAAGAAGTTCGGTGGACCGGGGCGAATGAAACAGTCCTGCATCATGAGGCAGTGCATTGCTGTAAGTAGTTAAAAATGAGAGTATGTTATCAATTATACATCATAGCTGAAATGCTGGAAATGTTGTATTTCGGCTGTCATGAAAAGATTTTTTTTCCCCCTTTTATTATCGCTGTTTCTTGAATTAGAAGGTGAGCTATTTGCATGAAAACTGGAAACAGCTGTTTTGACACAGTGTTGAGGTAAACAGCACCAGTTCTAGATCGTACTAATTTGACCTATTATATCTTATGAAATGATTCCTGAGTAATTTCCTGCTGTCTTGGAGTCACAGTGAGGTTGCCAAGCAACAATCAGAGAAATCACTGCACCTGGTCAAGAAATAATTCTTACATGCCACCCTTCCTTAAAACAACATTTCAAATACCTTTACCTTTACATTTACTGTAAGTGAAATTAAGTTGATTAGATTTACATTTATTACTTGCAGCTTTATATTTGGCTTATATGCAGATTAGGGTACTTTGCTTTCCAAAATCTCTAGTTCTAAAGCTTTCTTTTTAATTTTGCCAGTCGTTTTTGGTATGGCCTTGTGGTTGAGAGGTATTTTTCCGTAGTGTTCAGTATAATTGCTTGGGCATGTTGCTGTGGTAACTGACTGGCTACTGGTTTCTTTTTTTGTCTTTGCTGTGGAAGAGACACAGGTAATGCTAATAATGCCAGCAGTAGTGGGTGCAGAGGTGCAGCAGTGTGTCTGAATGTTCGTGGAGGTCATGGTATATTTGTACATCTAAAGGCACACACAGACTAACAGCAACCTGAACTTAAATACCCTGGGGCTTCTTTCAAGGATCTAAATGATTATTTCATCCCTAGGTCTTTTGCATTTACATCACTGAAGTCTAAGGTTGAGTGTAATTTGACAAATTAATTCAGTTGAAGTGTGAATCACCTGTTCTCACTGGATTGTTGGAGCTGTCATGCTTGTATCACAACAGCCTACAAAGCAGCCAAACCAGGGAAGTGCACTTAAGATATAGTGAGTCAGAATCTGTTAATGTAACACATTTCAACTGCTTTGATTCACTGCTTTTTTTTTTTTTTTTTTGTCTTGTCATGACTGATGCTTTCTTTCCTCAAGCTTCCACACTGCAGCGCCTGGTACACACTCTCTCCTCAGCCATTACTACAGTAAAACTGAACAAACGTTATAATCTGTTATTGATGTCAAATGTGCCATTATTATGAAGGGTTGAAATAAGACACTGGGAATACCTTAGCAGGTCCCATCCCAAAGGTTCAGGGTAATCTCAACAGTTTTGTCTGACTATCAGTGCTTTTTTGGTTTAGTACCTTGGTCCTATGGTGATAATGGAAGAAGAGAGGGAATTCAAGCAGTCAAAATACAGCTTAAGTACTGAAGGATGGCAGCTGAAGTTGTTTTGTTTTTGAATGTATTTCATCTTTCATTTCAAAGGCTTACCTGTTCACGGTGTGCAACTGCTTTTCGCCCAAATAGAGCTGGGATAAGCTCCAGCAGATCCCTGTGAACCTGCACAGGAATAAGCGGGTATAGATGAAGGATGGATGGATGGACAGATTTCAAAGGCTTTTTCAGTAGTAGTTCCATTTAGCCCTTAGGCTCAGTTTTTTTTTTTTTTTTTTATGTTTCAGTACCATGGACAGAGACATACACTGATAAAAGCTGAGGGCCCATTTTACTCCATTATAGCTTGTAATAGTGTTTTGTCATGGACCCAATATTTAACACACATGGTGACAAAATTTCTACAGTTTTGTAGCTAAATATGTCATTCACATAGTCACTTTGAATAAGATATAGTATTCTGGATATTATTCAAAGTGGAATAATTTCCAGAGTGTGCAGACAGAAGATCCCTACTGAAGAGCAAAACCGTGATGCGACACTCAACAGATCAACCCTTTGTTGAAGAGTGGTTGTAAATAAGCCACTAAAAGACATATAGCAGACAGTTGCTTCTCAGATCATGAGAAGGCAAATCCTCTTGTCTCAGAGAACAGTAATTGAACAATTTAACCACAATATTCCACAAGGACATAGCATGAATCTATTTCATTCATTTAAGTGGTTCTTTCTTTGACTTTAATTTTGTCTTTTCACTATGAACCTAAGATATTTACTGTATTTTTAGCATCAAGTTTATTGTTTTTGTTAATATGCATCAATTTTTGCCCCATAAGCCTGCAGCACATTGCAAAAGAAAGTTGGCATAGGACAGTTTAATTTTAATAAGGAGGAGAAAGATAACAATAATAATGTGATCTTAATAGGTGATTTTAAAGATGACTTGATACAAAAAGATGTGTGCATCAAAAGCTGTCTTTGAAGAGCAAATGTGGACAGAGGATCTCTACTTTGTCTACAAATCACAGTCATTGAGAAAGTAATTAATTTCAAGGGATGAGGAGGAAGGATTAGCAGTAATGGTGCAAGCCTAAACTGGACACCTGTTATCTCTGATTCCTCAGATGTTACTGCACCAAGGACCATAATTCAACAATAGCTGATATAACCAAATGGGCAAAGGATTACTTGGAAAACCTTTATGAAACACTACAAGTGGAGCTACAATCAGAAAAGCCACCTCAATTTTTACTATGCAAAAAAGAGCCTTATATTAACACTCTCCAGAGATGGTGTTGATATCTTTGGACTTAGAGGCATCTGGGATGGGCCATCACACAGTAGAAACACTGTAAACACTACAAAGGCTTGGCTGTTAAAATGACCTAATATTTTCCATGAAATGGTGAAATGTCTCAGTTTCAACATCTAATATCTTCTTTGTGTTCTATTGGGAATAAAACATGGGCTTATGAGATTCATAAATCATTGCATTCTGTTTTTATTTGCGTTTTTCGCAGCATCACAACTTTTTTTTGGGAATGTAAATCTGTTTGTCTTCATCTATAAATTTGCTTCAGCATATAAAAGTATTGCAGAGCCAACTAATTTGAGGGACTACTTAAAGTGACATATTTGGGCAGAGGTGTGGGTAAATATCTGTTAAGGGAAGTGATTTATTTCAGCATCTTTTTCTCCTCCACTATTTTGTGTTTTCTTTAGCCTGTCCTGCCCCACACAGCGGTGTGTCTTGTCTGTGGAGAGGCTGGAAAGGAGGACACAGTTGAAGATGAGGAGGAGAAGTTTAACCTTATGCTCATGGAGTGTTCCATCTGCAATGAGATTGTTCATCCTAACTGTCTCAAGGTAAACTCCTTAGTAACAAAATTACTAATGCTAATACACATACAAATACTAATAGTTTTTGATGTGCTCCTTTGGTTCAGGTTAAAGATTCAAATGGTTTAGTCAATGATGAGTTGCCAAACTGTTGGGAGTGCCCAAAGTGTAACCATGCAGGGAAAACAGGGAAAGTAAGCATCAGCATGGACTTTCTTCTATGTGTCTTAAAATTGTTGAATTTTTCACTTTCACCTGACATAATCTTAAGATTTCAGAACTTTGGAAATAATATTATTCTGTCTTTTTTCTAACCTTTTGGCCTCAAAGCAAAAAAGGGGGCCAGGATTCAAGTATGCCTCAAACCTCCCAGGCTCACTTCTGAAAGAACCACGATTAAACCGGGATTTAAAGGAGGAACCAGACATGCCCATGGTGACTACAGCGAATGTTACGGCCTTAACGACCACATCAGCTGTGAAGAGAAAAGCAGAGCAGGAGGTGATCTCTAAGAGGAACGATGAGGAGCCTCCAAAGAAGCGTCCGCCCCTGCTGTCTCTGGATAGCATGTCTCGACCAAGGCTTGAAGACAATCCACTGAGGAAAAAAAGGAAACTTTTTGACACTAATGATGAACCTATCATTGTGAAAAAGAAGGTGAGACAAGTAGCATGTCGTCAGCTCCACATTAGTAACGTGATCATGATTGCTTTAAAAAGTTAATTATGTTCCCTTTGTGTTTCATTAGAAGAAACCTTCAAAACCAGATGATCTATTTAGTTTGAAACTGTTGCGGCAAATCAAGACCGAAAATGATCACGACGACGATCATGAGGAGCAGGAGGATCATGAAGAAGATGGAGTGTCCTTAGATGGCATGCATTTTAAAGAGAAAAAGGAGTATGATGAGGAGGTTAAAGAAGAGGATAATGAGCAAGATGGAATGGCAACCAAAAACAGAGACACTAGTGCAGAAGACAAGGCTAAGGTACTTTCAAGTTCCCTTCTGAGAACATCCACAGCCAGAGGAAGTGACCATTCATCCTCCAACTCACCCAGAGCCGGACCAAGCAGTGAGTCAGGAGACATCCAGGAACGGAGCTCTGCTCAGCTCAAAGCTCGCCATCAGCGCCGCCGTCTGCCCAACAAAGAGTTGAGCAAAGAGTTCAGCCAGGACATTCTCAAGACAGAAGAATCTTCGAGCATCCAAAAATATGGTTCGGTGAAGTCAGAGGACAGTCATAATCGGCGAGCACTCAAGAATGAAGATTCTGTGACCAATCAGAATCGTAAACTGCCAAAAACAGAAGACTCAACCACTAATCAGAACCGTAAAGGTATTAAAATGGAGGATGGTGTGGCAAATCAAAACAGACAGCCGCTGAAAACAGAAGACTGTTTGACCAACCAGAATCACAGGCCAATAAAATCTGAGCCAGAGACTGAAGTAGAAGATCAGAAACCTAGATGGCCTCTTAATAATGGCAGCAGTGACCTGGGAGACTGGCTGCGACACCGAGGGCTGGAGGCGAATGGGACACCACGTGGTTACTCTCCACTCAGCTGGAACAGAAACACGCCGATCACACCGATACATCCACGGCCACTCCCCCGCCGGTCGCCACCAAAATGTATCCAAATGGAGCGTCATGTGATCCGACCCCCTCCCATCAGCCCTCCACCTGACAGATTGTCTCTAAATAACGGTGAAGCACATGTGATGCGGCGAGAGACTTGGATGGCAGTATTCAGTCACCTTACTCACAAAGATCTGTGTGTCTGCATGCGTGTCTGCAGAACCTGGAACCGATGGTAAGTACCATCTAAACACATCTGATAATGCATCATTACTCAGCATTCCTGTGAAATCAAGTACCTTGTCTCTTCAGGTGTTGTGACAAAAGACTTTGGAAGCACATCAACTTGAACCGCTGCAAGTCCATCACGCCTCTCATGCTGAGTGGGATCATTCGAAGACAGCCGGTAGCTCTTGACCTCAGCTGGACCAACATTTCCAAGAAACAGCTCAGCTGGCTCATCAACAGACTCCCTGGTAAATAAATGTTATCAACAAAACTGATGTATTTTGGAAGGGAATTAAAATAGCACTGCAGAGCGCTTTGCATGTTTAAATGTCACAACAATAAAGACTGAAAAAAGAATGCAATGTGAGTGGGTGCGTCTGATGACCTTTTGAGAGTTTCACTTTATAATTAGCCTAATGATAACTTGGGAAAATGTTAACGCATTAATATCCACTGTTATTAGCTAATTAAGGCTGATTTAATATGTAGAAATAGAGATGCATAGGCTGACTTTGTCTTGGTTTAGGACATCCTTTCCACAGTTTCAGTAAAAAACCAAAGACTGATTTGCTCTCCCAAGACAACTTACTGTAGAGTCCTCTGATGATCACTAGAAAAATACTACTACTACTACTACTTATACTATCTGAACTACGTAGATGTGTGTTGGATAAAGAACAGACGCAACAGAAAGACCAAGATGGTGGGACAGTTTCCACTGCGCCTTTTTGCTTTCTCCTTTCAAAAGGCAGAGATGCAAAATTATGTCTAAATGCCACTAAGCCACTGCTGGCTCTGCTCTGCTTAGCTTGCTGTGACACAGTGGATGTGATTATTGCTTGGGCTTTAATTGTATTTGTGGTATAAATTGTGGTCATTTGAAACTTTTTCTTTTCAGTAGTAGATGTGCTTCCTGTAAATCACAGCAATTCAGAAATCTTTAATTCAGATCTTTCCTTCAGAAAGCAAATGCTATTTTGAGATACTGGAAAGTGGCTAAAAATCTATACCTAAAAGACTTTGTAACTGCAGTGATTGAGACCGCATTTTATGAGTCTAAGCTTTGTCGATTTAAGTAATAATACAGTCCAGTGCAACCACTGCATATGAAATGAAATGAAAATGAAAAATACTTTATTTATCCCATAAAGGGAAATTCAATGTAGTAAGGGCTCTTTTTTTTTTTTTTTATAAACAACAGACAGCAATAAGTATGTATAATAATATATGGTTAGTGTTCCACTCTTTTAGAAACTGGCGTGGTGCAGACTGGCACCTGAGCAACTGAGGGTGCACTGAGTCACGCCGTGGTCACAGTCAGCAGTGATCTGTTATATAATACATAATTCTATATTTTGGCACAGGCAAGGATTTGTGAATCAAGGGGAATGCACAACTTGTATTGAAGGTGACAGAAAAGAAGCTTGGAAAAACAAAAATCACAAACCGTTCAGGGTCCCCTCAGTGTGGTCGCTGTTTTGGGGAATGTTCACGGTCGGGTTCAGATTCTGAAAAAGAGAATTTAATGCCAATCTTTGTTGTCTGAGTTGTTGTTTTTTTTTTTAAATGAAGGTATTTGAATAATATACTCTCATATGAGATTACTGTATCGAATAGCTGCTAGACAACTGAAGTTAGAGGATTCACTTCCATACATCTCTTGGTTACCCACATATCTGCACATATCTGCATTGCATCAATCACACATGAAGTTAGGAATTCTTACTGCGTATGTTTTGCTTTATATTATGGCCTCAGATTTGATTAGAGATACAGGAGAGGTGACATATAAGATATTTCTAAAATGCAACAAATGATACATATATTATATAATTACCTTGCCTTGATGCTGCCTTTTCTCACCTACAGCAGAAAACAAGTGTATTGTGTCTTTTAAAAGTGACTGTAAGGTTTTGTGTGAACCTGCTGCTCTGCAGGTCTGCGTGTGCTGCTTCTGTCGGGATGCTCCTGGGTGGCCGTCTCTGCTCTTTGCACCTCTAGTTGTCCACTCCTGCGAACGCTGGACGTTCAGTGGGTCGAGGGACTGAAGGACGCTCAGATGAGAGACCTGCTGTCACCACCCACAGATAACAGGCCAGGTAGCAGCTCATTGTCTGTCAGAACTATCAGCCACATGGGAGCATTAGTGGCTGCATGAGTGAACGTGGATAGGAAATTTGGTATGTCACATTCTGTGAAGTGTTTTTTTTGTTTTTTTTTTCTGGACACCCAGTCTGTTCTTGAAGGAGAGCACTGAAAATATTTTGGTGACTAAACTATAAAACAGCATTATGATGCTTATTCTGAGCTGCACATAGTTTGAGCTGATAAGCCGAAAGCCCAGAAACACACAAGTTTTATGTCTTAAAGCAAACTTTCCTTCCCTACCTGTTACTCGGTGCCAGCACTATAACTACACGGTTTTGAATCAAAAATGCAAAAACTCATTTCCTGAAAGGACTGGCTGTGGTAATTTATAGTAAATCGTGTTAAATAGGGCTCTTACTGGGAACTATTTTCAGCTGTGGGTTAATGCACAGTTAGCGCTCCAGCTACAGTGCTCTTTGCACCCAGAGCAATTTTGTGACTTACTGATGTGTTTTTAACTTAGTTTAAGAGGATGCTAGTGCTCTGTAGCACAGAATAATAAATTATCTCATGCTTTGGATGCATATATAACTGATATAAAACTGATATAAGTCACATGTCTAGTAAATTATCTTTGTTTCTTCACATGTCTGCTCATCTCTCCCCCTTTTTAAAAATTTTTTTTTTAGGTCAGTTGGACAACAGGAGTAAGCTACGTAATGTGGAAGACTTGCGTCTGGCAGGGTTGGACATCACAGACACTTCTCTGCGCCTCATCATTCATTACATGCCCCTGTTATCTAAGCTGGACCTCAGCTACTGCAACCACGTCACTGACCAGTCTGTCAACATCCTGACTGCCGCAGGAACAACCACCAGAGACTCACTCACAGACATCAACCTGTCAGGTACCAGTCTGTCTGGGTAGGCTGAAAATATGATGTTAATCCACACATGCCATTGACTTGTGTGTCATCACATATGTGCCTTCAGTTGCAAAACAACACTGGCGTGTTCATAACTTTGAGATTAAAAACCGCAGCGTAAACTACACAATGCCACACACCATCCGCCCAGACAAGAACAGGCTTCAGTTTATGATAAGGGTCAAGGAGGGGTTTGAGTAAATTTCAGGTTGTAACACACATAACTAACCTTTTAATATGTTTCTGCTTATCTTTAATAGAGTCTTACTTGTTAAAAGTTACTGCTGAAATCATGCCAGTTGTTTTTTTTTTTTTTTAACAACAATCTCTTTTTGGATGCTGCAGAATACAATAAAGGCAATCATTTTTAAATGACTGAAATTCTATTTTTAATTAAAAATAGTGCAAAGACAACAACAAGGAATGTGTTTTTTAGAAAGTTATTTGGCCATTTTTTATTTTGATACCAGAAAAATATGAAAAACATGGAAAACAAAAACCTACAAAAGTTTTGCGACGCAAAACGAAAAGCAACCAGTTATCTATCTTAGTCTGGCCAACCATTTTAATTCTTTTCTTCTTTGACACAAAGAATTAGTCTGGTGCCTGTGGATTTGACTCTGAACAGCATTGGATAGGCATGCAACCAATCAGAGAAAAAAAACATGTGATAGAGGCTGACCGTTTTCAACAAAGGATATCCAAAATGGTGCACACTGGTGTAGAAGGACTGGTAAATGACTTGTCAGTTTTGCAGTAAAAATGTAATCATCCGAGATGTTATCTAAGGGTTATCTTTAAAGGTACATATAATCAGAGATTGAGAGCTTCTATAGATATGTTTGCATGCAAGGGACAATTACCATCCAGTATTGGGTGTAAGACCCACAGGTGGTGGTGCATTAAGAAGGACAGATTTAAGGTGCTAATCGCTGCCTGGGCTTGATGACGCTTTTTGAAAACTATCGTCAGTGACCACAGTTTTGAAGTTGCATCCATAGATTAAAATTAAAATTCTACCGTGCAAAAAAAAAACAAAAAAAAACAGAAGTGGCTACAGCTTCTCTGGGCTCATAACTCATTTAGATGATACAGTTGTCCTGTTGTCTAAAAAAAAAAAAAAAAAAAAAAAAAAAAAGCAAGAATAAAAAATGACAATCCCCAAGCATTCAGTCTTGCTAGAAGTATTACAACCAAATGCATCTAAATTAGAATATATTTGGGGGAAAACAGAGTAATATTTTTCAGTTTCAACATTTGAAGTGCTGTGGTCAAACCTTGATTCCTATTACATTCTGTAACTGTAGCCCAGTGTCTATACAGTTAAGACTGGGCTGTATCACAACATTCATTTTGCGATGCACGGCACAAGTGCAGAAATTCTCCAAATTATTTGATCTCTCACTTGTTAACATTACTGAATTTCACAAGCGGGCTCTCAGCCCAAAGGAAAACTCCTCCTGGCTCATGACATCACATGAATCCCAGTTCAACACAACAAGTCTTTTGTGTTTAATCCCTTAATTTATTGGGCAGATTAATCTGTGTGTCCTTATAATTCATGTCAGTACATGTGATCTTTTATGGACCATTTGTTAATTTTCTTCTAACCCAGTTTCTCCCTGCAGTCTGTAACAAGGTCACGGACCAGTCGCTGACCTATTTCAAACGCTGTGGAAGCATCTGCCACATTGACCTGCGATACTGTAAACAGGTTACCAAGGAGGGATGTGACCAGTTCATCGCAGAAATGTCGGTCAGCGTGCAGTTTGAACTCATAGAGGATAAACTGCTGCAGAAGATCAGTTAAGCAGATGAAACTATGAAAAAAAAAAAGAAAAGTGGTAAAGCTACTGTCCACATGGAGGCAGCAGAACACTGTGTGTTACGTGGATACAATATGAACACAAGGATAATCAATATCCATGTAAAAGTCATGTAAAGGGAGCCTGTGCAGCAAAGCCAGGAGGTAAAATGGAGGTCTCGTCCAGTGAAGGCAATACAACAAAATGTATTGCTGCTGCATCTGTTTATAAGTTATTTATTCTAAAACTGATTCTGTATTGTACCACAGTTACCCTTTGGTGTTTATGGACCGTTCTTTGTTCCAATGCAAAGTTTATTGCATTATAAATCAATATTTTTGTATCAGAAATTGTTTCATACATTTATGTGCAGTATTAAATGCACCACTGTACAGCATTGGAGTGCTGAAATTAATCAGTTGTTGGCATTATTGTTAAATAGTTTATTGTGGCGAAGCAAACGTCAGATGATTAGTTGTAAACCTTTTGAAGGAAACCTGTTTTTGTGTGGGCTCTGTTTTCTAATTGACACAGGTATTGTGTGTTTTATTTTCCATTCCATGTGAGGGATACCACGTTTGTTTGGATGAGATGTCAAGTAGAAACATTTCAAAAAGTTATTTGCACTGATGCTGTAAATATGAATACATGAATGTATTCTCACTTATATTACACAGTGTACAGTGTATAAAGCATATTTTTCACCGCAAAAATGTTCAGCTAGTTTTACTAACAGCTTGTATTTGATTGGTTTATATATTAAGATTTACATGCACAGTAAGCTCTGTCATCTCTCTTTTGTATTATTGGTGCGTAGTTGAAGAAATCGTTTTAGCTCAGCATGCAGCAAAGAACGTTTACATCAATCAGTAGATTTAATAACTTTTTAAAAATATAACCACCTGTTTACCCTTATACAATATGAGGTGCAGTGATTAAGATGTAAAGAATCAGTATAGCCAAGGAAAAAGATTAATTTTATACCACTCCTTTAGAAAAGTGCTCTTCCGTGAAGACAAAAGTGACCTGTGTCACTCAGGTATGATCAAACTGACAAATGAAATAAGGATTGGTCCAGAGATATTTGGATTCTGACAATCTTTGTGATTTTGTCTTTATACACCACCACAGTGGGTGTGAAATAAAACGGTTAAGATGTGATCAAACTGTAGACTTTCAGCTTCAAAAGATTTCACAAAAATACACTATTCGCAACTTTGCTGCAACAGCCATTTTAAGAAAAGTATACCTCCATTTTTAGGGGCTCAGATGTTTTTCTATGAAGTGACTTAACTGTAAATATAGTCATAATGTTTAATACTTGGATGAAAATCTTCTGCAGCCAATGACTGCCTCGTGTGTGGAGCCCATGGACGTCATAAAACTCAGAGCTTCTTCCCTGGAGATGCTTTGCCTCGCCTTCACTGCAGCCACCTTCAGCTTACTGCTGGGCCTTCCTCAGCAATTAATCAATTAATCAAACTTTATTTATATAGCACTTTTCAGCAATGTCTTCAGGAATTGAAAATCATCATCTGTTGGGTCGAGAGCAGGTGGCTGATTTAGCCATTAAAAAAGTATTTCATTTCTTTGCTTTCAAAAAGTCTTGAGTTGCTCTCACAACATGTTTAGGGTCATTATCAATCTGCACTATCAGTCACTATTGGTTTTTGTAGAAGTTGGTTGAACTTGAGGAGAGTGTGACCCTGTACATCTCACAAATCACTTTGCTACTTCTGTCAGCTCTTACATCAGTAAGCACCAGCCATGGCATGCTCGTGCCATGACGGTGCCTCCGCCATGTTTCACACATTATGTTGGAATGCGTTGGATTATAAACTCTTTATTTCCTTCTTCATACTTTTCTCTTGCCATTGTTCTAAGACAAGTTTGTTTTAGTTTCATCTGTTCAAAGAATCTGATTCCAGAACATTTGAACATTTTTTTTTTCATGTTTTCTGACAGTCTAATCTGTATTTACATTAATTCTCTTAATTGTAGATTTTGACAATGATATACCTCCCCTCCCCGGAGTATTCTTGACTTCTGTTAATTCCATGATTGTGCAATTCTTAAAAGGTAAATGCCATATTTCAGTGAAACCTCTTAAAGCTGGAAATCTACATTTTGATATCTTCATGTTCTATTTTAAATCTGTTGTAGTGTATAAAAGGTAAAACGATAAAATCTTGTGTCCACATACTTCTGGATCTATGTAACATGACTGTGCTCGTGCTTACTTTCACCCAGAAGCAGTTTTCATTTATCACAACATTTTTGAAGATCCCACTGCTCAACATTGTGCTAGATTGTTTCCACCTGCAGGACCAGGAATGAACCTTTCTCAAAGCGACATCAATTAATGCATCTTCTCTGATAAATCTCATGACAACCTGAAGGTATCAGGCTCTGACCAAATGTTTCAGAAGACCTCATACACAATATGCAGTGTTTATTTTAACAAGCAAAAGACAAATAGGGATATATTACTTTTTATATGATGATCCAGAAACAGCTGCTATGAAAGACTCGGGCAAATTATGAATCTATCTTTATAAACTCTACTGGGGAAAAAAAGGACAAGTACAAACACTGGCTGTTGTCAAAACGTTTTTTGAGTTTAAAATCTGAAAAATTGTAAAACTAAATCGTTCAAAAATGATGCATTTTACTGCTGAGACAAGTCAAAAAATACTAACTCACTAGTTTAATTTCCATGTCTGTTGATCTTTAAAATTGATTTTTTTTTTTTAAATAAAGTCTTTTGAGTAACTTCTGAATAGCTGTTCAAGTTTCTACAGTTTGATGAATGGGTTTCATTTTAAAAAAAAGTATGTTTTTAATAAAAGAATGTTTCCGTGAAAGATTTTAGTACTCCAAATCTATCTGTACATAATGTACACATAAAGTCCTCTAGAAAAGTTAACATTTGAGATATTAAATACATTTTAAATATTCAGTGATGTGTGTTTGGTCATTTGGGGATTTGAGCATGGATATACAACATGACATCTATGAGTTTTAAACTGCCACTTACAAAAAGAAGAGCTTTTCCTTTCTGGTTTGCAGTATTGCATTTTATTGAATCTAATAAATAATTTTCTCCTGTTAACCAAAATAAAAAGGTTCAACATTCAAAATATAAATATCCGAGATTATGAGCGCCCACGATGCCCTTCCAGTCTGATAATACTGTAGCTGCCTACGAATGACATCTCTGAGAACCAGCAGCTTCAATGACGTGACGTACAGAGTTACAGTGCTTGTTTACAGTGACAATGACGCAAACATCAGTTTTAGTTCTGAAGCAGACGGCAGAAAAACAGGTGATGGAAAGCGAGACACTGATTCAGCTTTGATTGTGAGAAAGTCAAACTCATTAGACCAAAACCAGCAGAGGTACGTTCTGAAAAACAGAGTAGCTTTATTTTGAAACCTCTATACTTAGTAGAATTTTTAAATCATGTGTCCACCAAGTAAATGGAAAAATATACATTTGACAACTTATCAAAGAGAGGTTATCTATGAGATTCACTTAACAGAAACTCAACTGCAGTTTGTTGAAACGTAACACAGGCATACGTACAGAACACAGATATATTAGTGACATCTGAATTAACTCTCGTGACGTGAAGAAACTGTTTCATTTGCATAACGGGTTAAAGTAAAGACGGCCACCTCTTCCTCTGGCCGTGTGGCAGAAATGTAGGAGGCCTTGACGACGTGACAAAAAGTATGCTGATGTTGCACTCAGAAACGAGCAAGTAGCACCTTTCATCTGCCTTAGATCTGACTTTTGAGGACAGCACAATCGAACATTTGGTAGACTTTGAAGAAGATGATATTGCTTGGTGAAAGTTATGCGACATAAAAGAGGAATGAGTCTATGGTGAAAAGGAGAACCTAAAATCAAAGTCCAGTTTTTACTGAAATCATTCAGCTGCATTTCATTTAGCCCCTCAGAGCAAGGAGCATTGAACAGATGACAGAAAATCACCTCGGATCACATGATGACAGTGAAATGTCTTTGAAAGACCCAAAAAGTGCTTGTTAGTCAGCATTGAATACTTTTTGTTTGCTTTTTTTGGTCAGAATGAACTTTCATACAGTAACAGGAATGTATATCAGTAGAGAGTATTCATGAGAAAAAGGAGAAACAATCACATCCTAAACAAAACATGGGTTAAAAGGTTTAAATGTACATACTATTTCCTAAAGTTCATTTGAGGAAAACTGAAAATGGGAGCAAACTATCCCAACATTTTTGCTGGTTATGAGACAAATACTGTGACATTTGAACCAAATATCCACTGAAGGCATGATGTTTGGCACCCTATGTGCTCTTGCGTGTGAGGTGAGATGACTCAGCGCATGTAGTGTTTGGATCGACAGAGAGACATTTTTCTCTGATATTGCACATCCTAAAGAACTCTGAAGGAGATAACACAGTTGTCATGTGGCATGACTGTGTAAACCATATTGACTCTAACCCTGGGATCTTGTAAATTTCACCACAAACAAACAAGCCGACCCTCTTCAAGTATCCACAGCACCACCCCCTCTCGCCCCCTGTGAGCAGAATCTAAAGAGGGAATGGAGAGCAGTGACGGCAGGATTTTCTGCTGCGTGTCCGACAGACCAAACGCAGGATGAGCGAGAGACCAGGAAGGAGAGGTCGGACATGAATTAGTAAGAAGTGACGAGGTGGGTGGGGGTGAATTGTGGAAGGCCGGTGGCAACAGTCTGCTCTTAAAGACTGGGAAGATGCTCATGTCTGCTGTCGTTGCTACTGGATAAGCCCCCGTGAGGCATCGTGCACGGCGTCGACGCCCGCACACACAGTTTTAAGACTTGAAGACATGAACGGCCCGCACAACGTACTGCCTGCAGATGGGGCACTCGCTCATTCTCTTGCCGCACTTGGTGCAGGTTACCATGTGACCACATTCCAGTAGCACGCAGTCGATGATGGCGTCCATGCAGATGCGACAGAGGTTTTCATCTGCTGCCAGCTGAGCTTTGACACCGTCTGTGGATGGAAATGTAAAAAGTGCTATCAGTCAATTGCTCCCTGGATGTTTATTAAACTGCATGGAGATATGAGATGATGTGCACATGCAATCTCTTTCTCCGTCACTTACATTCAGTTCTTCCACATGTTGTACTCTTGATTTACACTTTGCATATTTTATTATTACTGTCATCATATTTTTGGCTCTAGAGTAACAATGGTTTTATTTTTAGTATCTTAGAACAATGTATGTTCTGATGGTGCAGGTATCCTTTCAAAGAGTCCTTTGTGCTGCAATACAATAACCAGGGGCTTAGAAAGGATAAAATAAACCTTTTGCATTTTTCCTTTTTGCAGTCGCTTCAGTTTCTCTGGTGGCACTTCTACAATTTCATTCACTAGATGCCAGCAGAGCCTCCCCACTTGCTTCTCAAACTGTCCTCAGAGCATTTGCAACAAAGCAGTTTCCTTCTATATTTGATTTCTGTTTTGATTCTGTTTTCATGCAGACAGAAGGGAGCCACTGATTTCTTTTCGTCTTCTTTTTTTTTTTCCTTTTTGAGATAAAGATGAGTCATCAATAGCTGAAAGAAAAGCAATCAGTTGTCCAATCACAGCTTCAAGGAAGAGCCACATGCATGAAAACAGATTACGATTAAATCATGTCAGTGCACTGGCTTACAGGAGTTAGATGCTGACTGATCAGCCGACTGGCCTAAATCTGGCTCCCATTGCTCACATCTTGCTACAAGGAACGGGGAAAAAGCCCGTCCAGCTGCAGCCTGTCTGCCCTCCCAGCACAGCTGAATGTTAAGTGGGCTAATAAGATCCCCGAGCCCTTTATGTCAGTGAGCGAGCAGACCTGACAATGTAATCACACCTGATGGAGGCGTGCTGCTTCTGAAGTAATGTGATGGCTCATCAAGAGATAAAAGCTTAAAGAGAGTGCATTAATGACAGGATGAGAGGCTGTCCCTCAGAATTAAATGTGATGGTGCACACTGGAAGTGATGCATAAGTGACAGAATGCAGAGACATCAAACCAGGAGGGAAAAGAATAACCATCACATTGTAATATACAGGATGACGTAAAGGACCAAGTAGGGGGAAAAAAAAGACTGCAGCATGCTTTTACTGTTTACTGCCAGCACATCAGTGCAAAGCACAATGACTGTGATACTTCATGAAGACGATGGACAGGGTGGCCTTTTAATAATAGCACCTTACCTCCAGCTCCACTGTTGCAGAGAGGTGGAGGATATGCAACCACTTAATAGATAAGAATGGGTAGTAAAAAGGAAAATTGATAAGTTTAGAAAATTGTGAATTTGCCTTTAATGTACAAAAATACCATGGGAGTTAGTTGGGAGTTCTTTAGGTAATTAAAGGGAGCTTGCATCATTAAACGTCAAAAGACAATATATATCAACAACATGTATTTAATAATAAAAAGCAATTACCTGCAGTTATGCTAACGTTTTCCACTAAAGAAAAGAAAGAAAGAAATATTATAAGTCAAGCACATACCAACCAATGATCACAGCGCGGAATTTTGATGGAAAAACAAATAAAGAAAACTTGAGTGTTTACTGGATTTCCTGTTCTGCTCGTTTTCTCTGTACAGTCGATGCACTCGTTCCAGCAGCTCCCACTTCTCGCAGCAGCCAGAGTAATTGACAAAGTTCCTGGCGAGAATCTCTTTCAGCTGGCGGACAGAGAGGTTCTCTATCGCCTCTTCATTGTCGAGATCAGACAGCGAGGCCCTGATCCTCCTCTGTGTCGCCGGGCTGACCTGCAATCCACGCGGGATCAGAGCTGTTATCAAGGACTCAGCAGAAGGACTGCACTCGAACTTCAGCTTCTCAGATATAGATCATTCAGCTCTGTAGATGTGTATAGAAAACTGCAACACACCTCTAAGATGCTTTCAGTGGGCTCCAGGTTCAAGAGGGACGCCGTCGGAGTATCGTCATGCTCCTGTGTGAGGAGAAATCAGCAAAGTTTATTTAAGTTGTGTTAAAGTTTGAGAATGATGCTGAACTCAGGTTAGTCTGTAAGCTGCTCATCAGCATAATCAGAGTTTTTACGATATTAAAATGCACCCCCCCCCCCCAAAAAAAAAAAAAAATCAAATTTATGAGCAGAGAAAAGAAAAGAATAAAATAAAATCATGCTTCAAGGCTGTTTGTCTCATGCTTTTTGGTGTGACACCCGCTGCCTATCTTAAGTTCTCACACTGGCCAAACTCATCTCATGCCACATTAGAAGAAGCCTTTTAAGCTACTGCTTGATATAAAAAAAAAGGAGAAAAAATGCTTCAACAAGTATTCTCTACAAAGAGAGTAGTCTGACAAAATTTTTCCACTTTTCAGCACCAGCAGTGGTGGACAAACATCCCGCATACAACAAAATCCCTTTCATGTCTAGCGAGTCTCGCCTCGTTCTCTCCGCTCTTTAACTTTACATCGCAGACTACAATGTTTGTAAAGGTTGCAAACAACTTTCCACAGATACAGATGTGGTACGTAACAGGTTGGATTGGGACTGGGACTGTCTTAGACTGGGAGTCTTAGGATTCAGACACGCTCTAGTCATGTTCTTTACAAATACAAAAAGACATGGCTACATAAAAACCAAAAGGCCCCTATTTCTGTGTGATTCACGCCTGATTAAAATGTTATGAATATTTTGTTGGTATTTACTGTGGAGGCAGAGTGGTATACTAGAGCATGAACGGTCTGGTCACAGTTATGTTAACACCTGGCTCTTTTGCATATATGCTAATGAGAGTTCCCCTTTCAATGTGCAAAATTCAGGAAGAGACTATTTCAATTATTCACACACACCGATTTAATTATTTCTGTGCTCACAACTCACTGCTGAACACACTGCTTTTTCCCCCTCCCCTTAAAATAAAAGCATGTTCTAATTTTCACACTTGATGAGTCTTTGATGGAAGCTGCAAGGAGAATGCTCAGGTGCTGCCCAATGTTTCTGGAAGGAGAGACGATGCGTGAAGAAAGAAATTCTCCATTAATGTAAAATCATTTTGAATGCCGGTAGCAGAAACTTAAGTCTTAATGGACTGACGGAGATCAAAGACGACATGAGCTGTCCATACTGGAGGAGAAAAACTTATGCAATACCTGCTGGACCAGAACTTTTCATGTTGTGTCCTTTGTTTTGTTTTAATGGAACAGATAATTTCCAAAGAGGACTGTCAGACATAATATTACCAAATACAGTATATCCTTCTAAATATGCACATGCCTTCATTTTCTGTTCATTTTCTGGAATAACCACTATTTATGATATCCAAGGGGTGGACAGTAGATTATGGAAATAGACTATTGTTGGGTGAACCACCCCAAAAAAAAAAAAAGTCTTTCCTTGTCAGTGTAATCTGGATTTGTGTTGCTCTATAATGACTCTTCCTCACTTACTATACATGTAAAGTCCGATCCTTGAATCATGAAAATAAACTTTTTTCAAATGTAGCTAAACTGAAGGAAATCTATTTATGTCGAGGTAAAAATCTGTTTTTTTTTTTTTTTTAAATCTAAGCCACAAAACTGCATACTGAAGTAATGAGCTGGTTTGTGCACATCTAATCCATGTTGTTACAAGAAACAAGCTGTGACTGTGTCATTAATTAATCACTGGTCCACTTGTTTGTGAGACTTTGCTAATTTGTCCTGCTCCTGGTGGACTTCTCTTCTTCATTACTGAAATGAGCTGGTTTCGGCCAAGCTTGTAAATAAGTGCATTTTTTTTGGACATCACCTGCAAAACTGGACCCTCCTGTTGGCACCATTTATTATCTGTACACTAATTAAGTCCGGTTTAGTAAAGCCAGTCCAAAGTCTTAATTGGGGGTGTTGTGATACAGGGACTTTCTCTAAGACATTATGGTCATAATCGTTATAGAATTGATTGTTGATAAATGATGTGCGTTCACGATCAACGGAGCACTAACTGACTAACATGTTGGGATTGGGCTTTGATGAAGTTGCAGCTCTTTGTATTTGTCACAAGGATGTGTGAAAAGTACAAATGTTCCCCTCTCTGGATACACACACCAACTCATATCTACCTGTGTTTTAAAAAGACGACTGCCTCCATCTACTGCTCTTTCTTTTCAGGCCAGTTAACCATGTACTTCACTTACTCCATATTCTTTGCCCTATTATTAACATAATTTTGCCATTTCAGTGCAATGACAAAAGAAATGACTTTATCTATCTGTGATTTAATTTTGCTACCCTGAATCTGCTCAGTAATCCAATAAGCAGGCATGCACATTTAAAATTGCACTCTACTTATCTAAACCTGGCAATCAGTCATTTTCTTTAAAGGGTGGAGGTTGGGATTTTATAGGCTAAGAAGGAAAGTGAAAGGTGCTGCATAATGATTCAGGGGCTTACTCACACGCTATGTGTATTAGCTTGGATATTTGTGTGCCCTGAAGAGACAATGCAGTCACTTTCTTTTTATCTGTTTGACAAAAGAGAACTTGTGATAACTCATAAGATAGAGTTTAGCATCTCCACCTCTCTCAAACCCGTCACAAACTGGCTCCCTGCACCTCAGCGCATTCCAGCAGACCTCAGCCTTTCTCTGATGAAGACGTGTTAATAATGCATTCGTCAGCGCCGCGGTGCCAGATGCCTGCCCTCGCACAGACATCACGGCAGCCCTCAGACGAGACTCCTTAGAGACGCAAACATGCACGCAGCCATGACTTACTCAAGGAGTCAAATCTCTCTGGGAGAAAAGGTTTCTTCGGCTTCATGTTAGGTTTTGTTCAGCCACTGCAGAAATATGAAAGTACCGGAATGAACTTGAAAAGGCTGCACAAGCCGACAGTTATGTCATCTCAACAGAAGGAGGCGTTAAGAAATTCCTCATCGCCATGATAATATACTGTGAATGGAACTACAATCACGGATTACACTTGCTGTCACTTCATGAAAAGATACTGAAAATACTGACAAAAAAGTGAAAAGTGAAAAAGAGGAATTTTTGAGTGACTTAATTGACAGTTACACACAGAGAGATTAAGAATGCACTGGCGAGCTCAGCGACACAAACAGACCCAGAAGAGGAGGCAGAGAGATGGATGGATGGATGGATGGAGCCATTAAAAAAAAGAATTCATGCTCCTCTGATTTGCACATGAATTCCCTCAAACTAAGCCTGAGTCTGCACTTGAAAACCATTTTTTTATTATGAAACTGTAGCTTGAAAAAATAAAAAAAAAGCATCATATTAACATCAAAAAATCTCCAGACTTGTTTACGTGATTTTATGTAGCATTTTTCTTATTCTGTCTACTATAATTGGTATGACAATGATAAATGTTTTCCACGGTAATTGATCCACACTTGTCCTAGTTAGATGTTCTGAGCAATTCTATTGCTTCTTTCCAGCAAAAATTTAATAAAAAAAAAAAAAGTCTGAAAAGCTGATCAATGACACCAAACTCCCAGTCATGTCCTTTGAAAAATGGGCTGCTTGTAAAAACCTCAAATACATGTAAGTCAGGTTAACTGGTGACTGTCTGTCTGTGGCCTTGGAGGTCCAGATCTCCTGTGTAAAAAGAGCTCATAATAATAAAAATAATAATAATAATAATAATAATCAAACAAAACAAAATTTCACCAGAAATGCTTCAATTGATTTTCCGGTGACTGAAACTGGTGGATTTTGGTTGCTTATATCGACCCATACTGGTTGATGTTTTCCTTTAGTGCATGCATCATATACACAGCCTTGAAAAGGTTTATTCTGTTCACTTAGTTATTTATTTTGGGCTTACAAAGGTTAAGAGGCTAAAAACAAAGCCAACAGAGCACACAGCCTGCAGCCTCTGTTTTTCTGTCAATGTTGATGAAGAGCGCAGTTTGAATAAAGACAAGACAAAGCGAAACCTGTCTCAGATTACACTGAATTTTACTCGCTTTTGTTTTTGGTCTGTTCAATAGCCACAACTTTACCTTTGGCTGCAAAAATAACGACCCCTCCAAACGTTCTCAAGAACAAAAGGCACATTTATTCGTACAGAGATATGAAGATGAGGGATGTGCTGTAGCGACTCTGTTCTGTGGCTGCAGCTGAGTCACTGTGAGGAATTTTCAACTTGTGAGCTTGTTACATAACAGAATCAGCCTATGTAACAGACCCAAAAAAGGCAAAGGGCTTAATCTGCCTGACTGGCTGGCCTGAGAGCTGCGTGGTCACCCATGATGCCACCACAGCTGTTTCCAGCTGTCACATGAACGTATTGCTGAATGCTGAAGCTCCACAGAACTGTAGCGTGTTTTCTGATTTCATTCATAACAAAGCTACAGGAAAAGAAAAAAAAACACAGAAATAATTCACATCTAGAGTCTCACACATGCGGGCGGTTTGTTTGTGACTTCAGGCAGCCACTCTGAAACTTGTAAATCGACTTCACCTTTGAAATTAATTATTTTGGATAGAATGAGGGCAGATGTAAAGGAAGTGCAGCATATGTTATCAAGTAATGATGTTTGTGTGTCTGACTGGGTGGAGTGCGCGGCTGAATACGAGTGCACAGACCTGGCTGGTGGTCCCAGAGCTGTCGCTGGGGCTGAGCACGTCTCCCTGAGAGGCGGACAGGACCGACTGTTCGGAGGCGGAGCGAGTCGTGGAGGGTGGTGGAGTGGCACGTGAGTGGGGGAGTGAGTGCAGACTGTCTGTGTCATCTCCCCCTCCACCTTCCTCCTCATCCTCACGTGTGTCGTCGTCGTCGTCCTCCTCCTCCTCTTCTTCCTCCTCCTCCTCCTCTTCCTCTTCCTCCTCCTCCTCCTCCATCACGGGTCTTGGCGTCTCCCTCGTCCCTTGATGACACAGCACAAGGTCTACCAGGTCTTCCTTCTCCCTGCATGTGTCGGTGGGGATGTTTCGCAGCAGCAGGTACTGGCGGAGGTCTTTCACTCGGAGCTGCATGAGGCGTGGCCGCTGGAAGGCTGTGCCACGCAGCAGGTGGCACGTCATGCAGCAGCGCAGGTCCTCTTGCAGCACCGAGCACAGAGCGCAGAAACTTTTTTTACAATCGCAGCAGATGTGCTGAAAAAGAGTGACAGACAGATGTTATTAGCGATTCCTTTTCTTCTCGAATGAAGCATCTCAATTAGCTCTTCAAGAATTTTTTTTTTCCCCAAAAAAACATTTTTTCACTTTTCTAAACAGGCCCTTATGACTAGCTACGCATATCAAACCAAGACTCAATCATATTACTTGTGATGAATAAATAAACCCCTACGGGATTTAAATGATAGAAGCACTGAAAATTGGGACAACTGAGCTGTTTTCTATCGATGACAGTAATAGTTTAATACACAACACCAAATCCAAAAAACAAAAAAGTTGGTACACTGTGAAACTGAGAAACCCATCTTGGGGAAAAAAAACTCTTTTTGAATATGATGGGAGGGGCACATCTTAACGAAATTGGAACAGTGAGATGTAACATCCCCTCTGTAGCTGAAGGTTTGGGTGAGAAATGTTGTCATTTATCCGATATAGGATTCAAGCTGCTCAGCAGCCCTGGGTTTTCACTGTCATATTTTTTATTCTGTGATCACTGGTGATGCACCGAACGTTTTCAATTGGTGAAACATCTGGAGTGCTGGCAGAACAGTTCAGCACCTGGACTCTTCTATTACAAAGCCGTGCTTTTGTAATGGATCCAGGATGCCACAGTGTCTGGCTGAAAGACGCAAGGCTTTCTCTAAAAAAAAAAAAAAAGACATGGTTGGGATGAGAGCATATGTTGCGCTACAGCCAACATATTCATTTCAGCATTAATGTTTCTTTTCCAGATGTGCAAGCTTCCCACTCCATAGACATTAATGCACTCCCATACAATCAGACATGCAGGCCACTGAACGTAGTCCCATGGGTAAAGCGTACCAGGCACTTCCGTACAAGTCTCTTCCCCGGGGCTGGCTCCAGGGTGGGACCCTGGAAACCCACGTCCAGTTGAGGGACAGTGTGCTTCTTGTTTTTGCTTTTCCATACAAGTCTATTAGAATTGGTCTTGGTCTGGATTTTCCCTCACAACCAGGGGCAGTTGCCCCCAACAACATAGCTCCTGGGAGGCACACAGATCCCACTCTCGTTAGGATGCCTCCCTAGCGAGGTGTTCTGGGCATGTCTAACCGGACGGAGGCCCAGGGAAGACTCAGGACAGATTGCATGTCTCGGGTGCCTTGGGTCTGGCATGGTGCTAGAGAGAGAGAGGTGGCCAGGGAGAGGAAGGTCTGGGCCTAGACCTGAACTTGGATAAATGGAAGCAATGGATGGACAGACTGATTCATATTTTTCATGAAATGGTCAAAATGTCTCACTTTCAACGTTTGAGATGTTTTCTGTATTCTACTGTGAATAAAATATGGGTTTATGAAATTTGCAAATGACTGCATTCAGTTTTTATTTTGATTTCACGCAGTGTACCAACGTTTTGGGAATTTGGATCTTATAAAAACAGCAATATGGTTTGAAGTTTGACTGGTATTACTTAAAAAAAAAACAAAAAAACAACAAAGTGAAGTATTATCCCTAAGTTGCAACAGAAAAACTCCATAGACAGTCATATTTTCTGTTTGTTCTTCTAGCTGTCATCTGGCTCTGAGTGATCTTTTATAATGAAGAAAATCCTTGTAAACAAGTATCAAATAGTTCCATCTTAAACTGTGCCAAGTCATTTCTAGGGAAGAATAAGGAAAGAAAAAAGATCTCAAGCCTGGTAAATGCCAAATATCACTTGGAGCTAAACACTGATACAGAGAGACGGAGTAGATTGACACTTCAAATGGGCAGGAAAGCAGGTCAGCTGCAGCAGAAAACATTTCCTTATCACAGGAGCACAAGCGTGCCGCAGGTTCACCAGGAGCACATTTCCAGTTGCTGTTAATCCCCCAGCAGGTCTTTTTTTTCCAGGCTATGAAAATATCACGCTGACACTTAAATGGGAGTCGACCCGCGATGAGAAAGGCAACTGGTGTTTGGACGATGAAAAAGCCATATGAAGCAATGAGCAGAGAGGAAGGAAGCAGAAGACACTTCTTTTTTTTTTTTTTTGGGGCCATTAAACTCTGAACTGGGCGAAGACTCTGGAAATGGCAGAATTCTTGTATGCTGCTGTAAGATAACGGGGAACCTTTCGTCCACAAATGGAGATTAGATTGAACTGACTTGAAATGAGATGAATTGAAGAACACTTCATTAATCTCCAAAGGAAATTACACTGTTTCAGCATATATTATTGAAAACTAAGAGGGAAAAAAAAGATCGATTAATCATTGTGAAGAGTCAGAAATGTTCTTCTGTACTCATTCTTGTTCCAGCAGAGCTGAAGAAGCCTCTGACTGAAGCACGTTCTTCAGACGGTGAGCAATGTTATCGGTCATATAGAGAAGCACGTAGAAGATTCCACCAGGGCTCCAAAGCAGGCCTTTGGTTTGTTCAACTTCTTTGAGTCACTGGCTCTGATGCTCCATCTGACGACTCCAGATAAAATTGCTCTCTGCACCACAAACCTATGAAAGATATGCAGACACTGAAGATCCAGAGGTTCTTCAAGGAGTAGAGTCTTCTCTGTCGATTTTCATGTATCAGTCTGTTGTTCAGGTGTACACCCAGGTATCTGTAATCCTCCACCACCTCTACCTCTTCTTCCAGGATGAAAATAGTGTTGTATTCATTCCTGGTCCTCCTAAAATCCACACCTTTCCCCTTGTACCTTGTTTCCATAGAATATGAGATGCCCCCTGAGCCTCACTTCATCTAGGCCCTTTAGCCTTGTTTTGATTCAGCCTCTCCAGCTGTCTCTTGCCCTGACTGTTGAACAGATGACAGGACTGAGCTAGACTGACAGGACTGACAGGTGTGAGCTCCGTGTGTCTGCAGGCAGGAGAAGAAAATGCTGTTCTTCCTCCTGAGGAGAGAAAACACTGAAAAAGCAGCTCACTGGCTCAGTCCTGTTTGCATTTGTCTGATTACTCTTCACTTTGATTCACCTTGATGGGAGCAACATGAAGCGAAGGCGGGTCATTTGGAATGATGAGTTTGGTATAAACATGTGGATCTGTATTAATTAATAAACTGGCAAATCCCATTGGAATTTAATGTCCTGATATGTCATGGATTGCTTCTAAACTTTATAAAGATCCCCCACCATCAGTTTTCATCACTCGTTCTCACCAGTGTTTACCTTGCGCCTAAAGACAGAGAAGGCCAGTCCACAGGCCTTGCACAGCTGCCCAGCACTCCCTGAGCTGGTGGGGGGGTACGTGGAGTACCCTGCGCTGGGGGCGAAGCGGAAGGGCCCTGCCCCAGCTCCAAACCCCGGCTGCTGCGCCCGCACCGTTCCTGTGCCCATCACCTCGTTCAGCAGCCCGCAGCATGACGCCCACATGGACGATGCCCCCGCCTGCCGGGAACAAAGACACAAAAAGCCATGAGAATACACACATAAAACTAATATGCACAGAGGTCTCAGTTTAGGGAAAAAATGATGCTTCATTCCCACTTTCTCATTTTTCTTCACACCAGCAAATCCACTAATAAAAAAAAAAAAAAAAGAGAGAGAAAGGGATCAAAGTGCTGCACAGGCCCAGTCACAGTCCAGACCTCAATATCACTGAAATGGTGCATGACCTACTTTAAAAAATGTGCATGAACAAATGCACACAAACGTCAATGAAATAGAGAAATATGGTAAAGAAGAGTTGGCCAAAATTCCTCCTCAACAAAGTGAGAGTCCATTAACCTCACAGAGAAAATGATTGCTTCACATTATTGCTGCCAAAGGTGGTTCTACAAGCTAACAAATACTGGGATGGACTTTGTGTTTCCACACAGTTCTTATACGTTATAGCTGGCAGGACACTGGGTCAGGAACCCCACAGTGCTCCCACAACAACAACAACAACAACAACAACAACAACAACACAGCCGCTGAAGGGCTGGTGCTGATCCCAAGAGAAGGTAAATGGGGAGGGTTGTGTCGGGAAGGGCATCAGACATAAAACATAAAACCTCGGCCGAATCAAGATGCAGAATGTGATGGTTCACTGTGGTGAAAACAAGAGAAAAGCCGAAATATGTTGCTTGCTTATTATTCATCAGAGGTAAGGACCAGACACATTTTCTAAAGATGATTTTTTTTTTGTGCCCTGATATGCAAAAGAGAGTGTACTTTCTTTTTAAATGAATATATTAAAACAAGTTCAGTAAGAGAAAGTCTAAATAACAGACATAAAACGTTCAGTTTTAGTTGGAACATTAGTTTCTTACTTGTATTTCTGCCTTATTCAGTTTTGAGATAACGAATGAGAAAAAAGACTCAGATACATCTGGGTTTGCAGTCAAATGGGAGTGTTGATTTGTGTTCTATGAGCAGGTTTTTTCCAAAAAGTTTGCTTAACTTTTCAGACTAAATCGTGCCAGCCAAGGTTCCTGTTCAGTGAGTTTTCTTAATTACACCATGAACTTAAGGAACACACTTGATGATTCTTCGTGGACAACAGCTGTTTTACTTTTCAGAGTACTGAAGAACAAATATGAAAGAAAGCTGATTTAAAAAAAAAGATTGAGTGAAACTTGTGATTTGTGTCCATTTCTTAATAATAACCATTAACAAGCTTTTTTTTCAGCATTTTTCTTAGAATTTTACAAAATATAGTCATCAGAGTTACCAAATTAATGAAGTGTAGTATGAAATATAATAAGTCCCAACTGCAAGAGAAGATCTTTATTATTAAGAATCATTAAATTGTATATGCGTAAATGAACTGTATAGGATGTATAAGACGGCTAATGGAGTTTATAAGTTCTCTCCGTATCTCTCCTTCAGCCAAAAAACAAGCATGTAATGTTTAATGTTGACCCTGAACTGCCTATAGGACTGATTTTGAAGGTACATGGTTGTCTCTGTATTGGTCTTTGATTAACTTCCTTCCAGGATGAATCAGGTATAGAAAACCTCTGGAAATATTTTGGTATTTTTCAAAGCTGAGCCATGCAAGGGATTAAAAGTCAAGACGCTGCTCTGCTCCGCGGGCACAGAGACGGGGAGCAAAGATGGCACGACGGGAGCTGCAGCTCCTCCAAGCACACTGATGAGAGAGAGGAAGGACGGGGCAGGGAGGAGAGAATACATCGTCTGTTGTTCCCCAGCCTACAGAATCAATAGCTGACATGAGCATAATGTAAGCCCTCTGTGGTTCCCGGCTCTCTGCACAAGACAATGGAATTCACAGGATCCCGCCACTTGTCTTCTTAAGGCAGCGCTCTGCTCCGACTTGTCACAAACACCCTGTGATCTGACCTCACCCATCTGCTTAGGGACTTGTTACGTAATCGTTAGGAACGATGCACTATTTGTGGAGTCAGATCTAAATGAGAGAAAGTCTGTTTTACAACAGGGAGACAGTCAGGATGCATCTTAAAACTTTCAAGCATTCACCATCTTTTAGTTAAATGTAAACAAAGAACAGGAAAGAAAAATCCAAAACCTCCCAGAAGCAATATCTTGAAAAAGCTTGTTTCATCACTCAAACAAACTGAAAACATGTTTTAATGTCACATAGAGCTGACAAAACTAGTAAATCTTTTAATCTGAGACAAGCTGGACGCAGTGATGTTTGCCATTATTAGCTAAAAGTGAATTAATTAGGAACAAATACTTTGTGGATTTTTATTCAGTTCTTTTCTTTCCCTTCTTGAAATCATTTAACGCCAGCTGACCTCATCAGGACGCATTCCTCCAGCTTTACATGCGCAATAACACCGTGATGCAAAACAACTTGCATTACTTGCCCGTGGCATAGATTTGACCCAGTGTTTTACCGCTTAACAGTTTCCCTGGTTAGACACAACCACTCTCATCTGGGAGTGAAGCCACTAAAAGGAAAATTTACTGCTTTCTCCAGGATGAGGAGCAACTGCAGCCTGGCCACGAAAAATCAGTCTGGTTCAGCTTTTCTCCAGCGGTTCGATCTCTTTCCATCACTTCCATTAGCACGCTGAAAGCTCTGCAGGAGGGGAGTCCCGCGCAAACAAGTGACAAGTGCTGTTTACTTTAGCACTCTGGGAATAAAGTGCATATTTTTATCATTCCCATCATCTCTGATGGGAAGCTTGAATGTCAGACATTTGGCAAATAACTGAGATGTTCCTCAGACTGCTGCTGGAACAGGACCAGCGAACAATCCAGCCCATATGACACACACATACAGACAGAGGTGAAAGCAGCAGATACTGAATGAGACTCAGACTTAAATAGAAAAACCCGCAGGGGAAAAAACCACATGGAAGAACAGTTGTCTGACCTCATAAAATGAGATTTTGGAGATCAAAACGCAAAATCTGCATCGGCCTTAAGGAACCTCGATCAGCAGTAAGTGGGTCACTGAGCTGACGCAGACTAGATTGTTCTGTGCAAGTATCGATTTATTTACTGGGAATACCTTACACTGGAAAAAAATGACAACATCAAAAACAACTGGAGTCATATCCACATTAAACAGAAACATGAATATTGCATTAATAATGAGCGTGGTTCCAAAAAAGGGGATCTACTCCACTTGTTGCCACCTATGTGTCTTTTATGTCTTTCTTATGGGACTCAGAATGAAAAAGACCTTCAAGAAAAATTTGGTACCCAACTCACTGATCTCATAATGGCCATTTACGCAGAGCCTCAGTTCATCCAGGAGCTTCTGTGTCTTTTAAGGAAATAATATTTGACAGACTGGCTGGCGGCCTTTAGCTAGGAGCCGAACTGGCAGCCATGAAACAGCTAGCTGTCACTTCAGCTACTTACCACTTTTGGTGAACTTGACTTTTAAGCTATGAATAAAGACCTAAAAGAGCCTCATTAGTCTTAGTTTAAAGATAATACAGCTTGTTATGCTATTAATTGCACTAACAGGCTGTCGTGACCAGCTCTGGGTTGGTCTGGAAAGATCTGGGGATGAAGTTTTTCAAACAGAAAGCTCATACAGCAGCGGTGCGGCAACACACCAGAGTCGGTGCTTCTGACATTTCTTTGTCACACCAAAAGCAACCATTTCAAGTTTTTCCTGCTCGCTACACAAATAAGCTGCGTTCTTTGACTTAGTCTTGCCTCTGTGTGTGATTTAATTGGCTAGCTCTAGCTGTGTAGCCGCAACTTGTTCGGCTGATGCATGTGTTGAAATGGGAAAAGTTAAAAAATTGCGACACATGGACCCCACAATTCAGTTTGGCAACAGTTGACGTCACTCCATCCAAAGTCTGAACCTGATGACACTTGTAACACGTACGTTTGAGCAGGGGTGTACGAGGCTAATGTCACCCATGGCCAAAGGCTGCTATCGGGGCTACTGTCAGCCGCTAGCCCTGGCAGCAGTCAGAAGAGATGGCTCCTCCAGCTGAGCCAACCTCCAAGTTAGCCTAGACCCCTCCAGATTGACTAACCAGACCACAAGCCCATAGTTAACCAGCTGTCCTCTGCCAAGGTCGAGCTCTGACAGAGCTCCATCCATTTGCCCATTTTTGGACTAACAGGGACTACAGTCTGTTCCTGCTGTAATGGTGTTGTCAAGAGTCCCAGAAATTAGGTTTCAAATCAGCTCTTGAGAAAATCCTATGGGTGACGTAACAGAGGGTCCAGTTCTTTTCATACAATCTATGGTTTAGAATAGGGGCTGCAGACAGCTCTTACCAACCAATGTTATGTGGCATGGATTAGTATTTCACTGCACTGTTGGCTTTTTGGTGGATGTTTATTTATCCACTTATTCATATCTGTTTCGATCATATTCAGACAGCCAGTCCATCAAAGGACCACGCAGAGACAATCATTCATGCACATGCATGTCTTTGGACTATGAGGGGAAGTCTGAGAAAACCTACATAAAAGCCACAGAGAGAACATGCAAACTTCCAGGTGAATGCTCGGATTGCTGCTAAATTAGACTGTTTTGTAAAAACATGTTCACAGATTTATCAGGAAGGTCACCTGACTTCACAGACATGCTGAGCCTAGGATTTAGAAATGTAAATAAATACAGGAGTAGTATTCAGAGCAGTCTCCCTTTGACTCATATGGTCCCATTTAAGGCAGAGATGTCTTCTGTTACCCTGCCGAAGCACTGTCGCTGGGCCTGAAGGAGTCATGCCATTAACACTTTCCTGGTCCACAACACAGAACTGCTTATATTAGGGGAAAGGGACAGGGAAATGAATATATACAGTTCCATAGCCAGTGTGGAACCTAACCTAATCAAGAGAGAAAAATCTAAATCTACTGTTGACATCATGGCAGAGGTGGGTAAGACACTCACGGAAGTGCCGATGGGAGTAAAAGCAAGAGACCAAGCAAATCTTATACTGTCGTAAAAGCAGCTTGACCCCCAAATCTATAGAGACCTGCTGAGCTAAAAATGGCAAACGTTCCTTTGTGCTGCTTTAAATCAAGCGGCATCCACATTTGCATTTTATGCAGAGGATCTTTATTGCATCCTACACCTCCTTCTCTTTCAACTTTCCTCCCTGTCTTCACATAGGCTTTCAGATAAAAGGAGCAGAATTAAATATTAAAAGCTACTTCATTACACTGATGGAAACATCGTTGACGATAAGTCCATCCATCCAAAATCATTCCATCTTAGTTTAAGGTACCATCATAAGGTCATAAATTCATTAGCTGGGTGTAAAATATGTTAAAAATGTCAGCTGCAGACAAGGGGCCTTGTTACAGACAATGTGAGTGCCAAGTTTTGGCAAAGAAGATGTACATCTCTAATGAAATAGATGTACATCTTTTCCAAGCTGTCCACCTCTCCTGTGGCTGCTGACTTTGCCAATGTTACTAGAGCGCACCATCCAATCAATGAAGTACTCTTTTAAAAGGCCAGCAATCTGTATAAATTGTATTAGTCTTTGAGAGTTGTGGTGTTTCTACCATCTCTTGCTACAGTCTTAGTCAGGCCAAGTGTTCGTAACCCTACAGGCATCAATGCACAGATATGAACCAAACAAATGCTACCAAACTGAACCTTGATATATTTTAAAACAGATGGCCTCCTTCATCCTGTGTCTCTGCTGTGCTTCTTATTTCCTCTTTCTCATACATTTCCTGCATCAACTGGAAATGCCACTAACTCTGAAAAGTAATTTTGGCTACTAATAAACTCTGGCTTTCAACAATCTTTTGCCATTTTGACTTAAAAAGACGGGTTCAAGTGTAATTTTTCTTTTAAATTACACATGAATCCAGCAAATTTCACAGTATCTGGTGGATCCTGCACATACCCAAACCCAGTGAAGTCTGCACAGATACACATGCCCAAAACTGCCACCAGCAGGCGTTTTGTCCAGCAATACAAATATATCAATCATATATATTAGGCTGCTTGTTGGACTATTTTACAACCATGACCAGGAATTTTTCATGCCCCTCGGACACTGTTAATAGCTTCAGACTTTGTCCTCTACTTTAGAATTCAGCCCTGAAGTGAGTTTTGTCTCATTTGGAACAAAGTGTGATCCGCTCCAAAGCAATGCAGCAGATGTACGAGTGTCTGCTTTTATAAAATGAAAGGGTCAAGGGATTTTGAGTTTAAAGAGCAGAAAAAAAGTCATTAGTTGTGTATCTATCCGCAACTAAAATAACATACTGGTCTTTTCTGTTTTAAGATGTGTGCTCACTCACAAAACACCTCTCCTCTCCACAGGGATGTAGAAAAGCTGCTTTTCAATTTAAACCAGATTAGTTAACAAAAAGAGAGAGAGAGAGAGAGAAAAAAAACATCCACTTTGTTTCCCTGGGACGCTGTGAGTAATGGTGCACCTTGGGAAAATTAAATTCACAGAGTCAAGCCTTCTGTTCTCTTATCTTCCACAATATTGTGATTAAGAGCTGTGGAACTAAAATACTCCAAGTACATGTGAATGACTGAAGTTGTGTCTGAGCCGTGCAAAATCATGTCCTCTGTGACCGCAGCCTGAAAGCATGTGCACCATAGTAATCTGAAAGCTCCAGTCATTGACAGAGTTCCCAATCCAGGTCCTCAAGGGCTGCTGCCGAGCAGCATGTACAGATGTATTTTTTTTTTTTTTTTAAAGCATGTTTCAAATCTTTCCCTGCTCCATGCAGCACATGCCCTACAGAGACCAATGCATTATGAGAGCAGCCATATTGGACAGGTATTAATGAGAGTTGTCAAGCATTGTGAATATTCAAAAATACTGTAAATGTCTAAGCAAACGTCTCTCTTTAACTGTGGACATCCGTGTCATTGTCTGTCCAAGAACATGTGAATTTTGTTTTTCTCTAAGTATGTTCCCTAGACTAGTTTTTTTTTTTTTCTTTGCTTTGGATGCATTTTTCCAGATAAATACTGAATTTTAAAATAGCGACCATGTCCAGTCTCCATCACTTAAATTAATGATCAGAAAACGTGTTAACATTATTATTATTATTGTTAATACCAATCTAAACACACCAACAGTGTATGTAGATTAGCTGTGAAATAAATTATTTTGTAGAAAATTGTATACAATTAACTATTCTGCAGAGCATAATTCATATTTATTTGATGATATTTATATTATCTACAGTTTACCACCAAATAAATTCTGTATTTAGGAAACTGCACACATTTTTGTTTACCAGACAGGTTCCTTGTAGAATACTTTAATATTTCAGTTGTAGTTCCAGTTTTGTTTCATGCTGCTGTTTTATGATTCCAGAAATAATATATTTATTTATAAGCCAGACAATGCTTATTTGATACAATCAATGGGTCTACAACTAATTTAGCAGAACAATATTTTAATACAGCTAATTTAGTCCTGAAATGTACAGGTTTCTATAGATGTCGGTGAAAAGACTTTCCCAAGATGGCAGTATTGACGCAGGCAGATCGGTACTGTGCAGCATCTACTGTTAGATATCTATGTGCAGACCTTCATGACAAACTGATGGTTATCTATTCATTTGATGAACGGCGTGTTGAAGCAAGAAAACATTTGAAACATGCACTGCAACAGCCGTCATAGGACATGGATAGAGGGACATGATGCTGGCTTAATGCTAATTCTCCAGCACTGTTCAATCTTGGGTAAACCTTGCACGTAGCATGTCCTTGTTAAAAATAACCTGCAGATATTTCAGCTTTTAGTAGGTCAGATAGTTTCCTACCAAAAGTACAAATGCCAGGAGGTGCTTTGAAAAAAATAAGATGTAAATTAAAGCATACTTAAACATTAATAAAATAAAAAAAAATAAACATACTTTTTATTTTTAAATGTCCACTGTTGCAATAAATCCTAAAGATAAAATATTTCAAATCGGTGGTGCACAGCAGCATAGAATTAGAGAAACAACTGAACTAAACAGCAGACCAGATTAACAACAAATGTTGCCCTCACATGTGTACATAGTATATATCTACTGGTAAGAAATTATCCTTTAAGACTTATTCCTGCCTTGATCGTCACAGTTTCAGCTGCATGATTTAGGTTTTCTCCCAAACATCTCCTTGTGACTCTGCACTGTTTCCCTACTGATGTTTTCACTACTGATGTCTCATGTTTTCTTTTGTTCACCAACTTTGCAGTTGGTCTCTTAAGCTTCAGTGCATTGATTTCTCTGGGTACACTAAAGAAACCTTTTGGCTTGGGCAAAAAGACAGACAATACACCCAATACTGCAATTCATGTCACTGATATTTGTTATTATTTAGGTTCTTATATTCTCCTTTTTGAAGAATTTTTAGATAAAAAATAAATCTGTGAATCTCAATCCTTAAATCCTAAGGTATTTCCAAATACTATAAGGCATAACTATTATACCTATTGCATGATATATAACAACATTACTAGGTATTAGGAATAATTAAATATATATATATGCATATACTGTAGGTTTGCACCCCCTGAACCACTTTAATTGTCTATTTTTATCAATTTACAAAAAGCAAATTGGGCAAACAGAAAAGTTTTAATCAAATCAATATTTGGTCTGACCACTGTTTGCCTTGGGATCAGTTCTTCTCGGTACACCTGTGCAATGCCAGGAATTCTGTGTGATCATAGTCAGGTGTATGAATCACCAGTTATCCCAGACAGGTGCTAATCACCATCAGCTGCGCACGTACGTTGAAACACAGTCATTAAATGAAACAGAAACAGCTGCGCAGGAAGGCTTAAAACTGGGTGAGGAGCTGCCAAACTCTGCTCCAAAGGTGAGGTTGTGGAAGACAGTTGCATGCCACAGATTATACACCATGGCGAGACTGAGCACAGAAACAAGACACGAGGTAGTTAAGCTGCATCAGCAAAAGATTTCACAGCAGACAGGTGAATGAGTGTCTGTTAGGCAACAGGGAAGCACGGCGGAGGCTTCCTTGTGAGTTTAGGGTTCCATATCTGTTTGGTAAGATATATAGGCAGATACTTATCCATCACATGACACCATCAGAAAGATATGCAATCTGCCCCTAATTTAATCTGCAGCACAATTACTCCAAACATACAGCCAATGTCATTAGGATTTGGAGTCGGAATCTTCAGCATAAGTGAAATTAAGCATCCTACTTTTTTACGATGCTTAATTTTAGATTTTATAACTTCAACATGTCAGTAATGAGTTTTTTTTCTGTGTGAAATAATGTAATATTGGTGGGTGCTGAACATATACATAGCAAATCAACGAGACGTCAGATAAGACATTTATTTCCACATGCAACATGCAGTGATGGACTCATGGTTGCATGTTGCTGTGGTGTCGTTGTAATTACGGTGGAGATACCGCTGTAACCTGCAGAGGTGTTATGTCATTCACTGAGTGTTCCTTTTTTTTTTTTTTTAAATTGACAGTAAAACTGTTGTTTTGAGGCTAAAAATGTATTTGTTTCCTCATTAAAACGTGGTAATGTGGAACAGTTTATAAAAATCAGATTGATAAGTAAAACCAATAATGGCACTGGTATTGATCAATTCCCATCCCTGTTTACAATAACTAGAAAAACTAGGTTTTATGCATTTTTACAGAATTCACCAGCACGTTCCCATTGATTTTTGAAAAAGCAGTCAAATCTCATACTTTTAGGCTAATATTAAATACATTTTAAAAAGTAAAAGCAACACTAGTTTTAGCACTTTTTAAGCCACAAAAATAAATGCACATTGTTTTCACTGCATTGCATCAAAAAAAAAAAAAAAAAAAGAAAAGAAAGGTTGGTGGAAATGATGGAAAGACAATCTTTCTGAGAACAAGCTTGCTCAGATGAATATTCCTCCTCACAGATAGCTGTATAACTGCAGTACCAGGTGGTTAACTGTTTCCGTCCCTGCACTGACTTCTGCTGCCGCCAGTGAAGACTGTAACTGGTTGTCACGTCGGTCCTGGTCTCCAACTTTCACCAGAAACCCGCCACCACTGGAGAAGCGATGACATCATCGCCATCCTCCTCTTCATTTTCAGTCCGGAGCTCGAGCTTCCAGACAGCCTCGTCACCTTTCCTTTCCTCCAAGCAGAGGAAGGATTGTCCTGCTCGGACCTGAGAGGTGATCCTCTGTTGTCTCCGCTGTCTCTGACCGCAGCCTCTATCTCGTTAGAGGATTACAGCATGGCGATGAATGGACCGCTTTAGTCCACTGAACTACCACAGAGGGGTCAAAAGGAGCTCATCACAAGGATACACACTGTACCCACTATTTACCAGGACGGGCTGAGATGCAGAGGAAGCGTTTCCGGGCTTGCATACACGACAGAGACACAAAATAAAATAAAATAAAATGCAAAAACGACACTGACAGCGCTGCACAGACAGCAGTGACGTTTCTACTGTTCAGCTCCAACTAAACGGCGAATTTTGCATTTAGCCTGTTGATGTAATTGCATGAAAGAGCACTAATCGAGATGAATTTACATCAGGATGGGGGGCATTCCCTGCCTCTCGGTGCAGCTTCGTGCTGATATCACCGAAAAGTCGGCGTCGTGAAGGCGTCCACGCATTCATTTGTAAAAATGGAAACACGTACCTTCATTTCACCTCCCGTTAGAGGAATTTGCCGAGTAATGTCAGAGCGACGACCATTGCAAGTGCACGGGGAATCAAACCATTACGTATTCCCTCTCTCCAGTTACCACTGTGTGTGGAGTAAGCATAACGTAAGGGCCGAGAAACCCGCAGCCAATCACAGAGGACACTCGGGAGCTGGTATCTTTAGCAGCCAATCCGCTTCGACGCATCACCGGAGTGGGCGTTCCTGCCCGTGCGTGACGACCGACGTCGCATAGACACCATGCTATCTTCAGAGCCCAAAGAGCCTGACTTTGACAGCGAGTTATCCATCCACCCCCCCCTTCTTTTTTAATTTTAACATCACCTCAGCTATAATTGAAGCTCTCACAAGTACGACACATTTATTAATACAAACAATTAGACAAAAACTTTTAGCATCAGAAATAAATGTTTACTTTACAATTAACCTGAAAAATGTTGTCTGTCTATGAAAGTGATAATCGTACTTGCACAAGCACACACGTTTCTTTTCTTTTTGTACCAAAAATACATTTAAGCTTATTTAGCGCCATATTTAGCCTGTGTAGTGTGTGTGTGTGCATGTCTGTGCCTGTGTGCACACAGGGCTACAGCCTGCATTAAGGAGATTATAGGTTCTTTTTTTTTTTTTTTTTAATTCCCATGTATCATTGGCAGTACTCCCCGACAACCCGCAGGGGGCAGCAGATAGCGCTGCCACACCATTATCATTCAGGCACAGCCGACACGGCCGCTGGGTAGAGGGTTGTTCTTGATGTCCTTACTGAATGATGACCAGGAATCACAGAGACAAAAAAATCGTTGTAGTTTCCGATTTGCTGAGTTGCCGTAAATTTAAGGTAACTATCACAAAACGCATTGAGAAGATGAAGATGCATACCAGCTCCGGCTATGAATTGAACTACGTACCATCCTCTGCGCATCAAACAGCGGCCTCATGCTGATTTTATTTCACGTCGCCACATTAGGGGATGTATGGATGCCTTCTGGCCAACAGTGACACACTTCTTCTTTTGTGTAGCTCTGAGTGCATTGCAGGAGACAACTCAGTCTTATGTGTTTAAAAAAAGAACTAGTTAGGCAGTGGCCAAAGTGGACATTACTTTAAGTGTAAGTTAATCAAAAGCATATTTTTATCACATACCCCGGGTAGTACCAACCACTGAAGGTGGCTATAGCTTCCAAAGACGATTGAAATTATGAGTTTACAAACAACAATAAAACTATTTCCATTAAAACAGTATTTTACTTTTTCCACTATAAAAGGGTGTTGTTATGTAGAAAGTATTTCCAGCAAAATGAAAGCTCTGAAACTCAATTTCCCCAAGAGATACACCAATATTTATATTTTTAAATGTAAAATTTTTCCATTAAGTTGACCACAGTGGATCAATATCTTCTACCTCAAGCAGTGCGAAACTTAAACTTCTGCCAACAACCTCACAATCCAAGGCTATGGAGCTAAATCAGTATCAAAAGTTTTGTAATTTAAAACAAAAACCTAAAGATGAAAAATAAAAATTTGAAACTGAAAGTTGATGTTTTGATTTTGAACTTTGTAAAATACAACAATATATCCAAATAAAAATTTTGGAGGCAAAGATTTTTCATTTTAATTATTATTTTAATTCAAATCTCAAATGCTGCTTCTCCATTGTCCTTGGTATTCAAGTAACCTTTGACTATGATGCATTAATAATTAGTTTCTTTGTATTTCACAGTGTCCACCAGGAAAGTCCTCTTTCAACAGCATAATGTAAGGTAAATCTAAAATCCTAGGTTCCTCTCATTCTTAGTTTTAAGTTGACTTACTGATATGAAAATCTCATTCAGATGAGGTTGATGTTTTTTTCTGTCTCTATTTTCCAGGTTCAAAAAAAGATAAAATGGTCCTGTAAAATATGTAAATTTGAGGCTGAATTTTGATGCCTCGTTTGACATGTATAGATTAGTTAATTCATATGGTACTACCTACACAACTATCTTCTGTCTGTTAAAGCAGCAACACATTGAAGTGAGACGGGAGGCCGTTATTCAAGCCCTGATAGAAATCCTGGGGGAGTCTTCAGGGGAACTAATCAAGGACTACAAGGTAATTTACCAAAATTAGTTTATTTGAGGGCATCACGGTGGCTTAGTGGTTAGCACAGTTGCCTCACAACAAAGAAGGTCCTGGGTTTGCTTCCCAGGGTCAGCCCATGGGCGTGGAGTTTGCATATCCTCTCCATGTACTTCGTCCTCTTCCCACAGTCCAAAAACATGGAAGGTTAATTGTCTAAATATTGCCCCCAGGTATGAGTGTGTGTATGCCCTGCAATGGGCTGGTGACCCATCCTGGGTGTATTCTCCCACCCTCTTTGTGCTGGGATAGGCTCTTGTGGGTGGATATTGAAGATGAATGAATGATAAAAATTGTATATTGCTTGATGAAATTTTGTTTAATGCACAGAAAGCAAAAAAAAAAAAAAGAAAATTGACAAAATTAAGTGAAGTATTGGATACTTAAGGCTGAAAATGTCAATGAATTAAATCATATTCTCGACATGAAAAACAGAGTGAAATTTGGGGTAATGACTCTCTCCACGTCTCTCTTTTTTCTCTCTCCTCCTTTTTCCCGTGTTCTTTTTTGTCTCATCACCTCCCCTTTCTCTCCTCCTTCCACTCCTCTCCTTGATTCTCTCTCTTCCCCTCTCCTCTGTCCTCTCCTCTGCGTGCTACATGCACATCTGTATCATTTAGTGTTTCCAATAATGAGAGACAGGAAATAAAGTTCAGGAATCACAAGAGTTTATAATTAATAGCATGAGGTCTATACGGCTTGATCTACTACAGGTTGTTTGTGAGTGTAAAAGTGACTGCAAACTTCATCTGTTATCAAATTATTGATATTTTTGACATTAGTTTCTAAATTGAAAAAAAAAAAATTAAGCTGTTCTATGCACCTGAACATGAATCCACGTGTATTTTACAGGATATCAGCAGAGAGGAAGTTCAGAAGGACCAGGCTGAGCAAGTCCTAAGCATCTGTGTATATCGCACAAGTGTGGATGAAAGTGGATCCAACACTGATGTCTCCATTGTTGTAAAGGGGGCAGAGGTACTCAGCTGTGCAAGTGTTCCAAAGGCCTGTGTCCCAATGATGGGCGTCATATATGCTATGAACTTGAGTTACCCACCTAAGATGAAATACACTTTTGAGATGTTTCAAAAGCTTTTTCTAGAGCTCAATGTCCTGAAATTGTCCCCAAAAATCCTGTCCCCCCAAAATAAGCTCGAGTTCACATGTTTGAAGTTGTTTTTATTTGCTGAAGCATGTCAAATGTTTAACGTTTTGCCATAATAACTTACTTGAAAATGTTTTATTGAAAAAATAAAGGCGTTTCAAGTAAACAATTGCCTCATTTTTGAAGTCATTGTTTAAATACACAAAAACATTGAGAACAAATTTAGTCAATTTAAAATACAGAAAAAATATCTAAAATGTTGTGTACATATTACTTGCATATAGTGCATAAATAAAAGTTAGAAAAGGTATTCAAAATTACCTGGAAAATCAATTGATTTTAAGGGAGATTTTTTAGTTTGAAGCTGTCACAGTCTAAGTAAAACTTACAAAGAAGAAGAGAGTAACATTCAATGACCATATTAATATTAATCATTAAATTACTTGAGGTTTGTTAGTAAAAGTAACTTGTATCTTGCAAGTAAGTTTTACTTGATTACCGCTCTTGTGGAATTTACTTCAATTTCTAAGTGCAAAAACTTTAGATTTTCTCAAGTAAATATTACTCCACATTTTTTTCAGTGTAGGCCATGTTGCTCACACATGCTTTTTCAGCTCTATTCACAAATCTTCTATAGGATTGAGAACAGGGCTTTGTGGTGGCCACTCCAAAACATTGACTTTGGAGACACTGTAACTGATTTGGCGGTATGTTTAGGGCCATTGTCCATTTAGAAGACCCATTTGCACCCTAGCTTTAACTTCCTGGCTGACGTCTTGAGATGTTGCTTCAATATTTCTACATAATGTTCATTCCTATGATGCTGTCTATTTTGTGAAATGCACCAGCAAAACACCCCCAAAACCATAGTGCAAATTACGGGCGGGTTTGGGGGGGTTTGACCCCCCCCATATTACAACTTCGACCCCCCTAAAGAAGGGACAAATTGTCATTTTTGTCATCTCTAGAAAATGTTGACCCCCCCAATTGTCATTGTATAATTTGCACTCTGCCCACAGCATGATGCTGCCACCCCCGTACTTCACAGCTGTGTTGGTGTTTTCAGGCTCGAAAGGTTCCCACTTTTTCCTCCAAATGGTAACATCGATCATTATAACCAAACAGTTCAATTTCAGTTTCCTCAGACCACAGGACATGTCTCCAGAAATGAAGATCTTTGTCCCTGTGTGCATTTTCAAACTGTAATCTGGCTCTTTTATGTTGCTTTTGGAGTAATGGCTTCTTCCTGGCTGAGAGGCCTTTCAGCCCATGTTGGCACAGGACAGCTTCAGCCAGCATCCTCTACAAGGCGTTTTTCTTTTGTTCTGGGGTTGATGCACACATTTTTCAATAAAGCACATTTATCTCTGGGGCAGAGAACCCATCTCCATCCTGAATGGTACGATGGCTGGACATCCCCATGGTATTTAAACTTGCATATATTTGTTGGAACGGATACATGTGGCATTGGAAATCATAATCAAGGACTAACCAGACCAGACAATTCTCTTACTGATATTTTGGCTGATTTCTTTTCATTTTCCCACGGTCTCACACAAGGAAGCTGCGTGTTTGAGGTGTACCTTATCCACACATCCACAAGTGTGCCTTCAGTTTACTCACATGTTGTTAATAATTAGCGGAAGCTTCCAAAGCCATGACATCATCAGCTGGGCTTTCCAGAATGTTTAAAGGCTTTGTAATCTTAGTGTATGTACACATCTGACTTTGTGAATAGTAATAAAAAAAAAAAAGATCTCTCTCATTATTCTGGAATTTGGCAAATAGAAATAATTTTGGCAATCAAATACAGATAAATATAGAAAAAGAGAGAGCGTATTGAGCAATAGGGTTTTTAATTGTTTAAGCTACAAGATAGGACAAAAACTTTGAAAAAACCAACAACACACCCTTAGCTTCTCAAAAAAAAGCACTTTATTTGGGCTTCATTTTCCATGTACTTTATTGCATATCAGTTATGTGAACATTCACTAAGTGGAAACAGATGTAAATGATCGCTTCTCTTCCCAACGGCCTCTGGTAACAGTAAATAGCTCTCTCAACACCCCCTGAGTTCCCTCCAGTTGCACAACTCCAATTTATCTACTCATTCAATTTTTATGCACTTCGTTTTCATAATGGCCATGTCACTGAGATGATTCAAGTGGTGAGACTTCCTGGAAAATGTGCTTTTCTGGAGAAAATCAGGTTCATTTCATTTGATTCTATGAAGCAAAAAAGAAAAAAAAAAAAGCCAGTGCCGTATGTTCTGAAAGTAAAACCTTCTTGGGGGTGTTTTTTTTTTCTTTTTATGCCTTGCTTTTGTGGGGGAGGTTGTCATTCAGTTGACTTTTGAATTCAACGCTGGATGAGAACCAGATGACAAGTTCAAACTCTGCATCAAGACTACAAACACACAGAGGTCTGGGAGAGAGTCCAACACCTTACTGCTTCTAGGGTTGTGAAACATACACCTCCTCTCTCTCGTTCCCACACACACACACTTTCATAAACAAACTCATACCAGATTTAGTCAAACACACAAACTAAAAAAATGTGTGCTTTTCTTCTAAATAACTTTAATTTCAACATTATCTGTATTCAAACATCATACTAATTTGACTTCCTTTTAAATTGCTCAATACTAAAACAATCCTCATGGCAAGAATCAATCATGCGTGTGAAATTTATTTGATACAGCACGAGAGGGGGAAAAAAATCACCTCTGTGCTTCTCAAGAATCGACTAAATATGACTGGAAGAATCCCTCCAAATTGTAACCTAAACTGCTTCATGTGTGCTGCTGTTTCAGGGGACGGAGGCGTTCATCGATATCTGCGCCACTAGATGGCGCACGTACACCTTCCAAAAAGTACCGAGTCGCTGCTTTGAGAGGTATTTTCAGAAATGTTGGCCCACGTTTTCTGAGAAGCTGAACAAATTGAAAGAATCGGCACATCTACACGCAGTAAATAACGAAACTTTCTATTTTCATTTTGTTTTAAAACTGTTTTGAGAAGTGCAGCAGTTCTCTATCAAAGTACTTTGGAAATGTTTGGGCGGCTTAAGATGTTTAGAGTTTATCCATCATTGATTCCAACCGGCATCCCTTTGTTGTCCTTTGTTTGAAGTTAAATGTTAAATACAACTGTTAATGGAATCATTTTTGTCCAAACCCTGTTGCTTTTCCTGACAAAAATGTAGTTGTGATTGTACATTTATTTAAGAGCTATAGTCAGTTGCTTTTCTCATCTAGACTTAAAAAGAACTTATTTTGAAGTGAAACACTCCTCCTCTTGAAGCATTATACTAAAAAAGAGTGGCTTTTCATTTTAAAAATGTTTTTAATATCTGAATTGCTTATATTGCCACCAAAGAAGAAAGATTTAGATATTCCAGTGACTTTTCACACAAGAAGTAATTAATTAAAACATCATGAAAGTTTTGAATTTTGTCATACAACTCTGAAAATTCCGAACTAAGACACCAAACACTTTTGGTCTCTTTGATAGTTAAAAACTTACTTGTAATGTAAAAATGAACACTACTTTAAACATCTGGGTGTGACACAAGAGCAGCATCTGATTCCAATCTTAAAGCAAAATCCCATTTTGGATTTTCATGATTTAGGGTTTCTGTTGGTTTCAGTTTTCTTGTTTTATTTGCTTTATGACTCCTGTTCTGTGTTTTGTTTTTTTAGTGTAGTAATTTTACGGGTTATTTTTTCTTTGTCTGTTCCTTTGTGAGGCCTGCTCTGTGTTTGGTGCTTCCATCTTCCTCCCGTTATCTTTACTTACCGTCCCCTGTGTCCGGTTGAGTATGTGTGAGTGATGGTGAATGTGTCCATCACCAGCCCTCTTTGACACTCTGATCTAACATATTTTATTAACTCAAAACCCTGATCCTGTCAGAGAGTGCTAAAATCACCCACAGTGGGCCACAAAAGGAGAGAACAGACAAAATTGCAAGACACAAGACAGGCAGTAATGGATGTGACATTGTGTGATGTATAGAAATGAATGTGTGGAGGTTTGTGCTGTAGTGTTTTATGTAACCTCTCCCCTTACTGGCACTAAAGCAGCCAATAAGCCAGATGTAAAGTTGTGATGCTGACCTCCAAAACTTGCTCAAGCATCACCCAGTGGTCACAACCAGTACTACCAACAACAGCTGCCCAAGGGATAACAAGCTGCAGCAGTTCAGCATCGTGAACAGGAAGGATGCCTCTGCCGACACCACCTTTAAAATCATCTCCACGTCTGTAGCTGGCCGTGCCCCGTGCCAGACAGAGACAGGAGTCATAGTAAGTGACCTCGCTTTTGGTTTTTGCAATGGAGTCAATTCTGGAAAATGAGTGGATTTTGCCACAGGCAGAGCTCCGATAGGAGCAGCACTACCTGCAGACCATAACCTTATGAAGTAATTCTGCTCTATTCCACATAAGACCAAGTCAGCGATCTCACTAAAGTCTCGCAATCAAGGGTTTGTGAGACTTCACAAATCCTGTTTCATGTCCTGCTATTAAATAGTTACACCTCATTTTTTGAGCCTCTGGTCACTGATAATGGAAAACCATAACCATCAAGTAAGATTTTAACTACATGACTTATATTGGAGTATTTCAAAAGTATGCTTTTGGTACTTTTCCCACCATGCACTCTGCTCTATCTTTGCAAATGTCTTTGCATAATGCTTCTGTAAGTAATTTGCAAGTGGAAATATGGCATTAAAAAAAATAAAATAACAGTAAGTAAAGAATAGCAGGGCAACCTCATGAAAACATTCTCCCAGTAACCCCCCCCCCACATAACTCCAGTACAGTGTGTGCTAACCTGTGGCCATTTATTGGACATCCCAGCCTGAGAGGAACAAGGTCAGTGACCAACAGTCCACATGTTGGCTTAGAAATCAGAGCTGTAATCCATCTAAAATAAGTAAAGGACTTCTTGTGAAACACAGATGCTTTGGGGAAAACATTTTGTTGATGCAACATAAATATTGTTCCATCACCAGCATTTGACTTGTCTGGTGAAAGTACATGTAGACAGTACAAAAATATCCCAAACATGAAGTAAATATACTTTGGTCACTTTGAGACAATGTTTATGTTTGACAAATTGCGCAGACATGAATGTTTTAAATGTCTGTAAGGTGTCAAGTGTCGAAGAAGCAGAAGATAATCCTTTGTTATTTGACACTCCCATTTCCTTTCGTAGGACGGATGGGGATCACAGATGGACGGCCTTGGGGTCTGCCCCCCCCAAACATGAAAATGCCTCGCTAGCAGAGCTGCTACAAGTCAGCAGGATGTTGACATTATTCTGCCTCTGACGGGCTCGTACAGGGAACCACTCTCATCCGCACACAGTATTAAACGCTGACATGGAAACCAGCCGCTGAGAGCTGAGCCAACAGAATATCTGTGAGGAGGATTTTCTACTGTCTAGACTGTGCCATTAAAAGGTAGAGCCCGACCAACTCACATATAGAATGTGAGAACAATTCAATTTGAATTTATAAGCACGTCAGATATTGTACGCACTGATACTTTTAATTCATCTTTTTAAACAGAGGTCATTTGAAAAGTGATACATCAAACAGCAGACTGAACAGCCATCACAGCTTTTTGCTCTCAGTTAATGCCAGCATATAAACAAACTCTGAAAAAGGTAGGAAATCAGAAAAAGCTGCAATGATATGGAAAATTTAAAAGACAAAAAAAAAAAAAAAAAAAATATATATATATATATATATATATATATATATATATATATATATATATATATATATATAAATAAATAAATAAATAAATAAAGGTAAAGCACATGTGTTCCAGCACCTCCTTTGCTTTTCACCTCACTCTGCTTCATAGGGGATGGAAACATCCAAGAAACGTCCTTGGAATTTCCCTCCAATGGTGGAAAACTCCAAGAATTTAAGTAAATAATTCTGTCACACAGAGTGGCAGGACCCAAATGCAGCACAAACTCTCTAGTAGCAGAAGTAATGGTCTTTCAATGTACTCAGAGCGGGGTAACTTAACTGGGCTCAGGTCAGTGAACGCAGTTCTTGCAAGAGCACAGATACTTGACTTGAAAGGTAAGCGCTGTGGGTCCTCTGCTTGGCTTCTTGGTAACTTACTTGCCTGCCACACCAAGAAGCCAGGCAGAGGACCAACAAACCAGCAGGACCGTGAAAACTGAAGGAGCCACAGGAGATGGAGACCAGAAAACTCTCAGGCCAACTGCTGGTCGAGAACAGAAGGCTGAAGTGTTGACCGGGATAGAGATGAAAGAGAAGCTCAGACGGAGCCAAGTTGGTACCGGGATGTCAGTCCACACGTTAATGCTGGAAGGTCCGGCATGAAGCAAAGACGATCTGGCACTGAGTGAATGAAACAGAGCTGCTCATAAGGAGGCAGGTAATGAGACTCAGCTGGGAACACCAGGTGTGGCTGATGGCTGATGAGGTGTGACCAGAGGGTGAAATTTTCCACCACAGCAGCAATCAGCAAGGAGGACTGTGAATTCAATCTTACTGCAACTATTTGTACATTTAGAAGTTGGCTGAAAAATTAAATTTTCCCCCATTTCTCCATGAATTCGCCATTATCACTGATTGGATTTAATATTATAATCTTAGTTAATGATATTTGCTCGGGGGTCATGCTCTGGGTCTCTGTAAAGCGCCTAGAGACAATTGTCATTGTAACAGACGCTATACAAATAAAATTGAATTGAATTGAATTGAATATAGCATCCATAGCCACAGCGTTCCTACAATATATGGTAAAACATGAGCTCTACATGAAACAGTTCTTAACCTACCTGTGGTGTGCTCTCAACGTGGGCCACTTCAATGCATGACCTGCAATGAGACTGTATTTTAAAGATGGATCACTAACAACTGTATTAAAACAACGTAATACTTGCAAATAGAACTGCTATTTAGTTTAGTGTGTGGAAGTGTGAGCTCTCAGGTACCTCAGTGCTTCTGAGTCAAATTTTATGCTTGAATGGAAGCTCAAAGCTGTAGAACAGATCTAAAATAAGGCACTACCTGTAGAAGAGAGGGGTGGAGGGGAGTGAAATTGTTCACTCCACCCCCTGAAAGCAGTTGCAGTGAAAAGAGGTGTAAATTTTGGTTGAAAAAGGCCCAGCACTGCATCTCTGTGGTATTTTAACCACAGGATATTGTAGACATTTCACGTCAGAGACCTCAGGAAATTGTGTCAATGTGTGACACAAGACGCAATACATTTTAAATATTCATCATTAACTGAGGAGGCTGGCAGATACATGGACGCCATTAGTCTTCAGTGTTAAACACAGTCTGACAGACGTTTGTGAAACTGTCTCAAAACGTAACATTTTGACTCAAGTGTTAGGATGCAAATTTCTCCTTCCCTCTCTCTCTTTCTCTGAGCCAAGAGATGCCTGGCAAAATACAAAAAGCCCACAAACAGGCTTAGTATTCAAAATATGTTTATTTTTAAGCAACAGCAGGCAAACACCACGTCTACATTAAAAATGAACCAAGATCCCAGAAGCCAAGATGAAGCAAAAATAAAGAATGAATAGGTTTACACATGATTTTAATGACCTGTATGTATTTTGATAGTTTAACTGGCATTTCAAAAAGTGAAAAGACAAAAAAAAAGATAATAATATTTATTATTTTCAGATGTGTAAGACTGAGAAGCATTTTTTTAATATTCCAGAAACACACAATAAAACTATGTATTCAGGGATAAAGTCATCCTTAAAGTGCAAATGAGCAAACATTTCATTTCTGCAGTCAAAGGTACTAATTTATTCGACATGTCCACAACACACTCTTATTATCCTGCTGTACACATGCACACAAATGCACAAACCAAGCATCCTGTTCACTGGAAACAAGTTAACAGATACCTCTTAATAATAACAATATAGATGATACCACTATGATGACTGTGGGCAGGGCATTGTGTTAGCTTCTGGGGAGCTGCATTCACAGGCTAAGACTTTTACGTTTAGCCCCCCCCCCCCCCAAAAAAAAAAAAAAAAAAAAAATCAAATTTATTTGAATGTATATGTAAACATGGCCTCTGCCTGTGGTTCTGATGCTGCGCAACCATGAACAGTCATGCCCATTTGTTAAAACCAATACAAAAAGACATCTATAAAAAAAAAAAATACAGGCTGAAAAGAAACTGCTTTAATTTATTCATGCGACAACAGAAATACTTTTATGCACAATGCAACACCACAGCAGAAAAAAGAAAAAAGCAGACAAGTTTTTTTCCCCCCTCTCTTTTTTTATTCATGTCATTGTGAATCTGTGTCAGCCTCAAAAATAAATGGGCATCTTTCTTAATGCCTTTAGTCTGATTTATAAATAGAATAATTCAAAATCTACTACTGGACAAAATTATCTGGGGCTAGCCCTATGCATGGAGGAAAAAAATAGATCCTCTGCACACCATCTGCGACTGAAGGGGCATAACGAGGCCTGATAGAGGCAGTAATCAGCTCATCAGCAGCTCATGCCCAGCCGCTGTGTGTGTGGTCTGCATGTGTGATTCAGGCCATGGCTTTTCTCTGCAAGGATGCAGCTTCAATACAGCAACACTCGCTACAACGTCTTCGCTGGAGTTTTAAATCTAGATTTGATATGAGTCGCTGGCTTATGATTATAAATTCAATTTGAAACAGAAAACAAAACTGGAAGCGTATTTTATGTGAATGCAGTTTTACTGTTACTTTCCTTTTTCCAGCATCGTTTCTCAATCCTGGACCTCAAACGGTCGGACCTGGATGTGTCCCTGCTCCAGCACACCTGGCTAAAATCAAGGGGTCAGTGACAGACTTGTTGCTGATGAGCGAATGAGGTGAACCATCCGTTTGGGTTAGTTGTGTTGGCACAGAGAAACAACCCAAACGTTTAGGGCAGTGGTACTTGAGGAACAGGATTGAGAAACACTGCTTCACATAAATGTAACAGAAATATGACATTTGCATCTGCAGGGGTCATTTAAGGAGGCCAAAACAAAAGCCAGAACATTGTGGGTAATGTAAATCTTTACATTGCTGATAAAAAAATGTTAAGAACCTTTCAAGTTTTCCATATTTTGCTGTTCTCTCAGAAAAGCTTCATAAAAGATTAAGATGGATTTTCTCTCACTGATCTAGGTACAATTCTCAGTTAAAACGAAATAGAACAAAAATGTATCTCTCTATATTAAGACCCTTTGGTGAACGTATCTTGATGGTTAAAGTAATTTTGCCGCTTCATAGCAGCCTCTAACACTCCTGAGCATCATTCTGCAGACTTGACATGTCTTTTTTTTTCTCCTTTTCAGAAATGTTTGCATTAGATTAGGAAGCTACTGCGATTTTAAGCTCTTCAGATGTTGTTGAAGTGTTTGTTTATCCTTTTATCCCGTCCCACAGATGTAAGGACAATTCTGTGCTCCTCGTGGTTGGGATTTCATTTTGTCATGCTCCACCAGCTACGAGAGTTTACATAGACACGCGTGGGCACTCTTGATTCTTTCCAACAAATTCAGTCAAGTGAACTGAGCTCCAGTTAAGTTGTGAAGACTCTCAAAGTGTGCTGGTAAAAGCAGAACGCACCAGAACTCAGTCGCTATGTTCATGATATTTTTTTTTTTTTTTTTTTTTGTGTGTGTGTGGTCTACTAATGCAACAAACACTCCAACAATGTTTTTTTTAGGTTGTTGTGGAAAATTGTGTGCAGATGAAAAAATATAATTTGGACCTGAGTTTAAAATAAAGCAAAATATGGAGAAATTGAAAGCATGTGAAAGATTTCTATGACTGTAACAGTCCTTCTATGACTCGTCCTTTTGCAAGGCACTTGTTCCTCAATCTTTTAATTTTTTTCATTTGGACAGTTAAAGATAACGGAAAGCCAGGAAATCACACATGTTCAAAATCATGTAATATTGGAAAACAGTAAGCCCGTTTGGTTCAAAATTCCCTGGATACATGAAGGTTAAATGGTCCAGAAATGTACACTGTAAAACCACAGAACTGTCTCGGTTGTCAGAGCATCCACGGGAAGACACAATACAGTCACTTTTTTAAAGTTATTTTCAGAAATATCTGGGTCACTGTCAGCGGCTTCTGTCACAATGACACTAAAGACCAGGCTTGATCTGGGGATATAAGATGCTTAAGATGCTGCAGGTTTAAAAAAGATAAATAGAAAAATAAAAATAAAAAGATGACGATCACCTCCCACAGAAGTGGAGAGGCACAGTTTTTGACGTGTTTTCTTCTCTAAAGCCCCAGGCTTGGAGTTCCAGTCTGTCCTCCTCCTCCTCTCTGTTGTCTTCCTCTACATCTCCCTCCTCGTACAGACTGGGCTCCTCCACGGACGTCTCCATATTTGGGTTGTAGCCTCCGAATACCTGCGCCTCGCTGTATTCATAAATGGTGGGGAGGCTGCTGCGTAAACCAACACGACGCCGCAGGGCCACGAGTAGCGGCTGTGGGACAGTAAAGATGTCGACGTTGTTGCCTAGGTCGATCCAGGCCAGGCAGGGGAACTTTTTGGGTTCCTTTATTACGTCCGTCAGGTCTTTCAGGATGGCGACTGTCAGGCGGTTGCCGTTGACTGCCAGCGTGGTGAGCTTTGGCAGGCAGCTCATGCAGGGCAGCAGCAGGCGTAAACTCTCATCCTGGAGCTCGGTGAAGCTCAGGTCCACAGCTGACACTGCGTCGCTGCTGTTCTGCAGGTAGAAGGCCACGCGGTGGACGTCACGTCCAGACAGAGGGATTCCTGACAGGTTTACCACATCACCTGTCAGCTTCTTCTTCAGGGTGGTCTTCAGACTGTTTGAAAAAGAGAAGAAAAACAAAAGTTCATCATCTTTTTAACCAGTTGGTTGTCTGATACAGACACACCATTTCTTGCAAACAGTATTAACAGTGCATTAATTCCTCAGCAATGACAGTCCATCATTCCTTACCTAATCATATTGAGGGTATTGATTTCAAAAGCCCTGTAATCAAGTGCCACACTATCCACAAATCTAGGGAACTGCAAAGCACGCAGAAAAGTAACATCATCCACCACTGAGGAGAGTCAAGCGATCAATAATGTGGAGAAGGGGATTTGCATTTAAATGTGTCTCAGCCTGAGCCACTCAAGTAACAAATTCTGTCTCCAGTGCTGAAAGTCATCTGTGGAAAAGCAGCAGCTGCTTTCAGTTTGGGGTTCCCCTTCTAACGTTCCCCTTCCAGCTTTTAACTCTCAAAAAAAAAAAAAAGAGTCAGTCAAAGATAAATAAAGAAGAAAGTGAACTCTCTTTAGTTTCAAATTGATGACAAACCCACAGTCACCGGTATTGTAATTACTCCATAGGGCCTTTCAGTTATATTAAAACAAGTAGAAATAGTTTTTAATTGAAATTTTAAATTCAAACCATTTGTGCATCAGCTGAGCAGAGTGCATTTTTAAAATGAGACAATTCCCTGTTGCTGTGCCTTATTCCAACCCTGCAGCCAAAAGAAGGGATTAAGAGTCTCCTGCAGCAGGTTTCATATAAACTCGAACAGTAAAAAGTCGTAGTGACTTCTTCAAGACAGAGAAGATCTGGATGGAACATTTTATACCCTTTGGACAGAGGCCCTGTAAATGTTTGACCTTGTTTTTTCAGGCTTCCTGCTGAGAGCAAGCTGCTGGCTTTATATTTAGCATGCTAACTTGAGAGTTAGATCAGTCTCTTGATACAAGTTTATCAAGCAGTCAGATAAGGCTGTTGCCCAAAAGTTTTCCTTTTAGGGTTCATCAATGATTGATGAATGTATTTTGAGATGCTCTACAGGACAAACCGCCATGAAAAAAAAATAGACTGGAGAAGGACAAACACTTGGTGGAGGCAGGAGGAGAAAAAAAAAAGATGGAAGGTATGGTGCCATCATAATCAGTTTCAGTCCATTAAACAACAGGTGATAAGTGAACCCATCTTCCAGAAAAGTAATTCTAGACCCATCCACGTGTCAGGTTGCATCACGATACCCCTCAATGCCTCTATGTGATGTGGCCGAGCTGCAAGAAAATGTTCTCTCTGAAGTAAAATGATGTTAAATATGTATGAGGCGTAAACTCACAACATGTGGTGCGGCTCCTGCATCACATTAGACTTCTTTGTTTGGACTTGGAAGAAGTCAGAGTGAGGATATCTGTCACACAAGGGACAGTGAGGCAAAAGTGTGGGAGAGCTGTTTTAAAATAGCTGACAAACAAGAAAAAAGGTTTATCCTCTTTATTTTTTCTTTTTCTTAAACCTGTATGCTTTTCCTCGCAGCTGAGCCTCCTCAGGCACAGCGAGGATTCTCTCTGCGTCTCCCTCTGCTCTCTGCTCTGTCTGGGCGCCTCATAAATTGACAGGCTGTGCTCTTTGCATCTGTCACCCTTTCTGCTTGGTAAAGGGAAAGAAAAAGATCTGTAGCTCACCAAGGCTGGGATTCGTAAGAGTATTGATTTCAGGAGGAGGCTATAATTCATCTCTCCCTCCCTCATATCCTCCCTCCTGCTCACTGCCTCTCACTTTCTTGCTCTTTTTTTTCCTCACCCTCTTTCCTTTTTTCTCGTGCAGTCTCACTGTCATTCCTGTTCTGTCTTTGCTCTGCTGAAGCAGAGACATTCAGTGTTTCGTTTTTTTCTATTCTGAAAGGTTTATTTGAAGAGGTTTGGGTTTAAATAGATAACCTGGCCACCCAAACCTCACATAGCTCCTGAAATATAAAAGTTTAAAGATAAGTTTTCATTTACAAATATTTCTAATAAACATAAGACTGAAAACTAACTAATTTATTTGCATAGCCAACCATAAGTTCTATCATTTCTTACACTTGTTTAGCATTTTTCAAATCAAAGAAAAAAATAAATGCTGCTTTTATGCTTTTAGCCAATAGAGGGTGCTATGAAAAATCAAAATATGCGATGTCTAATAACTTCCAATGCAGTGCAAATATGTGTCTTTCTTATCAGTGTTTACAGCCAAGATTAGGTTGCCATAGCGACTGTGCCCTGATGAACTGGTTGACCCAGTCCAGCGCTGCTTGCAGCTTTAGTAATTATATTACTTTTCTAGAAGCGGATTAATCATTCAACCAAATAATTTTTGACTTGCAGTTTCCAGGTCCCTAAAAGGAAAATACAAGATGGTGGTGACAGCTCATAGTATGGGCAAAAAAAAACATAATTTGACTTATTTTTCTGACTTTTGACAGTCACAATGAACACTATTGGCTGTAAACAATCAATACAAAAGGGCAGAAAAGACTCAAGCACTCATCATACCAAAAGAGAATAATAATAATAATAATAATAATAATGATAAAAGATCATAATGGGCCTTCTGTAAAAAAAATGTATATATAATATATATATATCTAATATATATTTAGTAAAGCAAAAAAATCATCCTTTAATGCAAAAAGCAGTGTATCCTTCTTTTATATTTTTGTTGATTCTGCAAAGTCTTTAAACTATAACCTGTCATACAGATATTGATCAGTCTTTCTTTTTTCTTATTTAGACTAATGGTATTAGTGAGTAATAGTTTCAGCTCTCCAATCTTACCAGCTAGCTTCTGACACATCTGGGAGAATGGACATCTTCTGTGGGTTCAGAGGGGTTCACTGTGCCACTGTACGCAGGGTTTTCTCTGCCTTTACACTTCCCTCTCACCTATGTTGATATAGAAAGAACTTCTCTAAAGTGTCTAAAGTGAGAGAGTCTGCACCGTAGCTTAATGGGCTCAGGATGAGGCTGAGCTGTAATGTGTTTTTAATGAGACAGAACACAGAAGATCTCAGACTTCCTTCCAAATCTTCTGCCCACGGGCTCTGTGAGCACAGTTCCACCCACGGGCAACTCGGCAGGCTGCGGGCCCGCCGGCACAGCTAGCATATCTGAGGTCATGGCATATACTATGGTTTATCGACATGAAACAGCAACAATGTAAACAACAACATGTCTTGTTCCGTCAGATGTGGCTGCCATGCTCGTAGGCAGTGGTTCACATCCGCCCGGACTTACAGGCACAAACAGTTTCAAAGGAAAAAGTATCGGCATAAACATGAAGCGAAGAAGAGCGTTCCCTGCTCTGAGACTCATTTAAAGACAAATACCAGAGAAATCCATCTATTGACATCCTCAGGAACAACTGATATAACCACGCAGGAATCTAATAAGAACTGATTCTCATGTGCCCAACTATTGGCTGTTTAAATGTGGGTTCAGGCTGACTGTCTAATTGCTTTTCGTAGCGTGTCTTTCCTCTGGGATGTTGTTAATTTTTATGCACTGAACGAGAGTCCTTGTGGCTCTGTAGTTATATAAACCCCAAGGGTAGGTCAAAAAAAAAAACAAAAAAACATCAGGGGTTTGTGATGTTGAGTGGAGTTCAGGCAAAGACACCGAAAAGGTCAGAACAAAACCCACTAACATGTCTTTTTAGCATTTCAGAGGCTTGTTTCAGAGCTACAGTGTACTATTCAAGACCATTTTAATCCGTTAAACTTGACTTTCCATATCAGTGGCGGTTTATGCATCTGTTTTCTCCGTCCACAATTTGCCACACAGATGCAGGTTTGTGTGCTTTTGTGGTACACAGCCCCAGACGACATTAAAGCTTCTCCATTAAAGGGCACGTCCATTGATTTCTGCATTCACACTCATTTTCCGGCCCATGTTTGGTGCCACTCGGTATCAGGTTAGTCTCCACTCCGTCTAGCTGTCTTTCCTGCTGTTACAAAAGTGAAGTGCGCATCATTAGTTCGCAGCCTCCCTGCTTCGCCCTTCTGCTGATCAATTTCAGCTTCAAAAGCAACCAAACACTGTGTCTACCCTGAACCTGATAGAGACGGAGAACTGCAGGGATGGATGTTTTTTTTTTTTTTTTGAGACTGAACATGCACACTCTCCTACATTATATTTCCACAAGACAAATTTTACAACCCCTCAATATTTTGCCACATGGGGCTAAATGGCAAATGGAAGCAAAGACTTGCAACCTGTCTTTTCACACTGAGCACATGTTCTCCTTCATTTAAGCTAATGAATGAGTAATAAATACAGAGATGGGGGGGTGTGGTAGAGGTAATATTCTGTTCATTTGCTGTGGGATTTAATATAACAATGGGTGGTGAGTCTGTCTTGGTAATGTATGGAAATGTTTATCCTAGATTATATAGTCTTCTGTGCTGTATTTTCAGGATTGCCCAAACGTCTTGGGATCCATAGAGATAGAGTATTTCGCATCCCTTTTTGATAAAGGATTTTACAGTTTAAACTAATAGAACTATTCTTATTTATAAATCTACAATAATACTTGATACAGTAGCAATAATCTATCTTAAGAAGGGAGTTTTGATAAGCTGTTTTGAAAGGGTTAGGGTCTGGTGCATTCAGGTGAGTGTGATCTAGAGGGACTCGTTCCTTTACTGGTCTGTCATTGTGAAGAGAGAGCTGAGCTGAAAGGCAAAGCTGTTTGGCAAAAACCAAACCGAGCATCTTTCCACAAACACCTCATCTACCTCTCAAGCACGGTGAAGGACGGCTGGTGATTAGGACTTGTTTTGCAGCCACAGGGTTGAGTTGACCATGAACTTCTTTGTATGCTGAGGTGTTCTAGATTTAAATCTGAGGCCATCTGCCCGACTGCAACAGCTTAGCTGAAATTACATCATGCAACAGAACAATGATCCCAATAGTGGCGGATTTACGTATGGGTGACATGAGGAGTTGCTCAGGGTTGCATCCTGATAGGGGCTGTGTGCATGCAAAGAAGAACCAAAAAAAAAAAAAAAAAAACAGTGAACATTTTCTTTTATTGCAAACTTTCATGTCACTGCAGTTTTATTCTTATATTGACATTTTATGGGTCAACGTGGGAAGCGGTTGCCTTACTAGTTTGAAAGCTCGGCACTGCTTAGACCTACTGGATCTTCTCTGAGTGAAGACAGCAGACTGAACCTTCAGAAAATCTCTCTCTCAGAGAAGAATAGAAATGAGGAGGAGGGTTAGTTGGGTACTAAATTAATTGTAGTGCCAACAATCAGTTTTAAGGCTGTCCACATTCCAAAAATGCTGATTTAAAGGCTAAACTGAACTGCATTTACATCAATGTTTATTTATCTATTTTTTGCATAAATCAATGTTTTTTTGTTTTTTTTTGTATGTTGCATTTCAGTGAAAGGGGGCTGGGGGTGGGTCGCTGAGGGGTGGCAAGTAGGGCGCTGAAGGGAAATTTGTATAGGGCTCGAGACACCACTGAATGCAGTGGCTCATTCAAAGTCCAGACCCGTTTTCCACGAAGCCTCAGGAAGGAGGCTTCATGGACATCCGTCATACCTGAACAGGATGAAACTAATATAGAAAAGGAATGAATAATTCTTATTATGACTTATTCATTAATGTCAATAAAACCCTAGAGGCTTGCTGAAGAATGTTGCAACACTGTTACAGCTTTTTTTTTCATTGTATGTACGTCTACTAAAGTTGCCAAACACTGTCATTTTCCCAGTTAGGGGTTAAAGAATGTACCAGTGAAGCTAGTGTTATAATTTTTTTCTCTGTTTTGGTGACATATGGTACATTATCTGACGTAGGAGGACAAACTCTGAAATACAAATTCAAATTTATTCACCACTGAGCATGCAGAAAACAGCATCTAGAGAATGAAATAAAAACACTTGAGAAAAATTGAATGCTTATGTCATCACACAGGCCTGTGGGATGGCCAGATCAATGTCTGCTTCATCAACACTTTGGTCTTGACTTGTTTATTCCTCAAATTGATCTGTGCTGTGTTGCCTCCAGGCATCTATAATACATGGGCAGTAGTCTGGCTCAGGTGTGGGAGAGCCAGCGAGACTCTACTGTATAAACTCATCTCTGTGAAGTGAGGCCTGCTTCTTTATATGTGTGCGTCTGTCTGATCTGGATGTGCCTTCAATCTTGTGACCGCCAGCTACAGCCCTGAACGTCTCCACCCATTTGTCTAATTCAACTCATTTTTAATATCAAATACTTTACTCCTGTGCCTTTAGGGAGGTTTTTCCTGCAATAATGAGAATCACTTACAGCCACTCTTGGTAAAGGGTTAAATTTCCCATTTCCTCAAATGCAGTATGTAGCTGTCAAAGTGATGCTGCAGCTCTGCTGAAAATGTAGTAGGAAACATGAAAGTGGCAATTGCATACACCATCCACTGTCCTACAATTTCACAGGCATAATGGCACATTTTCTGGGGAGTAAAAAATAGCCTCAAAGCTCATTTGGATTTGGATTAAATTTCAGTGAAACATTTAGAGGATGGGCTGATTAAGGCTGTCTCCATTGTGCACAGAGTATGAAGCAGCTCTGGGCTTTGAAGCATTTTGACATCATGGATCAGTCTCTTCGTTCTGAGAAAGTTTGGGGAAATCTTGTTAACGCCGTTAACTGACACCACATGAACTCTTACAGAGAGCGGTGGTGGTGGTGGGGGGGACATAAAAACAAAACAAAACAAAGGAAGTGTCAATGCCCCCAAATGCTCACTTAAGCCAGAAATTTCATCTTCATCAGTCTTTTCTGTGAGTCTGAAGGTTTAGTTTTAATTGGACAAAGAAGAACATAAAAAGACTCTGGGGTCTCTCAAGTGCAATAAACCTTCCATAGCTTTAAGCTACTCCATCAAGAAAGTCTCGTGGGCTTTTGGGAGATAAACACAGAAAACTTGTCAAACAATTCACGCAGTAGTGAGTAGAAAGGTAAGGAATGAAGAGCTAATGCAAGTTATATGCCACAATGCAAAGAAAATGACACAGTGACCAAAAATTAAGGAAATATCTGAATGCTAATGTGACACGGGCCAAAGATAACAGCATATTTTTGTCTTTACATCCGTAATTATGAGACAACCTCTTTCAAAATGTATCATAATGCCACTGCGCAGCATGTAAAATGTGATACTCCTCAGGCAAGCTATATATTCACCCACGATTTCATTTGATGTGACGAACTGGATGCTTTAAGTGAAAAGAATACTGCGACAGAGCACATTGGAAAACAGTTTGGATTATATAACTGTATATCACAGAGCAGTGCGCCTGTGTCTGCCGTGATATGTCAAGGCAGTTATGAAACCAGCATTAAAATGCGCAGGTCTCCAAACTCAGATAAAAAGAAACTTGATGATGGGGAGATCTGTATCGGCTGCAAAAGAACAAAATCCGCAGCTCAGAATCGCAGCAATTCTTATTTCTGTTGTAGCAGCAGATTTATCTCAGATTTACAGTTGGAATCAAATCAATGAGAGGCTAAGAGAGGTTCAGTCCATCGATAAAATCCAACAGTCTTTAAGTACCACAACAATTTTAATCTCAGTTCAGTAAAAAAAAAAGAAAAACAAACACAAATCCAATCTTGTGTTTAGCTATAAAACATGCTTAATCATTCTAATTATTTCATTATGGCCCCGAGCCCTGAAGAAAGGAGCGACAGATACTGAGTGTCTCTTCCTTCCTCCTCCTCCTCATCCTGCAGGATTTCAGTTTGTACCGCGGGAAACCCTCAATTATTCATGGACGAGGACGGTGACTGGATCATTACTTCTATTAAAAGTGGAGGTCAAACAGAAAACAGATGGAGGAGACGGAGTGCAGCATGCAGTCAACAGTTCTCCATGTCTGATGGAAACATGACCAGAGGCAATTTTGAAAATGAGATGTCTGTCACTCAATATTCGAAAGCATAATTTCTAATTTTTCACAGATTGTCTTTCTTTGAGTTTTGAGTTCACTTCAAGAGCCAACCTCAGATCTGTGTGTGGTCAGGCTTCCTGTGTCAGAGTCAGACTGGCCCTCTAACTCATATACATCCAAGTTAAAAATTTTATAAGAGAAATAAAAATGTTTACAGATAAGTAAGAAATTGTAATGAAACTTTATCATGGGTGGGATGGATAACTTGGTGGATGCTACATCAGCTCTTGCTCAGATCTGACCATTATCATTTCTGTCTATGAATTAAGATGGCAACAAGCAAATGCCAAACTCGAGGCTTCAAAAGCTGACAGACCAGTAGATATCATCACAGTGGCTACATCCATATTCTTTGGATGGTCTGCGGTGTAGACCAACAAGCTCAGCGCTGCCAGTAACCAAAGTGCCACACATCATCACAAAATCCATCCCACTTATTACATTTTTGTTTCTTTTGCTCATCCTGCACTTCCCGGACAGAAAAATCTAATACATTTTCAGAGCTTTTAAATTATGTCGATGCGAACATTTCCTTTATGATCACAACACTCTGTGTAACAGAGAGGAGTGCATAGGTGTGAGGTGTAGCACACTGACAATAATACAGCAGCCATGAAAGGATCATGTAAAGGAGACGAGCTCAAAATAACAGCAAGGATGGGGAGGAATAACAGACTTATTTTAGAACATATTAGACTGAACAAAGATGGGAAAAACTGGAAGGAGAGTCCCAGCGAGCTCTTCTCTGATGATATCTGAAGAGCTGTCAAGAATCTGGGCCAGAAATACAGAAATGCAGCTGTAAAAGAGCCACGAGCACGAAGGCTATTACGCAGACGACTGATACATTGTCACAGGTCACAGACATTGTTGTGGTGGAGATGCCTTGACAGTTTATTTTTTATTTACTGGTAAATACTTGCCAGAGTATGATTCAGAAATGGCAGGATGATGCGAAGTGCTACTTGAGAAAATGAGCTTTCAGCTTTGGAGGAGAGGAGAAGACAATTGTTTTAGGGAAATAGCAAATAAACATAAATAATTTAAAATGAAATAGAGCCTGGTGGCAGAGGGTTATAGTTGGGGTGGAAAAAAAAAAGGATTTTAGAGATTAAAGTTGGAAATAAAAAACGTCCCTGTCATTCATGTGGTATCGTAAGCAAAATATTATCATGGGCATATGTGGAGGCTTTAAGTAGACTTAGACTGGGCTTATTAAAGATCACAAGAGGAGCTTCAAACTCCTAGATCAGTTTTCAGACACTGTCTGAACTATTGTGTACTGCAGAATGTATTCAATTCATCTCAGTTCAACTTTATTTGTATAGCATCTATTACAATACAAATTGTCTCGAGGCACTTGCTAACATAATTAAATCTTAATCAAAGAAACAAAATTAAAGTAAAAAAAAAAACTCCCTTTACGGAGGAAAAATCTTAAAGCATTGACAGGACCTTCCTGCTGATTGCCAGCTGGGTAAAGGAAGAAAAGAGACAGGACAGAGAGGATGGAGGCCTTAACTTACAAGTCTGTTGTAAAATGTTGCCCTATCCAGCTTCTGTAAGTCTCCCAAAGACTTCTTCTAAAATGACTGAACGGCCCTGAGGCTTTTTTTTCTATTTTATTCACATTTTTTTTCTTGAAAATTAGGGCTGGGCAACGATTAAAATTTTTAATCGCGATTAATCGCATTATTTCCCTGATTAATCGCATTGTATACGCAAAATCAAATAATGAATTCAAAAGTAGTGTAAAATGCACTTTTATTGAACTGTTCTGCTGCCAAATGAACTAAAGTGCCATAACATTTGTTGTTCAAACACTTTTAACATCAGCACTTGTCAGTAACACATATTTAGTGTAAATCTCATCTTAAAAAATGTAAAATAAAATTAAGCTTATTGCCACTGCCAGGGCATTAATGTCATCCTGTTTAAAAAAAAAAAAAAAAAAAAAAAGTCTACAAGCAAAATCCAACAAAATGATTGTGGCTCAGCACAATCATAACATTAAAACAGGCAATTTCTGAGGTAACAGCAGAAACTTTGAATTCAACTTGGCAGTTGTTACAAATAAGCTTGTTTCTGTCAAATCCTCCCTCTGGAATAACTTTAAAATGAAAATGCCCATGTTAAAGTTCTGTAAGTTTATCAATCCAAGTATCATTCATTCTCTGTCAATCAAAAATAAAAAAAAAATAAAAAAGTGACATTTTATTACATTTTTCATGTTTTAATCTAACACAAAAAAACTCAAAAAATGCCTGTTTTTTTAATATTTAAATTTTAGACTTGGATCAAAAATACGAAATTAAAAAACGGGCCACAGAACTGAATTTGTTTTATAATCGAGGACTGGACTTTCTGTTGTCATTACACATCTGTGCCACTAGATGGAGCCGCACTGAAGTAACCAGTAAGAAATAACATGACAGTGAACACATGGAGCAGATCTGATGCAACATGGAGGAATGACGCAAAAGTTTTGTTGCAGTCCAGAATTTTTTTTTTTTTTTTTTTTGACAGAATTGTTAATATTGCTACCTGAGTTGCTACCCGAACTATGAAGTTCACGGATTTTTACTGTTCTCCATGTCTGTTTTTAGCTTACCTGCCAATTGTCTTCCGGTTCCGCAGCAGCCAGTAACAGACTTTTCAAAACAAAAGCATGCGGGCAACATGCGTTAACGCGTGATACAATAAATGTCGGCGTTAATAAATCAATGCGTTAACGTGATAATAACGTGTTAACTTGCCCAGCCCTACTGAAAATATTATTCTCTTTCCAGGTTGTCAAGTTTTGCAGTGGAAAGGAGGACCCAAGCACAGGAGTATCAAAAAAAGGATATTTACTGCCAAAAAACAAAAACAAAAAAACAAACAAACCACAAAGTCCAAAACAAACCATTGTTTGTTTTGGACAAACAATGGTTTGTCCAAAACAAGAACCCAGGCTGAAAAACAGAAAAACGAGACAAGACAAGATGAGATGAGATGAAATGAGACTTAGGGGGTGTGAGGGGACGGACCAGCAAACAGAACAGGAGCGACAGGACTGAAATAGACAGAGGAACAAACGAGAGGCAGGTGCAGACAATCAGGCTGACAAGGGGGAAGGAAGAAAAGCTAAATGCAACGAAGACAAGACAGACTTTCAAAGTAAAACAGGAAACAATAGAGACGCCAACTTTACACAGAACAAAAGGGAAAAACCCAAAATGGTTGCCATGGGTGCCCCAGACCATGACACAGGTAGATTGTTTGTCAAGAACTCAAAAGATTCCTTCAGACCAGGGCTGTATGTTTTTCTACTGTCAGTAACTCTAAGGACTTACAAAGAATGCAGAAATGTTTCAGCTGCATGACAACCGAGCGACTCTCCTTGGCACTTAGCTACAGTGCATAGGTAATGAAGCCATGTGGAAAGAAAGAACTATGCTCCAGCTGGCTTCATACAGATTCTTATACTGTGAAACACTTTTTTTTTTCTGTATAAATGTATGCTGTGAAGCTATTATAAAATTGATATTTAATTTCTGAGTCAGTGCACTTCACTACACTAATTCATTCTTGAGAACAATTCCTGAAGCGCACCAGCAATAAATGCTGTTGCTGTAATGCTTTTGGAAAGATTATGTGAGCTGTAGTGTGGATTTTTGTTGAATTTCCCTTCTGGGATAAATAAAGTATTTTTCATTTCATTTCATTTCATTACTATGAGATATCTAAGGTAAAAAGGTGGAAAAAAGATCCTGAGATTATGTGATCAAATATTCAGAGCAGAAAGCACCGCTCAAATTTCCAGAAAACTCTGTGAACTCCCTGTTTTGGGAGATGAAATATGTTCCTGATACTTAATTTAGCTTGTGAAAATGCAACTGTTCAGGGACAAGAACTCTCCAAAGAACCCCCCCCACCAAAACAATCTGAGTTCCCGGGGGAAGCTCTAGACAAAGTACAGCTCTGATGCTGATGTTTGGGTACTACAGCTTCATACAGCATGTCAGCTTAGCTAAAATAAGCTTCTTAGCTTACAAGTCCCACTGACAGTTAAGGGTAAAAAGCCTTTCTAAAGAAACACCTAAAACATCCATCCAGTACTGTCTCTGCTTTCGTGATGTTTTTGGCTGGGATGGTTCATGGTGAAGTTACAACTGCCGAAGGTAAACAGAGGTTAAAGGCTGGACATTAACCATATTGTGGCTGAGTTCGACTGGAAGTTTGAGGAGAATTCAAGCAGATTTTAGGAGAATCAGAGAGATGAACTAAATACTTACAGGAGGTTGGAATCCATCTTTGGCATTTTTGAACTTCAAGAATAACAGAACATGAAGATTAGACATCCTTTATGCCTCTTGACTGTGTCCTAAATATGCTCATCATTATTTTATCATCAACAAGAGAATAAAGTCCTGATGTAATAAAATGAATTAACATGAGGCATGTGTTGTATTACTTCTTCATGCTGGAATTGTGCAACACTGAATATGATGTGTTTGTAAATGTTGTCAGATGTAAAATGGTTCCAGATGGCGTTGCTAATGTTAAGAACAGCAGAGCAGTGACCCTTTTTGACTTCTGACTTGAGTTACGATTAAATGGTTTTGACTTCCACGCATTTAACTCTCCTAGGTGTTGATTTAATGTGGAGTAATTGTACTATTGTGCACTATATCCAGTCATAATCAAGTTTCAAGTAAATCTTAACTCTTTGTCACAATTTATGGACTTGCTCAAAACAGCTGTCACAGCTCCCACTTATTTTGCTTTCAGTATAAGCATTTACTCTATTCTTGTTGAATAATGTATTCAGTTCTTGCTGAAATACAGAAAAAAATCCAGAAGATTTATAATGTTTACCAAGCGCTGCAGAAACTATATAATTAAATTAAGTGGCAACATTCGGTTTTCAAAATTGTTGCGAATGTGGAAGTAGGGCAAATTGAAGTTCACTGAATGACTGCTAACTGCTTGGCTCCAAAGGTGAGTCAATTTCCACTGACCTCCATGTTAAAATGTCCAATTTTACAGCAGAAAAGTGAACATATTTGCAGGCTGGTACAGAAATCACTGTGCAATGCAATTTGCCATGCAATCCGCATATGAAAGTTCAAGTTTTATCATGTAAAGAAGAAGGCATATGTGAACATGATCCAGAAATACCACTATCTTCTCTGGGCCGAAACTCATCTAAAATGATCTGAAGCAAAATGGAAAACTGTTCTGTGGTCAGACGACTCAAAATTGGAAATTATTTTGTAAACCATGGGTGCCCAGTCCTGTGGACCAAAGAGGAGAGGGAAATCCAGCTTGTTATCAGCGGACAGGTCAAAAGCCTGCATCTCTGATGATACGGAGTTGCATTAGTGCCTACAGTATGGGCAGCTTACGCAAGCTGGCTTTATGGAAAGGCATCATCAACTCTGAATGCTCCCATCCAGACAACGTCTCTTTCAGGGAAGGCCTTGCATATTTCAGCAGAACAATACTAAACCACATACAGCATCCATCACAACAGCATGGCTTCAAAGAAGAGTCTGGGTGCTGAACTGGCCGATCTGGAAACCAGACCTTTTACCAACAGAAAACATCACAAAACGTAAAATCTGGCAACAAAAATCCAGGACTATTGAGCAGCTAGAATCCTACATCAGACAAGAATGGGACAACATTCCTCTCCTAAAACCCCAGTAACTGGTCTTCTCACTTCCCAGATGTTTATAGACAGCTGTTAAAAGAAGAGGGGATGCTGCACAATAATAAACATCGCCCTGTTCCAGTTTTTTTGAGATGTGTTGCTGCCATCAAAATCAAAGTGGGCTAATAGTTTTCATGAAATGGTGCAATGTCTCAATTTCAAAATCTGATATAATATTCATGCTACTGGGAATAAAATATAGGTTTATGAGATATGCAAATGATATCATTCTGTTTACATTTGTGTCTTACACAGCCCCTTCAACTGTCTTTGGAATTGGGGTTTTATGTTGGTTAGCAACCTACAATGAGCTAAAACAAGTTAAATTATTAAACAAGCTCATTTTTGGATTAATCATGGTTGGGTAAAATCAGCTCCTGCCAAGATGTTGTGCTCCAGAGCCCCGACGAAGGGGCTTCAAAGACACTCTTCAGCAAACCTGTAGGTGATATCACAGGGTATTTGTCAACTTCTATAAATATAGGCTGTGGAAGAAAGAAAAAAAACGAGTCTGTAACTGAAAGTTTCTTTGATTGCACTGAAGACATCTGTAATAACTGCTGTAACATCAGTTATTGTGTTCCAATAAAGATCTGAAATGAAAGTGCTTCGACAACTGGAGCCCAATCTTTTCAAAGCATGCTTTAAAGGCAATTTTAGTCTAATAAAGAATATGAGCTTCATTTATCTAGAATCCAATACTAATCATAATAACATTAAGAAGCTCTCTGGGGAGCCGGCGACACTGTACTGCTCAGAAACCTGGCTTATGCTGCTGTGGAATAAAAAATGAAATCGCCTTAAGCATGACACACTTGTGTTGCAGTTACACTGTTAGATAAGCAAACCAGGCCTTGGTAATACAGCTATAATTATGATTTATGTGCTCTCTCTCAAACATTTGCGACCATGTGCTTATATTTCATGAAAACAATTGAATTAGAGCCGTAGAATGGAGAGCAGGCCCTGCATCTATCAGATAGTCTTCTCAATCCAATTCCATTGAAAAGATAAGAACGTAAAAATGCAAGATATGGTTGTGCGATAGCTTATGCCTTTCCTCTCACCCCAAAAAAACGAAACAAAATCAAATTCATGAACGATTCAAAGTGGTGCGGGAGGACAGAAGGGAATACGTGACTTCTAATCTGCAACCTTGCTGTGATTTTGCCTACCCCCCTTTTTCTCTCCGTCTGACAGAGCGTTTCCCCAGAGCTTTGGCTCAAGCTGCAGAGCTGCTATGTATGGCAACTGTTGAACAAAATGGGCTCTCACAAGAAAGAGAGGAAGAAAATCAATCCAAGAAAGAGACTTTAAAATAGGTGGAACAGAAAAAAGAAAAAAAGAGCAGGAGAACAGTGATGAAGGAAGAGAAAACGGATAAAGAGGATTTGGCATCAGGCAATTGTGTTTTGATGTTAAATTTAATTCAGAGATATTCACGTTCTCTGCATGTTTTACAGAGCGTCATAGACAGAGAGAAAAGAAGCAGCCTGTTAGGATTCCTACAGTAAAGTGCTGCTGCTGTGAGGATGTTTGCAGAGGCTGTGAGAGACAGAGAGATTGCTAATGAGCACACTGGGAGAGTCTGTCTGGTTGTTTTGTTGCGTGTTATTTTGAAACATTGCAACTGAGAAACAGGGGTGGGAAGTTAACTCAAGCTGTCAAAAAAATCATTCAATCTGGGCTAATTGCTTAGGGAGAGATCCTCATCATTACCATTAGAAAGGCTTTTATTTTTCAGCATGTACTTGTTCCTTGATTGAGTTGGATTTTCTTTTTTTTTTTTTGTGTGTGCATAATTTTTAAAGTTCAGATCAGTGTCTATTGGTTGCTCTTTCTTCATTCCACTTTAGCATCCACAATATGCCTGTTCTGGAGCCTCTACTGGGGTTCAACGCACAGGGATGAGCATGCTGATTAGCGGCTCATTTTAAGTTGTGTTGTCCTTCTTTTTCCGCCTGTTATGTCTGCCCTGTTCGAAGTCTTCTTCATGGGATACAAAAAACCTTCTGGGTGTAAGTTGAAAATGGCAGGGTTCACCTTCTTCCATCACCAGAAGAAGAGCTACGACAAATATCTCTAAACATTTCAAGTACTGCATTTGTTCCAAAAAAAGTTCCAGTGTCTTGATGAGCTTGCTGAGACAACGATTGCAGCATCCAAAAATGTATCAGTTCCTGGGATGAGAGTGTTTTTTTTCTTATCTTCTGCTGATGTGATATCAGAATGTTAAGGTGGTGCAGCCTAACCCTCCTCATCCTCTGACACAGCTCTGGTGGAAAGCACTCCAAACACCTCACACACAGCCCCTCTGTTAGGAAACATTTGCAAGTTATACTGCAGTGTGCATACCATTTGACATTCTTCTTCAGTTTGCATGGTTAAGATTATAAAAAAGTGCACTCAAAGCCAGAACTCTTTTCCTCACAATGCCCCACCTATTATGTGAGAGCAAAAGAAGATAAATCATTTACATATTAAAGCTGAAGGTGGGTTTAAGAAACAAAAGTTCTGTAACATATGCCACCCCAACATCTTTCTCTTTCTTTGTTGCTCTTCAATCTTTATTCGATCCTGGGATTTAACCATGTCCTCTTTTCTTTTTTTAACTCTTAGATTTTTATTGGTTACTAAAATCTCCTTCTTATTTTTTAGAAAATTTGTGGTAGAAGGAAACAGTTATATTTATATTCATTATATAGTTATTTTTAAGTTTATGTGATACTCACTTTTATGACAGCAACGGTCAGGAAACTTATTTAAAGTTGCCTTAAAGAGGCAAGCATGAATATGAATACATTCCTGTCAAATACAGTCTGGTGTGTCATTTTACAATTAAATAAAAAAGTAAAGAAAAACGTCCTCAGCTAGATTTTTTTTTATGTAGAGCAGCTGAAGAATTTCCATTGGAGGTAATTAAAGCAACAAAAGTAAATAATAGCAAATGACCTATTTTCTGAGGTGTTACAATGATTATGGTATGATCAATGATTCACAAATGGGTGGCGGTATTCTAACATTGACCTAGATGGAGCTGGTTTGTAAATTTTTGTAAGTCTTTGGTCTGTTTAAAGGGATACATAATCATCTTGGGAATTAGCTCAGTTGCCATCAACCCTAGGGTTTGATAACGGGGTTTATACTGTTCTCTCCTCTGAGCACTGATTTAACTTCTGAGCTGTGGATAAAGATTTAACAGACGGCAGTAATTTAGTTTAAAGATAATATGCTTTGTGCTGTTAACTGCATGAAGCAGAGTTACTAGTTCTGGGTTGGCCCGGAAGGGTTTGGAGGCGAAGCAAAGCCGACAGAAGCGACTATCTTTGCAGGCTGCTGGCCATGACGGACCAAGGTGACTTTCATTTTGGATCATTTCAGGATCCTTCCAAGTTGACTAACTGGACTACTAACCAATGACATCTGAAACAAGTGCTGCCAGAGCTGAAACAAGAAGTAGCGGGAGTGTCCTGGGACCCGCAGTCACCCGGCTCGTAGGCTGCAGCTGGTTATCCTGACTTTCAGGCCGCTGCAACTGCAAGCGGTCTCCCCATGTGAAGAGCAAACCGATTAACAGATGATCCCAGTGGACCTCCCCATTTAATCTCTGGCAGCATTCATTAATATTAATTACTAATATTAATATTATTTAGCATCATAGATTAGTATAAACTAAGCCAGCTAAGTTATAATATTAACTGTGGTCGACATAAGTTGGGCTTATCAGCCCTGGTCGTTCCGGCCTTTTGCAACATGGCTCCGGGCAGTACGAGGCAGTACGAGGAAAAAAAAAGACTCCAAAATCACTCTTTAGAAAACCTCAGGGTGATGTGACAGGGGGTTTTTCCAGCTCTCCTTCCACAGTCTACGGTTGGTGCCACGACACTGAAATTAGCTCATGATTCTGGTTGTTGATTCTGTAGAAATTGATGCATGTCCTCTTTACCACCCTTTTTCCAGTTTTTCACAAATAGAATAAAGGCTTCATAAATCACCAACTGTGTTTATATATTCTTTACTATCTAAAAGACACTTTGATTCAAGTTTTAGAAGAATCAGAAGCTAACATGCAAACGTGGAATTTGCCAACAGAACTTGAATGTCTTTGCTGGGACCAGAGACCAAGGGCCCGATCTTCCGCCTAACCTCCTAAAGCCGCTATTAAGGGATAGCGGGTAGCGGGAAGGGCGTTCCCCCACAAAGAACGCAAACTTCCACCTCCCTAAACCCGTGATCTTACCTGCGCTAACCGCTATATTATGCATGGGAGCATCAGTGCGTCAGTAGCCATTGCCTTTAAGAGCAGGTGCGGCTACTCGCTACCCACAAACTGCTATGGAGTGTCTTTTCACCCAGATCGGAGCAGCTCTCATGCGCAGCTCATACCTCTATATGAGGTAAATGCGCAAGTCACGGCATGTAAATAAGATTATTTTGGGGTTTTGTTAGATTGAGTTATTGGATTCACGGAGAAGAGAACAATATACAGTCATGGAAAAAATTATTAGACCACCCTTGTTTTCCTTCAGTTTCTTGTTCATTTTAATGCCTGGTACAACTAAAGGTACATTTGTCTGGACAAACATAACGATAACCACAAAAATTGCTCATAAGAGTTTTATTTAAGAGCTGATATCTTACCATTTTCCATGGTTTTCTTGATTATAACCTAAATCACTTACGTTTTTACATCAATAGCTATGGCGTTGGACTGCCAAAAACACTGCTTTTATGCATTCAGTGTTTTCTTTTCTGTCTGTTTTAGTCACATGATGACGTTTAGTGGTACCAGGTATTAAAATGAACAAGAAAGTGAAGAAAAAATGGTGGTCTAATAATTTTTTCCATGACTGTATACTCTCTTATCAAACACTGGAATCGACAGCAAACGAGCAAATCCCCAAAATAATAGAACATCCCTTGTTATGGAAAATGTCATTTCTTGTTTTTCTGTTCAGAGTGTGCAAAACAAGTTAGATGAGAGTCTTGCTTTCAAGGACAAAGATATCACTATCATTTGTTTGTAATGAAATTGGCGAAAACCAGACCCACAGAGTACAGCTTAAAACCATCAGTATTACTCCCCACACATATTTTTATCTTATAAGGGAAATAACTCACTCAGGTTTCCACAAGCAGCACACACTGATCACAGGCTAATTGGACAGCACGTGTTAATACATATCTCTGACACGATAGAGCACTACATATCCCCATGGGGCACGTGGCCCCAAGCATGTGAAATACACGGCTGCAGTAGAAGAAGTTTAAAACAACTTCTTCAGACTTTAGTACTCTGTAGAACCTGTTTTCTGCTGCAGCATAATTAATAAAGGCAATAAAGATAACTTTGAGCTTGTTCTTGATCTTGTTTCTCTTCTCATCGGGGACAAGAAGACATTTGTAGTAAAATGCCCCGAGAAGAAGAAAATTCTTTCACTTTCAGTAGATTTTTCAGAGGCATGACCTATTTTTTCTGACTTTTAATTAATAAATGAAGGGGGTGGCACAGTTTGTCTCTGGTTTATGTCTGTGAAGTGGATTGCCTGGTGCTGTCACAAAATGTAACAAGAATTTAACACCATACTTATATAACACTAGTGCAAGGTTGAGAGAGTCGATTTTACAGTGTCCTCCATGATAGCACTATGTTCAAAAAAAAGTGAGTAAATCCCTATAATAACCTTTATTTCCAAACACGCAAGTGCCTTGGAAACACTATACGTTTTATTCCAAATCAAGCCATGAAGAAAAAATTTTCAAATTTGTTACTGTTTACTGTTTATTTTACAAAAAGTGAAAAAAAATATTGGACTGATAGCAGTGTGGAGTTCAGCTAGTGGGGTCATTCATTCTGTTAGAAAAAAAACAGGCGTCAAACTAGTGGCCTTTATTCAAGGACGAAGGCAGTAAATGTATATGCTGGGTACAGTACATTTCTCTGAAAATGTGAGTAAAATGACATTGCCGTCAGGCATTGTTCAGAAGAGCACCGTGCTTTGATTAAGAAGTTGATTGGAGAGTTGAAAACATATAAAAGAAATGCAGAAAGTGATAGGGTGCTCAGTTAAAACGACCTCAGAAGAAAACAGAAAACTACCATTGGAATGGATGAATAACCAAAATGGCTCAGACAACACTCGGTCAATGACCAGCTCCAGGGTGATCAAAGAAGATCTAAAGTCACCTGTGAGTACTGGAACAGTTAGAAGATGAAAAAAAAATCCTAATATTCCTTTTTCTTCACTAAAAACTACTTTGATAAAACTTTTCCTTATGTTTTGATTTGAAAGAGAATGTAAAGTGTTCACAGTGCATTTGTGTGTCTGGAAATAAAAGCTATAATAAGGATTTTGAGCTTTTATAGGTATAACTAAACTACACTAGTTAACTAGACTTATCTATCTATCTATCTATCTATCTATCTATCTATCTATCTATCTATCTATCTATCTATCTATCTATCTATCTATCTATCTATCTATCTATCTATCTATCTATCTATCTATCTATCTATCTATCTATCTATCTATCTATCTATCAGCATCGGCTGTGTTACCATTTGAAACAGTCAAAGGCCGAGATGAAGGAAGCTAGTTCTTTATTCCAACTAACCTAAGCTAACAATCCTGTCACCCTGCTGGGTGAGTTACCAAACAGGAAAAATTATTGAAAACACTATCTCATGTGCTTTTCACAAGATATTGACTACTGATTGACAGTTCATTTTAAGTTGCATTCTCCTGGCCTTCCCATATCTATTTCAGTCTCTCCTTTGCTAGAGGAAACATCAATATCTGAACTGCAGTCAATAAAAGCCACAGGTTTTGATGCAAATTTTGATGAGGCAATAAGGCAGGGCTGCAATGGCGTTTTCCAGAATGTCTGTGCTTTTTCCCATGGGTTCTGCCAAAATGAGCACTCCCAATGGCTTTTTGCAGATACGACATCACTGCATATTGGGCTTTTACTCCCAGATTGTACAAGGAGGCTGCAGGCAGACCATTATCCTGGACTGATCTGATGCTGTGAGTCTGTCTCTGCAAGACTAGATTATTGGTGATTACCTAATGTTGACAAGATGTAGGGTCAAGAATGTGTGAGGACAGTCGTGACAGAGCAGTTATAGGAGAGTTCGCTGTGGACAGAGAGGTGGAGCCAGTATGAAGTGATAAACTGTAGAGTTACACATAAGCTATTTTAGAGAATAAAGGGATTATTTACATGGTAAATATTCTTCTCCTTCTATTGATGAAGAGATGAACCACCCAGAACTGACCACATGCTAATATGGTCATGCTTGTTCCAAACAAATTTCACATTATAACCTAATAACTAATTAGAAACCATAATCAGACATGCTGATAAGCTGCTAAACAAGCGGATAAGCAACTGAATTATAAATGAGATAAGAATGACTTGCAGGTTTCCTTCTGTGTGGCAGGACAAACTGACCCCGAGGCTGTAATATAAGCACACGTGTACTTCCATTTTTTTTTTTTTCTCAATGACTTGTTCAGTGTTTAGGAATTAAAAGTCATGCAGCATTAAAACTTATAGCATGATATTTTGTATTGATCTTGCCATCAAGTACAAAATTACATTTACATTATTAAAAAACAAAACAAACAAAACAAACAAACAAAAAAACACTAAAAACATAAAGGTGGATTCTTGGATCTAGAGTTACAGCACCATTAGGTACTCTCAAAATATCTGGACAATGGCAAAGTTTTCATAAATTTCCAAAAGGTCTGTCCGTAGGCAGAGAGAAAAGAGGAAAAGCTAGAAACTCGGGCTGAGAGTCGGGACTTTAAATGTTGGGACCATGACAGGAAAAACTAAAAAGTTGGTTGACATGATGCAGAGGATGAAAGTGAACATTCTGTGTGTTCAGTAGATCAGGTGGAAAGGTAGTAAGACTAGAAGCTTAGGAGCAGGATTCAAGCTGTTTTATCGTGATGTGGATGGGAAGAGAAATGGAGAAGGAGTTGTCTTGAAGGAGGAGCTTGTTAGGAATGTTCTGGAGGTGAAAGTGTGTCAGATAGAGTGATGAGTCTGAAGCTAAAGATTAAATGTATCATTTTTAGTGTTGTTAGTGGTTTTACCCCACAGGTAGGATGTGAGTTTAGGAGAAAAAGAAATTCTGGAGTGAGGTAGATGTAATGACGGAGAGTATCTTTAGAGATGAAAGAGTGGTGACTGGTGAAGACTTCAATGGACATGTTGGAGAAGGTAACAGAAGTGATGAGGGAGTGATGGACAGGTTTGGTATCTAGAATTGGAATGCAGAAGGACAGATGGTTGTAGACTTTACTAAAAGGATGGAAATGGCTGTAGTGACTACTTTCTTCCGGAAGAGGCAGGAACATAGGGTGACTATAAGAGTGGAGGTAGGAGCACACAGGTGGACTACATCTTACGTAGATGATGTAACCTGCAAAGTAGTGGTAGGTGAGTGTAGCCAGACAGCATAGGATGGTGGTGTGCAGGATGACTGATGGTGAGGAAGATGAAGAGGACAAAGGCAGAGCAGAGGATGAAGTGGTGGAAGATGAAAAAGGATGAGGGCTGTGTGGCTTTCAGAGAGGAGTTGAGACAGGCTCTGGGTGGTCAGGAGGTGCTGCCAGATGACTGGACAACTACAGCTAATGTGATCAGGGAGACAGGTAAGAGAGGACTTGGTGTGTCATCTGGTAGTAAAACCAGACAAAGAGACTGTGCAGCAGTGTGTACAGAGAAAGAGGTTCGCTCAGAAGAAGTGGAACTCTGAGAGGACTGAAGAGAGTAGACAGGAGTACAGGGAGATGCAGCATAAGGTGAAGGTAGAGGTAGCTGAACAAATGGGGTACAATGATTTATGTGGTGGTTGGACTGCAGGGAGGGAGAGAATGACTTATACAGGCCGGCGAAGCAGAGAGAGGCTGGGGTGATTAAGGATAGAGATGGAAATGTATTGACAGGTGCCAGAAGTGTGATGGGAAGATGGAAGGAGTACTTTGAAGAGTTGATGAATGAGGGAAATAAAGGAGGATGAAGAGTAGAAGAGGTGTCCGTTCTGGACCAGGAGGCAGCAAAGATTAGCAAGAATGAAAGGAAAGGTATGGAAGAAGGTGGTGAGACCCGCAATGTTGTTTGGTTTAGAGACTGTGGCAGAGAAAAAGATATGAGGCAGAGTTGGAGGCAGCAGAGGTTAAAATGTTGAAGTTCTCTTTGGGAGTAATGAAAATGGATTGGATCAGAAATGAGTACATCAGAGGGACAGCACATGTTGGATGTTTTGGAGAGAAAGTCACAGGGGTCAGATGAGGTCAGATCAAGATGTGATCAAAGTGTTTCACCTTTAGCTTTAATTTAAGTCTCACAAAAATTTGGCATTCATAATTTAAGAATTAGAACCATTTTCCACAAAGTACCTTAATTCCTCAAGACAAATGAAGCAGATAAAAGCTCTGGAGTTGAGAACCGGCATTAATTTTGATTTTGCCGACTGTTTGACTGGAGCTATCACTATGAAGTTCAAGGAGTTCAAACAATTTTCAGACAAATATTAAATATTATGATTATATTGACAACTATGTCACTTTGCCCAAATACATTTAAGCCCTTGGACAAAGGTACTTTACTTAAAGGTGGGGTGGGTGTTGTTTTTTTGCAACACTTTTTACAATATTGCCTGAAAACCTTTTCACATTTCCATTGCACCCACTGAAATAAAATGTTTGCAAAAAAAACTAAACATTTTGGTCCAGTCTAGAAGGTATAATCAGAGAAAAACTCTGACCAATCAAAAAAGTGATCATCACTATTTTGATTGGCTGCCTAATACGTCCATCAAATATCACCCCTCCCTCCCTCCCTCCCTATGGTTCATGCAGTCGTGAATCATGTGAAGGCGTGGTTTCGAGGGGTGAGCTGAAGAGGAGGAGGCGGAGCCTTTGGGAGGAGGGAGGGAGTGTATATTTTCAAAATCTCACTTGAGTTGGATTGCTGGAACCGTTTTTCAAACAACACCTACTCCACCTTTAATATTTGTAATGTAATTCTGAAATAGTAAATCATCATATTTATGTGAAACCTCCAAAATTATGATGAAAAACTACATTTTGATCCCATCTTGATTGCTATATTTCAAATCCATGGGGGGGGCATATAACAAGAAAAAAAGGTTAGCGAAAAATAATTGTGGATCTAACTGTATTTCTTTATTTCTTTTTTCCCCATGACTCATCCATAGAAAATGACTTTTTTTTGTAAATTAACGCAACATTAAGATTTAACAACATGATTGTTGTGTTGTTGCCACTAACTGAAAAGTTAAAATTATTTTACACCATCTTAAAGAATCAAACACATAAATGAATAATTTAACTTTTTTGCTACAACCCGTGGAGCGAGAGTTACAGTTAGTATTGACACAATCAGCTGGAATCACACAAAATCAACATTTTCTAGTGAGAAATCAAGAGCTTGTTAAATTTTAAATTTATAAGAAATCTGCTGTATGGGGTAAATTTGCTTCTGTCCGGATTAGGGAGATAGGACCCAAATTCAGGGGACTGGGAGGCAAGAATTTTAAACACTAGAGTCCTTTATTTAACAGAAGCACAGCCTAGCTGGAAACTCCTTACAACTAAAAACTTCCAAACGGCGGCCACACAGAAAGACTTGGAACAAGACAACCAGCGGAACGATGACAGACCAGCAGCATAGTAAAAAAGACAAGGCTATAATATAAACACAAGAGGCTGATGAAAGACATGTATGAGCTGTCAAGACAGTCAGGAGGACTGTCCAAAACTAAGACACAAAAAATAATACTTTCAAAATAAGACAGGAAGTACAAGACAAGAACAGAAACTAAACTGAAGTACAGTCTTAATAAGAGCAACATAAGAAAAAGCAAGACTGCTTGAGAAGCAGCTGGAGGATGATCAAAACAGAGGCCATAAAGCTAAAACAGGGAAACCCAAACCAACCAAAACACTACATCATGACAGCTGCTTTAGGAAAAAGGGGGAAAATAAACATTTTGTTTCAGAAGAGAAAGCCTAAGCGGCATAAAGACCATAGCAAAGAGGAGTGGCGGCTAATGGAAGATAAAGCAGGGAAATATTTTCCTCATTTATACAGCAAACCTTTCCATGATGAATGTTGATTATTGTGATTATTGTCGTGCTAATGCATATGGTGAGAGCTGTGCCAAAGGCTGTGTTCTGAAACATGATAGCATGGTGTCACACACAATTACAGACACACACACGTGCACACACACACACCCACCAGGCCTGAGACTTCCTCCGGGACACGCTCTGTCTCGTCCACTTGGAGTGAGGGGTCAGGTGATAAATCAGTTGCCGGCATATCTTATTGGTGGACTTCAGTGACTCAGTCTCCTGCGACACACAGATGAAATTCAGCTGAACCATCACCTTTGAGGCATCACTTCAAATCTAACTTTAACAGTACATTTAAAATTTTTCTAAAATTTTTCACAAAGTTGTTTGTCCATATATGGAAAACATTTGTTAATTATGGGTCTCTTATTTGTTTTTACAGACATCCTTTTTCTTCTCCAGCTTTAAACATTTTCTACCTCACATGCTCGGTTCTGCCCTCTCTGTCTTTCATGTCTCCTCTCTACCTCTTTTCTTTCTTTTCCCTCTCTGCCTTCTCTGCAAAAGACTTTAAATGGAATGGGTTGCGCTGAGCAGACTAAATCTTATTAATGGTACAACACGACAACAAGAAAGAGGCAATGTGGCGAGAGGGAGAAAAAAAGACAGAGGCAATTTACCCTAAGGCGATTAACCATTCCCACGGCCGCTTCTTCTTGTGGGCGACAAAACAGACAGGCCTTGTTCTTTAAAACATTCAGTGCTGCTGTTTCAGCCGCTTGGATGACTGAGCATGCAATGTTACAGCAGTGCGTGATGATTTAAAATGTGAAAGTATTCTTCGAGGATGTGTGGCTTGGATGGATAAACACAGTCACTAAATGTGCAGTGCCGTAACGCTATAATAACTCCAGCGCATTAATCACGGGTCTGCATCCGACTGCATCAAACCAAAACATACATTGAATTAAAAGTCTCAAACTGATGACTCAAGGTACAAAGCACTCACAAATTATCTTTGTTTTAGCTCACAATATGTCCTTGAATGTATAATCGAAATAAATTCCAGTGCATTGAAAAATATTGGCCACCGAAGCAGCTGTCAGGGCCTTAAATCCAGCACGCAGCCTCTCTACATCCTTGTCACGTTTGACACAGTATACTGCCACGGGTCGGCAGCCAGTCAGGAGCACATTACTGCCAGCCACTCACTTTCCTTCCCCAACTCCAGGGCTTTCCTTGCTCCAGCAAAAAGAGATAAGATAAGAGCTTCCTTACAAGAGATTACCATCTAGATGGGGTTACTTCTGTCTTTAACGAAAGGAGATAACTGCTCAACAGAAAGAACTGTAATACTGTGTTTTACAGCTACTCTGAACTGTTGTGCCTTTGCTCACACACCTAAGGTTGAAATGTTCTTTGAATTTTAACATGTCTGATTTGTATGCTGCACTGAAAATGAATGGGCTGACTGGACAATGCTCAAATCATTTCCTGAAGGATCAGTCCTTCTAGTTTTCTGCTTTATTTGTCCATAATTTATCTGTGGTAAAGCTTGTTTTAATGATGCGAAAATCTGAATTGTCTGCATCTCCTTCTACTACTGTGTTGAGTGTACAGACATTACAAAAATAATAATATAAAATGATAATAACAATAATAATTATGGAATTGACTGGTATTGAATTGTACTTTGAACTGTGCAAATTATTGGGGCAGTTTCTTTTTTTTATTCTCATAATTTTCATCCAGTCCCTTACAAACAGAAATGTGTAGCTTGGAATACAATAGATTTCTATTGGCTACCAGCCACTTGTCAAAGCCCTAGAAGTGCCCCCATTGTTTGTGCCAAAGCCACATTGACCCTGAAGCATCTGTGCGATTGACCATGGTCCCCAACCCCACTGACTTCAGCACACTGGCTTCTGGCCACCTGCTCATGCTTTCCAGCATGAAGAAACCAAAAACACGAATATCAAAGTATAGTAATATAAAGGAATATCGTGCAGGTCTTGGAGCATGGGTGGTACCCATTTCCCACTGTGATGTGGGAGTGGCATGGAAAGGAGACAAGAATGAGAAACCACAAGGTCAAACCCAGACTCAAATCCACCCTTTGACCCTCCCATTCACCCCCAAACAGCTCATCCTACTCCTCCTAGCTTCCATATTTGCGTTTGTACAAACCCTACTGACATTTATTGTCGTCATGATAGCATGGCAAATATTACACAGATGCTTAAGAACGGGTATCAAATGATCAGAAGTCATAGTTCGCTTCCGTTTGAAATGAAATGAAGATCTGCTTTCCTATAATTGAGGCAAATGCAACAGTTGAGAACAAATGAGATCATTCATACTCTTTTTGGGCACTGCAGGTTCCGAGCGAGATTGAGCAGCAGCTCATGAGAGATGGGGTCCACCAGGTTGAGAAAGGCTGCGTTCTTGTACAAAATGTCATTAAGTGACGATCCCTGAAGTCCCAAATCCTGAGAGAAAAGAAGAGAAATTAATGAGACTCAGCTGACTCTTACCTAACTCAGAATTTCATTTAATCAAAGCACATACACATCTGAAGCACAATCTCAATTTTTAGCAGGCATTTCCAAGGCTTGTTTCATGAAAACAGATTGGAAATAGATTTATAAGCTTTGTTCATTATCCCCTTTCATCCCACCCCGTTATCGTGCTGTGAGCTGATAAGGGTTTGCCATGAGAGTTGTGACTTAACACTCTTTGCAGTTGACTAGAGGCGGGGGTGGTGTCTGTGTGTATAATACAAATATAGATATGTATATTAATAAATGCAAAATGAATTGGGACTTTCTGTTTAGGAGATTGAAGGTAACATATTAATTAACTGACTCGGATATTACAGTGTCACTCCGTTTAAAGAGAAATTAAAGGATGGTTCCTTTAACCTCATCTGCAGGTATCAGTGACATTTTTCTCACAATTTCTTTAAGCAAAATTCTATATCATCTGTGGAAAATGCTTCTTGATTCCAGTTGAAGGTTCTTGTTATTCTTTACCGCTTTCTTCAAAGATCATGTGAGTGCAGCACCATTTGATGAAAACCAGGAAGGAGAACACGTCCCGAGAGAATGAGAGTATTTATACCAGTTATACCAGTTCTTTCTGGAGTGATAAATGTAAATACTGCATATATTCAAGCCACATTGTCTGGCAATGCTCTAACTATTGACGGGTCATTAAGAGTCAGTTTGAAGCATAATGTTTTCAGACACATCAAATAGCCCCACCGGCTTGTGGCGTGCATCATCTTTTCAGGGAGGACGTGTCATGCAAACGAGATTTTAAAAAAGCAACAACAGGAGCGAAGACATGAAACTGAGCAGATGAAAGCATATAACAAGAAGATGAAGGTTGGAAGTAGGAGGAATGAAAGTCAAAGGAAAATATTTTCTTTTAGGTGTAAGGCTGTTATTTTATTTCTAATCTATAATAACTTAAAAAGGATTTTCTCTACTCTTTCATTATACACTTAACTGGTTTTGCTGCATGAAAAGACCAGAAAAAATATGTTTAACTGGAGAATCATCCGCTTGTTTTGCTGTGGAACCAGGCACTGTGGAGAAGCTGAATAAATGATGTCAGCTCTGTATGAACTGAAAGACTTTTCAAATAGCAGGCTGGAGGCTGAAGCTGTGTAAAACACTCCATAAGTGCTGACAGCCATAATGCTTTGGGGCACATTGGAAGCAAAGGAGGAAAACTCCCATCAGCATTTTCTCCTCCTCCAGCTTTGACTTGATTTATTACAGCAGAGATCTGAGGGATTCCCTGACTCTGGGACTATCCTCCACAAACGGAGTGTACCACATGCGTCGGAAAAATGGAAGCCGTGAGGATGTTGAAGATTGTCTTATGATTGTGATGTGCGTTCTCTATGGAGTGCAGCTGCAGAATGTGATAGTAATGAGTTCTGTGCAGCTTTGTGGGTGATTCACAGATTAAAAGAAACACTGATTCCATGGATTAAGTTTACTGATTCCTCATCATGAGAAGGCATGAAATGATTTGCTATTTGCCGCTGACAGGATGCCGGTGCTCATGACTGTGTGCCTTCAGGTCACACAACAAATGTCCTCATTAAAGCTGCATATCTAATCTGAAGTCTTCTTTGTCATAAAAAGGTCTGAATAAAGCGAGGAGCTTAAACCTGCAAAGCATCATCCCACACATGCAGTTCATTACAGTTCAGTTACATATAACGCAGAATGCGACAAAATCGAGTTTCCTGCAGTTTCCACTTCAAGCTGTCAGATGGGGCTCCATCCAATTTCAGTTTTCATTTCTTCTTTGATATTTCATGACTCTTTATGCAAACATGGACAAATCTCAGGCATACGTACGTAGCCATAATGTGGAAAATAAGGTTCAAAAATAAAAAGGATGAGCTGAAAACAATAATGCTTGTGACAGTATGAGCTGGTGAGGTCATGATGTCAGCCCGGTCATAACTGACGAGAAACACAGAAAGAAAATTAGTCTCCTCTTGCACTGTCTAACATGTTCTGTTAGAGAACATTGTGCTCCCGTTCACTGCCATATTTCAGTGGTCAGAGAATACGATCTGTCAAAAATACATAAAGTTCATCCAATTTTCAATTTAAACAATTCAGAATTTTATTGGAACATATTTCATTATCATCAGAGGGAAATTAGTTTCTTGAGTTTCAACATTTCAACACAAATCCCAAAAATCTAAGGAGCTCCTCTTATGGAAATGGAATAATTTATCCAATAAGCTTCGTAAGGCTTTTTCTAAATGAAACCTAAGGTTATAATGTTTTAATATCCATAACATCCTAAACTAATGAACTCATTGCTCCAAAAAGCAGATCTCTGACAGCGTTGCCGCATGATGGCAATTTCTTTTGGTTTCACTTTGCGAAGACTCTCTGTGTGAAAGAAACATATTCTTGCATCCGTCCTCTCAAGCTGATTGTCTCCACATTCGTCCATCTAGGAAACGATGGATGGCAGGAAAAGAGATGCCTACTGCTGGAGAACCGCAACAGGAGATCTACTGCCACCCCCCCCCCCCCCCCCACCCCCAACTTGAAGTATTATTAGTCAAACTCTTGGCTTTAGTCCCAACAAAGTAACAGTACTTCACCTCAGTGAGCGATAGAGAGAGTAGTTGTGCTTCGTGAGCAGTTAAAGTGTAGAGTCATGAAGAAAGCCTGCATGTTGATCTTTAAAATCTTTTTTTTTTTCCCCAGTATATAAGCTATGACAGACTGCGGGACTACTTTGATAAATATGAGCACTGTCGTAAAGGAAGCATGAGTCACATCCTGTTTCACATAAAAAGGGATTTGCAATGAAAATAAAATTAATCCCAAACCTAAATTATGCACATTTATTGATGTCAGTGCCGAGTGGAAGAGATTCCTAAATCTGTTTCCCATTCGTGATGTTCAGAATTTTCAATCAAGCATTTTCTGCTTCAATCTGCACACATCTGTATAATTTACTCTTGGTCAGCAGGTGGGCTGTGAGCTTTCATGGCAGGGGGCCGTCTTGATGAAAAACGCTTTTGTCTGGACTTGAAAACTGCTCTCTCTTGATGACTGCATGGCTATCAAAAGGCAGCATAAAGCTAAAGGAGAACTTAAAGAAATTATTTACTACATCTCCCTGCTCCAGTTTAGATAAACCCTTACAAAGTAAGGATTAGACCAGGGAAGGTGTTACACAGCAGTGGGCTTTACCTTCCACATAGTTTGTAGCTATACGGCTTTGAAAAGAGGCCTTTTTTCACAATGCCGTATAAAAAGAACAGATCAGAGGTGTTTAACAACATCACAATGTGTTACTTGCCTTTTGATAAAGTGCTTTTTGATTAGTGAATTTAGATATTTACTTTTTTCCCTTTACATTTTTACTCAGGATCAGCCTACAATAGATTCATTCATTATCATAAAGTTTTTTTTTTTTTAATTACAGAATGACAGCTACCTTTATCCATTTTCACATTTCTTCCTCTGCATGCTTTGGCACAGGAACTAAGGCACTGCATTATGAAATCTTTGATCTGTGGTGTCTGGAGGTGGCTAGATTTTAAGAACATAAATGGGCTCATGGTTGAGTCTCAGTATTTCACAAGATGAAGTCTCAAACTCAGTGTGGGTTAACTCCTTACACAGGATTGTTACACAAGAATGACAGTGTGCAAAGTCCAGTTTGAGAAATGGTAAAAAGTTAAAGATTAAAAGAATTTAACTAAAATTATCAGCGTAATGACACCTACAGTTAAATGTGTCTGCTGCTACAGTGGCAGAGGGCGTTGTTTATGTTCAGTGAATGGCTGAACTACATTTACACTGTTCATTGAGGAAATGACATTTGAACTTCTAGATAAGACCCCCCCCCTCCCCCTCCCTTAACCCAGCAGAACTTTGAGAATTCAAAACAAGGGTGGATAAACAGTATTCAGTTCTATCAACATATTTGACTTTCTCAAAAAAAAAAAAAAAAAAGACATTTTAACTCATGACTGAGCTTCATTTACAGCCTCAGCTGAAATACATTTCTTTAATCACAAAGTTTCCAGTCCAGCCACGGCCAGCGCATCCACAATCACAACTGTTGTTGGCTTCTTACCTTCCTGAGCAGTTTGAGCACTTCACCTGCTTGCTCCATCTCCTGCTCCCGGAGGAGCCTCTGGATCTCCCGGACCCACGCCACCCGCCTCACATACGGGCTCTGGTTGGTTTTCCGCAGCATCCCTGGCAGCTTGTCGGACTTGATCATCAAGGAAGTAAACATGAAGTCTCCGCCGCCCCTGCCCCCACTTCGCTCGCTCTCTCCCTGGAAGATCATTTCTCTGGCGTCTTCTTTGTGACAATTTGCTCTCAAAATCGAGACTTCTCTGTCTGGTCAACTTAGAGCCCATCACTCCCGGGAGGATGCGTCGGCGCTGCTGGAGGTGGGGGGGCTTCTGCAGCGCGCAGCCAAAACATTACACTTAACTTGCACCGAGATGTGTCGACGCGCACAAAACAGTGTCTCAAAGTTTCGTGGCGACTCGGAACCGAGACAATGGACAGTATGTGCAATGTGTCGCCGACGTGCCCTGCCTGCATCCTCCCATGCACTGCCTGAGCGCCCTGGCATCTCTTTGCCTCTACTCAGAGCTGGTCTTCTTCTCAGCCAATCAGATCGAGATTTGCTCCTCATGCTTGGAAGTGACAGTCGTGCAGGAGACTGTTGATTGCTTTTTGGTCGGTCTCCCGGCCTGACCCCATATTAAAAAAAAAAAAAACACGACTTGTAAAAATCGATCGATCCGTCCGTGCATAGATAGATGTTCGATTCGCAAATCATTTCAACCGTGCAGGAAATATCAGTGGTTGAAAATGAGAAATATTTGTGGATTTTTGCTTGATGGGATCTTTTATTTATCTATTTAATATTTGCTTATTTGTAATAAAGGGTTCCAGAGTTACACCTTCACTCCTTTATTACAGGTGTCATATGTGCAGAATGGGCTCAGGCATTTCCTTTGCTGAATACAATCAGGATTTATGTGAGGGTATTGTAGCAGCACACAAAGCCAAAACTATTGCAGAGCAGGGCATCTTTCTGTCATCACAGAGTACACCTGTCTAAAAATTCCTTCTGATGTCCTTCACATTCAATAGTGTGCTGCAAATTCATTTTTAAAAAACATGCTTTCAAGGAATCTGCATGCTTCTCCTTGTGACTGGCTAGTACTAGTTAGCTTCAATGGGGGAGTTGGTTAGGTCTAAGCATGATGCACTACTTGCCCATTCTGGGTCAGTGACATGTAAATATGGCAGAGTAGCCTGTTACTGTTTAGACAGTAACATTTTAACATTGGGCATTCATCAATCTAAAACAGGCATCTTGAGACAGAAATTAACATTGTATTTAAAGGAGACATTATGTGTTTTTAAAACACATTGCAGTCTTAGAGAAATACAGTTCAGTGCTTTGGTTAAAATACCAGTACAAACAGTACAAAATCACCTCTTTCAACTATGGCTTTAAAGCTTTGTTCAAAGCAAATGGTTTTAGGGGTTGAGTGAGCCACTCTACTCCAACTCACCCCCCTCTCACACTGGGTGCAGGGCTTTTGATATCAGTGTTGCAACTTTACTGTGTCCACATTTGAGACATGGTGAATGTGGCATAATTGGAAATTAGGATGAGATAACTAACTTCAAAACTTGGGAAAGCTGCATAATTTTACTTTGATCTGGGTCTGTGATGTCACAGTATCCTGTAGATCTGAACAGACTTTCAGACTTGGGGTCCCTAAACAACGCGGACAGGAATGCGATGTGTTGGAGTTTCTGATTTTGTAGTCACTTCAAACAATCGATTAAATACTTTCAAGCAAAGGACATTTTATTTTTTCACAATACATTTTCTTTAAAATTAATCACATATCCACTTCTCTATACATTGCTGCACTGCAGGGTTTTTAGAGCAGAATTGTGTCTGTTCTAACGGAGGGTCTGAAAATGATGACCTTCCATGTTTTCTTTGTCTGTCTTGCCCTTGGCATACATGGCTTAAAAGAAATTGTGTTCTGCAGATGATAAAAATATAAAATTTCTCATTTATTTATTTTTGCTGGTAGATGCTGCTCCTAAGACACTGAACTCTTACAGTTAAACTCTGACATGTCCCCCTTTTTGCACGAAATGACTTTGCAACTACTTATGCTGAGTCATGTTACTGATATGTTACCCATATGTTAATAAAGTTAGCAGTGAAAACAAGGTGGTGTCCCTGAAGCTGTTTTGGTTGTAATTTTTGTCTATACTATGTATATATGTGTGTGCGTGTGAGTGTGTGTTGCTGTTTTAGATGATCAGTCATTTCTGACATTTTATTACTTTTCTGATTTTTTTTTTCCTTTTGGCTTATTCTCTCAGTATATTAGACCTCCGGAGGGAGAAACACTGCCGAGACCTTAAAAGTCATATAAGGATTTATTTATCTATTTTTTTCTACATACTCAATTTCTTGATTTGATTGTTTCAGCGTCTCAAAGCTGCAAATAATCCCCAGATAAACTACGAAATTAAAATGTTAAAATGGAGATGATTCGGGCTTGAACCTTTAAACCCCCCTAACACTCTCAGTCTTGTACACGGCAACTGTGGGATGGAAGCTTGCAACCTCTTACATCATCACACAAAGACAAATGGCTGAGTTTTACAGGTCCTAGAGCAAAGTGAAGTCTGTGCTGGATAGCAGAGTAATCCCATAGTGTGTGTGGTGTATTTATATTATACTGGTGCTAAAGTCAGCTGGGTGTAATTGGGTCTGTCTGCATTTTCAGGAATCTATTGTACACCCTCTGGATTGCCAAGGCTCCTGTTATTTTCTTGACAATAGAATTGATGTATACTTATTTTTCATTTTTAAAAGTCAAGGAAAATATATATTAAAATGTCTTGTTTTTCTGTTTTGGTTTTATGGGCATCCAGCCTCTGTCTAGCATCTTAACTCGAGGGCTCTGTACCTCAGAGTGTTTTGTGTTTGTGCTTTGACAGCATCATTATTGCTGACGGCAGGAGTCGGAAACTGCTTTCCTCTCCCCCGGAGTCTATGATGGGACTAGCACATCCAAAGAGTGGTCATAGGGATGGATCATAAGCAACCTGCTTATTATTTCAGACTTACTGTAGTTGCAGTAAACAATAATGATTTACTTTATTTGGACCAGTGGCTAAATTCAAGTAGAAGGAAGAAAATAAACAAACAAACAAACAACAACAACAAAAAAACAGGCAATTGAGTACATTTAGCAATTTAGCTCTACTTTTCAAGACCTGTCTTTTAACTCTCATAAATCAGGTCACAAAGTTTTCTTTCTTTCATTTCCATAATATTAGGAAAATGAGAAACACCTTGACTCAAGAGGGTGGAGAAGAATTCACCCATGTTTTTGTTACTTCTAGGTTGGATTATTGTAATGCATGGCTTTCTTGCTGTACAAACAGTAATTAAGATCATTCATCTTGTCCAGAATGGTGTGGCACCAGTATGAACTAGCACTGGGAACGGTGATCACATCTCACCAGTTTTAGCTTCATTACATCAGCTCCCTGTAAATCAATATTTGAATTCAAAATACTGCTTCAAACATATAAAGCCTTAAATGATAGAGCTCCAACATGTCTGAACAACCTCATAGTTCCCTACTGTCCCAGAATGTTTCACTTCATAAATGCAGGTTTACTTTCTGTTCCAAGAGTCTGTAGGTCTAGAAAGGGTGGCAGAGCCTTTAGCTATCTGAATCCTCTGTGATGGAATCAACTTTTGGCCTTTGTCTGGGAGGCGGACTCCCTCTTTAAGGTTAGGCTTGAGACGTTTCTTTTTAGTGAAGCTTTTAACTCTGCAGCCATATCTCAGTTATACCGCTACAGGCCTAGGGTGCTGGGGGGACTCCCATGATGCACTGAACATCTTCACATCTTCACTCAGTCTCTCTTTTCACAGTTTAAGATTGTCCTGGATCATTTGTTAGCATAAACACTGTATCTTCTGTAGTCTCTCTCCCTTCTCCTTTTGCAGGTTCTACCATGATGTTGCTGATTCCTGCTACAGTTGCTGCTTCTGCTCTTCTCCTGTGTGCCGGGCAGCATGGTACTGCACTGGTTACCACGATTACTTCACAGCAAGAAGGTTCAGTTGGATCTTGGTTGCTTTCTGTGTGGAGTTGGCTTGCTTTCCCTGTGTCTGCGTGGGTTTCCTCTGGGTACTCCAGTTTTCTCTCACAGTCCCAAAACATGCTGCTTAGGCTAATTGGTAATACTAAAACATGCCGAGGCTATGTGTACACGAACTATTATGTAATTTGATTCATAGGAGTAATTATAGGAATAATTTGTTCTTATAAATAAATCAATTGAACAAATGTGTGTGTGTTACATTGAGAGGAAACTGCCTTGCATTGTAAAAGCACCTTGATTGGCTCCCCGACGAAAAAGACGCTATATAGTGTAAGTACGCTGTTGTTATTAAAGCAGTTTTCCATGTATCGCACTGATTACCATTAACATGTTATTTTTCACCAAACAGATGCAGTGAATGTTGAAATGAATTCTATAAATTCAATTACATCAACAGAGAGGGGAAGACTGGTGGAGGTGTAGCTATATATGTAGACAAAAACCTGAAATATAGGCTGGTGGATAAAATGACAAGAGTGATGAATGATATATTAGAATGTATAACAGTAGAAATTTATACAGAAAAGAAAAAGAATATACTTATAAGCTGGATCTATAGAACACCAGGGTCTAACTTAGAAGGTGGGTTTGGTGTCGGAGTGCAGCATGGTGGGATGGGGGTATCTGGGTGCTCTCAGGGTCCACTGTGTGTGTGGGTGTGAATGTGCAGAGGGAAGTATGTGTGGTATATACTGGAGTGTGAATGTGTGTGTATCAGTATCAGTATGTATGTATGTAGTTAGATGTCAATGTCAAGCTGGATATTAGACTATTACAACTGTAAAACTTAGTATTAGGTCTCAAAATAAATACATTTGAAGGGTAATCATGGAACATTTGAGAAGGGGTAGGATCAGGGGCGCCGCTAGGGATTTTGGGCCGCATGAAAAAATCTTTACTGGGTCCTCCAACACAGCGGCGAAATTTGTTGATGCTATTTTTGATCATCATTAGGAGCCTCTCTGGGCCCCCCTCAATCATGGGCCCCTATAATCCGTATCCTTTACCCCCCCTTTTCGGCGCCCCAGGGTAGGATTAAATACGTTTTACTTCTTCCTAACCCTTTTCAGACATGTTAAACCAGATATATGTGTTATGCATATTGTTATGTGTGCATGTGTGTATATTTGTGTGTATATATGTGTATATATGTGTGTGTGTGTGTGTGTGTATGTATACATATGTATATATATGTATACATATGTGTATGTATACATATGTATATATATGTATCTGTGTATGTGTATGTATGTGTATACATATGTGTGTTGTATGTATGTATATATAGATAGGTGTGTGTACATTGGGTATAAATTTATTTTGTTGATTTTCTTTTCTTCTTTTTTTGGGAAACAGGTCCATTTATTTATTTATTTTAGATTTATTTACAAGAGGTTCCTTATGTTTCAAAAGTATGGGTATGCACATGTGTCTATGTATATTGATTTATGAATCTATTTATTAATTAATTTATTTTCAGATACATAGATTCATGCTAGTGTTAAAATTGTCATGCTTTATAAGATTGTTTTGACATGTCTGGAATGAATCAATAAAATGTAAATGAATGAAATGAAATGCTGTGTTACAAGATGTGTCTACTCAGCAGCAGGTGCGCTGAATCAGTGTTTAACTAACTCCAGTTTTATCATCTGGGCTGCTTATCCTGTCACTGTTCTGACTCACACTGCATAAAGGACCACCGCTGTCACTCTCAGCTGTCTGAGACATTTACAACTCCATTAAAAAGCATTTAGGTGTGAGAAAACTCCTGGAACATTTTCTCTCACTCAGCACACCTGCTGGTGACCAGTTCACCAAAGGCACCGGGCTCCAGCTTAACCTCTTAAATCCTTTGGAACCAAAAAGGGGCGAAACATCAAACGATGACTCACAGCCTCCTGTAAGCAACACGAAAAACGTAGACGGCCCAGCACTCTAGAATCTGTGTGCTGATTGGCCGAGACGCATCACCTAAGCATCACAGGATGTTGTGCAGAAAGACCACAGTTGAGCCTTTGTCTTGTTTCGCTGCAGTACCTCGCTACTTTTTTTGCGGTGTTTAAACATATTATTTAGGCTCGAGGGGCTTCAGCTCCAGTTTGCGGATTTTGATATATATATATATATATATATATATATATATATATATATATATATATATATATATATATATATATATATATATATTTTTTTTTTTTTTTTTGTAAAACAAATTCCTAAATACCTTGTTAAATTTCTTGTTGACTAAATAATAGCTGTTAAATACATACTGGGCTTGTAAAAAAAAAAAAAAAAAGCTTATATGTTATTGTCAAACATGAAAACCCACTTTTATAAGATTGATTTTATTACTCTTTTAAATAAATTAATTTAAAAAACAACTGATTAAAAGAGGTGGGGATGGGGGTTCTGGAGGTTTAAAGGTTGTGCAGTATGCACGTGTAATATTTATGTATTCTGAGTCTTTTTTTTTAAGAAAAAAAAGAGAAGAAGAACATAATAGTTTAATGTAGTTTTAGTCAACAGCTAACCAAATTCTTCTCCGTTTTACAGTTGCCTTCTGTTGATGTAAAAGCCTGATGGTATGGCATGTTCTCCTCACTCAGGGGTCTGCAGGACTTGTGTTTTCATATGTTCTTCATGCATTTTTAAAATACGTATATGTGGTCTATATCAGAGCTACAGATGTTGTGTAACGCACCATGGGATTTATTACACGATGGACATGCTGTGTACTTTTGTACATTTTGTTTTGAAACAGAGTAGAGCTTGAGGGTTTCAGCTGTGAAAACACAAACATTATTTTTTGGTGTTTTCACAGCTGGAACAAAATGTCCAATGATGAGGACAAATTTGTGAAGAAAGAGACTTGAAACCAGGTTTTTTTTTTTTTTTGGTCTGAATTTCATCTGGTCCAGCCTTTTTCCAAATCTAGTCATCTGAGATGAAACATCACATTTTTGAGAGATGTCTCATTTGTTCCTCAAAGGATTTAAAAAGTGGAACTTCACCTGTCAGAGGTCAGAGTTTCAACTTCAGAGAAGTAATTGAATAGGAATGAAATACTGTAATTGTTTTCTACCTACCACAGTGTAGGATTAGCCGGTGTGGGTCTCCTGTCGTCTGCCCTGTCCCTGATTCTCTCCACCAATTAGTCTGGCTGCTTTATTTCACTGAGCCTCCTCAACCCGTCCTGCTCTCCCTCACACTGTCCTCCTGTAGTTTGTTTTTAGTGGTCTTTTCCCTCTCCTGACAGATGTGATCCTCTCTCTCGCAGCAACGAAAGCTTTCATTTTGGCGAAGAGATACCTTATTTAGAACTTAATCATAAAATGAAACAGCATTCCTGGTAGAGCTGCACCGTTTCTGAGCTGTGAAAAATCTCATTGTAAAAGTGTCCCTTTCCTAGAGTTATATGTCATCTATTTAAAATAAATGAGCAGCAAACTGGAGCTGCAGCGAGTTAATCTTTTTCACAGATAAGTTTGAGTTTCTCTGCATATAGAGAACCTTTCATATTCCAGACATAACACTTTACTCTTAGCTTAATGGTCACGCAATTGCTCTGAAGAAAACACAAAGTTTTGTGAACATTGAGTACAGATGTGGTCTTCAGTAGTTTTTTTTCCTTCTCTTTCTCCTTTTAACACTACCATGGTGTCCCTAGTTAAGTGTTTTATTATGGGATGGGTTAAAGTTTAATGACTTTGTGATATAAGCGCAACACCTATCAGCTGCTGCAGATTGTCGCAGCAGACTTACACAGCCTGTCCCCGAGGCCCTGAGAGGACTCAAGGTAAGAGAGAAAACTCTTTTCCTCCCTAGAAGAGGTACATTTCATTCATTCATTTGTGTCTAAGTTTCTAATCTAAGACCTGTTGTCCAATTGTTGTTTTCCTTTAACTTTTCATTATAGAAGTAGTCTTCATATTTTAAGATGTGAATGCAGGAAACTATTGCATTAAGCATCTGTATACAGTAACTCAGAAGAGTGCAACTAAACCGATTCACCCACCTGTACCATAATCTGGTTTCATTTATGTGACAAACCAAAGAATCTGCCTGACACTACACCTAAGGCTTTAGACGCATTGAATTAATACTCCAGGCTCTTTCTTCAGTCTTTTGTCTTATTGAGCTGCAGATAGCACAGTTGGGATGGTACACTGCCAGCTCTCAGAACTCTCAAAACTCATCTCTGGCACCACACAAGCCTCAGAAAAGTTCATGTTGTTGCAACAAAAATACATTTACTTCAACACAGGGAGGTTCAGAATTTACTCAGTTTAATGTTTGACATCCAATAGTCTGTAGGTGTTTCCATTATCCCACACCAAAACCCATTTTTATTTTCTTGAAGTGAAAAGGTAAAGTTTTCTCATTTTCTATTGGTTGTTAACAGTTCATAATTTACACTGACTTTACATAAAAGCGGGCACACATTAAAGGGATACTCTTTTGTTTGCAGCCTCAGAGTTTGACGTGGGGTAATGTACCTTTCTATTTTCTTTGTGCCCAGTGACCCCGTTTGACAAAACCCCCACTGGGCTAGCACAGCATAAATGCTGGAAGTGTTGATACACCTAGCTTAGGTGACAAAATACACTTCCAACGAACTCAAAATGTTCCTATTTACATCTTGTCACTTATATATACATAATGCTGCCAGTCTATTAATTTTTTTTAAAAATCGGAATTAAGCGAAAGATTTTCATAGTTAACTTGCGATTATTTGCACATTAATCACATTTTTTTTCATGTTCTGTTTATCCATCCATCCATCATCCATACCCACTTTGTCCTATACAGGGTCACGGGGATCTGCTTTATTTTTTTTAAGCCTGTAGTTTGAAAACCGGAAGTCCACCAATGCTGCCGTACTTTTTTTTTTTTTTTTTTATTTCATCATGCTTCTTAGTGTATTTTATCAGGTTGCTAAAGCTGAACTTACTGTTCATAAGACCCTTTTCTGTTGCCATGTCTGTCCCACACGTTGACTGTAAATACACTTATTGGCCGAGGGTCATATTTACAGAAACGTGTGTGCGTTAATCTCGCGTTAAAAAAAAATAATGGTGTAAAACACTGCCGCCACGCCAGCCCTCTCTTCTCAAAAGACTGTCAAACTAGCTCTCTTTGAAATGTTTGTGCCATTTTGCTGTTGAAATTACGGTAATCGCTATGCCACAGCATTTTCAAAATAAGAGCGGTTATGAATCGAATGAGAATGAACGAAAGAGACATTATAAATAATAGTAATGAATTACTTCACTACTTACTTCGAATGCATGTAAAAATGCACTATACTAAGACTACCTGACAAGGTTAAAAAAATAAAAAGTCCTATTTTCCACAGACTCATTCCACTTCTCACTAATAGTATCCCATATGGGAATGTCACTCACACAATGTCAGCCCAATTAAAATATATATGTATATATATATATATTTATTTTCAATCAATCAAACAATCAATCTTTATTTGTATAGCTCTTTTAATGCAAGAACATGCAACACAAAGTGCTTTACAGAAACTAAAAACATTTTAAGAGTCAACAGTATTACCTGGACTAGGTATTTGTATTTAACAAAAGGCGAACAGATAATTTAAATTCAGCCACTCTCAAAGAGATATTGAACAGAAGACAACTTCAGTGTCAAAGAGTTTGTTGGTGTGTGCTTTGGTGAGAAACCATGAAATATACACTTAAGTATACAATCAGCATTTTCAGCTGGTTTTTCTCGTATAGTTCAGGCTTTCTTCATCCATCAACAAGAAATGTTCATGAAACCATTTTCCACCTGCGTCGCACTGGAACTATATAAAAAAAATTTTATTCTGAAAGCAGTTGATGAAATTTAGACCTTTTATTTTTGGCAAATACTAGATGGCAAGGAGCAATGCATGTGATAATCAACCTGTTATAGATGTTTTTACTGTTAAAACTGTTAAAATCTTTTTTTGTGTATCCCACATGGGATCCTATTGGTCTGAAGTGGAATGAGTCTGTGGAAACAAATACTTTTTATCTTATAACCTTGTTAAAGTAGTGGTGGTATACTGCATTTATACATGATTTTCATTTCACTTTATTTTGAAATACCATGTCAGATTGGGCTGAAACCTGTTGAGTGACATTCCCACATGGTATACTATTAGTGAGAAGTGGAATGAGTCTGTGGAAACCTGCACTTTATATTTTATAACCTTGCCAAAGTAGTGGTAGTATACTACATTTATACATGATTTTGATTTCACTTTATTTTGAAATACCACATCAGATTGGGCTGGGATTTGGTGAGTAACATTCCCAGATGGGATATTATTAGTGAAAACTGGAATGAGTCTTTGGAAACCAGGTCTTTTATTTTAAAACCTTTTTCAGACTAGTGTTAGTATACTGCATATACTGCATCCTGTTACAACCCACTTAATGGCAAAAAACTGGATCCTCTCAGTTAGGTTTAACAGTTTACTTAAAAAAAGTCATGCAGATATGTATTATCCACAAATAACAAAGAAGGAAAGAATCAATTTGAATTAGGACAAAAAACTGTGGTTCCACTCCACTCGCCCAACTGACTACTGTGACAACCGCACCCCGAAATCCAAACTCTGATGAGCAAATTTGCTTGAAAGCTTTAGTACAGTCTCCAGTATCACAAATCCTTACTCATGAGAATTCTTATCCTTTAAGTCTATATTCCTTTACACATGTTTGTGTCACGTAAATATTTGACCTGTTATAGTACCTTTTTACAGTTAAATTACTTCATGTTAATAACAGTTACAGTTTTTTAACTTCATGTGCCTTATGCACATGAAGTTAAATTACCCTCAACATCTGAATGAACTTATACTGAATTTATGCTTCTACAGCATGATTTATTGTAAATATATTTTGAAAAATGCATCAGATTCACCTGATATTATCTTATATCTTATATAAGATAATATTATATTATTATATTTTATCATACCAGGATGTAGAATATTACTAGATGCACAAAGAAGAGAGCTGTGTTTAAGTATTTATTTTTTTAAGATTACCATAGTTTAAGACTGCTTATTTATGGACAGCTTTTGAAAGGCTTGTGCCACAGTCTCTAAATTCTTTGGCTGGATTTTGACGGTGCAAACATGTGCTTGTAGGAGTTTTAGTTTGTCTAAACTGACTAGTGTGACTTTGCCCACTGGTATAGAACTTATTGAAAATCAAATAACTACACATTTTGAGTCCACTTGTATGATATATATATTTTTTTTTGGATAACCAAAGTTTTCCTTTAGTGAGCTACCGAAGGAGAACAGAATGTTGGAAATGCTGCAAAAGCAATGTGGGAACAGGTTGAAACTCACTGAAATTACAGCACTGATATAACCTTGTGTGAAATGCTTTCCATGTGTTCAACGATAAATGAGTAACTCTGCTGCCCAGATGATTTATAAATGTTTAGCCAGCTTGATTTGACATTTACAAGCTTTTTATGCACCTTCAGGAAGACTGGATGTCCCAAAATATATTGTAAAGGCATTCATCTGTTATGTAATCCAGTTACCCAGTTACCTTGAATCATTCACAAAGATGGAGATGAGAACTATTACTAAACAGCTGCCTTGATTACACGTGAGAGCAAATAATGTTTTATTCATCCACCAAAAAGTATCTATCTATCTATCTATCTATCTATCTATCTATCTATCTATCTATCTATCTATCTATCTATCGATCTATCTAGCTAGCTCTAGCGAGCTCTCGCTCGCTCTCGCTCTCTCGCGCTCTCGAGATAGATAGATAGAGATATAGAGATAGATATAGATAGATATCTAGATAGATATAGATATATATAGTATATATATATATATATATATATATATAGATATATATATATATATATATATATAGATATATAGATATATATATATATATATATATATATATATATATATATATATATATATATATATATATATATATATATATATATATATATATATATACATCATATTTCAATCATCTCTACTAGTGAATATAAACAAACAAACAAAAAAACAACAACAAAACACAGACATAAATGGAACAAAACAAAACAAAAGCAAACTGCAGGATTCAACCTTGGGGAACACCAGAACTAATACACTTTGCCATCTGTCAATTTGATTATTCTGAAATCATATCTTAGCTCTTTATGATGCCGTTCCTATAACTGATTTATAACTGTGATAACTGTTAACTGTTTGTTTACCAGTTTTTATCTGCATAACATCAGTAGAGTCCTTGAATGCTTCTTTTTAACAAGGGCACTATTTTCTGGGAGCCAATTCACAAATCTTAAATAATGTTCTTTTTTTTTTAAATCTTTGCCTCTTCAGACATTGAATACAAACAATATAGATTCTTTCAAACAAAAATGGTCAAAGTGACGATAATAGTTGCATTGGCGACGCTGCTGTTGGCATCTGTTGCCACTTTTGTGGGTGTCTTCTACGGTGTTGGGAAGAGGAAGCTCCCGAGTGAGCAGGTCTACCTGAAGGCAGCTGTGGCAGCAGATGCTGGACCGTGTTCAGAGGTTGGCAGGTGAGCGCTGCAGACACCCTCACACACACACACACACACACACACAACACAATATACACACATGCACACAACACACACACACACACAGCACAGACATTTAACACTGAACCCATTAACCTGTTTTTTTCATGTATGTCTCTGTTTACACTTAGTGTTACGTTCTTGGGTGTAACAGCAAATCTTTTAATCATTTTTCCCACAGAGATATACTCTTGAAAGGGGGCTCTGCGGTGGATGCATCTATAGCTGCATTATTATGTGTTGGGTTAATGAATGCTCACAGTATGGGCATCGGAGGAGGACTTTTCTTTACCATCTATGACGCCAAAACTGGTAAAAAAAAAAAACCAAAACAAAACAAACAAACTTTATTCCAATGGAAACCCCTTTGTAAAAGTATTTGTTGTTTACTTAACCTGTAAAACAGCAAACCCACTGAATTAATTTCCCTCTGTGTGACACATGTATAGGGACCATTGAGAACATTGATGCCAGAGAGACAGCACCACACAACGCCACAAAAAACATGTTTGGGAACAGCACTGAATTATCCCAGACAGGTAATGATTAACCAAGGCTACCAGACATGCAAAGTGAGCTGAGAGAAACTGTTGTCGACTCCACAACTGAAAGATGCCAGTGTGTGTATTATATTTGGAGTGACTTACAAGAGTGATACAGCTCTCTGTAGAAACATCCTTTAAAACACCCTTACAAAGGCAGACTAAGACTTACCTGGTTTCTTGGTCTGTAGGAGGGTTGTCCATTGCTGTGCCAGGGGAGATTCGAGGCTATCAGATGGCCCACCAGCGACATGGTAAACTGCCTTGGAAAGACTTGTTCCAGCCAAGTATCGAACTTGCGGGAAAAAGGATTTCCAGTGGGCCGGGCACTTGCCTCGGCCATAAGTAGAAACGAGAACACCATCAAGAACGACACAACTCTTTGGTGAGAGGCATCAACAACTATTCACTCTGTCAATATTTAACCCAAGTATTTTACTGTATATTGTTAGATCCCCCAGTTGTGGTTCAGCCTCTGACTAGCAGAGTCTGTAACCGGGACCAGCTCTCCATCTCTTCGGGTAAGAAGTTGCGGTCTAGGGGGGTTCACCTCGCTAAGATTTCCTCAACTTATTTAAGCTGGTGTCGAGGGGATTCACCTAGCTCTCACTGCATACAACTCCAAATGTCTACCCTGCCTACCCCAATAACTGACCTAAGAGGAATAGCCTGGTGGCTCAAAGTCCAGCTATCGATCACGTTTGTTCACTGCAGCTCCCCTCTAATGATCTGGGCTCTTGTTACCGGCTAGGATAAATGTAGTGGCTTGGACAGCAAGCCCCAAGGATATGTGACAATATATGACTAGAATAACCTATAAGAACCTATGTTATTAGTGCAGAGGCATAACCAATGTCTTCACAATTGTGGATACAGATGTAATTTCCACCACCATGACATCTTATGATAGTTTTATATTTATTAAAGCAGATTAGCAAGGTTAAGCAGCAGCATTCATTGGATTAACAAATTCTAATTCTACATGAAAAAGACAAATTAGGCTGTGGCTTACAAATCAATTCATCTGGTTGGTCCAAGGACAGGATGGGATGTACGCAAATGGTGCCTTTGCGTTGTCAAGGCTGCTGATGCAGGGTAGAGAGAGAGAGCGCATGGTCAGGCCCCGGGAACTCTGATATTCGGCTCCTCCTCCTTGCTTAGCAGTGAGCTAGGCTAACCCAAAAAGGCTCTGATCTTCCTTCAGAAACTGGGAAACTTGGTGATCCTGTTCTGGGCGTCTTCTGTTTTCTTTTTCTTCTCTCTTGAAGAATTCCCCTCAGATTATCCTCCGGATGTTGGTCAGCTCTTCCTCGGTCCCAGCTTGGTCCTTCTTCGGTTCTTCCTCTCCTCCGAACGACGTTCCAGGAATTCACCCTGAATTCTTCTGTTTCTCAATTTTTATGCTTCTCTCTCTCTCTCTCTCTCTCTCTCTCTCAGAGAGAGAGACTTGGCTGTTTGGTCTTCCACAACTCTTGATTGGTTAACTCACATTTGCATAGGCTGTACATAATTTCCCGAAACTCACATAACAATTCATGATTGTTGTCTACATATACAGAGGCGTACATAATTATCCAAAATTTTACATAACCCTCCTTGTTTTGGCTATACATCAATACATGATTGGTTTCGCATACAGTCGTTCATGGATAATTCACAGACAGAGTCACATAGTCATTCTGATAGGTACAGGCATCTCAGCAGAGGCGTTACATGAATTATCATGACATACACAATTCAACCACGCAGCTCCTCCCAGATATCAAGGTTAACCTGGTCATATAGCTCGTTAAGCTAAAGCTTATCAGCTAAAGCTAACCCTTATCTAACGATCTATGTACCAATGTATGTCCCAAAGCTTCATTAACTGATTGATTGATTAATCCCAGCATTGTGTGATCCTTTGCATGATCCTGCAGCCTGCAGCTACCTTACTGCTCGCAGCTCTGTCAAGGTTGCCCTTGACCCAGACACTTGCCTCCACTATTGTGTATTGCAAAGGAAACTTATTGTTTACAATGACAGCCTTGTTTCCTGCTTTGTTGTTGTTGTCTTTGGCAGCTCTGAGCTGGCCCTGGGTAGCCTGGCACACAGAATTATTTTGAAACTTAGCTTTTCCTCTCAAATGAGAATTTACCTAATTTTCAAACCCTAGTTTACACTTCATCCAAATCCATTCCCCATTTCTTCCCAGTCATGAGAAAAAAAATCAATATTTCCATTGGGATTTTACCTTATAAAACCAAAATAATAACTCATTCAATTCTCATTCATTCCTGCCTTTGTTTTGACTAGCACTGGACCTGTTTACATCACTTCACCACCTCTGCAGCAGTTAAGACTCTCTTCTCATACTGAGACCTGCTGACAACAAGACATTTTAACATACAGAGTTAACATTGATTAACTACTTCACTACATTACAAAATCAACCAGATCATCTTGTTTCTGATCATTGACTAGAACCACACATTTCATTGATTAGAGATTGATCACAAATCACACTAATTACTACTTTTCTGTTACTCCACTATACTGTGACAGAAAAATCTCTCCCACAGAGCTGGTATAATTCCAACTTCTTCTGGGTCACTTGACAAATATATGTAAGTTCTTCCATTTTAAAATTGTTTTCCTCTCCTCTTTCAGTGAAGTGTTTTGTGGGAACAATGGTGACATCCTAAAAGAGAATGAAACTGTTAGATTTACCAAACTGGCAGAGACCTATAGGAGAATAGCTGAGGAGGGCCCCAATGCTTTCTACGAGGGAGAGCTGGCTCAGAATCTTGTGAACGATATTCAAGCGGCAGGTACCTTCCTAAATTATTTATGACTATGTAAGTCTTGCTCATATAGTCTCTAAAAGAAGCTTATTCTGATGCTCCCCAATAATGTTATATGGTTAATTTGAATCTTGCCTTTATTCACCACTACAGAGAATTTGAAAAAAAACATCAGATTTGACCAAAGTGTCAACTTTCAACTTTGATTTAAGAGGTTTCACTAAATGATTGTCATTTACCATCAAGGAACTAGAACAATTTTAGGCCATTTATCTACGTTTTGAGGGGTACAAATCGTATTTGGACCACTGACTGAAAAGCTTATTGGCCTGGTGCGGTCCATTCCCTATTACTTCAAGACAAATGAAACAGATAAGAGGTCTGGAGTTGGTCAAGGTATTGAGTGAAAGAGGCCACCAAAAAAAACAACATAAATCTGACAATGGAACAAGCTCGCTGGTGGTCAGTGATGATGTAACGATGAATTTTGAGGTGTAGCCTATAGAACTATACTCTCTGTTCACATTCAGAAAAATGCTGCATAGAGCTTCACAGCACCTCACAGTGCAGATGGATAATGGCCCTAAACATAATGAGAAAGCAACTCAAGACTTCTGGGAGGCACAGAAATGGCTAATTCTTCAATGGCTAAGTCAGTCACTTGGTCTCAACCCAATAGAGCATGCTTTTTATTCACTGGAGACAAGACAGAAAGACAGAAAGCAACTGAAGGTGGCTCCAGTGAAAGGCCTGGAAAAGCATCTTCAGGGATGAATATGTGTGCCGTCCATGGGCTCCAGACTTCAGCTAGTCATTTACTGCAGAGTATTTCATCCAAATGTAAAAATATGATTATACCTATAATTATATCACTTTGTCAAAATACTTTTGAGCCCTTATAAATGAAGACTGCTTCAAAATCAATGTAATTCCTAAACAGTAAATGGAATATGTTTGTGAGACCTTAAACTAAAGGTGAAAATATACACTTTGATCATATTTAGATTGTTTTTACTTCAGATTTTCTAATGAGGTGGTATAAAAGGCAAAACCATACAAAACCATGTCATTGTTCATTTTATTCTAGATCTAACTGTCTGTATTAGTGTGAAGAGAGAACTCCTCCACAAAGTCATGTCGGTTCACTTTATATTAGAAAAGGTTCCCAGCTGCCCTCATTCAAGGAAGTATTACCAACGTCCGCCTGTTATCTTCTTGGTCCACCGCTTTGTGCCAATGAGAGAATTTCGAATAAAGTTTATTGCAGGTTTATTGCAGTGTGTGGGCGTTCTCTCCTTCTATAAGCTTGAACGTCTATGATCATGATTTATACTGTAAAAGTTTGAAAATAGTTTGTAATGTAGAGTCTATTTCTGCAGATTAGTTTTTTTTTTTTTTTTTTTTTTTTTTTTACTATAGAGCATAGAGCTCTACCATACAAGTGTATATATAAAATATTAACTTCACTGCATGACTAATTTCTGGGGTAAGGAAGGCTGGTTTTGCCATTTCTATTCAAGTGTGCATTCAATGTTTGTTAATCTGTGTTTAGGCGGCATCATCACAATGGAGGATCTGAGGGATTATGTGCCTGTCTTGGATGAGAACCCTCTGAAGGGTGAATTTGGGGGAGTACACCATGGTTGTTCCCAATGCCCCCGCAAGCGGTCCTGTGCTATCACTGTTATTAAACATCTTGAAAGGTAAGCCTTGATGCTCTGCTCAACAACATCTTGAGTGGGGGAGGATGTGCTTTAATGTGAGCTGCCTTTAAGTCACTCTCAGAGAAAGGAGTCACCCATAAGCAACATGTTGAGCTACAGTACAGCAAATCCACTCAAAGGGATTTTATTTGTAATGCCACCAAAAATAAGTGAAGCTCGGTAAATGGCAACAAATATGATTCAGAATATGAAAATAAAACATGTAGTTTACAGAGTGATGGATTCTGTCCTGACAAGCAGAATGTCAGCCCGTCTTACGAAACTGTCTTTGGGGTTAAATGGATAAAATGATAAACATTCACATTCGATGCCTTAAAAATGACTCAATAAGCTACAGCTAATAGCAATACCAAGCTTCAATTGAGCTGTATACACTCAAGAAGAAATAAAAAGAAAATGAGATCATGATGGAAATAAATGTTTTTTGAGATTAAAGCAATTAAGATCCAAACATGGCTGTTTTCTGGAGCCTCATTAGCAGAACTCACAAGATGTTTTTGTATCAATTCATTGCTTCCTGACATCATTTTCATCATATATTGTCTCTGCGTTCACCATCGTCTGATTTAACTTTCCCCTCTGTTGGCTGGTCACACAGAGCATAAAATCTGAACTGTTGGCGTGTGAAGACACTGTCTCGCTGCCTCAGCTTCATGTCAGAACTGTGACAGCGTCTGCCGCTGAGGGTTGGATGAGAAACTTTCTTCTACAATAATTAATCTCGTAAAACCTTTCCTGTCCTTTGACAGGCCACCCACTCACTGCTCCCCCCTGCCTCACACACTAGCACTAATCTCACCAATATACCTCTAATTGGACACAGTTGACTGGTTGCAGCTTCACTCACATTGTTGTCATAGGCCAAAACTTACATTCTGCATCATTCTTGGCTCCTGTCCGAAAGCTTAGACTCATTAATACAGAGCTCTCTTCCTTCTATGTCCTTCATCAGGGCCAACCTCAGCTATTTAACATTGAAAGCCAATGGTGGTTGCACTTTTCTTGTCAACTCTTTTTCTTCAGGCTACAACTTCACTGCAGATAGTGTGGCCAGCACAGAGAAAAAGATCCTCACCTACCATCGCATTGTGGAGGCCTTTCGTTTTGCTTATGCAAAAAGAAGTTCACTCGGAGATCGAAGATTTCTCAACATCACTGATGTAAGTCCAAAGTCTTCAAGTTTAAGTCCAGGAAGAGATTTGATTTTTGGGGAAATCTCACATTTTTTTCTTGAAGTTGTGCATTGGGAGAAAGAATATTATTTGCTTAATCCATTGTTTAGGAACCAGAAGAGCATTTACATTTAAATTCACATTTGCTTGAAATAGTAAACAACTTTGACAAACTTAAATTAAAGAAAAGAAGAAAGAAAACTGAGCTTCACCAATTCTTTTGGCTGCAGAAAATCCCTTCTGGCCAGGTATGAACATATCCATCATTATCTTAGTAGTTTTTTTTCCCCTCAGATCTTTCCGTAGCAAACAAGCTGATACATCTACAAGGTTTGGCACAAAAACTTTCCATCTCGTTATAGCCATACTACATTCCCAGAAATCGCAGTTATATACCATATGTATATTCATTATATCTTCATATCACATAGTGATGTTTGTGAGGAATGAACTGGTGATATTTAAGAGCTGCATTTAACACAAGCATAACTTTGCATTAACCAAGTGGTTGCTGTATATATATAAATAAATAAATAAATAAATATAAATATATAATATATATATATATATATATATATATATATATATATATATATATATATATATATATATATATATATATATATACACATACAACCGAATATAAGTTTAAATGCCCATATTATGCCTAATTTGAAATAGTTCAGACATGATTTGTAGCATAATAGAGTCATTTTTCACATCATATCCTTGTATTTAAAGTGCTACATGACAGACTAAATAGTCAATAATCAAAATACTCAAAATGTGAGTCTTCAGACCTTTTTTTCCAAAACTTCATTGCCAAGATGTCAAAAGAAACCTGAACTTGCTGGTTGAATTTCAGATATTAAACAACTTCTGGACCTGGACCTCACTGGGGCCTTTTTTTTTTTTTGGTAAGGGCAACTGTTTTTAGTATCAAAAAAAAAAAAAAATTACTGTCACGCTGCCAATTTGCAAAACTAAATGACCTAGGTATGAGCACCTGCCTCTGCTACTAGTACTCAACTTTCTAACCAAAGGGCTTCAGTAGATTTTGATAGGAAACATCTCATGCTTAACCATCATCCTGAACACCGGAGTACCACAAGACTCTGTGCTGAGCCCATTCCTTTACTCCCTCATCACCCACAACTACAAATTTGTACATGGTTCTAACACTGTAATAAAGTTTGTGGACAGTATCACGGTGGTTGGCCTCATCTGTGACTAATCAGCTGAAAAAGGAGAAAAGGTGAAGCACCTGGCTGAGTGGTGTGAGGACAATAACTTGCTTCCCAACACAAACAAGATCAAGGAGCTCATAGTGGACTTCAGGAGGAAGAGAGGAGGCACATGCATGATCATCCACATTAACGGAATGGCTTTTGAACATGTCAATAACTTCAAGTTCCCGTGGATCCACGTGTCGGGGGATCTGTCCTGGACTACCAACATTGTGATTCTACCACCCTAGTCAAGAAGGCTTAACACCTCCTCTTCTAGAGGACATTGAAGAAAAACCACCATTCTTCACCTATCCTGGTGAACACCTGTGCTATTGAGAATGTCTTGACCAACTAGGTGATAAAAACCATCCAACACAACACCGGGACTCCTCTTCTAGCTAACATCCAGTGGAAGTGTTGTCTACAGAGTGCGTGGAGCATCTTCAAAGACTCCTCTCACCCAGCCCTCATACTGTTTGTCCTCTGGCTCTCTGAGAAGCACTTCAGGAACTTTTAATCTAGGACCAGCATACTCAGGAACAGCTTTTACCTCACAACTCACTGCTGAACTGTACCCTCAACTGAGCAGCCAACTCACACCCACACACAAACCTCATCCCCCTACACTCAACCTGCCAGGACAGAACTATAGTTTCACTATTTGCTGCAAACTTTGAAACTATACAGCTGCTAACTGTGGAGCTACCTGTATACAAACATGTTATGTACATCTGTATGTATTATCATTTTTTAAACTTCTCATATCCACTTTTACATTATACATACCTCTTCCATAATAGTAACTGTACATACAAACAATAGTTACTAAGGTAATATTTTATACACTAGTAATATTCTGGTTTCTGTATTTTTGCACTGCTTCTTAACTGTTTGACAGCCCATTGCACTACATTTCTATACTACTGTATACCTTTGAATATCCAGCAGCACATTACCTATTATTTCAACAGTATTTCCCAGTCTATAGCTACAGCATTATGGTATCATATATCCATACTCTACACTTGCTGCCTCTGCACTTCTGATGCCAAACTGCATTTCATTGCCTTTTTTTCCCCTCCATTTTGTGCAATGACAATAAAGTTTAATCTAATCTAACGCAATATAAAAATATAAAACTTTTTAACTGATCTTACCATCGATACAACCCTTTCTCCAATGGTAATATTTGATAGTGATTTGTGCATTTGAGGAGGGTGTGGTGAACAGCTTTGTTGCCTGGTCCTGCTGTATTCTTTGTTTTGTTGATTCAGAAAAGTGACCAATGTCAGCAGAGTGCGGATGTTAGGGGTAGAGCTGTCATTCAGAGAGGCACAGTAGGAATAGAGAAAAGAGAATGTTAATTAAAAAAATACCATGGACTCTTTTGGGTCATGGTTGATGTCAAGCTAGTTGATTGCAGGGCTATTTCAAGACAAATAGACTTCAAAATAATATAATATGTTACTTTAGAATAGAGGTAAGACATCTCAGAGTAAAACAATGGTCCAAGGTAATAGAAGGACCCCAGCTCTCACTGCCTTAATACTTGCGCTACTTCTTCCTTGATACAACAAATGTACATCTAAAAGGAGCGTGAAGTGACAGTTGTCCATGTAACCCAAAAATAAATGTGTGATGAAGAGAAAAAAAAAAAGCAAAATAGCTTAATAAGGAATGTGGATATTGTTTGTATCTTCTTCGTGATTGGGTTGAACACCAACAAGATCAAGGTGGTTCAACCCAAAGAGCACACAACTCTATACAGGCTTTATGTGTCCCAGGTCCTTTGTTTCCGAGCTCAGTATGTGGGGTCCACTTTCTGATGTCCACCCTGAAAAGGTGCAGCCAAAGCAACTTGCAACTAGACAGCATATTTACCTGGACTGAAAGCCAAAGCCCACACGTCAAAGCTACTTTTGAGCAAAATATAATGGGTTCCAGACCAGAGGCTTGCATCTGCTGGACAAACACATCTCTTTTGCTTCCTTTTTAATTAGTCTCCCATTAAATACAGCTTATAGCTGTAATATGTATATTGGAATATGTCTAGTACATGCATATATTAATGGTTCTGAATTTCATTTGTTCAAACCTCTCTCCCCCAAAGCTCATCCAAAATATGACCTCAAGTTCTTTTGCCAATGACCTCCGTGGGAAGATCACTGATGAAACCACACATCATATGAACTACTATGAGCCTGAGTTTTATCTGCCAGACAATCACGGGACCTCACATGTCTCTGTAGTATCAGAGGATGGAAGTGCTGTAGCTGCCACCAGCACCATCAACCATTTGTAAGATCTCCTCATTTACCAGGCAACATAACCAGTTTCAAGTCTTAATGTTGATTATTTTCCTGCAGTTTTGGTTCCAAATTCATGTCGAAGTCTACAGGGATTCTTCTTAACAATGAGATGGACGACTTCAGCTCCCCATTTATTACAAATGGCTTCGGTGTTCCTCCTTCACCAAGCAACTTCATCAGGCCAGGTTAGATTATTAGTGACATGTTCATACACACAAAAATACAAAGTCAGTGCTGTAAAACCCATACAAACTGTAATACAGATTGTCACCTTAATGGTAAACGGATTGAAGGTAATAACGATGCCTTGTCCTTCATGGCACAGTGCACTGTGTTTTTAGCTGTTTAATAAGGCTTGTTCATCTAAAAATTAAATCCATTTTTACTTGTGGAGCTATGACAAAGGAACATACAGTGTACACTTGTTTCACTTCACTTTATAAACATAAATAACCATGAAATTCTGTTATAAAGGGAAAAGGCCTATGTCTTCCATGTGCCCAACCATTCTTTTTGACAAAAACAACAAGGTCAAGATGGTGGTTGGAGGTTCAGGAGGAACAAAAATCACTACTTCTATTGCTCAGGTAAAAACGTATGCACTTGACTCATGTCATAACTCATGTCATAGCTTAATACTGCTGCTGGGTTCATTTAAAGTGGTGTAAATCGATCATATTTATTGTTGGACTGTTGGACATGTTTGGTGTTCTGCAGGTCATCCTGAATGTACTGTTCTTCAATTACGATCTGGAAAAAGCTGTGTCAGATCCACGACTCCACAACCAGCTGAGTCCCAACGCCACTGAGGCAGAGTATAACTTTGACAAAGTGAGTGTCATGACCAGAAACAACTCTGATATATGTAACTAATAGCAGGCTGGTGGGCTTTACACAGAGACAATCATTCTTCTAAAACCAGCAAACAACGTATTCTTTTCTTTACTTCTGCTACGACCAACACGAGGGACCCTGTTCATCACATTTCTCAGCTATAATGTTATAAGGAGGAGACATTTTCAGCTCCAGCCTAAGTTGTAGTTGTAAGATGAAAATAGACATATTTCATTGAGTCTATACTTAGTTTCACTGTTTTTCTTAGGACCAGAACAATTCACACTTAGGCACTTTCATCATTTTACTGTGACTGAAAAAAAAAAACAAATCACAATAATTAAAGGATAATACATAAGATCTTAAATTCGTCTCAACTTATATACTTAAGTAAACTTTGAAGGAACACACATAACATTTATTCAGTGTCCCCTTTTACTGTCCTTCCCTTCATAGAATGTACTGGATGGTTTGGCAGCGAAGAACCACGAGACGAAGTTCCTCACATCGACCGGAGCTGTGGTGCAGGCGGTGGTTTGTTATGAAGATGGACTGCATGCTCAGTCGGACCCTCGCAAATGGGGATATGCAGCTGGTTACTGAGGTCATAAACACACCTCGGACTCTGGAGAGAGTCTCTAGCTGCCTGAACGTTGCTGCTTGTGGCATGACCTGAGAAATGAGCATGTCAGTGGAGAGACTGCAAGAGGCACCAGATGGTTTTTCATTTGTTTTTTTTTTTGTTTGTTTTTTTTAATCAACAGAAAATACCTCAGCTGATTATAAAGTCTTCTGAATTTACACTATATTGCCAAAAGTATTCACTAACCTGCCTTGACTCACATATGAGCTTTAGTTCATCCCATTCCTAATCAATATGACGTGGGTCCACCCTTTGTAGCTAGAACAGCTTCAACTCTTCTGCGAAGGCTGTCCACAAGGTTTAGGAGTGTGTTTATGGGGATTTTTGACCATTCTTCCAGAAGAACATTTGTGAGGTCACACACTGATGTTGGCTGAGAAGCCTGGCTCTCAGTCTCTGCTCTAATTCATCCCAGAGGTGTTCTATTGGGTTGATGTCAGGACTCTGTGCAGACCAGTCAAGTTCATCCACACCAGACTCTGCCATCCATGTCTTTATGGACCTTGCTTTGTGCACTGGTGCACAGTCATGTTGGAAGAGGAAGGGGCCAGCTCCAAACTGTTCCCACAAAGTTGGAAGCATGAAATTGTCCAAAATGTCTTGGTCTGCTGAAGCATTCAGAGTTCCTTTCACTGGAACTAAGGGACCAAGCCCAACTCCTGAAAAACAACCCCACACCATAATCCCCCCTCCACCAAACTTTACACTTGGCACAATGCAGTCAGACAAGTACCATTCTCCTGGCAACCACCAAACCCAGACTCTTCCATTAGATTAACAGATGGAGAAGTGTGATTCATCACTCCAGAGAACGTTCCTCCACTGCTCTAGAGTCCAGTGGCTGTGTGCTTTACACCACTGCATCTGATGCTTTGCATTGCACTTGGTGATGTCTGGCTTGGATGCAGCTGCTCCACCATGGAAACCCATTCATGAAGCTCTCTGCACTGTTGTTGAGCTAATCTGAAGGCCACATGAAGTTTGGAGGTCTGTAGTGATTGACTCTGCAGAAAGTTGGCAACCTCTTTGCACTATGCGCTTCAGCATCCACTGACCCCGCTCCATCAGTTTACGTGTCCTACCACTTCATGGCTGAGTTGCTGTTGTTCCCAAACACTTCCATTTCCTTATAATACAGCTGACAGTTGACTGTGCAATATTTTGGAGCGAGGAAATTTCACGACTGGATTTGTTGCACAGGTGGCATCCTATCACAGTTCCACGCTGGAATTCACTGAGCTCCTGACAGCGACCCATTCTTTCACAAATGTTGGTAGAAACAGTCTGCATGACTAGGTGCCTAATTTTATCCACCTGTGGCCATGGAAGTGATTGGAACACCTGATTCTGATAATTTGGATGGGTGAGCAAATACTTTTGGCAAAATAGTGTATATTTCACATCATTTCAAATAAGTAGTAAATATAAAATATTCATAATGTGTTTCAAAGAGTGTACTTACATCTGTTTATGTAAAATATGAAAGATATCTGTAACACTGATACCTATATTTCCTAACAAAAAACAATGTTGTGCAATCATAAAAGCATACAATTCATAACTATGACACACTGTTATATATGATATTATTAGTAACATTCATCTGTTTCTGGTTATTAAACATAAAAATATTAAATTAGACATGTGGGTTATCAGAAAGCTCACACCGTTGCACCTCATGGACAGAGGTGTTATCTACATAATAATAACTCAAATTAATTTCTCACAGCTCAGAGTGCAGGTGTCTTAAAGACCTCATCACAGTATTACATCTTTTGATGCCCCACATCACCATAGGGTTCAGAGTAGCTCATTTCTTTGATGGAATGCACTTTCATGCAAATTAAAATGGCACCACTGCTACTGTTTGAGATTTTTTTTTAAATAAATGAATATCATAACAAAACAATTGTTCGATAAGCCTATATTAAAATAACAGATTAATCTATTTTCCTTTAATTTTGTGTCATTACTTGAGTGAATAGCTACACCAATGAAATTTGGGTATAAATGAGTATCCTGGTACAGCCCGTTCAGTCACTACACATTTTTGAGCATGTTCAGATCTTAAGACCGTTCATTGTAAACTACATTCTGCGAGAGATTTCTATTTTTTTCGTGTTCAATAGATGCATTACTTTTAAATTTCACCATTTTAGCTTATATCTACTTAAATAGGACATACAGTGTTATGAAAAAAAAAAAGATTAAAAGCTTTCTTTGCTTGAGTCAGTACAGGTGTTTGAAGTCATGATCAACTAAAAACTTCCATTATAACACAACTCGGTTACTTTTTTGGGACATCCTAGATTTAAAGATTATTCATTCACTAAGGACTTCAGATTTGGAGAGTAGTGTGATATCGCAGAACCAGATCAGACTAGAACTATCCAGTTTCCTCATCTTTATCTCCACTCATCTCCACGTGATGCTAAATTTGCTGCACTTCTGAACTGGGTGGCACAAAGCTGAAACAATGATTTCAAAAGAGGCACACTCAAACAATATAAGAAGAACTAAAAAAACCTCTTGTGGCATTACCCATAGGTTTATGAAACATCAGTTTCAATCCTACAATCATGGATTTCGGTCCTGGAATCGTAGGGGCTCGCAGACCCGTTAGGACCCGACTCGCAGGGCCACAACATAAGAATGGAGACTTAACACTGAAATTAGAAAACTACTAGTTTTATTAAACTCCAACATTAAGATGCTGACAAGAAACAAACAATATGCAGACAAACAAGCAAGCAGTAGCAAGAATGGTGAGCCCCCTTCACAAGCCACACCAGGCAAGCTTTATCTACAGCTGCACAGATGCAGCCAATAAAGCAATTAGCACCACACCCATGCACTGCTGTGGACTAGCCAGCAAGGATGCAGACGGGCGGATTGGCCAACAGTTATCATGGATGTGAAATTTTACTATGGAGACCAAAACTGTTTCTTGAACCAGATCATAAATTAGTTTATTTCTGCTGCAAGGCAAGACATATTAATATTGTAGCCAACCCCTAGTGGTCAGTTGAGGAATTATAATTTTCTGTACTACTGGTTTAGCCTCAGACACAACCTGCAAAAGAGGAGGGAGTCTAGAGTCTGAATCCACCCCTAAAACTGGTTGCTATTAACAGACCCGTAAAGACGTGGTTGAAAAAGAATCTTTTGTACTGTATCCCTGTGATAATTTGTAAAAAACACAGATATTTCATTAGGTTGCTTCAACTTTAGAAAAAAAAAAAGTCATAAAATGTATCCTTTTAAGGCTCCATTTCAAAATAATTTCTCTTTACTGACTGGTCTAGAATGAGTAATTCCAAACTTTCTATAGAGAGATGTCACTATATGCAGACATCATGCAACTGGTGTGACAATGTTGCAGATAACTAAAGGAAGAAAATCTGGTGTTATAAAAATAAGGTGGATGTTCAGGCAGTGTAGGAGAAGTTCTTGCTGTGGTGGAGAACAACTCCCATTTATACAGACTTTGGACTTTGTAGCTTTGAAAACCATGTAGATGTGTAATAAGCTATTTTAAACACTAAAGGTAACAAAAAAAAAGTGAAAGGAGGAAAATATCACATCTTTCAAAAGGTTTAGCAAATTTTAGCATTTACACATACAAAAATGATTCAAAATGTTTCTGGTCCTTTTCTATCCCTCGGCCCATCTTTTTTGGCATGATCAAATGTTACATAGCTCACGATAGAAGTGATCAGCAGTCAATTTTCTGTTGCAAGACTTTGAAGGGCATGAGGAACAATTAGGAGGCAATCATTGCATTTCTCAGACTTTTATTTTCTCTGGCTTTTTTTTTTTAATTCTTTTTGAAACAGTGGTGCAATATTGTGATCTGTCAGTAAAAGTACATCAGCCACAGGTCAATGGTTGATATGTGTTAGGCTTAATGTGATGATACAATGTTGTTTTTTAATCAGAGTATGTGGACACAGACACGTATTTATTAAATATTAAATGAATTATTTTTTTTGTTTTTATCGAGTCATGTGATTACATGACATATTTACTCTAATTTTAGCTCTTGACTTAAATGTATTTGAATGGATGTAATGTTCTTTCCCGACCACAGAGTTGTCTGTGTTTATTGATCTAGGATGAGTTGTCATTGCAGAATCCTTGTTGATACTCAAATTCTTTAGAAACATGCCTAAGAAAGCAAATCCTGCTATCGTGCCTTAAGATCATACTGTTGCAGATAAACAGTGTCTGGTACTGGACTTGACCTTATACATGAATGTTTTCAAGCTAAACATTTTTTTTCAACCTAAACATTTATGGAAAAAATATAGCTGATGTTTTACATGATGGAATTACCGTCCATCTGTTTGTCAGTCATCATTAGGAAGAAGCAACAGATTCAAACATGTAATGCTGAATGAGATCAAGCCCACAGGTTTATGATGGTTCCAAGCAAAAGTGAGTTTTGCTATATGACCTAATGTAGTTAGATTTTTATTGTACAACATCCTGTATTTCTATGGAGGAGGTAAAAATGACCTTGCCACAGTTACAGCACTCTGGAATTTCCCTTGAAGGCCCAATTAAGCACAGTCCAACTTCCACATGCTGTAGTTATGATGAACAGTGTTATGCAACTCAAACAGGGCAATTTGCAAACCCTGCAGGCATAAAAAATCAGCAGTCTGTGTTCAGTATATATATACTTTTAACTCATTGCCTCAGATAGCACTCCCAGAAATATAAATAACAGCACACTGATGTGCAAAAGTGCACATAGATAAGAAAAAAAAATCAAATGGCTGCCGTTGAGATCATTTACTTCATTAAAGGGACTTTGTAGCTGCAATGCAGAGTCATCTGCAGATAAATTAACTGCCTCTGGTTTGAGCTAAAGACCATTAGTTGAAATATATTTTCTACATATTAAACAATGCTTACTTTTGATGACTGTTCTTTTTACAAAGAGGCTAGTATCACTACTCTACAGCTATAAAATTCAAAGCTTATCAAGATTAACTCTTTGTCATTCAACAAAGACACATGCTACTTCACGCTGACTAAAATTTGCATGTTCTCATAACTCACATTGAGTGCCTCAGAGGGGAATAGAACGGAATCCACTTAAGAAATCATTACTAATTCATAAGTTTCTCGAATGAAAATCTATCTCATTACTCTCTTTTCTGTTTCAATGCTGCTCTGAAATAAGGCGAATTGGAAAACATGAGGCAGATTATTGCTATTAACACTACAGTGATGCTTGAAGATGTGTGAATCCTCCATGTATGTATGTATGTATGTATGTATATCTATCCATCTATCCGTCTATCTATCTATCTATATCTATATATAAAATCAAGTATGCTCCAAGTGTACTTGATTATTTATTGAGGAATTTTTATATAATCCGCAGAGGGCCTCAGTATGTGAAGTCTCTCTCCATTACCTGGTGTGACCTCAGCAATGCTTGGCTCAAATCTGGCCAATATTTTTTATTCTTTTTGACCCACATTTGGCTTTGACTGGCCTGATTAACTCAAAGGGAGTTAAGCTGCCTAAACTCATTCACATATCGAGCAGACATGACCCCGTTGGCCCGTCATGTCCCATGCCTGAAATAACTTATGTAATTTGGGCCACATGTGGCTCGCAAAACCAACGCCAAAAGCAAATTTTAGCCCAATTCATGAACTTTGTTACACATTTGGAACGCGTAGCACTTTCCGGTGTTGTAAATTGCCCATAAGTACCAAAAGTAGCCCAGACTAGGCCTAAAATGTATCTGCTATCTTGGATATGTCTGGTAACTGTTGATCAGTCCTGCGTATCAGCTCAGAAGGAGTTTTGACCCTTAAACTTAATGCAGAACTGGCATGGCCAGCCATTCCCAGTTACTTTGAGAAATTTGTCTCTCATGAAATGGGTCTCATACCTTTCCCGTTCATAGTCATTTCCACTGGTACAAAACTTACTGAACCAATAAGAATTTATACAAAGACTCATACAGGAGTGTCCAAGAGCTGCTTTTCAAAATAACAAAGATGGCAGTAGAATTGCTAATAACCCCTTGGATCACCCAGCTTTTACTGCAAAACAGACAGTCATGCACCAGTCAAATGACTGGTGCATGACTACACACCATTTTTGATGTCTTTTATGATAGTATTCTGATTATTGGTCTGCTTATGTCACATGCTTCATCTCTGATTGATTGTATGCCTGGATAAGGCAGGTTCATCTGCACCCGTTGGTGCTACCTATGAGATCAAAGTCAAATCTGGAGGAACCAGATTAATGATTTGTCTTTAAAGGGCCATGTATACTCTCGTGGCAATGTGTCGCCGTCAGCTTGTAGCAGAGATGCTGCAGACACTTTTGATTTATACTAGCGTCGGTCTGCGCTATGTTATTCAATGCCACAACGCAGGGGGAAAATCACGAACTTGCTAAACTTACTAAACATATCTCTTGCGTTTTTCCACTTCCTCACCGTCTCGGCCGTATCCAGACCCACATTCATCGCTATCTCCCTCCATGAATTACTAGAATATGCGCTGTCTTTGTAGTGTGGAGAACGAGAATCGTACATTTGTGGGTACTTCCTCATTTCTTCAATGAAGCGGTCTTTTCTATGCGGATGTAGAATTGACCAATCAGAGGCCTCCTTTCTCTCCTCTCTGCGACACTGTCTGCGTCGACCTACAATTTTGGGTAGGCACACCGGAGTGTCTGCGTAGACTCGGGGGGCATCTCTGCGTCGTCTGCGTAGGTGACGCAGACAACCTGACGTTCGAGTATAAATCAGGCTTAAGAGGATAGCAGGATGGTTGGCTGGGCTAACACAGAACACCTTCATCTCTAAGATGCCGGCTTTTCTCAGATAAAGTGTTTGTTACAGGTTCTTCTGTAAATGTTTTTTTTTTTTTTTTTTTTTTTAAATTTAAATCAAGATTTTGACCTGGCTTCTTCAAAACATGGATGTCATTCTTTCTCAGCCATTCTTTGGTGGAATATCTTTTGTGATTTGTGTTCAAGATTTGTTCTGACTGTTACTTTAATTCTCTTGTTTTATTCAGAATTCATCAATCAAAGTAAACCATTTGGGCCCAAATGGAACCAATTAGGTTAAAACCATGATACTACCACTACCATGTTTATGAAGGGAAATAAATGCTGCAATGTACGCAATGCCAATGTTGCATAAATGCCATTTCACATTCAAAGCATATTGTTATAATATCTCATTCATCCTAAAACATACTTCCAAATCCCATAGATTGAAAACACCTGACTCTAATTTTACTTTAGAGTTAGCAATTAATCCTACAGGATCACAGCCTTTTGCGACTCATAGATATTTTACATTGATTTATTATTTTCAATAAATAATTGAAAAAGTGTGGTATATTTTTTGTGTATTTAGGTTTTTAATTTGATGATGCTTTAGATTATAAAAAACAGAAAACAGAAAGTTGAAAAGGATTTATGACGTTTCGAGCCTCATTGAATGTTTAAACAATAAACATCAATACGTAAAGAAAAATAGAGCGCTGTGAAAAGTGTTTATGGGTGTTTAGGCTTTATAACTATTAGTCTGAAAACGGTGTAGTATTTGTGGTTGAAGAACACACATAACACACATCTAGTAAAAAGTAGATGAAGGACTTGCCTTGTTTTGAACTGAAAACTTTATTGAGATAACAGTAATATTCACAGTTAATAGTTGTAAACATTTAAAATTGTACTATAAACATATAAACATTTAAACAAGACATTGAAAATAGAAATAAAAACATTTTGTTGCAGTGAAAAAAATTATATATATATATAATATATATATATATATATATATATATATATTATATATAATATATATATCATATTGGGTTCAAAATATGGGTTTTTGAACAAAACAAGGTTATCTCACATACAGTAAAATCCCAAAGGTCACAGTAAAAGTTTCCTGTTGGAGCAGCCAGCAGCATCTCAACAGGTCCAACAAAGAATCCCAGGTCAGTCAAAAAAACAATGTTCACCGATACTGCTACACTTAATAGGCACACTATATACGCAAGTCACGAGTGCACAGTATAACTGGGGATCTGAGCAGTTTCTTGTATCATCTCATTACCTTGAACTAGAAATTCAGGAAATAAGGTTAAATTATGACAGAAAACCTTTGGACACTTGATGAAGATGGGTAGGTGTATGTATGGATGAGAGAAAAGTGTCATTCATTTCTCACATTTATTATGTCATGAGGTTATGCTGTCTTTATATACAAAATACAATGGGTCTCAGCTGAAGAATTGACTCTCTGCAGATGTTTATTGTGATTTGACTTTTTCTTACTATTGGTATAACAGCAGTGGATGGAAATGTGTTGCATGTTGATTCACGTTTTCTTTGGAGGATTTTCCAAAGATGTGACAGCAAAGTTGACCGCTTGCAGTTTCATCTCCAAATCAAATTGCTGAGACAATCTGAATTAGATCATCTGAACACCTGACCACCCCTTTAAATCTTTTCATTCAGATCCCAGCAATTATTTTTGTGTAGGTGATAATCTTAATAAGGGAATGGTGGACATGAATGTTCAGAGGGCACTTCTTATTTCTAAGGCCACAGGTTCAGTCAGTCTTACAGTTTTCAGTAGAAGGTTAGTCATCCTCATCCTCAATATCCAGCTGACTTTCCAATCTTCCTGCTGTCTGACACAGCCTCAATGCAGCCATTCTCCTTTTCCACCGCGTTCACCACATTTAAAAAGTATTTCCAGCCTCCAACTTTGTGTCCAAGAGCTTTAAGGCCTTCTATCACTGACTGTAAGCACACAGCACAGACACACACACACATACACACACAAATTAATACCACTTGTCCTTCAAATGTGATCACAGGTAAATTAAATTTGATTTTGCAGGACTGTGCTCTTTTAATCTCTATCTGATTGTGTACCTGTAATCTCTATCAGAATTGTTTTTTTATGAGACCAACACACTCTATTGAATGTGAATGTTACTAATGAATGAGGATGAAAATAAATCACCTTGTCGAAACCAGGTTCAAAATTCACATTGTTCTTAGCATCTACAAAGATTATAGGTGCGGCAATGGCATCTCTTATGTTCATTCCCAGCCACAGGCGATTCATTATGGACTGCAAAAGTATAAGAGAACCGTGTAAGTATAAGGAAGCTCACGAACAAAGAAGCGAACTGAGTTTGATCACTGAGTTACCATTGCGACAGCTGTGGTAATCATGCTTCCTCCTGATCCACCAATCACAAGCAACCCTCCAGACTTTGATTCCAGTATCGCTGGAGTCATTGAGGAAGGGGGGACGTTCACCTACAGAAGAAAGCACTTACACTCCACATCAGACAGAAAAAAATGCTGAACGACAACACTGTGGAACGTGTTTGGTTGGTTTCGTGTAACTTGAAAGGTAACGTTAATGTTGACCACTTTACCTGGCCTGAGTGTGTCTGCTCTCCAACAAAAGTCAGCTAGCTCGTTGTTGAGGATGATCCCGGTTCGAGGTGAGTAAATGGTTCCTCCAAATCTACAGAACAAAGCAGCAGACAGAGTGGTTGGATGTACATTACATTACAGCATCATCTCCTGTCATGACTCAATAGATGTACAAATCTTCTTTCAAGAGCCTTCTTGCTCACAATTGATTTATGGTGCTGGTGGCAGAGATCGCCAGTCCATCCTCATCCAGGACAGCCACGTGCGTCGTCCCGATGTGATCAGAGGAAGGCTTGATGTTGTGATAGTAAGAGTTTTCATGGGTGTGGTTTGAAGTAATCAGATTTCTGATCCCATCAATAAAAGACGGATCGATCAAGTGGTCAGCACTCTGAAAGATATAAGACATCTCTGAAACATGAACGAACATGAGCTGTGACTCAGATCACATTTCCTCTTATCTACTTATTTTTGGGGATTTGATAAGCTTTCTTACTGCTTGGATTTCTTCCTTTAATTTTCCAAGATAACAGCTTTTAAAAAAAAAAATCCTTTCTTTTTATGCTTTTTGATGTGAAAAGTCAACTGATAACTTTTATGTTGACTTCACAAATATGTTATAAAGTCTAAAACTTCCATTTAGACTGCCTTTAATAAAAAATGAATATAGTTATTTACAAATCATTTAGACTTGATATTCAATCAATTCAATTCAGTTCATCTGAGTAGCACCAACTGGCAACAACGGTGCTCTCATGGCATGGTAACAAACATAACAAGTAAACTGTTTGCATCCCAACCTTTCTTTTATTAAAGACGGGATCACTAATGCTCCTCTTTTGGCCATTTGCAAATTTAGCTGCTTCTATGTAATGATGATACATCTGGATCTTCTTGTCACCAACTAGGGAGTTTAACGACAGCGAGAATCCTGCAGAAAAGAAGGATATGATTTAAATTACCTCCAAATCCTCGTACTTTGAAACTGCTTTCGTCATTCCACCAGTAACACAAATGATACCTTTCATGATTTTGAGGATGAAAGCTAACAGCATGCCCCCAGCAGGTGGTGGTGGGATGTGCATCTGAGTGTCTCCCAAAGAAACCTTCAGGGCATTGTCCACCTGCACCTGGAAAGACTTGAGATCCTCCATTTTCAAAGTTCCGCCTAAGATAAACATATGAAATATAAACAATCTGTTTGCTTTGCATCCGTGCTCTGTTTTACATTGAATAACTTTTTCTACCATTGTTTTCTTTGTCGACTAAAATATGCTGTTGTTAAAAAATATAAAGCAAACCTTTTTTCAATTCAAAAGATTTTATGCTTTAGGGTTTATCAGGATTACATTATATCCTTAAATGAAACCACTACTCATCATAAATCAAAATGCCAAGGCAACAGTGAGAAACATTATTCACAAGCTGAAACATTCAACAGAGTTGCCAGTTTTCTTTGGGAGTTGACATCTCAGCGGGTTCACCAGAAGGTCACATGGTGCAATTTGCAGAGTAATTACAGAAACCCAAGACCCACATCTGAGTCTCTAACGTCCACAAAGACAGTCACGCAAGGTTGAAAAGAGTCGGCCAAAACAAATGAATGTCATGCAGTGACTGTTAAAGGTGTTTCTACAAACATGTGACATACTTAATTTTTCTCACACTGCTTTTGGTTTACTTTCTGTTTAGCAGAATACAGAGTTTAATACATGATTTATTGCTGTGCATCTGAGGTTTTATGTACCCATTTCAAAGACCTGCAAAGGTTTATTTTTTTTTTCCATCATATTATGTCCTGATCATACAAAACCTCAGAACTTGACTTTGCACCCTCAATTTGTCTAACCTACTCTTGTACCAACCTGCCTCTTCTATGTCTTGGATTAAGTCACGTCCTATCTTGCCGGTGTAGAAGGCATCTGCCCCCTCTTCTGCAATGGTTTGCATGGTTTCTGCGAGTTTAGGAAACCTCAGGACGTCCCCTTTTCTCAGAACAGTTTTGTTGCCATTGCAGAGAATTTTACTGGATAAACACAAAAAGGAACACAATAAACAAAAGAGGGGAGGTAAAGTCTTGTCAAGACAGACATCAAAACAGAGACTGACCTACTGCTGGGTCACACTTGTTCACAAGGAAGAATGGATAAAAAAAAACCTCAACAATTAGAAAACTGGTGCTTAATTTTTCCTATCCTGACTGTGACTGTTCAGTGAAGAAGTAAAATGAAACACTGAAGATTAAAAGGTTTTTGTGTTATTAAGTAAAGTTTATTCTGTTTTCATGACTTAGAGGACTTTTATATGACAGTTAATACAGAAAAACAGGTTATTCCAAACAGCTTACTTCTATACATTCCCACGCTCTGGCCTGGGTTGATTTTTGAGATCCTTAGGCAGTTTTATCTGCAGTTGTAACCTAAATTACTGACTCATTATCTTGAGATTTACATAACCTAAGGTTAGTACTTGTGGGGGATTTGTCATTGTTTGTTCTTTGCGATTCCACTTTTTTTTCTGGTTGGAAGGTTTTAAACTGGTGGCAGTGAAAAGCTGCTGTATTTGGAAAAAAGTGCCTTCATATCAGGTGTTGTCATCTTAATTCATGTAGCTAAAATCTCACAGCCACAGATTTTTATTTCAGCCTGTAAAGTCTATGTGCATATGGAGTAATATCACTTAAACCATGAGGACACAAAACATGCAAACCTAAAAGAAAAAAAAGGATATATGAATCCTAATCCTCCTTTGATCAACAGTCAGAATGAAACAAATGTAAAATAGTGAGCAAATACTCCATCCATCCATCCATCCATTAACTCCCGCTTGGTCCGGAATCGGGTCGCGGGGGCAGCAGCTTCAGCTGAGAGGCCCAGACCTCCCTCCCCTCGGCCGCTTCCACCAGCTCCTCTGGGAGAATCCCGAGGCGTTCCCAGGCCAGCTGAGAGATATAATCTCTCCAGCGGGTCCTGGGTCTTCCCCGTGGTCTTCTCCCAGTTGGACATGCCCGAAACACCTCCCCAGGGAGGCGCCCGGGGGGCATCCTAACCAGATGCCCGAACCACCTCAACTGGCTCCTCTCGATGTGAAGGAGCAGCGGCTCTACTCTGAGTCTCTCCCGAATGACTGAACTTCTCACCCTATCTCTAAGGGAGAGTCCAGCCACCCTACGGAGAAAGCTCATTTCCGCCGCTTGTATCCGCGATCTCATTCTTTCGGTCACTACCCACAGTTCATGACCATAGGTGAGGGTTGGAACAAAGATCGACCGGTAAACAGAGAGCCTTGCCTTTTGGCTCAGCTCTCTCTTCACTACAACGGACCGGTACAGAGTCCGCACCACAGCAGACGCCGCACCAATCCGTCTGTCGATCTCCCGCTCCTTTCTCCCATCACTCGTGAACAAGACCCCGAGATACTTAAACTCCTCCACTTGAGGCAGAACCTCACTCCCGACCCGGAGGAGGCATTCTACCCTTTTCCGACTGAGGACCATGGTCTCAGATTTGGAGGTGCTGATCCTCATCCCTGCCGCTTCACACTCGGCTGCGAACCGCTCCAGTGAGAGCTGCAGATCCCCACTCGATGGCGCCAACAGGACCACGTCATCTGCAAACAGCAGAGACGAGATCCCGACACCACCGAACCGGAACCCTTCCGCTCCATGGCTGCGCCTAGAAATTCTGTCCATAAACGTTATGAACAGAACCGGTGACAAAGGGCAGCCCTGGCGGAGTCCAACTCCCACCGAAAAACGAATCCGACTTACAACCGGCAATGCGGACCAAGCTCCCACTCCATTTGTACAGGGACCGGACAGCCCGTAACAACGGGCCCAGCACCCCATACTCCTGGAGTACCCCCCACAGGACCCCCCGAGGGACACGGTCAAATGCCTTCTCCAAGTCCACAAAACACATGTGGACTGGTTGGGCAAATTCCCATGTTCCCTCCAGGACCCTAGTGAGGGTATAGAGCTGGTCCAGTGTTCCACGACCAGGACGGAACCCGCATTGTTCCTCCTGAATCCGGGATTCGACAATCGATCGAACTCTCTTCTCCAGCACCCCTGCATAGACCTTACCAGGGAGGCTGAGGAGTGTGATTCCCCTGTAATTGGAACACACCCTCCGGTCCCCCTTCTTAAAAAGGGGAACCACCACCCCGGTCTGCCAATCCAGAGGTACTGCCCCCGATTTCCATGCGATGTTGCAGAGACGTGTCAACCAAGACAATCCTACAACATCCAGAGCCTTTAGGAAATCAGGGCGGATCTCGTCCACCCCCGGAGCCCGGCCACTGTGCAGCTTCTTAACTACTCTTAACTACTACTAACTGAGCAAATACTACTCTCACAAATTCATCCTACTCATATCTTTAAAGTAACAGCACTATATATTAATGGACAGCCAGCTATCAGGCGACAAGCTCATGACACTACATCCTCAGTCACCAGTACCATGAACCCTGCACAACACCTAGACTTCATAACGATGGCCAAAGCGCAAAACCTCCTATCTGAAAAATTCACTTTTTTGAGAAAACTAAAAAAAACTTCTTGTTTTCTTGCAGAATGCTATTTTTTAAGTATACTCAATACATAATACACTGTTTTTGGACTATATTACTATACTATGTGTTAACAATACAGACTAGGTATTTTTATTATTTTTTTCAAAGTGAAATCTGGAAATCAGAAAATTCTGCAGATAGGAGGTTTTGCGCTTTGGCCATCGATAATCTCTGCGCAGAAGAAGATAAACTGTTATGGTGTGGGTTGTGTGGAGTATGATTCTGAGTTTAGTTACTGTCTCGTCTCGTCTCCCCTGTTCTTAGTCTCTTGTTTCTTGTTTTACTTTGAAGGTCTGTCTTGTCTTCGTAGTGCTCTGCTTATCTTCCTTCCGTGTATAAACCTGATTGTTTGCACCTGCCTCTTCGTTTGTCCCTTTGTGTATTTAAGTCTTGTCTTTCCCTTTCTAATCTTCTACCCGGATGTCTCTGTCCTTATCTCTTCCACGTTCCTTCCTCGCTGTCTCATCAGCCTGTTCTTGGATGTTAAGTTAAGTTTGGATTTTTGTTCTTTTGTAAATAAATCGCATCTGCTGGACACTCCCGTGTTTGGGTCCTCCATACAGCTTAAAACATGACATAAAGCCTGGATAAGGCTAATCCAAAACATTTATTGATCCTTATCCAACTGCTGTCAAACTGATGAATTCAGGCCACCAATACAAGCAGCCCTCTGAACAGCTAGAAAACAGGATCTTTTTGTAAGATTTAAAAAAATGCTCTGATTCTTTTCTATGATTTATGTAGATTAGATAGAATTGGATTCATCTATCTATACATTTGTCTGTGCATTTATTATTTTTATTTTGGCACTGGTTTCAAAAGTCCAAATCTATCTGAAGGATGAGTCAGGAACACATCTGACTATTTATTACTACTTGTTTATTCAGTTTTCTGCAGAATAAACGAAGTGCTCTCAACCATAGATCAAAAAGATCTATTTATCAGACTCTCTCCTGGGTTATAAACATCCACAACACCTTTTCTTTTGAAGAGGCTGCCTAACCTCAGTTTAAATCTTGCAATGAATTAAAACAAGTTACTGAGAGAAGGTGAATTCTAATTTTTGTCTCGTTGCTACTCTGGAAATGTTATGTTAGTGTGCATGTTGTGTGCACCTCTGCTATCGCAGAACGCAGTAAGGAAACGGGGATTAAGTATTATGTAATGTGTAAAGTAAAATTCTCAGTCATTATTAACAGACAGGTTACATAAAACTACCATCAAATTTGTTAAATTGAGGATTTATCTGACAGTCCCTTGACTCTAGGATTACTGCTGTAACAAATTCATGATGTAAGCTCCAGAGTTACAAACTGTTCTCGTTCGCTGATGCCTCCAAACACTTGATTTTTTTTTTTTTTTTTACACAGATTCTTAAAGGTAACATATCTAACTTTAAAAGCTCTCTGTCACTAAGGAGTAAGTGAGAGGCTTTACCACAGAGATGAGTTCTCCACATGGTTTTTCACAAAGCTGGAGTTCAGGAGGTTTGCTAGATAGGCTGGCATGGGGATGCCCTCCCTGGCCAGTTTGATGGTTGGCTCAAACAACTTGGCCCAGGGCAGCTTCCCGTACTGTCTGTGAACAACCTCGTATCCCCGCAGCTCTCCAGGAACGCCAATCCACTGACTGCCTATGGTGTTTAGTTGGAAAATATACAGCTGAATCAGATAAAATATGGAAACCAAAATAAAAAAAAGAGAAATCAAAGTAGAAATATCAACCCAGTTAGGTGACCCCCATTTATCACTAAAGAACATATTCTGAATTCTAAAATCACATTACCAGTAGTCTATCTTGGCTCAGCTGTGCTTAGTTTCCTACCTGCAGACGAACCAGGCTGCTGAAATGACAGACCTTAATATCACCCATATTCCACATGTAGCAGTCTCTTATCCCACAGACTTTCAGACTTTTGTACTGCAGCCGGTCTGCTCTCTGTGAGATCTGCCGCAACCTGGGAGTCTACTCCAAGCAGAACCAGCAACAGATGGCGAGGCAGTTAAGGTGCCCATAGGCCAAACTCAGAGACTGCAGAGCAGAACATGGTCTGCCGCAGCTGTCGTGCAAGATGATGGAGTTGAAGTCCATCTGAGGGATAAGAGACTCACTGCAGAGGCAGCTAAATTAGCTTTTGATCGACATTAAGGACCGCCAGGACAGAATCCCATCCATTTTATGTTAGCAGCAGCTGAATATTTCAAAATGAAAATGATAATGCATGTTGAGATACATTAAATCAGTGTGTTTAAACATTATGAATTCTATGTGAAAAAAATATCATTTCTGCTAGATTGCAAGATCAATTCAATAAAGAAAGTGAACATTTGGTAAAATGGCTTTCTTTTCATTAAATGACACTGGGAGAGCTCGGCTTACCTGTGGAAAGTTTGAATGTAGTGGGACAGTCGCTTAACAGGTTAGTCTTGAATGACTGTGGGACAGTCTCTCTGAAGTTGTAGACTGTAACGTTACCTGGTTAGAGATGAACAATCAGAATGATCAATGACTGTTTGAGAGAAAAGACAGACATCTAAGATAAACAAATGGCAGCATGAGTCCCACCTGTCTTATTTCTAACAGGTAAATATAGAACCCCCTCCGATCCCCATGCTCTGAGGATTGATCACAGATGTGCACAGAAGAGCTGCAATGGCGCCATCTACTGCGGAGCCCCCCTGCAGCAGCATGTTCCTGGAAAACATGTTCAATTGGATTTATGGGAAAGTGGTGAGCCCATAATCAGTCATCCCCCCCCCCCCCCCCCCACACACACACACACGCACACACACACACAAACATTGGATGAAAGCTGTTAAGGACCATGGGATCATTATTACCATGTAGTGATTCTTGCCAAAAGGCAAGTTTGAACTGTGTGCTGAGATTTAAGGTGAGCTTCAGGCAACATACTACAGAGTCAATAACTATCCTGGGGTTGGACTATTTTATCATTGTGTTCATTAATTAAATTTAGAACCATTTGGTTGTCTTTTATAATAAGCTACAGCCCTTTGATTTAATTGAATTAAAAAAAAAACTAGAGTTTTGCTCAACAACAAGCAACATTCAGCCTGAGTTGTCTCCGGAAGCCCTGAATGGATCTTTTCACCGAGGCTGGCATGGGGTCAGAATTGTTCACTGAGCGACATGCGAAGGCCTCTTAGGGAATGCTTTGAGGGGAGCCAGCTGAAACCTTGTGGGGTTTTCAAAAGGAAGAAAATCAAGACATAGAATAACAGTCAATTTCAATTACGGTGATCCAAACTGGGTAGAGGAACACTGTTAGACATTTTGTTGTATTTTTACAGTAGTTTACTGGCAACACTATTGCCAGTAAGTTACTGTCATTACCACCTTACAATATTAATCCTGTAATAATGTTTTACAGTATATCATCTTTACTGTAATAATGTTTTACAGTAAATCATCTTTACTGGCTAAAACCAAATAAATAAGAGAATTAAAAGATATAAATGCAAAGACATGATAAAAATAACTAAAATTATACAATCAATAAGCTAAAATTTACTATACTAAAAGACTAAAACTAAAAGTTAGACATATAAATTTACCATCACAAAGGCCTACAGTAGCATTACTGTAAATGTCAACAGTAATTTACCACAATTTCAAAAAATACAGCAAGTTACTGTAAGTAAAGGCATTTTACCCATAATACCATGCAAATTACAGTAACTTGTTGTAATCATATTTTGTGGTAGGTTTACTGGGCATTTTGTGGTATTTTACTGTAAAAATTACAGCAAAGGCAAACAGTGAATGGCATTAGGGCAAAAGTTTTGAAAACTGGAGAATATTCAGAAAGCATTATGGTTGAAGAGGAGAAATGATGATTAAGAAGAGGAGGAATGAGTAAGAAGACACCCACAGCTGGCTGAGACAGTGCTGTGAAATGTTCATGAGAAGCTCATTAGTCCGGCTCTGTTCTGACATTCCTTAAGTTTTGTAATCTTTTTATTTATATAGATGTTCTTCTTTATCATTACTATCCACATGGCATCTGGTGTTTCTTTCTACACTGACTTAATTGTGACTCATGAGTTGAGACAAAAAGGAAAAACAGCCCACTCATGCCGGCTCATTTGATCACTGAAATCAATGCGTCCCGCTGTCTGTTGTCCCAGTGCTTCTCGCTGTCAATAAAACCTGATCTTTAACCATTGTTTCTGCTGTGAACCAGGAAACGAACCCTCCAAAAAGATTGTCAGGAAGAAAACTTTCGCCCCTGGAACACAAATGACGGAAGAACGCGCAGGTTTCAGAGGAAAACTTCACTTCTCTATATTTGGAGCAAAGATGATGAAGGATTAATTGACTTATTTTTGTTAGACAACTGAAGTCTTGTCACGCTACAACAAAGAGAAAAAAAAAAATCAAACAAACAAAACGGTATCAGTGACCGATTTTCTCAGATTTTTCTCCTACAGTCACAAGTGTAGCTTTAATTCAACCAGTGGTGAGGAGAATCAGTGTTCTGAAGGCATAATCTCCATTCTTCAGACAGAGCCTACAAATCTCTTAAACTGCTTATCCAATTGCTCAGTTCAGCTTTATAGTCTGCCTCAACCATTAGACATACAGGTACATGATACATAATAACGTTCAGGTGTGTTGAAGTCACAAATGTGAATAAAGAAACACTTCAGGACTAGATTTTAATGAATGCAAGAATTATCTCAAAGAATGCTCGATTTAAAAAAAAATGCGCAGGGTTTAAATGTAGGCTAAGTGTGTCCTTTTTTGTTGTCATGAGCTCTGGTGAAATTCAGCTGTCATTTCTCTGCATCAAGCGCATTTCCCCTCAGAAGCGATAGAACTTAAGAGAAAGTTGACTTACTTGCCAATCTCGGAGCATATTTGCGAGTCTGCAGCAACAGCCGCATGTCTGAAACCGGTGCTGGAACATCCTGCACCCACATACGAGGTAATGCACAGGCAGATGAGAGCAACAGTGCACAGCACAAAAAGCAAAATACAGCAGCACACCAGCCAGGGCTTACACTTTTCCATTGTGCTTCTTGGGAAAGAAACTTTACGCAGGTAGAAACTTCTTGTGCCAAACGGTGCTGTGCGCACAGACGCTCAATGAGATCCGTCTTATCCAACCCGTGAGTTTACGCCTCCTCCTCCTCCATCCTCCTCAAAAGAAAGCAAGTGGTTAATGGTGGGAAACAACCCCAACAAGTAATCCTGTCTTCTGTCGGGAAACAGCCTTGATGTCATGGTTATTCCCGAGAGGTTTAACAGATTTCTCTGTCATTCCAGAATCGTGTCTCATTTCCAGGCTGGTAAAGATAACATTTGATTGAATATTCATGTTCACACATTTTGTATTTCTTGCGCAACAATGATGAGGCTCTTTTCCAAGTTTAACCGCATCCCCAAGATCCTTTTTTGTAGCCTATGAGATATGAACTCTCTGTCAGTGACCCAGAGATCTTTCAGATGCAGAAATCCTCCAAACGAGGACCTCATTAGGCTGCAGAACGCAGTATTTTAACGTCATCTGGACATCTTGAAATGTTCATCTTTGAAACAGCCAATTCATATAAATCCATACAGGCCCGAAGTGACAGCGGTGCTATTTCCAAATACTTTGTGCCCAGATTGGGCTCAAAACAAGCAAAAGTTGGACACACAAGAAATTATACTGAATTGAATTGTATGATTTTCTTTTTCTTTGAAAAAGTTAAAAACAGTTACAGATACCCCAGTAATATACTTATCTTGTGACGTACTGTAATTTATAGTGAGCAATAATACTGTTTTATTAGTATTATTATTCCACAGTAGAAAAAGAGAATAAAAGCAGCTTTTTTTTGGGAGCTTGAGTTGAGAGCAGCATTGGTTTCATGGCTTTTAGGATTACCATGACCCAAATGTTTGAGAATGTATGTGCAGTAATAAGTATTATGTAATTTTAGATTCTTTTTTTATAAAAGAAAATCATATTTTACTTATCAAGAGTGGATGCAGGTATGCCGAGTCTTCTTCTTTTGGCGTTTCCCTTCATATTCCATTCATATTGTAAATAAACTGGGTTTATGAAATTTGCAACCCCCAAAAAAAAAAAAAAAAAAACAAACATAATTTTACACAGTTTCTCAACTTTTTTGGATTTGGGATGTATTTGTGATTTGATCTTACAATTTCACCAGATGATTTTGACTCTCCTTGCCCCTTGACTGTGGACATTTAGTGAATCATATTGTGGAATCTGAACTTGAGCCATCACTGGATATTCTCCCATTTTAAAAAAAAATATATCTTATTTAGTAATGTTTTCTTCTTTTGGCTTTGACCCACGTTTTGCACATTTTATGCTGAGAAAGACACTTCTGAAACCATCTCTGTGTAGTTGCAGTTTTTGATGAACCTCTGTCCATCTTCACTTCTGAGAGTCACTCTTTTAAACCTGGTCTTGTCACTGCCCTGATGCCCATTCACATAACAGCTGCAACCTGTTCCTCCAGGTGTTTCAGGTTGCCGTTTGGAGCCTTGTTGTTGACCATTTGTTTTCCATTTCCACAACAGATTTTGAATTGGAGTGTGGTCTGGACTCTTTGCAGTCCATGACATTGACATAAAGGGGTTGGGCAATAAAACGGAAACACCTGGTTTTAGACCACAATCATTTATTAATATGGTGTAGGGCCTCCTTCTGCAGTCAATACAGTGTCAATTTGTCTTGGGAATGACATATACAAGTACTGCACAGTGGTCAGAGGGATTTGAAGCCATTCTTCTTGCAGGACAGTGACCAGGTCACTACGTGATGCTGGTGGAGGAAAACGTTTCCTGACGCGCTCCTCCAAAACACCCCAAAGTGGCTCAATAATATTTAGAGAGATGTTCAACTTTACTTTCATGTTCATCAAACCAATCTTTCACCAGTCTTGTTCTGTGTGTTGGTGCATTGTCATCCTGATACACAGCACCGCCTTCAGGATACAATGTTTGAACCACTGGATGGACATGGTCCTCCAGAATGGTTTGGTAGTCTTGTGCCCATCCAGCAAAAGTATGGGGCCAAGGGAATGCCATGATATGGCAGCCCAAACCATCACTGATCCACCCTCATGCTGGACTCTGGGCATGCATCAGTCTGGGTGGTCCGCTTCTATGGGGCTTCTCCACACCATAACTCTCCTGGATGTGGGAGAAAAACAATAAAGGTGGACTCATCAGAGAACAATACATGTTTCACCTTGTCCACAGCCCAAGATTTTCACTCCTTGCACCATTAAAACTGACGTTTGGCACTGGCACGAGTGACCAAAGGTTTGGCTATAGCAGCCTGGCTGTGTATACTGACCCTGTGGAGCTCCTGACGGACAGTTCTGGTGGAAACAGGAGAGTTGAGGTGCACATTTATTCTGTAGTTTTATGTTTTTTGGATATAATCCTGGTTAGCACCCGAACATCCCTTTCAGACAGCTTCCTCTTGGGTCCACAGTTAATCCTGTTGGATGTGGTTGGTCCTTCTTGGTGGTATGCTGACATTACCCTGGATACCGTGGCTCTTGATACATCACAAAGACTTACTGTCTTCATCACAGATGCGCCAGCAAGACGTGCACCAACAATTTGTCCTCTTTTGAACTCTGATATGTCACCCATGATGTTGTGTCCATTGCAATATTTTAAGCAAAACTGTGTTTACTGTGTTAACTGTGTGTTACTCTGATAACTGAACCTTCACACTCTGCTCTTACTGGTGCTGTGTGGAATCAGTGAAGACTGGCTGGTCCAATCTAGCCATGAAACCTCCCACACTAAAATGAAAGGTGTTTCAGTTTTATTGTCCAACCCCTGTATATCTTTCTTGAAGGAGAGTTTTCACACCTTTTGCCCTATAATACGATGGATTATCATCCTGAAAAATAATATCATGGCCAAAAACAGACAAAAACAACTGATGGAATATCTTTTTTCATGTTTGTAAAAGCCAGAGGGTTGGAATTAAAAGATAGCTAGTTTTGAAGCATGTCTATGATGACACAATTCCAAAATTAACCTGGAAACAATGATATTTAGACATATTTTATAGTTCTTTCATACCTTTTGGTTTTGGCAGGTTTAAGACAGTCCAAGACCCAAATCTTCTATGTTTTTCTTTCCTATTAGCCCCATGTCCTTGTTAAGAAACCAAATAAAGAGCAGCAGTGGACTCATACAAGTGACATTAAACCAATGCTGATTAGGATGTTTGAACTTAAAACATCATGCATCAAAGTTATTTTTCATCATGAGTCTTAACATGACTTTGTATCCTAAAGTCATATTTCATGAAACTGTGTCTTTTTGCCAGGTTAAATTCATAGATTTACAGCTCACAGCCTATAACACAGATTTTATTTGAGATGAAGGGTCAAAAGCAGCAAAGCTGATGTGAGAATGATGGGTAAAACGTAGTTTACTTATCATGATCGTAGCTGGACTCATTTCAACTTCAGCTGGAGTTTGATGCAAGTTTCACAAGACAGAGTATACCACATAGCTCCAGCCAAACACTCTGAGCTTCAGCCATGCGGGTGAAATAGTAGCCAACAAGACTGGGCATGTGCATTTCATATATTTCAACAAGTTTGGAATCTTGAAATGAGGAAAGCAAATGTAAAAAAAACCCAAACAAAACACGTGCTAGCTGTGAATGGTACTGGCGCTGAAAGTCTCTTCCCATGAAGTATGTTTTCAGAAAAAAAAGACAAGAATCATAGGGGTCTGTGGGGCCCTCTCCCAGCTGTGAAGACATGACAGGTGGTTCATACCTTGGACAGTTGTACAATACAGAAACAGAGGTAGGTGTGTAGGCAGGTAAAAAAAAGACAGACTGTGTCACTGTGTTAAGTCATGCAGGATCAGCGCTCCACCCAAGAAAGACATCGCATGGATGGTATTTTATGTCTCAGTAAAATTCCACATGAGACCTCTGCATGGCATGATGTACCCCCCCTAAATTCACAAATCCTGGCTTTTGTATGGTGATCCAATTCACCAAGCACCCAGGATGTCTTTCACTGGTAAACCTGCACTAACCAGCCTGACGCTCATCTTTGAGAGTCTTACCTTAGTCCTAAGGCCTATATTCACGTGAAAAAGAAACAGAAATAATACATTAAAATAAAGGTGGATTCTATCATGAGTCCTGTATCATGTCAACAGTAGAATATCCTGAAACTAGGTATACTTGGGGTTGCTTCTCATCTAAAGAAGTAGGTTGCATAATTCTATCCAAAAATGCAATTAAGAAAAAAGAATATTCTCAACAATACAGTAACATCCTTCATTTGTCCAGGAGCAGTTTGGGAATGACCTGTGCATTTTCAAGCGTAACAGAACCCCATGTTGTAGTGATAACGAAGTGAATCAGAGATCATGGTATGGAAATTTTGGATTCAGTCAGGATGTCTGGACACTTGAAAAGTACGATCTGAGAATACAGAAATGTATTGTCAATGTATTGCCAAGAGTCCTGCAAAGGCAGCCAAACCAACTAATGATGGAAAAATGAACTGTGGAGGAAGGAAGGAAAATGTGAGGGCAGGTGCAGCTTTGATTTGCCTCTCCATCTGCCTGGACCTTCAGGGAAACACACACACTCAGACACGCCTGGGGCAAGATCCAAACTCACAAGGTCACAGGTACATTTCATGTCCTCAGCATGTGCTTCTGGTCTGCTATCTCCAGACCAGAAGCACAAGCACACCTCCAAACAGCAGTTTGCAAAGCTGGTATCAGTCCTTTCTGTCCAGAGTGAAAACCTTCATCTGGTTAAAAAAAAAACACAAGAGTGATGAGATGTAGCCTCGACATTCTTGCTTTTGCTTTACACTAAACGTAAGCATAATCTAAAATGAAATATTATCAATGTAATGCATGTTTTACAGACTGCAAAGCTATTTTTCCTGTTACTTTATCAGATGTCAGACTCAACAGGAGCCGAGCTGATGTGAAGAGCCACACATATCACATATCATGAACAATGTTGTAGGAGAAAACACTGTTCAGATTTAAATGAGGGATGTACTTTGGCCAGCTGGTATTTCAACACAAGAGGGCGATACTGTGCAGTTTCAACTGCAAAGCTGCCAGATGACAGAAATCATAAAAGGTTACCTATCTTTTGTTTTCTTCTTTTGAAGTATTCTTTATTGTTTATGTTTAGCATTTGTATCCTTATGATGCATAATACAGTAGTTGTTAAAAAATAGACGGGATGTCTAACTGTGTAAGTATTCTAATGTTTACTGTGAGACTCTGCACAGTACAGAGCATGTGAAGTTGTGCACAACAGGAATGCAAAAAGCAATTAGAAACCTTTATCCTTTTCATAAAAGGATGTGATTGCCTACAAGGAAAATCATCTTATCTCCAGATATTAAAGTTCAGTAATTAATCTCAATAAATACAAGCCGTATGTCATCATTTCAGTTTATGTAAGCACACAAGAGTGTAGGAGAATATTCTGCGAGGATACCATACTGTAGGTCGCTGTGTTGCTATAAATAGTGTATAATTTTATTCTGCCCTCCCTGCATCATACCAGCCCCCCTCCTCACTAATGCCAGCCCCTATTCACTCAAATCCACCGTCCTTTGTGAGCGCTGTACCTTTACAGCTCCAAGTCCAGGGCATCTTTCTTTCGTTTCTTTTTGTTTTTCTTTGTAAATCCTCCAGCAGCCTCTTACCTATTCATGCTTCAGGAGAGTTTTTCCGTCACTTCACTTGTCTTTTTGTGTTTTGGGTTATGTAATTGCTTGCAAACCACTCGGAGGCTCACAGATGAGCACTAAAATTAATTCTTATTCCCTTGTCTAATGCTTGTGTAGTTCCAGAACTATTTTCATCAGGCTCAATCGCCCATGAACAGAAAAGAAAAAGACAGACCGACACGTAACGGGGGAAGGACAGGAATGATGGAATATTGCAGGCACTGATAACGATAATGCACCATCGATTAATATTGTCTCATTAGTGAGAGGAGTACATATGTGAAAGTCTAATTTTTATTTATTTATTTATTCAAAAACATTTGCAGCCAATCCTTTTACAACTTACAGGAATGTATGAATTCTAATTATTATACAACCTGCAGACAGCACTTTTGTCTGATGAATAAATGTTTCCTTTATGGTCATAAATATATGAACTGGACCTCATTTGTGCTTTTTTTTTTTGACAGTGAAGCCATGATCAACAAATATCAAATGTATGCAGAGGTGCAAACTTATCCAAAAACAAGCGTACATTCACTGAAAATAGTTCCTACGAGGTTGCAGCTTTCTTCTTTCCACCACATTCAGAGTGAAACACAGTTGCTGTGTCAGGTGAGAGAAAACCTGAGTGAACTGCAGCAGCTCTCCATTTACAGTTATGAAGTCATTATTGGAGTGGGTGGATATTAAGCAGTTTAAGCTCTGAAGGAATTAATGACTCCCTCATACTGCTGTGACTGATTGGAAATAAGCACACGGTCACATCCATCCACAGGCCTTTGTCAGCACAGATCCAAGTAATGAAAGGAAAGAAAGAAAAGAAATGAAAAGAAAAATGATGAATTGTTTGTAACAGTCTGCTGGTCCAGCAGTTACAACATTAGATGAACTGATGATGTTCTGTCATGTAAGACACCACTACTGCCAACAAAACATCTGATTTTAAAGATCCACAGACAGTTTATGGAAATGTGTATTTGCTTAATGAGCATTACATTACATTACTTACATGTTACATTACAACATTATTAAGAGCTCTTCATGCCATTGTTTTGACAAAGCAAAAACATCTGGACCATCTCTAAGTTATCCAGAGACTAATGCATGTGTTCAACATGCCCAATCCTGCGCTTGAAGTGTGAACAGTGATTCACATTGTTGAGTGTAAGCGATCAACATGTCAGATCCTGAGAGTCTCTACTTCTCAGTAAGGGAGCACACGAATGTGCAGAGTCAGCAGGGCTGGAGCTGTTACATGAGCCAAATAATTAATATGTTTACAAGCCGGGGCTCTGATTTCTAGAGCCTGCTCCATCTTCCTATTTCAGCGTGAGGGTTTTTAATTTCCAGCCCCTGAGTGACAGTGCACTGGCCCCTTTACGGTTTGGGTTGTAAAAACAAAAAGAAAGACCTATTATGGCTCTTGTGTGAACAAAAGCAACCCATAAAGTTGTTAGGCTTGCAGTTTGTCATCATGAAATGTCATTAACCTGTGTCACTGTCCTTTTTACCCACTACAGTCAAACAGCATCCCTTCCTGTATTTACAACTCCCGAGCCAGCTTCATGTCATTTTGGGATGGGAAACTATGTGTTTTCATAAAGAGCTGAACAGGAAGCAAATTTCGGCCTGTGTCATAAAACTGCTCACATCAAGGAGAGACGTTTCTGAAACCGGTGCCCAGAGCAAGCTTCCTCATTTCATGGAAATTAAACAAAAAACTCTCCGAAAGTCACATGAACAGGAACCTAGAGACAAAAACGACACAATCACAATGACACGAGACAGATGTTTTCAGCTTTTATATTCCCAACTGCCAAACTTTTGCAGAGAGGTATTGGCTTTTGTTATCATTTTCCTATTTTATAGGATGCTGCAGGAGTTGCAGCACGTCAGCGATCCATCCATACTTGTCCAACTCAATTTATCAACTGGTTACAAGGACTATAATGCCCATCTCTCTATATGCACAACTTGACAGCTCCTGGATAAATGCAATTTCTTTATATGCAAGTGCAACAGTGTAATAGCAGTAATGTTTAGCATTATAGATATTTTAGTGAATAAGGGAAGTTTAATTACTTTGAATATACGAAGAATAAATCTGTCATAAACTTGTGCGAGCTACACTACAAGAACTTGGTGGAAAATGTCATCTTCAAGCTTCAGCAGAGCTGCGTAGAGCTGCAGTCTTCTCTACGGGGAGCGGGTCGAGACACATCCTGCTCCACAATAATTCAGTCTGACTGAACTTTGACCCAAGAAATGATGAGGCTCTTAAATGTGCTTCTGGTTTTGAGATAGGGTGGGACTGAAGTCTCTCTGTGAATACTGTTTGTTTAGACTCTTGTTTCATCACTGCCGAGCCAAGAAAAAGAGATAGTAATGGCTCTTTCAGAGGTTATTGACTCTAAAACGACATGAAATACCGGAGACTGTAATTTAAAGCTTTGTGGACAGAAGCTGTTTATTCATTTTCGCTGCCTCCTGCGTGTGACGTTTATGACCCAAACCTTAGAATATCAGAGGAGGATATTTAAAAACGGATTCATCAAATGTGTTTAATGCTTTAGTCCTTCATCTTAGTTGACCATCCTTTATGGAAGAAAGGATGTCATTCAGTTCCATGATTCCTTGCAGCAGCAGTGTTCAAAGGGCCACACCTGCTACAAGCCAATATGTGTTAAAAACCTGATCTGATGGCGAAACATGAAATAGATCAGAAACTTTGGTTTGAGCAAAGAAATAAAAATTGTATATTATTTTCAAAACTAGAGTGCATGATATTGAAAGTAAACTATTTCAGTGGGACTTGTGAATTTTGCTGCAGGGGTTGGAAGTCCAGGAAATGATTTTAGCCCATTGCATAAGTGCCATGTCTGATTTAATGCTGCTGACTGTAACTGACTGTTTTTTTTGTTTTATTTTCAAACCTTAACCAAGAAGTTTGTAAAATAATGATGCAACTGTGGTCTGAAGTGCAGGGAAAGGGAGATCCAAAAAGTTTTTGTGCTGATTTTTCTGTTTTGCTGTTTGATGCTGCTCAAACAACTCATTCAGACAGTCAAAAAAAAAACAAACATAAATTCACATCAGCTTTATGAGGCATGTTTGGACCTTTTCGTAGCTTTTGTTAGAAATCTTCTGTCAGGTTTTTTTCAGCTCCTTTCTTTCTTTTTTTTTCTCAACATGAGGGGAACCGTCTCTGATCGAAGTGTATGTGTGATTGGTCAAAACAGCAAAAATGGATACTGGTGTGCCAATAATGACGCAAGAGGGGAACCTGCCAAAAGAAAGAAACAGAAAAGCTTTAATACAACATGGATTATTGATGTTGATTATATAAATGCAAAAAGGACACTCCTTGTTAAAAAGTCATCTAAAATTTCCTTTTAGTTTTTTTTTTTTTTTTTTTGACTGACATGAGGGTTTTCAAGGTCGTGTATAGCACGTTGAACTTTCAACAATATATTCAACCAATAAGCAAACAATGTGGTAGTCTCTGACTGCTTGGCAGCTGGTAGCCTGTGTGAGGAGCAGGACCTTTGGTTTAATAAAGTGCTCTAAAAATAAAGAGCTCTGTGTTTATGAATGTTTCACTCATGGTGAACTAATCCCTCACACAAGCCATTCACTGTTTTTACTGGCTTGACTGCACAGATTAGTTAGTTGCTCGTCAATATATCTCTTCATGCAACTTTAGGCTCCTTCCATCATTGACTAGAGGCAGTGAGGCATCTGAAGGCGTGCTCACACTGTGATACTCTGAAAATGGGACTGAAGAGGTTGGCCAACAACAAACAAGAGTTTTATCAGACCTATAAAGGCCTAAAGACTGACTGAACATGCCAGAGCTGATGGAGTGAAGGAGTTAGTTATGGTTTGAGTGGGTAAATAAAAAGCTACATTCACTCAGGGCTACTGGAGAACAAATGACCTCTACCATGATCCTTCCTTATTAGTGATATCTAGTGCATCATTTAACACTATTCATGTACATTAAGTGTAAATGACATAAACAAATTGAATTCAAAGAGAGTGGAATAAAACAAACTGTCTCAAGAAGGAATATTTTGTCCTGAAATATTGTCCTAGAAAAAAAAGTATGAGAGCTCCTTTTTTTTCCTTCTTTTTTTTTCTCGACTATTTGACAATACGGCTTTAACCACTGACTGAATCATGTTCCAATAATGAGGCCAAAGGTTATCAGTTATAAAGGACGTCCTCACCTGTTGAGACTGTTGGCTTTTACTCTCTTTTATTATTGATTTTTTTTTTTTTTTTCAAATTTGGTGAAATCTTCATAATCTCACCATTAACCTGAGGGGTGAGGAGGCAATACCTGTAGCATACACACGATATGTTGGCTGCAGCATAAAACTTTTTTTGCCTTGCACTTGGTAAGAAGTTGCATTGAAGTGAGATCATTTGTATCCAGCTTGTCTTTAAAGGTAGGGTAAGTGATTCTCCACAATTTCTAACCCAGAACAAACTCCTCGCCATCTGCAAGTTGTCCATCTTGTGAGTACATAAAAGCAGTCTTCATACACAGCTTTGGCTGCATAAGCTGGAAACAGAGTTGGGGCAGCCGGCCCCCCAAACCACCATAGACATTGCTCCATCCAACCACAGAAAGGGGGAGGGTTTTAGCTCTTGCTCATGAAGAAGGAATGGAGGAAGAGGCCTAAGAGAGTTCATGATGGGGAGCACTGGATGGAGTGACGAACTATTCATGTATTGTTGATCTGTTCTTTTAAATATCAACAGATGTGGTATCATCCAGACCCTATCTTTCTATCTTTAATTTGAAGCTAGTGCAGAAGATCACACCAAAACAAGAAACATGCAATTTAAATCATCCTCCAGGCCTTCTTTAGTAAAGGTAAGTTGAAAATGTTTCTCTTTTATGTTGAGATAGAAAACATCACAGTGCAACTTTACAGAAGAGAAATACAGAGACTGAGACTGTTTGTTGGTAGGAAGTTTCCAGTGCTCCAACTGATACGCAGTTTGGGCAGAGAGACCTGCTGAAGAATGACGGGACAAGATTAAATAAATACTTAATAAGCAAGTGACTGACGTGTCATGGTCCACTGGAGCATTCATCCAATTTATCAAGCCACTCTTTCAGCGACAACAAGAGTTTCACCTGAGCGTAACCTGTGTTTTGGCAAAGTTTCAGTGACTAAGTTGATAACAGACACCGCGACTCCACTGCTGCTTGGTGTTCCTCCTTTTATACATATACAAGATTTACGTGGGCGAAATGTTTCTGGATTTAGAAGAAGAAAGGGATTCTTTATCTTCTCAACTCTTATCTGCTTTGTGGTAAATGATTTACTATTTCGATTAATGTGTCAGTAATATTAACAAATACAAAGGTGCCGGGGTAAAGAAAAAAAAATCCCAGGGTAACAAATTAAAAGTTACAGAACCACTTTGATTGCACTAAATAAGTTTTATAAATTCCTTCATAATACGAAGTTAGAGTTCAGACATTTCAAGATGTGTCCTCAGCTGCATCTTGGGTTGTATGTATAGATGTAACAATGCTGGAGATGTGTCTCCAGCGCTACAGTCTGAATTATCTCCAGTCAATAAAATCAAGGAAGAAGAAGTCAACTCAGTTAAGAAAGGACAGCAGTTGTTTGGTGTGTTTTTTTTTTTCAAACAGCCTTTTCTTCTTGGGAAGAAGAAGCTGAGTTTTGTTTGAGAAAAGACTTCGAAACAGCACATCTTGCTTTATTTACAGTGAAGAGGGACTGAAGAGTGGGAAAGTCATGCAGTAGAGGGTTACAGGGTAGGAGTTGAGACTGTTGCAGGAGGAATACAGCTTCTGCACATGGGCCAACTGCTTAAACCACTGGGCTACGCAGCATCTCGTTTTTATTTCTGCATCGCACGAAAGAGATGATCCTTTGTTCACCATTCAACTGACAGGAATGCTTCTACCTGTGTTTTAAGTGTTAAGGGTAGCTCTAGCTCTACGTTAAATGTACAACTTAAAGGTCCCACTAGTCTGGAACCCCAACAGAAGGGGCCCAAACTCTAGTACAGTACAGTTTCCTCATTTTGGCAGAGTTTGCAACTTTTGATGATGGAAACATAAATAGTTGCGTTACAATACTGTACCAAATTGCATTTTACTGCTCAGTGGAAATTTTCTATCGATGGCAATGATGAATTAACATGAAACTGAAACTAAGGACATTAAAATGTATTCCTGACTTTAGAAACAGCATTTAACAGCAACATTAAAAATGTTTGCGTCCAAGTCTCCAGATTGGTCATGTCTGTAAGTCAGTTTCAGATGAGCTATGCATGAATTTTCTAAAATATTCACGATAATTCTGCTGTGTCTGAATGCAGGGCCACAGATGTGTTAGAAGGCTTTGATTGATTCTGGCCCTCTGACTATTGAGTCAGATGTTGGGGTGCAGGTTTCTAGGGCAAAATCAAAAATATCCCATGATTTTAACCCCCCAAGATTTCTCTCTCTTCCTTTCAAGATGTGTTTGTTTTTGTTTATATCTAATCACCACATCCTCCTTATGTGTGTGTGTGTGTTTCACAGCCTCCCTGTTGAAATTAAATGGGCCATATTGCACCCTGAGGCTCGACTGTCCCCTGCTGCAGCCCAATGTCTACAGAAGGGGAGCGCCAAAATGTCAGAGATGAGCACATGAGGAGGAACAAGAAAAGAATACTGGAGTGTTACGTATGAAAGAACCAAACATAAAGAACCACCTATCCAGAGTTAAAATCAATAGATCAGAATGTCATTAATATATATATGAATAAATAAAGAAAAGCAGATGCTCTTACTGCTGATGAAGAATTACAGAAAGCCCAATACTCCCTGTACAAAGTGAGAACGGTGAGTTAAAGCAGGGCTGCTGTTGAAGTAGGGATGAGTGCAATGTAGCGACGATAGTTTGTTTCTCCCTGGAGCACAGGAGACACAGATGTCAGAGAACAAAAATTCCCCTGAGAGAGGAGAGTGAAATCTGCTTATTTCTCAACTTTGTTGTGTGAAACACAATTCATAAAAGCCTGAGAGTGTAATTGGCTGCATGTATTAACATTATCGCATCTCTCTGCTCCCCCTCTCTGAACATCTGCTATGAGAATTATGACCCTAGGTGTGCAAATGGAAAGAGACAGAAAGACTGACACAATTTTGGTTTGAGCTGATTTCCATTTAAACCTTGCGGGTTAAATTTTACTTTGTGTTCTTGATAATATGTTGTTTGTGATAAGCTGACTGCAGTAGTTAAGACCATGACCTAAGTGTATGTGCACATACACTGATGGATGGATGGATGGATGGGTTGTTCATTTGATAAAAGATGTATTATGAATAACAGCTTAAAACCCCTTCAAGAGAGTTGTTGTCCCGTGTCAAATTCTGCTCACCAAATGCATTTTGTTAATTGATACACCAAGTATGAGCACCTCGATAAAAGCAGACGTTTTTTCCAAACAAAAGTAAGACCATCCAATGCTAAGAGGAATTGCAAAAAAAAAAAAACTCCAAAGCTACATTTCAGACTTTACATACCTATGTTAAATGCCTCCGTGGTGCAATTAGAAAGGAACTGAATGAATATGGCTTGCCAAACTTAACTGTCATTGGCAGGAAAAAGCCTGATTCAGACTTGCAAATAAGTATCCAAGCAAACCATAAGATTTCTGGAACAATTTTCTTTTGACAAATTACACTGAAGTGGACTTTTTTCTCCCACCTGGTGGTGGAAAGGTGATGATTTGGACTTGTTTTCAGCAAAAGAACATGGGCACCTTAATGTCCATGGGTCAACCACCTTCATCATCAGTGAACAGCAAGACAACTTAAGCTTAACACATGCAGTCTCACAAAACTGAGACATTCAACAGGAAAAAAGAAGAAAATACATGAAGAGGCCCCTGTCCACTGGAATGACTGTTACTGGGGCCACTTGTGTGTTTTTGTGGGTTTGTGGGTGATCAATGCCATAGGCTAAAAATGTTAATTACAAAAGAATTCACTTGCACTCCCTCAAACGAAAAGAAAAGAGGCTATCTTAACGGCTCATTAGGAAATTAGCCAGTGTATAGGCAGGTGACGTGTGTCTTAATGAACTTCGTGCATGAACTGTGAGCGACACACTGCAGCGCAACACGGTGCAGTCACCCAAAGTTGGCGGAGCCCCCCGTAAAGCGTCAGGCTGACCGCCTGCTGCCACATCAGGGCCTGCTGCTCAGCCAGGTGGCTCCTCTTCCAACTTCATGTCCGCGGACTGTCCAGTGACAGCATGTGAATGTGGATGAAAGCGGGGCAATCATCTACGTTGGGCTGAACACCTGCACGTGCACGGAGGACTGCCTTCTTTTCCATTTCTCAACCATCAACCTTCACCAGCCTCATTCCGTCTGTCAAGCGAGAGAAAACCAACGATGAGCTCCTCTCTTCCCAAAAGCGAGTCGACCACCTCTCTGCTGAGATCATCGGGGCTCAACCGCAGGTCCGCACACTCGGATCACGGTCCTCACGGTCACAGGAACCACCGCACTCACCATCATCCCCCCGCAGCTGGAGGCGGCGAGGATGCAGCCTGGATGGAGGACTGCGAGACCAGTGCGCGGAGACCCCTGTGCCAACCAAGACACGCCGACTCCCGGAATTTAAGTGATCTTCACCGAGCCCAGAGAAGCCATTCACACCGGCAGCCAAGTCACCTGGATGATGGTTACGCACAGGAGGATGAGAGGCACAGGACGAGCCGGCATCAGAAAGAGCGCAGCAAGTCCTCCAGATCCAAGCACCACCATCATCACCACGAGTCGTCTGGAGGTGAGCAGCCAGCAGCCGCGCACCTCCACAGCGGCTCCCGACAGGACAGGAGGACCTCACCGACCGCATCTTATCCGAAACACCAAGAGGACGCGGATTTCTTCTTCGAGTCCAGTGAAAAAGTCATCACCGGGTCTTCGTCCAGTCTCAACTCTGACTCACCTACGACCGGCGCACCTGTCCAGCCCGCATCCAGCCACACATCCAAAAGACTGAGCACATCGTCTGAGTACGACTCCACTCTTCATCCCATTGTCAAGTCAGTCTTTGGGCAGGTAAGAAGGTGTGAAAAGGAAAATAAACTTCTGTAGCAGAACTAAAAGTTGATAGAAAGATGAATTCAGTCAGACTTTTGAAAATATTCTGCTCAGTGGCTGGTGATGGGTTTACATTGTAAAAGACCAAAAGCTTTATCATTTAGTTTATAGTTTAGTCCACAAAATCAGCATTTCTGATATTCCTGACATTTTGAATAGCCCCATAAAGTTGATTTATATAGATCTTATAATAAAATGTTAGTGTTAAGTCTTTTGGTACAATACAAAGGGCGAAAAATCAAGCTGGAAATAAACACGTTATTATGGTGCACCAGTAGCTACATTATTTACTAAGAATCTACATATCCATTTAGGCAATAAGTTTTGGTTTTTAGCTTCATTTTTACAATGCCTTGTAATCAAGATAAATTGCTTTAGAGCTCTGCTCCACAATGATGAGATAAGCTTCTCCCAAGAGAATCACTCTCACTTTAATTCACCCACTTTATGTGCATTAAGTGTTTATTTGTTACACATCACAATGAGTCACACTGAGGACATTTCTTTCAGGAAATGCTCCCCTCTCCAACAAGCACAACGGAAGATGCAATGTGACACTTGTATGAAGAAGCCACTTGTGATAAATCCTTACATGAACACTTTTTTTCAACATAATAAAGAGTTAAGTAGACACAAGTCTGCTTGTATTGCAGACTTCTGGTTGTCTAACTGGAGCATGGGTGTTTGCTACCCTTTACTGCTGATGTTTCCAGAGCAGGTGAAGGTTTTCAAGTGAGATGCAGGTGCAGCCAGACCCTATAGAGACACATCTGAATAGACTTGCGTTCAGCCCAGCGGAGCAGATTAAAAATGAATGCACGCTTTCAGTTCAAATCATGGCTCCCGTATGTTTCTGGTGTCCATTACTTTCACGCACGCTGATATGAATACAGTGGCTTTCGTTGTGACTGTCACTTGAACATGGCACGCTTTCAAAATGACTTCACATAAGAGCTTGTCACTCACACACACAACAACAACATATGTGTGGGTGTGCAAGCCATTAATCAACACAAGTACACTTATGAAACATAAATACCATTAAAATTTTGAACGTGGGGACCTATCAATATGTTCTTTTTTTTTTTTTTTAAAGGCAGCATCCAGCATGAGCATATCACACCAATCCTTTTCTTGTTTCACCAAAATCCTCCTTCATGTGTCGATGATAACAAGCTAAAGAGGAGACAATTACCTCGCCGTGTGCTAATGTGCTCCAGAAATAACTCCTCTCAATCCAGGCCAAAGCTTCAATCAGTCTTAGGAGGTTCCAGCGAGGCAAAATCCATGCAGAGAGTAGTGTTCTATATATAGCCACCAGAGCAACCCATGTGTGTGGAAAGAGGAGATAGTTTGGCATTTCTATCAAATGTATAAATCATTAGATGAAAAAGTTTTTTATTTACTAAGCTAACGCATTCAGGGATAAAAACTCTTTGATTTGGGGAGCGCAGGGAAAAGTGTTGGGAAATGAGATGCAAATGCTGCTGCAGCTTTGAATGGTTTTGAGGGAGAGCGGGCCTAACATGAGCTACGGATGAGACAGGATTAACAACTCCATTAAAAAATGTTGTAATGAATCTACATCTTGTCTCTGAATCACTGAGTTTCTCAAGGCGCAGACTGTTTTCTCTCCGCCGGTGACGTCGCTTTGCAGTTAAGTCACATCAGACGCAGCTGCTCCAAGTCAAGATGAATTTGTGAAGTGGACACGAGTTCGGGTCAGTTTGTGGAAAAGAACAAGCAACGAAGAGTGGGTGAATGATGCACGTGTGAGAACGAAACCAACTGACAATGACTGCTCCTTGAAAGTATGTTGCAAAATCTTGCAAAGTCCAGGGTGAGAAGTCAAAGTCGAGAAATTCTCTCATTTCACCGTCTTGCGTAACATCAAGATCTGCATACAATCCCAACAGAACCCATTTGCCGGGAGTATGAAGCTAAAAATAGCTCTGCAAGACCTTATTATGAAAGATTGGGAAGCAGGGGTGTTTCTTCTTTCTTTCTTACAAATCAAGTCAGCAAAACATGCTAACTGACAGAGATGATCAAATTAACCGCTAAATCAGAGAACTGCTTTCCCCAGCATGAGCAGACATGTTGCTCCAAGCTATTATTTTATAATCCACATTTCTAGATTCATATGATGAATCATGACGGTACAAAGGGCCACTGTGGAGGGTTAGATGAAGGACACTGGATACACTGGTTGGTTAGATAATTTGTGTTGCAGTGATTCATTATATTTCCTCTTTCTGTGTCAAATTTCCATATCCTCAAAGCAGGCACTCACCATCAAATGTATTGTTGCAGGAGAAGTGTTATTTTTCTTCCGGTAGAGTTGCTGTTTCTATTTTAAGGGACTCTGGACATTCATCACATCGTTTGTGATCTTCTGCAACCCTGCTCTATAAGCTCTCACGTGACACCCGGAACAGCTGTATTGAGAGTAAACTGTTATCTTCCGTGGAGAAATTTTCATCAAGGGAAGTGTTTTTTAGATAAAAGGATAAAAATTCAATCTCTGGCATATCATCACTCTTGGCAAATGCTCATTCAGCTGTTTTATTAAAAAAAAAAAAAAATCACAACTCTTTCCTGAAATGTAAAAAAAAAAAAAAGCTTTGCAAATCACACTTAAATATTCAATAGTTAAATATCATTCATAATCCATATGAATAATGGCTTCTTCAGATCAATGAAAAAGGAAAAATGGTGGAATGACCTTGTAATTTGCGTTGTTAAACTTGGCACTTCCACAGCTCGAAGTATCCACATTCAGTCTGGAGTTCAAAGAAAGGCTTGAAGATCTTTAGAAACTGCTTGTACCTGACAGGAAACGTGGCCCGACAAGACAAGTCCTTCTCTATGGGAACGATCATAAAAATTCCCCTGAAGAGATAATTCATGGAGTGTGCGAAAAGATACAAACTTCTGTCTAAAATACTCTTTGAAGCTGATTTGAACAACATGGTAAGGTTGCACAGGGAAACATACAAGTAGACAAAACAAGACGGCGAAGCAGCAGAAATATCAGATCAATACGAATTAAAAATACACACTGCAAAATGTTCTGTTCTTGTCTATATTTAAAGACCAAGATCTGGAAATATGAAATTATTTACCTTGCTTTAAAGATAATTTACTTATTGGGTCCATGTGACACTCTTAAATCGATCATGAATGTGTTTCTCGGCTTTAATTAGCCAGGAAATCTGAAATTCAGTTATTTACTGTAAAATGAAACAACCAGTTCCAGCTTTTATCTTTCTCTCTCACTATAAACAAAAAAAAAACACATGAACAAACTCTGCTCACATAAAGTAACATCCACTTTAATTTATGAGATGATGTTCTTGTTCCTGGGTCTTCACTGTTTTCAGGGATCTAGGATGAAGAATTATTTGCTCATTTTTCAGTGTCGGTCACTTGTTGCTGTGCTGGAACAAGCCCGTCTTTACGAAGCTTGATGTTTCATTTGCTCTGAACAATCAAAAGCCTAGCAGATCTAAACAAGAAACAAGATTTGTCTGTCAAGTAAAAATATCTAGAAAATGTCCACAAGCATTGAGCCATTTTCACCCACAAATGTGTGTCTGTGTGTTTTGTTGTTGTTGTTGGTAATTGGTGGCACAAAATGAAGAACAAAAGAAATAAAAACAAATGAGCAGATACCAGAGTCACTCACCAAGTCAGTGTTGCTGACCAAAATGCAAAAAAAGAAAGTGGACTGAAAGAAATGGAGTTTACATAAGACAAACAAATGCAGTCCATATTAAAAAAAAAAAAAAAAAAAAGGTTGCAGGGGGCTTAAGAGAATGAGTCATGGACTATGGGTGATTACATGAAAGCGATATTCACTGATGAATCACAAATCTGCATTGGCAAGGAGATGCTGTCACAATCTTTGTTTGGTTCAGGTTCAGTGAAACATGTAAGAATAACTGCCTGAAAAACAAACAAATAAAAACAAAATACAACAAAACAAAAAACATACACAACAGCAGATTCTCGTGGTAAGTGATGACATTAGTGACGATGAAGTGATTTTCAGGATGATGATACATCTTAACACAGGCCAAAGTGTTCAGGAAACATATATCAGCTCAGTCATGTCATCAGCTAAGAGTTTGGATCTCAGTTTGACTGAAAACATGTGGTAGTAAATTAAAAAAAAGAAAAGAAAAAACCAGGCTACAATCCTACAAATGTGACATAAAAGAAAGTCGAACCTGATTGAAGAACAGTGAAGAATATTTTGCTTTTCTTCAATATTTTGAAAATATTCCATTAATTATAACACATCTATTTTTCAGCTTCTACAACCTTTAAAGACCAAATGTTCAGCTGTTAAATAAGGCTGTGACATGAAATGTCCTTTTTTTTTTTCTTTTCTACAAAATGAAAACAGCCAAATGAACATCCTGCAAGAGCTTTGATTCCATATTTCTGGCCAGAGGTTGTGTTATCCAGCAGAGGGTGCAAGTACTGTACTAATGGCTTTGAGCTCAGAGAGCGTGCCTGAGAATAGAGAGGTGGAGAGTAACAGTTCACTTTGTGTCACATCAGTGAGTCAGGTAAAGAAATGGGGCTGGGAAGAAAGTGAAAGACGCACAAAGATGGGATGAATCTGGAGGTCGAAGATGAAATAAGAGGAGTGACTCTGTACATAGATCTAAATATTGTTTTCAAGATAGGCCCTCTTAACTGTCCTTAACTTTCCTTTGACAGCTCTGACAATGTGAGGAGAGGTCTTTAGATTGCAGATTGGCTCCTCATTTTCTCAGCTGGTTTTCCAGTTACTCACACTGCGCTCACAGTCACTGTAATGTTTCCTTTCTTCTACTCGTTTCTTTGTTTTTCTTCTTTCTTGCAAAATTCCTCTTCCTTTATTTGCTTTTTTTTATGTTGCTTGGATCACACTGACCTTGAAGCTGTTTGGGAGGGCATGAAAGGAGAGAAAAGAATGTGAGGGGAGCGAGTTACAGCATCATATTCACCCCAGCATGCTGCTTGCTGCTTTGGAGTAAAACCGGCTATTTTTAGACCCAGCCGGGTATTTTTATATGTGTGCTGCCAAAGACGGAGGTAGAAAATTCGCTCTTTGGTTAAACCCCCTTTTTGGGATGAGGATTAAAGCCAACACACACAGCTCCACATGCTGCAGTGTGTCTTTGATGGTGCCGAAGCCTTCCTGAGACCTGAGGCAGAGAGAGAAGATCAGAGAGATGGGCAAAAGGACAAGAAAGAGAGGTTTAAATAGCATGCAGTGAAATGACATATAGCAATATGTCCCCTTGCTGACGCATCTACAATAAATTTACCACAACATCCCGCGTGAAATTCCCAAGTTGTTACTAATTTGATGTGAATGGATTAATCAGCTGTAGGATAAAAGTGTGACGTCTCAGCCTAAGCCCAAGACGATGACGCAAATGTGTGTGAGTTTGTTGTTCGTATTGATTTTCCACTTTCTCAGTTGATGACGAATATGTACACGGTGTATATTTTATGTCTTTGCACCAGGAGACACCGTCATAGATTTGGTCACCTTGGAGGAAGGACATGCAAGATCAATAATGAACAGTCTAGATCATTTTACTCAAATGAAAGGAAAAGAAGCTTTATACAAGGGCACAATTAGTTTAAACGCTTGATTAAAAACTAGTTGATGGCACTACAAGAGCTCATTACCTCCTTCCCTCTCCTACACAGCTTATCTCATTTAATGCAGTTCATGTTTGTAGATGGAACAGACTTCAATATCCTGTATAAATGGTAATGCAAATGATCACATTTCCTCCTTCATTGAAATTTCTACCTGGTGCATTAGATGTCCTTGAATGTCACTCTGTTCATTATCATTGCATCTCTGAAAAGTGATACCTCAGTAATCATCTGATTCTGATTTTATAGCAGGATATTGCCAGCCTGTAGTGTCCAAGCAGTTATTTGAAATAATAATCATGTGTTTCTGAGAGAGTGAGTGAGTAAATATATGAGATGGAGAAGGAAAAGTAAATAGTGAAAGAGAGAGAGAGAGAGAGAAGGAAATCATGCCCGTCCACACTATGGTGTGACATTATGAGAGCTGACGGCTCCTGTGTCTGTCGTCTGATGTGTTCTGAAGTTCACAATGAGCCTCCGGTGAGAGGCTGGGTGAATCATCCGCAGAGCAGCACAAAGGAGACGCATGGATACTGAATGGGAGCGAGATCTCAAACAACTTCAGCGTGAATATGTTTATTAAAATAGCAGAGAACAGACAAGGTCGAAGATGAGAGAAGAATAGGGATGTACATTAGTGACTGTTGCTGATGTTACCTCAGGAGTGGAAGCTGCCTGGTAGATGCTTTTTTAAAAAAAAGGAAGCTTTTATTGCACGTGTTAGTCGGTTGCTTTAGACAGTGGTGGAGGATGTTTGACCTTCACTGAACAGAATGATCCCACACTCTAAGGCTGGTTTGACATTAATCTGCTGAAAGGAGGAAGGTTGTTCTGAGCATACATTCACTTTCAGTCTCAAAGATGTGGCCCATTACACACTCTTAAAACTAACCTTAACCTGAACTTCACTTGGAAACCTGAAGTTTTCACTCTTCATACGCTGAATGATGCCTCAGTGATGGTCTTATAAATTCAACCAGGAGTTTCAAACTGTTACCCCCCTTGAGAACTGATGTAAATTTGGAGATACCTCCTAATGCCGTTAGGAGCTGACTCGTCAGAGAACACTGTGCTTTTCTGGAGGAAAGCAGTCTACCTTTCTTTTTTTTTATATGAGTCTTGTGAATATAATATAACCTGTATTTAAAAGAAAAAGAGCAGCAGTGATATGCTCCACTAGTGTGTGAGCTTCTCCTTTCGAAGTCTCTAGTTTTGCTTTTTAAGGACCCTGTTATGCGTTTCCTAACTTGAAAGTGTTCAAAAGTGATTGTTAGTGGAACATTTTCTTTTTATGTGTTGCTTATATGTCATATAGTTGCATTTTAAGTGGTGTAAAAAGAAAGAAAGAAATAACCAATAAACTTGTTTCAGGGCACTCAAAACAGGTAGTTTTAGAACTTCAAGCTTCATTGATATGACGTTAAGAGAAAACTGAGCTCACTGACTAAACTCCAAGTACACAACAACTCCTGTATCTGGACCACATCTAGGTAGTGCCCTGCTCCCGTGAAACCGCAAATCAACCAGACAGCAAAGGCACGATGATATGATGCAAAGGAAGTGTTTTTTTTTTTTATCTAACTCCAGAAAAAAATGGTTTCGATTCACATAAAATAACAGTAAATAGGGTTACAAAAGGAAAAAGGTTTTCAGCAACAGAGTCTACATTAAATAATCACTCTGCCTTAGTTGGAGAGAGACTTGTAGTTTACTCTTACCTGCCATATTTCACGGACACTGTTGCAATTTCATCACAAGTACACCTTTTAAAATGTGAATGTGTTGTCAAGCAAACAAAAGCAATTTGTGAATCAAAGCTATTATCATCTAAGCAATCAAACTACTGGCCGTTAATTCATCCATAATGCACGTATTACACTGGTTACCTTTGAGATCAGATTCTGGGTCCAAAACGGCCCTTAATATAGGCCTTATTTATGTATGTGAGGAAGGTGTGCCTGCTGTATTCTACATTTAATTAGTGCAGAAAAGTGCCCAGTAACAGCAGAGTGAGGGTGTGGGGGGCGGGGGTGGGGGTGGGGGCTGGGTGTTGAGGAAGCCAATCATGGAGGCAAAACTGAGAAAATAAGTTATTATCTACATGAGATTGGGATTTTTTTCGGGTACCGTGTACATGAAGATAGACCCTTGCAATTCTTCATCATGATAAATAAATATAATATGGCACCTTTAAAATTAGACAGAGGCAGCAAATGAGGTGGAGAACAGTATTAATGAGTTTAGGGTAGCTGCTTATCAATCAGATTTTTTTTTTTTTTTTTTGTCCATTTTACTCCAGATTGGACCATAGTGGAAAAACAAACACCACATCTCAATGAATGTGGTGCATGAGTAAAGATTAGAGCACAAACATCTCAGGAAAATATTTAAATGAAGTTACTAATTTAGTCTTTAAGTAGTACCTGACTGACTGACTTTAACTAGAATGTATATTTAAAGCATCTCTGCATCGGCTTCATTTCTCAGACAGAAGGGTCCACATATTTTTCAATGTGCAGTCTATTAAAGTGACATATTGGTATAGACATTATATTGACATATATGGACCACATTCTTTGTGTTGACAGAGAAAATAATCAATATGAAGTGTTTACTTTAAGAGGACATAAAGTCATCATTAAGAGCAGTAAAGGGTGGAGGTGTTGGTGCCAGTACTTGCATTGCTTTTCTATTTAGCTTTACCATTTACAGCAACCATTTTTGTGCGCATGCCATTTCATAAGTTTCTTTTTTTTTTTTAAAACATTTTTTTAATAAAAGATTGATATTTAGGTTTGTTTAAATCTGCAATATTCAAACCAATTATAAGGTATATAAACTACATGTGTGTGTATAAGAGAAAGGCACTGTGGGAAAGCATTTTTATTTTATTCATTTATTTATTTATTTTCCTGCTTGCCGGTGTTTGCATTTGCACGTGCTGCTTTGCATCCTCTAGCACAGTGGGTTCGGCATCCGTGTGTCATTTCTCACACATTTCGGCTTTGATCTGAATCCAAGCCCTTCAAGCTTAACATGACTTTGTGATGTCTCTGTGTAGAGGGGGATGGATGCTGGGGGTAGAGCAGGGCTGGGGGAGAGAGAAAGAGTTGTTTTATTTTTAGCTCCACAGCCCCACATCCGCGTGTGTTTAATCAAGTGTGTGAGTGTTTCTGTGTGTGAGCGTGCACGCGCGCGCACCGGGTGCGCATACCAAATAACGTCTTGAGCATCTTCAGCAGAGAAAGGTAATATGCTTCTCAGAATGAGCTTCTTCTGTCACAGGTGCATAGATTTAAAACTGTGGAGTTTGCGGGAGTTGAGGGGTGGGCGGTGGGGAAAAGAAGCAAGAGACAGACTGACGGACACACAAAGAGAGATAGAGATGGTAGAGAGGAGGGAGGGAGGAAGGGAAGACACTGTGGGATAGAGGATGGGATGAACAAGCAATCCTGCTTTTCTACTCCTGGCACTTGCATCTTGCTTTGATCACATGCATGCTCTCCCCTTCTAAGCTTTATGTTTTTCCAACCTGTCCCTCATTCTTCTTTGTGTATTTCCTCCTTTGTCTAAGTGTTCCTTCTCCTCAGGCTGTCCAGCATCCTTGCCTCTAGTTCCTCCCTGCCTCACACACACCTTTGTCTTTCCCCTCCTATCCTCTCCTTTACCTCCAGTACTTTCTATGCCCCCCCCCAAATGTTATCGTTTTTTTAAGTCAGTGACCCACTGAACCCTCCTTTCCTTTCCAATCACTCCTTTTCTGATGCATGCCTGGAAACACATGCATACACACATGCATACACGTGCACGTACAAATAGGCACACTTGCACAGTTAGAGAGAATACATAAAGCAAGAGAGATTTTTTTTACATTTTTTAAAATATTTTTTGCAATGGGAAACTCTGTAAAGTCACTAAAAATTTTCACCAAGAAGGTAAGCTCTGCTCTGAGGTTTTTCACCCCATCTCCTTGACTCCCGTGACTCATGGTGCATGTTTGTGTAATGGTGTGTGCCCAGCTGGACCAATGGCTACTGTATTTGACTGATCTCTTCTGACTGATCCCTCTGTTCCGTTTGACATTTCACTGCCTGGCTGTGTAAGACACTGTTTTGTGCTGCAAGAGCCTATTCATGCTGGAATATTATGTCAGTATTTTTAAGATGAAACCAACACAGTGGCTTAAAATTGTGATACTTGACAAAGAAGTTGACAAGGCTACCTTTAATATTCATCCTGCATGAGAACTTGGGCTATTTTTTGGCTTATCAATACATTGTTGCATTGAGAGCACTTGATCAGAGCTGCTTGCGAATACCTGTTGACTTCATCTGTGAATTAGGATCAGGTTACCAACCCTAAGAGTCATTTAGGACGTATATGTATCCCACCTTGTTTCGAGAGTGAAAGATATTACTCTGTCAAAACCGGATCTGCTGTAACTAGTCAGGAAAAAAACACATGTTACAAACAGGTGTGCTATCACCACATTCTGTTTGCTTAAATGCACCTCTACATTGAGACTTTTATTGTATTTGAAAACACCAACCTTAGAAAAATATAATATACATTTGCTGCCCTTATCACATCAGCCTATGCTTGAACAGAATCTCCGTGTCCTACGAACGAAAAAGAATTTCCTTCATATCAGCAGCTGCACATCCTTGAGGAAGCACAATATGACAAGCAACTGTTGATGCCATCTGCTCTAAATTGGTTGGAGTGCTGCACAAGTTCTTGCTTGACTTCAGTCATTATCGCTCTTTTAGATTTCTCTTAGTGTGTGTGTGTTTGTGTGCGTGTGCGATTCTTAAGTTATATAACTGCTAGCCACGAGGCTTAATGGTGCTTTTCTGGCACAACGTAGATGTGGACAGCCCTGCTCCATGCTTCAGTTGCTCAGATTGCCCAGTGGGCATCCGTTCCTAACTGGCATTAGGACTGGCATGGTAACAGATGGAGGGTGAGGGTCATTTGAAGAGCACATAATACATTCTGTACCTGAATGTAACACGAGTAGGCATAGAAATCTCTCCTTAAACATGTATGCAAATGACTGTTGCTGTTTAAGCCATCTGCAGACAGTACTAGCTCATGTCAGAGAGATTTAAAGCAGCCGTTAAATGGATCCTTGGTAATTCGGTGAGATATTGAGTCTACTCCACTTGCTTTAGTAGCTGGATGATTCTGTGCAGAGTTGAGGGTTATAATGTACTGAAGATGAAACCAAAATTGCATGCTTTATAAGCCAAAAGACATGCAAATGTTTTACTTCAGCTAGATAAAAATGTGCCAGAAATAAATTCCCTTTGCAAACCGCCACTTGTAAGCTGCATTAGGCTGCTGCTATCTAAATTAAATATTCGTCAGAGCCTATTTGACTTTATTTAGAGGGAGCTTCTTGGTCCACTGGCAGGCAATGATTGTCTTTTTGTCTCTGTAATTGGGATGACTGCTGTGAGAACAACATTTGCCCCCTGGTTGATAGGCTAATTGGTAATTATAATTTCATGGTTGGATGAACCTTTGCTTCATCTTCAGGACTACACAATTGTTCTGTAATGTGTGCAAAAGAAAACAAGACAAAGCCTACAAACTTCACCACCTGCACAGGCCCATGAGAAACTCTGCTTGGAGGAGGCCAAGGTGAACCTGGAAGCTGTTACACAGACGTTTTATTGTGCCGCAAAAACTTAATTCAAAAAATTGTTTAGGTATTACTTTGGTAATTCAAGCTATGCTTTGATTGTGCTCGCCATCGACAGAAATTTAAAAACCTTAAGTCATGGTATCATTGACACATGGTAAAGTTGCATTTAAATAAGACCACTTCCCCTCACCACTGTTTAAGCTATGATAAACATAACCTAACCCCCACTTGTCCTTAGACTAAGAGCCAACAGGTGGGAGCTGTAGGGTCCAAGTCTACAGGTTGAAGGTGACTGGCAGACCAGAGACAACTGAAGGCATGTGAAAGACAAGTACCTGTTGCGTCTAAAATGACCAAAAAAACAAGATAGTTATAAGAGTAATTGGAATAAATCGTCCGGAGAAGTGGAAGCGAGCATAAAACGCTGCTAGGGATTGACTGCCTGAACAAGTTCCCAGCGGTTGCTTCATTACTGAAATCTGAATTGGGAATTTTTTTTTAAGCTTTGATTTATTGCATGTGGCATGGGTACTCTGACTTTGTTGATTGTATCAGCAATGTCAACAGTAGGTTTTGGTGTTTACAACATAATCATAACTCTAAGAAATGTTGGCCAAAACTATAAAGGAAAAATCTTGTTTTGAGATTATTTGGAAAAGTAAAGATACGAATCAGCAGGTTGTTATTAATTTGTGAGGTGAGAAGAACCCATAAATACTGCAAGAGATATTATTTCTTTCTTTATATCATGTGGTGACTTCTAGATCCTCTGATGAACAGGATGGAGACCCACAGGATGGACTGATAGATGGCATCAGTTGCTGTGTCATGACTTATTACACCCTCTTCTATCTGAATGAGCTCATTTCCCCATCATGACTCAGCTGAATCCATGCATTTCTATAACTGACAGACATCTGTCTGCCACTAACAATCCCCCCGCCCCCAAGACCCCTCCTCTCCTTCTCCCAACTCCATGTTGGCTCCTTGTTGACACCATACCTCAACAAATTGAGTCACAGTCTTTACCCCTGTTTTTGCCTCTACTCCCATATCTGACTTCTCACCCTGGATGCTGCTCCAGGACCAGAAGAAGAACTACAAAGCAGTGCAGTCCTGTGAGGAGGGGGGATCTGGGGGGGCCTATCTTGAGCCACTAATAGCCCTGGCCCAGAACGGAGCCAACATGCACAACGTACTGGGGCCTGCATGCATCTTTCTACGCAAGGGCTTCGCTGAGAGCCGGCAGGCTGTACGTAAGTTCAGAAAATACCATGTGCATGCATGCCGAGAAAGATTAGCACACAGTGCAGTTCGTGCACAATAACCAAAACACATCAAAGTGTTCACATTCAACTGTATCTTAAAGAGTAGTAGTTGCGCTGTGTGACTGTCATTTTGAGAAGTGGAAATCTTCATAGAAGGACAAAGTCTTGGTACCTGAAATTATAGTTGAAAGGTTTGTGTTTATGTGTTTGTGACTGTAGAACAATCAAAAACATGCTGCGTATTTGTAGCAAATTGGAAGGTTATGACACGTTAAGGTGATGGCAGAAACACTCTTCACATGTTGATTATTCTCTGCATGTGTTTTTCAGAAGTGAGGACATGAGTCAATGCCCTTTTGTTAATAAAAGCAGCGATCCTGAAATGCTCATGAATGTGCTTACAATAAAATGTCAGAAAGCGCTCGTTGATAAAAGCAGAACAAGATCGAGAAATGAATTAATTTAATTTATTGAAGTGGCACATAAAGGTGCTCTTTTGTCTTTAACAGCATTTCACACTTTCATAAATTCAAGCACTGTTCCTATGAAATGAAGCATCTATCCATCACAAATATGAAACATAAAAAAAGTAAATGGATTCCTAACTGTTGGGGCTAGTCCTACAGTATCTCACCTTTCTGAAATATCACTACATCCCTTTGTTCTGTGTGCCAAATTTTGGCCCGGATTTCCAACACTCAGCATGTTTTGTTCACTGTAGGATCTGACTGATCAGCACTTCCTCTCTAGTTGGACTCAAACCTGAAATCTGTTGGCACATGTCTGAAGATGCCTTTTTATCTTCCACAGTGTCATGTTGTGTGAGGAAAGCTGGATATTGGCATTACTTTTTAAATATCTTTCAGTGTTTGCGCCCTAACCTTACACTGTGATCCCTTACAGGACCGAGAGTTAAGGCCAGAGGAAATGGATGGTATGTTAGGCTAAATGTAGTTACAATAAAATTCAAAATATGAGGTTGGTTTTTTATTTCTGCTGAAGTAATATCCGTCACTTGCCCTTTTCTCTCAGAGCTGCGTGAAGCATTCAAGGAGTTTGACAAAGACAAAGATGGATTTATTGGCTGTAAAGATCTGGGGAACTGCATGAGGACGATGGGCTACATGCCAACAGAGATGGAGCTAATAGAACTGAGCCAGCAGATCAACATGAACTGTAACTAAAACTATGGCTTTTTGTTTATGTGTGCTTGTCTATGTATATTTTTTTCACAATTTTTTCCCCTCTTATCTTTATGATTTGCAGTTGATAAATTAAGTAGATATTTCTATTATAAGGATATACCAATGCTGACGGCTCATTTCAATTTGTCCACCAGTGGGAGGACATGTTGACTTCGAGGACTTCGTTGAACTCATGGGGCCTAAACTTCTGGCTGAGACAGCAGACATGATAGGGGTGAAGGAACTGAGGGATGCTTTTAAGGAGGTGAGGAATGCACAACAGCTAAATGAGCTTAAAAGAAAAAGATAACAGTTAACTCTAATAGTGAGAGCAATTCTGATTATGTTATTCTAGTATTTTTGTTAATCTAGTGTTCTACTAATGTTTTGTTGAAATCTCAGAAAAAGATGTACGTTAAAAGAAGAGAGTTTTTCCAAATGTATATTTTGACTGAATCTAAATTAAGTATTGTTTTGATAACCCCTTTTTTCATTTTCAGTTTGATACTAATGGGGATGGCCAGATCAGCACAGCAGAACTCCGAGAAGCGATGAAGAAACTGTTGGGACAGCAGGTACAGAGCTGCTGGGAGAGTTTGTGTTACTTTCTATAGCTCTGTGTCAATCACTGTCAGCCTGATTTCTGCCTGTCTTCTAGACATTTAAACCTGGTCTGAGTTTATGTCGCAGAAGTTCACACTGTCCACACAACTTGGTTTTTCAGGTTGGACACAGAGATCTGGAGGAGATCCTTCGAGACATCGACCTAAATGGGGATGGACATGTAGACTTTGAAGGTATTATGTCATATGCAACACCATACTTTTCACATACACAGTACACCACAACATATCACGTATGATTCGAGCTGTTTACTCTTTGGTTAGTTCTCAACAGCCTTGTCTTTATCTCTCAAATACACACACTTAAGCATCTATTTTAATCCCAATATGTGCTTGCTTTATATCCCAATACCATGCTGATATTGAGGTGAGGGGATGTAGAAATGTCTTTCAGATTATCTCTGTGGCAAGGGATTACGTCAACTCAAAGATTACCTGCCGAGAAAGAGATATGCAGGCTGCAAGACATGAAAAGATTAGAATGAATTGCTTTTCTCAGTTGCAAATCTCTTGTCACATCAGCATCATTTATTTTTTTTTTAGCCCTACATGCAGCACAACAGTACTGAAGTGCAATTAGAACCCTTTGAATCCATATATTTTATTTATATGTAATATTATGCAGACTGCAGACAAAGATAATTTTACAAAATATCAAGGTAATTCGTTTAGATTTTTGTTTGTGTCTATCCTAATTCATTTACAGGTCATTAGGGAGAGTATCCATCTTTTTTATATATCTGTGTAGCCTGTAAATGCTCGCCATGCTCACCCCGTATTGACTGTAACATTGTTTGTCTGTTTGATGCTGAGCAGTGTACAGAGGTTTTCAGAGGTTTTTGTTTGAAAGCAGATGCCTGCTGCATCTGAAAACAATGCCGTGTAATGAGAGGGTTGAGAGCGTACCAAAACAGCTACAAGCTGTAAACTGAAAGGCTGAAGGATTCCCGGGTGAGTTGAGGCAGTCCAGTAAACAAACAAACTGACAAATAAATTAATAGACAAAGGGTTTTTGTTACCTCTAGTATGAGATCTTTTTTCCATTGCAGTTATTAAACTCCCATTGTCTTAAAAGTGAAGATGTTTTCCTAAATATAACAAAAATGTATTTTTTTCATTCGAAAAGACATTTAAATAATACATTCCTTATCTCTAATTAGTAAGAACAAAGGACACTATCTTTTGAGTCTTCACCATCGACTGAACTGGACAAACCACAATCAGGTCACCCAAAGGTTTTCTGAAGAGTGCTTTTGAAGATCTTTGCTCCTCATACTGCTCGGCGTCATGCTGCAAATGTGCAGAGCGAGCAAACGTGGAAGCCGACTGAAACACAGCCACCTTATTTCACTCACCACATCTTAACTATTTTAGCTTGACTTGCTTAGTTTATGCTAACCTAAGATGCCTTTTATTGCTTTAAATTAATTCTGATCAAATCTGTCCAACCACCCTCATTTAAAATCCTGGTACTGAAACAACATGCGAAATGAGTGCTGCCAGAGCTGAAATGAGGGGCTCCTTTGATGCCCACCATCCCTTGGCCTGCCACTCATGTTGCTGGGCCAGTGGCAGTGGCCTGTGGATCAGACAAGCCTACCAGCGAAGGCCTGTGAGTCCTGACCTGAGTGACTATGGAGCCTTGACTGCTTCTCATTCAAACTCTGGCAGCACTTACTTTGGATGTTGTTGGCTAGAGGTCTTCTTAGTCAACTTAGAAGGGTCCTGAAATGACTTGAGCTGAAAGTCGCTCAACTGGAGGACCGAGCTGCTGCAAGAGGTAGAAACCAATGAGCTAGAAGCAGTCTAGCTGGTGTCCTCTGGTTTTTCCTGGCTAGAAGCCATCAACCAACGGTGAAGATGGCTGCTTCAAGGTTTGACTCTGAAACCCTTAAGACCAACCTCAAACCAGTTGTAGTGGTCTCGTGGTAGTCTTAGAAATAAAAGGGATTATGCTGTGTTAGGTCTTTATTCACATCTCAGAAGTCCCCAAATTATGTATTGATTTGGTACTTTATATAATTTTACCTGAAGAAAAAAAAACATACAGTTGTCATAGCTGTGCAATCTAGCTATAGAGACCAACACCATTTTTTGAACCAGGCTGCATTTATTACTGTATAACAGTAATGTATTACAGTAATGTTTATTACTGCTGCAAAGTTAAATATTTCAATATAGGAGGTCAATGGAGATTGACTCACTGTTGAACCCAGCCCCTAGTGGTGAGTTAAGGGAACTGCAACTCATCTTACTTCCAAATTGGACTCAACTTGGAAGACCAGATTTTGGCCCTTTAGTCTTCACTCAACAAATCTCAGGACTACCAAAACCATAACCTTTTGAGTTAAACCACAGCTGAAATAGCACGTGACTGCAGTGTCACAACAAGCACAAGTTTAAACTGGCTGAATGTAGACCACAAAGTCAACATTAACCCTGCTGAGTTACTACCTACATGATTAATGTGTTAAATACAGATTGAATCCTGTCATCACTAAAATGTTTGAAAGGGAATAGATGTGATGATTTAATCTCAACCATCTAATCAGGAGCTTTATGTGGATTGTGCTGGACTTATTATTGACATGCATTGACATTTTAAGGGCCACTTTAAGTTATGCATCCAAATAGTAGTTTCTGTGAGCTCACTATAGTCTGTGCCATGCTTTTTGTGAGAGAACAACTAGATCATGAACTACAAGTAGAAAGAACAAGAATATAATCATTAGACTAAATTTAACATCACCAAAATCTCAAAAATCAAAACACACACACACATACATGCATGCACAAACTTTCACTCAAGTGAAACTACATTTCTGAGTCTTGTCAGAGACCTATTGACATAGGTCAGGTGGTCATTATTTAGGTCATTATTTCTGCAAACTGTTGTGATTTAAAACTACTTTCATGCTGTCAGTTCGGCTCCTGGTTTACACTCTTTACCATCTAATAACAGATGTAGGGCTGTGCTAACTCCAGAATGCTCCTTCATGCAAACATGCAGGAAAAGAGACCTTTGGTTCTTGATGTGAAATTTTATGAGGATACAGGAACTGAGCTAGGACCTAACTTTTTGCTTCAGGTTAAACAAAAGGTACTAATGACAGTCCAATGTGGTTTAAGAGGCTATGAGAATTTCCTCTGTCTAAACCTTAGTTGAACTTGTGACAGTGTAATTGGCCCATTGTATTTAGAATATTTTGTCAGAAACTCACTCAGAAAAAAAAAAAAGAGAATTATGATAACCACTTTATATCACACCTTTTAAAATCTGGTAAGTGAGGAAAATAGTAACTTTTCCAAGAGGAATATTTGTCCATTCTCACTGACCAGCTGTGGTCCTTAAGGTCTGGGTCTCCTTTTCTTAATACACCATGCACTTTCAGAAGGTGACACATCTGGACTTCAGACAGGACAGTCAAGAACACACTAACCCTAACACACACACTATTCCTATGAAGCTGTACTGTTGCTATGACCAGCAATGGTTTCTAGCCCCTTTTATGCACTGACGTCATTTTCACACTTGCAGGTATTTAGGTCGACCCAAAGGAGTTTGGTCATGCGTGTGGTTCACTTGGGTCAGTGTGAACACAAACACAACAACAGTACTCAGTTGTCAAATTCCGGTGCGGTTTATTTGTGGTGTGAAAGCTCAACGATTTCGAGCCAGTCCAACTACAGGGTGGACAGCACATGTTTGAGCGAAAGACGCTTCCGTAGTTTGCTGGAAAGCTCGCAATGTCAGTTGTGAAGGAGAACGTAAATATGATGAAAAACATAACGCTAGCAGTCATGGACAAAGGACTTCCAGCCACTTCATTTACAAACAGTTTAGCTCGTCTAGAGTGGTACAAACAAATAATATAGATTAAAAACGGCCAACTCTGGGTCAACAACACGTTGTTATTGTGTCGCAATGCTTTTCAGCTCTTTGCTTCAACCTGGTTGTTATGGAAACATGATGCTCTGCCAAGACTGCTCTTGACCAATGACAGTATTGACCTTTGTCACATGACATGTGGTGCAGTTCTTTGACTACGGTGAAAACAACATGATATTGTCATTGAAACAAACTAACTGAAAATTATTAATTGTATAAATTATACAATGTAATTATACAATTATACAATGTAAGTTTGTTGTGCACCAAGGCCGTGCACAAATGTGTGAAAACAACCTTAGATTTTCCAAGACGCTAAGTCTTTGGTTGATAGCAGGGAAACATCTGAATTGAAGTGTCCCTCAAGGACTGGAGTTGGACACTCCTGTTCTAAACACAAGCCACATTAATAACTTACAGACTTCCAAAGCTTCTCACCTTTTCTCAAAATTCAAAATGGGATTTTTAACCATATATTCTCAAAGAAAAATTATTGCAACTCAAGAAGATTTTTGAGCATATGAGCTATTAGCTGTAGTTGATACACTTTAAAACATAGAGCATGCATGAATTATTATATCGTTAGGTGCCTCAGGCGCCAGGAAATTGAAACATTGGATCATTTTATCCTTAAAGGACATGAATTAGTTGCACTGGAGAGGTTTGAGGTCTGGCCAAATAGTCATTTGTATTTATAAGAGTGAAATGACCCAGAGGTATCAAAGAAGAAACCATAAAAGAACTGGTCAAACATTTAGTGCCTTTTTAAAAACAGCTTCCTTTAGCACATACAGCTGGCAATTCCTTATGAAATAAAATGATAAAACTCTGTCCTGCAATTTCTTGAGGGTACGACATTATGAAGCAATTCTCACTTTTTATGCAGTCAAGTCTACTAGCATCCAGATAAAAGGATATAAGGACAGGAGCATGTACGTGAGTAACAAGGCTTAATAATTTCAAAAGAATGCTTAAGGTGAAGTATCTAATAGATTTTCCCTAAAACTAATAGTCTTATAGTTGGATTATCTCTGCAGCAGGCTTGTCTTTTTCTAAGTCCTGGAAAAAAAAATCACCTTTACATAAGCTCATATGTTTTTTTGCACTGAGGTCAGGTTAAAGTGCAATGAATTAAAATAGAAAAGGTAATTTTTTTTAAGAATATTATGGTTTTGTGCACACTATGACAATAACAAGCAATGACAAATTTGCTCATTTCAATTGGTGTGCTCCACAAAAGTCAAAAGCAATGCACTGCAGTGTGTAGTCTTAGTAAGCAGTCTTGAATATTTCCTTTGAATTTCTGATTGGTATTTCAGTGTGTTGTGGGTTATTGCAATTTTTGTTTTATTTGGTTGGTTATGCTACTTTAAAGTAGCATACAAACATTCTTTCATGGTAAAATATCACTTTCAATTCCATTTAAAGGAATATTTGATTACTTTTTGGCAATGTCATCTATCCCTCCCATCAGCAAAAACCAGCCAAAAACGTTTGGACTTCCAACGTCCTGGTCATTTCTGACAGCAGCTGTGAATCCGGCTACAGCACTGTGTCACATGAACAACTTAACATCCACACCTATAGAGAGACCAGCTGAGCTAAAAATTCCCAATGTTCCTTTGTGTTACTTTAAAGGTGTGCAAAGTATGCAGATATTGGTTTGCTCAGCAGTTTGTACATTTATAAGATATTTCTGCTACCCAACAAGGTTGGCAGGTGCGCAAGAACTGACTTCACACTCTCACATAGTTACAAATTAATGATGCACTATACATTATTTCATTGCATTTATTCATCATATATATATATATATATATATATATATATATATATATATATATATATATATATATATATATATATATATATATATATAGCTGTCAAAGTTAATAACGTGTTTACGCATATTCTGTTTAACACCACTAATTCTTTTAATGGACACACGTTTCTGTAAATATGACCCTCGGCCAGTAAGTGCATTTACAGTGTGGGACAGACATGGTGACAGAAAAGGGTCTTATGAAAGGTAAGTTTAGCCTTAAGGCGCTGCCAGATGGGTCTGTTAACAAGAAATAAGGTTATTTGTATCTATTGTCGCTGTAAATTGAGTTACCACTGCAGGGCGCGGAAAAGTTAGTTTCACATCTGACATTCGCTTGTTTTTTTTTTTTTCTCTTTAAACTTTAATAGTGTCATGAAAAACGGCACTAAATTTCATCCGGGTTGGTATCATTTTGTAGATATAAGTATGCCAGACATTTCACAATGTCATCAACCCTCCAAACTCAGTGAGTGTGGCAAAAACTCTAAGGAACAGCACTGTTGAATGTCCTTCTGAGTACCTCGCTGCTGTCGTGGAGTTTAGGGACCATCAGCAAATTACTGCAGTCAAGCAGCAGCCTCAACAAAATACACAAAGAAGCATGATGAAGCCCCCAAAAAGTAAGGCAGCATTGGTGGACTTGTGCGTGAAAATCCCAGAAGATCAGCAGTTTCTGAAATACACAGACCAGCCCATCTGGCACCAGCAACCATGCCACGTTCAGAGTCACTTAAATCACCTTTCTTCCTCATTTAGATGCTCGGTTTGAACTGCAGCAGATTGTCTTGACTATGTCTACAAGCCTAAATGCATTGAGATGCTGCCATGTGACTGGCTGATTAGAAATTAGAGTTAACAAGCAGTTAACACCTGTGCCTTATTAGGATAGGTGTACCTAATAAAGTGGCTGGTGAGTGTATATAGTAACAGTCTTACAACTTTTTGACTTCACAGAATTTGTACGGATGATGTCTCGATGAATTCTTGGAAGAGGTCACCGGCAATGGAGGAAAAGGAGAACGTCTAGCACAGCCTACAGATGGATGTCGAACTACTTGAACTGTCAATGAATACAAGCAAAAACATATCAACCTTGCCCTGAAACTGCCATGCTGAAGCACTACGGCTGACGACTGCAGCCAGAAGAATCACTGTTAATAAAATGCTGCTGCTGATCCTTAGAGCATAAACAAAACCACTGACTGCATTTGTGATTTTTTTTCAAAGTACATTATAAAACCATAATTTCCTTTATTAATGACAATATGTATTTATGCTTGTTAACCGAGTGGGTAACTCATGAATATTGTTGTTCACTGTAGCAATTAATATATATTTTGTTTGACACCATTATGTTAGCAAACTAACAAAGGACTTTCGTTTCTACTACTGCTGAGGCTATATTAAGCACAAGCAAAAATGGCCATATGGGAATATTTCATCGCATCCAGTCACATCTGTGTTTGTGTTAAGTGAATATTGTTGTTTCTTCATTTTATGTCACTGATCTATAATGTCAATATAAACAGCTGTGAAATCCTGGTTAAGGCAAACCAGTTCTTGTTTGGTGTATTGTAGCACTGATTCTGTTTTTCTGACTTATAACATTATGTCTATCTCATTGTGACAGATGTGTAATTTCCAGTGTACATAAGACTGCCAGACTCCTGCACCTGCAAACATTCTGAAAAGAATACTGCAGATCTTTAATATATTGATAAGCCTTTTAATTACTTCTTTATTTTATCAAGTCTAGTTATGAATCTGTATGAAAACTCAGATGACATGTTCTGAGTTCTCACGATGTTAAGAGATCAACAGTGTTATAATAATCATTGAAAGAGGGATTCTGTTGATGCTTTTATTTCTGTCCGAAAAATTTGAGAAATATGTCCGGTTAATTGTTTTTTGGGGTTTTTATACTACTGCCACAGAACACTAATGAAGGTGCAATACTCACACTTCCAACTTTAATACCTCAGAGTGAATTGAACAATCAATGTCATCTGTTAATTTTCCCTAACACAGTCAAATCTCTTTATCAGTTTCATTACCATCATTATTTTTATGTTACAGGAAGCGGTGTGAGCTTCTTTATGAAAAAAGCCAAAGAACATTTGCAAATATACTAAGTGAGTCTGAATCAGTTTATCTAGGATTGTTGGGACAAGTTATATTATGGTTAGACTGAGGGTATATGCATGCTCTGAAATGAAGAAATTCTTCAAAGGGAAATCTTACTTTGTGATTTTATGTGTCTTAACTGTGTGAAACTATGCATGCCAGAAAACTACTGCAATTTGTAGCAAAATATAGAGAAATAAAGGTTTTTATTTCAACTTAATAACAGTGTGTTGTACATCTTTCTCTTTCTTTCTTTCTTTCTTTCTGATAATGTTTAGGCCAAAAGAGAAGAGAAAGAAAATGGGCCATAATGGTGCCTAAAAGGTAGAAGCAGCATAGCTGCACTTTGTATGATCAAATACTGCAACTAACGTTTAAACAAAATAAATCTTAATTAGAAACAGATTTGACCGAGAAGCTTGAGTAGCAACAGAAACAAAAACATCAAATGTTGTTTCAAAGCATTGGAAAATTTCATAATGGAAAAATAAAGAGATGAAAATTTTGAAACACAAAAGTTTAACTATTTAACATAAAACCATCCTCCAATCTTACATTTGATTGATGGAGACAATGAACCTAATGGAAAATTTGCAAATCAAAAGTCATTAATCATGCATGACATTATGATATGGCTTTAAGATAACAATTTGTTTTGTTTGAGTGACAGTTTGCAACCCTAAACCTGATAACAGGAGATTTTAATTGAAACTAGACAGCTTTTAAATCTTTTTCTAAATAAATTAAGAGTTCACACCTTTAACTGCCAAGATAAAATCTGAACAATTATTAACAAGTTATTTCATTCAAGGTTTAACTATTGTTGGGCCACACTCCATGAGTTACATAGACCGCATGGTTTGTGGGACAAAGGAAACATTAAAAACTCAATCCCCGATTTCGCCTTTCGACACCAAGTTGTGAAAAGTGATATCACACCGTCTTACTGGCTGACATGGGCGTAACCACGCATTCTTTGGGGGGGGTCCCAATACTGGGAAAATACCAATCTGTCCACCCCCAATATTATGTGTAAATATGTTAAATATTTCCTCCTTTTATGAAACCTGGCTCAACAGTCCGTCTCTTGTTATATCCAAATATTTACCGATCAATTTATTTCCGTTTATAAGGAAAACTAAAGTGTGTGATCCACCCCCTCCCAGTTGTACACTTGGTTGCGCCCATTTAACGGCTCTCGGTATGAAGCGCCGGCTCCGACAGAGGAAACAATAGAGAGCGTTGAATGTGAAAGAAAGGAGGGAGCAATTTCTTTACCCAAAAAGCAGAAAAAACAGGACATACAAAGTTTTTTCAGACAGTAAGCAACTAGATAGCTAAAGAGGAGTGATGTTGTCATACTGAGTGTGTTAATTTTTAATTAATTTTAAATATTTAGCTCGTTAAAAAGGGCTCAGTTTGTTAGTTGAGCTAGCTAGCTTGAAGTGAAGAGACTGTATCATATGATATGATGTGTCTTCCGTGTGTGTGCTGTTTTCTCTCTCCGTGTGTCGTGTGTATGTGTGTGTGTGTAATGCTAGAAATACAAGCAAAATATTTAATGTATCAAATTAAAAAGATCCTCAGGGTCAGTTATTGTTTTTCTGGTCCAATAATAATATCTGGTCATAATGCAGGCAGCACAGAGAGACAGGGAGAGGGATGCTGTAAGAACAGGCCAGACAGGGACAGTCTCTGAAAACATGGATGATCAGGTGAGACACTGGAATACAAGACTCAACAGCTTGATGACATTTGTTTTAACCTAAGCCTACGTGTCAGCAGTAAATAAAATTAGTAAGAAAAGCAGAATATTCTAAATAAAAATTTCCTCAGGGTCAGTTATTCTTCTGGTCCAATAATAATATCTGGTCATAATGCAGGCAGCACAGAGAGACAGGGAGAGGGATTGTGTAAGGACAGGCCACACTATTTTTTTTTAATGTTAAATGAATAAATCTGTATATATATTCAATTAAAATCAATATTTTACATTTAATTATTTGTACAAATCTATGATTTCATTCACATTAAACGTTTCAGTGTAAATGTGCAGACATTCATTTTGAGACAAATCAACAAAATACAAATTAACTTGGAATTAAAAGTCCATCTTGTGCTATGGACTTTTTGTTGTTTACATCAACATGCTTTAGGCATGTAATTTTTCCCAGCTGGAAGCTATCCTATTCGCTACTATCTCAGAGAAATTGCAGACTATTCCTTTTAATGTGATTTCAGATGGTCAATAAATAAAAATCACAGAAATGTGGGAAATGCACCTTTAAAAAAAAATTCTGGGGGAGGGCTCTCATTTGGACCCCCCCAATGTCTATACCATGGTTACGCCCTTGCTGGCTGAGGACCCTCCCCGGATAACGTCCCCCTCACGTAAATACCAACTCCCTCTTTCTTCCTCGCTCTCTGACCTCCACTACCCCGAAGTAAAAGGTGCACTTTCTCTCTGGGCTGCACCAGCAAGGTAAATAGCTGAAGGCCTGCATTTCCCTGGTGACCTGTCTGTAGAAGATCCCTCTGATTGTCCAACGACAATCACACGCCTTGTCTGATCGTGACGCGCCTACAGAGTGATCCAGGATGTACGGAAGAAACAACGTGTAGGAATCACCCGTGCTCCTCAGACGTGTGACCGGCCTAAGACGAACCGGGAAGGAATACAGCCTGGCTGCCGTTGCTGCGCAACGCCCCATCTCTCCGTTGACCACAAAGAGAGAAAGAGGAGAACTTCTCCTGGATACCAGCGGAGCATACGTTCAAACCTGTCATCAGTTCAGTTCCACGGACTCCACAACGCCATCGAATCGCTTCCAGAGTGATCCACGTAAGAGGCTTTTGTGTCTGGGCAGAGCTTAGTTTAGTGTTGTTTGCAAATTCCATTTTCTCGTGTGTCGCATATGCTTAGAACCGGACCATCAGTACGGCTATAACTGAATTTCATTAATGTGTTTTTATTGGGAAAAGCAACTCCATTCTCCGTTTCCCGGTTCAAAATCAGAGCAACTTGGTGAAGTGGCTTCACATCGCTGCATCAGTGGGAAACAACAGAGTTGCTGTTGCTAGCCACTACGAAACATTCTAGCTTGTTGATTTTATTCTGTCCTTTCCTTTGTTTCTTTTACTAACAACCTTCCGTTAGTCGGAAGCCATCTTAGTAAGGGACGAGAGCCCCACGTGATCTCATCCGCCATCTTGTAATACCCTATCGCGTGAGTCAGCGGCCATCTTGGTGATGGACGAAGTCGCCACGCAACCTCGTCTGCCATCTTGAAATCCTCCTCACGCTAGAAGCAAGCTTAGTTTATCTCTCACACACACGCACATCCATAGTTTCTCAGCAATACATGTATATACATACTAACACCTTTTCCATTTAATGTTTATTTGCTTATGTTTGTCTAGTTGTCTTTAGTTAGTAGATATCGGGATCTTGATTCAAGCGTCGTTCATTTAATGCTTGTGTTAATAAATTCTGATACATTTTAATGAGAAAAGTTGTTTGTGGTTATTTTACACAGTTTTGTAACATTTGCTGGTTGAAGAAGTCTGTGCTCGGACTCACACCTTTTCTGTTGCTCTATAGCGCCACACCTGGTCACAGGCTGGCACGCATAGACCAACAGCCATTTTGAGACTGATTGTGCTGTTTAGTCCTTTTTCCTGATTTATCAGGTAGTGCCCCGTTTCAATTTATTAACTTTGTTAATACCCTTCTGGCAGCTGTCTCTCAAGACAGTTGTTAATAACCCCCTTTTATGACTAAACGAGCACGTTATACGCTCTATTGCACAACACTATATAAATAGTAAAAACAGAAATAGTAAAAACAAAATAAATACAAAAAGAAAACTACAGTCCAGTCCCCAACATGTTGTCCTTTCCCAGTGTAAACACACAGCTTTGACAGACTGACTTTCTGGTGGATCCACTATAATCAGATTTAAGGTTCATTTCCAGCTCATGCAGCACTGTCAGCTGCCCTCATTGGTCACCAGTTGCCATGGTGACCCTAAACAACTCTATCTGGGGCATGCTGCCTACTAATACCTTCAAAGTCAGCAGCAGTGAGACTCCTGTACATCAGAGGGAACTGACATCTCCTCCTGCACAGCTCCATGTCTGGTGGACGGTGGGAGTCTTTGAGCTTTTTCCCCAACAGATTTTTTTTTCTTTTTGTTGAAACCTTTAAAATTAAGAGTTGGCAGGAATCTTTGAGCATCTGAGCAAACAGGTAAGCTAAAAGTGGTGTTAAAATTGTTGTTCCTGCACATATAATATTGTAAAAGGACTCAGGCTCAGGCTCATATTTTTTATTTTTTTATTTTTTAACAATAAAATATTGCCATGAATAGATAACCTGTTGAATATTTCACAGTCCTTTCCTCTTTTTAGGTCAGTTTAACGTTCAGATGTCAGGGCTGGAAATGCATGTGAAAAGGCAGATTTTTTGGCAAGATTATTGTTGTGAACCTCGAACTTATTTTAAAGAGTCAAAATCACACTTGAGCTTTCGGCAAAAGTGACCAAAAACACGTAATTTAAGAGATGAATCACTTGACAGGAACCAAGTGTATTAACCAAGTATATAACCAAGTATTATTGCGTTTGAACTTTGTGTGTCTCTTATGTTGTGCTGTGTTCGTCAGATCCAGGTGAGACAGTCCTGATGCAGAAGACAGCTTTCGTTTCAGTCACCGTGGCTTTGAACGGGACTTTCTGGAAGGCTGCCTTGCTGCTCTCTGTGGCCTGTTTGCTGTTGACAGTATGACCTGGTTTACGTGGCCTGTTGACAGCCTGCTCTGCAGGTGTCTTGGCATCTCCATCTCTGTATGGTTGACTCTTCTGTTTGTCCTGATAATTGTGCCAGCTGTATTTGGAGTCTCTTTTGGTATTCATAGCTTCTACGTGAGGACACTTCTCAAGATATTTGAGGTGAGCATTCTGTTTATGTGTTGTATATCATTAGAAGGGTATGGCATCCAGGTCCAGTTTTTTTTCATTTGGTTTTGTTTTTTGGTATAACATGGAAACTTCTCAAATGTGGACTTTAACAATGCCGTGTCCTCTCAGAGACAAAACAGAACAGTTATTATTCCACCCATCTGCTTCTGGGAGACAAAGCAGATGCTTCCCAGGAACCGTGGACACTTCAGTGTATAAATTCATCATTTTAGTCTCACTTAAACATATATCAAATTATTGTCTTTTTTCCACAACTCATGAAATAAAACTCAAAGGATTTGGTCTAAAGTTAGAGTTTTTTTGTGGTACAAGATTGTGAATCAATATCTTCCATCTAAACTGCTTCTGCAACATGAAATCAGCCTCTCAGAGATGAGAGCAGAGAGTCTACAGCTTTTTCTTCAGGGAATTAATCTTTTGGAACCACTCTAGGCAGGAAAAAAAAAAGGTTTTCAACCACGGTTCTACCATCTGAGGTGTTGTTGATGCTAGAGGGATCTTAGACCCCAGTGATCAAGTTCATCTACCTGCATGGCAGTTCCCTGCACAAGCTCAGCCCCTGTGGTCTCACAGTATCTGTTAAAGATCTAAAACCAGACCTCCCCACTTACACTCAGTCGGGAATCTAGTAACAGTTCAAGCTGAATTAATCTGCAGTGAAAGCGTTTTTTTTTTTTTTTTTTTGAATATGCAAACATCTTTCCCAACTTCAGCAATAACCTTCTACAATGAATTATTGAAGAAACTTGATACTTGATTAGTTTTCCTATAGGGATCAAAAAAGTATTTTTGAAGTTCAATTCATGAGAACTAGAATATTAAGTCAATATTAAGTATTGAGCAGGTAGAAAAGAATTTATAGAACAATAAAAAGCTATACACTTGGAACCAGACGTTTACATGCAATTACAGTTTATATTATAACTTACACTATATAAAAAGACATATACCTTTTTTTTTCCTTACTGTCTGACATTAAATCAGACTAAACCTTTCCTGTTTTAGGTCAGTTAGAATTACCAAAATTAATTTCTATTTTCTTAATGCCAGAATAATGTGAGAGATACTCTTTTTAGATACATATTTTTATTACTTTCTTTAAAGTCAGAAGTTTACATACATGAAGATTACTGTGCCTTTAAAATTTTGGAAAAGCCCAAATGATGATGTCATGGCTTTGGAAGCTTCTGATAGCTTAACTGACAACATGTGAGTTAATTGGAGGCACAGCTGGGGATGTGATTTTAAGGTACATCTCAGACACACTGCTTCCTTGTGTGACATCATAGGACATTTTTAAAAATATCCAAGATATCAGGAAGAGAACTGTGGAACATAAATATACCTAAATATGCCTGAAAGTGCCACATTCATCTGTTCAAACATACAAAGGTATAAACACCATGGGAATGTTCAGCCATCATGCCGCTCAAGGAAGGGGACGAGTTCTGTGTCCCAGAGATGAAAGCACTTTGGTGCAAAAATGTGTGTATCAACCCCAAAACAGAAGAATAAACACTTTCTGAAGATGCTTGCTGAAGCTGGTCAGAGAGTCTCATTATTCACAGTGAAATCGGTCCGGTACCAACATGGGCTGAAAGGCCTCTTAGCCAAGAAGAATCCATTACTCCAAAAGCAACATAAAAGAGCCAGATTACAGTTTGCAAATGCACACAGAGACAAAGATCTTCATTTCTGGAGATATGTCCTGTGATCTGATGGAATTGAAACTGAACTATTTGACAATAATGACCATTTGGAGGAAAAAAGTGGGAACCTTTCGAGCCTGAAAACATTGAAAGTACGGGGTTGGCAGCATTGCGTCGTGGGGGTGTTTTGCTGCAGGAGAGACTGGTGCATTTCACAATAGATGGCATCATGAGGAAAGAACATCACAGAAATATTGAAGCAACATCTCAAGACGTCAGCCAGGAATTTAAAGGTTGGATGCAAATGGGTCTTCTAAATGGACAATGACCCTAAGAATATCACCAAATCAGTTACAAAGTGGCTGAAGTCAATAAAGTCAATGTTTTGGAGTGACTATCACAAAGTCCTGATGTCACTCCTAAAGAAAATTTGTGGGCAGAGCTGAAAAAGCATGTGTGAGCAAGATGGCCTACAAACCCGACTGAGTTCTACCAGTTCTGTCAGAAGGAACGGACCAAAATCCCAGCAAACTGTTGTGAGAAGCTTGTGGAAGGAAACCAAAACATTTGAGCCAAGTCATACAGTTTAAAGGCGATGCTATCAAATACTAAAGAAATGTATATAAACATCTGACTTTGAAGAAACTTAAAACTTTAGTCTGATTTAATGTCAGACAGTGAGAAATTATTATTATTTTTTTTTTTTTAAGTTCTGTGACTTTTTATATAGTGTAAGTAAGCTTCTGGTTTCAACTACATGCTCACTGAAGCATGTAGCATATTTTGTAAATAATGTAGGAGAAAAATGTCTTTTTGCATCAAATATGTTCAGCCATGTAGATAGACTCTCTGGCCCATTCTCTTCATCTATAGAGACAGATTAATAGATGCAAAATAAAAAGTTCTACAGCAGCTACTAACAAATAGGAATAATACATAGATCAACATGGTCAACAATACATTTTGGCATTAGTAGTATATCTGCACCCACACACCAACCTCAATGACAACCAAAGTTGGTAAGCACTTAGTATGGTCAATCTTCTCACAAACATTTATGACATTTTATGTAGTTTGAAATGGCATGTTTCAAAAGTCAGCAGATAATTGTTTTAAATAATTGTGATTTCAAAATAATCATCATTATTTGTAGTTTCTGAATTCCAGTTTTGATCAGTTTTGGTTAATTTCCTGGCACTAGTATGCAGCACTTTTTTATGTATCTAAAATCACACACTCATGAGCATATTGGCAGCTATGTGGCAGTTCAATGTCTTGCCCAAGGACACGCATAGAGTGCTTTTCCAGTTGGAAGATGGCGATATTATCACTCGATCCCTGGCTGCACCTCATCAACACAGAGCATGTGAATATTCAGCCCGGCTTTGAGTTGTGTCCTCTACATGATGGTCATTAAATGTACTTCAAGTCAGGTGCAGAAGCATGATCTCTTACTATTTTGTCCTAGTTATGGTTGACCTGGTAGGATAATGAGAGTTTGATGCTAAAACTGGACCGCAATTGTGCTTCTCAGCTGCAAAACACATGCTTTCCCAAACTTTTCTGCTGTAGAGCCGTATGTTCAGGGAGCATGTTGCCTGATCGCATCACTTTGATCGTGCCAATTTCTGTGTTAAATTACTAGCTCTTGACTGCATTTTGGAGACCTTTGAAGGCAGTTATTCTGAATTAAACATTATAGCTATCAAGAAGTAAAAGAGCAGAATAAGTCTATTATAATTTAATCTTAACATTTCTGTTTGCCTTAATTCAGTGGACAGACTTACGAATGGAGACAGGAGCAAAGGAGAAGAATCAGCAACTCTACAAACCACATCTCAGTGGTAAACAAGTGATATTACTATTACTTCATGATTTTTCATTCATAAATATTTATTGTACACATAATATATTAAACACTAATAGTTTATTTCGTTTCCTTGTTCTCACTGAAGGCATCATAGCAAAGGAGCCACCATTGACTTTGCTGCAGGAGATCCAGGGGTTTTGGAGTTCTGCCAGCTGTCAACACTCAGAGCCAAAGTTCAAGATGTCTCACATCTTTTATTTCTGCCAGAGAGGTGTGGAGAGCATTGTCGACGACGAGGTCACCAAGTGCTTTTCGGCCCAGGAGCTGGAGAGCTGGAACTTGCTGACTCGGAGCTACTACAACTTCCCTAACATAAGTCTGAGACTTGCAGTCCTGTGGGGTCTGGGATTTCTAATCCGCTATGGCATCCTGCTGCCTCTCAGGTTAGAGAAGCTCACAGGGGGCTCAGGGGCAGTTTGTTCTTATATTATTAGAGCTGTGAATGACTGGTTCAGCTTTAGCTCAACTGTTGATTCTGTTTTCTTTAGATTCATGCTGGCAACCACAGGCATTTGTCTGTTCCTTATTCTGAGCAGCATGGTGGCTTTTCTGCCTAAACTACAGTGAGTTTCTGCTGGTTCTCATACTTTACACATGTGCATGACTGACATTCCTGTAGCAAGGCTATATAGATCAAAAAATACATCACTGAGAAGGTGAACCTCATGTGTGCATCAGTCAAACTGAATTGATGGTTGTGGTGTCACGTTGTATGTCCTCAGGTTAAGATCCTACCTTAGTGAGAAGGTACATTTGATGGGTTACCGCTTTTGTGTTAGATCTCTCACAGCAATCATCACCTATCATAACAGGTACAGTATAGTTAATGTTCAGCAACAATGTCAGCTTCCAGAGAGAAGTTAGAGAGACATTATAATTTATTGAACGTTCAGCAGCAATGCTGCCTTTAAGAATAATCAGAGCTCAACATGTCATGTTGTTTTCTACTTTCATGTATTAAATGCTCAAAGTGACAAAAACAAAACAAAACAAAGCCAGGTTTTCTTTGTTGCTTTGCTATTCACAAAAGATGCTGATCAGTATATAGTGTGTTAACTGTAGACCTTGACTGTGCTAAAGGTACGCTGTCTCTGTTTCTCAGTTGTTGACATGTCAGTTTGACCTCCTAAAACCTTTTAATGCTGGAGGTCAGAAATCCAGAGTTCTGTGTTATTAGCAATGTTTTTTATGAAATGTGTTCATCTCGGATAGAGAAATGGTAATATATTATCATCATCTGAGTTTCAGTGTGTCATATGCACGTTTCTCTCTTAACTCCAGAGAAACAAGCCTAGGAATGATGGCATCTGTGTGGCAAATCACACAACACCAATTGATGTGATAATCCTGGCCAGTGACCACTGTTACTCTTTGGTATGGCATTTTGCATCAACTTGTGTGTAAGTGGATATGTGACGTTTTTACACGAATGAGTGCTTGTAGGAAAAAGTTTAGCTTTATAGAGAATTTTGCAGAGTCGTTCTTATTGAGCTGAACTGAAGATAAAATTGTATCACAGGTTGGCCAGGTGCACGGAGGCTTGCTTGGAACGATCCAACGAGCCATGGTCAAATCTTCCCCTCACATATGGTTCGAAAGAGCAGAAGTCAAAGACAGACATCTAGTGGCCGAAAGGTAACATCACAGTTTTGTATGTTTGGTGTACCAGAGATGGTCACGTACAGGGGGAATTTAATAAACAAGCTGACTCCTTTTGTAGTTGTTGTCCTTTAAATAATGTTTATAATTTATGAGGATCAGTGCGGTGGAGGTGACTTGAGGAAAGCACAAACTTTTTTCAGCCTCTGACAAGTGAACAAAAGAGAATAAGTTTGACAATCACTGGTAAAGCTCAGATGGTTAGCACATGTGCATGATTACAGGACACAATTATTGAGAATGGTAACTGGGATGAGGACCATTAGTAACAGCGACTGTTGAGCGTCACACGTGCCTGATCTTGATACGGTGAAGATTTTTTTTTTTTTTTTGGCATATAGCTATTAAAAAAGGAAATATTGTCTCTGTGATAAAATTGACACAACATTTTGTTTCCATGGTTAAAAAATAAAATACTTTGGCACTATAATGAATTGATCTCAGGTTCCTCATGTTGGTGCATTAGATTTAAGCGGTCAGACTTTCTTTGAATTATTGATATATTTTTTTTTTTTTAATTTCAGGCTGAGTGATCATGTTGCTGATAAAACCAAACAGCCCATCCTCATCTTCCCTGAAGGTGTGTCAGAATCTCAACTAGTTTAGAAAACTGATTTAGTAAAAGAACTTGGAAATGCACTGCTCTGATTATGTAGGATAGAATAAGTTGATTTCTAATAGTTAATTTCTGAACAACAGAACATTAGGCTTTTCACAGAAAGTATAGATTTTCTTTTTCAACACATTTCTGAACAGTCAGTCGACTGAGTGCTGCCTCTAAAGTTTGTGTTGTGTTAATATTCTCAGATTATTTCATCTACAGGCACTTGCATTAACAACACATCAGTGATGATGTTCAGGAAGGGTAGCTTTGAAATCGGCTGCACTGTCTATCCTGTTGCCATTAAGGTAGGACCTTGTTTCCATTAAACCTTCTGTGGTTTTGTTGCTCGTAGCTTCATCCAGTGTGAACATGTTTTCTCTTGTAGTATGATCCTCGCTTTGGAGACGCTTTCTGGAACAGCAGTAAATGTGGTTTGGTGACTTACCTTCTGAGGATAATGAGCAGCTGGGCAGTCGTCTGCAGCGTTTGGTACCTGCCACCTATGAACAGAGAGGTGACCCTCTTATAAAGAAACATTTAGGGTATTGATTAAATTAGTGATTTACAATATATGTGACCGAAATACTCTAAACTCAGCTAAAAAGACAAAGAAAAACTAATGAATAAGAACAGAAGAGTCGTGTGTGATATCACTTAACTGTTTAAAAACTAAATAATTTTCTTATGACAAAAACATGTGCTATAATGAAAATACAGATTTCATAGTGTGGCATGAGTGAGCTTATGTTTCATTGCTCAGACACACAAGCTGGAGCAGGGGCGTCAAACTGATCCGTGAAAGGGCCGTGTTGCTGCAGGTTTTTGTTCCAACCATGCAGAAACACAGCTAACTTGTTTCATTCAATCAAGTGAACTGGTTAATAGCTTTAGTGAAAACAACTAGTTGATTGACTAAAACAAGTCAGCTGTGCTGCTGCATGGTTGGAACAAAAACCTGCAGCCACACGGCCCTTTCACAGATCAGTTTGACACCTGTGAGCTAGAGCACCTGTCACTGAAACAAAATTTACTTCATCCATGATTTCCAGTCAGCCTGCTTGTATTGATATGGTTATGTACATATAAAAGCAGAAATGTGCATACACGTTCTTTTTGCCAGATCAGTGAAGCTGGGGTAACTTGACTCCTCTACAATCTTATTTTCTGCAGTCCTTTGCAAAAGTATAATTTCCATGCTGATTGCTTGCCATGAAGGAGTGCAGATGTAATCAATCATTTACATATTAAAAACTCTGTTGGTGCCACAACTAAATGGATATGGCAACGAAAGCAGGAGCAAACGTGAAGCACAATTTTATCAAACATGAAACTGACACATTAATCAGTGAAGTGGTGAAATTGTTGGTCTCAGTTCTGAAATCATAAACAAAATTTGGTTTGTGGAAAAAGGAAGCAGATGTAATCAGGTTTGTAAGCTCCAAGCCAAGAACCCTGTAGAGGTTAAAAGAGAAAAAAAAAAATTATATTGCAGAGAAGAGAAAAAGGTGCACCAGCTCACACAAGGAGAACATTTTCTTCACACAACTCAAGAGCATCCTTGAAAAACCTAAGATGATGCATGAGCCAACTATCATCTTATGCCAGAAAAGTAGAAAGATCTCAATGTTAATTGTCTCTCAGTGTCAAAGACCTTTTGACAATGCTGGAGCAACTATCATACGCTATCATACTTAGCAGCAAACGCTCTCATTCTTTTTTTCTATTTTAAATTCTGTTGATTTAAAAAAATACTAATATTTTCATCTCACCATATCAGACTTGAATTGCTTTAATTTGAGCTTTAAGCCTTGTGCGTCTACAACTGATCTGATGTGTGAGAAGTGCACATTTTCACCAGACAGTCTTCCTTGATATAAATATCAGTCTGTGGACCAGATGCAGTAAAGAATAAAGAATATCTGCTCTGGTTATGATGAAGAGCAGGAAAAAAGTGTCAGTTTAAAATAAAAAAGAACAGATTTTCAGTGGTCTAGTGTTTTTTTTTCATTAGTTTTTATAAATCCTATCCTATTGTGGGTGCTATACGTCATTGCAGCTGTGTTGAATGTCCGTGCATCAGGATGACTCCTGTGCTGCTGATGAAGACCGTTCTAATGTGACTTTAAGACAAGATGGCGTATTTAGAGTTTGTTCAGATGTTTCCCACACTAGATGATATTTGGCTCATGAGCCACTTTGGTCTTGCAAGACATTTTTAAAAAGTTGAGTCATCCTCCATTTTCACATTTGTGTTTTCCCTGTGATTGCACCTCATTGCAAGGCTGCATGAGCTTATGAATGGGTCATGTATTTGTCAGTTGCAGATAAACTGATGCATTGAAATGATGTGCTTTTTAGCCTCTCATTTGTAAGACCTTTAAAAAAAAAAAAAACTCTGCAGGGTCCTTCAGTCTGAATCTACAGTGTTGATCAGCTCTGAATCTGCTTTCACTGATTCATTTATGTTCTGGTCACAATTCCAAAACTGAGACCAGCTTGTGAAAGCCATATTTTATTTTTTCACTACTTCACTAATAAGTATCTCAGTTTCACACTATCCAGAGTTGCAAAAAGATTTAGAAAGGAGAACCATACATATACATGGCTTTATAAAGCATACACATGGATTTAGTCACAGAACTACTCAGAACTTAAAGGCCCCAGATGCACAAGTCAAACACCGTAGTTTTTTGTGTAAATTTTTCATTTATGTATGTAGTCCCAGATCTTTTCAAGACTGAAGGAATATCTAGGTGGTTGCATGAGAAAAATAGATCCCTAAAGAATTTCATAAAGCTAGAAAATTAATTAAAAGTAAACCCACACACAGATGAGGAGAACAAGCTGCAGTGTCTGACCTAAAATTAAAACATTATGCGATGTTTGCACAATTTCACTTTCAAAAAAAAAAATAAAATAAATAAATAACTGACAAGTGTTTGACATTGGACATGGGAGGTAAAGAAGAACTGAGCTCATGTGACAATTCGTACTGCAGTGTGAAGGACACTATTAATGGATGGTTTCTATAAATGCTAGCTTGCAATTTGGCACAAAACTACAAATTAAACTTTGCTGAAAAACATACGCCCTAGGATGGACTGGCGACCTGTCCAGGTTTACCCCTGCCTTTTGCCCAAAGACAGCCAAGGGATGGGCTCCAGCAGACACCCGTGACCCTGGCTGGATGAAAAACATCAACAGAAGCTGGATGAGTATTGGGAACAGATGCTTGGGTCAGATGAGACGAGAATAAATTTGTTCAGCTCAGATGGGCCGCAGCATGTTTGGCATCAACCCTGTTAGGACTATGCTAATGAATGCCTCGGCTTGACAGGACAGAAGGGAAGATGGCTGAGTTTGATGCAGCTGAATTTTACATCTTTATATACAAATTAAACAGGCTGCCATATGTTTAATTTGCTAACTGGAACAGTCCGTTTTCACCCTGTTTTGTTTTTTTTTCATGTTCTTATGCAGGAAGGGGAGGATGCCGTACAGTTTGCCAACAGAGTGAAAGCAGCCATAGCGGCCCGAGGAGGATTAGTGGATCTCACATGGTCAGTCACTGTGTCTCAGTGTCATTATTTTTATATATCAGTAAATGTAATGAGCGTTAAAAACAGGGAAGTTAATTGTGGCTCAAATTACAGAAGCTGAAAAAAACTGAAGGTCTGTATTTTGCTCCAGAGGTCTGTCTTGATCGTTTCCTTCAGGCACTGTGGAAGATGTGACCAGTGACACTAATGACCCTCATTCTTGCTCATCTGTCTTCTTTCAGGGATGGCGGCCTGAAACGAGCAAAAGGTGAAAGATGCTCTGAAAGAAGAACAGCAGGAACTTTACAGCAAAGTTCTTTTAGGTGACCACAAGGACCAACGTGATGAAAAATGTGCAGAAGGTGGAAATCCAGGAGGTGATAAAGGCAGCAGAGATTAAACAAAAAGAAAATAAGAACACTGAATGTACAGTATGCCTGTTATCATGAAAGACTCACATCACGTTCAGCAGCATCTTGCAAATGGTTGAAGTGAATAACCACAAGAATCATGTTTTCATCCAAGGTTGAGCTGCAAGAAAAATGTTTTCCTCATTTTTGTATCCATTATGTTGATATATTTTTATTTATGGTGCTGTATGATTTGAAAGTTAAAGAACTCTTTGCAAAAATGTCAGTGCATTATTTCCAAGCATCTTAAGTATGCTTAAGTATACACTCATGACATCACAGGCACCGTGGTAGAAGCCTTCCTGTACATCTGTTTACTAATTGGCTCAAGGCTCTATATTTGTATTCAGCTTTAATCTTAGCTGGACGCAAGGAAAGTGAGCTCAAACACTGTCAGGGCTGCTATGCAGCTTTATCCACGAGAATGGAGGTGATAGTATGCTGTTTCTGGACAGAACATTTACAGAACATACACTGGACCACAGAGTGAAGATTAGTTTTAGTTTCCTTCCTCAAACAGCAGGAGTCACTGTTCAAACGCGAACCAATATTCGTGGAAGAAGTTGCATTATAATTTTATTTTTTATTTTTTTACTAATCAGTAAGCATATCACCCCGCAGCTAAATTAAGAAGGTATTGGAGTGAATCCATTTTCCACATCTGCCTCATCCCACTCCGACTCATGAGGTTCACTATCCCAGTATACAAGAAGGTGACTGCAGGAGAAACTGGCCATAGTGAGGGGATGAAATCCAAAACACGCTGGCACTTCAGCTTGATGACGATTGAGACCGGAGCCGCCTGTGAAACGCAGTCCTCTCACGAGGACGCGCGAGTGACGCCGTCTGAGGAGCAGCGACCTCAGACCACACGTGGCAGGATCAAGTCGCTTTGTGATTGTAACAACACCTTTCTGGGACATACTAAAATATTTACTACCCGTTTTTCACCTTTCTGAAATGAAAACACTCCTAATAGATTACCCCCCCCCCAACGGCTTTTCCTGTTTAATTAAATGCTGATGCACTCTGGCAGACATCAACGAGGATCAGGTGTGGCTCATTTTTTTTGAATGAGTGCAGGAGTGTGAATGAACATCGAGTTAGTTTCAATCATCTAACCACCTGTCATTGCTGGAGGAGTAACCAAACCCCCCCTCCCCCCTCCCCGGCGTGGCCACGCCCAATCAGCTGGTTCCTGAAGTTCAGCCACCCTCCTGAGCAAACTTTTCCGCGCTCCTCTGCAGTCTCACGGACAGTCTGCATTGTACAACGGTGTTTTTGTTTTTGGGGGATTTAACTCTGTGACGGCGTTGGGCAGCATGTCCCTGATGGATCAGCAGTGGTGTCCCACAAGCGTGCAGGTAACGGCGCTCCAAGCCAGAGGCCTCAGGATAAAGGGCAAAAGCGGCACGAACGATGCGTACGCCGTCATGCAAGTGGGTAAGGAGAAGTATCAGACATCCGTGGTGGAGAAGAGCGTGGCTCCGATGTGGAAGGAGGAGGCCACCTTCGACCTGCCGCCTCTCCTGCAGGGAAGTGGAGGAGGAGGAGGAGGAGGAGGAAGAGGCGCGGAGCGCAGCACGCTGCGCGTCCAGGTCCTGCACAGGGCTCTGGTGGGCCCAGACAAGCTGCTGGGGCAGGCTGTCATCAACCTGCCGCAGCTCAGTGAGGACAAAGCCCGACCCAAGACCGAGTGAGTGCACACAGACCTTAATGAATCTGAAAAGCTGAGGCTCAACCAACTGTACCGATCCATCAAAGTGAAATCAACACCATCAGTGGCCCGTTTAAAATCCCGAGTTAATCATTACATCTATTTGCAAAAGTTGCGGCCTTAAGATGTAGCTACAAGTGTAAATATGCTGTTCCAGAATAATGAAACCCATTCTAATTGGTTTCTAAACCTTTTAAGCATTTAACTGTTAATGAACTCGTCTACAAAGTTATCCTCTGGATTTATACCCCAGCATGCCTTTGAAAATGAGTGTGCTGAAGATTCTTGAGCATTTGAAATGTGTCTTATCCTTTCACTGGCCCTTTGATTTGCCCCAAGAAAAAGTGAATAGAAAGTTTTATTCAAATAAGGCCTGGTTTCTTCTCACAGGTGTGATGAAAGCATGAATAATTACTTAGTCTGAATTTCTCCTGTGCCACAGGGTAACTGTGAACTGGTTCTGTCAGTCATGCTGCACCGTTGTGGTATTTCACAACAAAACTCCTATTATACAAAGTAAAGCATCTAAAAATGCTGTTGCCAATTTAACGCAGCATTCGTGAAAACAGTGCTTTGTTTAATGCATTTATAAAGTGAGTATTCATTTTCAAAGTGATATTTGAAACTTTCCAACAGTGATGTGAGCCATTCGAGCGTGCAGGCAGGCAGGCAAGCGTCACTGCACAAACCTGCTCTGGAGAGTTTGACTTATGAATGTTGCCCACTCAAACCAGTGCAGCTTAAGGGATTTGTTTCCTCGGCAGCAGCCCGTAAGGATGCCAAGCAGCATTAGGCTAAATGAACGCAGTGAATTAAAATGTTCACTCTCACTGCCTGATCTCGTCAGCAGGAAATAAATTCATCTAAGATGATTCAAACTTAGTCGAAACAAAAGTTAAGCATCAAACGCATTCCAAAGTTAAGTTAACTTAAAATTTTTCTTGCACATTTATATGCACATCAGTTAAACAGTCTGATGCGACTATTTTATTTTACGTTGAGGATAATGGTTTGCAGTACTTGCCGGTAGTATGTTCTCAATAGTTCCTTCTGACCAGAATTCTTTTTTTTTAAAATTATTATTATTTCAAGACTGATTGATCCATCACTGTTTATTTCTGTGGCTCAGTCAGAAGTGTTTTCTTGTGCAAAAACTGTTCCTTGGTGTTTTAATCCTCTGACATGTAATGGGCATTACCCAAAATTTGCATGTAAAACCGGCCTTTTAGTCCATATACATACATACACACACACACACACACTTTCTTTCTCTGGCCCTCTCACTTTTTGTTTGTGTGTCTTGGAATGTTGCACAGCAAGGAGCAATTTTTTTTGTCAAGGTTCATTGCTTCTCATCTCTAACCTATTCATCAAACAACAGTATACATGAGGTTTCTCTTCATATTGTGGCAAGTAAACTGAATTTTGACCCATTATTTAAAGGCTAAAACAAACACCTTGTCATACAGCTCTTCTTCATTTTCTCTGTTCTAGTTTGCCATTTTTGTTAAAAAACTAAAAAAAAGGATGTTCCAGTCTGATGCTCCAGTGACTCTGGGAGCATCAGGACCGGAACATTTTGTAGTAAATATCATGCTTTGTTTGCTTTTCTTGCACCATGCACTCGCCAGTGAAAGATCAGCAATAGTCTTCTCATCAGCCAAGTTTCAGGAATTCTGATGCGTTTACAGTAACATCGAGCTTTGAAGGATACCTTCCCCTTTATTTTTGTAAAATCAGAATCTGGTGTTGGTAAATGCTTGGCTGTGTTTCTTTCTGTGAGCTCAGTGAGTGCATGTTGCCTCTGAGGTTTCAGTGTGGCTTTGGCCTCGCATTCCTGGCCGTCTTATCAAAGAAAAACAAACAGTGAAGGCAACAGCAAAAGTTAAGAGAGGTCAGCTTTTCAGACTGGAACCAGTGAGTGGACTGAGCCTCAACAGATCAAGAGTGGCACATGTTCCTCGTGCTGCCAGGTGTTTTTGAATTTGGCTAAGTAATAAACTTTGAACATGCATGCCTTGAAAGGACATTTGTATCTTGTACTGATGATCAGGAAAAGGGTATACGGAAAGCCCCACACCTTTTTATAACGCATCATTTCAACCCCGGGGATGTAGGGTTTTCAGATTCAAATGGTCTCTTTTTTTTAATGTGCACTTCCTCTTAATTTTTGTTCAAAATCCTTTATGAAAAATAATCTGAAGTATACTTGTATTAAAAGGTGTTTTTTTTAAGCAACAGATACATTGGTAAATGTCAGTCACATAAGAGAGGCTTCTGCTCAGCTTCACCCCCGTTGCTTTCCCACCTCTGCTCTTTATTTTTGCTTCTGACTTTTGTGACTTAGGAACACAATTCCCTGAACAGTTTTGGTCCTTGGACGTTATCACTTTTGGGTCGTTTTACACATTCAGCTGTTCTCCCACACAGCTGCGTTCTCTGATAAGAAAGGCTTTAGTCACTTCGGGGCATTGTATTATCAGTAGTTTAGCTTTCAGAAAGAAGGGTGTGTGTCTGCAGGAAGTAGGATATATATATTTACAAAATATTGAGTCCATTGATTATTCTTATGCGTTTCTATCTGTCTAGCATGCATATTCACTGACATTAGTTGAAGAGCATCATCCTTACCAAACCATTGTTAAATGACAGCCAGTTTAATTCTATCTCATGCACAATGCATTGTAGTTAAACCGGCTAACGCCCAACACTTCTGCAACTTCCCTTCTGATTTAACTGAAATCGCTTACTTCTATTTTCTACTTACGTGGAATGTGTTTTTGTGGCTTGTAATGCAGCCATTTGGGCTGTGGATTAAACCCATTACTGTACTTTCACTCTAAATCTGCTGTCATATTCTAGACTGCAATTTTTCAGGTATATATCAGATATCTGGCAAATTACGCCTCTTTAGATCCATCATGGCTTTTCAGATCCACTGAGGCTCATTATGCTGATAGGAGACCATCTATACCCTTACTGGCTTTTTTGTTTTTTACACACATAGTGAGGTATTTTTCTTTGCCTTTCTGACATGTTTCTTCTCCATTAAGTTCATCATTCTGCTGGACTTGACTCCAAAATTCATCAGGATTGTTTAGATGTTAATTTTCAGTGTTAGTTTCCAGTAAAGATGCAAAAGAGATTTTATTTTTTCATGATGGAGCAGGTGTGGCTACGCTGTAGAACAAAGCACCAGGAGTGCTTTCTGAAAGCCCTGTGCAGTCATTATTATTGGCATATAAGCATTTCCTGCCCTGTGAGCATCACTTACTCCAACATTTTAACTTCAGCAGTGCTCAGCTGCTTAAATCAATTTGGCAAGCTTTGGCATTTTCATCACCTGACCTTTTCCAACAACGACTGAGCAAATCATAATCCTGACAAGTTGATCCAGATATAAAAGTGTTGGGAATGGTTGAAGTGCCTTCAGGAAGTGAAATGCTAGGGTGCAATAAACTGTTTCTTGTTAAATGATAGCAAGCCAGATGGCGTATCTTTCAGTCCCAATTGTCTTGTCTGGAACTGGTGCTGCAGAACACGGAACCAAGATTTCAGACTGGTACCGGAAAAATGGATGTTAGGCTAGTTCAGACATCTACTTCTTGTTTCCAATAAAGTAGAGAGTTGTTTTAAAATAATTTTTGGATTTAAAGTGTTGCATATGACCCTGATTTTCTGAACTCCTCTGCCCTCATGGTGCTTTGAACTCTTTTTCGTCCGAAGTTAGTCAGCAAGAGGGATATCCGGCTTGTGCAGTGATTGCTCCAAAGCTTTGGAACAGCCTTCCACTATCACAAAAGTTCACCATCTATGCAGACAATTTAGGATGCAACTAAATCACATGTTCATGCTCTAAGTGCTATTTTTTTTTTTTTTTTTTTTGTCCTTTTACTTTTAACTCTTTGTTTTTGGGTTCTTTTATTGCCGTAGTTGTTCTTCTCTGTTGGCTTTGCTTTGATTCTACTAATCTAGCTTGAAATGTAAGTGAATGTTTTGTCCCAGTTTGTTTCTCACTGCAGTCATTCTTAAGAATGAAACAGTCTGTTGCATTGATAGTTTTTATCAACTTTATCTTCCCCGCTATGCTGCGCATTCTCAAATATGTTCCACATATAATCAGTGTAAGGGAGTTAGACTGTAACAATAGAGCACTGTCTACATTTGCATGATTGAATAAATGCATTATCGATCTAGCTCTTTATTATTTTTCTTTTGAAGGACATTCATCAGGTGAATATTGAGGCCTCACAATGAAACATTTATGCTGAGGCTTGAAATTTGCAAATCACATCCTGTTACTCATCAGTAAGACAGAGGCAGGGGAGTTATGACATCACTGGACCATTTTGCAAATTCCAGGAAAAGGCGGTTTCATCTCCTTAATTTGTTTGTGCCACACATCTGAAGCATTCTTGTGGAAGGAGGAAGCGCTCCAGGAGCAGCAGCAGGAGGAGGAGGAGGGTGAATCTCACTACCTAACATATACCAGACAATAGGGGGAGCATTGCTTTATTTATTTATTTAATCAATGGCTTTGCAGGAAGTAAGACCTTGTAAACAATAAACATTGTGTGTGCCACATGAATTCAAATCGACATCTGCAGAGCATGGGGGGGGCAACTAAACACAAAAGCCTCAAGCGACAACTCTGTACACACAATGCCCCTTCCTCATTTCCTCATTTCCCCTGAAATCCAGATTTCAGTTGGAGTTGTTTTCTCAGTGGTTAGCTGACCTCAGACTTCTGCCAGATAGGCATATTTTTTATGCTGACTGGTGATTTTTTTTTTTTTTTTTCTTTTCCCTTTTTGAGACCTTCAGTCAACACTGGACCCTGATAATGGTGCAGAGCAAGGCTGATGCAAGTCTCAGTGGACGTCTGTATCCACTTATTTTGTGTATTTTAAAAACGAGGCTTTTAGACAACTTTATAACCTTGACTTGCGTATGTTTACTGTAACTGTGGTGGTTTATCTGTGCACGTGTGAACCCTGCAGTTCACTGGCATGTACCTGCACCATGTTTAAAAGGCAAAGACAGGGTTAAAGGAAGATTGGTTCGCTGTGACCCTGGCAAGTTTACGGTCTGGGAGTAGTAAAGGGTAATCTTCTTAAGTTTCAAAAACAAAATAAATCCCTCACAGGGTCTTCTTAACTGCCTCCAGGGTTAAATGTCTAGACAACGCAAGATAAGCATGGAGTATATTGCAAACAAAAAAAGCTTGTTTTAATACAACTTCTGCGAGACAAGTAGAGGTGGAAATTTGTGTACGTCAGTGAGCATCAGCAGTGCTTTGCTTCTTTGAGATGTGCAGCGTGTTGGAAAAATTGAACAACCTTCAAAACCACTTTCAAATGTTGAATCCAAGCATTCATAGATTCCTCACATCAGAGACCAGAGAGGGCAATTTTAGATCATCAAACCTTCCAAAAACATCCAAGCTTCCATTGAGTCACTTTCCGTTTGCAGTGGGTGGAATGACGGCTTTGACAAAGAAACTTGTATGGATGAAGCATTAGCAGACCGAGCCTTAGTGATTGTAATCTGTCTAAAGCATTGAGACTTTCATAATGAACATTTTTCTGTTTTTGTGGGAGATGGACTGTGAACATGACCTGTGGTAGTTAGTTTTTACTCTGATGTCCAGGGGGAATCTTAGAATGTACAATAACAGAATGTTTGTTGATCCTATGATGCCAAATGTATCACATCTGATTGAAAACTTTCCCAAGACAACCTGTTATATACCATGAGGGTCCTATGTATCAAGTATGATGCAAAAACAATAGGATAATTTCTTTCTTTCTTTTTTTTTTTTTTTTTTTAAAGGTCCAATATACACTTCAAAAATGTATAATTTTACATATTCACATGTCAGGATTCACAAAGAGCTTTGTGTCTTTATTTTTTTCTTTAGCATGAGCTAACTGCTTTTAGGTCCTTGTTTTAAATCCTGTCTGGTTGCCAGAAACATAAAATAATGTGCCTTTTCTTTTAACAGATGGTTTCAAGTTACTTGACAAGACAGGCAAACCAGACAAAGACCGAGGAGAGGTGCTTTTGGACATCCAGTTTATGAGAAACAACATGACCGCCAGCATGTTTGACCTCTCTGCTGCTGGGAAATCCCGTTCTCGCCTTGGCAAGTTCAAGGACAAAGTTCGAGGCAAGAAAAAGGAATCTGACTCAGCGTCCAGCGTGGTGCCATCCTTCACTCAGGTTATGACAGACAGTGAGGAGGAAGCAAACGGAGATGGTGAGGGAGCAGCAAGCAAGGATGGCAAATCTAAGAAACACAAGGTGAAGTCTTTGTTTTCTCAGAAGGTCCAACCTACAGAGAAACATGTCTCAGTCCATGTCTGTCTTACCTGCAAAAAACTCATCACTGAGCGGCAGTCAATCATCTGGTCTAAACGTGGACTCCTCTGAAGGTCAGTTCTTTTCTTTCTTTATTTTTGTCTCATCGCATAGATGCTGATTTTTCTCATGTCCTTTCAGGTAAAAAGAAATTCAAGTTTATGATCCATAAACGCTCCGGTAGTTCAGACAGCAAAGAGTCTTCGCTGGGCCATCAAAAACAGGTTCCTGTGGAGCAGAGTAACATGTGCATCAATGGCAGCCATATATACTGTGAAGAGCCGCCAACTCGCACCGCTCGCATCGGCTCCAACTTCAGTCTGGCCAGTTCAGGCCACGGATCAATGGAGGATGTCCCTGAAAGCGCTCCTCCATCTGTGGATTCGCTAAGATCAGTGAGGCAGTATTCACCCTGGATGGAGGAAGAGGAAGAGGAGGAAGAGAGAGATGAAAGTATAAAAGAGCATGTGGATGAATCAAGAAGAGAAGAAGAAGAGATGGTTATCAGGGAGGAGGAATTGAGGAAAAAAGAGAGAGAGGAGACTCTGAGACAACAAGAGGAGCTGAAATTGTTGGCTCAGGAAAAAATGAGGAGAGAAGAAGAAGAGAAGGCTAAAAGGATGGAAGAGGAGAGGATTAGAAAAGAAGAAGAAAGAGAGGTAGAGAGGGTCAGGAGAGAAGAAGAGCAAAGATTGGCAAAGGAAAAAATGAGGCTTGAAGAGGAAAAAATGAGACGGAGAGAGGAAGAAGAGAGGATTAGGAGAGAGGAGGAAGAAAAGAAGAGACAAGAAGAGATGATTCAAGAGAGGCAGAGGCAAGAAGAGTGCAAACTAGCTGAGGAAAGGAGATTGAAGGAGGAAGAAAGGAGGATTGAAGAAGAGAAACTTAGAAGGGAAGAAGAACGGAGGAAAGAGGATGAAAAGAGGCAGAGGGAGGAAGAAGAGAGGCTTAAGAAAGAAGTGAGGAGAAGGGAGGAAGAAGAGAGGATTAGGAGAGAGGAGGAAGAAAAGAAGAGACAAGAAGAGATGATTCAAGAGAGGCAGAGGCAAGAAGAGTGCAAACTAGCTGAGGAAAGGAGATTGAAGAAGGAAGAAAGGAGGATTGAAGAAGAGAAACTTAGAAGGGAAGAAGAACGGAGGAAAGAGGACGAAAAGAGGCAGAGAGAGGAAGAAGAGAGGCTTAAGAAAGAAGAAGTGAGGAGAAGGGAGGAAGAAGAGAGAACTAGGAAGGAAAAGGAAGAAACTGAGAGACTGAAAGAAAAATTAAAACAAGAGAAAGAGAAGAATTGAGGCAGAAAATATTAGAAAAGAAGAGGAAAGGAGGATGATGGAGGAAGAGATCCTCAGAAAGAGGAGGAACAAAAGAAAGCCAGGAGACTTGAGGAAATTGAAGAAAAGAGGAGACTAGAGGAACAAGAAAGAGTTGCGCAAGAAAAGAGAGAAAGGGAGCTGAAGAGAAAAGAGGAAGAGCTTCAGAGGTTGGCTCAGGAGAAGGAGAAAGAAGAGGAAAGGATTGAAGGAGAGAGAGTTAAAAGGGAGGAGGAAGAAAGGCTTAAGAAAGAGGTTGAAGAGAGGAGGAGACAGAAAAATGAGGAAATGGCCATAAAGGAAAAGGAAAGGCTGCTGGAAATGACACTAAGAGAGGAGGAGAGGAGGAAAGAACAGGAAATCAGACAAGAGGAAGAGAGAAGGAAGGAAGAGGAGGAGAGGGAAGAGCAGGAAAGGATTAGGAAGGAGGAGGAAATGAGAAAAGAAAACAGAAGGAGAGAGGAGGCAGAGGAAAGGGCCAGAAATGAAAAAGAAGTACAGGAGAGAATGATGGAGGAGAAAAGGAGACTGAAAGAACAAGAAAAGAGGAGGATTGAGGAGGAAGAAGAAAGGGTTAGGCGGGAGGAGGAAATGAGACGAGAGGAAAGGAGGAGGACTGAGGAAGTGGAGAGGATGAAGAGGGAAGAGCAGGAAAGGATTAGGAAGGATGAGGAGAAGAGGAGACAGGAGGAGGAACAGAGGATTAGAAAGAAAAAGGAAGAAAATGAGAGATTAGAAGAAATGAGAAGACTAAAGGAACAAAAAGAGAGGAGGATAGAGGAAGAGGAGAGGGCTGAGAAGGAGAGGGAGGAAGAGAAAGCAAGGAAACGAGAGAACAAATTGGGAGGATTTGCAGAAGAAAACAAAAATTATGAACAAAGAACTGTAGTGAAGAAAACCAGAGTGATCAGTCCTGCAGAAGTTCCTTCTACCAATCCATTTGATGAAAACTTTTCACCTCATCCCTTCTGAGGAAGTTCCCAACTCTCCCTCTAAATCTGACAGGTCACACAGCTAAAGTGGAAACTGTTAAGCCAAGGTTAGTTCAAGCCATACATCTGCACACTATATGGATCAAAAACATGACCTCTTATGATATTGTTTATCTTTATTTATTTTTTTTTTCTTTCCCAAACAATGTCTTATTTCACAAATCCTTTGGATAATTACCTGGATCAGCCCCTGAAGACATTTCCATTTAAAATATGAATAATGTGACTTAATAGGGAAAACATAATCATTAATAAAATGTCTACTAGAAAATTGGGAGTTTTACCCAACTTTCAAAATGTATTTGATAGAATTCAGCACCATAACCACACATCTAATATCAGAGAGATTGTTTAACTGTTGAACTAAAGTCACTGAGCAGCACAGAGGAGCAGGCGGTCATACAGCTACAGTCCCAAGAAGGCGGTTAATTGCGCAACTAAAGTCAGAGAAAAAGATGTACAATTGGCTCCTGTCTTTAAGCAGTTGAGGGGCTGCAAATACTGAGGTGTACCCTGCACTTCAACAAAGGGTTATAAAACAAAATAAGATAAAATAAAAAAAAATGGGAGATGGGCTTCCTGTGGCCCCTGTTGCTACAGGTAAAGAGCTGATCAGAGTCGGCAGGGGAAGTTTTATCATCAGGGGTGAACTGACCATCAAACTAAATCTGTACCAAAAATAGTTGATCTCCTTTTCAAATCTAAGTGTCCAATTATTTAATTATCCATTTTACTTTAAACAACAAAAACCAACCAAATGAAACTTAAATTTCATATCTTCGACTGTTAGTATTCATGAAACTATTTGCTAACCACCACACTTGTCGCCTCCTCAGAAGGCTAGAACAGACAACTTTTTGCATAAAACTAAAATTGAATTAGAATTAATAAATGTCACTGAATCTAATAAACATTTAAGTCTAGTCACTTGAGTCTAGACTGCTGCCAAATTAACACTGTCATGAAACATATTGAATACTAAACAAGCCCTTTTCCACTTGGCAACAAATCAAGGACTTGAAGACTGTCAGTAACTTAAATATTCCTTTTATCAGGGTTGCAGTAAAATATGAACCGGCGCTCCCTTCTTGCAGCACCTCCAAACCTTAGCTTCTTCAGCGCATCAGTCTGTGGAATTATCCTCTTCGTTTTCCTTAAAAGCAAAGGTTGGACCCACTTTTTTTTTTTTTTTTTCCCCCCACAATCCCGTTCTAGCCTATGCCAACTCACATAATGAAAATGAGCATACGTGGTCAATCCCCATCCCACGTTGCACATTATACTACGGACTTCTGTCAGAATTCTTTGCCCGTCCCAACTATCCTGGAATCACTGGAATAACTAGTTACACCTTGCTAGTTTACCAGTTTGGGCTAATTTTACATGCTGGCAGGCCACCAACATGGATCTTAAATATTTTACAACTGAATGAATTTGCTTTAATGTACCAAAATTTCTATTTGATTTTTAAGTTAATTTCTGCTTCCCATTTTTTTTCCCAGATGCTTGATTTCAGTGTAGCCTAAAATGATGATCCGTACTAAAAAATATAGTCAGGTGACGATACAAATGCACACCTACCAGGATGCAGTGATTCGGTCAGTTTACCACCTGGTTTATCTTACCCCACTCTCCCCTAATCAGTAAAATGAGCTTGTTTGCTGTTGACCCCTGAGGGAATATTGGGAAAACCTTTTTGAGGCAGTGGGGGTCGACCTCTGGAGGTCATGACTTGAAACACAACGTAATGTAGACTCATTCAGTAGTTTTAAGATATTTTAAATCTTAGTTGAAAAACATTTATAGCTAAAAGACTACATAGGTGAATGGGTTACAAGTGAAAGTACTTCATGTTAAACCTTCCTTATCAGCAGCAGACCAGTGAAGGAAGTACTGTGGTCAAAGTTGAGGGACTGAATGTCCTCTATTTTCTGTTAATCAACCTGTCGTAACACAATGGTTTGTCTCAGCACTTCTCTTTTTAAATGCTGCCAGAACGGACACCAGCATGAAAGATGCATGGCTTTGTGCTTGTGTGCGTTTCTTTTTGCACGGGTCGGCAGCCTGCGCTGGAGCACTGGGATCATTGCACAGTTTTATCTCATTGTATCAGGATCAGGTGAACAAGAAGTCTAAATGACCGTGCATGGAAGCTGAGTGTGTTGAGTTTGACAGATGATATGCAGTTTGGTCCAGCAGTATTTGGACAGACTTTTAATGATCTATGGTTTTATGAATAATCTCAATGGATTTGAAATAAGATGTTTTCAAAGTGTAGACTTTTTTAAGCTGTAATTTCGGAGGTTTCACAAAAACATGGCATTTATCATTTAGGAATTATAGCCATTTTAAGCAAAAGCAGCTCAGTGTTTTTTTTTTTTTTTTTTTTTTTTTTTTTTTTTTTTTTTTTTTTTAGGGGCTCAAAGTATTTGTACAAAGGTAAAGATGCTTGCTTGGGGCCTTTCTCCTTTAGTTTTGCCTTTAGCGTGGCCTATTGGGGTGAGATCAGGTGACTGACTTGGCCATCAGTCACCTGATCATAAAAAAATATATGCATGCGCAGTATGTGCTTCATGCACAGCTTTTTCTAATAATAATTTTAAAAAAGCACATTTGTTTTCTCCAATGGTCGTTCTGTAATTTTGCTACAAAACCTCTCAGATGATCACCTAGTGCTAGTACAGCACTTCTTTAAAATGAATTTATCTTGCTTCTATTTTGGCATTCTTTCAATTAAAACTTTAAGTATGCCCACATCTCATTAAGTCTGGGTCTCATTTCCAGATGTCAGGCGGTGGTGTCATCAGAAGGAAGCAGTGCCACTTCCAGTGATGAAAAGGAGCTGATTAATACTCAACGGGAGAGGAGAGAAGCTCCTAAGCCTCCCGGATGGAATCAAGCTGAAAGGCAAAGACAGAAGGAACAGGATGCGTCTACTCAACATCTGACACACATTAACAAGCAAAGTAAAGACAAAGATGTCAAAACTGCCAGTGTTCTTCCTCAGCGCTCTGTGCAAATCACTCCACTGAGTAAGTCTCCCACAGATGCAAAAAACAGCCAGAGCTTGACACAAAATATCCCCACCAGCGTGACAGCCAAGCACACAAAACGTCCAGCGCCGTCCAGACCTTATTCTGTTGAACAGCCATCACCCCAGTCAAAAACATCTGACAAAGGTGTTACAGAGGCCAAACAAGTCCACAAAGTTTATGGCTTAAACCCATTTGAAGATGATGATGAAACTGAGCTTGCAGCAGATGATGACGCACCAGTTTCTGGCCCAGTACGCTGGCCTCCACCTAAGTCACAAACTGCTGATGAAGATGCTGCCTCTCAAGTAAAAGTCAAATCCTTGAAGATGGCCCGTGCTCCTCCACCTCCTGCAAAGACTGATGCTACAACCAGCACTTCAGTCAGCCAAAACAATGATGGAGGGTGTGTTAAAGGTGATGCAGGTGTGACTGTACCAAAGAATGCACAACCAGAAGCCTTAGTGCATGTGGATGTCCATGAGAGTGCAAACCAAGAATTTCAGCAGATAAAAGTGAAGAATATCACGGTGGCAGGTGTGAAGGAGGATGGACCTCCTGCAAGTCCTCGCAGGTAAAAATGTCCAGTCCCTCAATATTCATCAGTGTATTGTAGATCACACACAACTACCAACATTGTAAATAATGTTGACTTTTATAAAACTGATGGATAATTATGGTGCATGTTTCTAATGTCTAATTTTTCTGATGTATCCTTCATCTGTTGGATCATGTTTCTGTCCATTATTAGTTCTGTTGTATCTGATGAGGGTGATATTTCCTTATGACCATGGTGCATTGAATTATAGTCAGCTTGATGAGCAATTACTAAATGGGTTCCTATTTTTTTTAACAGAAAAATTATGCATGTCTTTAACACTCTTGTGCATCAACACTCAACATCATTCTTTTATCTTATGTCTTTGTAGGCTTCAGCCGGTAAAACCTCTTAATCCTCTAGATCAGTCTGCCTCTGTTGTTCAAGGTGAAAATGATAACAAATCCACAGGAGTCCTCGTTGGAACTCAGGATAAAACAAAGGTATCGGTTTCTTTTTCTCTTCAACTAAAACCTTTCATGTCATAAAGATTTCGGAAAAGAGGGATTGAATGCTTAATCTTCTGCTGAGTGCCACATGCTTTTTGCTCCCCACACAGGTTAATGCCACAGGGATGATAGAGCCATACTCTCAGCTGACAAAGGAGGAGCTGATCTGCCTGGTGTTGAAACAGGAAAGCCAGCTCCTCGAGAGAGATAAAAAGATATCAGAATTGGAGCAGTACATTGACAATTTACTAGTGCGGGTCATAGAAGAGCAGCCAAGTATCCTCATGTCCTTGAGCTCCATAAAGAAAGCTGCTTAAGTGGATTCACCCTGGAACTTTTTTTTTCTATGCAGTTCAGATTGTTGTCTGGCTTTATTCACTACAGTTTCTTTACAGAAATTTAATTTTCAGAGACTATTGGATCAATAGTCTCTGATCTATTTAGATTTTGAAGTCTGACATGATAGAAAATTAAAAAGTAAAGATGAAGATAAGAGAGAGGAGGCAGAGGATGGATATTTCTACTAAAATCTTTAGGTTATCCCCTTGGCTTTACACATTTTTTGTGAGAGATTATGAAAGAACGTCTTGTATATTAGTATTTGTGGCTTTACATGTTTAATAAAATCTAGCATTTTGAACTTGCCGAATCATGATTAAAACCATCATACATACTGTTTGTTTCTATATGAAAAACTGCCTTACTCACTTATGCACTTTTATAGAAAACATTTTTGTCTTTGTCCTAAATATTGAAGATATGATTCTACTAACCCTAAGAAAGCACTTTAAGTACACAAATAAAATGAATTATTTTAAAACACTGAACTAATGTAGCATTCTGAGGTTTCTGCTTTAACTGCTTTGTTACATTTCTAAAATAAAATGAGAACTTCAAATTTCCTTTTCTTGTTTCATGGTTACTTGCTTTTTACCCCCCTCCCCCAATGGGATACCATTTTTATGATTTGTCCTTGTATTATGACATACTTCATGAATTTTCAGGAGACTTTGAATACAGAATGTTAAAATGCGGCAATATCTACCTACTTTCCAAATGAGAAATGTGATTGTTGGTTAAACTAGGTTCAAATGTAATTGTTTGCAGATTAGTAAATTGATTTTATGTGGGGGTTTTCTTTACACTATATAAAACAATAGGCAATGAGGAAAGTTATATTTTGTCTCTATTTTGAACAAAGTATTATATAATTTGTGGTCTGATTGGTGTGATTAAATTTATTAAAAAACCTTTGAGAAAATAGACATTTTTTTTATTTTACAAGGTTTGGTGAGTGAAAATTAAACTAACTAGGAATCTATGGTATTGGGGAACAAAAACTAAACTATTGAGAATATCTATAACGCAAATATTTTTAGACTTTATTAGAGATCCTAAATTTTAATGAATGCATATCACCAATAACCTGAAGGTGTATTATGACCTTTTGATGAATAAAAAAAAAATGCTGGATGATCTGATAAAATCTGATTTGCAAACATTTGCAGGGTAGAAAACAAAACCAAAATTCTGAATTTATGACTTTATTTTTTCCTCTTTACATTCAGAATTTGAAACTGTATCCCACCCTACCATATCCCCCTCAAGTGGTCATAATACACTGTAAATACGCCGGACTGGCATTTAAGCTCATGAACATTTCTTGATAAGATCATCTGTATTGTTTGAATACCCAAGGTACGTCCTTTATTAATAGTTAACAATGACCGCTTTATAGTGTTTTCTGGTGTGTTGTGAGTGTTGCAATAGCGTGTTGCGCTTTTCTGGTGTGTTGTGAGTTTTGCAATAGCGTGTCGCACTTTTCTGTTGTGTTTGACCGTACGGGCCACCGTAGCTTTCAGTGTTAAAAAAGGATTTTCCTGTTCCCACATTCCAATAACTAAATCCTGCAGATTTTAGTCAAACGTAAAAAACTTAAGATAGATTGTATATGTATTAAAGTACATTTGGACAAATAACTTATATACATACAGTTGATGACTAATATCATTTTTTTAGATGGCCAAATTAACCAAGCGGAACCATGGATGTTCCTTGTATCTACCCGGACCTATGTTAGTGGCCCTCTATGACTGGCTGCTACGGCATCGTTTGTTGATCGTTTGACTAGTGGAGTTGGATGCTGCATGAATAAGAGGTGTTTCTCCTCATTTGACACATTTTTAAAAATCTCCTGTTGTCGACGAGTCGTCTGCACGCGTCGACCATTTTGTAGAGGACGATGTCTAGTGCGGGTTTACGTTGTCCGGGCTGCGGTTCCTCCAACATTGTGGACGATGACCTGTATTCAGAGGCTCAGCTGGTGTGTACGGACTGTGGGTCTGTGGTGTCTGGGGGGAGTCTGGCCGACGACCCAGTCGGGGGTTCAAGTAAGTACATGAGGAAACGTTTGCCTTTTTTCGTCCTCCTTAATTTGCACGTTTTTGTTGTTGTTTTGTTTGTTTTGTTTTGTTTTTTTTTTTTTTAACTAAGGGCTAGTGATGGACATTAAATAAATAGACACAAAACTATCAACAAATCTGATAATTGTTCATTGCACTAGTGAATATATTTTGCAGAATGTCTCCAAACTAAATCAGATTTTGGGTCATTAAAATACTAATTGAAGTCGACCATCATCCACTGTAACACTAAAGTCCTTATATAGCATTAAATCAGAAATAATCATAAACTAATCACAGAATATTTATGCCACGAAAGACATTTTTCTGCAACAAAAGCTGATATTTAAACTTTTAGCAGATATAGTAATATTTACTTTGACAATCAGTGTTTATTATGAAGGAAACCTCCATAGCTTTGATTTCAGATGGCTATTATTTGATTCAATTTGTGATTTAAGTGCTAACTCATTCAAACTACATAGTTTTGCTTGTTGTACAAAGTCAATAATATCTTTATTTGTGACTTGAACAACTGCTTTTCAGGACGCAGGGCTGTGTAGTTACTCAAATTTTAATCTTCATTTCAATTTTGGCACTCGGTGAGCATAAAAATAGTGTAATCAAGAAAAAAACCAAAACAATAAAATGCACAGCACCATATTTTGCAAGTACCAAACCTAATGTTGCATAGTGCAGCACCTCATACCAACTCTGAAGCCTGGTGATAGAGGGTTGATGTTTTGGACTTGTTTTACAGCAGGTCTTGGGAACCTTGTAGTAATTTAGTCAAACGTGAACTTCGTCGCAGAGCTGCACAATATATCAAGAGATTGGAAAAGTGTTTGTATTTGCACTCTGAATGTCAGCACTATATTTGGCCAATCAGATGGACTCTCACTGCCCTCATATATATATATGTATGTATGTATGTATGTATGTATGTGTGCGTGTGTGTGTGTGTGTGATTATCTCTCTATCTTTATGTAGATTCCCCTGAATGCTACAGAAAATGTTTTAAGGGAGCATGATCTTCACTAAAATAATCATGACAGTATTTCCCTGCAACTAATTTGGTTCATTGCCAATATAGTAGCACTGCTATGGTTTTTGATAGAACCATATTGCAGTTGTCCATATAGTCCAATTTATTTATTTTAATGTTGATGGTGTCTGAATTGTCTGTTCACTGTCTGGGATCACTGTTAGTAGTAAAGCAGATATATTTGCTTTGTGAATCGCGACCACCGCAGTTTTCAACAGTGATATTGCATATTTTCCTAATATGCAGCCCAACTTCTCTGTGTACCACAGTATATTAGAAGTAAATGTGTGGCCATCTATCCAACAAGTAAAGCCTGCCTGAAACTGGGCCATGCATCAGGAAAAGGATCTCAAACACCAGAAAATCTACAACAGAAGGACTGAACGACCCAAAGTCCAGACTTGATTGAAACTTGATTGAAAAGCTGTGCTGGGACCTTCAGAAAGCTGTGTGAATGAGTGCCCTCAAACTTCAGTGCACTGAAGCAACGCCGTACAGAAGAGTGGGCCAAATTCCTCCACATAAATCAGACTGATGGTATCATACAAAAAACAATTATTTAAAATTGTTCTGAGGTTATGTCCAAACTCAACCCCTTTTAGTTGTAGTCCTCTTCTCCACAGTCATTGTTTGTCAGGGTCTGTGATATGAACTGAGCAGCACAATGAACCAGTGGACACTACTTATTTTTGTCAACACTGTTCATTGTGTTATTGCTGTCGCACAGATGAAACTTAAAGGAACACTTCTGGCTAATGTAGTGACCATTAGATGTAGACTACTTGTCATGTTGCTTTGAGTGCACTATATTCAGACAACACTACAAAATAACAATTATACTATGGAGTGTAGTATACAGTGAGAAGGGGATTATATACGGGCACAGTCTTGGTATTTTAGACCCTGCTGCTGCATGTTGATCCTGTTTATTTTGTTTCTTTGTTTGCTTTTCCTTACATAAACAGTAACAGTTTTATGTCATGCGGTGTTCATATGAGATTATATTTACATAATTGTAGGACCTAGTAAACCAGAATTTCTTCTTCTTTTTTTAAATATGCATCCCGATACATTGCATTTAAGGGAATGTAGAGTCTTTTTCACTTTTAGCTTTATTTGTTGTCACATTCTGTTCAATGATTTTGTAATGATAAGGAACAAAATAAAATCTTTCTGAAAAACACATTTGAGGAGGGTTTGGTCAGCCTTCATAGCTTTTTCCATAAATGCTTGAATATCAGGTCTCTTCATCAGGTGACTCTGAAATATTTACCCACATACTTTTTTTTTCTCTAGATAATGGGGACAACAATAAAATTATGTGATTTTATTTTTTACAGTTATTATTATTATTATTATTATTATTATTATTATTATTGCTGCTATGAACGATAATAAAATCCTTATTCACCTCAATTTTACCAGGTGACTCAAACGTTTTTGAAACTTTCTTATCTCACAAAAAAACAAAACATATCCAGTGATTAAACAGGCGTAGATAAGGGATGGAAAAACAAAACATAATTAATTTTTTTCTTACTTTTATTGCATGTCTGTACCTTTTTTTGTTTGTTTGTTTGGTTATTTTCTGCTTCCCTAATTTACATTTTAATGCTGTTTTTATGATAATGTGTCTTCCCTCATGTAAATATGTACGTGCTGTTTTTGTCTTGTGAGTTTGAGTTGCTTCTGTGTGTGAAACGTGCTCTAGAAATACAGCTGCTTGAGGCAGATATCACAAAACCTGTGACATTTATATTGAATTGCTGATGGCTAGATTCTGAGGGAAAAAAGTTTTTCTTTTTCTTGTACGATTTGCACTGTGAAGAGTCAGATAAACGTCTCAGCTGTGTGCTGTCTCTCCCCAACAGGCTAATTTTCAATCTAAAACATCCAAATTAATCCAGTGGAAAGCTACTGGTGGAGGAATTGGACACAGCCTCATGGTTTCTGTTAATATATTTCATTTCATGTTTCATATTATGAACCATTGTGCATTTAATTCAGTTATCAGAAGGAACCTGGGAACTTAAAGAAGCGCCTCTGTTTTGGGATCATGGTGTAATAATGGCACACATTACCCTCTTAGTAACTGTGAAGGAAACAAGAACTCTAACCCTGTTGGGGTTACGCTAAGCTGCCAACTTCCCCGAAACAGTACAGCATGAACATGGTGTCCTTGTCTGTCACGTTTGAATTTGATGATAGCTGAAAGAAAAAATAATAAACTTGTTGATCCTAATAGTTATCTTTACTTTAATTTAGAACAGGAGGCATCTAAATTACATTTACCACTGCAAAGAATATTGTCCTGCTTATTAAGTGGCAGAGAAATTGGGATTGTCACTTCAATTTGATTAAATTTTATCTTGGTTCTGTGTCTTCTTCATAGATGTCAGCTACAGCAGAACCGCTGCTGTGACGAAACGATTGTGTGTAAACCTAATAAAAGGTGAGTTCTCTTTTGCACTTGTGCTTCTGTTTTTTTTTTTAATACAGTATATATGTCAACTAGTAGCCTGCATTGCTCGTGTATGTGGTGATATTTGCTTTTGTTTTATACCTCAAAGGTCTGGGGCGCGTGAAAGAAATATGTCGGCTTTTAAGGGTCCGCAACGAAATTGAGGAGCTGGCATTGATGTATTTCAAGCAGGTCTACGAGCATGAGAGTTTCATCAGAGTGAGCCTCCAGAGAAAAGAAGTTCTTGCTGGTTGCTGTGTGCTTGTAAGCTGCAGACAGCTAAACTGGCCCATTACCATGGGAACCATCAGCTGCCTTCTCAATGCCGACCAGGCGTTGGTGGGAGGGGTCTATCAAGAGATGGTCAAGGTTCTCAACATCCAGGTTCCTATCGTTAACATCACCGATGTCATTGAAGCTCATTGTCAGGAGTAAGTGCTCTGAGTTTTTCCTCTGAAGTTGTCTCGAATGAATAATTTGAATGAGGCACATTTGAAGAAAAAAAAAACATTTTCATACATTTTCAAATAGTAAAATTATATTAAACAGTATTCTGAGCTGTACAAACAACACCTTGCATTTTGATTATTCTGTTCCATGCTATAGAAGCTCAGACCTTATATAGATTTTCAGTAGGTAATCAGAACAGTTCTTATTGGCCTGAGGATCTTTTCAGTTCTGCTTTGATGAAAATTTCAAACCAATCTCATTAGAATTGTTTGAGGTCAAGTATATTTATCTCTGAGATTCTTTCTTGAATATAAATCTGTCAGGGCACTAGATGATTGATAGATAGTTTTAATTTTGCATTCTTAGACAAAGTCAGACAGGCTCTGGTCAGCTTTTATCTGTTAAAACTTGAACTGTAAATCTTTGTGTGTGTGTTTTGACAAGGTACAAACTAAGTCCATCACATGTTGGTGAGGAATTTTCTGAGGACTCCAGAGCTTTGACCAAACAAGCTGTGGCCCTGGTGGAGCTGGCTGCAGATTCCTGGATTGTGACGGGCAGGAAGCCCCAGCCAATCATGATGGCGGCAGTGTATTTGGCATGGCAGTCCTTGAAACCGGGGAAACATCGCCTCAGATTATCTCTGGACAAATTCTGTCAGTTGGCCAAAGTGCAAAAGCATAAACCTGCTTTGAAAAGAATATCAGAGTTAAAGGAGGCGCTATGTAAACTCGGCGGAGAAATTCCCTGGGCCATGGAAATGGTAACGCCAGATAACGTTGTTAAGCATGTTGGGGACATTCTGCAGAACAGGTACGCCCTGCTAAGGAGGGCTCTCAGAGCCCATGAGCTCTCTCTGCAGGCAGATTGTCAGACCACCTGTGGGAACGCACTAACAGGGGAGGAAACTCCCTCCAAGGTTTCTGAGCGTGTCGATCAGACTCCACATGTGTCCTCTGTGGAACAGCGTTGCTCGAATGCTGAAAGGGAACCGCAGCTGGGAGACGGAGACGGCACTCCACAGACAGCTCCAGAGCAAAGTGACTCTCTGAGTCAGGATCCAGCACCAAACTGGGGGAAAAGGGTTCTGTTTGCCCCCCCATGTGTGATTCATCCGAAGAGGAGGAGAACAGAGAGGACGGAAATTAATGTAACTGGTGACGAAGAAATCTCTGACAGTGAAATTGATTCATACATCCGCACTCCGCAAGAAGCTCGAGACTTCGCGCTGACTCAGAAGATGTTCTCTTCATCTGACGGTGGGAAGGCATAAGAGGTCAATGATTACTTGTTCAAGTACTTTTTTTTTTTTTTTGGTATGCTAAAGATGAATTCAAATGAACAGTTTTCTCTTTTATAGTTGGCTCACTTTCAGAGGGGCTTATTTAAATTTGTATTAAGTTGAATGTTTTACTTTGTGTGAAAATACTATGCAAGGATCCCAAAGTAACCAAGAAGTACTTTTCTTTTTTTACAAATTTATGACAATAAATCAGTTTGTTGGAACATCATCCACATTATAAAGTCCCTGATGCTAAAGCGTTTCTAATATTTATAGAGCCTAGTGTGACTTGTGTTTTGTTTTATCCATAAAACATTAATTTCCAAAAAAAAAAAAAAAAATACTCTTGCAACAGACCTGAGGGATTGCCAGCGCTTCCAGAGTCTGAACATATACAGCTGTGCAGCCTTTAAAAGCTCCTGTTAGAGTTGGAAACATTGGTTGGTATTGTTTATAAATTAGTATTTTATATTCTCAATAAGAGATGTGTACAAAGCTGGTAAATGAATATTTTTTGAATCCTTAATTTGTCTTTATCTTAATATGAAACTCTATTTTGGGAATATTTACAACTTTCACATCCAGAATCAGTGAGACAACGCAAAAGCTCGTCCTGGACTTATTAGCTGTGCTGTAGAAATGCTGCACAGCTTCTCAACACGTCGAGACAGAGAAGCCTTGAAGATCTTTGGTCAAGGGATATGTCTGAATATTCTGGCAGACTTGAAAATATGTAAGGGAAGCAGGAAAGAAGAATAATAAAAAATGAAATGGAAGGAATCATATTAAAATGGAGACAAAGACTCTCCTGTATTGTGTGTGTGTGTGTGTGTGAGAGAGAGAGAGAGAGACTATCCAGGGTCAAGACTGTGTGCTCCATTTTCAAAGTGTGTTGACATGTTGCATTGAGAGAAAAAAAATCCCTAACTGAAGAAAATAAAATAAAGATGTCTTAATTTCATTTAGCAGTTTCACACTTTGACGATACTTTGCCTAATTACCTAATAGTAGCATATTAACATGCAAAGTTCACTTATTGTAGTGACACAACAGAGCCATCATTACTACAATACTAGTTGCACCTAAACTGTTTCCATTTCTCTCCATTGTTGGTTTAGTGAGTTTTGCTATATATTCGTGTCATAAGCTATTTTTAAATGTAACCTTAGTCACAATTTAACATTACTCACTGCAGCAGAACATGTACTTTCTCCAGGTAAACACCTCCCAAGAATATTGCATGACTATGAATCAGCTTTTAGGCTTAAAGTTAAAATTTGAAACTGCTTCTCGCTCACTGACTTACAAAAAATATTTAATTGCACCCTTAACTATTGCAGTACTAAAAAATGTTTTAAGGCCAGGCCAGCTTTATTTTATTTTTTTTTCTGCATTAAAGGTGGAGTAGGTGTTGTTTGAAAAACGGTTCCAGCAATCCAACTCAACATTTTGAAACACTCCCTCCCTCCTCCCAAAGGCTCCGCTCCTCCTCTTCAGCTCACCCCTCGAAACCACGCCTTCACATGATTCACGACTGCATGAACCATAGGGAGGGAGGGGTGATATTTGATGGACGTATTAGGCAGCCAATCAAAATATGATGATCACTTTTTGATTGGTCAGAGTTTTTCTCTGATTATACCTTCTAGACTGGACCAAAATGTTTAGTTTTTTTGCAAACATTTTATTTCAGTGGGTGCAATGGAAATGTGAAAAGGTTTTCAGGCAATATTGTAAAAAGTGTTGCAAAAAAACAACACCCACCCCACCTTTAACATTCATGGTTAGTGCCATCATCTGGCAAAACCATCTAGAGCAGCCTTTCTCAACCTTTTTTCAGTCACGACACCTTTCAAAAGTGAATGAAATCTCATGACACCCCAGAGTAAAATATAATCCAAAACCACACTGCATCGCTTCGACTGTAAATGCATACGCCCCATTTAATTTGTTTAAATAACCTGAACACGATAACTGCACCAGAGTAGGCCTCAGCAGGAAAGCTTCTTTTCATCCGTGATGTGCTTGCTTCCATCCATCATCCTTGTATTGCCTCTTTTTAGCCTTATCGCTAGCAGCTACCTTTGTGACCTATGGTGCAGATTCAGAGCTGGTGGATAAAGGCTTGCATTGAGAAGTCGGGTCCTCTGTGATGTTCCGTTCCTGTGGGGCTTTTCTTTTTAGAAAACGATCCATGATGCTGCTAAAAAGTTCTCTTTGCTATCTGTGAAATAAAATTCCAACGGTTAAATGATATTACGATGTGGACGTGGGGTCATCCCCATGTTCCCACAGCCCAATGATCCCACAGCCCTATGTTCCCTCATTTCTAAGATTTTTCTCAAAATGCAACTCTAAGTCAAGTCATCTTTAGTTTTATGTCGCTTTTCAAGAGATGATTCAGAGTAATTTCAACCTTGGGTCTTTTGCACCATGACCTTACCGCACTAATAATGTCCGGAATTTCTGGTGTACTGACAAACACCTCATTTTATGAGTACTAACACTATTTGTACTACTGTAGAAGTTTGGTAACATTGTGGACATTATTAGTGGGGTAATATAACATAGCCGTTTGGTAACGTTAGTGCCTGTGTTAAGCCAACTCAGCCACTGATTGAGCATGGGAAAACTAGGGCTGTGGGAACATAGGCACGCTCCCTACGACGTAAGCTAACTGGGCAATCACGTTGACCTTACGCTGACCCTGTACTGACGTTGTTAACATTGGGCATGCGAGACATATTTTTATTATTCATTTCATGTCCAATTATGTACAGCTGCGCACCCCCCCCATGTCTAATTCAGCAGTGCAGCCTCACTCACCACTTCTGCCATGACAGACACTGATCTGAAGCAGATATTTCACTCATTTTATTTTGCACATTGAAATCACATGCAACACATGGAATATATATAGATATATGTGTGTATTACATAAATCGCACATAATTTTAATACAATTTTGACAATTTTAAGCCATGTATATACCCAAAACTCATCATCACTTAATTTCTTTATACAAGACTACAGACCTTCAAAAACAAAGTTTACATCGATTGTGAAGCCGATTTTGTTCATGAATGCATCCCAAGATTTATTTGCTTTTGTGAGTCATCCTGGTTGTAGTGATAAAGCTTGGCTGGAGACTAACAAACATGCATATAGAAATGGAACAAGAACATGACAAATATAATGCAAAATAATGGAATGAAACACTTATTGCAGTTGACAGTTTAAACTACTAACACTTCATAGCTGCATATTGGTATAATTACACATATAATTTAAGAAGTAGTTTTTCTGTTGTTTTTTTTTTTCATTGTTGTTGTGTGTGTATGCTCAGTGTACCGATCTTGTGTTTTTTTGGCACAAGCACTTAAAAAACAATACAAATAAAATATCAAGCAGCAGAGAGAAAAACACACACACACTCTCCCCCACAACCAATTTAAAAGCTATCCTATAAAAATAATTTGATGACGTGTGTTGGTTGTTGTGGTGTATATTCATCAGCTACAGGCTGAGATAAAATGAAAGCCTTAGCATCATGAATTTCATTTCCCAGGGCTCAAAGTGGGGCATAATGATCACATCTGACATGAGGGTCTTGACGGAAACAATCACATTTGCAGTGACCATTTAAAACACAATTCGAACTGATGGTTTAATTTTGTCTTCATTTCCTTTTTAATAACTACGCTTTCTTATTCGTGCCCAACCTCATCTGGCCCCATCTAGGCAATTTTAGATTATAAAGTGGCATTCAGCTGATTTCATCTGTTGTATGTTGATGTTCTACATTCTTGTTAGCATTATCAGGAGCACTGGGGTCCATGGGTATATTTTTACTGAACAATTTTCTAAATTAACCTAGCCATGAAAGGTCAGACCAAACAGAAAGAAACCTCGCTGGTCTGGGGGAGCAATGAACTCATCTCCCTGAGCCCCCCCCTTAGGTTAGGTCATCAGTTCTTTGTGGTCCAGAAAGAATGGAGCTGGTTGTATAAATGACTCATTCCTCCTTTAGACCAAATTTATACTATTTAATTCTGAATTTAAACAGGTAAGTAATTTATACCCATTTTGATTAAGTTGTTCTTGGTCTGCAAATTCTTGATGAGACACTTTTTATCCAATGTGACATTATTAAGAAGAAAACTTCAAATCCAGTCAAGATAGACTCATGTTTTTTTGAGAAGATTGAGGCTTTCTTGTCTGAGCAGTGTTTACCAGTTTTCTTGTGGCCCTCAATATCGAATCAACAGCATTTCTCACTGCATCCTGTATCTGATAGGCAGATTACAATGAGAAGTGTGATGGTCATGTTCATGGTCCACAGAGGATGAACACTCCTGATCAAGTCAACAGATGGACACTTCTTTAAATCCTTAAAAGCAGGACAAAGGATTTTTGTCCACATTAAAATATTTGGTGCCAAGGCAGGAGTCTAACACTTTCATGTCCACCTGATATTCAACCTTTTTCTGCAGAGCCACTGTTGACCAGTGATGATTTTCTACACAGCACAACCGATGGCTGTTGAAGGCTTTGCGCCATATTTACCAAAATATGAATCAGCGAGATGTACAAAGTAAACCAAAGAGGATAGCTCTCGCCTTTGTAGTTACAAAACGACACCTGCAGCACACTGACTGTTAGGGACTCCAATGCGAGGATGGCATTTCAACATCTTCCGTAGCTCACTGCGGAAGCGGTCGTGCAGCCACGCATAGAGAAAAGGGTTGCAACAAGAGGAGCTCATGGCACACAGGTGGCACAGCAGTTGGATGAGCAAAAAGTACCGCTTGTTTATAAGGTGAATGTCAATGTCTCTCAGCACATTGAACACATGAATGGGAAGCCAACACACTGCAAAGGCAGACACCAGAAGGGCAACTAGACGAAAGATCTTCCTCTTGCGAGCCTGGTGGGCACCTGCCTGGCTTTTAGTCCTGTTTCCAGGGGCAACACATTTCTTCAATTTGACAGTGATGCAGAGATAAGAGACAAAGACAGCAGACAGTGGAAGGACGTATGTGACCAACAAAGTGCTGTACGCGTAAGCCAGCCTTTCTTTCTCTTGACCCAACCAGAACTCCTCACAGATTGTGAAGCCTTCCTCTTTGAATTCAACGTGGTAGGTGTGAGTGACTGCTGGAGCCACTAAGCCGCAAGACACCAGCCAGATCCCAGTGAGGACAGAGGCGCATGCAGCCACAGAGGTGCGCTTCTTCAGGGGGTGAACTGTTGCATAATATCTGCCGCAAAAGAAAAAAGAGAAGTGCTTTAAAGTGAATGTCAAAAATTTAAAATGAATGCATGACTCACCAGGATCTGATGCGTGAATTCATGTCATCACAAGCTTCCTTTATCACTATTCTGTTGAAAGTTGAAGCATTTCACGTTCATGCTGCTACTTAACATATACATGTTAAATGAGATAATTAGCTCTAAAAGCAGGTGCTGCACATTTACTGAAGTGTGATGTGCTTTTTAACAGGCCACTCCAAATTGCACAAAGCAGATTCTGTGACCTGTGCTGTCCATGAAAAAAAAGAAAAATAGGGAATTATTTATATTTCTAACTTTAAAGACTGAACACAGATGTGTAAGAAAAAAACAAAGTGATAGCTCCGTGGTGAAAGCAAAGTGAGTTTACAACTGATGCTTGAAAGTCTCAATTGATGTTGAAGTAATCTGCTTCAAAAGGAGTGAAACTTACACAAATTATATGAGAGCCTTACTGTGAATGCTTGATTTTTTTTTCTTTTTTTTTACTTCTAGGAGATGTGAGCACATTCTCGGAATTAAGGGTCTAATGGAATCATGTCTTTGAAGTGCACACCTGTTTTTTTTTTTATTCTGTGCATGTGAAAATATGAAATAATGGGGTTTGAACCCACATAGCCTGTGATGGGTTTATCAGTGAGGGGTTATATGTGTGAAAGAATAAGCACTGCCTAAACTCAGTAGAGAAATACATGTGTACATCTTTATAGACTAAGAGTGTGCTACACGAATGTTGATGAATGTGGACGTAATGTAAAACACTTTGTGTTAGGTTTTGAGTTTGATTCTCGTGTTTTCAGGGTTTCTTGGTTTGGTCTGGTTGTCTTGTGTTTCTTGCCTTTTCTCTTGCTGTTAACTTACTTCCTGCTTTACTTTGACAGTCTGTCTTTTCCTTGTTGAGTTCTGTTTTATATTCTTTCGTTCATCTCCCTGATTGTTTGCACCTGCGTCTCGTTTCTTCCTTGGTTTATTTAAGTCTTGCTGATTTGATGCCCTGCTTTTCATCTGGTTCTCTTAGCTCCTGTTTATTTCCTGTGTTGCTGCCCTGCTTTGTCTCTGTGTGTTGACTTTGCTTCACTTTGTTTTTTTTCATTAAAATACTTTTTTGTAGGCTTTTCCTGCACCCTGCTTTCCAGCATTTGCGTCCCAACCCTAAATATGAGTAGTCACTACGGCTAGAAAAGCACTATAAAGCATCAATTTACACCTTATCTCCTATGACTGATACCTATCTCCACCCAACTTCATGTCTTGCTATATTTACTGTACCTTAAAAAGGGAGAATAGACTCTTTTTCTCTTGCTTGTTTTACTTTGCTATTAAAAGTAGATTTTCATAATCACTTGTATAGTTCACTTAAGTCAGCAAAGACACAGAGTAATAATGCTCTTCCAGTACTTTGTCTTATATTTTACATCCATTTTGGAAGTCTGACCTCTTCTTGTTGTTTTATTTGACTTTTTCCCCCAGTCCAAAGATGTAGCAAGGATGTAGCATATACAGTATAACAGTGGAGCACAGACATATAGACTGAAAGTCAGCCAATTGCTTTTATCAAGCCCAAATACGATGGACAAATTGCAACATCAGAAATACATTATCATGTCATGGCTGACTGTTATAATACTTCAGCTTTCCTTACTGCTGTGCAATGTTTTAACAACCTTCAACACATGACTAGACAAGACTGCCGCTGGATATCATTATCAATTGCTGCCAAATTGCATATAAGGGAAACATAAGTATTTAAGAGTAAAACTACCAGTCAAGTTTGCTTTCTTTTTTTTTTTCAACTGTTTGGTGTCTAGTATTATAAACTTGGTTTGATTTGCGTGTCAGTCTTATCTCTCAGCCTAGGTACTGTATGTTCTCTTATACAGGAAAAATGCATTTCTTATAAATTTCTTATTTATTCAACAATTTTACTAAGTAATAATAACTTGACATTGATATGCAGTTAGCAGTAAATGTCTAGTTTTGTAATAGAATTAATTAATTTGTCTATATCCAGTATTTTAAACATATCTGGAAAGATGTTGTCTTTCTATCTAAGGTTTTTGATTCATGCCAAGACATGTACAGAGATATCCACCCACCTGTCCACAGCAATGGCGGTGAGGGTGAAGACTGAAACATACACAGTGACAGGTTGGATGAGGAACACCAAGTAGCACATAGAACGGCCAAAAACCCAGCCGTGTTGGTTGAAGGCGTAGGCCAGAGTGAAGGGGACGCAGGTCACACACATTAGCATGTCAGAAAAGGCCAGGTTTCCGATGAAAAAGTTGGTGACATTGTGCATCTTTCGGGTTCTGCAGATGACGTAGAGGAGCAGGTAGTTCCCAAAGAAGCCCACCACCACTACAAGCACATAGCAGGGGATGATGAGGGGCTTGAATGTTTGCAGCAAGACCACTCCTGCAAACTGGGAGCTGCGGTTGGTGGAGTTGCTCTGCACCGCGACTTCATAAATGGGACCGTCTGCCTGTTCGCTGGTCACACATGGTTGTGTGCTTCCACTCAAGCCGCTGTGATTACTCTCCATGGGAGCAGAGCTCTAAGTGTCAATACCTGCACCGTACAGAATTAATAGTAGAGTACAAATGAATGAAAAATGTTAAAGCAGAACATTAACAGCTTCTCTAAAGGTCAGACTGTCAGGTGCATACAAAATGAAAACAACATTGTGATGAAAACAGTTCATGACACTTTAAAAAAAGACTTAAGGTAGAAAAAACAGATTTATATATATATATATATATATATATATATATATATAATTTCCAGTGCGAATATGTACATTATTTTTTATGAAGGCTTTACTGCTCGTTGTTGTGATGATTCACCATGTGAAGTGGCTTGTAGTGCTCTAAAATGTCCTGCTGAAAGTCATTCAGTCAGTGCTGGCGAGAGTCTACTTATGACTACACTTCTTTTTTACTAATGTGCTTGTACTGTTTTTCAAATCAGCACAGTCTGCAGGTATGAAACAACAAAAAACAAAAGTGCAATTACACCTTACACAATGCTGATAAGTATTATACTTACTATGCAGAAGTGCAAACAGGGAAAATTAATTTTAACTGCAGTTGAGGCAAAGACCTTTGACTTCTGAGAACCTAACCCTAAATGTTTATAAAGAGTGGTTAACAGAGATTTCACTGAAAAAATAATCTGAGATTTTTGTCTCAAGCTTTTACATACTACTGTGGATAGTTTTAATTAAGCCTCCATCTTTCAGACACATTCCTTTATACAAATTTGAGAGTTCTGCAATTCTTTTTTTTTTCAAGGTTGTTCATTAACTGCATGCTGACTGTTCTACTGGTTGAATGGGCTGACCAAGGCTATCTATGAGTCATACGGTTACTTTGTTCAAAAAGTCAGATGACATGTTTAAAATGTTCAGATGTTAATAAAAGCTCATTCTAAATAATAACATATAATCGTCCTGAAATTTAAGCTGCAAAAATACATAAAGTACAATATTTTGAAGCCCTGGAGAATAAATCCTATGAAGTGAATGTGGTTTTATTTTATCTATTACATTATTTACAATGAATGTCATAAGCTTGTTGGAGAAACTACCACGGTTTTTTGTGGGTCAACGTGTAATCCCAGACTTTCTCCATGAATATAAATTCTGTAAAGAGCACAGATGTGTGGATTTTTCATATTTTTCTGATCACACGTCTGTTGATGAGTGCACCAGAGTCCCACTGTTTTCTGTCAGTTGTTTGCTTCGACAGACTTCATCAAAATTCAGAGGAAACCTTGACTTCTCAGTCATCAGCTGCACTCAGCCTCCCTGGCCAACTGCTGCCCTACTTGCTCTGAGAATTGCTCTTTTCTTTGTGTGCGTGCTGTAGCACAACCAGATAAAAATCTCTGCCAGCTGCAGAACTCTGCCAGAGAGAGACCTCTGTGATCTCTATGACCACCTTGAGTCTTGTTGCCATGCTCGCTCTGACTGCAGTTTAAAATTTTTAGATGAAACAGACATTTGTTCAGCACCCTCATCCTGTTCACTCTACACAGATATTTTTGTTCATAACTTTTTTATTTGAAAAAACATTTTTTTCTAACATGTTACAGGTATGCCCTCACTTGAAATTCCCCAAATAACTTTTATTTTTGTTTGAGAACAGCTAACACTAAAACACATTAATGTCATTTTTTCCAGATTTATTCCCCTACAATAAATAACCAACGTCTACCAGTCAAACTTATTTGTTTTAAGTAATTTATACATCAACGTGCATTAATTTAAAAATAACAGATGAGGCAATACATTTGTGTGCATTTTCTCAGAATAAATCCCTTTGATACGTAGAGTAATACGAGTCATGACAATGTTGCCTGCGTGACATGCAAATAGGAAACTGTGAAATTCACATAAAGTCTGCCCTTCAGTGACATTCAAAGAAGCACGGTGTGGAAAGACTGTGCATTTTGGCAGGCATTAAGAATATCTTAGTTACTTTTTGGTGACAACTCCTCAGCCAAACCACCTCATTTATTATCTATTATACTGTGCCCTGTTCTATTGTTTCTATTCAAGTATTTTTCTTTCATTCATTTATGCAAAATAACAAGTGACTTACCTGTGTTGTTGTTCGCCTGTTAATAGTCGTGTGGGGTGTGTGAGGAATTCAAATTGGAGCTTTCTGATGTGCTTCTCCACAGTGAGCTGAAGCCACTGCTGTTTCCAACAGAGAAAAAGAAGGAGGGAGACACACAGGGGGCGGACGGGGAAGGATGTCTGAGATTTCTGTGGGAATGACAGCAAGCCAATGAGATGGCAGAGTTCCAAAAAGATTAATGCCTGGGTTGGACTTGGTGATGACGTTTGATCTGGAGCTGATTTGTTTGTGGTCAGAGACGGAGAGTCGACAGGACAGTGAGGATGATTACTGATCAGTTAGCAGGCACATGCAGGTGCAGGACTCTTGTCCAATGGTAGTTTGATGAATTCTTTGCTTGCTTATTTGCATCGCCAGTGGCCTCCAGGAATCAGTGAGCTGTTTTGTGTCATTTCAGTCAATAGAACAACATTCATGAAAACGCAAAGATTGTATGAGACAGAATGACAAAACAGTAAATGTTACTTCTGCGTTAATCCAATGGTTTCACAAAACATGGCAAAACAGAAGCATAGACAATTCTGAAGATACAAAATTTTCAGGGGAACAATGACAAAATTGGGAGGAGGGGCAATATTTCCAAAAATGGTGCATTCGTGAAAAAAATGACACTCAAATGACACGAAGCAATAGGACAGAAAGCTCTGAGACATTTTACCAAACACAATAACATTTCCCACACATACCCACATTAACACCCACAAAATAAACAGAAATAGATAATAAAGTAATAAAGTAGTAAAAGCAATCTGTAATAACTTTAGCATCACAAAGAAAAATATCACAACTAACGCTACATGCTCAAACGAGTCAATGTTGTTTTTAAGTGTTTTCTAATTGGTCAAATGTCTGGAGGCTCTAATGTGTCTTCACAGGTCAGCAGGAACACAGACACAAATAAACAAACAAACCTTGGAGAGATACTTACATTTTCAACAATGAAAAGTCCAGAAATGCATCCATACATTTTCAAGACATTTTCAAGAGAACCCTGAACCAGAGAAACCGGTACAGAAAAGACTGCAAGCTGATGTCTCTGTTTGGGATGGCTGCTTTGACAGCCATCCCAAACAGAGACATCAGCTGAAACTGGATAATCTTTGTTGATTTTTCACAATCAAATAAACATTTATTCAAAGACATCATGAAATCAAAAGGAAAACAGAAACTGATCACTGTCAAAACCTATGAGTTTTAAAATGAACCCAGAGCCCATTGTAATAATCCTCAGTGAATGTTATGGTTTGGGTTTTCCTCAGTTTTTCCTAGATCTTCTGCTAAAGACTCGGTTTTCTTACCAAAGTCAGTTTTTACATTTTTTTTGACCAACCATGACTCATTCTGGCTGGGGAAACCTATATATAAAACCTCATACTTGCGTTTGTCTTTCAGCAGAAGTTGTTGTATCCATTAGTGCGCAAGGTGCGACTGCCTGAGGAGAGACCTGTTTCTTTGTCTTTCGCCAGGGGACCACTGCCCCCCCCAGTCCCCCCTGACCCTGCCTTTCACCTGAAGAGAGCTGGGATAGGCTCCAGCAGATCCCCGTGACCCTGGAGAGGATTAAGTGGGCATAGATAATGGATGGATGATGTTCTAATTTCTGACAGTCTTCTACCAATATTAAAAGCAGACATGTTCCATGTTGTAGTAGTTTGGAAGCACCATTTTATTTCTTGGTGGTTCTTTGCCTAATTCTGAGTTTGCTCATTAACTCCTAATGATATTTTACAAATCTTTGTTGTCATTTGTATTTGTGTTTTGTTCGTTTTAAATATCTTTATGGCAATTCACAATCGAAAACTGATACGTGGCCTATGATGCCACCTGCTGGAGCCGCGCGGTTTTAGCAAATTCAATTAACCTTGACAGGTGTTGAGCTGAAGACGGACTTAAAGGCAACTTTGCTGGCGCCAAAATGAACAGTAAAATCCCTTTGTTTGCGAAAACTGAAAACTAGAAACAGAAGTAGAAGAGAGGAGAAATCAAGATCAAGGTAGTCATCAACTCTTCTATTATTATACTTATATACAAATGTAGCGAAATAGGTCACAAAAGTAGGATGTTGGCTGACTAGCTGCGCTCTACTTTAAATGAAGCTTCTTTTAATGTAGGGAAAGTGTATGAAACTTATTTTTAGACAAGCCATCAATGCAAGGGTGTAACTGAGTTGAACATTGAGACAGATCAATAGTGAAAATATAGCATAAATCACATTTACAACTAGATTTAGGTTTATTTGTCCAAAGAACACACAGAATAATAAAGTATCAAAGGTTTTAACCATAAACCTTAACTTTACAATACAACACACCTTACAATCCAACAGGATTGTATATTTTTTGAACTTGCTAACTAAATTTTAAATTTTGCGTTCTTTGCTTTTCTGATGTGTATTTTATCTCACTGCCCACCAGCCAGGCAGGCACGTAATGCAGGTGTAACATCCAATTGGGTCCGCACTCCGAACCCGGACGGATTATGAAGAACACGCCGCCGTCGGTTTGCTGCAAACGAACTGTCATTGAGAAAATCTACCACATTATCGCGTAAACATTGGAATGACGCGTGTTCTGTGAGCGTTTATGACGTCATAGACATTCGTATTATATATAGAGAGAGAGTTCCACTGAGCGTTTTGATTTATCTTCAAGCAGAGGAGGAAAACACAACCAGTCTTTTCGAGCCATATCTTCAAAAACAGTGAGTGTAAAATGTATATACAAATAGGAAACAATTACCTTATTACCAAGGAGAATATAAAACCCATTATACAAAAATATTTTGACAGATTTACACCAGCACAATGGGCCATGATCATGGCAGAGGAATGGGAGTCAGGACATACCAGCCACTCTTGCTGACATGATTAGTGAAATAATACAGACAGTGTCAGCAGATATTCTTAGAATTCTCCTGCCAATAGTTCAGCAGCACATTGCACTTGCTGAACCTATGCAAAACATTGAAATTCAGCTGATAGACTCTCTACCTCAAAGCTTCTCTCAACTTTTAAACATCACAGAAGACCAATGTGAGGGGGCACAAGAGCTGACAGAAATGGTAGAAAAAGAGATTGAAGAGAAAGTAAACTCTTACGTAGCTACAGTCACAATGTGTGAAGAAATGCCATCTCAGCCAGCTGTTTATGTGACTGGCTTTGTATCAAATTTAAAACGTCTTGGTCGTATGGTGTTCCATGCTGCCAAATGTATTCAAGGGAACTTGTTGAAGATGAACCTCTGGTGCCAGGGACTCAAATCTGCTAGAAAGCCCAGAATAGACGTCCCACTAGCAGTTGAAGGGGTGACTAACATCCTCATGAAATGGTTCACAGAGTCACCAAAAAACACATCAGAGGATGAAAGTGCTATTCCAGTTCCCATTCCCTCTCCCACAGAAACTAAGAAAGCTGCAACTAAAATTGTCAGCATCCTCGTAAAAAACATGAAAAGTCACAAAAGTTGAATTAGTGCCAAAATCAAAAAGATCCCACCGACAACTTTTGACATGGGTTTAGTGGTTGGTGAGGTGAAAAACTTTTTCCTCCCACAAGCCCCACCTTCAGAGGATTGTGAATACCATTTCCTAAACTTTGCCAGGAAACGTTTTGAAATTATGATTGCAGAACTCAAGAACGAATTTGGAGCAAAACACGAAAAATTTGTCTTGAGTATCGAATGCAATTCAAGTCCCCCCCTGTTCAGAGAAGATACAGTTCCCAAATCAGACAGTTTCCTGCACAACAAAACAAAGATCAAAGTGATGAAGCAGAAATATTCTCTACTTGACTTTGACACAATCAAATCGGATGTCAAGAACTTATTCCGAGCTATCAAAGAGTCAAACAAATGTGGAGAACTCAGTCTTGAGAACATCAAATATTCCATTCACGTCAAGCTGTTTTCCCAGGAGCTGATTTCTAAACTGTACAGTCATTGGATGCCTCATTGCACATATGAGCTGCCCATCAATAGGTTTGGGAAATCACTGTCAGACTCTGTCATTTGTAAAGTAAGAGGAATGCTGGGTGAAAATGAATTAGATTTTTCTCCTGAGGTGACGTATGCCGTCATAGAAGATGCAGTGGGGAAGTTCTTGCAACAAGTTCTGCTGTGGGTGATGAAGCCGTCAGGTGAAACAACTCATAGTGAGAAAGTGGCTGGAGCTCTGACAGATATAGAAAACCTCATTACAACTATGTTAAATCCGCCAAAAAAAGACATAGTTGTTGAGACGGCGAGCCCAGCAGCTCCTCCTGAAGACACTCTACCACATTCTGATAATGGTAACAAACTGGGCACACAAGATAGTGAAGCGGATAAGCTGGAACATGACATTCAGAATTCAACTGCAGACAATGAGGCCCCAGGATCAGAAGATACACCATCGCCAGAGGAAAAACTATCATTTTCCCCTAGAAATTCAGAGGAATCCACACCTGAAGAAAATTTTAAAGTGGAGTCAGTTGATAGCTCACTGTCCAAAGTTGAGAGTTTGAGTGAGAATCTTATAGCGGCTCTACTTATAAGTCTCCTTGAAAAATATGAGAAGAAAAACTGGTCCGAAAAGCAGCTAAAAGATCTCCATTCCATCAAGCAGCGTCTGGTACATGTTGTGATGCCTGAAATAGACATCGTGAGCCAAAAGCGCATCATAATGGAAGAAAATATCCAAGATTTAGCAACGATTTTATGTAGAGACCTCCTGAAGAAGTTTGGCTCCCCAGAAAAAATGTTGCAGGCTGCGATGTCATCAGATGATCCATCTTTTGATAATTTTCTTCTTTTGAATCTAAAATACCAACTATGGGTAAAAGAGCGACCACGGAAGAAGAACTTATTCAACAGGTTCTTCTCATCAGTTGGCAAAGGTTTACAAAGATTTGTGAGGCTATGTATTAGAACGCCATCTTAACCTTTAATTTTCCTGGCTTCTTTTAACAACTAGAATCCATCTTAGTTACATTTTAAATTAAGTTTAAATCCGAAAAATTTGGGTTTTCTCCGGGCGCTCCGGTTTTCTCCCAGTCAAAAAAAAATAGAGGTAATTAGAAACAGTAAAGAGTGCAAAGTTAGCATCCCTAACTTGCTTTATCCCTTTTGGTGTCCCTTGAAGTAAAATGAAGGGTCCCTGACATATTCATCATTGGTTCCTTTGTTACTCAGCTTGTCTTTTTGGTTCCATCAACTCAGGTGGAATGAGACAACCCTGAAAATATTTATTTCAAGACTCATTTTTTTTCTGCATAATTTCACCTTTTACAACAGGAAGCCAACTTGGTTATGCGTTACAGTTAGTTTCAACTTTGGGTTTTCTCCAGGTGTTCCGGTTTTCCCCCAAAAAACCAATAAAAGTAATAAACAGTACAAAGTGCAAAGTTACCATCCCTGCATTGCTTTTTCCCTTTTAGCATCCCTTGATCATGAGGTCCTTTGAAACTCAGCTTATTTCTTGTTTTCTCTCTCTAAAACAACTAACACTATTCTTAAACCATCATATTTTCCACCTTACCTGGCTTGGAGAAAGTCAGGCCAGGTTGAAGGAAATGATGCAACACCCTTCTGTATCTGATTGAACATAGCATCCATCCATCCATCCATTATCTATACCCGTTTCATCCTCCGAAGGGTCGCGGGGATCTGCTGGAGCCTATCCCAGCTAGAAAAAAAAATTGACTGCTTTTTTCAGACTATTTGGTCAGGGATCATATTGTTATTATTATCATTATTATTGTTGTTATTATTATTATTATCAATTTAAACATCTAGAAAATATATCAAAACAATGACAAGGTCATTCAAATGCTCTCTCACATTTCCTGAGGAATACATGAAAGTATAGTATTATTACACAGGAATTCATATTGTATTATATATCATTACCATAAATTAATTTAGCATTTGTTTTCCCACTGTGAAAAAGTACAGGGTCGTAACTTGCAGACAATGCTTTCTTAATTTATTATTATTATTATTATTACCTTTATTTAAACTCGGAAATACATTGAGGTAGAGACCTCATTTACAATGCAGCTGAGTGAAACAACAAAAATAAAAATAAGGGCATTTAGACACAAAAAAGCCATACAGAAACTTACATAAAAGTCATGACAAGAATTAAAAAAAACACAATAAAATTGCAATTAAAATGTAAAAAAAAAATAAATAAAAACATGAATAATTAATAAATTAATTAAAATGTAGAACACAATCATCAGGTAAAACAGGAACAGCCAGAAGTAAAATGTGATACAGTTAAAGATTTAAATTGTCCTATAGATAAAAATGATGAAAGCTTTAAATAGTTCTGCATGCTATTCCAAGTTGTAGGTGCACAATATGAAAAACTGGATTTTCCAAGTTCAGTAAAAAACAGCTGGCACCTGCAGCGTAATCCAATCACGAGACTGAGTTTGATAAGAGCCCTCATTAAAACAAAGCATGGAACTGATGTAAGGAAGTAAAAGACCAATAAGAGCTTTATAAATAGATAAAACCCCAGTGTCTTTCACGTCTTACAGCAAAAGAGGCCCACCCAACTTTGGAATACAAGTCACAGTGATGGGTGTCATAGCTGTCTCCAGTGATTAATCTTAATGCAGAGTGGTAAACAGAGTCCAGGGGTTTAAGAGTTGCAACAGAGGTGTGCATGTACAAAATATCACCATAGTCCAACATTGATGAAAAAGTTGCCTCGACAAGAATCTTCTTACAATGTGGCGGAAAGAAGAGCCTGTTTTCTATAAAAGAAACCAAATTTATTTCGCAAAGACGTCACCAGCTTAGAAACATGATGTTTAAAGCTTAATTTATCTCACCAGATACCAAGGTACTTGTATTCAGTGACCCTTTCAATATTTGTACCATAATTGGTAGAAATGATGAGGTCATCATGTATACTATTTTTTGATCTGGTGAACAACAGGAATATAGTTTTGCCTGCATTGAGTACCAGTTTATGATTATTGAGTGCAACTTGGAGATCAGAAAAGCAGTGTTGGAGGGAATTTATGGCTGAGTGTGCATCATTGGCAATACAAAACAAAACGGTGTCATCTGCATAAAGATGAATATTACACCCAGTGACAGCTGAGGTAATATCATTGATATTACCTCATTGAAAACAGAATGGGCCCTAAAATTGAGCCTTGTGGCACGCCTTTTGCTAATTGGACATATTCTGATTTAACATTACCAATAGCAACACACTGCTGCCTGTCACTAAGGTAACTCTTAAACCATTTAAAAGCTAAATCATCAAATCCAAGACTATAAAGTCTTTTTAAAAGCAACGTATGGTCCACTGTATCAAATGCTTTGGAAAGATTAATAAAAAGAGCCACACAGTGTTTTCTCTTGTCTAAAGCTGTTATGTCATTTAAAACAAGAGTGACAGTGACAGTGACAGCGGCAGCGGCGGAACATGTCACTGCCGGGCCGGGGGCGGGGCACATGGCCGGGCCCTTTAAGCCCAATATAGCTTGTGATTACATCGTTTTACAACACACACATGCCTGCAACAGCGGGGCTTACAAGCATTACTACATTTTTGACACATAGCTCAAAGCATTTGATAGTAAGAGTTCAACACCACCAAGAGCGACCATGTCATTTTGAAATCAATCAAACCTGTAGTCCATCTATCATCCATTAACTACCGCTTGATCCGAAGTCCGGTCGCAGGGGCAGCAGCTTCAGCAGAGAGGCCCAGACCTCCCTCCCCTCGGCTGCTTCCACCAGGTCCTCTGGGAGAATCCCGAGGTGCTCCCAGGCCAGCCAAGAGATATAATCTCTCCAGCGGGTCCTGGGCCTGCCCCGTGGTCTTCTCCCTGTTGGACATGCCCGAAACACCTCTCCAGGAAGTCGTCCGGTGGGCATCCTAACCAGATGCCTGAACCACCTCAACTGGCTCCTCTCGATGTGAAGGAGCAGCGGCTCTACTCTGAGTCTCTCCCGAATGACTGAACTTCTCACCTTATCTCGAAGGGGGAGTCCAGCCACTCTGCTGAGAAAACTCGCTTGTATCCGCGATCTCATTCTTTCGGTCACTACCCACAGTTCATGACCATAGGTGAGGGTTGGAACAAAGATTGACCGGTAAACAGAGAGCCTTGCCTTTTGGCTCAGCTCTCTCTTCACCACAATGGACCGGTACAGAGTCCGCACCACAGCAGATGCTGCACCAATCCGTCTGTCGATCTCCTGCTCCTTCTCCTTCTCCAAGTCCACAAAACACATGTGGACTGGTTGGGCAAATTCCCACGTTCCCTCCAGGACCCTAGTGAGGGTATAGAGCTGGTCCAGTGTTCCACGACCAGGAGGGAACCCATAATTGTTCCTCCTGAATCTGGGATTCTGGAAAACACCCTCTGTTCCCCCTTCTTAAAAAGGGAAACCACCACCACAGTCTGCCAATCCAGAGGTACTGCCCCCGATTTCCATGCGATGTTGCAGAGATGCAGGGAGGGCCATATGAGTCGGGTGCTATGTGGTATGGGTGACAGCCGAAAGCGTGGGCCTTGGCGTGCCGACCCTTGGCTGACGAAACTGGCTACTGGGACATGGAACGTCACCTCTCTGGCGGGGAAGCAGCCTGAGCTTGTGCGTGATGTTGAGAGGTACCGACTAGATATAGTTGGGCTCACCTCAGTGCACAGCCTGGGCTCTGGAACCAATCTTCTCGAGAGAGGCTGGACCTTATTCTACTCTGGAGTTGCCCAGGGTGAGAGGCGACGGGCTGGTGTGGGCTTGCTTATAGCCCCCCAGCTTGGAGCCTGTACGTTGGGGTTTTCCCCAGTGGATGAGAGGGTAGCTTCCCTGCGCCTTCGGGTTGGGGAACGGGCTTTGACTGTCATTTGCGCTTATGCGCCAAATGACAGTTCAGAGTACCCAGCCTTCTTGGGGTCCTTGGCGGGGGTGCTGGAAAGCGCCCCTAATCGGGACTCCTTTATCCTGAAGATAATCCCCCCCTGCTGGGGGACTTCAACGCTCACATTGGCAATGACAGTGGTACCTGCAGGGGCGTGACTGGGAGGAACGGCCTCTCTGATCTGAACCAGAGTGGTATTTTGTTGTTGGACTTCTGTGCTCGTCATGGTTTGTCCATAACAAACACCATGTTCAAGCATAAGAGTGTCCATAAATGCACATGGCATCAGGACACTCTTGGCCGCAGATCGATGATCAACTTTATAGTCGTACCATCTGATCTTCAGCCGTATGTTTTGGACACTCGAGTAAAGAGAGGAGCTGAGCTGTCAACTGATCACTACCTGGTAGTGGGTGAATCAGATGGCGGGGGAGAATGCCGGTCAGACCTGGTAGGCCCAAACGTGTAGTGAGGGTCTGCTGGGAACGTCTGGCAGAGGAACCTGTCAGAAATATCTTCAACTCACACCTCCGACAGAGCTTCAATCACATCCTGGGGGAGGCTGGGGATATTGAGTCTGAATGGGCCATGTTCCGCGCCTCCATTGCTGAAGCGGCTGACCGGAGCTGTGGCCGTAAGGTCGTCTGTGCCTGTCGTGGCGGCAATCCTCGAACTCAGTGGTGGACACCTTGAGTGAGAGAGGCCGTCAGACTGAAGAAGGAGTCCTACCGGGCTTGGTTAGCTTGTGGGACTCCGGAATCAGCAGATAGGTATCGGCAGGCCAAGCAGGCGGCAGCTTTGGTGGTCTCTGAGGCGAAAACTCGGGTGTGGGAGGAGTTCGGTGAGGCCATGGAAAAAGACTTTCGATCGGCTCCACGGAGATTCTTGCAAACCGTCGGACGGCAGTGCTTCACCAACACTGTGTGTCTCCACTGCTCTTCTCCTTTTTCTTCCCTTTCTTCCTCCCTTCCTCCTCCTCCAGCTCATTTATAATTATTTGGGAGCACCCTGCTACTGAAACTGTGCTCCATTTTCTTTGCTTTCCTGTGTTTGTTGTGCTGGTTCTCCCCCTTTTTCTTTCTGTGTATTTACAGGCCAGAGTTTTCTGGGTTTCATGCTGACTTGCAGTTCCATCCTCTGTCCATCCCGGGGTTCTCCTCCACTTGTGTTTGGGTGCCGACTGGCATGGTGATCTGCGACCTGGTCCTCTGGCCATCTCATCCCAGTGCTGCTGCCTCCATCTGTTTATGTTTATATATTGCATCCTTTTGCTTGAAATCCTACCCTTCTCTTTTCTTAAACCCAAACCCCCTCCCCCCCCTCCTCCCCCTTTTCTCGCACACGTCTCACCTACACCCCACCCGCACATTATTGATACTCAAGAGCCTATCATGGCTCATTACGCTGACCACACGCCCAAGGGCCCTCCATAGCCCGTTTGCATTCACCCTACAACAATTCCACTACTTCTTTATTATTATTTTTTACTTTTTCTGTGCTCTCTTCTCTCTGTCCTACATCCTCTTTCTGTTCTCCATCTTCTCTCTGTCCTACATCCTCTCTCTGTCCTGTCTCCCCCCTTTTCTTTCTCTACCCGGCTGGCCTTCGGCAGGAAGGTCCCCCCATATGAGCCAGGTCCTGCTCAAGGTTTCTTCCTCTTAAAGTGGAGTTTTTCCTTGCCACTGTTTGGTATAAAGGTTTTTTTTCTCCCTACGTGGGAGTTTTTTTTACCTGCCATTATCATTGATTGGATTTAATGATATAATCTTAGTTGATGATATTTGCTCGGGGGTCATGCTCTGGGTCTCTGTAAAGCGCCTAGAGACAATTGTCATTGTAACAGACGCTATATAAATAAAATTGAATTGAATTGAATTGAATTGTGTATAGTGGGGGTGGGGTGCTGCTGACCTCGACTGGAGATGTCGTTCAGCGGTGGAACTAATACTTCGAGGATCTTCTCAATCCCACCAACATGTCATCCGTGGAGGATGCTGGGCCTGTGGATTTAGAGGTGGACTCTTTCATTACCGGAGCTGAGGTTGCTGAGGTAGTTAAGAAGCTGCACAGTGGCCGGGCTCTAGGGGTGGACGAGATCCGCCCTGATTTCCTGAAGGCTCTGGATGTTGTAGGACTGTCTTGGTTGACACGTCTCTGCAACATCGCATGGAAATCGGGGGCAATACCTCTGGATTGGCAGACGGGGATGGTGGTTCCCCTTTTTAAGAAGGGGGACCGGAGGGTGTGTTCCAATTTCAGGGGAATCATACTCCTCAGCCTCCTTGGTAAGGTCTATGCAGGGGTGCTGGAGAAGAGAGTTCGATCGATTGTTGAATCCCAGATCCAGAAGGAACAATGTGGGTTCCATCCTGGTCGTAGAACACTGGACCAACTCTATACCCTCACTAGGGTCCTGGAGGGAACATGGGAATTTGCCCAACCAGTCCACATGTGTTTTGTGGACTTGGAGAAGGCATTTGACCGTGTCACTCGGGGTGTCCTGTGGGGGGTACTCCAGGAGTATGGGGTGCTGGGCCGTTGTTATGGGCTGTCCAGTCCCTGTACAAATGGAGTGGGAGTTTGGTCCGCATTGCCGGTTGTAAGTCGGATTCATTTTCAGTGGGAGTTGGACTCTGCCAGGGCTGCCCTTGTCACCGATTCTGTTCATAAGGTTTATGGACAGAATTTCTATGCGCAGCCAAGGAGCAGAAGGATTCCGATTTGGTGGTGTCGGGATCTCGTCTCTGCTGTTTGCAGATGACGTGGTCCTGTTGGCGCCATCAAGTGGGGATCTGCAGCTCTCGCTGGAGCGGTTCGCAGCTGAGTGTAAAGCGGCAGGGATGAGACCTCCAAATCTGAGACCATGGTCCTCAGTCGGAAAAGGGTAGAATGCCTCTTCCGGGTCAAGAGTGAGGTTCTGCCTCAAGTGGAGGAGTTTAAGTATCTCGGGGTCTTGTTCACGAGTGATGGGAGGAAGGAACGGGAGATCGACAGACGGATTGGTGCAGCGTCTGCTGTGGTACGGACTCTGTACCGGTCCGTTGTGGTGAAGAGAGAGCTGAGCCAAAAGGCAAGGCTCTCTGTTTACCGGTCAATCTTTGTTCCAACCCTCACCTATGGTCATGAACTGTGGGTAGTGACCGAAAGAATGAGATCGCGGATACAAGCGGCGGAAATGAGGTTGATCAGCAGGGTGGCTGGACTCTCCCTTAGAGATAGGGTGAGAAGTTCAGTCATTCGGGAGAGACTCAGAGTAGAGCCGCTGCTCCTTCACATCGAGAGGAGCCAGTTGAGGTGGTTCGGGCATCTGGTTAGGATGCCCCCCGGACGCTTCCGTGGAGAGGTGTTTCGGGCATGTCCAACTGGGAGAAGACCACGGGGCAGGCACAGGACCCGCTGGAGAGATTATGTCTCTCGGCTGGCCTGGGAACGCCTCGGGGTTCTCCCAGAGGAGCTGGTGGAAGCGGCCGGGGGGAGGGAGGTCTGGGCCTCTCTACTGAAGCTGCTGCTCCCGCGACCTGACTTCGGATAAGTGGAAGTTAATGGATGGATGGATGGATTTGCGATTTGTTGCTCCACTTTTATGCTTGTATGAACTGCCACTCATGATTTAATTGATCCGTGACCCACCTACCCTGCACCGCATAGACTCTGTTGACGAGTGACTGATGATGATGATGCTGATAGACGGCTGTTGATGACGATTTTACCCAAAATACATTTGGAGATCTTACCGGCGATCCACTTGTAAATTTGCACATTGTAAAGTTAACTATGAGAGTGAACATGAAGCTAGCCATGCAGCACAACATTTAATTCATTGTGTAGAAACCTACATGACCAAAGTCAGTCTTACAATTTTTTTGACCAACCATGACTCATTCTGGCTGGGGAAACCTATATATATATAACCTCATACTTGCATTTGTCTTTCAGCAGAAGTTATTGTATCTAGTGGTGCGCAAAGGTGAGACTGATGCCTGAGGAGAGACCTGTTTCTTTGTCTTTCGCCGGGCCCTCCTGGGCCTGGGCTGGGGGAGCGCTGCCACCCCCAGTCCCCCCTGATGCTCCGCGACTGATCCGTAGTGATGTCATTGCACATCTACTGTGTGTTCAGGTGAATATGAAATGCAAGTGAAACACCATGCATTGATTTGAGAATCACCATCAACAGTAGGACTTCACAGTGAAGCAGTGTGGTTCTGTTAAAACAAACTGGGATCTGTTTGTTCTTATGGGTCTGTTCATTCAAGTTGGTCTGAGCCTGCTTTTTCTTATGATTTGCGACTGTTTTAATTACTGTCGTTTATAAGTGTTTAATAGCACATTTTTCTGCGATGCAACAAGCCCAAAATGCACACTCATTCATGCTTCACTCTGACTTTTACATGAGTAAAAAATAACATTTAATATAAAAAGTATGTGAAAATGAATTTTGGCACTATTGGTACTTGCATATGTTCCCTGAGAAAGCTGTAATTGCAAGTGACGACGACAATGTTCAGAGCTTCTAGTCTTTTTTTTTCTTTTACATTGCTTTTTCAAAAGGTGTCTCCATTTAGAGGATCATGCCCTGAACCCCTGGTGAGCAATAAGTATGCTATTCAGAGAACATCCTTGGATAAGAGGTTTTAAAGAGCACAGATATTCACATTTGTACATTCTTTGGTTCCAAATGGCAGAGTAAGACTAAGATACCTTTTATCTTTTTTTTTTTTTTTTTACTGGAAGCTGTTACAAAATGACCTTTTTCAGGTAAATGTAGACTGAATGATGTAAAACAGGCAGAACTTGTGTCTCAGCTATTCCGTCCTCTCTTTTGTATAAATTCACTCTTCATTCAAAACAGCACAAAACTTCATTTTATTATTGCAGAATGACTGTGAGTTGGAAATTTGCCTACAGTGTCAAAGGTAGCCACAAATCAAATAGGTAACCATTCTGGCTGCTTTCACAAGTAATGAACAACACCTTCTGGGAGCGGACTGAAGGAAAAGAGCTCAGATTCAATATGTACAAGACAATAATCTCATTACTGATAATGGAAAATACAAGAACACTGTTATTTATGACCGCTCGTATGAGCAGAAAAACACAATAATGGACACTGCATTGTACATACATCTAATGATATGGTGTACAGAAAAGTATATCATGATAACAGTACTGCCAGCTATTACTGCTGTTGGGTTTATATAAAACAGAAAAACTCCAAAAGGGAAGATAATCAGTTTGTTTCCTGGGAACCAGAAGAAATTGTGACATCATTACAGGTTTAAAGGACGACACTGTATGAACCAACATGATTAACTGAGAGAGCATTGCTTTTATTTATAAACAGGGAGGCTGTGGCTGCAGTGGTCATAAAAAACATAAACTAGATGGAGTAATCTGCATAAGTGGGAGTATTGAAATAAGGGTGAAACTGCCCAATGAGCAATGCTCAAGTATGAAGATGTTTTGTTGATGCAAATAAGTACCAATGTGGAGTCATCAGTAGCCAAGAAAATGGAGCCCCTGTTGTCGGGGGTCCCACAAAGGCTTCCTTTATTTCATGTTGGCATCTCGCATCATCTGAAATTTGAGCATTGCTTTCTCCAGCTGGCGGGTAATTACATTGCTTTGGAGTGAAAATGGAGGCACCTCATTGTAGTGAAATTTAATCTATGCTTTAAGAAGGACTCTATTCAAACTTTGTGAGTTACATTTACACAATAATATTAATAATAGTTTGCTGTTCATGAAAGGTTCTTGAGTTTAAACCATTTGCTTTTCAAGAAGATTTTAATGAGTTAAGTTGTGACTGCGGTTTTATCTTCTGTTTTTCGTTCTTTATAAGAACTGGTTTAACATGCCTCCAATGGACCATCCAACTCACTCTGTGGAACACGGCTGATTGGAGCCGAGTTGTGTTTGATCTTTAGAAAAAGATATTCAGATTTCTCTGTACTAAAATCCTGTCACTAATGTATTCAGTGCAATAACAAGTGTGCACACTGACTCACACACACATTCACATGCACGCTGTAACGTTGACTATCTTGTCTCTGGGTCATCGCAGCTCCACAACATGTCATGATAAGGAACAGCTGCTCCTAGCCACCCTCCCACAGGGATACTGTCAGCTGCGGAAAATGAAAACAGAGAAAAGAAACGTTGATTTGAGTCAAGCTTTGTCATGTACTGAAAAAATGCCATAAAAATCTTCTTTGTTTTCTTCAGTGTTGCAGGAGCTTTGCTATCCCTCTGCAGCAAATACATTTAAAAACATCTCTAATTTCTCTATAAAAAGTCTGTCTTTTAATTTAATTTTTACTTTTATATTTTCTCATTGAAAAAAGCATAAACTAAGGACAATATGCATTTTGATTCTTTTTGTCTCATCAGACACCATCATCTACTATTTGTTGAAATGTGATAAAAGGCTTTTTGTTGGCTGCAAAGTCCCAACACATTCCTAAATGCCAGAGAATTTAAGAACATTTTTAAATGGGTCTCTAGGAAATTAGTTATTGGGTGAAATACTCACATATATGTAATTTAAAGAGCAGCATAGATCATATACAAACATTCAGCTCCATATTGAACAGATGCTAGGCCAGTATGAGTACACTGTGAACATAATAGTTTTCCCGAAGGACATTTTTTCCGCACTGTTTATACTGTGGAGTCTTAATAGTTCCCCTGGAGAAAAAGGATTTGTATACTTTTACCACTGCCACAATTGACATGAAAATAGTGACATGAAAATAGAGAAAGACAAAATAAATCAAGAAAGATTTTGGCTACAGCCCTGTTCACTTAATCTGTCCCTCACCTCCCATGCAGATACTGAAGGACAGGTCACGTCAAACATTCTGGAAGATCAATAACCAATTAAAAACCTGCAGCAGTCAGTTGACTAGTGTTATAGCTTCATCACTCATTCAGCATTAATTGGTCATGGACAAACATGTTTGTAGAGTTGCTCTGCTGTCAGCTATTCCACTTAAATATATAGGCAGGTTTCTCTTAATGTGCTGTCACAAGTATCAAAAGTGATATCATACAAGTGTGAAAAGCTAAAAAAAAAAAATTCATTTAAAAAAATGTCAAAGTAATGCTCTCTTCAGCAAGCAGGTAATTGCAAGCCTGGGCAATGATTACTTTTTTCAGGTAAACAGATTTTAGCTTTGTGACTTTCCTTTCTGTGAACAGTTCTCATGAAAAAATAGTCTGTTCCTTTAAAATAAAGAAATAACTGGAGTATTGGGCAAAGACAACAAAAATTCAACATGGCGAAGGTGAGAGAATATAGTTGAGAATCTGAGAAAGTTTTTCTACATTGAAATAATGTTTGTTTATTGTAAAACATCAATCCATCCATTTATTACCCATACCTGTTTAGTCCTATGCAGGGTCACAGGGATCTGCTGGAGCCCATCCCAGTTCTCTTCGGGCGAAAGGCAGGGGTACACCCTGGACAGGTCACCAGTCTATTGCAATATTGTAAAAAGTGTCCAGTTCAAACACATATTAAATAAGGAAACAGGTGTAAAAGTTCTTCTGATTAATGTGGGTACATGTATCACAGTAATGGCTTTCATGCATCTGTGTTCAGGTGTTGCATAGTGTTTCCTAGCAACTGGATTTTGTACAAATAATAATATTCAAACATTTTATTTATGGGCGCATTTCTTACACTTAATTTCATTTTACAGATAACATCAAAATACAAAAGGCAAAGAATGTAGAATTAACCCCCCCCAAGTAGTAAGGTGAACAGAAAAAACAGTGAGGTGGAGAGAAGAAGATCTGAGGGTGTGGGTATAGGGAGGGTGATGTGGAGGAGGTCAGTGAGGTTGTGAATGGCCTTGAAGGCAAGAATTAATATTTTATATTGGATTTTGTTGGTGGGCAGCACGGCGGCTTAGTGGTCAGCACTGTTGCCTCACAGCAAGAAGGTTCCTGGTTTGAACCTCAGCAGGGGCCTTTCTGTGTGGAGTTTGCATGTTCTCCCCGTGCTTGCGTGGGTTTCCTCTGGTACTCCAGCTTCCTCCTACATGCATGTTAGGGTAGTTGGTGGTTCTAAATTACCTGTAGGAGTGATTATGAGTGTGCGTGGTTGTTTGTCTATGTGTGGCCTTGCGATGGACTGGCGACCTGTCCAGGGTGTCCTCTGCCTTTTGCCCGAAGAGAGGGGGGATAGGCTCCAGAAGATCTCTTTGACCCTGCAGAGGATTAAGCGGGTATAGATAATGGATGAATGGATTTTGTTGGTGATTGGTAGCCAGTGGAGATCCTTCAGAACAGGAGTGATGTAACAGGTGGATGGAGATCTGGTGATGATAGCTGCTGCAGAGTTCTGAACAAGCTGGAACTTGTGGAGAATTTTTTTGAGGAAGACCAAACAGAAGGGAGTTGCTGTTGCCAGGTCGTGAGGTGACAAGACTGTGGACCAGCATGGCAGCAGTATCAGGAGAGAGGGACGGATGTAAGCTAAGCGGTTAATGTGGTGAAGGTCTGTTGAGAATGACACCTAGACTCTTAACCTGAAGGGAAGGAGAGATGGAGGAGTTGTCAATAGAAAGTGTGAAACTGTTGGATTTGGCGAAAGTGGATTTGGAACCAATGAGTAATATTTCAGACTTATTGTGATTTAACTTCAGGAAGTTGCAGGTGAACCAAGAGTTTATTTCAAAAAGGCAATCCGTAAGGAATGAAGGAGGAAGAATGGAGTTGGGTTTTGAGGAAATGTAGAGCTGGGTGTCATCCACATAGCAATGAAAGTGAATGTTATGTTTATGGAAGATGAAACCAAGAGGAAGTATGTATATAATGAAATGCAGGGGGGCCAGGACAGAACCTTGGGGGACACCTGTGGTAACTGGGAGTGGGTAAGATTTGAATGATTTCAACTGAATGAAGTGAGTGCGGCCAGAAACATAATTTAAACCAGGCAAGGGGTGTGTGTGTGTATGTATTTGTGATACCAACAGCGAGAAGTCTGTCAAGGAGGACGGAGAGTGAAATAGTGTCAAAAGCCACACTTAGATCTCACAGAATGAGGATGGAGATGAGACCAGTCAGCTGCCAGGAGGAGATCATTGGTGGTTTTAACTAAGGCTGTTTCAATGGAGTGAAGAGGGTGGAAACCAGACTGGAACTGTTCATTAAGATTATTCCATGAGAGATGAGTACTATAAACCTGAGAAATAATGTTTTTCTCAAGAGTCACAAAAGTATAAATGATTGTCAATTTAAGCTCATATTGTCTGTAAAAAAGATAATATATGTTATACTCCAGCTTATTATATATGCTGCAACTTCAGGTGGGCTTCACCTTACAATGTATTCAAGAAAAGCTTCAGCCTTCCTATATGACTTTTTTTCCCAGTCTCATCCATAATAATGGGTGTGTCTGATCAGTCTGATCACATCAGTCATGTAGTCAGCCTATACAGATGACCTGCACTCCTACATTGGAACAGCTCCTACAGAACTTTCTTACACTTATTTCCACGTGTGAAAATGATTTGTTTTGTTATTAGTTTATATTCCTGTGGTGTCCATCCACAGTGCCTGTGGACTGCAATTTTGACTTTCTTCATTTCTTTCTTTAAAATGTTTGGCAGCTTGAACCAATGGTCAAATGTGAACTGAATATCAACCAAGTTATTGTTCAGTTTATGAGGACTGGAAAAGAATTACAACAGTTTTGGCAGTTGGCATTTTTTACTCAATATCAATAGAAAAGTTGAACATAATGGTTAGTTATTATTCTAGAAATTAAAAACAGATCTCATTTACATATAAAGAGTGAGATGAGATTTTCAAATGTACCATTTTAGATGTAACCACTGTTAAATGAGTCTGTATCTCTAATTCTGGAGCAATTCAAAACCCCATCTGTTGGCTTTTCTGTCTTTACACAAAGACTTTCCCTCCACCTGCTGCCTGTTATTCATTATGCAAAATTGTGAATGATATATCACTGGATAAACACAATGAGCCTTTTGGCTGTTTGTACATGTTATGGTTGCTTCAGATTCCTTAAATGGGGTCTTTTTATTTATTTTTTTTATTCCACATTCAATTCAATTCAATTCATTTGTATAGCATCTGTTACAATGTCAATTGTCTCTAGGCGCTTTACAGAGACCCAGAGCATTCCCATTCATTCATTCATACATCCATTTTCTATACCTTTATCCTGTTTATGGTCAGGTGGATGGCAAGGTCCTCACCCAACTGTCATAAGACAAGATGTGAGAAAGTTGGCGACCTCTTCGCACAATGCGCTTCAGCATCCGCTGACCCCACTCTGTCAATTTACGTGGCCTACCACTTCGTGGCTGAGTTGTTGTCTCTCCAAAACACTTCCATTTCCTTGTAATACAGCTGACAGTGACTGTGGAATAATTATGAGCGAGGAAATTTCACGACTGGATTTGTTGCACAGGTGGCATCCTATCACAGTTCCACAAAGCTGTTGTGGAGCAGCTGTTTCTTATCATGACATGTTGTGGAGCTGTGATGACCCAGAGACACTATAGTCAACGTTACAGTGTGCATGATAATATGTCTGTGAGTCAGTGTGCAGACTGGTTACTGCACTGAATACATTAGTGACAGGATTTTAGTACAGAGGAATCTGAATATCTTTTTGTAATGATCAAAATTGCTGCGCGCTACACAACTCGGCTCCAATCAGCCGTGTTCCATTAGATGAGAATGAACTAAATAAGGCTTTCACCAGATGGCTACAGGAGGCAGCAGCCCCTTAAGAGAAAGACTTGAAAGGAGGCAGATGTTCAGCAGTAATATTATTTTAACAGTTGATCTGATGAAGAATTTATTGATGAAGCTCTTCTACTTCCTGTTTGCACTGCAAAGAAAAGTGTGAACAGCTGGTTGGATTTGCCATGGGACTTGAACTGAATCTATATTAAAGTTTCAAAGGGAGTTTCAAAGGCAGTGAGGTGTAATTTGTAACCATAGAAGGAGAACATTCTATAAATTATACATTATAAAATCTTTACTGATATAGAACTGCAAATGAGTCATGTTTTGTTCCTCAGTAAAAGTATAATAACAAGAGCATTCATAAACACTTCAGAACAAAGCTTTCAAGCTGACTGTTCTGCACTGCTGAGCTCACAGCTGCTATGGTAAAAACATAATGGAGAGTTCTTTGGGTTCCACCTAGTGGTCACCTTGACTAGAACCACTGTACTTCGTGACTGAGCTGTAATTTTCTATGAGCTATGTCACATCCTCTTTAACTTGATTACAGCACACTTTACAGCCTCTGAAATCAAGATATTCTCTTGTTAATGTAATTGAGTCAAATGACAGGGGGCTGACTCAACAAATGAGGAACTGGGACCAATTAAACAAATGGATTTCACTGAATGGACAGGGATGAAGCTGTTGGACTGTTAGAGGAGTGAAACCTGGAGGTCATTACAATTTATCTTTTATCTGTTTCAAGATGTGACAGGCATCTGTGTATCTTTAATACTATTAATTATTCCTGAACACAAGATTAATAACAAAAAGCCAGACATGTAAATGTGAATTCAATTTAGTGATATTTTATTATTCCCCAGAAGGACATTATAAAAGGTCACTGATCTTTGGTATTAATTGGTATAATAAAGGCACTGTGTTAATTGGTAAAATGAGCAAGGCATTGAACTAGAAAAAAATAAGAAAAAAAAATCCATGATGCTGTTTGTAGAGTTAAAACACATGTTAATGCTGTGATATCCCTTTACTCGCCTCCACACAGCTCCAGCAGGATTTTGCGGTAGTCACCAGATGTGTCTCCCTAAGTAAAGAGAAAAAGATCTGTGAGACTTCAAAAGACGAGTGATGAAATTTATTACAAATAATCTAATGAAACCAAACAAATAACACACACTGATATTTTTGTTTATATCTGAGGCTACAAAAGTTGAAATTATTTGTGTGATTGAGACAGAAAAAAAAATTGTCTGAAGTCTCATCAAAGGCCAACATCACATAAAGTTAGAAAGGCTATTATCATTATTAGATCATAGCGGAATAATTGCAAATCTTCTGCTGACTATGGTATTTCCCCACCCCTCACCTTGATGAAGGAGTACAGAGTCTTTCCATACATCTTCAGGAACTCTGCCTTAATGTCCAACATGTCAATCTCAGCTCTGGAGACCATTATTCTAATGAGGACACTGTCTGTGGTGCCCAGCCCCTGACAAGAGAGGAATGGATAATATATTCACAGTTAATTAACCCAATAAAGCATGACAGCAGTGATTGTTTAGATTAGCATACAGGTTTGGGAAGAAATGAACACAAGCAGAATTAATAGTCTGACAATTCAATATCCGTATGAAAGATACATAAATGATATATCCATATATTCACCAATAAACAGGTGGTGGTCTCTTTATCAAATAATTACCTTCATAGATTTGTATAATCGTTCTGCAAAAAACATTGGCTTGCTTCTCATGCATTTCACTGCAAAACAGAAAAACAAATCATGCATGGCAAGGTATAGTTAAATGATAAAACATGCATGAGATGCCAATGTACATACCAGAGCACAGTTAGGTCACAAATCTATATGAGATAAATGCCTCACACACGTGAGACATTATGTATCATGTAGGTGATACAAATAGGAAAATGGTGTAGAATGTAAATGAAGACAGAAATACTGTAATTTCAACTCTGTGTAAGAAAAATAAATAAACTTCTTCTGCTTGAACCTTTATTTCTCAGACAAAAGTACCAAGAAAATCTTTCAGTGTTTTCACATTTTAGTTAAATGGTACCTAGAAAGTTTAAAGTATAGGATTTGATACCAGGAACACATTCAATTTAATTAGGGCAGAGGAGTTAGAAAATAAATAAATGCCACCTTTCCAGATAACTTCACAATCAACAGATTCATTAGTGACCAATGAGGTTGTGAGGTTTGAGTACATAAGGCACATTCATCGAAGGCTCATCAAATAAACATCCATGTTTCAGCCACTCTATGTAGCAGTATCACTTCTGACCACATGGGGGCAAACAGCACTGCTGTGTTGACAAAAGAGCAACTGGCAATATTGTGCTAATAAGTAGGTAAGTCTGGTCCTTCTTTTAAAACCACTTTGGCACACTAGAAAGTGCACTTTGTTGTGTCTTGCCAGGGACTGACATATGAACATTCATATGATATACTACCACCCTTGTGGTCATAAGTAGTATTGCTACACAGAATGCCTAAAGTGGGTACAGCTTGCATTCTGGGAACTCTCTAGTATGATGCATAGCAATACTTTAAAGCATGTTGAGTGTGAACATGTTACTTATAACTGTGGATTCATAGTCACATACAGTGCGTGTGCTTGACTGGTCTGCTTAGATTCATGATCTATCTCCTACATGGTGCATCTTGAAGAGGAGACCCAGTGAATGATGAACATGGAATGTTGAAATGGAACTGAAATCTGTTGTCCAAGAGTGGACACAGATTTCTCTTGAACAACTGCAACGATTAGCAATTTCATTTCCCAATTGTTTTAAAAGTGTCATTATAAGGACTGATGTTACACAAAGGCAAACATGCCTTTTATTCCAGCTGTTTTTTGAATGTTTTGCAGGCATCAAATCCCTGTGACCCTACATAGGACTAAACGGGTGTGGGTAATAGATGGATGGATGGATCTTGCCACATTTTACAAAGTTCCCAATTGTTCTGGACATAAAGGTTTGTCATATAAAGATAATAAATAAATTTTTAAAACTAAGAAATTAATTTTATTAATAGAAGTGTTGCATTTGAGAGGAATATACTTTAATATGAACATCTCACAACCAAGTAGGTCAAACAATTTGACAAAATTATTGTGTATTTAAATAAAGGACACATCCACACTTCACACTGGGTCTTTGAGTAAAAAGCAAATAAATAAAAAAAACAAACAAAAAAAAGTAAAATCAGATGATTTGTCACCATTTCTGCCAGTCAGCATGACTTTCTGCTTGTTTCTATGGTAGTTACTGGCACTCATCAAATGCATACTTAGTGCAAATGAGCAGCAAGCAGATGGAGGCGGAGCCATTAGTTGTCATTGGCTGAGAAGACACCGGAACTTGGTGCAGGTTGAATATCTGTATTCAAAACAGCTCTAGCCAAAAAAGACTGGATGCTTTTTTTCCTTGATGGCAACAATTGAGGGACAAGAAAGGAATGTTCATATGTCCTCAAGGCACAATTTTGGAGGTGGTTTTGATGGAGGTTAGAAAGGAGAGGATGAGTTTCAATTGTATATCTCATTCTGCAAACTTTCTACGCATCGCCTACTCCACCTTTGAACTGTAATATTAAAACTGCATTTTGGGGCCTTATTGTATAATGCTGATTCATAAATCCATGACTTTTGTTCTAGATTCTGGTCTGTTGAAGGCCATCGCTTCTGTTTATCATTCTGGCTCCATCAAGTCGTTAAGTTTTGAGACGTAGACGTCTAGACAACTTATCTCAAGGTCTCCATGTTTTTCATGTGATGTTTAAGATGACTGTTTCCTATTGGCAATTTGTCATTTCTGATCATCCTGCTTGTCTGTGATGTGAGTTTAATGACCTCTCTAAATTGTATACGACTTGGAGAATAAGTTCACTTTGCACCTCTGTTGTAGTCAGTATATCGTTTAACTGCAGATTACCTGCCTCACCAGAGCACAATAAGAGTATATACTTATAAATAAGATATACCTCGATTTATATTTTACAGAACAAAGCTATATTACAGTAAAATCTGTTTTTTATCTTTTTGACATTAGACACAAATTTGAAGGTATCACTGAGAAGACAGACCTATGGCCAGGAAGACATCCTCCAGGCAGCCAGACATCTCCCTTTTGATGCTGTCCTCAATGCTTCTCCCAGAAACTTTCTGATACTCCTCAAACACTGGAAGAAGAACCAATGTGATTAAAGGTGTAATAAAACACAAACAAGAAAGCTAACTATCCTGAACTGTTGTGTCTCATTCATGGAATGTGGGATTCAATTATGTTGACCGACAGTTTACACATAAAACTGCCACAAGGGGTCAGTGAAAGTCCCACAATCCGAGCACAGAATAATCACATGGACATGAAACCCAAGGATTTTCAGCATTCTCATTCTGACAAGAATACCTCGCAGCAGATGGTTTCGGTTCCTCACACACAGCACCGTGAGGAATTTAACCTCATCTGTGCCCCATCGAGCCTCTCCAGCCTCGTAGATGTCCTACAGTCGCCAGCATAAAAGAAAAGCCATAATGACATATACAGTATGTCATTATGGGAAGTTTAACACAACATTTCATCTCTAAATTAAAAGCTTCACCTTGGCATCTTGAACAGCCAGGGCCTCATCCACTTTGTCACTTTCATCACGTCCAGCCTGCAAACCAAAAGAAAAGACTCAGCTGTTTGACAGAAAACAAGTGAAGGACAGCAAAGCAAGTTATTTGAACTTTTTGCTTTTAGAGTCACCAGATGATCATGTTCAGCATATTGATTTGGCATGGGTTTTATGTCGGATGCTCTTCCTGACACAACCTTCACCCAAAAGCTAAAAAAAGAGAAAAAAGGAAAAGAGAAAGAAAATACAGACAAAGGAAAGAAAAGAAAAACTAAAATCTCAGGTGGTTCCAATGTACTAATTCACCCTCTTTTTTGGAGAAACTTTTCACCACAAGTTCCTACTGAAAAAGAAACCAGTTTCTACCATAAAAAAAAGGAAAATAGTATAAAGCCGCAGCTTCTCTTCCCAGAGAAATGACAATCAACACTGTCCCCTTATGGATTTAAAAGTGTGTTTCTTAACACAGTAATTTACATCCCTATACATAACATCTCCTGTTAGGGTGGTATAATTTGGATTAGAATACATTTTCTTCTTCTGTGATTTTGCGAGCGTCAGAGTGTGCATGCAAGTCTCTGAACAGGATGAGGCGTTCGTAACCTGATTAATCTGGTGGGTTGTGTTTTAAAAAAGGTTATGGACCACTTTTTTAATGTTACAAACTTCACAGCTGAATAGAGGGTCTGTCCTCATTGGTTGTTCTGTTCTATTGCCTATAAAAAAAGGAACATTGACTAAAGCGGACAAATTTTCAGCTCAATTTTTGCTCACCGTAAGTAAAGAGACCAAAACCCTTTTGAACATTCCAGATGTGTCCCCACTCACAGCATCTTCCAGGCTCTCCCCATATTCTGCAATTAAAAATGTGACACTGAGGTTTAAATTTAAATAAATAAATCAAGCTTTCCCTTTTGGTTCAGTCAAGCACATTTTTTAACACGATTTATCAAAGCCAGCACATTTTTTGTTCATTTATGAAAACCAATCATTAGTTGAGAAAATAATTAAAATATAACAGAATGATATGCATCCAAAATATTGCGTCCTATATGTGATTATGATCATACATGGTCATAAACACAGAGTTATGTTGACTAATACTAATACTGGTAAATAAAAATGTTATTTTAATGTAAAACATATGTGCTGTCATTAACTAGACCATTTCACCAGTAAATTTAATCATTTACTGATTAAATGATATAAGAAATAACATAAAACAACACACTACAGCAGGTTATTTACATGTGATATGGATGAAACCATTTCATTTTAAATATAGAGGAAGTATTAAGCAAACAATGCAGTGCCACACAGAGAGCAGCCACAGCTTTTATGAATAATTTAATGCAATCACTCATTTTTAATGAGCCTTTAGGCACATGTCATACGCAGGCCATGGGCAGCAACAGATACAGAGATATACAGTGATATTATGTTAGAGATTCTATTTGTAGACGTGAGATACTTACCCTTCCTGTAGAATGCATCGATGGCTTTTATTTCATCGTTGGATCTCGAAGCCAGAATATTGATAAGACAGGCTTCTTCCGTTCCAGCTCCCTATGACAAATCAGTATGCCACAAGTTGAAAAGGAGCAGCTTAAAGGATAAGGACAGAGGTAGTCTGTGGTTTTGTTTTTGTCAACAAATACCATCAAAGTCAATAATGCATATGCTCCAAATTCCCCCGCTTGATCAAGGTTGTCAAGACAAATCAAATTTCCTTATGCATGTGCTGTTCTATTTCACAAATTAAAACAATTCTTTGTTTTTAAATAAAACTCAGTTCTCCCTAACCACTTTACATCAGTTTACTAGCAAATGCCAAAGTTGAATGACAGGTATATTTGCTTTTTTTTCTTTTTCCACATTTGGAGAAATAGAGAATATTTACTTGACTTAATGAAAGACTAATAAACATGTCAACCAAGGAGCACAGAGATGTGTTTTCCTAAGTGATTGTTTATTGCACCAAAGAAAAAAATGACCAGAATTTGCTTGTTCATTGCTGGTTTTGGTGGTCTTATATCTAAAGAGAAAAAGAAAAGGAGGCTGAATACTGAAATCTGACCTTTATGGCACTTTTCAGCTCCCAGGCATCATACACAGTGGGCAGCATCAGCAGACCCAGGACAACACTCCTGAAGTTCCCACTCAGCTCTGAGGACAGATCATCAGCTAGGTCCTGCAGGAAGGGAAACATGGATTAACAGCAAGGCAGTCATTCCCAGGTTTCCAACACATTCATTAAGAAGATCATTTGCAATGAACCTGATTGTCTTTGACATTACATTCAATTAAAACGCCCTCAAGAGACCAGACTTCACATATTCCAGCAGCATTCAGCTCCCCACTAGAGGGCGTGGTTTCTGGAAAGAGTTTTGTGAACAGAGGATCTGTTCTCCATAACTTGCCTATGTGACCGCATGTGGGTGTCACCATGCACAACATGACTCACTCTTTCTGCCTGCAAGGATTCCACTCACAGTCTTTGCTTTTCCCTCAGTGAACTCTATGATCATTTTATCGATCTCTTACTGGACACTATGCAATGAGCTACTTATTATCCCATCACGTTAAGACAATACACTTCTCTTTTAGTTAATATATTGATTCCCCGTTATCTTTTAACAAAGAAACAGATAGCTAACCGTGGGTTCAGATAATGTTCAGAGGAAATAACCTTCCTCTTTTCAACAGATCACAAGGCATTCTCTGTTGTCTGCTGTTTTACAAGTGGTCATTTCAAAGTCATTTCTGCTTTTATAGCCAATTATTAACTCGAACTTTATCTCCACTGTTTAAATGCTGCATCTTCAGTGAAAAAAATTTTGAGTCCAGAGAGGAACAAGGAACTCAAAGATGACGCAATGATCCACTGCTGGTGCCAACAGTTTTTCAATGCTGCTGTTTAACATTTTTTAGTAGTCTAGACATCATTTTTCCATGCATCTGCTTTGTCAGTTTTTTAAGATAAAAGATGACTCTTTAATTAACAAAAAGACTGTGCTTGCTATCTCTATGCAATGTTTATTCAAACCTCTCACCTTGCCAACAGTTTGTTTGTAAGCCTCTTTAATGCGCTGTCTCTGGGCGTTAGTACGGTGAGGTAGAACTTCAATGATAGCTGCCTCATCCGTGCCTGAAAGGAAAAAAATATATAATACAATCAACCCTAGATTTACAAGTGCTTTATATATTTATATTCTTACACTTCAACTAAAGAGCAGGACTTCAGACACAATGTGAAAAACATAGCAACAGGGAGTACTGCTGCAGTCCTTGAGATCATCCTAACACACAGCTGCTTGTTACTGTTGGCATAGAAAACTATCTGTTCGCAAACTAGAGTCAGGGGAGGATGATTAAACAGATTAACCCTAACAGCATCAACATTCTTCACTAAAAATTTTGCTGAAAGAGAGAAAGTGTCAACGCTGCTGCTCCTAAATACTAGTCAGAAAAAGGTTTTTGGACGTTGTGCACCTGGCAATCCTGTTTCAGAACAGCCTGACCCAAAATGAGAGTAATTTCCTATTAACCTTTGTGTGATTAGCGAAGTCCAGTTTATTTTTTTCCCTTTATGTCTGAAGTGAAGAAGGAGGTAAGGTTCATGAATGAATGTAACAGGAAAATGGAAAACCTAAAGCTGCCATGACAACACAACCACTAAAGATAACTCAAACTTTCCTGTAATGACTGTGTAGATCTATCTTTAGCTATGGCAGACTGTGGACGAAAGTGTGGCGAGATCACTCACCAGCTCCCTTCATAGCTCCTCTCAGTCTCTGGCTGTCTTCATCGGCATTAAAACCAGCCGCCTCAGTCACTGTTCCACGGTTTCCAATCTATGCAGAAATGACACAATTACAACCATGTATTTCATATAAATTAAACACATACAAGATTAAAGACCTCCTGGAGTCAAAAAGGTTTTCTTTTTCATAATTATTTACTGTTACAATTAAAATATATTGCATATTAACTGGCATGACAGTTAAGAAGGTCCAATAAACCATTTTAAAAGCTTGAACTGGAAATTTAAAAATAGCAGTGCACCTTTTCAGTAAAGTGGAAGAGATCTTAGTGAAAAGCATCAACTATATGCCTCTATAACCAGTCAATAGTTCAATAAAGTTTTGAATTTAAAAAAAAAAAGTCTAATCTGTTTAGCTATCTCAAAAACGGCAGGGTGTATTTAAAATCTAAACATATTTATACTTATTTTGTTTAGACCTTTATTTAACCAGGTAAGTCGAATGAGAACCAATTCTCATTTACAATTATGGCCTGATCAAGAAGCCGAGATAATATATCAAAATATAATTTACACTTAATCTAACCATGGTTTAGATCAAAGTTACTTCTTTCTCTTTTTGATACAGTTCGTGTAACCCATTATTAGGAAAATAAACCACACCACTGAACAAACAGACTTTGCATACTGGACAGCAGGGTGACATGATCACTAAAATGACAGAGGTACAACAAGAAAAACCATAGATAAAGCGTAAATACTAAACTACACTTTTTTGTTGACATTTACAAAAATGAACATCAAAACAAATCTAAGATTCAACTGCTTTATCAGTGTTTGCAAAAGCAAAAGACTTAAATTTAGTGAGTTTGTAATGACCATGCAAATACATGTAAATGTTGTTGAGCGCGTGACGTTTCCCTGCATGCAGGTGGAGCAGCTGTTACAGGGAGACTTACTGCTGCCATCGTAGCGAGAGAGTTGAGTTCTCACTGGAAGTCCAGAAAGCTACAACAAAAAAAACAAACAAAAAAGTCCTCAGAATAATTTCCACAAGGATTTGTCTATAACATAGTAAGAAAAGATCAGCAGAGGCAGTAAAGTGTGTCAATACTTATCACAGCCCCCATTAACCTTTAACCAGTATAACACCCATGTTGTTAATATCAGGAGGGGTTTCCATAACACTCCTTTGTGTTACACTTGTGATTAGATCTTGCAGGAACTAATCTCATTAAGATGGTGTTTGTTAGGACACACCTGTAATTACCCCACTAAGGGGAAAGATGGTGGGGTTTCGCACCTGCTCTCATGCCAACAGGGATCAACTTACCCCCTGATGTAACCACCACAGACCTGTCAAATTTCCTGTGACGCTCCAGTCTTCTGTCGACAGTTCACAGGTAATGCTAAAGGACTTCCACTGATTTTGTGATCAGTCACATTTAAAGTTTGAAAATCTAACAGTCAAGACAAAAGCTCGACTTCGTCATACCCGGAGTGGTCGAACCCAGGCACCAGCCACACCTGGATGGTTTGTGGTGTAAATACTAGGCAAGTGATCCGAGGCATAATTCATTCAGATTGTAGGGATCACAGAGCAAGACATATGATGTGTTTCTGCTGAAACACAAATGAAACCCTCATTTGCACAAGCAACAACATCATCTTGTTATTTCTCAAGATGTTGAGACCTTGAACTTTGTATATTCAAATTTGTGCAAATGTGTACGTGTTAACTTTAGTTTTCAGGACACACAGTCCAAACTTGTAGGAGAAGCTCTGAAACAGAACCTAATGAACATTTAATTAATAAAATGCGTGATTTGTATTCATGATTACAGCTTCTGTTCTTCGAAAGCAAATAACTCGGTTACAAAACTGCAATGTCAGTGAGGTCGCTGGAAATGGAGCAACAGTAATAAACCGAATAATTTTTAAACGCTAAACTTAAAAGACATAGAAAAGACAGGTTCAGAGTCATTCTTCCAACAGGGTTGTCTCTATTAAGGGTGTATGCGAATACAATACCAAAATTTCACTTACATTTTAGATAAGTTGGAAGTAAAGAAAAAGCGGCACCGACACTACCGAATGTGATTCAGGAAGAAAAGCACTTTACAGCTAACTTGGCACAAACCTTGAGGACACACCCTGCACAGAGGACACCGTCTGTCTGAGGTCCACTCTAACGCAATTGAACACTAAAACTTCACCGATAGCACACTAAACTACGTCTTACCTGTTCGGTTTAGTGAGCCTGAAGCCAGACAACAAGGTAGCGTACACCCAAACCGGACACACTACAGTATTTGAACACAACGGCTCACAGGTCCCACCCACTTCAATGGTAATATTGTGAAGACTCTTTTTTTTTTTCATCAACGTAAACCAGCGTTATTAGGCTACACTAACTGCTGCATTCAAGGAACATCGTTCAAATATTCCTTTACTCCATTCAGCAACGTTAACGATCAATAATGCAAAAAAATGTAGGCTAACTGCAGGGTTACTTGAGCCAGGGCTGTCTGCGGCTGAGTCCTCAGTTTATATCATTTGTACCCGTCACTCAGGATATTTAATTTCACATATCTACAGCAAAACACATTTTCTAATGCATGGAACCATTCAAAGCTACATTTTTTCCTGAGTGTTTACGAACACAACACTCAAACTAATTATCCTCTAACGGTTTATGGGCACGGCCTCTTTAAGTATACAGTCACAAGTCATATATATATATATATATATATATATATATATATATATATATATATATATATATATATATATATATATATATATATATATATATATATATATATATATATAAAGGTCACTTTTGTTAAAATGTTCTGCTGCCATATGAACTAAAGTGCCATAACATTTGTTGTTCAAACACTTTTAACATCAGCACTTGTCAGTAACACACATTTAGTGTAAATCTCATCTTAAAAAATGTAGAATAAAATAAAGCTTATTGCCACTGCCAGGGCATTAATGTCATCCTGTTTTTTTATGAAAAAAAAAGTCTACCAACAAAATCCTATAGGATTTTGTTATAACAATCTACAGGCCACAAGCATAACATTAAAACAGGTCATTTCTAAGGTAACAGCAGAAACTTTTAACGGGGAGTTCAACTTGGCAGTTGTTACAAATAACCTTGTTTCTGTTGAATCCTCCCCTGGGAGAACTTTAAAATGAAAATGTCCATGTTAAAGATCTGTAACTTTATCAATCAATCATTCATATCAATCATTTGGGTTTTTTTTTTTCCATTTTCAATTGTCAATCAAAATTTAAAAAAATTAAAAAGTGACTTTTTTCCGTTTTATAATCTAACACAAAAAAACAAAACAAAATGCCTGTTTTTTTGTATTTCAATTTTAGCAAACAGGCCACGGGACTGAATTTGTTTTTAATATGTTATTGTCTGGTTTACGTGACCCAGAAATGGCTTTGTTTTATAATCAAGGAATAGACTTTCTGTTGTCATTACACATCCTGTGCCACTAGATGGAGCCGCACTGAAGTAACCAGCTGGAGAACAGCACGACAGTGAAAGCATGGAGGCAGATCTGATGATAAATGTAGGAATGCCGCGATCATCTTGTAACAAAGGGGTTTAAAAGTTTTTGTTTTTTTTATCAGACGGAATTGTTAATATTGCTACCTGAGTTACTACCCGAAACTGTAAAGTACTGTACACTGATTTTTACCGCTTTCCATGTCTGTTTCAGCTTTGCGCCATGTTTACCAGCCAATTATTTTCTGGTTCGGCAGCAGTCACTGGTCAAGTAAACAGACCACAAGGAGTCATCCTCTTTTTGTATTTAGTTTGTCAAATGATGTAATAATATAACTTTTGTTCACGCATGCAACAGCCACATCATGGCTCTGAAACCACAGAGCCCACCCCACATATCAAATCTCAATATAACCACTAGGCAGTTTTATGGGAGTTATATATTCTTTTATACTCAAAGTATCTTTCTTGGAACGTTTTTTTCTTTTAAATTGCTATCATAAATCAATGTCTTCAAACTAAGAATCACCCTCTGTTCCACAGTGTTATGTCATTAATTATCCAATCACCCAAGTGACAGCACATTAAGATAAAATTTTTACATTAGATAAGAAAAGTTTAAATCATGGTTCTAAGCTAAGTTTTAAGAAGTACTAATAAAGCATTTAATGCTCAAAAAAGCACTCCCTTACAGTGCTTGGTAGTAGTAATAATACATGTATAACTGCTGTTGCAAAATGTAAACAAAACCAAGAAGAGCAAGTGAAATGTAGGCATGCATTGTGATGGAGAGAGCCTGGTTCTAACATTTTGCATTAGGGTCCAAAACTGACTTATACCAATACAGCACTGACTTAGTGTCAGGACTACTTTATTTAGTACTTTTACTTGGAATAAATTGCAGGTCTCGTTGCTACACATTAAAACAGAAACAATTAAAGCTAGTAGGGTTTGATGTGTTTAGTCAGTACCTATTATACCTTCAGGTGGGTACCTTCCTTGATAGATGTTTCAGAGCTTGTTGCTCTGCTTCCTCCTGTCTTTCCACCTCCTTTACCACAAGATGTCTCCTTTTTACCAATTTTGCCTTGTTCCAGTGGATCAGGTTTTGGGATTAGGCCAAGGCTGGCTCTCCCTGGACTCTTTCAACCACATCTCAGAAGTGAAGAGGCAACATTTGTACTCACTTTTAACTTAACAAATGGAATAAATTGTAGTCCATACTATCATACTAAATGCTGTTGCAAAAGGATGTGGTGACGGCTGTGATGTCATTTTGCTAAAATATTGATGGCATAAATGTATATGGATCAAGTATAATATGCCTTAGTCTTGGAAAATTACAAAAAATCTTAAAGGATTAATTTATTGTTGGGTTTGAGGCCCACTTCCCAGTTCCATGAAAGGTCCTTCAGTGAGATATTAAATCTTTCAATGGACCTGATGCTTTCTCATCCCCACTCTTAAGTTGTCTTTTATAATATCTTAAACATTCTACATAATGAGTAGTTTTAATGAAAAACAAATGCACTTGAAAACACATTTACTGTACCCCAAAGAGACACAGAATGGCTACAAAGTGATGACAACAACACACACACAAAAAAAGAGGCAATTTTCCCCAAATGTCACTCAAGGCATGCAAAATGAAGCACCAATTTAAATAAAATGTGACACAAATTGAAGTTAAACAAACGTAAATATCTAAAGATGAAATATGAATCAAAAATTGTTTTGGTTATTTTGTATCACATGTCAGCACAAAAGTAACCACAAAACTACCACAAAGGTTGTTGAAATTAGAATGACTAAAATGTCCCCTTTTTTCCCTTTCTGTGTCCAGGGCACGATCATTGGCACATTTCTTTCTTTCTGAAAAAGAACAAACTGAACGACGTGAGCTGAAGGACATGAACGTCACATATGACCTCATGGGGGAGGAGGGAACTTGCAGCTGTGTTGTAAACTACAGTACCCATAATTCCGTCCGCACGTCAACACCAACCGCTTGGATGTTGCGATATCGCTGGCAGCCAAAGATTGCTGTGGTTGCAGAGATTACACCGCTGGGTTGAAATTTCAGTCTAATGTTTTGGTGCGTGTCAGATTTCGCGGTTTCATGTTTTCAGCTACAGCTGCAAAAAACCTAAGCTTTTAGTCTCCTGTCGACACGACGCTTGTTTGGGCTGCGTCGTGCTGAAGCATTAGCTTACTAAAATCACAGTTTTGTTGTAAATGGAATAAATAGCCACGCAGGGAGCTAGCTATGAGACAACAGACGATCGTTTTATTTTTCTGAGGATGGAAATATTTTCCCTGCTATCACGCAAATTACACGTCGGACACATTACATTTGAAGACATCATCTTCAGAGGATAACCTGGATAACCTTACACGAAATGTCATAGCGCGTAAGTAGCTAGCGCTTAGCTAGCTTTTTAATGGCTGGACGAGATGGAGATGGACCAAGTGTTTTCATCAGCGGCTGCAACCGACCACGAACAGCTGGATGGCTAGCCGAGGAAAAGCTTTCTCCGGAGATGCTCTAACCTCCTGGGTGGTGTAATTCACTTACATAACTGCTAGTCGTATCCGCTCTAGCTATCACCACCTGGCTTGCGTTGGCAAGCAAATGGGAAATCTGACACCAAAAGTCTGGGTTTTCTCAACATCATCACAAGTGACAAAGGCACCAACGCTTGTTTAAAGGCACTATATAGTTAATAGGTTTACAATTTGAGCTGCATAAATATATCATTGCAGCAAGGCACCAGACAGGAAAGAGCAGCTCGCCTGTGTGTGAGACAGACGCCGCGAGCGCTGCTCCTGTCATTTTGACAATATGAGGAAGTTCTTTGATTCTCGTCGGGAGTTGGTGAGCTCCGGGCCTGGTTCTGGAGGAGGAGGTGGCAGCTCTGGGTCCAGTCATGCAGGCGGGAATTTCATTGGTCGAAACTTCACTGTCGGGCGGCACCAAGTCACTGTGGAGGAGATAATTGCTGAAGGTGAGAGTGGGTTTGCACAGACCAGAGGATGCCATTAGTTTGTATAGTTCCCACTATTAATGCCTCTTTTTCTTCCAAGCCAATTATGTTAACACCACAGAAGTGTAACCTTCTGTCATTCCCAGTGGGAAGAGGGAGCTTTGCATTTATGATGCAGAAAAGCTAAACACCTTCTCTCTGTTATACTCTTAACGCCACAATATTCTGTCAGCTATTATGGTTGAGAGCCCTGATTCAAGGAGATGGAGACTACCTGGCGCCAGGCACTTTCTTTATCCTTCAGAAATGAATGTTTACGGTAGATCCTCACATTTTAGAAACTAGCAGTGGTAAGCAAATTGTATGACTGAGACACGAGGATGTAATTACTGATGCTGGAGCAGAGGCCTGATTGAAGCTCTAGGTTAAGGCTGTCTTTGAGCAAAACAATTACATTTTTTAAATAATTTTAAGACCAGAAGTGCATACAAACTAGTGTGCTGTAACCTGCTTTTAATCAGCCTTGCTAGCTGCTGAGCTCATCAAAAACTTCAAAGTGAGTGTCCGCAATCAGCTTAATTTAAGAAAACACTGCAGATGTGATAGTCAGAGTGCCTGCATTTACTTAAATCAGCATCAGAATCTAAAGTACATCCTCATCCCACATCCATGTTCATAAGTATCCCTTGCAGATTTACAGTGCCACAATGCTATGCCACAGCAATACCACATGTCAAGCTGAGTCAGTGTGCAGTTTAAGCTGTCTGAAATTGATGACACTGTCACAGCTAAACTCAGCAGAGTGAGTTTGTATTCTGAGCAATGCCAGATGGTTAGGCCTCAATGTGGGCCTCTACGTAAACCCCGCAGCAATGACATGACTAATAGATAAGGCTATAAGGCAGCACCATGTGGTCCTGATCGTCCTTATTGATGTAAGGCCACAAGGACAGACGCTGGAACTGTTGTTGAAGTAATGAGGTGGAGAAAAAAAAATGGCACTTAGGCTAAATTGCCAAAATCCCAATGATGTATGAATGTTTATAGGAGCAGTGCGATTCTCTTTTCACCACTGTTTCATTTTGTATTTATTGTAATTAACTGGTAAGAAGCTTGAAGTTCATGAACAAGCAGTTTTTGCACAGCAGTGAAGATTACATACTGTATATATCATGTGTGGCCAAAAGTTTGAATCGATAACCCTTGTTTCTCATTTCTGCAGGTGGTTTTGCAATCGTATTCCTTGTGAAAACAAATCAAGGGGTGCGTTGTGCTCTCAAGAGGATGTATGTCAACAATGAGCATGATCTGCAGGTGTGCAAGCGGGAGATTCAGATAATGGTGAGCTGCTGAGGTGAAACATTTCTCTTGTGGTTTTCACTCTGTGCTCATGTGGTTCTGTTTGCCGGATAAAACCACCAATGATGGCAACTGCAAAACAATGGTGTTTTTGAAGAAAGCCACATATGCAAGATGCCCTTTTTTGTCTACAGCCTTATGTCAGTGAAAGTGCAGCCTGCAGTAAGGGTGGTTTGATTGTCATACTTTTGTTTAATAATTTAATTCTATTGTGCACTGGTTCAGTTTTTAAAACATTGTTATTATTTCTATGAGGCCTTTCGCAAATTTTTGACAATCCCCTTTCAGAAATGTATTTTAAACAAGTGTCACATGCTTATAAAATGGAATCTCTTTCTCACATCTTGGTAATATGCAATAATAATGTTTAGATGCTTTTACTGTGTGTAGATATTGGAATGAATACCACTATCATGAGGAACAAGTGGGAAAGTTAAATAATATTGGAAAGTATAAAAGCATTTTCACAGGATTTTTGATCTCAGTCTGTGCAGGTTTTTGGCGTGTCTGTGTGAAGCAGCACACAGGAAGGAAGGAAACAAGAGATGTTCAGATTACAGCAAGGCTGATTGTATCATTTGACAAACATTTAACTGAATCATGCCCCCTCTCACTCTAGTTTTGCCTTCTTAACCCCACAGCCATTCTCATTCTGCCCATTGCTCTCTCTTTAAATCTTTAAAATGTCTCTTTTAAAGTGATGGCTCTACACTGCATTTCAAAACAATGGCCAGTCTGAATTAACAGATTATGGCATTCTTGTGCCTTTTTTTTTTTTAAATCTCCAAAGGAGATTCAAAAAAAATATTGTTTCATATTGTTTCTTCTTATTTTTTTTTCTTCTTTAGGGATTAAAAAAAAAAAAAGACAACTACTTCATCTGAAATACTTCGCTGACCTAACTAGTAATTTCACTAGTCAGATAGGAAGTGTGAACAGTATGAAGCAGATTACTGTATTTGTCCTATTTAGTTCAAGCCTTGCGCCCCGTGGTTCATAAATGATTGTGTATTTTTTGTTCTTGCAGAAAGACCTTGTCGGTCACAAGAATATTGTAGGATATCTGGACTCCAGTATCACAGCTATGGGATCAAGGGATGTATGGGAGGTTCTCATACTAATGGACTACTGCAAGGGTTAGTGTTGAAAGAGAAGGAGGATGTGGATGCAACCACATGATTTGATTAATAAAAGTATTGGAATTTCAGTTCCTGTGCTGTTTGTATTTCAACCTTCGTATGCAGTTGAATTAAAGAAAAATAACACTATATCTGCACAATGAGTCTGAACAATTTCAAGTACCAGTCAAGTACCTCTGAAGTTAAGTTAACTTCTTTGTTGTGCTGCATACTTGCACATTCTTTTACAGGAGGACAGGTTGTCAATTTGATGAATCAGAGGCTGCAGACTGGCTTCACTGAGTCTGAGGTGCTGCAGATCTTCTGTGACACCTGCGATGCTGTATCTCGCCTTCACCAGCGCAAGACACCTATCATTCACAGGGACCTTAAGGTGACACATTTTTCCACTTCTAATACCATTACAACCCGCAGTGCCTCCATCTTGTTTATTGTTCCTCCATATCAGTGAGCGCAGTTGTGTACAACAAACTTTGAACTGGAAACAAGATGATTGCCATCCTTGTTTACATGAAGCTGAGTCTTTATTTATAGGACACTCTTCTGTACTAGGAACTGTATGAGGAGACATCCAGTGCAGTTGTATCAATCCTGCGGCAACATGAACTCAAAATCACCATGCTGTGATGTATTTTGAAGAAAATATTAGTATGTTGGTGTGATAGGAGGCTGTTTTTAATTATGCATTAGTCTAACAGGAGAGGAGAATGTAACCTGATTAAAAACTGGAAATGCCTTCACCTTCTGTAGAGAGAACGTCCAGTTGCAACAATATGAAGTCACCATCTCTCAGTAGTTTCAACACATGAAAACAGAACTTTATTGCAGTCCAGATTCTTTGATTTACATTAAAACCTGAAGATGAAGGTTGTATTTTAAAGCATAACGAAAGAGAATAGGTGTTTTTTTAATATTGCCATGATATGCATATCATAATATGAAGAGTTTTTGTGTGTGTGTGTGTTCATTGTCACATCAAGTATCCATCTGCAAAAAAAGACAGACAAAAGTATAATTCGGCAGAAATGCTTAAACGCTACTTCAACTCCCCTAATGGTTCAAATTGTTCCTTACATGTATAAATCTCATGCAGTCTTCAACCAAAGCAGCTCTAGGTGCGTTTCTGAGTCACGTCTTATATGTCTGCAGGTGGAGAACATCCTCTTGCACGACAAAGGTCATTATGTGCTGTGCGATTTTGGCAGCGCCACAAACAAGTTCCAAAGCCCACAGACTGAGGGAGTGGCAGTCGTGGAGGAAGAGATCAAAAAGTTTGTGCATCTTTTCCTCTGCACCTTTCATTCACTAGCACTTCAAGTGCGTAATGCAGCGCAGAAACAGTCTTTTATTGTTACTATTAATTAGGGCGATTGCTTTTGTAATGTAATTTTCTCCTTTTTAATTTTTTTTTTCAATTTGTCATATGGACCATAGCTGTCAAGTACTGAAGTGTTGCAGAAACATTTGATATGTAATGCAAATTTAAATGCAAATAGACAATGCAAATGCATCCCTTGAAAATCTTTCGGAAAATGATGTAAATGTATTTTAAGATGAATATCGATATATATCGTATCGTGAGCCGAATATCAGGTATCGTATCGTATCACGAGATTAGTGTATCGCTACAGCCCTAGTGTCTAACACTGTGAGGGTGACAGTATGTAGAATTCTTACCAATACGTGTATGCTCTCGTCTTGCTGCAGGTACACCACTTTATCGTATCGTGCCCCAGAAATGGTGAACCTCTACAATAATAAGATTATCACTACAAAAGCTGATATCTGGGTGAGTCATCATGATCGATCACTGCATTAAAAATACAACATTTGAAGTGTATATCATACATTAAGACATAATCACACTTCGTGGCCCATGATAACAAAACAGGTATTCAAGGGAAGGTGTTTTCTTGTGGCTAAACTCTTAATCTTCTTCTCTCATCTGTGATTGGGGATGCATGTGGTTTTCCTCTCCAGGCTCTGGGCTGTCTGCTGTACAAGTTGTGTTTCTTCACTCTCCCCTTTGGTGAAAGCCAGGTGGCCATCTGTGATGGCAGTTTCACCATTCCAGATAATTCCCGTTACTCTTATGATCTTCACTGCCTCATTCGTTAGTACATATTTAAATCCTCTTTCACTTTTTTTTTTTTTCATCATTGCCAGATTCAGTTCTGCTTGTTAAGTTTCCTTTTTGGAGAGTTAATTTTTATTCTTGTTGGTGGTCTTACAGGGTACATGCTGGAGCCAGACCCAGACAAAAGACCAGATATCTACCAGGTGTCCTACTTTGCTTTTAAACTGGCCCAGCGTACCTGTCCTGTTCAGAATGTGAAGGTCAGTCTCTTTGCTCCAGGGGTCCCTAAAATATTTAGATGTGCTTGACTTTCTCTTATTGAGAATTGATTTTTTCCTCTGAATCTGCAACAGCCTGTCTGACTGACCTACATAAACAGACATGTCAGTTGCAATAGTGTAGGAGGAAGATCAGCATTGATTCATCAATTAGATACAATAAAAAAATATGTGCAGCCATGGACATACTGTATTAGAAGATGGGCAATAATAAGATTACTTTCTGTCATTGATTGTTCTGTTTTGTTGAGTTTTTTTGAAGGCTTTTCTGGGGAATTAAAATTTACTTCTTTTTTTTTTTTTTTCGGTAAACCAGAATTCTCCAATTCCTTCCAAACTTCCCGAGCCAGTCAAAGCAAGTGAGGCTGCTGCAGCAAAGAAGAGCCAGACTAAGCCCAGGCAAGCATGATGTGCTTACTCTGTAATACCATTAAAGCTGTACTAACCCTACTTTTTGTGGAAGTACCCTAATTGGTTACACAGGCCTACACCTCTCTTCTAATACTCATTAAATAATTGTATTAGCCCTGCTTGCCATGATTAACAAGAGAAACATCCTTTCTTTGTTACCAGACTGACAGATCCAATTCCCACCACTGAAACCTCCATCACCCCTCGCCAGAGGCCCAAAGCAGCACATCCCCAGCCGGCTGCTGGCATGTTACCCATTCAGCCTGCTGCTCTCACCCCTCGCAAGAGGGCTAATCTCCCTGGTGGTGCAGCTCAGCCTGTGGGTATGTACAGCTCTCTGTTATTATTCTTCCGTTAGTCACAAGTGCAAAAAAAACCAAAAAAAAAACAGTCTTTTGATCAAAAGTGCTCATGGGTACAGGAATCCCTCTGAACCTTTGTGCACACATTAAGTACAGCAGTCGTCTGCAGGAACAGATCAAGTGTGTAGGTTGAGATCTGTACAAAAATTAAAGCAATCTTATCTTAGGCCCAAAGTGATTATGAAATTATCCTCTCCACTTCTTCCTCGCTCCACATCACTGCTTCAGGTGATGTCAGTTTTTGTTCCTGTTCAAAATTCCCTTTGAGGTACGGGCATTTACCAGATTAGATCATTCTCTTTGATGCATTTTTATGACGGTTATTTTATAAATTTAACTAAATCTATGTACAAGGTAGTGCAAGTATGAAGATTAAGATTGAATTCTCTCTGTGCTGTTGAGGAATTTGCAGCCTCTGGTCTGTTTAACCTGCAGGTGTCAGCTTAGACCTCTCCCAACCAGCTGCAGCTCTCCAGTCCCAGAAGGCACAGATGTCGGCTCAGTCGCTCATCCAGACACAAAACAACACGAGTCAGGTTTCAGCTCCACAGAAGCAGGTTTTTAATCCTTGTATTTTGAAAGTTTAATGTATAATGAAAGCAGTTTATATGTTAGGTCATTAAAAAAAAGGAAACTTGGTAAAGATCATTATATTCTTTAAAAATCCTTTGCATGTGTGGCTTTTTTTTCTTCCTTTTTTTGAGCAACAATATATTCTGTTACATATGTTTATGTACTAGGTTGTACAGACAACCAGTGGACCTGAGACAACAGCATCAGCAGCATCTCTTGTGGCCAAAGCTGAAGCACCTCCACAAGCCCACCCAACAGCCCAACAGCAAACTGCACCTTCCTCTGTGGCCAGTTCCACTTCCCAGCATGCAGCACAGACCCCATCCAGCCCAGCCCCACCTCAACGTCCAGCACGTCGCAAGCAGACTGGCCAGGCTCAGCAGCCAGAGGCTCAGCCTTCTCCCAGCAAACCGGTGTCCAGTCAGCCTCCAGCAGCTCCGCAGCAGCAGCAGATAATTCAACCATCAGCTGTGCAGGCTCAGCCTGCCTCCAATGACATCAACCAAAAATCAGTTGAGACCGTAAGAGGCCTTCTGTTTCCAAGCTGTATTTGGTGTACTTTGTGTTTGAATTTTCCTGTAATTTTAATCACATGGCTTGGTATAAAGATTATTTCCATCTCTCAGTACATCAATTTAAAACAATTTTTTTTACTTTAACCAAAGAGATTGAAATATTATTTATTTGTTTTTATTTGTTCGCACCCATTTTCAAATATCTTGTAACCACATTTAGCTTTGAGTCTTTCTGTGACACAGTGGTCCAGTTTATCATAAAACCTATGTTTCATTTCATCAGACTCCACCTGCAACTCCAAAGACAAATGAGGAACGAGGCCACCAGTGCATACCGGGTGACGCTACAGTAAGTGGCGCTGCTGCAGTCCCAGTCAGTGACTCCTCACAGCAGTCCACAAGGAGCTAATGGAGATGCTCCCCTCAACCAGTAAGTTGGTAACAAATAATTACTTCTACTACTACTTCTACTACTACTACTACTACTATTATGGTTTTTCTTCCTTCATTTATTTATTTTTTGTTGACAGTCATTATTTATTTATTTGTAGATCACTTACATCTCAGTCAAGCACTATCCAGCCAGTTCAGCTCAGTGATGCAACACAAGACCTGAGCAAAGCTGCAACAGCTGTTCCTGCATCTGGCGGTGCCACCAGTGCCCCCACACAGCCAGCATGGAACCCATTTGACGATGACAACTTCTCAGACCTCACCGCTGGAGAACTCAAGGCTGATAACAAAAAGGCTACAGGTAACATTTTATAGTTTTAGCTAATGCACCAAACATCATTGATATATCAGCAAAATGAATAAGTTGCATTGTGTCAGTTATGTTCAATCCTAATATTGCATGAAAGTAACATTCATAAAGGAAATCTCCCCAAGGTTTACCTTAGAAAAAATAAAATCAGAATCGACTGAGGTTCTTGTGCACAGTTTTCAATATGTAATAAACAATGAATGATAGAGATTTTCTTTTTAGCAGATGTACCAACAGATCTTCAGGCAACATCTTCTGAAGAGCTGATACCAGGTCTACAGGCCTCCACCATGGATAATACTCCCCAAGAAACTGGTATGAAACATTTTACCACTGTGCAGAGTCTACAGATACAGTGTTTTTTCTTCTTCTTATTCGATATGAGCCTGCTTGCATGAGATGGCTTTGTTAGTCCAACTGTGAAATATTTCTTCATGAAAGATGACTGATTATCAAATCAAATCAATCAAAAATCAAAAATACTTTATTGATCCCCCAAGGGGGAAATTCAAGTTTCAAGTACACCAGATGCTGCAGTCTGGTGTACTTGAGGAGCTACCGGCGTCCAGCGCTCCTTTTTCATTATGCGGTAAGAAATCAAGATGGGTGCATAAAAAGAACTGTAGATGAGGGTATTAGACGAAAAGGCAAGGATGTGAATGTGAGTGAGAGATGTGCATTTGATGTGATCATGTAGCATTTTCAGAGGATTTTAGTGGACGACAACATCTCAAGAAGATGAAAAGAAAACCACTTTATGACTGGAGTTACTGTGAGAGTCTGCCACTGGAGTGCTGCCGTTCTACAACTTGTAGTGCATTAGAACATCTGATGCCCATCAGGGAGCATTCGTCTGATCAGCAGTAAAAACTAAAATCTGATTAAAACAAGCTAACACTTGATCTGTCAATGAAATAAAAATGCCTCCTCTGTTGACAAATGATGGCAAAAAAGTGTAATTATAGAGAAACAGTGTGCATGTAACATGAGTTCATGGGTGAATAATGCCGCACTCACAACAGACCACTTACAACCTCAAACATACATTGTTCTCTGAAGGGCCACTGGGACACTGGTGAGAGAGTTCATTTAGCTCTTGATGCCATATGACAATAATGACATTTGGATGCAGTGTCCGAAAAACCTCAGTGTTGTTGGATTTCAAGTTACTTCTTCATTGGCTTGAGTTTTAAGACACAATAGTTTTCTCAGAAATATAATCATTTCTCTTTCACCTTGCTTTATTAGACTGTATCTTTTTTTTTTCTTCTAAATGCACAAATGCTTTTCCTGAATTGCACTGCTTCTGCCCCCCAGTTGAAAGACCATCTGCTATTCTGGAATCAGGAGCCTCACTGCTGGCTGTCCCAGATCCCTTACATACTCTTGAATTGTCAGATGCTCCAGGTAAATATATGTCTCTATTGACCAATTTTGTACACACCTTTGTATGATCTTTTACTTGGTTAAAATCTGTGTCCATTGATTTTACTTACTGATACTGTAGTTTACTGAAACTTAATTATCTGAAAGTATCATAATGGCAATTAAACTACAAAAAAAATAAAGCTGTTGGGGCACGAATGTATGTTTCAAAACCCATCAAATGCACCTTCAGCAGCCAATCGAAGAAGATCCAAAGTCTAAGCAAGACCATGAGCTTGGGAGTATCTTCGTTTAAAGCACCGTTTAAGCCCTGCTGCTTTTACTGGATCTGTGTGAACAGATGTAGCTGTGAAAGCCTTTCCATTTTTGCTAAAGTTTTGTACTTCAGCTTTTGTACTTCACCTACAAACATCTCTTTTCCCCTTTTTCTCATTTATGACCGGCCTATAGAGAAGCTGATTGAAGGACTCAAATCTCCCGACACATCCTCCCTTATGCTTCCTGACCTGCTGTCGCTGTCTGATCCCTTTGGTGGGTCTGTTGAAGAGTCTGCAAAAGGTGTGTGTTTGTGTTCAGGTTTCTATGTTCCAAAAATGCATTCATAAAACAATGATGGTTAAAACCCGCAACAAAAGCATACACAGCACGGTTCACAGTGCTGTGAACCGTGCTGTGAATTTGAGAAACAAAAGCCTCTGTCAACAGTTAGCCTTTTCTTTGTACGCGCAAACAGAAACCTCAGTGGTATGCAGACCAGACTTTCTTATCAATGTGTACAGTTAAAGCTGTCAAATCAGTAGTTTTATATTAACAGCGGGTCAAATGACATGTGTGTGAAAGGATTTCTTTCAGAGATTATCTTCTCCAGCCTTTGCAGTATTTACAAATGTAATAGTTTTCTGTCAAGTTGCTGCTGCAGTTTAGTGTTGTTTGAGATTTGCCTCTGCTGCCCCCATGTGGCCAAATAGGATATAACAACTGTTGGGTTATTTGAGTTGCCTTTTTTGCAGATAGAGATGTTGTATTTTGAGAAATGTTTTAATCCTGAGAATTGAGACATTTTGCTTCTCAGAGCTAAGAAGACCTGACAGCATCACAAATCTTTACCTCTCCTATGTGACCCCCCCCCAGACCCTCTGACTGCAGAGGACTCCCTCCTGGGCTCTCTTATCTCTGGCCCACCTGCCCCCACGGCAGTGACCAGTGCTGCCTCCTCCATCTCTTCTGCTCCAACCTCAGCCGCCTCTGCTTTGGATGATCTCAGTCTTTTGTCTGGAGAGTCCACACAGCCCAAAGCAGGTAAGTTACAAAAAGAAAGACAGAGGGAAGACAGTGATTTTCCTTACACTGTTGGGACTGAATTCAACAAAAATGATGATGCATAGGCATCTTTGATCAACCTGGGCTGAAGTAGAAGTTAAATTTTTCCTCAAAAGGAAGGAAAAAAAGTGTTTATGGAATTACCAGTGATGCTTTTTTAAAAAATCACAATCATGGCAGTAAACACGGGTCAAACAGTCAGATTATAAAAAGTTATTGAAGGTGTCTAAGCTTTTGTTGGCAGGAATCACATGTGAAACTCTGTTTTGTGATTAAAATTAAAAACTGCAGATTTATTATGAAGTTATTGTATTTGACTATTACTGACACCGTCAGCATAGGAATAAGTATGTTTAGATAATGGATAGATGACACTTGAATGACAGTAAATCGCTAATGACCCCCCCCTTATATCTTATCCAGGAGGCTTTTGTCCAGGAACATATGTGTTTTTGTAGGAATTGCTGTTTATGAACATTTTTGTCATCCGAAGAACACAAAAGATAAAAAAGAAAATATTGATCTAAATTCTGTTTCTATTCTACTGTATTTCTATATTGTCCACCATTATCCATCATTACTCTCCAAGCATCACGTTCTTTCATCAACAACCAAACTTTTTTTTTTTTCATTCTTTGCAGATTCGTTTCTTCTGATCTCAGACTTTGAGTCCCAACCGGTTAGTGCAGAGGTGGTCACCGAGGATGAGTTTGATCCTATTCCCGTCACAGGCCGAAAGAATTCCCAAGGTAGGTCTTTAAATTGTCCTGAAGCAAGCTTAGATGGATCATAGATGTCTCCATGAATTGGGTGGGTTTTTTGGAAGGGGGTCTCTACAGCTGTGAATTACAAATATAAAGAGTCTAAATTAAGGATGCTGCAAAAGCTGTCGCAGTGAATGGGTAAATTCTTTCTTTCTTTCTTCTCTATCTTTCCCCTCCTTTTCGACTACTTCCTATGCTTGTTGTGACTCCTACTCTTCTGCTTCTCCTCCCCTCTGTTCGCCTGTACTCGTTTCATCCCCTGCCTTCACCTTGTCTCTCCGGCCAGTTTCAGGAGGCCACTCGCGCAGTAACAGTGGTGGCTCTGAATCCAGCCTGCCCAGCTTGGCCCGCTCCCTGCTGCTGGTGGACCAGCTCATCGACTTGTAGGCGACCCCATCCCCCCCCCCTCGTAGAAGCTGTAACACTGGATAATAGTCTGGCATAGCATAACAATGTTGTCATAGCAAGCTACCTGCACCCCCTCTTCTGTCATCTTCATTATAGATCTAAGAGTTGAAACATCCTTCACCTTTCAGCGCTTTTTCATTCCTGCTTTCCACCGCATCAGTTCCATTAACTGCTCTCTCTTCACCTCTCAGTTCTCATCCTCACTCTCATGTTTTTGTTGTCTCCATGGCATTGTCTATCGTTCATGGGAATCGGTGGAGAAGCCAATTTACCATCATCGCCCTTTCTAAAAATGAATCATGACATCTTTCTGTCAAACTAGCTCACCTATACTGTTTGTTTAAACAGCATTACGTTATGTTTGATAGCAAACAATAGAAGATAATTGTTGTAATGTATAATAGGCTTAGTTCTAAGTGGTTGTAGTTATCATGCTCAAGTGAATTTGTTGTTTGCCTTTTTAAATTCTCTTCCCAGACTTTTTTGCACATTTTAAAGGGAAAAAAAAAAGCATGGACAAACTAATTGACTATTTGTTCAGAGGTGTATTCTATAAATTCCAAACAACTCTTTTAAACTTAAGTCATGTAATCTGATTTGCACAGATCTATACATGCATTTAACCTGCATTTACCTCTGCATTTAAGACTGCTATAGGTTTGACTGAAAATTAAGTCACAATCTGGAAGCAGAACAGCTATAACTGCACATCACTGGAGTGCCATAAAGTAATCTCAGAAGCAAACTGGTGTAGTTCTGAAAGCGTAGCAGCTACACAAATACAAAAACCAAACTGCTTACAAATTACATCATCCACTGAGTAGACTATGAACAAAGTGCTTTTAAAGTAAGAAATTGTTTAGCTTTTTTTTCTTTAATTCTTTTTTCTTACTCAAGGGAAACAAAAGGTTGTGTTTTGAAAATAAACAAGAAATCAGGGCTGTTTAAATGTGTTTATAGTGGCGTGCCATATCAATAGAAATGCATGAAATCATGAACCTACTTTTATCAATCAAGAGTGATATGAAATAGAAGAAAAACAGTAGCAAATATTATGAACAGAAAACTCATGACTATTCAGGTAATTTCTTGGCACTAACTCAAAAATCATTTTGCAACTTATTTTCACACATTCACTTTCCATACATTAACATATTCATTCCACGTTGTGCAATCCCTCCCACATTCCCGTCATTTGTTTACTCCTAATTTATGTAAATAATAGATATCTGCAACAACTCCTGCAGGCTCTTATCCAGATCTAAAATATGATATCATTGTCATAAAGGCTTTACGTGTGGAAAACATATTGCTTTACTTGTGAATCTGATGTATGTCATATATACCACATATATGACATTGTTTTCCTGTTGATACATGTTAATATAGATAGTTAGAGAATGAATGTAAGAAATAAATATTAGTCTATAATAAAATCTATCTATGATTCTTAACATCATAATCATTCAATAATATTGAAGAATATATGAGTATTTCATTCCTCTGTGTGGAATTATGTGCTAAGAATTTTTTTCCTCTCTTTTTTTTTTTCTTGGTTATATCTACTTAATATCTGTCAGTACATTAAAATGTACAGCTGATAACCCTGGTCTTTGTCCAACCTGGAAGATTAGGCCAAACCCCATGTCTTATTCCACTTTTGTGAAAAGAGAAGTGAGCCTTTGTTATGTTTGTTTTCATGGACTGATGAAGGATTATATTTTTATTCGAAACAGTCTTGTGGAAAAGGGGAGATGAATGGCTTGAGTTTTAGTCCTGCTTCATTTGAACTATGGTTTTTCTTGGCCAGTTTTAGTGCTTACAGGATTCATATGAAAAAAGCATGGCAGTGTTGTTGAATGTTATGTTCACACGTGTTGGTTTACAGTGTTATGATGAAGTTTATGTGTGTGCGTGCGTGTGTGTGGAGTCTGAATCGTTGGATGTGTATTCCAGTAGCCTACTTGTGTTGTTGTTTGCTGCAAATGTGGCAACGGCTGTCAAGTTGTCACTAAAATCTCCTCTGAAAACACAGTCCCCAGAGCTGTGGTAGTCAGAGCTGCATCATTCTCTCTGAGAGGTGGACATGTACAGCACTGACTTACTTCTCCCCAGTCTCACTGTCCTCCAGACATCTGGGTTTGATATTACAGTTAACTGAATTGTCTTATATTTAATGTGTGAGGGGCTCTGTGATGCGGGTCCAGTGTGAGAGTGAAGCCCCGCTGCTGCAGCTCTTACGTCAGCTGTCGAGGGTAAGAAAGGATCAGTCCCAGCTAGCAATACACTGTAGATGTTTCTGTAGGATCAAACAAAGGTATGACGCTCCCCATGCATGATGATAGTGGGATGGTTGCCTTTAGCTGCTTCGTCCCTTTTGTTGTGTTTAAAAAAGGATTTTTAAAAGCACGGCGAAAGTGCTGCCGTAAAATCCTCTACTGGAGAGAAAGTTAAGGAATATGTTAAAATCATTGAGATTCACGTTTATTTTGGTGCTAACAAAGTGCTCAAAGCTTCATGGGTGTGTAATATTACACCTATGTGTAATATAAACTAAAACATAGCTGTCAGTTGAGGGACTCATGTCGAGGTTGGAGAACAAAATAAATCTTCAAGTCCAGAATCTACAAATATTGCCAAAAGTGCAGAATACGCCCACTAAAACGGGGGCTTAATAACCTACAGGATGATTTATTTCATTGCCATCTGTTTGCCTCTGAATTGAGAACATTTAGAGAAAAACATGCATAGGTAAATCTGGAATTTGAAAGTTTTGGTCCACACATATACTGACAGAGCAAGCCATTTTCCAAACCTCTATGGTGTTTTCACTGCAGGTGCTGCATGCGCAGATGAAGGCTTATGTTCTTAATTCATTCTGCTTCGATCCTTCCACTGAACAGCTCAGTCGCTTGCAGTCATTGTTTGAACCTATGCAACTCCAAGCTTTCTCCCTGTAACCGCCAGCGTGCTGTTGTTATCAGTAAAGCCAAGAAAGACGAGTACCTGATATGAAACAGAAGCCCCTCATTTTCTCTGTTGTTTTTGCCAAAAAAAGAAGGAAAAAAAATGAAGAAAACTGTCAATTATCTGATACTATTGAGTGTTTTGAGATGACTCCTGTTATTATGGCCCAAACCTGCGTCAGAGCTGTGATATTGTGTGCTCCTTCTATTTTTGTGAGATAACTTAAGAATTATAAAGGGATGGCAAATAAAGTACAAATGTGAATGTCAACGTGTTGAGTATTGATTGAAGTTTACCTTTTCTTAAAAGGTTTAAACTGATTTGACTGCAGTATTGTGGTATTATATGTTTTTTACAGGAAGAGGGAAGAATATGTTTCAGAATGTAAATGGTTTAGTAAATAGTTGTGCTTTGGACAGTCTGGCCTTAAATTCGCCTTTTCTGTCACTGTTTTTAATGAGACATGCAGGGAAAGACATCTACATGAAGAACATTTTGTGAGAATGAAAAGTCTACTTTCAAAGTTACACTTCACGATCTACAACTTTGTTTCCAGAATAGTTGATAGTAATAGAAAATCTAAATAGAAATAGAATATAATATTTTTGAAGGACATTGAAAGCCAGTTTAATTTAATATAATACAAAGCTGACATATTACAAGTTGAATATGGTAAAAAGATTTTTGAAAAGTATGTTTATTTCTAACTTTGAAGTACCTGCAAATATTTGAAACATCGTGTAATTTAACAAAAAAAAAGACACAGAACTAAATAGGATAAATGGCTACAAGTCTTTTAGAAGCCAAGATAAGGAATGGATCAACACTCTACTACTGAATGCAAGGTCAAATATTGATTAGTTTAAGGAATGACATTTGTTAAAGGCACTCTATGTAACCATACCAGTCCACACCAAACATGGACATTGTATCATGTAATATGTTTAATTTCAGTTCCTGGTATTAGATCTCCTCCCTCTCCTCTAAATGTCATTTCACTAGACATGTTCCCTGTTCACAATTGCAAATGTAGAGATACACAAGCAGGGCAAGTATCATTATAACTTTAGTGTAAATATTAGCATATGGAACGATGACAATAATAGTTTTGGTCATCTAACAATCTAGAAGAAACACCGCCAGTTCTGTGTCATATTTCATTTATTTGGTTTATTTTCTAAAAGCCGTCTCCATTGGAAGAAAGAAATGGCAATGTCGACCTTTGTTTTGCTTCTTTTTTATTACTTCATCTCTCTTGCTGTAGATGTAGATGTCCTGGGCAGGAGTGGGTGGTGCGAACAGTCTATTTGCCCCATTTGCCTTCGATGCTTCTGACATATCCATCTTTAACATTGCGCTATCTGATAGAGATTGGTTCACCAATCTGGTCTCCAAAATACATTTCGTCAGCAAGACAATGATGGTGCAGTTGTTTGAATTAGGATTTTTTTTTTTCAGAACATGAACCAAAAAAAGAAAATACAACAAACATAGTTAAATGAATGGTTTAGCGCACATGGACAACATGATTTGTCTGTGCTACAGAGAGCAGGTGAGAGTTAAAAATTAGTAATTACCTACTCCAGTTGTGGTATGGCACATTGAAAGTCTGCATCATCTCCCCCTTGCTTTGCAGGATTTCCCTGCTCATGGTGACATCAGCCCATTCCTTGTTCTGGCTGTAGCTTTAAGGGAGATTCACCTCATGGCCCCAGATAGTTGGTCAGCAGTCAGAGGTAGCCTGGCAATGCATTGGGGAATGTCTTGAAGTTGTTCACACATAAAGATTGAGTACTGATGGGTGACCAAATTGCCCTCGAACAGACTGCGAGATTGGTTTCAAGGTCTATCTGGGTGGTACTTTGAACATGATTGACATGTGAGTAGAATACAGGCTCAGCCAGAGTAACTTCTTCATCTTAAAGGCATGATAACTGCGACAGTGATTTATGTCACCTCTAATGGGGCCATTACTGTTCTGTCCCCACTTTGTCAGCTCAGTATTTTCAGTGGGGATTTTTTTGTCAAAGCAGGAGGTCCATGTATTTTAACACTGGCATCAATGGTGTTTTTTTTTTCTCCAAGATATACTTACATTAATTTAGTTGATTTTTAAATATTTTGAAGTGTAATTTCTACATATAGCAGCTTTAAAATATGATAAAGCATTTAGAGATTGGATCGTAACTTCCATTATTACCGTTTGATTTACTATCCGAGTCTAAATGATGTTTTATTTTGAAAAATGACCAGATTCTCTCTATTACATCCGTCTATGACTTACTCTTGACACATGAAAAGACTTCAAGACTCGTGTCTCGGTTATGTAATACGTTTAAATCCCCAAGCTGGCAAAATAAGTAAAAAACAAACGTCTTCCGGAAAGTGTCTTTCCAGAGGATGCTACCAATGTTCTGTTGTTGGTGCAATGTTATGAGGACACTTCTAATAAAGTTGCACGTGAAATACACAGTTGATTTACATTTATTATAATATATAGAAAATACCACAGTTTTTATCCCAGTCCTATCATGTTATTTTGTTGTATTTATCTGCGACACATCTTACAGACTGGTCCATGAAAATATTGCCCGACATTAAACTGGTCCGTGGAACTAAAATGGTTGGGGACCACTGCTCTAGGATTTACAGTTAAGATCACATGTGTGGGATAATAGACAAAATTTTCAAATACACTACTAGAAATCTGCTTGGTTAGTGCCAAACCTCTGCTCAGGTAAGACCAAAAATCAGCTTCATGTTCTGTTCAAAACTGAGTCCTTTTTTTGTTTTCTTCTTTTTTTTTTTTAACATGACATTGGCTTATCAAGTTCACTTATATTTAATCCAGCGTTAAAACCAATATTCTACTGCACATCCTCAAAGTGAGAAAAAGACATTTATTTCACCTAATTTATCAAAATCTTCAGTTCACAGATGAGTATTATATCAGCCATGTTAGTTAAAGATCACTAGATTAAAATATTATGGTCTTTTTTTTACACGAAGCACTGCAGGAATTCATAGTAAGTTTCTATGTCAGGCATTGATCTAAATATGTTGAAAACACACAGATACACACTAGAAGCATCTGCCTATTTAACTTCACTGACATATACAACAGATTCAGAGACAGAAATGTCACCTTAGAATACAGCTCAGTACATCTCCTTGTTTTACCTTTTTCCAATCTCTTTCACACACAGACCTGCAGAGGGAGTACAGCAGTAATGAACCGCGAGCCGCTCGGCCTGCGGCTCCCGTGTTCTTCACTGAGGAAAAACAAAGGCAGAGAATCCAACAGAACACCACTGCATGTGTCGATAATAAACACATGTTGCTGTCAGATGAATGGGGCATTCATCATAACCCTATACAAAATCCTTGTGCCAGCCTTCATTTCATGCCTGTCAACCAAGAATCCCACTGCCAGCCTCCAGACAGCCCAGTCACCTCTGATGTTTTCCAGCTGGCCCCTTTTAAAACCCCAGGGAAAGGAAACGGGATGGCATTCAGCAGCTCTTCCTTTTCTGCATCTCATAAATCCGCAGAGGCGCCAAATGTCTTGGTCCAGGCACCATTTGGTAAAATGCAGGAAACCAGCAAAGCTGCACCTATTAACTCTCACATATTTCAGCCAGGTACACTGCAGATCCAAAACAACAAACGGTCTCACCTGTGCAAAGACTCACCGTCTTCCACTTTGCATGCTTTTAGTAACCGAGCAGCTCCTCTGCACACAGAAACACCTCTGCTCCAGCAGCCGGTGGCAGTGCACCGGGTCGTCTCTAGGATCGGTCAGCGGGCCGCTGTGGGCTCCGTGGCAGTTGGACCTCTGCATTCCTGGACCATTGGAGGAAAACCTCTGGATGACCCGTTCACTGCTGCACCTTTTCAGCCAAAATGCTCTCGGGGGAAACCCTGATTATATCATCATATTTTTTTTAAAAAAATGCCAAGTCATAACTTTTTATGCAACCAAGGAAGAAGTCAGAGTATGTTTCTCTGGAAGTATTAGTTAATTATGCATTTTTGCCTTTAATAATATTACTTAATTCTGACATTAATAGAATTATAGTTTTGTCATTTATGTACTGTTATAAGTGAAGCTTCTACCTCAGTCATGTGATCCCCTCTCTGTCGGTGCAAAACAGTCATCATATCGGCACCTCACAGAAGGGAACAGAACTGAGTGAGTTAGTCATTGAGTTAACACATGATAAAAAGCTTATTTGAGGTCTATAAAGTCGGATCTGTCACTTTTTTAAGTCCATGATGCAGTTTTATTCAGCTTTTTTGTTTCTTTTTTTTTTTGTTTTCATGTTTCAACAGGAAAAAAAAAAAATCTGTTGCTAAAGTGCTAAATAGTTGGTAGTGATTTAATGCTGTAAACCTGTTTTTAGTCTAGTTTTTGTTCATGTGGATTATTATGGATTGTGCCTTTATTGTCAGTGTTCAACCATTGAAGGTCTGTTTTCAACACTGAGTGTAAGCAATGCAAAGGAAAGTCATTTTGCTGCAAGCCAAAAAAAAAAAAACATTCTAACAGTTTTACAGTTTTTGCTGAAAGCACTTTTTATTCTTATATTTTCCTAAAATCCCAAATTGCTGGACTCCAGAGAGCTGTGCTTAACCAGTATTATTGTATTTTTTAATGATCTTCAAGCAGCTCCATGTAATACCACATTCGGACCACATGGTGGCAGAATATCACAAGAAAGCTCATGTGTGAGCACCTCTAGTGAGACACTGTGGTATTACACTCATTAGGACAGTATTGTCAGTGTCTTTTTTTTTTTTTTTTTTGCTCAACATAGCACATAACAGACCTAAATGTCCCCATGTGGCCAGAAGTGGTATTTCTAAATATGGTAGCTTTAAACGCTTGGTTTATGTGCTTTGTGTGAGTCATGTTGGTCTTTTGTGAAATGTACAGCATCATGTCTGCAGTTAAAATACACTCCTGCATTATGAAATGCACTTCGGCTGTGTCTGAAATCACTCACTAATACAATCTGGTATATAATAGGCTCAAAATATCCTACCAAGCATTACATAATGTAGTGAAAAAATGGTGCTCACTAACTCTACAAAAGAAGTGTGCCAAACATAATATCCCAACGCAAATTTGTTGGGGCATTTTGCACTGAATTATTTTAGGGGGTGATAAATATACTTGCTGATTAAATTATGCAACAATTATGATGTTTAAGGTATGGACCCATGTATGCTCCAAAAGCATTCTGGCATTATGCTGATGAGCCTACTTCATAGTTCTCTACATACAAGTCCTTTTGGAATGAATGAGTGATTTCAGACACAGCATAGGTTAGAGGACTTTTTTCAAGAACTTTCAATGATTAAAAAAAAAAAATCAACATTTCTTAAGAAGATAAGGAAGTTAATTTCATACCATGTCTTTAGACCATGTTTCTAGTCCTTCTTTGTACTTTGGCACAAGTGAGGACTTTGTGTAAACTGCATTGCCTTTGCTGAATGTATTCTGCTATTGCATAATATGTTTGTATCTCTATTATCTGACTATTAATTTTGGGTATTAAGAAAGATTGTCCCTGAAAATTAAATGTTTCATGAGCATGAAGTCCCAGCTGTTCCCTGCTCTCCAGTAAACAGCGTGTAAATGAGTTAGTTGATTCTTGTTGTGAAACTTTGTCACATTCAATCTGTCATTGCCACTTCATATTTGTTGATTTCTGTAGCAGTAAGATGGTTTTCTCTTTCAACACTATGCAGATGTCAAGTATAGTTGTACCATATAGAGATCTTGATGTCTGCTTTTGCACCCATTGGCAATTTGTTTTATGTCAGAGGGGCCAGATGTCCTTTAGAACTGCCTGTTCAAATATGACTCCCATTTGGGATTTGCAAAGTTGATGGAGAAGCTGTCACACAACTGTAGGATATTTAACCCGTTCAGATCTGATGGAAGATGAGAGAGAACCCACGATTTCAGAAAACACCAGGTCTTAATGGGTTAGAAAACAACAGTGGGATGGTTGAGATGAGCTGATTGTGATCAAATAGAAACATGCTCAGTTTTACCCCTGACCTCTTCAGGATTCTGTTGCTGGACAAGTTCCTCTCACAATCTTGATGCTTGAAAATACAGCTTTAGAAAGTGTGATTAAGCCAAAAAAATATTGTCTTTTCATGACTTTTGATTTTTTTTGGTGGGGGGCGGGGTTGTGTTTCTTTTGGTAGATTAAGAAAAGGAAAAGAAAGCAAAGTAAAAATAGAAAAAGGTTTATCTAGAATTATTATAAAATCACAAACAATATGTGTCAGAGCAATGTGAACCTCTAGAGACCAAAAAGGCAAGTTGGTCTCTGTGAAGTCTTTACCAGGAAAATGTACTGTAATCTGTAACTTCAGTAGACATGATTAAAAAACTTTTAAAATTATATATATATATATATATATATATATATATATATATATATATATATCTATATATATATAATACATATATATATATATATATATATATATTAGGACTGGGCAACGATTAAAATTTTTAATTGCGATTAATTGCATTATTTCCCTGATTAATCACGATTAATTGCATTGTATATGCAAAATCAAATAATGAATTCAAAAGTAGTGTAAAATGCACTTTTATTGAAATGTTTTGCTGCCATATGAACTAAAGTGCCATAACATTTGTTGTTCAAACACTTTTAACATCAGCACTTGTCAGTAACACATATTTAGTGTAAATCTTATCTTAAAAAATGTAAAATAAAATTAAGCTTATCGCCACTGCCAGGGCATTAATGTGCTCCTGTTTTTATAAAAAATTAAAAAAAAGTCAAACAAAATCCAACAAAATGATTGTGGCTCAGCACAATCAGAATATTTAAACAGGTAATTTCTGAGGTAACAGCAGAAACTTTTAATGGGGAGTTCAACTAGGCAGTTGTTACAAATAACCTGTCAAATCCTCCATCTAGGAGAACTTTAAAATGAAAATGTCCATGTTAAAGTTCAGTAACTTTACCAATCCATAATTATCTGTGTATCATTTTTTTCCATTTTTGATTGTCAATCAAAAATTAAAAAAAATTAAAATGTTACTTTTTATTATTTTTTTTTCCGTTTTTTTAATCTAACACAAAAAAATGCCTGTATTTTTTTTTTATATTTCAATTTCAGCAAACAGGCCACAGAACTGAATTTGTTTTTAATATTTTATTGTCTGGTTTACGTGACCCAGAAATGGCTTTGTTTTATAATGAAGGAATAGACTTTCTTGTCATTACAAATCTGTGCCACTAGATGGAGCTGGAATGAAGTAACCAGCTAGAGAACAGCACGACAGTCAACACATGGAGCAGATGTGATGTAAAATGGAGGAATGATGCGCAAGTTTTGTTTCAGTCCAGAATTTTTAATATCAATTGTTAATATTGCTAATATTGTTAATAACTATATATATATATATATATATATATATATATATATATATATATATATATATATATATATATATATATATATATTTCTTCTTTTTTTTGGGGGGGGGGGTTCATTTTTCTCATAACTCTTGGGCGGAGATTTCATTGAGTGCCCTGTGAAGAGTTAAAGCTACTTGTTTTTATTAATGTTACTGAGAATGTCATGAGGTAAGATTTGGTGAGAGCCATCCTCTTGGGGAAAGTGCATGAAAACTATGAAAAATGAGTCAGGACATGGATTGATTTCATCACAGTAAACACGTGAGGTTGAGTGGAAAAAGATATGTTATGGGTTTAGTAGGAGTTAAATCAAGGCTGCATGTGCGTCTCTGCGATGTGGCCCATAAACTTGCAGGACTGTGGACCCGGTTTGCTGCATGAAGTCAGTGACTGCCATTTATACAGCCAAGTTAGACGGTAACCCTGGCCAAGTTAAAAAGATGAAACCACTGAAAAACATCTCATTGTAATGTTGTGCAAAGAAACCTTCAAAACCATGCATATGCTAGAACAAAGCATTTGAATAGCTGTCCACTGCAGTGTCCAATATGAATGTAAGAGATAAGCGTATGGATGAGAAAATAATTATGTAGTGGTTGTTAAGCACGTGCGAGGGGGGCCTTCCTGCCGAAAGCCAGCCAGGTAAAGGAAGAAATGCAGAGGGCAATAGGACAGAGAGAGAGAATCACAAATATATTGGCAATATTATAGACAACAAAATATATTTATAGTAATTATCCAATAGCTGGAGAACTAGTATGTACTTATATTATGGTTGGTACATTGCCAGTTCATTTACTACAGAGATGACTTTATAAACAGGTGTAGGCAGCAACACTGAGGTGTTTAGAGGGTCAGACTGCAGGTTAGATATTCCAGAGATATCTATATAGACAGGTGGAGGTAAACACTGGGATGCTTAGAAGGTGGAACTGCAGGTCAGTATCTAGCTCTGGAAGCTCTGACTGCAAACATATACAGGAAAAAAAAAAAAAAAAAAAACAGCTGTAGGGGTGTTGCAGAACAGCACAAAAATGTACAAGAACAAAGAAGCGCTGGATGGATTGAGCTGAAGGAAGAAGAGAAAAGGAGGGGACGATCTTAACTCTGGTGGGCGCTGCAGGTGTTAAGCTATATGAACACCTCCTCCAGATCTTCATGGCTTCAAAGCCGCATTGTGCATTCATTTTTTGTTTTTTTGTTATTTTTGTTTTTTATTTTTATTTTTTTTTGTCTGTCTTAAAATCTGACTGTCCGCCTCTGCCTGTAGAAGTTTTCGCAGACACGCCTCCATGAGCTCACCAGTGCCCACAAAACTGCAAGTCCAACTGCATGCATCTGTGAAAGTATTTCCAAATGAGGGGAAAAAAGAAGAAAAAACTAATGGAAAATGAATATTAGGATTTATTTTAGGAGATCTAAGTGGAATAATAGTCAGCTGACTGGTTGTGGCCTGTTACATGATGCCAAACTCTAGTTACGTTTTATTGTGTTAGTTTTTTTTAATTGTTTTTTTCCCTCATCTGTCCCAAGATGGAAACAAGTCACTATAAATAAGTTATAAGAGAAATATGCATTGTGATAAAGTAGATCATTTCATGTCATTTCATGACGTACAATTTTTTTTTTTCATTCACATTCAGACAGTGTGCACATGTGCTGCAGAAAAAGCCAGGAGAGCAAAACTGTGTTCAGAAACTATGTTGCTTCTGTCAGTATCCACATATGGAGAGGTTTACCAACTATACCAAGTTGAACCAACCCTTCATCTGCAGTTTTATTTGTCAAGAATGTGTTTTTCCATTCTTTGTTTAGCAAATATATAATCTCACAGACACTTGTTTTCTCCTTTTAAGTAACACTCAATGAGTCTTGCAAAATCTATGAAACCGCTAAAAACCCACTTAAATTTATGTTGTAATAAAAGGTGGATTGTGCTTGAAAATTCTTTCTCCTAATCATTCAAAGCCTCATTCTACCTCTTCAATCTTTAATAGCATTTTTCAGCAATGAGTGAAAATGTATGCAGTATATTAACCTTTTTCTTGGCACAAAGAGCGAGTAGTAAAAGTATCAATAATAGTTAATTTGTGCCTGTGCTTTTCCTACTTGGACGTATATGCATATCTTCGTTCATAAAGAGCTGAATCTGATTGTCCTGCCTTAAAAACTGCACACTGCTGTACTTAGATCTCATAAACTTTCTGTGAAATAACAGGTACATCTCTGCTGGACCCTGAAAGGTGCTCTTAACTTATGCTATGCTCTCACTGCTGCCAAAATATGAGTTTTAGCCTGTCCAGATTGTATCGATTCAGATTTCTTTTGACAATCTGAATAGCTAAAAACCACATGATCTGCAATTTTTGCAAACTGTATTCAAACCACATATGGAGGTGATTTCAAACGTGATTCCAACTGGGATTTTCACAGATGCCTTTCAGTCAAGGGGATCCATCCGGCTTCTAGTCTGATTCAAACCAGAATCTGAAGAAAAATGCAGTTCCTTTAATCACCACTAGGGACTGACTTCAAAAGCAAAAAAAAAAAAAAAAAAAAAAAGTTTTGGTTTCCATAGCTACATTTCACATCCATGAAATCTGCATGGGAGGTGGTTGGGGGGGGGGGGGGTTATGGACTTCAACAGGAAAAATTATATAAAACTACAAATGTATGCATAATCAGAGGCATGGTTTTTGATTGACAGTATCAGACTGGGGTGTCAAACAGCTTGCTTGCTGTCACTTTAGGAACTTAGCCCTTTCAGTGAACTTTACTTCTGAGCTGTGAGTAAAGACCTCATAGAGCCTAATCATTGTTATTGTTGGATAACATGGCTTGTTGTGCCACGAATGAGCATGAGCTAAGCCAGCTCATTCTGCTCATTTGTCTGTTTTTGGATAAACCTCCTGCCAGTATGGAAGTAGACCTGCATAAAAAAAAGACTTCAAACTGACTCTTCATGAAAATTACAAGTGGCATTGTAAGGGATGTGCCTAGTTCTAGTTCACGCTTCTTATGCGCTTTTGTGCCATTTGCATGGAAAATGACGATAATCAGAGTTACAGTGGATTCTTCCATTAGCCATGCTTAGCTGTGTTAGCCAGTAACTATCCTGCCTGGACCACACACCCCACTGCACTGACATACTGCTGAAGACAACTGACTGAAATCAAGTAGCACACAGAAGCATCCTCTGTTTCTGACACCTTCTTGTGGCTTGTAGAAAACTCGCACCGCAGCTTCACATAAACATTTGCAACAGCAGCAAAGCCGGCTCACCATCCTCAATTTTAGTTTATTTACAATGTTCAATGCATGCAGGTTACCACAGCAACCATATGGATTAGGAAACATCACCAAGGACATGTGGATGATATCTGATCACTTGCAATATATAATGCAAATTCTGATTGGATTTGCTAAATTTGGGCAATGTAATTGCATTTTGGGCTGGCGGTGTGAAAATAGCCGAAGTCACTGAAAAAAGCTTAAAAATAAGTTGAAGTAAACCAGATGTTTACTCTGTTCTGATAAAACACTCAAGCAACAGAAGGAGGGAAATATTCTACTGATTTATTGCACAACGTTTTGAACAAATCTCATCACAAGACTCAGATCTTGTAGTCTGGAATTCTGGCTGTCGGATCAATGGCGGGCGGGGAGACTCACCAGAGGTGACATTAGTCAACACGACAGAACTCAAACAGCATCTCACAGTCAGTGTAACACCAAAGATGTAACCTCTTCGTTTTGAGACTGCTTGCTGATACATCTCTGGATGGACTCTGTAGGATTTAACTAGCAAATTCTTCACAATGGTAAAAATGACTTCAACTGTGTTCCACTATGCATTTTTTTTAAATAGCATTGGTCAACTACTCTTCTGAGATGTGTCACAAACATATGATTCTATATTGTGATAAATATGCTGATTTGCTTTCTTGCCAAAAGCTAGATGAGGAGATTGCTGCCACTTATATATGTACAGTGTATAAAAGCTTAGCCAGCTCTGTAAGAAACAAAATATTATCCTGTTGATAGAAAAATAAAAAATACTTTGTCAAAAAATGTCAATCAAATGCATGTAAAATGTGTAAATATACATTTTTGTGACTCAAATACAACTTCTACATTTTTTAAATAATTCTGAATAGGGGAATCCCGAGTACCTTGAAAATGGTACTCAACACAACGGCAACATAAGTGATGATGCTGTCTGCTTTGTCTGGAATAACTGGAGGAAGCCATAGCGGAGAAAGACGCGTCTGCAAAGCCCCAGAAGAATGTTCTGCCCCCTCACACAACACAGTCTGCGGTAGTCAGGCTGCCTCTATTGGTGTGAATCAGGTGGTATACCTCTTAAAAATTTAATCTCATGATGTGTTTTTTTTAGTGATCATCATGGAACGGTCCATGAAACTCCATGAAGGTGGGACTCGGGGGGGCCTCAAAAATGTCTTTGCCACAGAAGGCAAAAAGAACTTTGTCTGGTTGTTATTCCTAAGATGAAATTTTCTCATAAACTGGGAGGAAATCTGTACCTTAATAGCCCCTAAGGACAAGATTTGTGCATGTTTACACTTTATATTGTATTCATCATCGACACTTCAGAGCAAAGAGTCATAGTTCATTGCACATCATACACAAGTCAAGAGAAAAGTCACTGTAACTCTCATTCTGTTCAAAGATAATTTACGACACAGTGAAAAGGTCTCGTTGGTTTCCCATTTTCGACTTAGATCTTTCTTAAATTTTGGGTGCTTTGGTTCTTAACCTTTAGTGGTTCTCATGATTGGGGCGAGGTGGAGGGCGTGATGGAGGAGGCACTCTACAAGGAGGCAGGCCCTGAGGTGGAGGCGGCAGAGAGCCGGTTGGAGACAGGGTTGCACAGACCTGGCTCGTGTTGGCCGGGGGCAGGGCTCTATTTGGAGGTGGTGTGTACATGGGAAAGTTGCAGGACGCTGGGGGAGGAGTGGAGGGCAGAGGAGGCAGCGTAGAAGTTGGCGAGGGGGGCAAATGGAGGCTTTCCTCAGATGGACGACGCTGGTGCGTGTGGGGCAAAGTGTAGACAGGTGTGGAGGGATGGTTGTAGATGGGGTAGCGGGGAGCAGGGTAGGACTGACTCCTGGTGAAGTTTATACACTTGCCCTGTAGTGACAGCACAGAAAGTAAGCACGTCAGTCAGTTTTTTCTTTTCTATGTGCAATTCCAAAGGAAAAGAAATGGAAAGAAAGGTAAATGTTTAAGGACAGGCAACTGGGCACAAATGAATTTCCTGTGCCACAGCAACTGGCAGCTTTGGAGGTGCACAGCTCACTGTAGATGGAAAGAGGAAATTCCTCTACTAGTAAGTGCCTTGGAAGAAAGACACTCCTGCCAGCTCAGTCGTGTGGATGCGGGGAGCTAAAAGAGGCAGACAGCATCTACTTATGATGACTTCTGCAGGAAAGAGCATTCCTCCAGACAATGCTCAAGTTTCTTTTCGCCTTTGTCTACTCACTACGCCACATGAGACTTTCCGTGAGGATTCTTTTCTTTTTATTTGAAGCAGATCTGACTGAAAAATGTTTAATCCATGAAATACCTACAGTTAATGCCGGCAGATACGGTTTCAGCCTGGTTTCCTTTTACTTTGTTGTTTGTTCCTAAGCCAAAGGGCTTAGTTCCAGTCTTACCAAGTCCCCTATTTTCAAACACTATGAATTCAAACTCTACTCACATAATGAAATTGTGGGTTCATAAATGATCTTATTTACAGAAATGCTTGGAATTAGAGGTTTGATAAGCAGATGTCTCACCTTGTCTCCAGGATAAGGTCTCATCACAGACACTCTGTCGTAGCCTTTTCTCAGAAATACGCATAATGCATCCAGTTTTCCCTGGAGAAAGATGATCTTTGATGACAATGTGGACTATATTTACGTATACCTCTTTCTATCTCCCTTTCAATTTGACTTTCTGGGTCAAACTCTGGAGCACGTTTTGCTCCAGATGCATAGGAAGTTTTATATGATAAACAGAGATGGATGAATAAACATTGTTTTTGGTTAGAAATAACTCCCGAGTCCACCCTCAGGGGTTAGATCAGTTCACGTCTGGTTCCTATTACCATCCATCCAGCTGACTAATATGTGAGGAAGCAAATTCTATTAACTATTTCCTGGTAACACATTATTCCCAGAAACAATAGAACTGAAACATTTTCTCACTTATGGTGGACAGACACCACCGTGAGGAAAAGGCCAACACATCAAAAGTGATTTTGGAGCAACTGAGAGGCCTGACAGGATGACGATGCTTTGCTGACGAGCTCAGAAAAAAAAAAAATGACAAAAAGCCATATCCACACTCGATTACAATTTCTTAGAAGACTAACTTAACCCATAACTATGTCAGGGACATTGTAAAAATAAAAACAATTTCAAATACCAAAAGTATAACTCGTCAAAATGTAACACATCATCACAAATCAAAGCAAATGTAGAAAAATGTGAATAACTGGAGCACCTTGATGGGGGTGTACCACTTCTGGGGAAGGTTGGATTTGTGCATGTTGTAATACGACCGTGGTGGAGCTGGGTCGTATTCCTGAGCGGGCATCACAACTCGAGCATTTTTTGCCTTTTCCAGTTTGGCTCCTTCCTCAGTTGAGCCTTTATCTCCCCAACGAACCTGGACAGAAAAGGAAACTTTCATCAGTGGGTTGTCAGTGACAAAAACACAAAGACAAAAAGAAATTTCCTTATAGATAAACCATCACATTTACCAGTATTACAACAACGACAGTTTTTCCTCTGTACAATGGATTTGAAATGTAACAATAAATTGTGAGGCAGGTGTTGTGTCTCCTTCAAGCTCGGGTCCTCTACCAGGGAGCCTGAGGGTTCTGTGCAGGATCCTGGTATCTGCTAGAGACCTTCAGCTTGGCGGTTACAGTTCCCAGTGCCCCGATCACTGTCTGCACCAGTGTTGCCTTCACGCCTTTGGAGGTGTCGTCCATCTTGACCCTGGGACCTCCAGTCCATACATGGCACAGATGTTCCTGTGTATTATTGCCAGCTACCTGGTTGTGGCGGTGGTGTCAACCACCTCTTCAGTTTGTTGGTGGTACATGCCATGCAGGTCCTCGTCGTTCCATGATAGCCCCTCTGCTTCCTTCCTCCAGGCTGGGTTTCAGTTGTCTGAGGCATTCACTTAGCAGGTCATCGGTGGGGGTCATCTTCTTGATGTATTCCTCGAGGCCTGCTGTTTCCTCCTGGACACGGTAACTGCTAACCCTAACTCCTCCCTACCTTCAGGTTAGTATACAACCTCAGGATGCTGGACTCAGGATAAATCTCTCCATGCATTGTAAGGAGTTTCCTTGTCTTTACATCAGTAGCTTGCATCTCTTTCAGTGGCCAGGATTTAATAAATATCCAGTTAAAAACAGATGATTACACACACACTGTATAAAAAGACAACCTTTTTTCCTTACTGTCTGACATTAAATCAGACTAAACATTTCCCTCTTTAGGTCAGCTAGGATTTCCAAAATTATTCTATTTGCTAAATGGCAGAATGATGACAGAGCTTTTTTTTTTCAGAAGTTTACGTACAGTAAGCCTACTACTATGCCTTTAAATGATACCCTGGTGATGATGTTATGGATTTTGGAAGGTACTGATCTGTTGATTGATAACATCAGAGTTTATTGCAGGTACACTTCAAACACACTGCTTCCTTGTGAGACATCACGGGAAAATCAAAGGAAATTAGCCAAGATGACAGGAAGAGAATTGTGGACCTCGAAAAGTCTGGTTCATCCTTGGGTACAATGTGATGCCTGAAGGTGCCACATTCTTCTCTTCAAACAGCTATATGTAAGTATAAGCTTTATAGGAATGTCCAGCCATCATACTGCTCAGGAGGAAGATGGGTTCTGTGTCGTATAGATAAAAGTGCTTTGGTGTGTAATCTGCATATCAATCCCAGAACAAAAGCAAAACACTTTGTGCAGATGCTGGCTGAAGCTGGTAAGAGAGTCATAATTCACAGTGAAATGAGTTCTGTGCTGACACAGCCTGAAAGGAAACCTTAAACATTTGGCAAAAGTCAAACATTTTAAAAGTCAATGCTGCCAGATACTGAGGAAATGCATGTAAATGTCTTACTTTGAAGAAAGTAATAAAAACAAATTATCTAAAAAATTTGTCTCTTTCATTATTTTGCATTTAACAAATAGAAAGAATTTTGAGACAAAAAAGTATACAGTGATCCCTTGCCACTTCGCGGTTTGAGTACCGCAGGTTTTAGTACTTCGCAGATTTTTTTCAGAAATATATAATATAATTTAAAAAAAATTTTTTAATCGCGGAAACATCACAGGGTGTTGTGCTCATTCTCACAGTGAAGAAATGGTGTGAGCCAGCCTGGCCCCTTTAAGAAGGTAGCCTTATGGGTAATGTAGTGTGTGTGCGTCGAGGGACGGCAGAAGAAAACGAGGTTAGATGAAAAGTGGAGTAAGCATAACAGCAGTCCAGCGTGTATAGATTTGCATTCTCTGTTAACCAACAGGAACCGAACAATACAACCTGTGTGATGTTACAAGTTCCTGCAGTTCCAGAATAGAGTGCCTGTTCCATGCAGAGAGAACCGGACTTTTTGTTTTGTTGCTGTTAGCGTGTTAGCCGCTGATTACGAGCCAAAAATAGCACAATACCAGCGGTTTCTTGACAGTTCGGAGACCAGAGGCTGTGAAGGTAACAGAAAGACCACAGTTGAGCCTTTGTCTTGTTTTGCTGCAGTGCCTGGCTACTTTTTTGGGGTTTTTAAACATATTTTAAACACATTATTGAGGCTCAGGGGGCTCCGGCTCCAGATTGCAGATTTTGATTGTCACGGGGGTGGTCCCCATTAACTGCGAAAAATAAGGGATCACTGTATGCTTTTGTCTTCTTATACAGTGTATGCAAACTTCTGGTTTCAACAGTATATATAATTTTATTCAAATAGCTTTATTTAAAAAACATATTTATTATTTTACCACTATGAAAATACCTTGTCTGATCCCCAAGGACATACCCCGTCTTCCCTGAGTGTCCTGCCTGGAGATACTCTGCCATCTTTATATGTAAATCATTACACACTATATTGCTAAAAGTATTCACTCACCTGCCTTAACTAACATATGAGCTTTAGTGACATCCCATTCCTAATCAGTATGACGTGGGTCCACGTTAACTGGCAGAGTGGGATCAGCAGATGCTGAAGCGCATAGTGAGAAGAGGTCGCCAACTTTCTGCAGAGTCAATCACTACAGACCTCCGAACTTCATGTGGCCTTCAGATTAGCTCAACAACAGTGTGCAGAGAGCTTCATGGATGGGTTTCCATGGTCAAACACCTGCATTCAAGCCATACATCACCAAATGCAATGCAAAGCGTTAGATGCAGTGGTGTAAAGCAGCCACCACTGGACTCTAGATCAGTGGAGGAACGTTCTCTGGAGTGATGAATCACACTTCTCCATCTGGTAATCTGATGGAAGAGTCTGGGTTTGGCAGTTGCCAGGAGAACAGTACTTGTCCGACTGCATTGTGCCAAGTCTAAAGTTTGGTGGAGGGGGGATTATGGTGTGGGGTTGTTTTTCAGGAGCTGAAAAACAAGAAGTTTGGAGGTCTGTAGTGATTAACTCTGCAGAAAGTTGGCGACCTCTTCGCACTATGTGCTTCAGCATCTGCTGACCCGGCTCTGTCAGTTCACGTGTCCTACCACTTCGTGACTGAGTTGTTGTTGTTCTCAAACACTTCCATTTCCTTATAATACAGCTGACAGTTGACTGTGGAATATTTAGGAGCGAGGAAATTTACGAACTGGATTTGTTGCACAGGTGTCATCCTGTCACAGTTCCACGCTGGAATTCACTGAGCTCCTGACAGCGACCCATTCTTTCACAAATGTTTGTAGAAACAGTCTGCATGACTAGGTGCTTAATTTTATACACCTGTGGCCATAGAAGTGACTGGAACACCTGATTCTGATAATTTGGATGGGTGAGCAAATACTTTTGGCAATACAGTGTGTGTACATGTGTAGCCACCAGGTCTGAGAATTCAAATCAATCAATCAAAACTTTATTTATATAGCACTTTTCATACATATAAAATGCAACACAAAGTGTTGAAACCAGAATTGAAACCAGTGCAGGCACTACAACACTGAGTCAAGATTTATTTATATTTTTCCCCACATGTCATAATGATATAATTGCTAGTGGCCACTTGGATAACATTTCAATGATTAAGTAGATATAAGGTCTTGGCATGCGACTGGGTTGACTGACATGCTGGAGGCTCATTCACAACTGAACTTGTGAACTCTTGTGCTAGAAAATCAGAACAATTTTCAAATACTAATTTTCTTCTTAATGTGTCATCAACAAGGTCTTCCAAGAATTCTAGATCAGCCATGACTGTTAATTCTTGACTTCACTCACAATTAAAAAGAAATGCAAATAAATAAATTAAAGAAACCTTCAAATTTGTTCTGCATTATTTGTTAAACAGAAACAGTTCTCTGTTCATTCATATTCAGATGTCCTTGCATGCCTGCATGGTTTTAATTAAACCCAGTCCATTGAAGTGAAGAGCAAAAAAACAAAAACAAAAGTTCACTTCTTTACCTCAGCGTTTATCTGTGACAATTTAAATGCTAACAGTTTCAAAGTTGGCAGTTTCATTAAAACCACAGACAACATCAATTATTTCATTTTGAAATTATCCAAAACTTTAAAATCATGCAAGAGCACAGCAGAAGCACACTGATTGCTTTGTCATATGTAGAAAAATTATCTTACTGCAAGATCTGGCATATTTACTTCAATGCTAAGAAAGAAAGAAAAAGCTGAAGTGTCAAGAGTGATGCAGAAGATCAGCAGTAAAATCGAACGCTGTCAGTGCAACCTTGGAAGGTAATCGCCTCACTCCACTCCCTTTCGGCTACCATGCAGAAACCACAAAGGCTTTAACTCGGCAGAAAAAGCACATAAATGAAGCTGTGCATACTTTCCATGGCAGTATTTGGAGTTGTGTGTGTGTGTGTGTGTGTTTGGGAGCTTCAAGGCAAGTTCACAGACTCCTCAAGCTGCATTAGCAGTCTGTAAAAAACTTCACACTGACAGGATGACCTCTGTCTCTTTGAGCATATTCTCCCAGATGACGCACACATCTGGTCCCACTTGATCCATGGATGTTTTCTTTAAATGCTTTCTACAAAATAGCACTCTCAGGTATCAGTTAGGGACTTTTTGTCAGACCAGTCTTCTTCTATTTTACCATAAATGTATTGAGGCACCGAGACCATAAACTTTTCTCATCACTGCTCTTTTTTTTTTATAAAGATTAAGATCACTCAGTTTGTTTTTCTATCTCAAACAACAGATAAATCAGGCAGTCTCAACTCATAAAGCCCCTCCACTCTTTGATTCTACCAAGCATTTCTGCCATGCTTGCAGTTTACTGTCCAGATGGCCTCTTCTTAACTCTGGCTGTCAGAGCCAGTCGCAACAACAAAGTGACTCAGTTCCAACCACCGTGGATTTGCATTCTCATCTTTTTTTTTTTTTTGTTTTTGTTTTTTCTCTAAGTAATGAGTTTCTCTTTCCCTTTGTAGTCCTGCTGTATTTCATTTGATCTCATTCCCACCTTTCATCATTTACTTTCATCTGCCTGGGTGTTGCAGTCAAGCTTGCAATGGCGATTTAATTTGAATATTTTAAAGATTTCATTGTCAGCGGCGCAGTGGAAACGCTCTTTTGCCTCATGACTTACGTGTGTATGTTGCACATAAAATCGTTGAAAGAATGTTTTTATACAGTTTTTGTTACCAGGTTTTTCTTAATAAGAGAATTTCTCACTTCTGTCCTAATTTTGTTGAACCAGAAGACACTTGCAGAAGGCTTTCTCAGGCAAGACAAATTCTCTGGTTTGTACAATTTAAAACAACCTGATTTGAAAGTGCGTCAAAGTTTTATAGTGTTCCCCTTCTTCTGCCCGCCCATGACCGCTCAAACCAAATTTTATGAAATTCTGTTTGAGGGCTTTTGTGTTTACCGACAGACATGCAAACCCCTGAAAACCTCATGTGCCCTGAGGTGGTTTGGAGATAATTCTCAGGGTGTGGACAGTCTGTTCATTATGACCCTGAATATGATGGCTCAGTTTCAAAATTGTGTTGTAACTCATTTTTTTAATAGGATATCAGATAATGACCTCACTTGATCATTGGTGATTGATCAGACTCACACTGAAATGAAGTGAAAATATTTTTCATATTAAACATGTATGCTTGGTGCCCTCGCATCATATTTATCGCAAATTCATTCATTCATTCACACTTTTATCGTTGGGTTACCTCCATTCTCTTGATGCCCCCGACTCCACGGCCCCCATAGTACGACGCATCTACAGTGGGCCACCTCTTCTTTGGAAAGCCATCCTCATCATCCTAAAGGAAACAAAACAAACACGTGTTGTGATCAATTTAGGGTAAACAAAATACTTATTTTTAGATTTCCAATATTTTACAGAAGCTGAATTTCTGGAAGTGAAACAAAGAAACGAGATGCGTACAGAGATGTCCTCCATCACTGGGGGAGGTGGCTCATGAATGACCTGCGAAGCAAAAACCAGGAAAAATTAGGTATCGATTGAGGAGAATCCCAATCAGCTTTGGATCAAACAACCAATTAAGTTTTATTAAGTGTAAAGAACAACGTCTTTCAGATTCATACCACAGTGCAGCAGAGGGGCCAGAACCACCAGAGCAGAGCCAGGGTCAGCAGCAGCAGCAGGATGAGCAGCGCGATGGCCACAAAGGTCCCATCAGACTACAAGAAGGAAGAAGGTTTTGGACTTGATGTAATGCGTGAGGCCAGTTTTACGCGCATATAACGTACTTACACAAACGACTGCAGTAATTGTGACAGAGCTTGATATGAAGCTCAGGCCATTATTCATGCTGACGTGGAGGGTGGCCGACCTGCAGAAAAAAGGAGACGGTAAACAAGTGTACCTTGAAACATGGATGGATTATGAAATAACTGGATTTTACAGATGAGTTTTAGGCCTCCCACTTTTCACGCAGACGACTGAGACTCCCAGAGTAAAAGAGAGGAAACAAAGCTAAACCCTGCATAGGTTTACAGGTTGGTTTGTGTCTGTGCGTATAGGTTCATCCCTTGATGGTCATTTTTGCCTCCATTTGAGCTTGTTTTATGTGTCTCTTTGTTTTGTTTTGTACATTTTTAACTATTATTATGGCTGATTGCATCAATTTCAGTTTCTTTGTGTATCAGTTTGGTCATTTCATAAGTTGCAAGTTATTTTGCAACTTTTCTTGGTTATTTTATATTTGCAAATTTTCTTTTGTGATGACTTTTGAATATTTTGGTGGTTTTGTGGTAATATTGTGATTACCATATGTTTTTTTTTTTTTTGGTCTCTTCTGGTCATTTTTGCTTTTCTTTGAGGTAATTTGCATTTCATTTTGGATCTTTTCCATTTCTTTAGCCATTTTGTCTTTTTCTCAGCATTTTTTTTTTGCATCTTTATTTATTTCTCTTTAGTGCCTCTTGTTGGACATGTGTTTCTTTTTTAGATGTATATTATATTTGGGTGAAACACAAGGTGTCCTCCTGACTGCTTGAATCTCTGGACCTGTGTTTTCTACAACCATTTAATCATTTGTCCATGAATATATCTTCTTTATTTCTGAAAATTAATGATGAAATAATGAGAAATCAGCAGATAGGGACAAGCTTTTTCAGCTTTCTCATGCAGTAACGTCCTACATTATCATAAGTGCAGTTATGAATCCTACAACTATGATGTTTGACATTATTATCTTCAATGGAATTTTATTTAAAAGTTTCCATTTTATTCTTTTTTGTCTAATATGACCCTGAGATTCTTGTCTGTAAACAGCAATCACTTACGTCCCAAATTTCTCCAGAACAGGAGCCGGGCACAGCAGGTAGGTATCTTCTACCACCAAAGGCCTCTTCACTGTGGAAAAAGAATAAGTATGAGAATATATATTCAGACTTAATTTTATTCAGTGAGCCGAATCACATGATGACTCTGTGATGCAAAGGAAAAGTTTACTTCACTTTGCTCTTGCAGTTCTGAAACTTCAGAAGCTTCAAGCCTCAAAATAGTTTTCTTTTTTCTTTTTTGTTATTAAATTCCTGGACTTCCTCTCCTCATGGAAAGTGAAGCAAATGAGGGAGGGTTGTGGTTTATTTACCCTGGCTGAGTGGGTGTCTCGAGTGTGCAAAGACAGCACTCGTCCCTGATGAGATCCACATTCCAGCTTCGACATCTGAGAAGCGCTGAGCGTTATACCAGCTGATTTGAAGCAGGGAAAGATGGCGCTGATGGTCTTTAAGGAGGGTGAGGTTTAAACTCATTGTGGCCCAGAAACAACTTCTGTCCCCCACCCTTCTACGCCTACACGTCCAAGAAAAACTTAGCAGAATGACGTAAGTGGCTGCAGAGTGCTAAATATGCAATGTGGAGGACATATAAAATGTGCATATTTATTTGCTCTACTTATTCACAAATGAATTCAAGTTTTCTCTTCGTACAAACACTGACTTAAGTCATCAGCTGTTCACACTTCATCTAAAATGTCTCACCTTAGGAATGACGTAATATCGTAGAATAAAGGATGACTTTCACAGATTCCTCATTAATCTGAGCTTCTGTTGTTATTCACTATAAACACAGTTACATACTCACCTCCAATAAAATAATTGTACCTGATACCGTTGATCAGATCCACATTAGCTGTGTCCCACTTTGAGATATGTTGACTAACACTTAGCAAGAAAGTGAATGGTTCAACATGATTCTTTACAGTAAATCCCGAACACATTTGGCCATTTGCCCAAATCTGACACAATTCTCCAGATGACTCATGGAAGACTGACAACATCCCAGCCAATGCTGTATGAAGGCTCATCTGAGAAATAAATGGACTGAAAAATGGGGCCCCAGCTGGGTTGTCCATGGTTTCCATATTGGCCATGTGTAAACTGATGAATGATCACGGCCCAAAATGGGTGTGTTATCTCAGTCCCAGTTGTGCTAACCACATTAGAGACCCCAAGTAAGCAATGGACATGGAGCCAATATGGGACCAGCGAACTACAGTGATCCCTCGCCAATTCACGCTTTATGTTCCACTGTTTTAGTTACTTGCGGATTTTTTTTTTCAGAAATATATAATATTAAAAAAAAAAAATCAAGAATAAAATTGCAGAAACATCACAGGATGTTGTGCGCGTTCTCTCGCAGCAAAGAAATGTTGTGAGGCAGCCTGGCCCCTTTAAGAAGGTGGCCTTATGGGTAATGGTGTGTCCTTATGGGTAATGTAGTGTGTGTGTTGTGGGACGGCAGAATGAAAACGAGGTAAGATGAAAGAGCGGTTTCTTTACTACGGTTCGAGGCTGTGAAGGTAACAGGAAGACCACAGTTGAGCCTCTGTCTTGTTTCGCTGCAGTGCCTCGCTACTTTTTTGCAGTTTTAAAACATATTTCAAACACATTATTTAGGCTTGGGGGGCTCTGGCTCCAGTTCGCGGATTTTGATTCTCGCGGTGGGGGGGGGATAAGGGATCACTGTAGTCCTTATCACTCTGCTGTTTTTGACAGCTACCAACTCCTAAGTGAATTCTCTGTCTTTAAAGCTTTCACTGAATGTTGTTTTTTTCTTTTTAAAGAAGACATGCATTTATAGGAAATATTGAGATGATTTCTTGAGGTATTACTGAAATGTCTGAAAAATCTGTTGCTCTAAATGTGGCCTTCTCAACCGCACCTTTACAGTTTACACCTTTACTCTGTTCATAGCAGCCTGCTTTAGGCAACCCATACCTACTCCCAACTAGTGAAGCTCGGACAGGATCCTTGGGTTCCCCCAAAGAGCCATTTGACATGGAGTGTCTCCTTTACATGACAATGTGAAAAGTGCTCGGTGAAGATTTGTGAAATTGGATATATTTTGTTGCGTCTTTTAACACCAAATCACAGCGCTTTCCTAACCTTAAAATATGTGCCTTTATTGTCTCGTGGTAAGTGGGTAGTGTTTATGTGTATCAAAGTAGCAGGCTACTGAAGTAGAGCAAAAGTCACAAGAAAGGCGAAAATAAAATGAAAGGAAAAACAGCAGTGTCAATGTTGGACTTAGAAAGGAACTTCATGCTTGAGGCTGATTGCGTCATGTTTATATGGATCAAAATCTCCAAGAAAAGTTTCCAGCACCTTGTTGAATCTATGCCACGAAGAATTAAGGTAGTTCTGAAGGCAAAAGTGGGCCCAGCATGGTACTAGTAAGGTGTCCCTAGTGAAGTGGCCAGTTAGTGTATATTTATAGCAGTGGAGCGTACATGGAGAATAGGTAATGTATAGTTTTGTTTATATGTCGAGCTGTTTCCGGTACACTGGAAACTGACAATAGAGAACTGAACATTTTTCCAGCTGCATCAGACAGTGATTTTTTTTTCTCACCAAGTATCAGTATACGATAAGTTAGGAGTGAGAGTGTGTCGGATTTCGGGAGTGCATTGAGCCATTTGACTCCACTCCAGTCTTCTTCTGCAGCATGTTTGTCTTTTGACATCAGCGCTACAGCTCTGCACGACTCGTGATCTGATTTTAAATGGAAAGAAAAATAGGAGCTAGGCCATTTGACTATGATCTGTGTCTGTGCTTTAACACTACCATACTACTCTGAATGCCTCACTGAATTACATATGTTGGGATCAGCCAAAAAAAAAAAAGGGTTGTGTTTTGTGGGTTTTTTTTTTTTTTTGGGTGTGTGTGTTGGCAGTCATTTAACACGATAAATATGTGCCGTCAAGCACAAAAAGCATAATTTTTTCCAATCATTGTGTGACCTGTAAAAGAAAAAAAAGTGTTTCTGTTCAGTTGTATCAGCATGGAGAGTACCACAGAAATACAATACTTACTCAAAGTAATAGTATCATTGATGCGGAAGCTGCAGAGAACTTTCTGTACATCTCGGGCATGAAGAAAACCATTTCCTCTGACAACCACCTGGAAGGTTTCTAAAGTAGCATTAAACTGATCACTTTTCCTTGTTGGAAATCATTGAATGATGCATAGTATATTTTAAATAAGCTTGGATTGGTGTAATGTAGTTTAAATAATTCATATGTGTGTAACACGTAAGCTAAAGGATCAAATGTAGCTAACAGAGGTGTTCATACAGGTAACAGTGTTGTGTTCATGTGCGTTTACCTCCTTCACAGATACTGGAGGGCTCCACAGCCAGGATCTCAATGCATGATCTCTTCAGGATCTGAAACAGGAAATGATCATATTACCAAATGAACTAAAGGTGGAGAAGATTTAATCATACTGTTTTGAATCTTCTGGGGATTTTTATGCTTCTGTTTTGTACCGAGTCAATGACCCCTTGCAGTGCTTGAAATCCGTCGTTCACAGGGAAGACATGGTCCTGGCTGTCAGCTATGGTGGAAAGCTGTGAATAAAAAAGATAAATATTCAACAAACAAATTAGATTCTTGATTCCTTCATCTGTTAATTAACCAGCGTATTTACCTGGGTTTCATTGAAGTCTTTCACTCCCACACAGTACACGGTGGCACCCAACTGGCGTGCTCTGCTGGCCTAATTTAAAACGAGACATTGAACACACAAAAAAGCAGTCAAACACTGAGAATTCATTGAACCACGTCTCTATCAGGGTTATAACAGCCAATGTGACAGCTGCTGAAAGACATCTGGAGTGTGATGTGGCCGCAAACACAACAAGCTTGGAGAAAATATATTCTATACATCACCTAATGTTGACAAAAGTCACTCAATTGCTCAGTGTCAGTACCCACTTTATCCAGTTAGGAATTGTTCTTACTGGCTTTCAACAATGTAGAACGTTCGGGGATCCATTTTTCTTTGGTAGACAGTCCTGTGTTTAGCATCACTTCTCTCACCTCCCTTTGTGCCAGATCAAACTGATTCTCTCTCAGTTCCCCATCTGTCAGGGCGATGATCACACTGGCGGTTCGGTAACCTAAAGGGCAGAGAAATACTGCAGTGAAAAATGAACTTTATTCATCCAGTAAAGTTCAAGGTAAAGTGTATTTCTCAGTATGGGAATGAAGGGGTTTCATTTGGAGAGTCGTTTCCAACTTTGATTTGATGACCAAATCTGATTAGGTGCCAAAGAGGGGGATGTTTTGCTCACCATCTCCAGTCCCGTAGTATATTTGCTCACTGGCCTGGGGGAGTAGTTTTGAAGCGTCAGTGGCTATAAATTTAAACAGGCCTCATTTAAAGAGTTAGATGTCATACTGTTAGGCAGGGTCATTGACATTAATAGATGACTTACTCTTTGAAACCCTCTGTGCATGAAAGTGTCTCCACCTGGCTGGACCATGCGCAGTTCCTCTAGGCCGGCTCGGATCTGCTCTCTGATAATTCGGAGAGCAAAACATCACAGTTCGTTATTCATAATGGACTCATTTAACACAGTCAGTCAGCTGATAATACAAACTGTGTCTGCATGTGTGTCACCTGTCTTCTGTCAGTGCCATGAGAGTCCTTCCTTCTGTTGAAAATACAATAAAAGACATCCGCAGCTGAGGACTGGGGGAAAAAAAATAAGAATGCGAGTTGATTATCATCCTTTGCAGTCTGTTATTTTGGCTTCTTCTCATTGCACAATTTCTCTTTGGACATACCTGATGAATTTGTGAGCAAGATGATCCACAAAGTAATATATCTCATTCCAGTAATGCTGCACACTGCCAGACCTGAGAAGAGTATTCAACAACATGCAGTAAAGCTTAGTTTAATGACCCGGGATAAAAGAAAACAACATTATTTCAGCTTTTCAAGACTAAGAGTTATCCAGTTCTTTAGTATTACACATTCAATAGAGAAGGCCGTTATGATCAATTACAAAAAATAAAAAAAATGATGGACGGAAGATGAAAACCGTCTTTTCAAAGGCTATTCATTAAGTATACCTCCTTTCTCCTTTAACTTTGGCATAGATCTCTATAGTGTATTAAATCCTTGCATCATCACTAAACATTTTAAACTAGATTTTAAAGATTCCTATTATTTCTTTTGCTTTTAGTTGTGTGTGCCACATCCTCAACATTCCACCTGATTCTCTTTCATTTACACATATATATATTTTCTCACACATTTCCACCTCTCCAGGTTTTCTTCCACCCGTTCCCTCCTCTCACTTGTCATCTGCAAACATCATAGTCCATGGCTACCTCCTTCAGCCTCTGTACCACCATGGCAAACAAGAAGGGGCTCAGGGCCAACCCTTGATGCTGTCCCACCTCCACCTGAACCCCATCTGTTACTCTGACTACACATCTCACTGCTGTCATGTCCTGCACCAACTTAACAAACTTTTCTGCCACTCCAGACTTCCTCATGGATGCCACAATTCCTTCCCTCAGACCAGTGTCATATGATTTTTCAAGAGTTCTCTATCAGCATTGTCAAAGAAAACACTGCATATGTGGTGCTTGTACTGCTGCTCCCAAATCATAACCACTTTCTCAGATCTTTATTGCGTTGATTATCAGCTTTATATCCTCTGTAACTACTACACATTTATCCTTGTTTTTGAAAATTGGCACTAGTACACTTTTCCTTTATTACTCAGATATTCTTTTGCTCTGTAAAATGCTGTTGAACAACCTTAATTCTCCACTCTCTTCTTCCCTGGACACTTCCATGCCTCATCTGGTATGTCGTCAGAACCAAATACCAGTCTATTCTTCATTCTTTTTCACTGCTCTTACTTCATCGTTACAGATTCGCTGTACCTCTGGGTCTACAGGTGCTGCATCTTCCACCCTTCCCTCTCTCATTTTCTTCATTCATCAGTTCTCAAGAATAACCATCATTCCATCTTGCCCTTAAACTCACCTCATTTATAAGCACATTTCCATGTCTATACTCGACCACCCTAACCTGCTGCACATCCTTCCCATCTCAAACTTTCTGTCTCACCAATCAGTACATATCCTTCTCTCCTTCTTTCCTTTCCTAGTGTTCAGCCTTTCATATATAATCACAAGCCTCCCATTTAATCCTTTGCCACCTCAGTTTTTGCCTTATTTTTTCAGACTGTAATAGGATTTGATAAAAGATTACATTATTTTGGCTTTGCATTTATGTCCACCGGTGGCTTGGTGGTCAGGCACTGTTGCCTCACAGCAAGAAGGTTCCTGGTTTGAACCTCAGGCAGGGGCCTTTCTGTGTGGAGTTTGCATGTTCTCCCCGTGCTTGCGTGGGTTTTCTCCGGGTACTCCGGCTTCCTCCCACAGTCCAAAGACATGCATGTTAGGTAAATTGGTGATTCTAAATTGCCTGTAGGAGTGATTGTGAGTGTGCATGGTTGTTCGTGTGGCCCTGCAATGGACTGGTAACCTGTCCAGGATGTACCCCTGCCTTTCACCCAAAGAGAGCTGGGATAGGCTCCAACAGATCCCTGTGACCCTGGATAGGATTAAGGGGGCATAGATGATGGATGGATGAATGGATTATGTGTCCACTCTGTACATTCATCCAATCCACTATGCCCCCTTCATCCTTCTGCTTTTACTTGATATGCCACGCTATTAACTATCTTTTAGAGCTGGGGTGGGCAAATCCAGTCTTGAAGGGCTGCTGCAGCGCATCTGATTCAAATGAATGGGCCATTTAACGGTCTTGAACAGACCAGAATGACAAGCTGATGGTGTTCCATAGATTTGAATCGCAGGTGTAGTGGCAGAAAAAAAACATCTAAGACATGCAGGGCAGTGGCCCTCGAGGACTGGGATGCCCACCCCTGTTTTAGAGCATCTCAGGTTGTGCTGCATCTTATGTCACAGTTGACATTGGATGACGTGAGGTAAACACTGGATAGGTTTGGCACAATTATTTTCCGAATCAGTTTTTCTGTCAGTAAGGTATTCTTGTGACATGACACTGTAAATTCCTGATTTGTTGTTCAAAAAATGTAATTATATTGTCACATAAAAGCGAAGAAGTGACTTATAATGTTTGCTTTTCCCTCTGAGTACTTCATATTTACACTTTTTTAATGCAGCCTTTCTGCCCACGTTTCAGAGACTGAACAAAAGCTGAAGTCTCTAATGATTCTGTTGTGGGTTCTGTCTGGTCCAGACTTTACACCATGTGCAGGTTCAACAAACCAATCAACGTAAGAATGCAGATTTAAAAGTGGAGGTCAGTTTATTAAGTGGAAATTTGGGACTCAGACAAAAACCCCACCTCCTCTCACACTGCACTGCCCTGCTTCTGCTCTCCCCTTATGTTTTCATTTATCCAGTGATGTGAATCTAAGTGGAGAGACACAGCCAAAAAAACTCTGGATCTTTGGAACATCTGGTTCTAATGGAGAAAGGGTTCTGCAGCTCAGAGCGCAGAGAGAGCTGAGGACTCTCAGTGCGGGCTGCTTCTGTCAGTGAAGGGTGGCTGCAGTTTGTCAGCACAAGTCCCTGTAGTGCATTGTATTGTCTGAGTAAATGCAAGAAGCACTTCCAGATGAAGATGTTGCTGAGTAAACGTGCTTTCTTTGTCCATTCAAGTCTCAGAACTATAGACAGAGCATAAAGCTCTATCTATAGTTCATAACACAGAATATTTATGGCTCCTAACACAGAACCTGTTGAGGAGCTTTATGTTAGCATCATGCCAGTTTAATGAACAGTGTAAAGTTAACCTATATATAGAATTCAGGGTGGTAAAAATTTTCTCTGTTTACTGAAGAAAAAGGAACATCAATCTATTTATGGGTTAAACAATTAATCAATTGACAAATACTTACCTAACATTTGATAAATAGTAGTCATTTTTAAGGTCTAATGCCAATTATCTGCTTTGTTCAGAAAGTAGCATTTTCCCTTTTTTTTTTTTTGCATCTTATGTTGATAAACTAAGTGTTGTTGCAGATAATGCATATTCTACTGTGCAACAGACATTGTTAATAGCTCAGCAGGTCTCGTTGGGTGAGTGAATCACTGCCGTGCTTTTCTAAATCAGTCTTAAGAAAGCATCTCTATCACTTTAACCAGAGACATAAGAGGTCACATTTCAATATAATAGCCTTGAGAAAGCTCAATTTTAGCTGTGCAAGTCCTGGTCACTTATATCTTCCTGAAACTAAAATGTGTCTGCTACTCTCTTTCTATAGACAAACTGATTTGCAACTGGCAAGTAGTACCCCATTAAAGTTTGAGGTGGAGGACAACTTTAAAGATGTTTGCACCTGTGGCATCAAAACAAACTCAGAAGAATCATGCAGAAAACCTGAGATCAAGTAAAAGGAGAAGGACTCACTTGTCTAGAACAAAGTAGAGGTCAAATCCTCCATAGCAGGATGACCCTGCTTCCCTCCTCTCAATGAACTGTGCCGCACTGCCGGCCATCAGGACGGCCACCAGTATGCACAGCTCCACATGGAGCAAGGTCATCCTGCACCAGCATCGGGACATCACCTCAAATTCAAGACAGTGCTCAGTCTGACAGAAGGTAAATGCAGATCTTCTCCAGCTGCTCGAATGGTCCTCTCAAACCCTCTTTCAAAAAGTTCTGATGTGGTCTGCCATGCTATGAAGTTTGATCTCCAAGGCATTGAGTGCTCCTTGCTGGATTACAGTCCCATCTCCTCAGCAGCAGATGTGTGCTGGCAGAGGAGGAGGGAATCTGGAGGGTGAGTCTCGGGCTCCCTCTCTCTTCACATCCATTTCAGTTTAACACTAGGAGCTTCCTGAATGAAACAAAACACACACGAGTTTGTCAGTTATTTACTGCTTCTTTCATCTGCTGGTACGAATAACCCTGCAGCTTTCCTGAGGCATTCAAGGTTGGTCTTGCTTTTCTTTGTTTTCTCCTATAAAGTGTGCTGGAGGTGACTCTACATCTTACACTTTAGTGACACTTAGTGGTAAATACGTGCAAATCTCTGTACATTATTGGTTCACAGAATACACTCTTAAATGAAGCATGAAAATAAAAACTTTTCTAGTGATGACATGTTTGTACAGAAATGTATACTGATTAGCAGGATTTAGAAAAAGTAAACACATAATTTCAGAAAAAAAATAATGAAAACTCTGTAAAAATGTCATACAAAAAAACAAATGCATAAAAAAATATTGTCAGAAAATGTAAGGATTTTTTATGAAACAAAAAAGATTTCAAAAAAGGCCTTTATGTTATGTTGTCTGTTTTTGTAATTTCATATTAATAAATATCACTTATCTTTCTAAATCATTGTGTTTTCTAAAACTTGATTGCAGTTTTAGTGTCATGTTCTGTCACACTTCTAAAGTGCAATCATTTTCTTAGTTTCCTATTTTTAAAGTTTTGTTAACTTTTACGGCTCATTGCCATTTGCTTTGTGCAGTTATATATATGTTAGGCCAATAACTAAACGTAGCTGTGAAAACCCATCTTTTTGATGGCTTTCTGAACATCATTTGCCTCTCATGCTTTGGAAAAGTTCTAGTCAAGCAGTGGATTTCAGAGAAATGTATCTGCTGTGCTGACAGTCAGGGCTTGCTAGCACAAAGGAAATAACAAGCACGCTTTTGAAAAACAAAGAGACCACATTTCTTTTCTATTGGCAGGACCAAGTTGCCGGTGGTGACGTTCATGTCATTAGCATTAGCAGTGAGCCAGCCTATCCATAAAGAACTGTACTCCCTTGTGTTGAACACTAGGGAGCATCATCTGTATTTCATATGAACTGACAGAAGGCAGTTAGAAATGAGATTTTTTTTTTTTTTTTTAGCATTATTTGCCTTGAGTTCTCTGAAAGGTTTCAACTCGTGCAGTTGATTTCAGAGAGAACATTCTTATGAAAAATGAACTTCTTTCAGTTATTTGGCTATGCAGTGAACTTGTACATGCTACAAGTTTTGGTTGTTACAAGAATAGTTTCTTTTTCATCTCAGCAGTGAGTTGTCGTTAGCAGCAATAGCATTAGCAGTGAGCCAATCCATTCATAAATAACTGTTCTTCCTTGTGCTGAACACCGGTGAGGTGACATGTTCTATATTTCAGATGACAGAGGGCAAGTCAACAACAGATAAATAAAAGAGCCTTTTCATAGAAAACACAAGACCCCTTACAACCTTCATTTGTTGTTTGTAACTGTCCAAAAATGATTTAATGGGGATTTATTCAAAATACGATAATCTAAACTAGTAGTTGGAAATAACCAAGACCTGGCTCAGAATCTTTCATACTTTTTCTGAGTCGTTTCACCCAAAACATCCAACAAAATGCCATGTTATGGGAAATGGCCAGTAGACGTTGCTGAGGAGGTTTGTTTCAAATGTGTCAAAGCTGCAAAACAACTTCCAGCACAACAAGTTCAGATGGTTTGTTGTTTCACAAAGCCTTGCTTCGCCCACCACTACAAACATGCAGTATGGAACAGCCCGTGTAAGTAAAAGTGTAGTTCCAAAAATGTAGAACGACCCCATTAAATCCTGTTGCAGCCTGTCTTTGCTTTCATTAACTGTGTGTAAGGCACCAATAAAGAGCTGTCTGTCACACCTGTGGCTCAACACCACAGCCTCCACAGGTGTTTCCCATCTATAATTAGTGTCTGTAGGAATTTAAACAGTTACTGTGACTGCATAGTTGTTTTAATGACCAGTTCATTCATGAGTTGAAAGTGCTCCTTGAGTTGTAGCATTGAGATCTTTGTTACTAAAGCATAGTGTGCACCCACTTTTCAGATGTTAAATGATTAATGGAGATCAGACCAGTGAAACAGAAACAATACTTCCTGTGAGCTGTCTGTGCCAGCCTAAATACATTCTGCTTTAATGGAAGAGGTCAGCACTTTGAAGAATGCAGTACTGTAAAAATGTCTTTAGCAGGTGTGGAAATGTATGCATTTTTATTTTCATGAATTTACAAAATGTAAAATGAAATATAAGAACAATATAAATATTAAAACAAAATTAAATCAAATCAGTATTTGGTGTGACTCCTCTTTACCCTCAGAACAGCAATCTTAGGTAGACAAATGATGGCACTGCTGGATATCTTCCAGTTTCAAAGGAAGAAGGTACGCATGTCTTTAATCTACTGCATTACGTTTCCGCAACCACTGCAACTACAGTCCTGTCATCATCATCTAGGGTCGCTGTTGGTTTTGGTTGCCTGTACTCTCCTCTTTAAAAACTCTGTTCTGTGTTTTATTTTTCTGGTACTGTTTCAGAGGTTACGTTTTGATGATCTTCTGGATTTGTCTAAATTATTCTTGATTTTCTGTGTTGCCTTTGTGAATCCTCAGTACTTTGTTTAGTTTAGTTTAGTCTTAGCCCAATTTCCTGTTTTTATTTTAAGCTCCTGAGCTTCCCATCTTGTCTTGTTCTTCCTACCTGCTGTCATCCCTGATTACTGTCAGTGAGTCTCATTGTTTTCCTTGATTGTCTCACCTTCTCCTTGTGAGCGCATGTTGCCCTCTATTTCCTCCTCTTTCTGTTCATCAATCATCTCCTTGCCTGTCATTGAGCTTTGTTTCCTGCTCCTTGTCTTGCTTCCTAGTTTCCTTTGGATTTTCTTGGGGATGCTTTTGATTATCCTTTATTTGAACACAAAGCACTGGGAGGAAAACCACAAGTGAGTTACATTTCAGTCTTTCTCCATTACATACAAAATGCTGTCAGTCACATATAATGATTTACTTTTCTAAAAAGAAATCCTTTACACTTTTAGAATTGCTTGCATGCGGTTGTACACCTTTGTCTCTTTCTCCTGCCTGCAGGGCGCCTCACCCGTCCCCTGTACTTTTGATGACATTTAGCCGAAACCAGTCAACTATTCTCCCACATGAGTGAAAATGCAACCCAAGTCTGCACAGCTACAGTGCTTTGTTTTGTTTTTTCAATAAAACATGGATACTCACAGTTTAAAAAGCCTTAAAAGAAGCCTTAAATATGCATTCTGCCAAGTGGCCGGCAGAGGGCAAACAGTCAAAGTTTATAGCAACCAGTCCTCAAACATAAAGACTCGCCAAGCAGTTTTATCCACTCTGACTGGTAAGATCTGGAGCTTTGTTTTATTTTTGGACTTAATCTTTCCTTTAAACTGTTGTTTAAATTGACTCAGCATAAAAATACCTTTAGATTTGGTGCTGAGATTACGTTTAAAAAGCAACAATAATTGGTTCAGGTTAGAAAAAAGGGTCCTGAATAGATTAAAACCAGGCTGAAAAATTAATGGGCCCCAAAACCAAATGAGTCGCCACAGTTTAGAAGTTTACAGTGGAACTGGTCAGATTTACATTCTGGAACAAAAACATAATTATAAAAACATCCTCTTCGAGTCTCTGCAACTATTTTGTCTTTTAAAGACAACTATACATTTTCCTTGGTCATAATTTCAACTTCAGCATGATAGGGGGAGGACAGGTTAGTACTTAAATACTACAATTCCTGGCATGCCATTTGTTTTTTGATACGTGGAAAATGATATATGTCTTTGCTTTTTCATCTGAAATGTGGTAGACCCATTTTACATTTCAGAGACATCATTGTTGATCTTCTCCAGAGAGTCAAATTATTCCTTTAATGAAACAGGTAACAGTAATTTGTTTCTGTGTATTTGTGTGTCAGCTGGCAGTGCAGAGCCTGAGTACAAACTTTGTAATGTCTCTTGAGTTTTGAAATTTGGGCCAATTGTATTTTCCCTTTACACATCTTGTTTAAAGAGTTGCCTCGCTGTCTCATAATTATTTGTATGCTTAGTCTTGGTAAGTAAACTCCTTGACTTTTCTATTTTAGTAATCTGACTCCTGTATTTCCATCCATACCTCATTATCACTGTTATACTCTAATTTACCATTTATAATACCACCAAACACTTTTTTAAGCTTTTTGACACATGTTGGTGTACAGAAGACATATTTTGGAGGACATATAAAATAACTTCATCAACAAATATTTAATGGATGTATTAGAAAACAGCTGATGACTGCTTACAACTTCTCAAAGCAACAAAGGGAGAGGTCCTGTGAAAACCAAGTTGCTAAACTGGTTTGACAGTTGCTGGCTTCGCCCCCAATAAAAATCATGCCAGTGGCCCTCTCTGCTTGTGCCAGCATCAAAATCTGCTCATAGAGGAGTGCGAGTTGGGTCTTTGCTGCATGACACCCAGTGTGGTAACAGCTAACTCAGCTGTGGAGCAGAAATGAGGATTTGTGCTGCAGCAAGTACAAATACTTAATATTTTGCTCTGAATAATATGGCCAAATAGATGGAGCTTCAGAGTCAGCTGAGGATGGCACCACTTCTCACACTCAGTAAGTGACTCCTTTTCACTCTTTAATTGTAGCTTTATTCTTCTGATGTGTCAGCTCCTGTTCTAACTGATGAGTCAGTGTTTCTGCACAGCCTCTTATGATAATAAATGCATGTGCAGGAAGGAACCTGCACGCACCAGCATAGAGGCAGCTACAATTTGAACAGGTTATTTGCTGTACTTCTTAGGACGGGCAATGTTTTTATTTTCTTTTGTTTTTCCTTTTTCACATTCAGACTTTTCAGCAAATTATGTTTTACGGACGTTATATAATCCTTTCACAGAAATCAAAAAGAATCATAACGTTTAATATTATGTTCACCATACTTTTAAGTTTTCAACTGGGAAAAAAAAAGTAGAAGAAGAAGAATCATTGAAGTTGTAATTCTGTTCAGTAAAAAGCATTGAATGGATGTGGGAAGACCCCCTGATGTCCATCATGTGCTAATCTGCAGCTAAACCGTCCCAAATCACGCACATTTACGCAGGAATTTACGCTTCTGAAGAGCTTTCCTCTGCGGTGACCACTGGGAAAGAAAGGGTTAAGCTGATTAAAACATGGTAGTAAACTTTAATTGACGTCCAGCACTTGCTTGGACACCATAAGCCGTCAGGCAGCAGGTGAAGCTCCCTCAGCCTTCACAGCCTGCGTGCGTTCAGCCGTGCGCTCTGCTCTCAGTCCTGTATGTCCCACTGCAGCGGCATGGAGACGTTGTGTTTATAAACTCACACCGCCGCTGTCAAGGAACTTTTTCTCCCCCTCCCCTCCCCTACCCACTCCCGCACCCCCTTTTGGCACCCTTGACTATTTCAACAATTACCAACGCTCGCCAGCTTCCTCCTCTTGACATTTATCACAAAATAATGGACGTGACTCCAACTATTTTGCTCCTGCTGTGCGGAGTTGGCGTTTCTCTGGCGGCTGACTGGGAGCTCATGCACTCTGCTTTTACTCACCTCGAGGATGCAATCGACTACAAGGATCCCTGTAAAGCTGGTACCGTGATTATTATTATTATTTTTTAAACCTCCTACAAAGTAATATTGGTTTATGAAAGAGGTGTTTTTGGTGATGTTGGAGAGCTGAGAAAAAAAAAAGTTAAATGCAGCTGTGGTGTTGGGGTCATGACAGGAGGAGGTCCACGTTTTAAAATAGATTTAGTAAAAGATATATCTAAAAGTTTCAGATTTTCATCTGTTTTGAGAGGAATATAAAACAGATGGATGGAGTCTCCATCAACAACTTTGCATGTAATATCTGGATCACTGAATGATCTGTCCAGTAGAGGACACATAATAATAATTACATACATTTAAACAGTAGTTCAGCTCTTGCATCTGACTTGCAGAGGAATCATGTAATTTGGCATAAATGTTGAAAATGATGTAAATTAAGAGTAGCATAAATGAAAATGATGAGGAGATACAGATGTGATGCTCTGCAGAGAGCCTCTACATGCCATGCTACTGTCAAATCTCAAGATATTTCAGAGTCAGATATGTGCTTTCTTTTGTTACTATATTAGAATGGGAAATTGGGACAACTCACTTTTTTTCTTCTTGGGAAACTGGGTTCACCTAGTTTAAAATAAAACAAGAATATTGTAGCCCTGAATCCTCTTTATTCAATCATGCTCAGGGGATAAGATAAGGACCAAGTGGAGGTGTAGTATTAGCAGTTTAATGCATACATTGGTTGAAAAGTAACAGTTGTCATTAAGAAGGGCCTTTTGCATTGAGTAATTTTGTTTGATTGTATTGGAATTATAACATGTGCTGCGAGGATTTGTATGTATGTTTAAAAACTAATTCAACATAAAGAGGGAAATCATCTGCTTTGTAAAATAAATATTTAAACTCTGTTGTGTTGATAAAAGAGGGGATAGTGAAGAAATTTAAAACGCGCACTATGCATTAAGAGTTAAACCTGAATTCAGGGGCGTTCATCTAAGTGTGGATGACTGGGTAACTCTAGCCCTTGTAACAACAGGCTAAGATAAATACACTTTTTTTTAACCACTTCATTACACATAGCAAACAGTCTGCTTTGATTATCAGGGACCTCCAGTAGGTTGGGTTTCTTTTTTCACTTGTGACTTCTGAAACTTTCAAAACACACCGCTCCTCCACTTCAAGTCAGTTGCCTGGAGACTGGAGGTCACTGAGGCCGTGCCAGCACAGTCCTCGGCTGGACGGCGGTGAAATCCCTCTGGCTTCAGGCACGGAGTACGCGCTGCAGGGGTGACAGTCATTTACAGTCACCCTCTGCATGAGTGAGTTTGCTTCAAAGGCCGACACAAGGCTCGTTACATCCTCTCATTTGTACTTTCAGAAGTTGTTGCATCCCACAGCTGAAGGAGGCTTTTAAAAGAAACGACTCCTGGGAACTCCTCATTTTTTCTTCATTTTGTGTCATCTTTGACGATGTTGGCCTACATTTCATCCATCTTAATTGATAAAACTAACAAGCGTGCAAAGGATTTAAAATGACCATTTAGATTCTGTTGTCTTTGAATTAAGAGAGAACGATTTACAAACAAAATTTAACGGCTTCCCATTAACTTTGGATTTTGTCTGTCAGAGACCTCTACAAAACCTAGTTTATCTGGCTGTTAATGTCTTTGAAAAATGATTCTCGGTACCTGCTCAGCTTGACTGTTAGTGAGTCTGCATTTATCTTTCTCTACAAGGAAATCTACACTTGTCAATTAATGCAGTGGAAAAGGGAGGTCTGAAGTTGGTATTATTCTCTTTTTGTGTGGTAAGAACAACACTGGGTCTCATGCAAATGATACAAAAGAATATTTGGTCAACTTCATGCTGAAAAACACATTTGAGAGCTTTTTTTTGAGAAACATTTTCCTCTACAAACTGATTGAAAGTCCTTCCAACCTCCACCTACTTCATTCAGCTTACAAGTTGAAATATTTATTATATATAAACATACCAGGGCCTGCTTACTGACCAAGGCACTGCAGCAGTTTTGTGTGTATTTGGGTGGAAATAGAACTGTGTCAACATCTTTTACAAGTCATTTATATCAGTCTCTGGTTACACGACACCTCCTGATTTGTTCTTTGTTTTGAACGTAGAAGAACTATTCAGCAAACCTGCCAGATGCAACGCGGCGTGGATGCAGTCCCCATAACACGTTCCTACAATAACAGCGGTGCACTGAGTTACAAGTGTTATGAACCAGAACGTGAATGTTCTTTTTGTGCATTTGCTTCACATTTGTTGTCATATTTTTTCCTATTTTTGTTTCAAAACATACAGTATACATACATACAGTACGTGCAAGACAATAACTACCTTGTGCTCAGCATGGAAAGAAAACAAATATTGCATTTCATTGTCACACTTTACAACAGGAATTATACGTTCAATTAATTTCACAATATATAGACACCTTTAAAACATCTTTAAATCATGAGAACAAATTAGAAATATATGTTAATCCTAACTAATGGACATTTCCCATATTTAAGCTTCAGAATATATTTCTTAAAATGCACGTTTGAAGTGTTTAAAGTCACAATCCATAGACATATAACACGTAATTTAACAAGTATAAGATCACCTTCAGAGCTGTTGATTCCTGTGGCTGTCTGCATCATGACTGATTCTTTTATCTTTTTTCTCTCCGTATGCATGTTTATTTAAAAAAAAGAAGAAGAAAAAATGTGAAAGGGAAAAGAAGCCATTACCTCATAAAAAATGTGATGGATCAATATTGCTGCTTCAACAGAACTGAGATGATTAACTGTGTGTGATCAGAGCAGGATTTATTCTTGTGTATTTTGTTGGATTAGAGTTGCTTTATCTTCATTTCTTTATGTGAAGCTGTGTGATTACTCCAGCACTGAAGAAGTCTCGTAATCACTATTGGGCTATTTAATCCTCCTTTAAAAAAAAATAAATGAAAAGGAAAAAAAAAATGATTTCAATGATTTCATCCTTTGCTTCAACCTATTAGTGTTTTAATCAGAACGTGATAACGAAGGAAGCAGAAAAGGGAAAAGACAGCATGCAACAAGTCATGAAAATCATTTAAACTCACAGCAGCATTAATGTAATAGACTCAAGTTACAACTCAAACTATGACAGAAACCCACCCAGTGACTCAGCAGCCACTGCTGGTAAACAAAAGCTATTTTGTAACTTTTAATGTTTATGGCAACAACTGACTGGGGGTTGCAGACAAAACTAGCCAAATGATTCTTGAGGCATCAAGAGGCAATGTGGTCGTCCGCGCTGGGATTTATGCCAATTAATGAGAGACAGACTGTGCTGTTATTTTGTGATTGACTGACATTCACTAACATACGCACCTCCCAATGTGTTTCAGAACAGTTTTCAGCCGTTGTTAAATTTAATCCCTTGCATGTAAATAGAGTGGCAGCCCCTCTTAAAATGGTTCTCCATGACTGAAAAACAGAACAAAACTGGAATTTAAATTCCATCACTATACTTGCTCAAGCAATGAAGGGATAATAGCTGTATTAGTGCAAAAATGAAGTAATGACAAGGCTGAAACTGATTTGTAAAACAAAACAAAAACATGTTGATTACTCACAGCCACACATCAGTATATAGCGCTATAACTTTAATTTTAATCAGATAAAATATTTTTTTTCTTTTTACATCAAATTACATCAAATCTTTGTCTTGCTGTCACAGACCGTGATCCAAAATATACTAAGATACGACTAAAATAAACTCCAGTAAATTGTGTTTTTTTTTCTCTGCAGTGAAATTCTTTGCTGTTTACGAGTCGACTCGCCCATGTTTGAGCCAGATGTGTCAACATAACGCCTGCCCACCTGTCTGATTGCGTGCAAATATACTATGCACTGATGTTTTATAACAAATGTTACCCTGCATCATAGAATTAGAGTCTCAATATTAAACATGTTGTTGATGTTATTTACATCAACATTTAGATATGTTTCAGTTCCAGGCTCATTTTCCAGCGTGAATCATTGTACTCTGTATTTCCACACAACCGAGGCTGTGCTGTGTGGGGAGATAAATATGCTTGAAAATCAGCCTTTATTTAAAGAATATGTTTTTCAGTTCGATTTCATTGACCTGGTTGCACGAAAGCCTTTGGGTTGCATATAAATGTGTACGTGCATAGCAGATAGCAGCATTTCCTTTGAGAGTTTTTACTCCGCTGTTTGACAGATTTCTACATCTGCCTCTTGTCTATTTAACTGTCTGCACAGCTGCCTTTCTGGGAGACATTGCTCTGGATGAAGAAGACCTCCACATTCTGAAAGAGGCCAACAGCAGTGATGAAGCACAGCAGACTGACAACACAAACTCAGGTGTCGAAGCAGGAAAATCAAAGCAGAAATCTACTGATCTATGAATACAGCAGCTATGAAGGAACACGTAAATGCACACAGAAGATAATCAATGCTGATACCTATCTGCACTCAACAGCTAACAGTTCCACTTCCAATGAAAGTGTCAAGACGCCAGCTGTCAATCAGACTCTGCATCGCCAGAAGAGAGCGGCCACCTCCAGGCCTGAGCGAGTGTGGCCTGATGGCATCATCCCCTACGTCATCAGTGGGAATTTCACTGGTGAGATCTGACGAAAGTCCCGCACCTGCTTCTGCAGCGGCGAAGCTTGGACATCTTAAAACTGTCAAACTCTAATTTGCAGTTTCTTTTCAGGCAGTCAGCGAGCCATTTTCCGCCAAGCAATGCGCCACTGGGAGAAATACACCTGTGTGACATTCGTAGAGAGGACAACTGAAGAGAGCTACATTGTTTTCACCTACAGGCCTTGTGGGTGAGTTTAAAGCACTTTGATCTGCCATGGTAATATTAGAGGAACTCTACAAATCAGATTGCAGCTCAAATGGTGGTCTTCCTTCACAGTGGAAACTGTTTTGATGTAAAAAAAAAAAATGGTTACCTGGAAATGCATCCAAAAAAAATCTAAGACTGTGTAATCTGCGTTCACACCAGCGCTGGAAGGTTGAAGCACTGCATCGGTGCTCAACGACGTGATCGTGAACGTGTCGCTGCCCCACAGGTGTTGCTCCTATGTCGGGAGGAGAGGCGGCGGTCCTCAGGCCATCTCTATCGGGAAGAACTGCGATAAGTTCGGCATCGTGGTTCATGAACTGGGCCACGTGATTGGTTTCTGGCATGAGCACACTCGCCCTGACCGTGAGAAGCACGTGAGCATCGTGAGGGACAACATCCAACCAGGTACCGTCACTGCACGTATGCGTCTGTGAAATGCCAATGCTCACCGACGCTCCAGATGTTTCTCCACTGACGTCTGTGTATCAAAAGGACAGGAGTATAACTTCCTGAAGATGGAACCAGGCGAGGTTGACTCTCTGGGAGAGGTGTACGACTTTGGCAGCATCATGCATTATGCAAGGAACACATTTTCCAGGTGGGCATGTGATGTTTTCTTGTGCTGCACTTCTTTGTATCCCTTAAAGCTGGTCTTGTTTTGACTCGACTGCAAGGTTTTTGTCACTATTCTTCCCCAGTTGTGGGTTTTCTAAATGTGCAAACTTTCTTTTCAGCTCCATCCTGTTCACAGTAACAAGCACTTAGCGGCACCAAAGGAGCATTTATTGGTTAATGTTTTCACTCTGTTCCATGCAGCCTGCCTTTTTCACCATGCCATTATCATACCAAACATGCATTTGACATCCTTAATCATTTAAACTCCTCTGCATATCTAATATGTAATGTTTGAAATAAGTATTGCATTGATTAGGGTTCTGATTGGTTACTTGTGCATTATTTTATGAAGCATCGAGCTTAATCACACATGTAAAAAAAAAAAAAAAGACTGGCCTGGTGTTTGTTCATTTATGCAGTCTTCCTCATTTGAACCCTGGTCTGTTATTGTTACAGAAATTGTTTCACACTTGTGTCCTATTGATTTCTGTCACATGTATGTTGTTGCTCCCTTGCTTTTCTCTTTGATTTGGTTTTTTGCCCCAATGACCACTTCGCAGGTCTGGGTCATGGAGGCGAGCCAAGCTAAATAAAGGCCTGGCAGTTTAGGCTTTGTTTAAACAATTTGGGCTGGAGTGGCCTTTTTCTCTGGCATTCAGGAGCGGGCTCCACTGAGCCGGCTGGCACCGGCGAAAGGCCCCATTCACAGGGCTCTGTTTGCACATGCCTGCCATTCATGGGTTCATCACCATGGGAACTGTGTGAGAGTGGGAGCTCCACGGCCAGTGAGAGATTATCTCAATCAATAAAGCATCAAGGTGTTGAACAGGAGGGGGATCTGAAAAGAGTCACCACTCCAAACAGTCTCTCAGTTTGAACTTGTCAAAAATCAGTTTACATGGAAGTTATTGGAGATTATTTGTCAGTGAGCCTTTTGCGTTGTACATGGTTTTTGAAGAAACAGATTCTTTGAGAATTAACTGCTCACATTTATTGTTTGTGCCAAACAGAGGCATCTTCTTAGACACAATCTTGCCCCGTTATGATGTCAACGGAGTCAGGCCTTCTATTGGACAGAGGACAAGGCTGAGCAAAGGGGACATTGCACAAGCCCGTAAACTCTACAAATGTGCAAGTAAGACAGTTTGATGCATAAAACATAATAACAATAATGATAATATAGGCTAGTTGCTTCAGACCTTTGGAATTTTAATGGTGCTTTGAATGCTTAAACATCAGAAAGTTGGACAACACATAAATACAAGTCTGCGAAAAACAAAAAAACTGCTTCAGTGTTGTTTCTCTGATTTGTCCCTGCACATCATTTCTAATGTTTGTTTCTTTTTTATGGGCTTGTGTGACAGAGTGTGGAGACGGCCTCCAGGAGAGTGCTGGAAACTTCTCTTCTCCTGGTTTTCCTAACGGGTACACGGCATATACTCACTGTGTTTGGAGGATTTCTGTCACTCCTGGAGAAAAGGTGACAAATACCCAGAGTATTAACCCCCACATGGACAAAACAAGGACACTTAATCAAATTAATGAAAGTCAGTACATTCCTACATTCTATTTATAAAATATATCATATTAATTTGATTAATAATATTGAGTTTAATGTTATTTCTAATATTTCCATGTTGTAAATATGGTAAAAAAAAAAATAAAAAGATTAAACAACTAACAAATACACAGCAGTCCAGATCTTAACTGAAATTGATTACATGCAAAAATTCAAATTCAAAATCAAATGCAAATTTATAGTCATATTCAATTTTGAATTTTAATTGAAATTGGAATTAAAATTCACATTGAAGTTCTGATTCAAATTTAGATTCATACTTGGATTAAAATTCAGGTTTAAAATCAAACACAAAATTAAATTCAGATTCAGATTCTAGTTCAAATTTGGATTCAGATCCAAATAAAAAATTTTATTCAAATAAATATTTAATTTCCAATAAAAAAAAAAAAAAAAAAAAAAAAAGGTATCAAATTCACAATCAAATTTAGAATCAAAATCTAATTCTAACTTGGATTCAGATTTAATTTTTGGAATCAATTTCAAATTCCAATATGGATTCATATTGAAATTCAAATTTGAATTCAAATGCTAAATGTTAGTTGTCAAATGTACTGTACAGAAATAAAGTTTTGTAATGAGATTTTTTCTATTCTTCCACTTAAGAACGCTGTTTAGACTTCATAAGTAAAAAGGACGAGAGAGAAATGAAAGACGCTCAAATGTATCCAAACAAACTCCATGACTGTCATTAAAAAATAGTTGAAGCTAAAAGGTTATCCATGTCATTATTTGGAGGCAGACTTTTATAAAAACTAGGACTGGGCAACGATTACAATTTTTAATCGCGATTAATCGCATGATTTCCCTGAATAATCATGATTAATCGCATTGTATACGCAAAATCAAATAATGAATTCAAAAGTACTGTAAAGTGCACTTTTATTTAAATGTTCTGCTGCCATATAAACTGTGAACACTTTTAACATCGGCACTTGTCAGTAACACAAATTTAGTGTAAATCTCATCTTAAAAAATGTCAAATAAAATAAAGCTTATTGCCACTGCCAGGGCATTAATGTCATCTTGTTTTTATAAAAGAGTCGACCAACAAAATCCTGAGCCACAATCAGAACATTAAAACAGACAATTTCAGAGGTAACAGCAGAAACTTTTAACAGGGATTTTAACTTGTCAGTGGTTACAAATAACCTTGTTTCTGTCAAATCAGCCATCTGGGAGAACTTTAGAAATAAAAATGTCCATGTAAAAGTTCTGAAACTTTATCAATCCCTAATCCCTACAATTGTTTTGTTGTTTTGTTTTGTTCCATTTTCAATTGTCAATCAAAAATTTAAAAAAATTAAAAAGTGACTTTTTGTTTTTTCATTTTTCAAACTAACACACACAAAAAAAAAATTGCAGTTTTTTTTTAATATTTCAATTTTATAAAACAGACCACGGGACTGAATTTGTTATTAATATTTAAAGGTGGGGTAGGTGTTCTTTTTTTTGCAGCACTTTTTACAATATTGCCTGAAAACCTTTTCACATTCCCATTGCACCCACTGACATAAAATGTTGGCAAAAAAAATGAAAGTTTTGGTCCAGTCTAGAGGGTATAATCAGAGAAAAACTCTGACCAATCGATTTACTGATCATCTTTACTTTTCTTGACTGCCTAATACGTCCATCAAATATCAATGCACTACCACCCCTCCCTCCCTCCCTGAGGTTTATGTAATCGTGAATCATGTGAAGGCGTGGTTTCAAGGGGTGAGCAGAGCCTTTGGGAGGAGGGAGGGAGTGTATATTTTCAAAATCTCACTTGACTTGGATTGCTGGAACCGTTTTTTCAAAGAACACCTACCCCACCTTTAATTGTCCGGTTTACATGACCCAGAAATGGCTTTGTGCACGGCAGTTCAGGTAGCATGGCGGCGCTGGAATCACATACTATAATATTTGCAGTATTGTGGAAATCTGAATGAAAACTCATCTCATAAATAGATAGAACAAACGTGCACTCCAGCTCTGCATCTGACATTAGTCTTTTTCTCCTCAGATCCTGATGAGTACAGACTTCTGACGCTCATTTCCAACATTGCAGGACACCCATCTGCTGTTGAATAAGTCATTGATCAAACTAACGTATTGGCCCGAATCGAGGACGATATTTTATTCTAGAAGTTATGTTCTCAAAAATGGGGGTCGTTTTATAATCGAGGACTAGACTTTCTATTGTCATTACACATCTGTGCCACTAGATGGAGCCACACTGAAGTAACCAGTAAGAGAATAGCACGACAGTGAACACATGGAGCAGATCTTATGGAAAATGGAGGAATGACGCTATTGTCTTGAATAAAGGGGTTTAACAGTTTTGTTGCAGTCCAGAACTTTTTTTCAGACTGAATTGTTAAAATTTCTACCCGATTTACTTCCCGAACTGTAAAGTACACGGATTTTTACCACTCTCCATGTCTGTTTTAGATTCTCCGCATGTTTACCTGCCAATTCTCTTCCGGTTCCGCAGCAGCCAGTAACAGACTTTTCAAAACAAAAGCATGTGAGCAACATGCGTTAACGCGCGACAAAATAAGTGAGTTAACGCGATAATAACGCGTTTAACTTGCCCAGCCCAAATAAAAACTTAAATAAATTGGTAAGTGGTATCACTGGTAACTCAGTTTCTCCTGAAAAAAAAAAAAAACCACTTGTGTTGCTTTAGCAAAAAGATGAAAAGACTGTTGGTAACCTCTCTGTCTGGATATTTAAATTATAAATATAAACATATATATTAAAACATATTCTAAAATATTACATTTTGACAACAAATATTTAGTTACCCCCTCCTCCATCTCTCTCCTCTTCGTCTCAGATTGTGCTTAACTTTACCTCCATGGACCTCTTCAGGAGTCATTTGTGCTGGTATGACCACGTGGAGGTCAGAGACGGCTTCTGGAGAAAAGCTCCTCTCAAAGGTCTATTTCATACTGGTGTTACACACTCTGTACTAAGAACGATGTAAAACTCACAACAGGAATGTTGTCATCTTCCAATGCGTTTTGCCAGGACGTTTTTGTGGGGACACTCTTCCTGATCCAATTATCTCAAATGACAGTCGCCTGTGGATTGAATTCAGAAGCAGCAGCAGTTGGTTGGGCAAAGGCTTCTCAGCTGTTTATGAAGGTACAACAGGAGGTTGAAATACACACTCTGTGTTTTCTGAAGTTTCACTATCACTACACAAATCTTTCTCTGCTATTTGCTAATTGTATTTAATTATATTTTTAGGAAATCATTTTCTACATTTTTGCTTTATTTCCCATTTCCCTTTTGGTTCTTTTGTTCTATTCTTTTCCTTGATGAAAAGCACTTTGAATTGCCAGTACATAAATAGCTCTTCTCCGGTTCACGATGGCTTTCTGAGTGTTGGTAAAATCATGGTTGATGCAGCACAGTGATAAACATGCTCCCAAAATCACAATGAGCACAAATGAAGACTCCCTTTCACATGTAAAATGTTGTACAAATTTTCACTTTGGGCTTAAATGACTTCCAAACTGTTCTAAAAACAAGTCTGTAAATGAAAAGAAATGCTGTTTAATCTCAACTTTAACCGTCGTGTGCAGCTGTGTGTGGAGGAGACGTGAAGCGGGACAGCGGCCAGATCCAGTCCCCCAATTATCCTGATGACTACCTGTCCAACAAAATGTGCGTGTGGAGGATCACCGTAGCAGAGGGCTTTGATGTCGCCCTCTCCTTTCAGTCATTCGAGGTAGAAATCACTTAATATCATAGCAAGATGAACATACATTGCACTGAGAGTTGACTTCAGCACTCTCAACTGCATTTCATTGTCTGAGTGTAACTTTTTTTGGCTCAAAAAGAAAACCCCAGGCTGAACAAAGCATTTCTTTTTCAGTCTTTTACTGCTGCAAACCACAAGTGAAATCACCAGCTAACACCAACTGCAGCTGTGTCTAAATACTAATGACAATGCAGAAACAAACAACCTAGAATTAAAGCACTGTTACCTGTTAAAAGAGTATTATAAAGTCAGAGGAGGCCTTTTAAAACATAACAAGCCACTTATGTTAGACTTCAATGTCATCTGCTGTGTGGAATGTCTGTTAACAGCTATTGTTTTCATGACGTGCCTGCAGATTGAGAGACATGACAGTTGTGCCTATGATTACGTGGAAGTGAGGGATGGCAGCTCGGAGAACAGCCCGCTGCTCGGCCGTTTCTGCGGGTACGACAAACCAGGCGACCTCAAAGGCAGCTCCAACCAGCTCTGGCTCAAGTTTGTATCGGATGGATCAGTCAGCAAAGCTGGGTTTTCGGCCAGCTTTTTCAAAGGTCAGAAAGTAAACTTTCTAGCAATGAGAAAAACGTTCAGGTTCGCATTCGTTTGGTACGGAAAGCCAGTCATTTTTCTTTCAGAGACGGACGAGTGCTCCAAGCCTGACAACGGTCACTGCAAACAGCGCTGCCTGAACACGCTGGGAAGCTACAGATGTGCCTGTGACCCTGGATATGAGCTGGCAGCTGACAAACGTAGCTGTGAGAGTGAGTGTGAATCAGGCCTCAAATTAGCTCTCTACCAGCACTGCAGTGTCATACCATTTGCTCTTTTCATTTTTACTTATGACCCGCTTTAATCATATAAATTGGACCCAAGATTCAAGGGGGCTTATGTTTACATTTGTCTCAAGAAATAATCTCATTAGACAAAGAGATTCCTGTTTGTTTGTTTCATGAACCCAAAGATGGTGTGACGTTGTTTGTTTGGAAGAAGATAACAGGTCATGTCCCTTTTTTTTTTTTTACCACAAGAGGGCAGTGCAGTGCAGCAACTCTGCAAGCACACCTAGACTTCAAATCACAACAAGTTCCTTATTTGCTTTCACAGTATGTTTTTCAGCAATACCCTGTAGATTAACGATATTTAAAAAGTTTACAGATGATTGAAAATAATTAATTAATGTGTGAACTTTTCTCTTGAAGTTGTTCTATTTTATTTCCCACCAGCAGCTGCCTGTGGCGGCATCATCACCAGCCTGAATGGCTCCCTCACCACCCCCGGCTGGCCCAAAGAATACCCACCCAACAAGAACTGTGTGTGGCAGCTGGTGGCCCCCGTTCAGTATCGTATCACCCTTGTGTTTGATGGGTTTGAAACCGAAGGCAACGATGTGGGTTTTCAGTGATTTGCATACAAAGTGGTTGTGTTTTGTCCTCACTAGTCGGGAGTGCTTCTGTGTGTTTCATATCAGGTGTGCAAGTATGACTATGTGGAAGTACGCAGTGGGCTGAGCTCAGACTCAAAGCTTCATGGGAAGTTCTGTGGAGCAGAGAGACCCGACGTCATCACCTCTCTTTACAATAACATGAGGATCGAGTTCAAGTCGGACAACACCGTGTCCAAGAGGGGCTTCAAGGCTCACTTTTTCTCTGGTGAATTATTGATTTATATTGGAAATATAGATGTAATCATGCAGAATTTAGTGGAGCCATTAGAACAGAGCGATGCATATATCTGTCATTAACTCTGTCTGCAAGAGGAAGGGGAGTGTAGTTTGTGTGTTGCACAGATTTTTCCAGTTAGGCGGGACTTCATGGTTTGTTAGGATCCAACAGTGTTTTCCTCTGAATATTTTTTTCTAATTTATCTGAGTCAAAAATACAGTCATTCCAGTTATTTATTATTTTCAAACCGACTGCCCAATCCAGCATTTCTATTTTCTAATAAGTGTTCAGTGACAACTGTACATTTAAAGCCACTCTGTGTAGATATTCTACTCCTGACCACATGGGGACAGCATATCATAAGAAAGACAAACTAGAAAAGACATACTGAAGTGCACCTCTAGTGAGACAAAGTGGTATTATGAGACGTGCCGACCATCCTCGCCAATAAACACAGTATTGTCAGTGACTCTTTTGCAAGCACGGCAGTTCTGTGTGCCCCCATGAGGCACTGTTACATAAAGTGGCTTTAAAATTAAGATCATTATTGTTTTAAATACAATGAAATTCAAGCATCTTTGCATTTTTGTCATTTTCCATGGCCAGTTAGTTTATTTATCTTTGTTGTTTCCACTCATAACACAGCAGAGGTCCTGAATATAAACTGATTTGTAAACGTACGACAGCTCAGTTTCCTTGTATGGACTGAATGAGTGAAAAGTGAGCGGGGTTAAGAAAATCTCAAACTCTGTAAAGGAATACGTTTACTGAAAAACAGTTGTCATTCGTGAATGTACTGAGTTAATCAAGGGAATTGTTAAGTTAACCCTTTCAACCTTTACACTCACTTCAGTCTTCCATTCTTACTGAACCAGTGCTTTAAAACTAAAAAAAAAAAAAAAAAAAAGTCATTTTAAGTCACTGTCACAAAGCTGACTCTTTCATCTTAAAAAACACACACTTATAGTAGATTGAATATCTGGACCTAAAATAGTAACTCGGTCAGTCCTGCAGGTTTCCTGCAGTCTGTTGTGACATACTTTTCCATGTGCAGGACAATTTAAACTTCTTTGATCATCACAGATATTGATGAGTGTTCCAAAGCTAATGGAGGCTGTCAGCATGAATGTGTGAACACCTTCGGAAGCTACAGTTGTCAGTGCCGCAGCGGCTTCATGTTGCATGACAATAAACACGACTGCAAGGAAGGTAGAGTATGTCTGTTCACTGAGCAGTCAGGAATTGAAGGGTCAGTTAACCCAGTAAATTTTAAAACTTCAGATAACCATTTTCACTACTGCTTTCTAAAGTTGAAACAGCCCCAGAATAGACCCTTTTTGTATCAATGCATGTATGATAGTAGGGAAGCTTTAATTTTGCTTCTGTTTTTCTTGATTGGTGTAGATAGAGGCCTGAGAACAGGAAAGCCTCTTAGAATGCAGTACTGAATGGGAGGAAGTGACATGACACAATTCCATTGATTTTATATGTTGCTTTTCCCTCAGCGGGCTGTGATCATGTTGTAAACAGTGTATCTGGTACAATCAGCAGCCCCAACTGGCCTGACAAATATCCCAGTAAGAAGGCCTGCACCTGGTCGCTGTCCATAACTCCAGGCCATCGAATCAAACTTGTATGTCATGACCCGGAGTTTAAGCTTCAAAGAAACTTTTTTTTTTTTGCAGAATTCACATCTCGTTAAATTTCACTGTAAATAACTTGCAGGTTTTTAATGATGTCGACATGGAAGCTCATCTGGAATGCTCTTACGACCATCTGGAAATCTTTGACGGGAAAGACGATCACGCTCCAACTCTGGGCCGCTTTTGTGGCACCAAAAAGCCATCCCCGGTCGTCTCCAGTGGCAGCAGGATGTTCCTGCGATTTTTCTCCGACAGCTCAGTCCAGAAGAGAGGGTTCGAGGCGTCATACGGGGCAGGTGAGCAACGCTGATCTGCTGGGAAGGTCCCCAAGAAATAGTGAATTGGTTTGTTTTATTTTCGAGCAAAATGAAACATTACAGCAATGAGTTTGTTTTCTGTTGTGTTTGTAAAGTTACAGTCTTTGCCTGACTTTTATGAGCTCCTCCTTTTGCCCCTCTCTAATTTTGTGGTGTTGCATTCCCAGAATGCGGAGGAAGTCTTAAAGCCGAGGTCAGGTCAAAAGATCTGTACTCTCATGCACAGTTTGGAGATAACAACTACCCTGGAGGCTCAGACTGCCTGTGGGTGGTCACTGCTGAGAAGGGCTACGGGGTGGAGATGATCTTCCAGCTGTTTGAGATCGAAGAAGAGGGAAACTGCGGGTATGATTACGTGGAGCTATATGACGGCGCTGACATCAAGTCCCCGAGGCTGGGAAGATACTGCGGATCTGGGGTAGGGCGAAAGATATTGTGGATATTGCGCAGTAGTCGCCCTTGAAAACTATACTTCAACTGCCTTTCTGTTTCTGTTTTCCCGCAGGCTCCAGAGGAGGTTTACTCAGCTGGAGATGCCATTGTTTTAAAATTTCACTCCGATGACAGCATCAGTAAAAAAGGCTTTCACGCACGCTACACAAGCACAAAGTTCCAGGACACGTTACACACAAGCAAGTGACTCTTTAAACCTAAACAGAGACTTGAGCCCTAACATTTGGCCGGTCACACCCATTTCCAGGCGAGCAGTAAATAAATGGGTTGATACCACAAACACGAACCAACATACTTTACATTTACACTTGTTAGACGGAGTGAAACCATGCAGAAATATCCCATATCTGCTTTTTCTGATAATATAGCTATATACTGTAGTTTAAAAGTAATAGTGTGAGTTATTTAAGCCGATGCAGTCGCATAACCTGTAATGAGCTAAATAAAAGCACAGTGTTACAATATAATGTATATATACTGAGATATAGTTTACTGTGATTTTTAATTAGCACATCTACTGTGTCATTTTGCATTATTTTTGGTTTATAGGTGGAATTAGTTCCAATGAATGTAATGCAGTTTGATGTATCTCAGTTTGAATCATAAATGCTGACTCATTTGCCTTTGGTATGAATAAGGTTTGTTTTAAGTTAACGTGCTGTGAATTGACATCAATAAGTTCATGAAAAAAATCCACGTGATAATAGACATGAAGCCACTGAAGAAATTCCTTCAAATGCAATCCCATTAGTGACCTCTAGGAACGCCAAACCATTGCAGAGTTAAAACAACCCTTGGTCTTGTTCATAGGTAATTATAATTTTGTTTGTGTAATTAAGAGTGTACAAAAATGACAGATTGTACAGGAATCTCCATCCAGTTCCTGTCATCTTGTTAGAAATCCAAATAAGTTGACTACCAACGTCACACAAACTACTGTCAGTATTGGCTAACGGAGGAGCGTTCATGGCCTCTGCTTCTAACAGTAGCCTGTTATTTCATACATTTATAAGGACCGATTTGTCATAAATTTGTAAGCCCCGATTCAGTTCTGTGGAAGTGGACACCATTAAAGCAGCATAATGGAACTTTTCAGTTTTTAACTCTTTGTGTCCCTCTATAGATGTGGAGCTTCGGTCATTTTACAACAAAGATTAGCCTTTTATTTGGTCTCTTTCTTGGGCACTCTTGCATTTTCTCTTCTTTCATTGCTTTCTTGAGAATTTTACGTCAAATTGAATGTCCACATAGGAATTTTTATATCCATGAATTTTTGAACTTCTAATGTAAAAATCTTGCAAAAAAGATGAATTATGAGATACAAAATAAAAGGACACCTTTGGAACAAAGTTGCCTTTAAAATCAGACATGGTTGATCATGTAGTTTCGCTTTCATGAATTGCAGGTTAATAATCTGTGTGTTTTGTTACTGATTTAGAAGTTCATTCATTATTTGTCTTTGACCTGCAGCTACTGACAACCTGAGTATCTATGCAGGACTGTGAAGATGTTTATCTCTGAGGAAGCCCTCCACCCTAATAAACCAATACCTATAAATACAGATATCCAAATATACAAATAAATTACTTATGAACATATTTTACACATGCTTTTCTTAGCGCATTGCTCAGTTTTGCTACATTTCAGTGCCACCAATTGTCCATAAAAAGAATTCAAAAGTCCACTCTTGAAAAACTCTGCAATTTAATGTAGAAAATTATTTTTATATTCATTGTGGAAATGCAATATTCTGGAAAATGTAGAAAAATCCAAAAACATTAAGTAAAATGGGTTTTTTTTTTTTTATACATGTAATTCTGTACGAGGATGATGTTATTTAAGGTGCTTCAGACTTTTGACTCAAGTTATCATTACAGTAACTTCATCTATCAAAGGAAGTACAAAGTTGCTCAAACTCGCAGCCATTTGTGGAAAAGAAAAACATAGGATGTTCTTTAAAAGGTAATGAAAAAAGAAATTGTTCTCCATAGTCTTCAGAGGCACCACATTATTAAATATGACACAAAATAATTAATAAAAACATAATGCATACACCAAAAAAAAAAATTATAATATGTTGCTTCTGACCTGCTTAAGATGCCTTTTTTGTTGTTCAGACTTTTCTTCCCTCACTTACCCTCATGACCGTGTCACACTTTAACATAATGCCTGCCTAGTGGCGAGCTTGGCGTGCCTCAAACAAAAAAATTAGCAGTTGCCTCACATTCCTGCATTTTTTACTGTAACATTGACCAATCGGAGCAGTTTTGGTATTTTGAGAAGCTTTTAAAAGGATGGGAGCTGAAATTTCAAACAGAAGGTGCTGAAGTGGGCTGAGGGGTATATATATATATGAATATATATTTTTTTTTTTTTTTCTCTAGTAGGCCATCAAAATCAGATCACGAAACTGTAATTGAGAATTATACAAACTTTAAACTTATCACAGTAAGATGACCACACAGTGTCACATTTATTACTGAAGCGTTGCTTCCTTCAAGAGAAATATGGAACAGTAGATGTGGTGTGCAAACTTAAGCATGTGCTGTAGAAAATGTTACTTAAGATACGTCATGGTGATCTAACCGATGCCCCCCCCCCCTTTTTTTATGTTCTCATATAATTCTGTACAATCTTTGTTTCCCTTTTAAGTTTTTTAAATCTTTGGCAGAAAAACTTTCAGAGGCTCATTTTCATGCACTTTATCCAGGAAGCCCAAGTTGAAGTAAGGGTGCAGAGTCTCCGTGAATGTCTCCCTGAAGGTGTAGAGGTGCGTCATGCTCTCTGCATTGTAAAAGGACACCAGACCCCTCTTGTAGTCCAGGTACACACCGATCCTGGCCAGCGGCTCCTCCAGGGACAGGACAGTTGGAGGGGATGTGCCTGCCATGTACTGAACCCCATAAGACAGGGAGAGAGTCCAGAAGCCATTGGCTGGGAGGGCTTTTATAACTCCCTTTCTGGGGACCGACTCCCGGGCCACCCCCACAGTCCACACCGTGCTGCTGTAGACTTCAATCTCCCAGTAGTGACGCCCATGGGTGAAGCCCTGACTTCCAAGAAGAGACAGGGCGGCGTTGAACCTGTTGGGGTTGTCCTGCACGGTGTGGTTAAAGGTCTGGTATCGAACACACGTGAGGGAGGAGGTCAGGCTGAGCCAAGGGTTGGCTGTGCTGGAGTTAAATGTGATGGCCGCTGGAACTACAAAGAACAAGACTTTTTGATTACACATTTTCATGCTGACGAGATGGCATGTTACATCATGTTATGCAGTTATATCAAATACCTGGATAAATGCTTCCCTTCATGGATTTCCACACTCTGTACTGTAAAGGCCCTGCAAAGCGACCCTCACAGAGGCTGGGTGGTGTAAACGCAGGTTTCTCAAACTTCAGCGAAGGCCTGCAAAATGAAAGCAAACAGTAAAGACAGAGAATGAAAACAGGGCCTTTTAAGGAGGAAACTGTCTGATGTTTTCTCACACTCACCTCTGGAGCAGGACTTTGATGCTCTAAAATGTGAAGCAGGAATCAACACAGGAAAAGAGAGATTCAGACACTGGTAATTAGTATTGTTATATCTGAAGGAAGAGAAATCTTTTTTCCACATTACATCAGCGGCTGAGCTCCAGCTATCCCACCCTGTGGGATTTCTTTGTGGCCGCGGGAAAGTCCCGCAGCTGTAGCCAAAGAGAGTATGGCCCAGTGCCTGAACTAAACTCCTTATTCTTCAGATCAGCGAGTGAGATTATTGGTCTGTATCCTGTGTGAGCTCACCAAGAGGAAGAGTCCTTTGTCTAAAAATGAGCTACTGTGTCGACTTTGCCAACATCTTTAACTTTAATTAGAAAAAAACCTGCACAGCACAGATCTATGGCCTTTGAGAACAGAAGCAAGCTTAACAGGTAAATAGTTTTAGGAAACGAGAGCATTGCAGTTATATATATGTTATATCTACATATAAACTGTATTGTATCGTCTATGAATATGACATGAGCTGAACTCACCCGGAGCAGAGTGAATGGGTCCTGTTCTTTCAGTTTGTCCTCGATCTCGTGTACAGCCCTCTGCAGACGAGAGATCTCCACACACAGCAGGGCCTTATGTTCGTCCAGGCGGATCAATTCCCTTCGCTCCTCCGTCTTCAGCTTCACCTGCAGCAGCTTCTCCTCCTGGTACAGGAACTGGTGCAGGTCGCTGAACTGAGCTTCGATGCGTTGTTTCAGGTCAGCAGTGTGGTCCTGATCGGAGTGGGCAGAGCAGAATGAGGCAGGTCTTTTCATGCGGACATCAAGCAGGTTGGACATTCAAAGAGGTGCAATGTTGACTGAGGTGTGTGCATCGTAGATATCTGAGCTGTTTTGCAAGCTTGTCATCTCACCTTGAGCTTTTTAACCTCTTCTTCAGCTTCCCTGTCGTACTGCAGAGCCGTGTTGAGCTCAGCTTTTAAGGAATCCATTGAGCTGTTTAGAGAAGCCTGCCAAGGCAGAAACACAGTCATCACTGGGTTGTGACTCACTTCAAATACAGTGACGCAACCATTTTTGTTTTGTCGCTGTGGAGGAAACAACAATATATGGATAAAGAAACTCTATCAAGGATCACAGAAAGAAGCTGCTGCTGCCATCTCTCAGAGCAAGATGTAACAGGTGTAACTGCAGTCAGACAAAAACCCCTGGTTCCAAATACTGTATGATGTTGCACCTCTTAAAATGAATTCTAGATGGCTCCTGAAATGTGATTTAGTTTATATTGGAAAATGAACACAAATTCTTAAAAATGGCTAAATAGAGCGTAATCCTGATATCGTGCTGAAACCTTGATTGCAGACAGACTCGCGATCAAAGCTGAAACTCACCCTGTACTTCTGCTCAGCCTCTTGAACACACATCATAGTGTGATTCCTGTGCTCTTGGGACACACCACACACCAGACACACCAGCTCCTGGTCCTCCTCGCAGTAAAGCTTCAGCTCCTCCCTGTGTCTGCTACAGCGTGGGACTGGTGCCGGAGCCCTCTCTGCCACCCCAATAGGGGCGCCCTCTGCCAGGCCGGCCCCGGTCCTGCTCTCCTCCAGACCCTGACAGTAACTCTCCACAATGTTGGCAACAATACGGTTGGGCCTGTAGCTCTGTCCTGGGTACACCTTCCTGCACTGAGGGCAGGAGCCTGTGCCTCCCTGGCTGGGACCTCTGGGCCCTGTCCAGTAACCCTCAATACAACCTTGACAAAAAGTGTGATCACAGGGCAAAGACACGGGCTGCTTGAAAAGGTCCAAACAGATGGAACAAGTCAGATCTCTGCTGATTCTGTGAGCTGAGCTTTTGGCAACCTGTCCAGCTATAGGAGGCTGTCGCAGCTTTTCCATGGCTTTTTGCACAGGGAGGTCTTCTTCTTCAGGTTTCCAACTCTTTTTCTCTGATTTGATCCCTTTGTTAAGCTTTTCCAAGTTTTGCAGATAAACTGACTGGATTTTCTTCACTTCTTTCTGATTCTTGCTCATTCCTTTGCCTTTGTTTTTCTCCTTTGTTCAGACTGTAGAGCTGGACTTCCACGTCTTTCCTCTCCTGCAGAGTGCAGCCGCTCTCTCACTGGCCTTCAGTCTTCCTGTTGACTGTGGGGAAATGAAGGGGGTGGCGCAGAAGTAGCCTCAGCCTCCACACCAGATAGTGAGGGGATCACAGTGGCCCCCCTTTTCCCCCTCAGACGTCACATTCAGGAAACTGAGGCGGGCTATGAATATTCTTTTCTTGGCATGTTTGATTTGCAGAAAGTCCCACTTCGCTGAACTCTTAATCTGCTTTAGTGTAACTGCAGAAAAAAGCAAATCCATCCCATATGTGTGCGTGTGCGCGGTGCGTGTGAGACATCCAACAGACTTTTGGCTTCTACCAATGAAAATGCTGTCACTGAAAAGTAAACAAGGTCATTAAAATATTTATACAATATGAGAATATACCTAAATAAGAATTGTACTGCAGGCATCCTGTGAGCTCTTTTTTTCTTTGTGTCATTATTATAATTATTTTAGATACATTTACCTCTACTATGATCCAAGAATATCTGTCTAGTACCTAAAACAGGTTTAGCACTGGTGCAGCTCTGTTTGTATTTATTTAGTAAATTAAGTATATGTTTTGCAGTGTGCTATAAGAGCTCTGACACAGTACCACATGAGTTTTACAAGGAATTACATCATTTACATCAGTCAGACCACTATTCATTTATTGGGACGTAATCACTGGTTAGAACTGTGAAACCACAGCGGGAGTGCATCCTGCGTTTTAAAAAAATGAACTTGCAAGCATTTCAACAATCCTCTTGTGTGTGAAATGTTCCCTTTCTGTTTTATCTCACTGATGAAGCACTGTGGTAGAGAACAGGAGAAAAGGCTAAACTAAACTGGTCAGTAGTTTATAAGCACCTACATTATTTGGCCTCATAATCTTAGGATCTTTCACTGTGCTCCAAATGTCTGACAAACAAAATGTCTCTGACAAATAGCGACATCTGGTGTCCAAACTGAAAAAGCTCTTTTCTATTTTCTGTCACCGAGTTGGAGTTTTTCCCATCTTTTATCACGAGAGGGGTGGGGTGCTTCCTGGACAGATCACCATCACATGGCAAAACAAAGAGGAATAGCCATGCCGTGACCAGCCACTCACTCGTATGGAAACTTTAGAGTCATGGATATTTTTGGGAGTGTGGGAGGAAGTCAGAGTATCTGGAGAAAGTCTGCGCAGGCACTGGAAGGAAAAAGGAACTCCACACAGAAAGGGCCCAGCTGGGATGCAAACTAGAAACCTTCTTGCTGTGAAGTGACAGTGCCAACCACCACATCAATGTGCTGCCAACTATTAACATCTAATGTCAGGATTCTTTATGCGAGCTGTTGTGGAAATATTATTGAGGTCTAGAGGTTACAGGGGCCTTTAGACCTCATAGTGCCAAGTTTACCATAAAAGTGGCCTTGTGAGATGTTTATGATTCATATTTGAGCTCAAAATTCAATTTCTTGTGAATATAAAAAAAACATACGTCTTTATAAAATGTCTGGCATTCATGTAGTTTAAACTAAAAAGAGGTAAATAAACCACATTGTTGTTATTTTAAAAAAGCAGCACTTTAAAAAAAATTAAGTAAAAGGAAAGCAAATTAGAACAGAGCATAATCAAAACTCTAAAAATGTATAGTGAAGTTAAACTGAATTTAATTCTGACTATTTTCTCCTGTGAGACAAATATGTTGTATATTAAAGTGAATTTAGTAATAACAAGAAAAACTCCAACTTCTTCCTCATTTCAAAAATATATCATATTTTCTGGACTATAAGCCGCACCCATTAAAATATAAACGAAATATATATTTTGTCACATATAAGCCGCACTGGACTATAAGCCGCCGGTATCCAGGCTGAGAAATAAGATATTTACATCGAAAGATTTCGTAACATAAGTGTTTATTCATATACCTGAACGGATTTTTCCTCCTCCTCCCGGTCCGGATCGTCCATTTCGCGGGTCTGTTCCGGATGATCCGGAACAGACCCGCGAAATGGACCGTATCGGAGTCCACTTGCACTCAGTGCCGGATCCGCTTTGGAGCCAGATCGCAGACCTGCTGGCTCCACGCTGCGTCCGGTCCGCATCTGTGATTAAAACCTTACCTCTGCGGCGGGTCCACTCAGAACCCTGAAATCCACCGGGGAACCAACAAACTGACTGGACAAACTGATAAATCCAGGTGTGTCCGAGTAGCCACAATGGTCAGACACACCTGAATTAATCAGTTTGTCCAATAATAATAGGTATTGATGCTCACAAAATGAATGTAGAGTAGCATAGCCAACATAGGCTACTTAACAAAAACAGAATAGCCTTTAACTACTTGGTTTGATTTTTGGTTTTTGCACTTCCTGCTAGAGCGCCCCCTGAGGGCTGAAGAAAAATTCATAGAAAAGCCACATCTCTGTATGTATTAGCCTCATGCAAAGCGTGGGACAAAAGTAGCGGCTTATAGTCCGGAAAATACGGTATATGTCGGCTTGATCTGATTATCTAAATTGTCTTGAGGACTGAGTGTGTTTGGTTGTTTGGATTTATCCACCTTCCCAACTGGTTACAGCTGAGAGAGGCTGCCTCAACACACTGAAGTTCATATAAAAATAATAGAGAGCAATGTTTTGGCGCTGTGGACCAACATAGCTCTTCTAACTGGTGTGAAATGAAAGTCAACAACAAAAGAGAAACAACCAAGAGAAACCTCAGGAATATATCAGGAAACAACAAAGTAATTTCAATAAAAGAAACAAAGAAAAAGAAGGCTCTGTATTCACTGTTTATTTGTATTAGCATGAAATGTTCACTACAGTGATACAGACAGCAGTAATACTGCAAAAAAAAAAAGGTCGCATATGTAGTTTGTGTTGCATTAGTCATGATGTGCAACGAGTGGAAGGAGAGGACAGGCTGTAGGATATGAAACTTTTATCTGCTGCCTTCCACATGCACTGAGGCTTTGGAGGAAAATAAGTTAAATTATGGCACACGGTGTAATTAACCTGTACCCTTCAAAGGTGTCTAATAAGAATGACCACGACAGCATCCTCAAAGCTGCACACATACATAATGGACACAAGGGAGGGATTAGGCTTGTTGAGTTAATGAAATTGTCAAATTGCTTTGATGGTGTGATTCCTTCTCAGCCCCGTGGGTCGAAAATGTGAGAGGAGTGCAATTAAGGGGTTACGCTCTGCTACATCACAGTGAAAAAGCAAGTTAAGATAAAGCTGCAAATGTTTTTGCACACATAAACCCATTGTGGAAAATTAGAGCTGTGCTTTTAACTTTTCGCCCAAATTTGAGTCAAAATGAAAGGATATGAATTGATGACGGCAATGAAGAGACACCGGATATGGATGAGGGTCCATAAATTAATGTATTCCATGAAATACTTCCTGAGGTACAAAAAGACACGATGAGGTCCCAAGCAGGCAAGAAAACAGTCACTTTGCTTTGAGCCTTCGCAACCTCATCTGCCCCTAATTCTAACACAAAGTTAACTCATGCATTTCATTTAATAGACATGTTAAATACATCAGATAAGCTGCGATACACATATTTGTTATGATACACAGAATGACAGTGCAGGGAGTATTTTTGGCACAGCCAGGAACAAGCATGAATATGTATGTGTGCAGCCACGCATGTGAGTGATTGTGGCAAATTCTGAAAAAAAAGATGCAACATTTATGAGAAAAGACAGGAAATGAAAGAAGCCTCTCTCTGCAGACACACACAGATTCAGCACATGTGCACTGAACAACACACGCTCTCAATTAAAACCCAGAGCTCATGTGAAAGGAACCGGGGAAACTGGAGGCTCTGTGGAGCTCATGAGACTAAAAATAACCTCAGTGTCTGTCAGAGTGAGATGAACCTGTGGGAGGCACAAGGACAGACACAATGGCCGTCCTGAATTAATCTGGGTTCCTCTTCGCTGTAGACATGTCATTATCAATAAACATTGCTTGTAGTTACATCTAAAGCAGACCAAATATATTAAATGAGGGCATAGAGGCAGAAATTGGAGAATTTTTGTTTTCATTTTAATATAATCTAGAAAATGGGTTGAATACTTTCCTCATCAGGAAAAGTTTAAAAACCATGTTGTTCATCATTTTGCCTTCTCCCCCCCCTCTCAGAATCAGACATCCCTGAGCAATAAAGCCTGCCAGTGCCTCATAACTGTATATGAAGGCACCCTAACAGTGAAGGATGTAATATCAGAGCATATTTCTGGAAGCTTCCTGTACCTGTATTCACTTACCTTTCAAGCTCATGTGAAACCACAGATAGCTGAGAGGTGTGTACCCAGATTCAGATGCAATTTCAAATTTCAAAGTCAAAAACAAGGGAATGTTGCAGGATGATGTCTTTTTTTGGCTTTGTGGTTTCATTTTGGCATCCCGAGGATAGGATATACTTTACAGTGGTTCCGCAGTTCTAAGATATAATCCGTCCGTCCATCCATTATCTATACCCGCTTATTCCTGTTTAGGGTCATCCCAACTGCCTTCGGGCACACCTTTGGGTACACCTTGGACAGGTTTCCAGTCCACCACAGGGCCGCATGCAAACAAACAATCACACACACTCCTACGGGCAATTTAGACTCACCAGTTAACCTGATATACATTTTTCTGGACTGTGGGTGAAAACCAGAGTACCTGGAGAAAATGGACACAACATCCAAACTCCACACAGAAAGGCCCCTGCCAGAATTTGAACCAGGAACCTTGCTGTGTAGCAACAGTGATAATCACTTTGTCTCCATAGTGAAGTATGACAATATTGGGCAAGACACAACAACAAAACAAAAAAACAACAACAACATGTGTGATGTAAGACAGTCATTTACGCTCGATGGTTTAACCACAGGAATTTTACCTTCAATGGAGGTTTATCCTAAACTCAGTTGCAACATCACAATAATAATAATAATCAAATCACATAAACCAGGAGAGTTCTGTTTTCATGTGTGTTTTCTTAAACCTCAATAGGTAACTTTTAACAGGAGTCTGGGTCTTTTTTTTTTTTTTTTTTTAAAAACACAAGAAGAGATTTATGGTATTACAGTGACATTTCAGTGACACTGGCGATTTCCTGGTCCAGCATAGTGCAAATTTGGTCTGACTGCAGTCCAGGTTAAACTAAAAATGTTGCGATCTAGGTATCACCATGTTAAAACAGAGATAACTTAGCTGCATGCTAACTTACGCTGCAATGGTCCTCCAAGCTTTAACTCACAGCATTGCATTTGATGCTGAAACGTAATTGTGGAGTCACAGCAAGCACAGGTTCGGCTGATCCACAGCTGGATGCTGTGAAACAGAAATAATGAATGCAGCTATGCAAGTCTGTGGCCAGCTTTGCAAACTGCTCTACCAGCAGGCCTCAGCGTAGTGATAAAAGCTACAATTCTGAGATTTAGCCTTCATAGTCAGTAAAGCCTACATGAAATCTAATGCTTCATTGGTATTTCACTGATTTGCTGAGTGCATAGGCCTAAGTGAAGGGGTAAATATGAACTTAATGTGTGTGGAGTGAGATACATGTCTCTCAGTATTAAACCCCTGGTAAAACTCATCTGGAGCTATTAGGTTTATGAAAAGACACAGCACTTCTGCTGGGTGATGTTTTTTTTTTTTTTTTTTAAGGACACAGTAATTGAGAGCATTTCGTAATTGAGAACCTTTACCTTCAGGCTAATGATAGAGCAACAGGGTTTAAGAGGTCACATGACCTTTCTTATTCAACCCACACTAATTCCTAAAAAAGTTAGGACACAAACATAAATAAAAATAGAATGTAATGATTTGCAAATCTCATAAACCCATATTTTATTCACAACAGAGCACAGAGAAGATATCAGATGCTGAAACTAAGACATTTTACCATTTCATTACCTCAGCCAAAGAGGTTATGTTTTTGCCAGGCGTTTATCTGTCTGTCTGTTTGTTTGTCTGTTTGTGTTCAAGATAACTCAAAAAGTTATGGATGGATTTTGATTAAATTTTCAGGAGTTTTCGGGCAACAAAAGGCTGGAAAAGAAACAACAAATGGAAGAGCATTTGACAACTAATTAGGTTAACTGGCAACAGGTCAGTAACATGACTGGGTCATATGGAACTGGGAATAGTATCAGCATAAGGTTTTACACTGAAATAAACTCTAACACGGTTGATGTGAAATAAAACTTTAAACATAAAACAATGAATTTCATGTATTGACTCTCCAGGGTTAACATTGAGGATGTGGTTCCTTGGTTTCCAGCCAGTTTCAGGATCAGCTGAACCTGTGCTTGTTGTCACCAGTGAGTGTAAATTCTGGACGCGGCATCCAGTCACGTGACCCATAGGATTTTTACAGAGAGTATTTGAAGCCTGTTTTTTCTTGAACTACTCGGCACCTTGTTACAATGAGGTGGGAGCAACACTGCAGAGAAGCTGCTGTAACACGCCCACCAGTTAGCTGGTTTTGAGCTTGGCTGGTAAGCTCCTGCTAACCTAGCAGATGATAATTCATATTACTTTAGATTAATTGCTTTTTTGCCTCAATGGGCTAGGTCCCTGTAAAATTTCCATTTCAAAGAGTCCCTGAAAGAAACAATTCAGTCAGTTAGCCTAGTGGCGCTAGAGCTGTTGCCTGACTCAGCTGAAGGCCCGCTGGACTTCAACTTAGCTAAGTGGCCGAGCGAGCTCTCAGCCAACCGTTTCATATGTCGGCCTGTACACGACTAAACAAAAAAACATCCTTGCTGGATGAGCTTCAGTCCGGAAGTTGGATGGTTGCCGCTTGGTTGTGACACTGCTATCACATACAGCGTCAAGTACAGCTCAAGGTTAAACTCAAAATGTTGCAGTTTAGGCCATACTGTGTAAAACTACAGCTACCTTAGCCACATGCTAATCAACAGTGCAGCTGGCCTCCATACATTTTCAAGGAAAAAAGCAAAACAAATGGAAAATGAAGCAAATTTTCAGAAGACTCAGCAAAATAGATATGAACAGTAAAGGAGTCATATTTTGTTTTGTTGTTATGTTTCCTGATTTTTATTTTTCTACTGGAATCGCGTCAGTTAGCATGTGGCTAACTTAGCAGCGCTTTAACATGGTATTACCAATAACACCAAGTCACAACACAATAAAAAAGAGAAAATTCATGTTTTTGGCTCTAAAAAAATATTGCATCCTAAAATTTCCTCAAGCTGTGTTTTATAAGTCTTTGAGCCCAGTCTGCATGCCTTTGGCTACAAAAGGAAAGCATTACACATTAAAGTTTACCCCCATCAAGAAACTTATCAAATAAAGTGAACTTCTTCAAGCATGTATACAGGAATGCTCGGCCCTGTTGATGTTAATTTTATTTTACCTGGACAGGTTTATACAGACAACAGGAACCCTTTTTAATTTCCTCAGAGAGACACGTTGTCTGAGTCCTAGCTGTAGGTTATATGTCTGGCATTTCTAATAACATTTGTCTCGGTGTAACACATCATACACATCGTGCTTCCTCCACCTCCCTTTAAATTATTTGCCTCCTTTTTACTAGCTTAGGCACTTTCTGTGTCTGCTGAGGATCACGACTGTCCTGAAGATCAATGACTGAATCCTTTTTCGTCGGGTTTGAGCTTTAAGTGCGTTTCAGCACATGACAGTTGCAGCTAAATGGTATTCATCCTCAGCTAGGCGTGTGAACGCAGGACACTAAGCAGCTCTGCACCTCCTTCAGATATCTTCTCTGTCTGTGCAAGCTGCTGCCGCAGCTCACTCAGGGTCATTTAAGGAGTGTAGGAGGAGGGTTGCAGCGACTTCTCTTCAAAGCAGCCACCGAAACTCACACGCAATGCAGGTACAGTAAGAACCTATCACTTTGTATGGATAGATAAGGATGCAGATCTTATAACTTTCCAATATATTCACAAATAAAGGTAAAACAACTTAAATGTTTTTTGTAGAGAAAATTATTGGATTGTACAGTGCCTTTTGATATCCTGTGTGGAAAAGGTACAAGGTAGACTACCTTTTGAAGTAACAGTATTCAAAAACTAACTTGTGATAAAAGTTGTGACAGGCTTACAATGAATCTGATGTGGAGTAATATAAACTTCTCTAAACACCCTCCTTTTCGTCATATTTTCTGAACTGATATTCTGTTTCTCTCTCTCTCTTTTGAAACCTGTAATCTGAATCTTGAAACTAACTAGTTAACACACATATGTGATAAAAGGTATGGGGCAAAAATGTACTATGAGGTATACAGTTACCTAAACCATGGAGCATGACAGCTGGTATGTGTATGCAAACATATGACACCAGTACAGGCGAGTTGCCCACTGTGTTCAAAACCATGTGGGAGAGATTCCTTTTAATAATGAACCCTTTTCAGTCCTTTTCCTTTTTCAGTTTTGTCTCTGTGATTTATAATTTGCATGATACATTTAAATAAACATAAAAAGTCTCGTGAAAGCAAAATGGATTGTCTAAATGATGCTCAGAGAATATTGCAAGACTCTTTTTAGACAGTTATAAAGGATCGTGCTGCATATATATAAGAGGTTTCTCTGTGCACGTGAATGTGGATCATGCATTTTTAAGTGCGATTGTGTGACTTGCATGAATGCATGCTTGTATGTACTTGTATGTATGTTATCTTTCTTGTCAGTTTTGTATGCTCATAAAGGAATTGGTCCTTGCCGTCATTCACAAAGTTGAGGTCATCATACACCTCAGCATGGCAGCTGTAACTCTGATCTTTTATTGATGCAGTTTTAAGGAGTGTGAATTATTGAGTGACAGTCTGGAATCTGCCGTGTGTGCGCTCTTCATATTCAAATAGACTACTGAAATGGGCCGTAGGGGTGTGTTGGGGGGGTTCCCGAAAACAGTAGTTTTATCTATGCTCTCTACAAATTACTTTCTTCCTCACTCGCCTTGAATATGCCATTTTATGCAAACAGCGCATCATAAGTTTAAGTTAAATGCACAACACAGCAGAGGTTGCAGAAAAAGCAAGCAAGTAATAATGCAATACAATATCTGGTTCTGTACAATCTATACCTGCTTATTTCTATTTGGGGTCTGTGAGATTTGCTGGAACTTATCCCAGCTCTCTTTGGGTGAAAGGCAGGAGTACTCTCTGGTCAGGCTGACACCCCCTGCACAATCTAAAAAAAGGGGGAAAAATAGCCTTGATGGGTCATGTTTTTGAGTTGACCCTGGGTTACCTTCTTCTGTGTTGTAGCTTTATTTTCTGTTAATTGTAAAAATGGTTTCTTATTTGTGTATTCTGTTGATTTTGGCTGCCCAAACTTGACACACAATTGCACCACACCTGTTGTTCACTTTCCATGTTGTCTCATTGTACTGGCCCAGACACTATAAGTGTCTCTGTTTTCATTGTGAGATTGTTGTCTTGTCGTGACATTTGCTGGTTTTCCAGACCAACTACACCAACACCACATGGTACCCTGTTCTGTATTTTTTGGGGTTCTTGGCTTCATGACTACCTGCCTTGTATTAATTAATTAAAGGTTTATTTATTTAATCACCTGCCAGCCTCCCATCTGTGAGCCATCACGTGGGTTCTCCTCTTCATCACGATTCACTGAACCTGACAAAATCTACAAAGAAAGCTGAGCATCTAATAGTACCTGTGACAAAATGGGCTGTTCAGAGGGAGTGTCTAAAAAAGAAAACAATATCACATCAGGTGTATTCTTCAAACCTATAAATGTAAATATCATTGATGAACTAAATAAAGAAACATTAAGTTAAGAAGATGTTGTATGATGGTAAAAATAATTGGAAATTATAGTTTCCAAGTCTTTCTTCCCAGGAAAATCATTGAAACTTTTTTCAAATCCAACCTTTTACAGCCAAGCCAAACACCTCCAAACTCTAAGGTTAAGATTTGGTTGAGATAAATACAATATAACACCCACAAACTGACATTCATGCCACATAAGCAGTATTTGAGAACAAAAGTACTGATTTTCAAAGTGCCGATTAATTCATCTTGTTGGCTTGTACACAAATATCTGTGTGTTTTATTGCTGTAGTTTCAGTGGCACGCTGTCATTTTATATCACCATTAAAAGCCCATGTAATGTTTGTCTGTGTCTGTCATTGTGTAGTTTCTTTAACAGACGTTTGTTTTACAGAACAGTTCTGTTTCCTTTGTTTCATTGTGTTAAAGTATGTTTGTCATTCCTCATTTACATCAGTATAAATCTAAACAATGTCAGCCCTAAACCAGCTCAAACCAGTATAAGTGTGGAGAATTTTGAGTATATAAATGCGACTGTGTAATTGTATGCGCAGCAAGAAGTGAGTGAAATCCTTAGAGCTGCATCAGTTTCACATCACGAATACTGATCCAACACAGGCTGCGATTTTTAAATCTGTCTTGGGTCATCAGCAGCGAGACTGTTTGGTAGGTGCTTCATTTTTGAAAAATAATTTGTTCAGAAGTTATTCCAAAGACATGATGTTGGTGAGTGTGAATCAGAACAAGAGATCCGAAAACTGCTCTGCAGAATCTGCCTGCCATGCCTGCAGCGCATATCAATACTGTCATGCTAAGATTATGTCTGTTGTCTTGCTATCTTTAGAAATTTGCTCTGTAATCAACAGCAAGCTGCATCCTAAGTGTGTAGTTTTCTATAGAGCAGTTATTTTATTCAAATAACAGCACATTGTGATCCAGCGTTCCAGCAATGGGACTGCTGACAAAAAGAAACACGTCAGATGTTAATTTTCTGAGTAAGCATTGGTCCTTGTAGATCTCTACAAATTTCTGTTGGAGGGTGTAGTTTTAACTGTAGTTATCTGCTAAGGCAGCAGCATCAGAACCAGTCACTCAAAGAAACTCCCAAAGAAGATAAACATACACTATATTGCCAAAAGTATTTGCTCACCTGCCTTGACTCACTTATGAGCTTTAGTGACATCTCATTCCTAATCAATATGACATGGATCCACCCTTTGCAGCTAGAACAACTTCAACTCTTCTGGGAAGGCTGTCAACAAGGTTTAGAAGTGTGTTTATGGGGAGTTTTTGACCATTTTTCCAGAAGTGCATTTGTGTAGTCAAACACTGATGTTGGCTGAGGAAGCCTGGCTCTCAGTCTCTGCTCTAATTCATCCTAAAGGTCTTCTATCGGGTTGAGGTCAGGACTCTGTGCAGGCCAGTCAAGTTCATCCACACCAGACTCTTCCATCCGTGCCTTTAGAGACCTTGCTTTGTGCACTGATGCACAGTCATGTTGGAAGAGGAAGGGGCCAGCTCCAAACTGTTCCCACAAAGTTGGGAGCATGGAATTGTCCAAAATGTCTTGGTCTGCTGAAGCATTCAGAGTTCCTTTCACTGGAACTAAGGGGCCAAACCCAGCTCCTGAAAACAACCCCACACCATAATCCCCCCTCCACCAAACTTTACACTTGGCACAATGCAGTCAGACAAGTACCGTTCTACTGGCAACCACCAAACCCAGACTCTTCCATCAGATTACCAGACAGAGAAGTGTGATTCATCACTCCAGAGAACGTTCCTCCACTGCTCTAGAGTCCAGTGGTGGCTGCTTTACACCACTGCATCTGACGCTGTGCATTGCACCTGGTGATGTATGACTTGGATGCAGCTGTTTGACCATAGAAACCCATCCATGAAGCTCTCTGTGTACTGTTGTTGAGCTAATCTGAAGGCCACATGAAGTTTGGAGGTCTGTAGTGATTGACTCTGCAGAAAGTTGGCGACCTCTTTGCTCTATGGGCTTCAGCATCTGCTGACCCCGCTCTGTCAGTTTACGTGTCCTACCACTTTATTGCTGAGTTGCTGTCGTTCTCAAACACTTCCATTTCTTTATAATACAGCTGACAGTTGACTGTGGAATATGTAGGAGCGAAGGAAATTTCACGAACTGGATTCGTTGCACAGGTGGCATCCTATCACAGTTCCACACTGGAATTCACTGACAGCGACCCATTTTTTCATAAATGTTTGTAGAAACAGTCTGCATGTCTAGGTGCTTAATTTTATAAACCTGTGGCCATAGGAAGTGATTGGAACACCTGATTCTGATCATTTGGATGGGTGAGCAAATACTTTTGGCAATATAGTGTATGTGCTGGGATCTGCTCCAGAGCTCCTGAAGCTGATTTTGGAAAAGAATAATGTTGCTTAAGTCTAACAAAACAACAAATGCTGAGCACAAATGAGTCTTCAGTTATAGTCTGCTTCAATTCTTCTGCATTTTACACCAGTACAGAAGATAATATTCTAACAACATACGTTACCTTTGGGGATTGATTGATAAGTATTATTCAATTCAGGCAATATTATTTCAGTTTTATGCTTTCATACAGGACAATGTTGAGTTATAAATCCCTTTTTCTTCTAAACTGATTGTGATTACTGAACTTAAATCAAATATTATGCTATACATTTGTTCAATAAAAGAACCCCAACACACACAGTTGGCTTTATAAAAACAACAATAACAACTAACATGGCCTGGAAGTGATTACAGATGAGATGGGTGTCTCCTCTTGACAGCAGGAATCATTTCTTCTCCTGCTCAGAGATGTTTAAAACAAAGAAGGAAAAAAAAACACTATGTGGTTTATCTTGTGTCTTCAAAGAAAGAGCTCCTTTTGTCTCTCACTCAGAGGACATTTTTTTTTTCTGTCTCCCTCAGGGGGACGGCAAGGCAGTGGATGGCGATTTGCTGCCTGATGCCAACGGCAAAGATCCAAACCCGGGCGGGCAGACAGAGGGCTCCAAATGGCAGAGACCTCGACTCTCGCGCAAATCCCTGATGAAGTGCTGCCTTGTTAAATGGATTATCGCCAGCACCACACAACAAGGGCCAGGTAGAGACACAAGAAAAGCTGTACTGTCCCACCAGACTTATGCCCTGAATAACAAAACAAGCTCCAGGGAACGGTGGGAGAGCAGAGCAGGATTAGGTGCTTTCGATCTAACGCGCAGTAGGATGCATGAATTTTACAGCATCTTCCTTATCTTTCTTCATTTAAAATTCAACACTGCTGACAATTTTCTTTCAGTGTGTTTAGCAATAATGTCTGTCTGCTGGGACTAATGCCATTTTATTTCAGTATTTAAATGAACAGTAACTGATGCTTTCCCTCATACACACATATACATAAACAACTACAGATAACATGTTGGTACTTTACTACATGTGAGAACGCACCTTTTATATGAAATAACTGGCATTGTCCCTCTGTGCAGACATGCACACTTCTTTATCTGTCCCACACATATCACATTTTGTGTTACTTTTTTTCTATACTTTAAATGAGTTTACCACTAACATTTTTTTTTAAATGCAGTCAGAGCCTTTCCTGCTGACTGGCTGTTGTCATGCACGCTTGTTTACTGCTGACGTGTCTCTCTGCCAGCAGACAGATGGCCATGTGCCTCTGACAGGAAAACAGGTGCAGGGTAAACCATCATGTGACAGCTGACAAATCCTTCACGTTAAAGCACTTTCATTATAAAACTAATGTAAACTGTACCCGTACAGACATAACCAATAGTGATGTTTTATTTACAATTAAATGTGTAGCATATAAAGCACTTCAACCACTAACATCTTCCTTCTAATTCCAACTCAAATCTAACATTCTCAAACTTGTTTTTGTTTTTTGTTTTTTTGTCCCATTAGGAGTATAGGTTATGTGCAGAAACTGAGATATGCATTCATGCTTAACCTTGGGCCGTGCACATTAATATGACTCCATCATCATCTAGTGGTGTAAAGACATTACTGCACTTAAATGTGATTCTGCTCCACCTTTATCCACAATAGAGTACGCTGCACTCACTCTCATACTGTACCGGTGTATGCTGTTTCAAACTGCATCAAAGGACACCTCAAATAGGAAGATATGTCAATACATCAATATCAGCAATCTTGCAGAGCGTGAACATTGGTTGTGCTATGGAGGTGTAGAAGGTGCAAAAGAAGTACAAGCCTTGACAAGCATGTACACTTTTCTGCTCTCATCCATTATCATCTTTTTTTTTTTAAAATTTTTTAAATCTTAATATTTTACCTTTAGTCTAAGGATTGATGATCCACGAGCTGTCGTATTAAGCTGCAAAATAATTAACTGATCACTGAACATGCTACATTCAAACTCTACATGAAATTTGTGTTACAGGAAGCAGGTGCTGCTTCGTTGCCTTCTAATCTGATAGTAAATGACATGAGAGAGAGTTAGATATGTGCAGCCCGTCACACATCCGACATCTAAACATAATAGATCTAAACATGACAGAAATGTTGCTGGCTGGAAATAATCTCATCTGAAGTAATTTAGAAACTTTGTTTGACTTTGAAATTCCAAGTTTGATGAAAGTTGGATAAAACCAAATGAAAGGGCATGTGAAGTCATCGAGTGTTCTTTGTGCTCTGCTGTTATATATAATAGACCTGCAGTGAAATGTAGTTTCTTGACAGAAGTGACTGCTTGTGATTTATGGGCTAATATAGCTTCTGAGCTGTAATATTGCTCTCAGTACAAACTCACTGCATCCTGATGGTGAGGTTGATGGCTTCACTGCCTGCATGCTTAAGTCACCTCCCCCTTGTCTGTGTTTATTAGAAGAACAGGTATGGATCAGCACTTAAGGTGCATTAAACAGCATAGTGTTGCATTATTTTCATGGCAGGAAAGTACTCACAAGAGCTTATACAGTACATCTTGCAAATTTGTCAAACAACTTAGTGTGTTTCTGTATTGCAAAGTAGAACTGATCACATCAACTACACTGCAAAAACAAACAAAAAGCTAGCTTGCAGTAGTTTTATTAAATGGAACAGCCTGTCATATATAAAGTTTACTGCTACACCGGCTCATTCAAGGCAAAGTTAGGCTAATTTTTTATAATTTTAAAAAGGATAGCTTACTCACTCCAATGCAATATGGGGAAACTTGATAGGAATCACAACTAAAGTTTTACACTGAGATCATTTGTTTTTATTTTGCTTTAATTTTTTTTTTTTTCATTTTTAGAATTCAAAGAACCCCTTAGTAGTTTCAATTCTATTTCTTCAACAGAGAATGAACTTCAGGAAGTTGTAGCACAAGTATACAAATGTGTGATGCAATGACATCCATGGCTCTGAAAATGAAATGTCTGTCTTATTGTGCAAGATTTTTAATTCATTACTTATTTCAGAAGCACTTTGCATATACATTTTATAATTTGCATAAACCCTCCATCAAAATGCAGACATTGCCCTCTTTATCTGCCCGCTCTCAGAACTAAATTGTATTTGCTTTGCCTCCCACCTCTGAGCTGAAGCCACTATGTTCTGCAGACTCATGAGCTGTGAGTTATACTCACATTGACACTTTCCATTTTCACAACACAATCATAAGCACATGACTGAAATTATAGAAGGACTCATAACTGTGTAGCTTTTCAAAGAAGTTGTTACCTCTGAGGTTAACCTTTGCACTATGGATATAACTCGCTCCATCTTTTTTACAATGCTATAAAGCACTGCTTTTATAGGCGCAGTGCTCTCATAGTTTGCCAGGTCTGGGGGAAACCATCTGACTTATTGAGTGTAAGTATCACTGAACAACTCCGGAGACACAAGCAGCGCCACTGAGGGCAGGGCAGGCTCACTTACTCTAAGTGCTGTTCATATCTCAGCTGTCAGCAGATGCAGGATCAATGCTTCATCTTAGAGTTTGGCTGCCCTGAAATGACGGGGCAAGTAAAGACAGATATGAAAGTCAATCATAGTCCTGTCAGTAACGAAATTCTTTCAGAAATCCCCACAGCCATTCTAAAAAGCTTCAGATACACTTTTGCATGCATGCTGCCAAGGCTAGAGTGAAATAGAAGAAGAAGTGGAACTCAGAGTTGATGCTAAAATGAACCGGGATGTAGAATGATGCAGAGCTGGATTGCCTGCAGGTGCATACAACTTTAAATGATTGGAATTAAAACTCTGTGGCTTTAATATTTCTTCTTTCATGCACATTATGGACTTTGCCTCTTTACTTAGAGGAGGATACTCTGCAGTCCTGCTATTATCTTCTTTCCTAGTTGGTCAGTAAGTAAAGTAATAACTGCTGATGCTAGTACAACAGCCCTGATAAATAAAAGGAGGCGGATGGAAGAAGAAGATGATAAGCTGCAGGAGATGTTTGTAGGATGCAAGCTGTTCGGCCAAAGTCACCAGTTTGAAACAAGAGGAGCATATGTGAAAGTCAAGTTGCTTTTTTATTTTTTTTATTTTATTTCTTTTTTTCCATTTTGGAAGGGCGTTTGCAGAGGTGATATCTAATGCAAGGCAACAATGGGTTTGGAGGGCATGGAAATAATGGCCATTGCTGTCGTTGTTGGACTATTTATTGTTGTGCTTAAACAGTTTGGAATTTGGGAACCTTTGTCACTAGAAGGTAAGAGAAGCATAAAACTGTTGCACTGCAACAATATCATGGTGTCATTTCCAGTAAATGTGTTGAGAACAATATTAATATAGAAATTATAAATAGTGAAAGTTACAATATACAATATTAAAGAACAGGTTCATTTTCTTCTTTTTTAAAATGTCTAGAGTAAGACTTTGATCAGCATACTTATTCCTCCGTCATATCTAAGCAAGTAAATTCCAAACACTTGTAATTAATTAATTCCAAACACTTCCCAATACTAAGCTCAGATGTCTCCTTTCTGAGCTGAAGGTTAATCACTCCAGGTGCACATCGTTTCAATTATCTTTTTTTAAATGGTGAAAAACAACATGTCGGTTGTTGAAATTAGATATTAAATGAATTCTCATTTTGAATTTGATGCCAGTAACATGTTTCATAAAAGTTGGCACAGAAGTATGTTTACCAAATCTTTTCTCCTTTTAACATCCCACTGTAGGTCTGAACGGGTCAACTGTTTTATGCCGGGAATTTTCCCAGATTGAGTATTTTCCTGTTTTTGCAGGATTTGAGCTGCTGAGTTGTTCAGCAGCTCTTTGTTCTCGTGTTTCATTACTTGTGAACAAGACAGTGACAGAGTTGTTATCATTTTGCCATTATACACCATTCATTTGGATTTGAAATAAGACATTGAACATGTAATCAAAACCTCAAAAACTTCCAAACTTCCAAACTTGAATTTAGGATGTTTTTGCAAAAATATGACATATAGCATTTAGGAATTACATGGATTTTAAGCAAAGTACCTCCATTCCTAAGGGCTAAAATGACAAAGTTTAAAATATTAGACTATATTATAATACTTCCCATGACTCTACAGAAGACAAAATGTTGTTTTGCCGTCAAAAGTCTTGATTTTGTTTCACTGCATGTTTAGGGTCATTTTCATTTTATCATTATTCAGTTTAATCAGTAGCATTTGGCTTTATGTAAGCAGAGTATAGCACTATACAGTTTAAAATTAATATTTCTACTTCTGTTGGCAAATCACACCATCAATAAATACCAGTGAGCCTGTTCCATTTGTAGCTGTACATGCCCATACCTTAACACCATCTCCACCATGTTTAACACATGATGTGGTATGCTTTGAATTATAAACTCTACCTTTCCTTCATACTTTTCTCTTCCCATCATTCTGATACAAATTCATGTTGATTTAATGTGTTCAAAGAATCTGATTCCAGAACATAGTAGGCTTTTTCTTTTTTTTTTTTTAGGTGTTTTTGGGTAGAGTCTAATCTGGCTTTCCTGTGCTTGAGTCATATTCTTGCCTTCAGCTGATGTTGTGAAGGGGTTTTTCTTCACCAAGGAAAGGTTTCTGTGATCATCCATTTGTCTTCTATGGTCCTCCAGCCCTTTTAATACTGTTCAGATAACCAGTGTTTGCTTTATTTTTAAGAATGTAACGGTCGATTTGGTCAAACCTAAGGTTTTTCACGTAATTAATGATGGCCTCCTTCACTTGTATCAAGATCTCCTTTGACTTCATATTGACATCTCCAGACCAAAAAACATCCAAATATCAACCCGTTACTTCACATACACTCTGCACCTTTTATCTAGAGCAGGGGTCTTCAACCTTTTTTAGCCCAGGAACCCCTTGGATGAGAGAAAAACAGAGCAGGGACCCCTGCTTGTAATTCTTATTCCCTCCCCTTTTTTTTTTTAAAGTGTCACATTTTAAGCCTGGCTTATAATAACTTTTAGCTGTATTTTATTCTGCTTATTTCACCTTATTAACCAATTCCTGACTGGGTTATTAGCCTACATGTGTTTATGGTTGATAAAACTTTCATGCATATCATTATTATTTTTATTATTATTATTATTATTATTATTAATTTTAGTTGGTATGAGACAATATTTTTTATTATTGACATTTTCCAACAATGAAACGTTTAACTTCAGGCAGTTATATATTTAGAACTGCCTGTATTATATATATATATATATATATATATATATATATATATATATATATATATATAATAACATTTTTTTTTTTTTTTTTTTTACTCTCAAATTATTTTGGTTAAAATTGCCTTTATTTCTTTTTAAGTTGGAGGACCCCCTACAGTACCTCCACGGCCCCCCTAGGGGTCGCGGACCCCCGGTTGAAGACCACTGATCTAGAGTGTATTGAAGTAATGCACTTCATTTGTTTTGAATTTACAGGAAAAGGACGGTACCGCGCCAGTTAACATCCTTTCAGTCAATGTTCCAAGTACTTTCAAAATCAAATTTTAAAATAGAAGTACTGTGCTTAAAAAAGGATGCAATTCCTCAATAGTGAATGTCTTATTTTTGTGAAACCTCCTCAGATCTTTTGTGGTGGTACATAAAGGCAAAATTGTCCAAATACTTCCAGACTTAAATGCACACTCCTTGGATTTGTTGCATCCTAATCTGTGTTGGTTACCTGCTCACAGTTGTAGTTTGACACTTTCCTTCCCTCTGCTTATGAGCTCTCAGCCACACATACTGTGATAATACCTTCAGTTCATCTGTGGCTGAAAGACTTTTAACCTCATTAGTGAGTTGCCCCAGCTGCTTCCAGTCTCTTTTCTTCACATTCCCAGTTTGTTTAAAACATGTTGCTTTGATTATATAAAAATGAGCATAGTTTCCAGGATATGCAATGTTGTTTTTATGCTATTTGAAGTTTCTTTCTTTTTTTTCTTTTTTTTTTCCTGTGTGGACTTGAGATAAATTCAAAGGCTTAACATTGCTGTGAATGTCTTCTTTCCCTTCTCATTTACTGACCATCATAATCTCTCCTTTATGTTTTTCACATCACTTTGTGTAACATAAACCTAAAGATGGTGAGTACTTGTTTGGCTCTTCCTCTGTACGTTATAAATCTCTTTCAGTTCATCCCAGAAAATGTTTTCCCCTTGAATCTGTATTAAACTTGACCTTTTTCTCATTGTGGACACCTACTGGCCAGACAGGTGCCGCTGTAGATAAATATCACACATTTGTTCACTTATTAGATAGTAACATTTGTGATGTCATGCCAAGTCAAAACCTGTGTTTGATGTCATTACTTGCTGCCCTTTTTTTAATGTCAGAATTTTATTTATTAAAACTGTACACTGTAGACAACGTTGATATTAGAAAATGTTAAAAAAGGATATGAAATATTGTTCTGTCAATTCACTGGTGATAACAATGTCACGAGACACAATTTGATCTATAAAGAAAGTGCCTTGAGCACCAAAATGGTCCCACGTATCCTCACTGGTCTTTGCTAAAAATTACACCAAATGATAAATTCCTGATCTTGGAAAATTTCGACTGTATTTGTTTCTCACTCAAGAGTAAACGATTTACTCTAAGGACTATGATGAATAAGCAATGTAAATGAATGTTTAAAACTGTGTCCACAACGAGGGAGGGATTTAAAGCTTGGCTACAACTACTTTTATGCACTATTTATTTTGGATCTTAATATTTCCTTCTAACAATAGTTCCTGTCTAAAATCCTTCATGATCCAATTTCCTTTTTTATATATTTCTCTCAAAAGACCCCACGTCTTTTCCTTTCTCTTTTTTCAATGTAATTTTCCTTGTGTGAAATTGTTCCTTCTTCTTATGCCACTATATCTCCCACCCATTCCCTTGTCCTTCCTCTCCTCCTTGTAATCTCTCCATATGGTTTTCATATTTTTTATTTTGTTCACATAAAGATGGTGAGTTTTTTTTTGTTTGTTTGTTTTTGTTTTGTTTTTTTAAAATCCATTTATTTTTCCCCAGCCCTACCTTTCTTTTTCCTTTTTTTCTGGTCTTACTGTTGTTTCCTCCCTCCTTTTTTCTTCCCCACCTTTTTCCTGTTCCCTCTGTTTTCATGTGACAGACAGCAGCGACAGTGACCTCGAGCTCTCCATGGTGCGTCACCAACCTGAGGGCCTTGAGCAGCTCCAAGCTCAGACCCAGTTCACCAGGAAGGAGCTCCAGTCTCTTTACAGAGGCTTCAAAAATGTATGAAAGCCATCAGCACATTCAGGGGCAGTGGTTTTGGTTTGATAGGCTGAGTTTTCGTTTCGAGTCATTCACTTATTATGTCAGTTGTCATTATGTTGTCATAACTAATAATATTTCATGGGGGCTGTTCAGTACAATTAACTGGAATGTACACAGCAGTAAAGTCAGCTTTCCTCTAAAATAGATAATTCAACGGTTTAAAAGACACATTCTGCCTTTTTATCACAAGCTAGTACAACTTCCTGAGGTGTTAATCACTGCTCCCAGAATGCACCAGAACACTGCTTTGCCACATTTTTTTCTAGATGACAAAATCATCTTTGTAACCTGACTGAAATGTGAAAAAAAATGCACTAAAAGATAGAGACATGGCTGAAAAAGGTTTCACCAAAGGGACAAAAAACAAACAAACCCAGAATGCTCAAAATTCACTTCAGCTCATCAACTGTGTTAATGATGTTCCATCCGAAAATCTGTCTGAAACTGTCACTCTGTGTTGTTTGAACAAATCTAGACAGAAATGATGTTATTTTTTGCCGTGCCTTTGAAGCAATGAGAAGTCACTGCTTTGAATTTTCTTAATGATCATATACAAAACAAACACAGCCAGCGAGGTGCATCTGGTACTTTGATAAATTAAATGTCTGTCACATGTTTTTGTTAAATACCACAGGGATGCAGTACCACCGTCCCTGCACGAATATGTCCTTACAGCTTTATTCATAGCAGTGAGTTTTAGCAGGTAGACCATAGACCAGGGCTCACCAATCTCAGTCCTGGAGGGCCGGTGTCCTGCAGGTTTTGCATGTTTCCCTGCTTTAACAGACCTGATCCTAATTAATGGCCACCATCACCTTGTCATCAAGGTCAGCACATGTCTGTTAATGACACAGCCACTTGTATCAGAGTGTGAAGAAGGAGGGAAACATCTAAAACCTGCAGGACACCGGCCCTCGAGGACCGAGATTGGTGACCCCTGCCATAGACTGTGTGAAGAGAACAACAACTACCATGTGACGTCACCCACAGGTTTCTGAAGACTGGTTTTCAAGTCCCACTGTCAGAGGACTGGTAGTCTCCACTCTCTTAAGCAGGAGTTTATTCAAAAATGGCCAAAAGGGCCGAATGAGTGAGCCAAGCATGTGGTTGGGCCGCGTGAACCTTACCTCAGTTTATGCAAGCTGGTAACTTTAGCTTAGCTTAGCTTGTACTTAGCTAGTATGCTAACAAATCTTACCTTACATTCATTCTGATCGAATGCATCCATCCATCCATCCTCATTTGAGCGTTTGCTAACAAAACAACACGAGGCACTGTTGGTATCTGAGATAAAGACTGCCAGAGCTGGAATGAGGACAGCTGGGTCCCTCCAGAGCTCTGATGGTAAGTCACATCTGGCTGCTGACTCACAGACTGTATTAAAAAAAAAAAAAAAAAAACTGGACAAGGAGGCACCTGTTTCAAATGTAGTTTTGGTGGTAACATCACAATTGATCAGGAGGTCTGCAGCAGGATCTCCGGTTTAAAATGTCCTTTTCTTAGTGACATCAGAAGTGATACAGCCTTGCAGTCCCCATGGCTACATCCCCATTGGGTCTTGGCGTAGGTCCAAGCAAAGTTACTCAACCGAAAGAATAGCTTACCTGGAGTGTGGCTCAGCTGGAGGAGCTGGTAGCCAGCCACGATGAAGCCCCGGGGAACCCGGGTAACCTTAATCATTTAAGGTTACCAGAAGCTCACTGCTGCTTAACCTCGCTTTGTCCTTGGATCCTCCCAAGGCCAAGCCACCGCTAGTCCCGGAAGTCTGCTAGTGCAACTAACAGCACAACAAAATGTATTATCTTTAAAATGCCATCCGTCAAAAGACTACACTCCTAATTGTTCCTAATTATCCTAATTATCCTTGATGTTATCATTGATGTCAGTTTGTGAACCAGGCTGTATAAACATATTTGTTGCTGCTGCAAAGTTTGACATTTTACCACGGTGGTCAGATTGACTTGCTTTTGGAGCCAGCCCCCAGTGGTCAGTTGACAAGCTGTTAAAAAAAAAAAAGAGAAACTTTTGGTTTGCTTCAGACAACTAAGTTGCATGTAGCGTCCTTCATACCTTCTTTGTTTGCTTTGTTTTGGCAAATTCTCAATAGGAATGTCCCAGTGGGTTGGTGGATGAAGAAACATTTAAAACCATCTACTCACAATTCTTCCCTCAAGGAGGTAAAGTATGTAACACAAACTGTGTGCAGTCACAATTGTTTTCAGGTGCGACTTCTCTGTAAATCTCTCCCTTATAGGCTAAAATTTGCTGTTCTTGACTAAATTCATATCACAAGAAAAACAATTTTAGCAACGGTTCATAACAACAACAAACTTGTCTGTTTTATAGAAAGACTGTATACTTTTAAATATGAATCCTGTATCCATTATCTGTTCTCAGATGCTACCACATATGCACATTTCTTGTTCAACGCATTTGACATGGACAGGAGCGGTTCCATCCGATTTGAGGCAAGTCTGTCTGGGGCTGTATGTTTCATGGTAACTAACAGTTTCAAAACCAATGGTTTTTCTGCTTAAAGAAAACTATAACCTTCAAATTGCACCTACAGGACTTTGTGATAGGATTGTCTGTTCTGCTTAGAGGGTCTGTGACAGAGAAACTTCGATGGGCTTTTAATCTGTATGACATCAACAAGGATGGCTACATCACAAAGGAGGTACAGTCAGTGAATAATTCTCATAAGGAATAAAGTCTGAAACCAGCTACTCTACCATGATTTATGGACTATATGCCTGTCTGTTGTCTTCTTTCTGCAGGAAATGTTGGCAATAATGACGTCCATCTATGACATGATGGGCAGGTATACTTCACCCAGTGTACGAGAAGATGCTCCCTATGACCATGTGGAGAAATTCTTTCAGGTATGTTTAATCCACAAAACAATGAAAAATTCTCTTAATTAATTAAATTAAGAATGAAGAGCTTAATTCATTAAAAACAATGTACAATGACTACATCCAGATATTGCACTGATTTACTTCCATAATATGTGTGTCACAGCAGTTTGTGAGCATAGTGCTTATTTTGAACTACTTTTTATCTGCCCAGCATTAAAGAAATTTCGACAAACTCCGTTTCAAAAGAAAAATTACAAATTTGATGCAACAAACTGCTTTTGGGAATCTCATAATTTACATGAAGTTCATAAGACAAGGACTATCTTAATTCAAAATCCATTATACTTAATTTACTCATAATTTAACATAAGAACATCTCCTTTGAAACGATAGAAAATGGATCGAAACAGAGACGGAGTGGTGACAATAGATGAATTTATTGAAACCTGCCAAAAGGTAAATCCATCATCAAATCAACAGCATTTACTCCATGATTACTGATTATGTTCATGCGCTTTTTTTTTTTTCTTGATGAAGACAGTTTCTGTTGTATACTGTTCCTTTTTTTTCAACAGGATGACGACATAATGGCTTCAATGCAGCTCTTTGAGAATGTCATCTAGTGTCTGGAGGGAATGATGGAATAGTTAACAAAGTGCTTCCAGCCCCAAGTTTCTGAGCCTCAACAGTGTCATTCCTCTTCTGAAGGAGATATTTAGCCATGCAACACATAAGATACAGACAAATACAAACTGGCAAACATTATTGTCTTTCTAATCAAACTGCTTCATGTCGGAGAAATGTGCAGGATCTACCAACACACATGGAGAAGAATGCATGATGGCTTTATTTTTCATTTCTGCACAGGAAAGAAATTTGAGAAACATCATAATCAGAAGAGCATGAGTGTTTCCCTGTCATTAAAAAAAGCATGTGATGCAAACCACTGACACAATGCTTTATTTCTTATACCTTTGTCGCTGTATCACACTGTGAAGAAAATAACCCGTTGCGTGCAACAGGTGACCTAAATGTGATAGATCCTTCCTACATGGGAGTCTTTAGTTTGGCTGTTATTTGTACAATCTAAGACAAAGTAATGGGATGTCCACCTTATATGAAATATGTAATGAATTACATTTAACCTTTACAAATTGGAAAATAAAGCGTTTAATTTTGATGATGTAAAATTTGATGCATTATAGATGTTTGTGTAACTGTGAAGCTTCAAAAAAGCAATAAATCAGTTTTAAGCAATTTTCCTGCATCTGTCTAGTTACACTGATGTTTTTCAGTTTCCAGGCCACAACACATGTTACCCTCAACAAAGCTCTACTTGTCTAAACTGTCCCCTCAAGAGGCTCCTCGAGACCCCTAACAGAAAGCAGATCTTCGTGCAACTGAGTAATTTCTTCCCGATTTATAGCTTTCTCAGTAGTTTCTTCTTTTTGAACAGTAATCTCTTTTGTTCTGTATTCTATGAGACCCTCTATTCCTCTGCATCACTTTCTTGGTATTTTTGTACAGGAAGATTCTTATTCTCATACAACGAGTTTCTGAATCACTCAGCTCAAAGTTCGAGCCGCGATCAGGCTGGACAAGGTGAAGTCCAAGAATTTAGTTTTCTTGTTTTAACAATTTATCATTGGACGTGATGAAAATATCTATGAAGTGAAAACAACTCAGCAAATTAATTAAATGAAGACAATATTTGAAAGTAAATTGGCCAGAAAGAGAAACTCTATGGATATCTAAACTACAGGCTTGAAAAGAGTTCCTTGATCCAAATCTTGATTCAGATCAACTTCGAATTTAATCACTTCCAAGTTGGTCACAAACTTCACGTAAACCTGTCCAAAACCTTATGCAAACCTTACAATCTACTGTTTGCGTGAACATCTGACCACCTGGAGTACCAAATAGGACTGTACTTTCACCATTTCTGTTCACTCTGCACACCTCAGACTTGCAGAGTCCAGAAATGCCTCTCCAGTTGTGGGGCATATCAGTGCTGGGCAAGAGACTGAGTACAGAGAACTGGTGGAGCACTTTGTGGCATGGTGTGGTTTTAGGAGGACCAGGAATAAGTCAAACGCTATCTGAGGAGGAGAAATGAAGGTGGTGGCAGAGTACACATACCTCAGAGTTTACCTGGACACTGGACTGGACACACAACACTGATGCTGTCTATAAGAAGGAACAGAGCAGACTGTAATTCTTGAGGAAGCATAGATCCTGTCTTTACAGCAAGGTGTTACATAATCTATGTAGGCTGGCTCTGTGCTGAGGACTGTTCTCGTGCTTCAAAAGAGCGTCCTCTTCACAACACAGTGATTGAACAACAGTGTTTTCAGTCAGAGGCTTCTTCAGATCTGCTGCAAACACTGATCACTACAGCAGATCCTTCCTGTCCACAGCCTGATCCATCTACAATCACTCTTGAGAGAGGCTAAACTACTGACTGACACTACAATTTGTAATTTTCCTTCAGGGGTTAATCAAGTATTATTGAACTGAATTGAACTGAATTTCAATGAATTGAATTGCAAAAAAATCAGATCCAGCATCCAGGTTGAGAAGAAAGAAAAAAAGAAAGGATGCAGACAGTAATCTGTTTCGCACCAGTGTTTCCATTTGCTGAATAATGAGAGAAAACTCACACTGGAAACACCAGCATCAGCAAAAAGCATTGAACCTATTTTGTATTATTGATCTACAACCAATAGCAGGACGGGGTTTGTTTTGGGGGTGGAGCCTTGCAGGATGCTGGATGATACTATGGAATTGATCATGAAAGCCTCCATGCAACAACACTTTTATGTGTGGTGCTTTGAAGGGAGGACTGCCACTTCGGCATCACATCTTCTCTGAGTGACCAGTCAGAAAGGTATCTTTTATTTATTTTTCATAAAATACTTTTGTCATTTAGTATATCTATGGCCATAACATTTTTTAAAATTAATATTTCATTTGAAATAATAAAGAATTATATGTGTTTAGATTTTAATACATGTCAATTACTCTTATCTAACTCTGTGACATCACCTTTAGAAGCATACTCTTTTCATATAGGGGCGACCCGACTACCGTGGAATATGACTTGTAAGGAGGCAGAACTCACATTCCTCCAGGGCTTTGGAGCAGACACATCCCTCTCTCCGCTATGCTTTCCTCCAGTTATTCTAGGCAAAACAGGATCAGCACCCATTCTCGCTGTCAGTGTTGTTCTGCTCCTTGCCGACTTGTCAGGAGCACAGCCTGAAATTTCTTGTGAGGTTTAGCTCGTCTATATTCTTCAACCTTTTTATCCTTTCCCTCACACTAAATCAGCGCCTTCTGAATCGCAGGGAGTTCGCATAGTCGCTTTCAAAACTGGAAGTTTGCGAATCAAGCAAAGGCCCCAAATGCAGCGGTAAGAGCTGGTTTTGACCAGTGCTGCCACCAAGTGGATACTATTTTCCCAGTACTCAGATTTCCCCATTGTAGTCATATATTATGTCTATTATGCCTATGAGCTATATGCCTATACCTACATAACTGAAATATTTTGTGTGTTTGTTTTTTGCTTTCAATCAGATCCAGGATAAACAAAGGGACCATTAAAAGGGGAAATCTGCCTTGCATTATATTCAGCTAATCCTGGTGTTAACAGAGCATGCGGATCATTCTCGATGTCTGTTGTGTTGGTGAACATGTGACTTTTTTTTGTGCAGTGACAGTAAATCAAAAGCCAGTTAGCAGACAGAATGCCTGCCAATGCTTTTCAAACCCTCCCTGTCTCTCATTAAAAATATTGTGCAGTAAATATAAAATAAGTAAATAAATTTAAAATGAATGAAAATCAGCATTTTCCATCCACAGTTACTTTTCTGTGTCTTTGCAGCTTTCCAGTTATGGCTGGCAAGCAGAGGCTTCTCTCGTTCTGGGCTTTAATGTTGCTTGTGGCAGCTTTGTGCCCAGGTGCACAGTATGCATACAGTAAGCGAGGCGGCATCTTCAGAGGCCGTGGAAAAAGTGACGGTGAAAAGGCACCTCCCTCCCAGGGTCGAGGCCTCTCCAAGCAGGGCCTGAAGTGGGCAGGAGCAGGAGCAGCAGCAGCGGGGATGCTGGGAGGCACAGGCACCGGGTACGGGCTGGGTTTCCTTGGGAGGCCAAAGCATGGATCTGGGCACCATTATGGTCATAAGACATCCTCTTCTGAGCAATATCGTCAACCTTATTACCAAGAAACCCAAAAATATAACAACCAGTCTTTCTGGAGATCCTTTGTTAAAGGCGCTGCTCCCGCTCCCGTGACAAACATATTTATCACACTTGGACATGTGGTGCCTTTTCTCACAGCAGCCTGGATAAGAGACATTTAAACTAAAGTCTTATAAATAGGAAAGCAATCTAATGAAAACTATAAAGTATAATAAAGCTTTGAACAAAATATCCTTTCTGATGTCTATTGATGTGATCATAACTTTATTATTACAGGACTGGCTGCTGAGGTCATGACTTTTCGTCTTCATTGGGGGAAGCTCTCCTAAGAACACACACGCTCACAGTTATTTACTGGTTGGTTATGGTTTCAAATCTGACACAAAGAACTTAGAACTGATCATTTTCAAGCACAAAAAGTAAGTCCGTATGTTAGGTACCAGCTAATTCTCCTGAAACAAGCCTCAAAATCTTTGGGCACAATGAAGCACACATAATATATAAGTAAAGCACATTTTTCTAGATTTGAATGTTATTATCTTAAAATATATAACATGTGACTGGAATTACACCATTTAGACAGAGGAACCACTTTGAAATTTGTTTCATCAAACACAAACATCCATGGTGAACTACTTTAAGTATAGCATTTAATGAGTAACAAAGAGTTTACAATTGAGAGTCAAGTACAATGGCTTCTCTCAGACGTTTACACTGTCTATATGAGCTCAGTGACACAGTTACAGGAACATTTAATTCTAAACGAAAAATAAGTGCACTTTACACATATTCTACATTAAAAACACAAAACTTTGATTTAACATCAACTTAACCTGCCAAACTCAACAGAATTGAACAAGATGATGGAACGCAGTCTGAAAAAGACTGAGTGGATGCAAACAAAACAAAAGGGACCGTTACAATGTAATGAGATTCATACATTCACGTTTTTTGAGTGTCAAGTCCCTTCAGAAAGGGACTATTGAGAGCGCCTGTACACTTAACTGAGAGCCTGTACACTTAATTTACACCTTTCAAGACACGGGAGGATAGAAAATGCTTGAAGTCATGTATTTTATGTCCACCATGACAGCCAGGAAAGGTTAGAGTAAAAGCATTTAGGTATTTACAAAACAAACAAAATCTGATCTTTGACTATCTCCTAATGCTGCAGGAAGATGAAGCCGTTTAGAGAAAGACAGACACTGCATAGGACAACGTCAGACCAAATAGCTTGTAAATGATGTTACGGCAAATTTATAAAACCAGTGACATTTCCACAACTACTCAGTATTATTAAACAGCATCAGTGCTTCCAGATGAACTGAGTGCTGATCAGCAGATGGCATATAAAATATGTTAGGACTGCCTGTGACAATTATAAATAACATGTACAGAAATAAGAATTAATAATATGAACACTTTGATTAAAAGCATCAAATATTGTCATCAACTGAAGCATTGACTGTTAACAAGGGGAGCTAGCAAAGCAACAATGACGTCATTTAGCCAGTTCCTCCTCTTTTTAAGGGCTATTACATGCAATTAGGTATTTTACAGAAAGTAACAGATGGTGTTCGAGTTTTACAAACTTGACAAATACATCTTGTCTTCACGCTGAGGAAACCTCAGTTTTACCAGCAGTCAGGGGCGTTTGACTTGATAACGTTTTACAAAAAATCCAGCAGAGTATCTTGCAATAGAAGATATGACTGGTAATTAATAAAACAAAGCTGTAAATTCACTTTAAAGAGGAGAGCTTTTTTTTTTTCTCCCCTCCCTTTTATACATTTCCCTTCTGAGGCTATGCACTCAACTACATTCTGGTCTTCCACTGCTCACAGCAGTTCTTAGATCAGTTGCCTTAGAAAATCTGATGAGTTATTCTTTACTTCTGGAACTGATTTCTAAAATCCCTGAGTGTTCTAGGTGAGGTGAACTGGGATGTTCAGAAAACTGCTTCATTTCAAACACACTTTCTGTTTATAATGAGTCTATATTGAAGGCGTAATTAATTGAAATGCATTTTTTCCTTTTTAAAATACATTTACAACATTTTTTTTTTTCAGCATTGCCTCTTGTCGCAAAACACAAACGAGAGACTGGTCTTTGCATCAAAATGCACATATAACCTATGTTGGGGCTATTAAGTGGACTCTTCATTAAATAATTAAATAACGTACCATCAAACATCAAACCTCATCATTCCTGTCAAATGGTTCCCCACATTGTCATAGCTCCGTTACTTCAGCAAGATGTGGTCAAACCATGCTGAAAGAACAGATCATTTTCAATGAAAACCTTTTTTTTTTCAAAAATGAGGAAGAATCTTCATTGTGAGTGCAATGAGAAAACAAAAATAGCTGAAGTATTTACCTCCTACGTTATTCCCTAAATTACATCAGAGAATCAGGTTTACTTTGTATTCAGAGTGCAAAAATTTCAAGCTAAAAGTGCAAAACACCACAAGCTTGAATACATTTAGGACGGGAAAAAAAAAGCCATACAGCCAGTGTAACACATAATTGGTGGAAAATTTATATAAAACATACAAGTTAAACTTATCTTCTGTGTCGCTAGTTTCTTGCAGGTGTATTAAATGATTGTATTGTGTTAAAGTGTAAAAGGTATGACTTCCACTGTGGAGATTAGACACATTAGCAAGTACTGAACGTGCAACTATAATGGAGCCAGTGGAAATCCACTTGGGACATAGCGGTAAGAAATGTAATGCGTTTTCCTCACTGCAGCAGGAGCATGCTGGACACCAGCATGAGGCATGAAGTAAAAAGCTGCCTTACCCCATAGCTCAAAGGACTGCTGCGATTTCGCTCAGACTGTTGCTGAAATTCCCGTTTTACCATAAAGGTCTCAGAGTACTTCATGTACTTTTCCACGCAGCGCCGGGACTTCACCTGCTCAATTAGGGCTGGATACCCGATCTCCTCAATGCTGACGGTGTCATCGCCTGCTTCACCTGTGCTGTCCTGATCTTTAAGAAGGTCGGTGCTATTCAGGCAGCGGCCCATGAAGCTCTCGTAAGTCTCTGCCCGTGGAGGAGGCTTGTAGACGTAGTCACGGCCGAAGTCTTTTTCATCTGTTGACTGGGTACCGTAACGACGGTACATGTAATTGTTATAGTAGTGTTCTTCTTCAGGGTTGCGGAAATTGAAATGCGGTCGGGGAAAGCGCCCTAATCCATATCCAACGGCCATTCCAGCCATAGCACCAACACCTGCTGCTAGAATGGCTTTCTTGGCAAACCCCGTGGATTTGGGCTGATATCCCATCCGCTGCACAGACTGTGAGAAAGGAGACCCGCCCATCCCATAACCACCATATCCATAGCCCCCTCCGCCAAACCTGGGACTGAGGATCTTATTATTTGGATTCCAGTTGGGGTAACCACCAATCGATCCACCGGGATACCCCCCTGGATTTGCACCAGGCACACCCCAGCCTTGTCCTGTATTTCCCCCTCTGACAGGGTAACTGCCTGCTCCTGGATACTGGTAAGGGTACCCACCTGCTGCTGGGTATCCGCCTGCTGCTGGGTATCCTCCAGCCCCTGGATACTGATTAGGATAATTCCTACCAGGGTTCTGATTTGGATAACCTCCTCCAGCAGGGTACTGGTTTGGATATCGGTTGGGGTAACCACCCGCTGCTGGGTAACCACCGGCTGCTGGGTAACCACCGGCTGCTGGGTACTGATTTGGATAATTTCCTCTCCCTGGATTTTGGTTAGGATACCCTCCAGCCGCAGGGTATCCGCCTGCAGCTGGATAACCACCTGCAGGATAACCTCCAGGATTCTGGTTTGGGTTCCCACCAGCTCCTGGATAACTTGGCGGATTTTGTCTGGGATATCCACCTTGATTAGTGTTGCCTGTTCCCGGATAAGGATAACTGCCTCCTGAGGGATACGGATTGTTATTGCGATTGGGCGTCTGTGGCTGCCGAGGATAGTTTCCTGGCTGGGAGCTGGGGGGCTTTGATTGTGTCCCTCCCCTGTTGCTGGTAGACGTGGGTTTCCTGCTGCCTGTGCTGCCACCTTTTTTAGCCCAAGTTGATTCAGTATTCAGGAGAGACATAATAAGAAGGGACAACAGGCCCATCTCATATAACCTCCTCATGATGGCCTTCAAGAGAAAATATGAAACAACAAAGAATTACAAAAACAAACGTCGCATACGCTGTTATTTCCAAAAGAGTGCTCCACTTGATTATCATCATCAAACAACACTGGTTAACCGCGTTATTCTTTCTTGAACACACGCCTGTTGGTCTTACGGTAAATCTGATTCAGTTGCTGCAGGGGCATTGAAGCGATCCGCTATGATCATTTTAGTAGTTTTCGGTTCATCTTTAAACAATTCTTTATCTTACATAAACACGCTATCCACATCAGCTATGAACCTGTTATCGCCGAGGAGCCATCACTGCATCATTATCATCCCGAGCATTAACCGTTATCCCTGATGACACTAAAACAAACGTGTGTTTATCTTTTTCATAACTTCGAGCTGTAGATTCACATAACGCGACGATCGGTAAATATAGCTAAACTTGCGTTTGTATCTTACCGTGGACTGATGGCCTTGTCCTTATCTCGGTAAAATTGCGTTTGTTTGTCGCCTTCGTCTCCGGCCGCTCTAGCTGGGCTGAGCTGTGGCTCAGGGTGGTTGAGTCTCATCGGGGTCTGCTCGTTTATTCTCACAGGGAGGACCTGGTGGGAGAGAGCGCTGAGGCGGGGACTGTTTGTTGCGATCCGCAAGCGGAAGAAGGCAAGCCCCGTCAATAGAAGCATATATTTTTTTTCTGTTTATCGGTTAGGGTTAGGCAAGCAAAGTAACGTTCACAGTTAAAACTTGGGAGACCAAAATATAACGTATTTTTAACAAGTTGCTCTTCATCAAAAGAAAACTGAATATCCTGGGATATTTTGTGAATTCCGGAGTCATTGATATATTATAATACTCTGTCGAATGTCCGCTGTGCAGGGTTAAATAAATCAAGTGCACACCCGAGACTGACAGTACTTCCGGTGACTGATTCAGACCGTCCAGAAAACTTGGTATATAATTAGTTTTTGTTTTTTTTTTAAATAAAAAGCTATTTGTTTTGTAATAAAAACTAAAGTACGAAAAAGAAGATTTCAGTGAAAATTATCAGGTAATCAGGAATATGTTTCGAGAAGAATGGGAAGTGTTAACAGATATATATCTGTTATTAATTTTTAACTTTTTTAATTTGTGTAACAATATAGTAAAACTCATCTGATCGTTGTGGCTATTATTATGAGGCAAAGACAACCTGACACTAGCAACAGCATATAAATGTTTTCATTGTAACATTATTCATTCAACAAAATTAAAGTAAAAAATAAACATAAGTGGGTAAGATTAAGTACTCCCATGATTCAAAAGCTTAGATAACATTTAACTAGGACAACTTTAGGTGGGGCCCATGAGCCTGCACTGGACTAAACAGGTATGGATAACGGACGGATGGATGGAACTTTACAGACACATTCCTTGCATGAGTTTATCTGTCACATCAGTGTGGGGGAACTTTGGCCCAACATTGCTTCAGTTCATAGAGGTTTTTGGGCATTAGCTCATGCTCATCTTAATTAAGACCAGCGCCACATCATTTCAATTTTGTTGAGACTAGGTTATTCTAACACCTTGAATGCTTTTCTTTTTCACCCATTCTGTTACAGCTTTTTTGATGTGTTCTTGTTGCATAGACCAATTTTGAAGAAGCCTTTAGCTGTCAGACAAATCACATTAGATTTGCCTCTAGAATACTCTGGCATGCAGAGGAATTCAGAGTTAAAACAAATCTGCCAAGCTCCTGATGTGGCAAAACAATCTCATATTACCACCCCTGCTCCACCATGCTTCACAGCTGGTATGATGATATGCTGCCTGATTTTCAACAAATGTTGAAACGTCTCATCTTTCCATAAGCACATTGTTCTAGAAACTGTTTCTTTTCCTAATAAGAAACTCCAGACCTGCAAACTGCTAAAACCTATGCGTTTAGAGGGGTAGTCACACTTCTTGTTGATCAGTTGATAAAGTGCTTTTGATTAGCATCACATAGCTGCTATTTATAGCTGTATATCAGACACTGCTTCAACATTTGTTTTATTTTTGTTAATTAAATAATGACACAGGTTGATATACTCTATTATTTACTTATAATAGTTATATTATTATAATCATAATAGCTAATATAGTTTCCCTTTGGGCAATATATTATGTCAGTAGATTTCTTTACCATGCTGTAATACTAAATACATATTTTGAACTAAAAGACTGTGCACTATCTTTATCATATGCCTGTACACTGCAATTTCAAATAAAATAATTCAGTCAGACAAGGCCACATGTTTATCAGATAAGAGGGTAAACTTAACTATATTTTGAAAGACTACATAAAAAAAACATTTTGACTGTTCAGTTTTTTATTTATTATTTTATCCCTTACCTTTTTGTATCTCTCTCTGTCTTACACACACACAAAGTAACTGTATTCTATTGTACCGTCAGTAACTGTAAAATAAATAAATAAATAAATAATCCAGAAGATAATTGATTATATTGTCTTTTTTTATTCAAGCGTTGCGGCAGCAGGATGACACTCCGCCTCTCCTCCGTGGGAGGAGCCATGGTAATACAAATCTTTGACGTCACGGTTGTAAACGGTCGAAGACCCGTATGTAATTTAGCTTTGTGTCCGGTGGAAACATGTCGGTGAGAAGAGAGCCCAGTGGAGGGACTTCAGCGTTTTTAAAAGGCACCCTTGAGACATAAACAGCACGCCGAGAGATCACGACGAACATTGACAGCTTAAAGCAACTGCGAGGAGTGCGTTGTTTTCGGCGGAGCGGGCTAGCCGGGGGTCGAATGGACAGATAAAAAGCAGATAGATACCCGGAGCTCGAACCGAAGACTCACAGGCAGGTGTACAGACCGGTTACAGAGAGAGGGGGAGGACAACGTGTGGGTGCTCTACTCTAGACGGGATTTCTCCTTGCTAGGGGATGTTATCCGTACTGTCTTATGGCAGACTGGTAGCCAGGGCTGTCCTGGGTGGACTCTCTCAGACGGATGGTCGGGACTACAGTCTCATCACCGCCAGTTATGGCTTCGGTAAAGACTTTCGCAAGGGGATCCTGAAGAAAGGGATGTGCTATGGGGATGACGCCTGGTTCATCGCACGGAACAGGACTGCCGACGTTTTAGGTAAGGTCAGATGCTGTCAGCTGCTTGTCAGCTACCCTCTGTACTGAAGTGACCTTCAGTGGTCTACCCTGCACGTGTACCGACCACTCAGATGAAAACACAACAGCTCCCACCCACTACAAAACAGACCTGTACATTTTCCCCTCTTACAGCCGTTAGGCAAGCTTTAAATGTGCCAACTTGAGTCCGGATGGATGATTGTAACATACTGACACGGTCAGGGTACATGCGTTCACGTTGTTTTACAAACAAAAGTCGGTTTGTGGATATTTTTGGTTTGAAACGCCAAATGACCTTTCACCTAGATTAGCCAGCGCAGGAACGCGGTGGCAGCGCAATACATCAAACACATAAGAAATGAAGAAAACAATCTAATTAAAGGTTTATAAGATTGAAAACGGAAACAATTAAAAACTCTCGGACTACACTGTACAATGTCTTGCAAAGGTCAGAATGGTTGAGCGTGGAGGCAGCCATATTGCTACCTGCTAGCTTTGCTGAATGCAGTTGCTTTGTCCTCACGCGCAACCGGCACGAGGCGAGACACTTGAATACTTGAGGAGCCACGTGGCTCCGTGGGCTCTTCTGTACTGTGTGTTCTTAGTTTTCGAGCAATATTTGGTTTCACACGTGCGGACGTATTTCATTGGGGGGAAAAAATATGTATTTTTTAAAAGAGATACATTCAGAGGGGTTCAATTCAATTATGAAGAATCTACATGTGAGTAAAAGCTGTTATAAACAATTGAGAAGAATCTCCCCCCCTTATTGTTTTGATTTCTGGGTGGGTAGTGAAACGGGGGAGACAAGTCTCTTTTCTGGAGTGCAAGGGAAATTTGGGGAAATCCCGGGATAGTTTGCTTTCAGTTTCAGTTTTAAATGAAATGACACATTTTTAATAGACGTGTGTTGTAGAAACACTCGATGTTTCCTTTTCCACATGCTTTAATAATAAGACTTGATGTGAGATTGATTGTGTTTGGAAATATTACTGTTTTCTCCATGTCTAGATAATTTGTCTTTGCCTTCCTTTTCTTTATATTCCATGTCAAACAATGTGCATTGTCAAATTTCCTATAATCTCTTCTTGATCTGGTCTTCATACAGAAAAAAACATCTTAAATCAGAGTGACCTTCCTGACTGTAAAAAAGGAATAAAGAAGAGAAATATGAAATGACACTGTTACATTCTCCACAGATAATAGCAACATATGATGATATATTGATATTGATATTTAACATGCCACAATAAATCATTGATTAAAAAATTAGAAGTCATGTATTATATATATATATATATATATATATATATATATATATATATATACAGTCATGGAAAAAATTATTAGACCGCCCTTGTTTTCTTCAGTTTCTTGTTCATTTTAATGCCTGGTACAACTAAAGGTACATTTGTTTGGACAAACATAAAGATAACCACAAAGATTGCTCATAAGAGTTTTATTTAAGAGTTGATATCTCACCATTTTCCATGGTTTTCTTGATTATAACCTAAATCACTTAAGTTTTTACATCATGATGATGTTTAGTGGTACCAGGTATTAAAATGAACAAGAAAGTGAAGAAAAAATGGTGGTCATCTGGAACCTTTCCAGGGTAGACACTGGCTCTCGGCTGATGACAGCTGGTTCCAACCCTGTAACCCTGAGTTTGACTGAAACGGGTTTAGAGAATGAATGATCTGTGTGGCTTACAGGGACCTTGATACAGTTTACTTAAACTGGAAAACAACAGCAACCAAAGAAATAAGTGCAGGTATTTAAAATGACAGCTTAAGGTTGTTCTTCAGTGCCAGGTGCTTTGGTTCTCCTCAACAAGAACAACGTCTGTGTTAAGTGTTTAGATGTGTTGCTGAGGTACCACAACTTATATTGATGGTTTGGGGAGTTCTCTTTTGCCCTCTGCTGAATAATTAGAACATCATGGCCAATAAAAGTGACTGAAAGTGTCTTCTTTATTTAGGCTCCAGTTCAGTGTGTATAAATATACTGAGATTGCACAGATATTTAAATATTCGGTTTTCTGTTGCAAACAAAGACAGCAAGACCTCCAGTTGTTGAACCTACAAATGGATCGTATTTATGTTTGAGAAATGGCTGATTTAATTTTCTGTAAATTAACCCATTGACCCACTTTGTCCATCAGGTGTCGCAGATGGTGTAGGCGGGGTGGCGGGACTATGGTGTCGACCCATCTCAGTTCTCTGCCACCTTAATGAGGACCTGTGAGCGTCTGGTGAAGGAAGGACGCTTCACTCCCAGCAATCCAGTGGGTATTCTAACCTCTGGCTACTATGAGCTGTTACAGAACAAAGTTCCACTGTTAGGTGAGTACATCATGATGGAAAGAGCTGCATAAACAGCAACACCAGGATACGCACACAGTCAGTGGTGGAGTGATTTTTCCAGGGCTGTCATACTCTGATAAATAAATGCATATCTGCAGTATGAGTCAGACAGTAGTGGTTTATGTGAGAGAGGTGCTTAACATAGTATACGCTCAGTAAGGACCAAACTTATCTGCATTTATATTGCATTTCTATATCTATAAACTGCTTGTAAAAAGTCTGAAAAGTTGGAAGGACATACAGATAAAATGAGTTATGATAAACATATCAAGTCTGTGCTTAGCACTGTGGGAAATTTACAGATGTGGTACTTGGTGTGAATTAAGTTTTCTGTTATGGATTTATGCTTAAACTTTAGCAATGCAGGACCAATAAGGTGACTAACAGACTTGATCAAGCTTCTTTTTTTTAATGCTGACACCTGGGAATTGAAACTTGGGTCTGGATAATTTTCTTTTCAAATGGGTTAAATATCTTTGCACCATACCAGAGTTCAAAAAGGTCAAGAATCCATCTTGAAGTGATACCACAGACAGGTTGAGACTTTAAAAGCTGGATAGTGTCACACATGTGACCGAGGTCACATTTCTTCTGAGGCTCAGTATCTCTGGCTAACAGCCAGTGCAGGCACTCAAATGCTGTTGTGATATTTGCCAAAGGCCCTAATTATGTTTTGGGAAGCCATAACAAGGTCAGTCCCTGACCGTCTCTGTTCGAGGTCACATGGACGGTTGACTGCAGGCAGTGGGGATCTGGGACAAGCCAGGGACATATCTGTATGCTTGTTTTTTTCCCTCTCCATTGATATGAGGCCACAAGCGAAGGGTATAATCATATTTAATACTCGCCTCACTTTGGAGACATCTAGTTCATGGAAACTGGAAAGTTGTAACTGTGGTTCTCAATAGTTCATCCTTTTGTGAAATAGCTTCTTTTCCAATTTTCTTTCATGAAATCTTAATCGTTTTGCATGCATTTAACCTCACGGTTGTTTTAATCTCCTGTTCATAGGGAGCAGCACCGCCTGTATTGTGGTTCTGGATCGAAGGAGTCACCAGTTACACACATGTAACCTTGGAGACTCTGGCTTCCTAGTGGTGCGAGGTGGAGAGGTGGTTCATCGTTCAGATGAGCAGCAGCACTATTTCAACACACCCTTCCAGCTGTCCATTGCTCCTCCAGGAGCTGAGGGAGTTGTGCTCAGTGACAGGTCAGAAGATTGAAAAAAACTAATAAGCACCAATAGTCAAAATTTTTTTGAATTGAATTTTTTTTTTGTTTTGTTTTGTTTTTTTCTCTGTTCTGTTTACATTAGGTGGGCTGCAATTTAAACGCAATGTTGAAGTTGAGTCATTAGTTTGAAAATGCAAAACTGCAACTTGTACTGTCAAGTCATGTTCTTACAAGTCACGTATGAAGGCAATTTAGAAAATAAAAATAAAGACTCCTTTGCATAGGCAGTGGAATGTAGTGTTGCTGGCAGCTTTGTAACACATTTAACATTTCATCTTTAACACAAAGGTTGATGGTGAACTTGCTCAGAAAAAAAAAAACCCGAATGAACTATTGGCCTTTAGCTTTTAACTCTGCAGCTGTCATAGTCAGGTTTGCATGTCTTTTTGTGACGCAAAAGATGACTTTAAATGGAAGTGTGCATTTTTACTTTAACTTTCACTTCTAAACAAATGTTTAAGAAGCTGAATTAAAGTGGCCTTAAAAAAAACACGCCACGTCCTCTCAAAGAAGCATAGCTGTTTTAAGACCTTTGGGTCAGTGTTTGCAAAGTAAACAAGGTCTCACACTTCTGAGTATGCAGGTCTACTCTAGTTTTTCATACATAGCCCAGATGGAAATCCAGTCCTCGCCTGGATATACATAGGCTTGGCGTGATGATGAGCGGGATTTGATAAAAGCAACAGCTCTAGACGTTCTTGACGCATGTTATCTTGTTCCACTAGAAACCGTCTATATATCCATTTAATGATATATTAAATTACGTAGACATGCAGAAATGATGACGAAGAATGTATTAAAGTGTCTCATTGTTGCTCGATGATATCACATCATTTTGATAGTGGAGTTTTAGGATTATTTTATTCTATAGTTTATTCTTTCAGAATAATAGAGCATTTAATATCTCACTAATCTACATGACTTTTATGTCAAAGTTATAAAGCTCTGTATGTGACTTTAAAATAAGGCTAAGACCTCGCAGGAACTCGGGTTCCTGGGAAATAAAACTTGAGTCTTACTCCTGGTGTCACTGAACAGCAGGTCCCCCTTCCCTGTACCTGGCAACGACACAAAGGGCAGGCTGCTTTTGAATCAGCTTTCAGATTAAAGGTCTGTGCCATATGCACCATTAAGATTTGGCAGTGACTTGAGGTGACTTCTTCCCTGCGTAATTTCATGTGAGAAATTATTGCCAGCAGCTCACAGAGTGCTTTGTGCTCAGGTTACACTTTTCACATGACTGATCTTCCCATTCCTTTTTGTTTCTTCCAGTCCTGAAGCAGCTGACAGCTCCTCTTTTGACGTGCAGCTGGGTGACATCATCTTAACGGCAACAGATGGACTCTTTGACAACATGCCAGATTACATGATTCTTCACGAGCTCAAAAAACTCAAGGTCTCACCTCTGGATAAAAGCTAATTTGTACATGTGATCAAGTCAATTTGCATTTATAACATTTCAATGCTTTAACTTTGTGCTCCTTGCTAGACTTCAAACTACGACAGCATCCTGCAGACTGCACAGAGTATCGCAAAGCAAGCTCATGATCTTGCCTATGATCCCAACTATATGTCCCCTTTTGCACAGTTTGCCTGTGACAATGGCTTGAATGTTAGAGGTAAGAATACTTTTTTTTTAATGCAACTGATGTCCTATTTGAGTATATACATTATATGTGTTACTCAGAAGTCATTAAAAGCTGTTTTTGTTTTTTGTTTTTTTAAAACATTTGTCTTTATATAAATCTGAAAGAGTAAAGGTAGTTATTTCACTTACAGCCTCACATTTGCCTCTGCTTTATTCTCACCTGTCTGCAGGAGGTAAACCAGATGATATCACAGTGCTGCTGTCTATTGTGGCTGAATACACTGACTAAAAGTGTGCATGTGTGTGTGGGTGCTTTCTCTGGGGCTGATCCTTTCTTGCCGTCTGCCTGAGTCTTCCACCTGCAGCCCACCCAACATGCACTGTGGGCAAATGGGGGAAGTCAACCAGCACAACTCACACTCCACACAGCGTGGCTGACATCCACTTGTGTAAAATTTTGTTTTAATTTGTGCTTGAACGGTTTAGGGGCAGCAGGCAGCTAGGACATGTTTATGTTTATCAAGATTCAGGAGAAACTGAGAGTGTCGGGCAGAAGAATGCTCTTTTGTTCCCCATGTGTGACTTCATTTTCATTTTAAAGTGATGCAACAAAGCCTGGGAGAGTTTAGAACAAAAAGTCTTAAAATCTGGTTTTAAAAAAAAAAGAATTGAATGGGAGTAAGTCATGGCTGGTGATGGAACTGGCTGTCAACCTGGCTATTCGTTTCTATTGTTCATGTTGATTTGCTCTATATTGCAGAATTTCTGGAATTAAACGCATGAATTAGGCCGAGTATGCTGAAGTGGGAAATGGTGGTTGGTGTTGGAGAGTAAAATGTGGCATTTGGGTTTTAGGGTGTCGGATCTGGAAATGTGAATGAGCATTTTTGCTCAAATCAACAATCTGTGAAGGGAAAGCGTAACATTTGTTAAAGCGATTATTTAAAGAATAATGAGGTTTTTATCATTTGTCAGAGGAAACTGTTGGCGTGCACATCTTGATAAGTTGTAAATATATTTTTTTCTTTTTTTTTTTTTTGTTTTGTTTTAGGGCTTTATTTTTGCCTTTCTGTTGTCTCTCTAGATTCGTTAAAGCGAAGAGCTATTTCGTGACTTGTGTGGAAGATAAACATATTCGTTCATGAACATATTTTCTTGTATAGATGATAATCTTGATATGAGCTTTGTCAATCCCAAACTTCCAATTGCTGCAATGAACAAGATTCTTGCAGGGACTGTCCTGCATTGGTTGTGTGGTTGGAAGGATATTTATGTGTGCGTGTGTGTGTGTGTGTGCCCGTGAGAGAGAGATAAGTTACTGCAATGTTGTCTTGAATGTTAATATTATTTCATAAAGCTAAAACTAGCATCTGGGAATGCTTACAACTGCATTGATAGGTCAGGAATAAGTTTAAAGCAAAGAAAGGTATTTTTTTAACTTTATTTTTGCCTGAAAAGTAATACGATGAGACAAGTGTTATGAATCACTAAAATACCCCTTTATTTTAGAATCAAATGTGCTTTGTGTGTTTATTTTTAAATTAGTTTTTTTTTTTCAGTTCCTTATGTCCTTTTCCATTTTTTTGCTGCTTCTTTTATTCTAATTCAGATTTCTTTATATGACTCAAATGTTATGATTCATGTATAGATGGCGGTGTGTTTGAGTTTGGATATGTGTGCTGGATTTCACCAAACAACATTAATCAAAAAAAAGAAGAAAAAAAACTTAAAATACTGTTTTGCTCATGATAGTCTGTCTTCTCATCTAATGCCTTGTCTCAGTTCTTTCAACAAAGTCTTTCCAGTTTAAAAGTGTGCGCACCAAAGAAACACATTCTTTGTGTATATCATGATTTTTTTTTTTTTTTTTTAGGACTCAAAATTCATACAGCAATATTTGACATGCTTTGTGCTTGGAACTGTGTGAAATGTTGATGTAATTCTATGCCTAAAGGGATCTAAAAACAAAAGCTGTCTCATATTACTGCTAGGTTTAGGTTGTGTGGCTGGCTGTGAGCATAAGACAAGTAACCAAAAAAGGAAAGCCATATATAAAACATATATATATATATACACACACACAAACATGATTTGGGTACTGCTGTGTAAAAGCCACTGTAAAGTTAATGGGGTTTTGGTGGATGTCAAAATTGTCACTGTAGAAGATTCAGTTTTGTGCGCTTTGTATAAGAAGTTAGTTTACATTTGCAGGCCACCAGTTTTTTTTTTTCCCCTAACGATTACATTTCACATCAGTTGAAATTTGACTGGTCTTCCTTCCTCTAACAAAATCGAAACTGTCATTTGAATATCATTCGCCCTGCCCTACACTCTCCTTTTTTGCATGTATTGTGTCTTAGTTTCAGCACCATTTTACTGTTAATCTCTCACATTTGGGGTCTTTTCTCTTCTTTCCATTATGAGGGTGAGCAGTTTCAGCCTTAAAAGCTAGACCTGTAATCAAGAGGCCTTTCCTGTCATTGCAAGCTTGTCTTGTGCCGGTTGTGTTGCCCAGTGTACATGTGAGTGGTGTACCCCCACCCCCTTTGCCCCTCATCTTAATCTCCTGTAAAACTGTTTTCAAAGGTGCTTCTGCGGTCTGATGGTATGATTGTCCTTTTGCCAGTGAGCGAATGAAAGATATATGTATGTCTACATTTTAACAATGCAGGTCTAATTTATGTAAATATGTTTTAAAATATGTACAATATTTAAATAAAGAATCTAGTATTTATACTAAACGTGTTTCAGTGTTTTCATGATGCCATTCCATGTTTAATAGTTTTGTCTTCAGACACACACTCTTTAAAGACAGATCCATTCACGAGCAGATGCTCAAACACTTGTATAAAGAAAGCATGAATTTAAATTTTCAGTCTTTTTACTAGGTTAGTTAATTTTTTGGCATAAAACTGATCTAGAGATTACAGAGTGTTTCATGTGTTCATTAGTCAACAGAAAGTGAGACTTTTCTAAAACCTACAACTCAATATAATTACTAAAAGTTGTTGGCCAGATAGTTGCATACACCTTCAAAAATCTACTGGGCACAGGGACCTCCAGAGAGACCACCACTGCTGCAGACACACAGAAGGTATTCTTGCTCATCTGTGTGCATTGTACAATTTTTTTTACTCAATTTTGGTATACATGTACACAACATACATGTTCATATACAGAATCTAAAAATGTATTGAATATGAACACTGAGGGAGTGAGTATAAGTGAACAGTAATGTGTTCCTTACTGTCCAATATATCCAAAGATACACCAAATCTACTATAACATTATGACTCATCAATTCAATTCAAAAATACTTTATTAATCCCCAAAGGGAAATTACATGTTGCAGGAGCTGTAATTTAAGTTTCTTCAAAGAGTCATTGTTGATGGTCACAGCTCCACTAGCAGATGATTGTACTCACTGCAACAGATATTTAAAAGATATGCGACATCTTGCTGCAAACACTACAAACACCTAAGCTTCCTCAATAAGTCAAGTCTGCTCTGTCTCTTTTTATAAACAGCATCAGTGATGCGTCTCCAGGCCTGTGTGTTGTCGAGGTGAACAGAAGGGATTTGTGCACCACTGCCGCCTCCTCTTCCTCTTCCATGATGGAAATACTGTTTAATTTACCGGTAATCCTGGTCCTCCTAAAATCCACAACCATTTCCCTTTTCTCGTTCCCACCCCAAGATTATATGATTATGGCTGATTGGGGTATATCCATATACAGAGGTAATCTAAATATGAATCTGATCTTTCTAAGGTTGTTCTAAATATGAATGTGCAAGGCTTACTTGTCACACAGTATTTTACCACTTACAGCGTGATGACTTTTAAATAACAGGAACTGTTGGTATGCTACTTATGTGACTGTATACTACTTTTTTTGTTGTGTTTATTTTTCTGCAACGTAACACATCTGTTCATCAACATGACAAAATAGCCAGACATATTTGAAAAAAGTAAAGCTATTATAGTGTGTGGTGTTTGGAGGGGTGATGCTAATGTATTCATCCGAGAAGGGTGGAGGGGAAAATACAGTTCCTTGCTTGGGCAGTAGGTGGCAGAATGGAGTCACTGGATACCTTGAATGTTTTGTTTACTAACCTGCTCCAGATAGACTCTTCCTTAGCCAGCAGCTAACGTTCTTGCTGACAGCAGAGATTCTGAGTGTGTGTCAGCTGACGGTTGTGTGATGCTAACATGTTAACCTCGGAGTTACAAAGCGGACACCGTGTCAATTTAGTGTCAATTCCGGTTGCCTTGTTGTCTTAACGCACGAGGTAGGAATCGTATTCTGTCGCGGGAACACTGATAATCTGACTACCCCGAGGACATTTATCAAAAATATCGACGTGTCTGTTTTAGCATTCACGAGCGAGCAGTTAAATGTTCCGGGCGACTGTAGCAAGTTGTGACCAATGGTGTGTCTGCATGAAGTACGCTAAAGAGTCAGTTTTAAGTTTTACAAATCTCCTGTTGTCCGTTTGCTCTTACTAAGATAAATGCTGCTTAAATGGCAAAAACCGAGCAGGGCAATGGACGCGAAATGCGGGGCAACACCGAGAAACCGACGGATAATGGGAACGGTGTCTCGCGGGGACTCGACCTGGACTCAAACGTTGGAGTCACCGGAGAGAAGCAGGTGGACAAGTACGGATTCACGGGGGGAGCCCAGCAGCACTCCGGAGACTTGTGAGTACCGTTTCACGTACCTGGATGTGGTTTTTTTTAGCATTTCCACAGACTGTCAGAGTTGAGGGGAAATAATTCTGGTTTTATCCCTGCAAGTAAAGGTGTGTCTACTCCTGCTTCTCTGACCTTGTCACTGGATCCAAGGGTCTGTTTTTTTGTTTGTTTTAGTACGTATTAGGTCCAAGAGGCACTCTATAAGCGAGAAGTTCCCGAAATTAAATTGGGATATTTCTGTTAAATAGGACTTAAAACACTTGAACACATCGTCTTGGGTGCCATCTTGGACCCTGAAGTGCTTTAAAAGACTGCTGTGGTCAGCCTGGTCAAAAACTGCGCTCGGGTTTTAAATAATTAAAATGGCAGTTATCCTGGGTTAAAGACGACACAGGTCCTTTAAAACTTGGAGCTGATTTGTGGTGTGATAAGCACTGAAGTCTGACTGGAAATTTCCCAACACTGTACTGTTATCTAAGAAAAGATAGAAATGGAGAACTTTTCTTTTTTTTCTTTGTATTTTATTTGACAGAAATGGGAGTTTAGATTTAGGAAATTATTTAGGTCAGGCTTGTCAAGGTGGAGTTTTTGAAATAAGAGCTTGAGTTATTGCATGTTTGAAATAAGGTGGGACAATTTAGGAGACTGCTTTATAAAAATATAATAGGTGGTTCAGCATCCATCAGTTTATCCATTTTTTATCTATACCAACTTATTCCTCACTTTAGGGTCACTGGCGTCTGCTGAAGCCTATTCCAGCCATCTTTGGACAAAAGGCAGGGGTGTGGTTCAACATACTTGTTTAAAATACAATGAAGGGACAATGTTCAGAGGGCAAGTGACTTAGATTTAGATTAAAATGTAAATGTTGATTTGAGTCATTAAAAATGATAGAACAAGGAAACATCAGAAGGGAGCCACGGAAAAGAGAAAAATCAAGAAGTCCTTGTTTATAAATGTGGACATCCCTGAAAAGGAAGAGTTACCTGGATTAGGAGAAGGAAGTTAATTGTATGAAACAGAATTTTTGGACTATAGGACTTTTTAGAAATGATTGATGCAAAATGTTCTCTTGTAACTTTTGCATGCTGATAGTTTGCCAAACTGCCCTTGTAAATCTCAAATGAGACCTGTATGCTTTATCGAACAGCACTCAGCTCATCTGCATAATTACCAAAGAGCTCAGCTGTCATCGTGCAGTGACCGGAGAGTTATGACTGTGGGTTTTACAGTTTAAGATATGCCACAGAGTCCAGGGTCTCTTCACAGGCGCCATTAAACTTTGAAGCTAACTGGTCTGTGTTGAGTTGAAGGGGATAGTGATTGTTCATGGTGCTTAAAAAAGAGGAGACTCTGTGGGCAAATTCTGGGCCTCAGGATTTTCCCTGCTCCATCATATCCCCATTTGAATCAACTTATCATCAAGGTGTGCACAGGTCTGTTAATGGCTCTTTAATTTGAATAAGCTGCGTTGGTGCAGGGAAGCATCGAAAACATGCATGGTAGTGGGACCCAAGGATCAGGATTGAGTAACATCATACTAGAGAAACCAGTTGTTGTTGAAACATTCACACTGGTATTTGAAGAATGGGGCTAGTAAGTAGCGAGATAAAGAACCATCAGCCGTGCGCCCACATGTCCAGTTTCCATTTTACGTAGTTATGGCAGGACATGCAAAAGTTTAGATTCTCCACCACTACAGTATGTAAATGATGCACGTCATAGCAACCTGCTACCTCGCTTACAGAAAGTGTTTTCTTGAAAAATTAATAAATAAATAAAAATACCATTCGCAAGTTACTAAAGATAAAGTAATAATTATCCACCTGTAACAACCATTTAGTCAACTGAAGCGAGGAACTTAATTTCTGGTGCCATAAAAGTAACTTTTATGGGTCATATACAAGTTTGAAATGGACTGGAATAAATTCTCCTTTCTAAAGCTGGTGGGCACATTTAGCCTCTAAAACATTTTATTGCGTGTTATATATTTCTCTTGCTTTCCCTAAAGTTGACTCTTAGACTTTGCCTTGTAATTTGGTAGGAAGTAGTTTTTAAATGTGTTTCATAAACAAAATAGTTGAATTTGTCTTTTAATGAAGGGTGAAACTTGAAGACCTGATCAAACCAGACAGCCTTGGCTGCCACTTGCAACCAACTATTCAAGGCTTTGTTTTTTTTTTTGTAATAGGATACAATGAAGTCGTTCTTTATCTTGATGTTTTGTATTATTTTTGAGATAAGATTAGGATGACTCGTGACTCATGAGTTCTCATACCGCTGCAGTGCAAAACCTGTTAATTTGATTATTTTAATTTGTTTTGGGGTTTTTTTTGCCTTTTTTTGGACACCACAGGAAGTGTATGTGTGCAAGCATGAGGGTTCTGATTGTCAATTGTACTGTGGTGAAGTGAGATATTTTGTGTAGGAGGCTGTTGGGAACTGAATTAGGGGAAAGTTCTGTCATAGCTTCCTGTTTTCCTTCTGCTTCATTGCTGATGGCAAGTGTTCAGTTTCTTTGTCTGAGGGAAGTTTCCTGCATGTACAAGGAAGAGATGAACCTCTTTCTAAGCCCCTCTGACAGGAGTCTCCTGTCATAAGACCAAGAGGCTAAAGTAAAATCAGTCATTGTCTGCTTAAAAGTCTTTTGAGTGCTTGTCTGACTTTCATTCTGTGTCCTAACAGTGCTGAAGAGGTCCCTATTGAGGTCTTGAGGCAGCGAGAAGCCAAATGGCTGGAGATGCTCAACAGCTGGGACAAGTGGATGGCCAAAAAACACAAGAAGGTCTGTTTTATAATCTGCATAGACAGATCTGTTCTTTGTTAATAATGAGGTTAAAGGAACATTTGGCTGTTAGATCAGCCTTTGGCCTAGTGTTACATGGTAAAAAGTGTAAACATTTGTTAGGGACCAAAATAACATGAATTGAAGTAATTTTGAGAAGGGAAGGGTTTGCCCCTTTGAATAAATAGTTTGTTACCATTAGAAAACCAAACTTAGAAAAGTTTGGTTCTCTCATGAAAAGTTAGTTGCCAAACCACTGCGAAGCAACTAAGGGGTCTGGGGGTATCATCTCTGAGTACATTTTATTTAGGTTAAAGAGCAACCTGGGAGTTTTTTTCTAAACAACCAATACATTTACCTTACAAATTCAAAATAAAAACAACAAGACCCCAATTGATTCAAACATTGATCATTTATAAGCACATCAGAGTAATCAACGACAAGCATGCCATTGAATTACATTTTATTCGAGATTAAACTTTATTCCCAGATCAGCATTGATATTTTATAAGCAGTCCAGTGACTGACATTTCATCCCAGAACATACTAATTTCCAGATCAGAGCAAATTAATTGCAGACAATCAATTGGCAAATACATTCAATTTCAGATCAGCAAATACATTTAATTATATATCAAACACGTTTTATTTATCATCAGCATGCTGACAATAACATTAATATGAACCGTTTGATTTGGAACAATCTATTAGCTGCAGTCATCTGCCATTCTCTGCAGCACTTCAAGGTCCTCCTCCTGGGTCAGAACTAAACTCTGACTCTAAGGCAGAATCTAAGCCAGAGGTTGTGCTGGACTTTTTCATTGTCCGTCATTTTGACGGACAGGTAAAAAAAAAAAGTTGTAATCTGTCATTTTAATTCTCCTTATCTCAATATAGTTAATGGCACATAACTTTTGTTCTCTCATTCTTAATGCAAGTAAAGTCACAAAATACTGCTTTGGATTGTGGTCTGTACCAAATGACAGTGTCTTGGCACTGGCAAAAGGAGTACTGAAACAATGTTCTGTCTTTGCACAGACACAACTTCAAATTCCACACATGGTTTACTAAAGGAACTCACAGGATACTTATTGGAACTCATACAGGCTCAACTCAGGGTGACACAAATTTACATGTTAAAAGTAAGGAGTAAGAACGAACAGGGGTCAAACTAACAACAACCTTCACGTGGCAGCATTTATTCAAAGTGCTAACAGATAAACACAGATAAACACCTCAATAACCAGTGCTGCAATAGATGCTGAGAAACAACCCAGAAGGACCCAAGGACCTGAAAATCACTGCAATATCAAAACCACATTTCCTCGCTGTTACATCGGTGGCCACTAAAAACACTAACTGTCGCCATATGCATAAATGAACAACCCAGTTTTACAAAATGAAATACTTGCAATTAAAATATGAACAATCTTCGCAAGAAATCGGCTGAATTAAACTCAGTTCACCTGCTGAGCCCAGTCTCATTCACACCTTCCTCCTTTTGCGCATGGAGTGAAACAAGGTACCTGCTTGTGCGTATTCGAATGCGTCAAGTGAGGATGACGTAGAGGTGATTGTCATTCAATTTAGTAACTTTGCCTCGGACAGACAGCTTCTTGTGGCTGTTTTTAATATTGTTCTGAAGGCTGAATCCACGCTTTGCTGCCACACTGGAGACTGAAATAACAAGTGCTAGCAGATGGCCAACAGATTTGTCCGTCAAATCTTAAAAAAATCCGTCAATGACGGAGAATTCTCAGTTAACGCAACCCCTGATCTGAGTCCACATTAGAGGCTCCTGCTGTATAGGCAGCAGCAGGATCACCAGCAGCTTCTGCAGCAGTCTCCTGGTCCTCATCTCCTGCCACGGTCACAGAGCAGATTTTGTTCAAATTTTGTCCATTTTTGATGAATTTCTGTACAGTTATAGAATTAAAAAAGATGGTTTTCCGCTGGGAAAGCAAGTCCAGAGAGTTTGGGCGTGCCGCGAAAGTTGGGTTACACGGGTAACCGTGAAAGTTGAACCCTACATGTAGGTGTAAACAGTCAGCCCTAGATGAATGGATAAGGCAAAGAGAGTAATATTAACAGCATCATGAAATACCTGCAAATAAGATGCAGTATCAACTTAAAGCAGTGCTGTATATTTAGCAAAGCCGCTACATCTTCAACTTGGCATGCTCAGTCTCATCAAGTGCAAGTATAGCTCTTGTTACACAAAATATAAGTATTGTTACAAACCGATGATGCTGAATCACATTTAATTTCTAACACTAACAATGATTAATAACTCCACATGGGACTCCAGGCAGGCTGCAACTTCAGTGGTGGTGGCACAAAAGCAGCACGTTGTTCATTTATCAAGCGAGGGAAGATGATGCAGGAAAAAGTTGTTGAATGTCACAGAGCTGATGTGAAAGATTTACTCCCCTTTACGTCCGTGGAATCTTGTTGGTGTAGATACAGCAGGCAATACCCATAAATGCACATTTATCATCATCTGTCTTATACAAAATTTTCGTGCAGAGATAGGCTTACAGGATACTGTTGCTTTCCCCTCTGTGTGTACAGGACACTGACTTGTCTGTTTGCAGGGAGGAAAATCAGTTATCATGTTGATTTACTTAAATACGTCAATAAACTCTTTGCCATCTAATTACAGACCTAGGGTTGTTCTAGTTCCGCAATGTTGGTTTAACTTCCTTCTATAGTGTCAAATGCCTGGCTACATTATAACCACGTATGGTTTTAATTCTTTTATTAAATCCTAGAATAGCATCACTCATGGTGATAGCTTGCTGCAGTAGCTTAACACAGTCTACTTCACTGATAACATTGTTTTTTTGAATCATTTTTCATCCCAGTGTGGATGCTGTGCTGCTTGAGGGACTTTCTTGGTTAATTTTTCATTTTTTATCCACCATAGCAACAAAAGTTTGTTGCTTTGGTGGAGCCACTGCAGTTTGTTTATCATAGTGGGGTTGGAGTTTAAGACACCATAATACATCTGCTTCAACGAACCCACAGTCACCTGGACAAAGTAGCCAGCACTGTGAGGATCATGCTCTTCTTAACACCATCCAGCCTGCATTAGTAAGAGACCCAAGAAGACACAGTCCTGTCATCTGCACAAATACTCAGATAACTCTACAGTTGTGGGGGTGTATCAGTGATGGACAGGAGACTGAGGACAGATAATTGGTGGACCTCTTTGTGACATGATGTGGGAACAGTCATCTCATTTGAAATGCAAACAAAACAGACGAGATGATTGTTGATTTTTGGAGTACCAGGATTAAGTCCAACAGTATTTCCATAATGGGAGAAGAAGTGGAGGTGGTGGAGGAGTATAAATATTTCTACATACCTTGATCTTCAGCTGGACAACAGACTGGACTGGAGATGCAACACTGATGCTGTTTATAAGAAGGGACAGAGCAGATTTGAGTTCTTGAGGAAGTTTGGGCCCTTCAGTGTTTGCAGCTAGATATTGCCTATCCTCCATAAGTTAGTGGTGGAGAGTGCAATCCTGTCTGCAGTCATGTGTTTGGGGGAGCAGCATCTAAGTCAGAGACTTAAAAAAAAACCTAACAAACTAATAAAAAATAAAAAGGCTGGCTCTGTTCTGGGGACTGTTCTGAACCCTCTGGAGCTAATTCGGCAAAGGATACTTTATAAAATGACCATCATGGACAACCCTGAGCATCCTCTATGTAACACAATGATTTAGTAACAGTGTTTTCAGACAGAGACTTCTTCAGATCTGCTGTAACACAGACTGCTACTAGAGATCCTCCCTGAACACAGCTATAACTATCTATAGGGAATCATTGAAGAGACTTAAATCATTACACTTACAGCCATTTCCCTTTGGGGATCAAGTATTTTTGAAATGAATTGAATTGAATTAAAAATCTTTCAGTTGTTCTCGTTCCAGTCAGGCTTATAAGTATCTGTGCATGTGTTGAATAATAGGTGAGAGAGCGCTGCCAGAAGGGGATCCCTCCATCCCTCCGTGGCCGGGCCTGGCTTTACCTCACTGGGGGTAAAGTAAAACGGGAGCAAAACCAGGGAAAGTTCCAGGTCAGTTATAAATGTATGCTGCTTACTATGAAGTCGTGTGCCCTTTTTCAGATCCAACGAAAGTACCAAAATCTAGGGTTATGTTACCTAGAAAAAATTTAATTCTTCCGCCATATTTGACTCTAACAGCTGCTATTAAAAGGCTCTATTAAAATGTGGGTTTTAGGAACTTGATGATCTGCCAGGAGATCCCAAGTGGGTTGATGTCATTGAGAGGGACCTTCACAGACAGTTCCCTTTCCATGAAATGTTTGAAGCAAGAGGGGGCCATGGGTAAGTGCTGTCTTGTAAGGGACCATTATGATTCTCACTTTTGTCTTAATGGGGTTGAAAGTAAGTTCAAAAATTTGATCGATTTTATGTCCTTATGTGTAGGCAGCAGGACTTGTTTCGGGTGCTGAAGGCTTATACTCTGCATCGACCTGAAGAAGGTTACTTGTCAGGCTCAAGCTCCCATTGCTGCCGTACTTCTGATGCATATGCCAGCTGAGGTGAACACACTGTAATGATTCAGCCTAATTAAAAATTAGTGAATACCTACTGTGTTTATTATTGGGCTTCTTTTGCATCTTATTCATCAGTCCTGCCAATCAAAGTGACTTACTTCACACCGTGGTTTGCTAGAATTAACACCTGCTCTTCATGCTTTTACTTTATTCTAGGATGCTTTCTGGGTTCTTGTCCAGATCTGTGAAAAATACCTTCCTGGATATTACAGCACAGGGCTGGTAGGTCATAACAGAAGCTCGCCTGCAACACTTTAAATATTCAGTATTTTAGTTATGTAGCCAAACTCTGTGAATCTAATATAAGCTAAAATACACCGCTATCATTTTAAATTCAGTGGGAGCTAAGTTTCAAAAGACTAATTTCATGGCGCAGCATGAAACTGACTTTACACTTCTGTGTATTTTTCAGGAATTAATGCTCATTTAATTCAAAGATGTGAAAGTAAATTCAGCCTCAGGATTTAGATTTATTAAAAATGCTTTCTTAGTTTTTAGTCAAACAGAGCTGTCCAGAATAAACACTGTGGACTTCAGTTTTGAGTGAAATTTTCTCCGTTGTTTCGTGGCCTGGTATGTCGTTAGAGGTGATATCAGACTTGCCAAGATGGTATGTCTCTAATTAAATGCTGATATCCTGGCAACCTAATAACACAAGGTGATGACCAGGCCACAAGGACAAGATTATCAGACAATCAGATTAAGCTAAGAGAGGAGTGTGTTGTCTCCATCTGCCGACTGCTGTTCCACATTGTCTCTACAGGAAGCAATCCAGCTTGATGGAGAAATCCTGTATGCTCTGCTGCGGCGGGTTTGTCCTGTAGCCCACCGACACTTAAAGAAGCACAAGCTAGAACCAATCCTATACATGACTGAGTGGTTCATGTGTGCTTTCTCTCGGACTCTTCCTTGGGTCTCTGTGCTGCGAGTCTGGGACATGTTCCTCTGTGAGGGTGAGGCAGCACACAGTATTCTGAAATAAATGTTGTATTTGGAAATAAAAGAAACATCATCTGTGTTCTTCTCTATGTTTAAACTATTTATTTATGTGAATTTAACTTAGAATTACAGTGTAGAAATACTTGACAGAAATGTGGGATTATCAATTTATAATGTGCATATCATCTGACCCTTCAGTCAGATCTAAAAATCACCATCATCTTCAAAGTTGTATTGAACATTTTCTGAAAAAAAAAAAAAAAAAAAACTGTGAATGTCACTGCTCCTACAACATTTTTTTTTTTTTTTAATTTTAACTCTTTGTTCATGACATACTTGGGCTCAGTTGCCTGTGTCAAGAATATAAGCTTGTCTTTCAGTTTCTCTGTTCAGCCATAGGTCTTAAAATGAAACAAATAGTCAACTTTGCATTTTCCTTCACATTCAGAAATAATTTCAAGTAAATTCTAAACTTGTACAAACCCTGCACATTACATGCATCATATCTGGCTCCCATTTTCCTCAGAATGCTGGAGAACTCAAAATACTTTCCTTCACTGAAGACCTGTATTCCCCGATAAATTTTCTTGGTACTCCATATCAGACTCTGAAAGTGAACTTAATAAAACTCTTCTATATTCCAACAGTCTGAATCAAACAATTCTTATTTAATTTCTGGCCAACTCAAACTTCAGTACCTTAACTACATCGAGCAATAATACATTTTTTTAAATTTGTTTTTAATTTTAAGAATCAGCTCTGAATCTTAGAAAATAAGAATAATTCTTATGCGAGTTGATGTATTTATTAATTTTTTTTTTTTTTTATCAGTGCACCTAGTCCTATATAATGATGAATTTTCTTGTCAGTGTTAAATATGTTAATCATATTGGAGCTAATGCAGGCCATTTTGACCATTGATTTCTGAACATGGCCATTTCATGTCATTTTCAGGCCTTATGTTTAATGTAGAGCTTGAATTAGTTTCTGTTAGTCAGGATATGTCCAGGATGAAATTTAGAAATAATTATTGATTTCAGTGACTTACCTTTCAGCTGTTGTGAGACTGTTATTTGTAAGGGCCAGTTCATGCTTGGCACATCTCTGCATATCAGAATGGTTTGCATGGGTCTGTGTGAATTAGATTTTGTCACCTGCCTAAGTACTTTAGGAGCTATGTTGGCCTCTGTGTGTAATGCATACAGTCCACACAATTACAGTTTTTCTTGTTTCCACATAGACTGTATTCACAGCAGCGGATGCAGTCTGACTTGCAGGCAAATAGCTGTGTTGCTTTAGTTTGAAAGACGGAGTATAGGTGTAACTGCTTACCACACTGTAGGATTTGGCACCTGAATCCAATCCAAGAGGCAACATCATGGATCAAAATATGAAATGTGAACTGCTCTCCATTATTATTGCATCACATCAAGCCTCTATTGATGTCAGCATGTTGTCATATGTGTTGCCGTTCTCAGGAGTGAAGATCCTCTTCAGAGTGGGCCTGGTTCTCCTGAAATGCATGCTGGGATCCCAAGAGAAACTGAAGGCCTGCCAAGGTCTCTATGAGACGATGGAGCTGCTCCGAGCAATACAGCCACAGTACATGCAAGAAACCTTCCTCGTGAGTGAGGTATGGTTATGCTCTCTGTTGCATACTTTTCTATACATTTAGTTACTTTGGCTCTGCACCTCATGTACACTCCGCTGCCTTTCTAGATGCAGAACCCTTCGTTGACTTTGCCCATCCAAGACTGTGGGAATAGCAGTGTTTGAATGTGAACTCAATTGTGGTTGGAACTCATGATTTCTCTTTCAGATTATAGAGTTACCGGTATCTGAGAAAGACATTGAAAAGGAACACCTAGCTCAGCTGCGGCGCTGGAAGGAGACTCGTGGAGAGCTACACTGCAAGTCCCCTCCAAGGATGCATGGTGCTAAGGCCATAATGGCTGCTGATCCACCCAGCCGACAGGAGCTGAGACAGAGACCTACGATCATCGTAGAGTCTCCTTTGGCACCCAAGACAGATGGGGTGCAAGCAGAGAAAACCAGGGGAGGTAGAAAGACTGAAGAGGAAAATGGGAATACAACGATTCTCCTACCACGGGAGACATTTAATCCTAACCCTGCTCCCGGTGACCCATCACCCCTCCTAAAGCACATGACTATCCAGGGGTCCACAGAGAGCCTGAGTAGTACAGAGCATGACACCTACCTGTAGCAGGTTAATGTCAGTTTACATACATAAATCATTCCAGCTTTACTTTTGCTCTGACCTACCAGTATGTATATTTTCTGTCATTTTTTTCCCCCCATGATACGATAAACATTTATGTGCATAGCATTTGCAACTGGAAGTTTTGCTATTTTTATATTCATACCACTCCAGAAACTTGTCAAGCTAAAATACTTCCAATACTTTCCATTATTCAGGCCACTAAGCTGCTACAGTAATACTGAAGTCATTATTATTATTGCCATTTCATTCTTGTAAGTTGCTGGTTTTGTACTTTTGTGAAAATTCAGTATGATTGTACAGAAAGGAAAAAAAAAATTGTGTGGAACACATTCATGTAGTTTCCAGGAATTTGCAAGAACATCAGTGAAGTTTAACCAATGAAAATATAAAGTCAGTAACTTCAAAGTGATGAACATTTAGGGACACACACTCACTAACAGTTACTAAATCTTGCTGCTGTTCTTTAAAAACAGTGCTCATTTGTTTTAGATTAAGTTTGGCTTTGTCTTAACTTATGAGTGCTCTTCTAGAGTGCTTGGCCTTTAGTCTTCCTTTTTGCCTACGCTAGTCACTACGTTGCCTTCGCAGAGATTTCTGTTTATCGTGCTTTGTTAGTCTGTTATTCTCACTAGTTTGCTGGGGTTGCAGTTAAGGACACCACATGGACTTCAATGCTGCATCATAAAAGTTGTCTTTACTGTCACTGGGCACATGGGGGCGTCCTGACATCATCTTAGTTTTAGCAGAAAGCAGCAGCAGCAGCAGTAAAGAGAGAGACAAAAAAGCTGTGTGATGCTCAAAATGAAGAAAAAAATAAAAAGTTGAGGGACACCCTGTGCCATGAAGCCAAAGAATTGAAATATTGAAATCAATATATTTAAGCTACATACATGTAAACTAATTTTTTATAGATTATTGTCAGTTTGGGAGTTTCTAATAATGTTGTAAATGAAATGTGGTAAATCTGAAGAATTTTGAGCTGTTTTTGCATAATCAAAATCAATGGTTTGTGTTCACTTTGATTTTTATAAATATTTGATTATTTTATCAGAAAAAATGAAACTTACTTAAATTTGCTTTTTAGAAATATTAAAAATCTGCAAGCTGAGTATAAAGTCAAAGCAATGTTCAAAAGGAATAAGGCTTTGATAGTGGCCAAATAGTGTTATTTCTATCATTGTGTTTAGAAATGGAAGAAAAATGTTTTTAAAAAGTTGTACACAATCATTCAGCAATCCAGGCTGCTGTTTAAGCTGCTTTATTGGCTGTTTAACTCGATGTAACAACATACATTATATTTTTTGACAATCTTATGAAAAAAATCTAGTTTTGTGTATTTGATTATTTAAACAATGTGGAGATTTTTGTTTTCATCTTTTTGTTAGGATGCTTGTAATTGACATGTCCTCTGAAGTTTTTTTTTTTTTTAAATCAAGTACAATGATCACATTAAACGAACATTTAAAGATGAATTATTATTTGAGATGTACATTCCATTAAGCAAGTAAAAATATTGGAGCGGGGGTTTGTTTTCGACTTTGATATTTGCAATAAAAGTGTAAAAAATAATGATAAACATCTACATTATCACCTCCTTTAAATAAAAAAAAAATGCTTCACCTGAACAGGTATAATGAAGTGGTTTGAATTTGAATTGATTTTTATGTTTTTATGCAGTTATTCCAATGTCCGATTGGGGAATTGTGTCTGGATCGGCCCCCTGATACCCGTAATGGATCAGACCAGTTCCAACTGTAATCCAGCATGTATGTTTAAAGTTCAGTGTGTGGAAGTAGTGTGACCTCGTGGCAGAGTAGGTGCTGTTTTTTCTGTACCTTAAAATCATTAATCTCTAAATAGAGATGAGCAAGTACCACACCGCAGAGTCCACTATGTGACCGTGCTTTCACAGCAGCCCAGAGAGAACAAACAACATTTGCTTTAGAATTAGCATTTACTGTTTATCGCAGCTTCCTTATATTCTTCCATGTTTGAAATATATCACATGGTTGCAATTTCACAGCTAAATGTCACTAAATCTTTCACACTGCACCTTTAAGAGAACATTTATGAAGTTATGGGCTCGTCACTTGTCAGTTTTACCATTTTAACTGATGCAGAAGACTTTTTTCTGATCTCGCTGTTTTGGTTTAAATTCAGCTTCCCATATCAACATGATGTTTGGGGGGTGGGGTTATTTAATTTTTTAAAAAGCAAACTGTGTTGAGATTAATAAAACTCAAAGCTATATATGCTATCATAATTTGTATGACAATATATTCTCCATATTTTGCCTGTCTGTATTGCTAAACAAAAAATATTAGATGAGAAAAAGAGCTGCACTTCTGGGAGGGAACAGGCAGTGTTTGAATACACTGTTATCATTCAGCACCCTCACAACCGCCTGCCCTCCCTCACCCACGCAGCAGCACACTTCCTTGGACACCTGTTTCTCCAGCTCTTTCAGCTCTTTGAGGAATTTGCATCTCAAATAGGGTGAATTCCCACAGCACCATCTGAAGCGCCTCACGCATCAGCCTTTGGTCCCTGAATGGAGTCTTCTGCGTGTATACAGGCCTTCTTATTCTGCTTTTTTTTCCCAGCAAAATTCAGCTGGAGTCCAAGAACATGACAGCCAAGATCTTTATCGTCTACATTTCAATTTATCCAACCAGTTACATTCCAACCTGTTGCCCCCAGTTTTTATATAACACATTACTTTTGTCAGGGAAATTCTTATGGTTTTCCTTTTGCATCTTAATGCGCTAACACATTTTCATTAGAGACAATTACCCTCATTTGATTTGGATGATTTTTAATCTTCCTCCCGTCATGTTCCTCTCAGGAAGCCTCCCCGGAGCCTTCACTTTGTCTTTCCTATTCATACTAAGGCTTATGTATGTGTTTTGCGAGAGGATGCCTGTCATTATGCCCACCATCACCATCTCTTCTGTGTCTTTTTACAATCTGTAAACAATGCATGCTTGTCCACCAACCCCACCCCTCACCTCAAACCCCACCCTGCACCCCCAGTGTCTGACTTCCACTCTTCCAGTGTTCAGTCACACTGGCTAGACCTGGTCTGAGACCTAAGAGGGTGTAATGGGAGACTGTCTTTATGGCTAATCTGCAGAAAAGGAGGAGGAGGAGGGAGACGTGACCCAGACGTACCCTCACGACCGCACTTTCAGAAAAGAGCTGAGCAGAGTTTTTAGCACTGGGAGTATAATGAGTTGCTGATGGAGCTGTGTTGTAGACAAGAGCATTGTGATACCTTCTCGAGCTTTTAATCCTTCGACAAGCACGTCAAAACTATGATAACATATACCAAATGTGCAAAATGTGAACATGAACAGTATGATCATTTCTACAACACAGGATAACAGTTGTTTTTTCCCCCTTTGAATATTTTTTAATGTATTTTCTTTTAGGTCTTGTTGCTGTAGAAGCCTAGTTACAGCTGAAAATAGTTTTGTGTTTAAAAAAGAGAACAAGGATAAAAAAAAAAGAAAAAAAAAACATGGGTGCTATGTTTGTGTCAATGCAGCATTACTGCCACAATGAAACAAGATCCAGGAGGTCCCGTTAAGAGAAATACAAAACATCCATGACTTTGAAGTCAAAAAGCTACAGTGCCATGAAAAGGTGGTAAAAAATATGTCAAATGACCTGTATGACAGAATGACCACAAACACATAGAGTGTGACCACAAAGAGATATGAACTGACCGGTATGAGAGACACACACAAAAGAGATGTAAATGAACAATACTGCCAAAACATCAAAACTGCAAAACCTAAATATAAAATTATCTTAAAAAAGCTAAATTACCTACAATGTGACACAGAAATGCTTTCAGAAGAAGTAAAACATTCCAGTTCAAGGCTATTTCTCCACTTTTGTAATAAATTAGACACTAAATACCTAATTAAAAAAAATGTAAATTGATTGATGCTCCAGTTATTTTCTAGGGTACAGAATGACATGTTGTTGTGTAATTACAGCATTATGACCATATGCATTCCCAGCAAATGTTAAAGTTCTTTCGCAAAGTTGGACTTTTCGTGAATCTGCACAAACACACAATAGCCAACTTAAAAAGAGATCTTTGGTTCAACCAGAATGTTTGGGTTCTTTAACAAGAAAGAAATCCTGTGAAAATGTTCAAAGACATTTGTAGCTACAGTATGCTACCAACTGAAACTAGAATAATGCTGTTGTGCTGCACACCTGCAACAGGAACAGAGGACTTTGCAGTTTAAATAAAAAAACATACTTAAGAGTTACTTATCTTCAATGCTATTGTCTTTTTTAGTAGTTTTATATTTGGAGCACACACACATAGCAAAGTAGGTGTAAATAGAGATCTCTCACATCACGTCTGTTTATACACTGTGGCTTTTCATGGGGGGTGGTGAGTACAGTGAGGTGGATGATCTCACGATGCCATATGTGTGAAGCGTCTGGGAAGATTATAGTCTGGCATCATGAGCTGCAAAGCTCCTCTAAGGCTTTTTGGTTACAAGGACTGAGAGTCTGCAGCTTTATCCCCACCTGCCATCCCCCATCACGCCCTCAGCCCATTGGGCTGATTAGAGGGGGTAAAGGTCAGGGGCCTGAAACAAAAAAACACAAAGTAAGTAACTTTTTCTAAACCAGAGTTAGAAGGGTTTAATGGGCATGTGATTCCATGGAAATATGGGGGTAAATAAAAGTTCAGTATTATCAATATGACTTGGAGAACAAGTCAATTTTAAAATCTCAGTGGAATCTGCTGATCTAAGCTCCAGAATGTTTATCCATCTATAAGCCTGAACACAAAATGCTGTCACCACAGATCTGGAATATTTTGCAGCGCATTACGATGACCCCTTTATCTGATGACCTTAAATGCCTAAGTGACTTGTAAGTGATCAGCAAGTTGCTACTACAGGGAGAGGTTAAACTGTGATGAGCCTCATAAGTCAAAGAAGACTTTTCAATCAGTCATACATTTCACACAAAGCCAGTGCAGAGACATTTGACAGTTCATGTTGTTGGTTCTGCAGGAGGACTTTGGACTAATCCTATCTGGCTTGAAACAAAACAACAATTTATAGGCATTTTAATAGTCAATAATTTAACATTTAATAAGTCAGAAGTCACTTTCACCATATATCTCAAATTCATACAGTGAGAAACATCAGCTATGTAAGACTGCAGACAGAGAAAAAGACATGTCCCAGGATAGATCCTTGAGGAGCTCTGCATGTCTGTGGACTTGGTCATAGTTTCCCAAAAAAAAAAAATCTGAGTTTGTCTGTATGAGGTCATTACGTCAAGAAGATACTTACCTTTTATATATTGACGATTTCCCAATGCAAGTCTTATAATTCATTTGCTTACCTCATAAATCTGCAGTTTGCTTGGATCAGACGAGACTGAAAGTTTTATTATTATTATTGATTTTCCATATATACTACATTGTACTATGGCTACATTTTTAAATAGAGAAGTTAGATTTTTCAGGAAAAAAAAATACAAATGTTTTCTTAGTTTTCATGGGTGTTGGTGGGGGGGGGGCATTCCTGTTTGTAACCTTCCCATGTTTGAGAGGAGCAGCTTTGATGAAATGTTTCAAGTAGCTGTGCTGCACGTGTGGGACAGGAAGCGGAGTGGAAGGTGTCAGGGGTCAGACAGATGCCTGCTCTGTGGACAGTGGACAGGAAGTGTGTCCGTCCTTTAATGGCTCTTCTCAGGGTAAACGGTAGCCGCTGCCCTCATGATCTCAGATCTCTCAGGTTATGAATTGAATAGGAAATGACATTGAACACCTGTTTGGTTCCAGCCGGGGACTCCCCCATCTCTTTCACAGCAAATTTCCAACTGTATGCCCGATGAGTCACGCAAAGTGCTTTGCATTATATAGTCCATAATGACTGTAAAGGTTTGTTGAGGACAATCGTCCTCTAGTTGATTGACTAAAAGCTCTTTAAAACAGAAGTTAAAGCAGAGGTGCAGTAAAGTTATGTTTTTTTGTTCTCTGTGTGTGTGGTCTGTGGGTCCTATGTTATTCTCACTCAGTGCAAAAGTAAAATCCCTGAATTCTGCTGAGAAAAGAGAATTACTGGTTTATTCTAATGGATAGTGAACACACATTAACTTAAAACACAGACTACTGCAGATCTTTGCCTTGGCACAGGTCTATCAGGTTTTCCTGTCTGCAGTTGATTCAGGAGAGTGGAGTTTGAGATTCAGCCATAAAATAAGCTCATCATTTTGACTGCTTTTCAAGTGCAATGCTGGCCAGGCTCTTGGTTATACAATGCAACGGTCTCTGCACTCATCTGGTTTTCTTTTTGGGGGACTTAAAGTGACTCCTGAACTGCTGAACAACCGCTCTTACAAACTCTTCTTTTGTCTTTGGCTTTATATTATTATCATGTTTTATATTCAAAAGCACACTGAGCTGGTCGAAGTGTAAGTGGAACAGTTACAGTTTCTTATAAAGGCTGGTCAAAGAATTGGTTTGTTTAACATGTTGTTGAATTAGGTTGTCAGGCTTGTTGGGTGTTACTGCTGACCTCAGTAGATAATCAGTCTGCATATTTGGAGCACTTACAACAGTAGTACCTCATGGTTAAAAAATATTAGTTTTTAACATGTGATTGCAGCGAGTGAGAAGATCATTGTGTGCATTGAAATGTGTATATTAGTGATCCACAGTCCACAATGTGTGTTAACGTTGTAACAAACAATCACCTTCTTCAGATACCAAAGCAGTAATCTAATAATAATTAAATGTAAATTAGGAAATCACACTTAAAAAAAAAACAGACAAAAAGAAACTGTAACAAAAGTCCTGTTACTCAGGGTTCCCCTCCAGCAACCAGACGCACACAAGGTGAGATATACAGTTCAAGTTTATTGCCTTTTCAGGAAGGTCCATGTAGCTATCGGCAGCCTTGACAACAGATGAGCCAGTCCCAGCAGGTGAGGGCTGCTGGTTCAGTCACCAGGTGCTGTTCCCTGAACCACTGCCCCACCTCTCTGCAGCTGAGCAGAAGCCTCACCCAATCGCCACAAAAACATATTAGTGAGAGAAAAAACAGCAAAACAACCTAAGATCACTCCACAGTTGATTTCATATGATTTCTGATTTCAAACGTTCAACAATAACTAAGTAATGATGGCGTAAACCAAGGACAGTCATATTATGCACCACTAGCCTTTCAGGTTGTTGACACCCTGCTGACTTATTGGATGACATGATGACATAGAGACACAGCATTGTTTTTTTTTAAATGGTCAACTTAGCTGTTCTTCAAAAAAGTTCAATGGTTAACCTCTAGATCACAGCTGCAGCCTATTTTTATACACAAATAGGTGAGTTGGTATTTAATTGACTGTGATATGGCTGATCAGAAGAGCAAATCATCTGTCTCTTTTTTTTTTTATTAGTGTTGATTCTGCTTTAATTTTGATGATGTTTTTGTTTGCTACCCCAGACCCCATTTTCCCTCACATCTGAGTGAAAAAAATATTGATAAACACAAGTATATTTGCAGTCAGGCCCATACAATATGATGGTCGATAAATTCAGCCAGGAGAAAAGTGTTTGCAGCTGGGAGGCTCTGACGCTTATATAGCTGTCTGCCTGTTGTAACTGGGAGTTAATTCAGGGGCTTCTCCCCTTATGTGCGAACGTTGTCTGTGTACCTGTGTTTGATTGAGTGAGCGTGTGGGAGTGGCATCCTTGGTTACCGGGTCAACCGGACGCTCAGAAAAAAAACCTGTGTTCAATAAACAGAACGGGCTCGTCCCGGACTTTGGGGAATAACAAAATAATTGCCTCCGTCACTTTATTGGGTTGGATTACAACAAACTGGCGACGAGGATACTCTTGGCTGTCCCTGGACATCGATTCTGACACGAGTGAGTGACTTCCCCGAATTCGATGGCTACGTTTGGGAGAATAGATGCGTTTGACTCCAACGCGGAACAATGGAGCAGGTATGCCGAAAGACTGCACTTTTACTTCGTGGCCAATGGCATTGATGACGACGATAAGAAGAGAGCTATACTTTTAACAGTGTGTGGGCCAGTTGTTTATGGAGTGCTTCGCGACTTAATTGCGCCAGCTGCTCCCTCGGACATGTCTTTTGATGATTTAGTAACCAAGCTACGGGACCACTACGAACCAAAGAACAATATCATAGTGGAACGGTTCAAGTTTCAGTCATGCACGCGCGGCGGGGATGAATCAGTGAACTCGTTTGTTGCACGTTTGAAACATCAGGCCTCGCGCTGTGAATTCGCTGCTGCACTGGAAGAAAGGTTGAGGGATCAGCTTGTGTGGGGCATTAACATGGAGCAGCTTCAAAAACGTCTTTTAGCTGTCTCAAAATTGACGTGGGCGACAGCATTGGAGATGTGTTTGGCTTTTGAAACGGCAGAGAAGGGGGCTTTAGCGTTACAGCCCCTGAAAGATGTCAACAAAGTGGCACTGCATTATCAATCCAGCCAGGCTAGGAGGGGGCCGAGCACCAAAGCGACATCTCAGTCACAGCGGTGTTACAGATGTGGTGAGGCCCACAAACCTGAGAGCTGCAGATTTAAAGATGCAGAGTGCCATTACTGCAGTAAGAGAGGCCACATCGCCCGCCACTGTCGAAAAAGGGAACGTGACAGTCAGAACCCAGTGCCTCGCCAGGCTGGAACCAATGCAATCACTGAGCACCACGATGTGCAGGCTGACAGTGGGGAGGAAGGAAGGTATCGCCCATGTTCTGGCCGTAACAGAGAAAGCACCCAGCCCAATAATCATGGAGTTAAACATCAATGATACCCAGGCACGTTTCGAGGTGGATACTGGGGCTTCTCGGACCGTCATGTCAGAAAAGACATTTTCACACCTGAGTGCGCGCGCACCATCGCTGGTTTTGGAACCGTGTAACGTTTCTCTCAGGTCATACACCGGCCAGCACATCCAATTGAAGGGGGTTACTCAAGTTATAGTGTCTTACAAAGGAAAATCCTACTGTCTCAGCGCATTGGTAGTGGCAGGTGAGGGCTCCAATTTGCTTGGGCGTGACTGGATCAAACTTCTGCCTTTGGACTGGCCAACGTTACTGGACGGCCTCTTCCAAGTGTTTGATGGTTCCCTAGCAGCTGTTCTAGAAGGTCACAAAGCTGTATTCGGAGATGAGCTGGGGGAGTTAAAGGGGACAAAAGTAACGATTAATGTGGATGATGCAGTGCCACCGCGTTTCTGCAAAGCCCGGCCGGTTCCGCTGGCCTTACAAAAGAAAGTTGAAACAGAGTTGACCCGGTTAGTGGAATCCGGAATCCTCCAGCCCGTGACTTACTCTGAATGGGCTGCCCCGATCGTGCCAGTTCAGAAAGGAGATGGCTCCATCCGTATTTGTGGTGACTATAAACTGACAGTGAATGTGGCGTCTCGAGTGGAGCACTATCCACTCCCACGCATCGATGAATTGTTCGCCAAGCTGGCCGGAGGCGTCTGTTTCTCTAAGCTAGACATGTCCCACGCCTACCAACAGCTAGTTCTAGCAGAGGACTCGCAGAAGCTGGTGACTATCAATACCCACCGCGGCCTGTTCCAGTACACCCGCCTCCCGTTTGGGGGTGTCATCGGCATGTGCTATTTTTCAGAGGGCAATGGAAGGTTTGCTGGCGGGATAGACCACGTCGCTGTATACCTCGATGACATACTTTTGACGGGTGTCAGCGAGGCCCAACACCTACGCACCCTGGATCTGGTGTTGTCCCGGCTAGAGGAAGCAGGGCTTCGGCTAAAACGGTCCAAATGCGTTTTTATGGCCCCTGAGGTGGAATATCTGGGCCATAAGATTTCGGCCAGGGGGCTACAGCCCCTGGAGAAGAAAGTACAGGCGATCAAGGAGGCTCCCAGGCCACAGAACGTCAGTGAGCTCCGGGCATACCTGGGCATGCTCAATTATTATGGCCGTTTCCTTCCAGACCTAGCCTCAGTGCTCGCCCCTCTGCATGCTCTGCTCAGGGCAGGAGTGGAATGGGAGTGGAATTGTTTTCATGACAAAGCATTCAAGAAATCAAAGGCCATGCTGACATCAGGGGCCCTGCTGGCTCATTATGACCCAACACTGCCACTAGTCATCGCTGCTGACGCTTCACCCTTTGGCCTGGGTGCGGTGCTGTCACACAAGTATCGAGATGGAACTGAACGTCCAGTGTGCTTTGCCTCCCGGGCCCTCACTCCAGCAGAAAGAAAGTATGCTCAGGTGGAAAAGGAGGCTTTGGCCGTGATCTATGCTGTTAAGAAGTTCCACCAGTTCGTCTATGGGCACCAATTTGCAATCCAAACAGATCACAAGCCCCTTCTGGGGTTGCTCGGGGAGATGAAAAACATACAGCCCTCTGCCTCAGCACGCCTGCAGAGGTGGGCTCTCCTCCTGATGCAATATCAGTACACCCTGACCTACAAACCTGGGGCAATGATCGCGCATGCAGACGGACTGAGTAGGCTGCCATTACCTCACCATGCACCGGATCCGCCGGTGCCCCCAGAGCTTGTGTGCCTGATGCGGCAGCTTCAGACGGCACCCATCACCAGTAGGCAGCTAAAGGACTGGACCAGGCGGGACCCCCTGTTGGCCCGGGTATGCCAATTTGTGATGGCAGGCTGGCCCCGGACATGTCCGACCATATTTCAAAAGGCGTAATGAGCTCACAGTTGAAGATGGGGTTCTGTTATGGGGGCTCCGGGTCGTAATTCCTCCACAGGGGCGACATACTCTGTTGGAGGAGCTGCATGAGGCTCACCCTGGGGCGTCTCGAATGAAAGCAGTGGCACGGGCGTACATGTGGTGGCCTGGGTTGGATGCAGCCCTAGAAGACCTAGTGAAGTCCTGTACTGCTTGCCAACAAATCAGGAACGCCCCCCCAGCGGCGCCCATGTGTCCATGGGAGTGGCCTGGCAAGCCTTGGACACGCCTACATGTTGATTACGCTGGCCCCTTTTTAGGTGAAATGTTCTTACTGCTGGTCGACTCTCACTCAAAGTGGTTGGAAGTGTTTCCAGTGAACTCTGCCACTTCAACCTCTACAGTGGACCATCTGCGTGAGGTGTTCAGTACACATGGCCTCCCACACACTGTTGTGTCAGATAACGGCTCTGTCTTTACCAGCTCCGAATTTCAGGAGTTTCTAAAGGTGAATGGTGTTCGCCACCTGACCTCTGCGCCCTATCACCCGTCCTCCAATGGGCTGGTGGAGAGGGCTGTCCAGACACTAAAGAAATCATTAAGGAAGATGGAAGGTGGGACACTGAGGGCACGGCTGGCGAGATTCCTGGCGACCTACCGCTTCACTCCGCATGCTACCACTGGGCAGTCTCCAGCAGAGATGCTGTTCGGTCGGCGTGTGCGCACCAGATGGGATCTGCTGCGGCCGGACACACATGCCAAGGTTCTCCGTGGCCAGGAGACCATGGTAGCTAACTCCAAAAGGAATGCAGTCATTCGAGACTTACCACTCAGAGCCGCTGTGTGGGTCAGAGACTTTTCAGGTCGGGAAAAGTGGCTGCCTGGCACAGTGATCGACAAGACGGGACCCCTGTCTTACAGGGTTGAAGTAGCAGGGAATGTGTGGCGTAGGCACGTCGACCACCTGCTATGCAGAACCACCGTTCCTCAGTCCAGGGAGGACTGGGAGCCAGAGGGCAGTGACCAGCTTGATCCTGCTCCTCCAGCAGACTGCGCTGTGGAGCTTTCGGATGCAGGCGAGGTTCCCGAGCCAGAGTCGGCAGAAGTAGATGAGCCTGAGCCTGCTGTTGTGCCCTGGAGATCATCCAGAGCGAGGAAAGTGCCTTCTCGTTTAAATTTGTAGTGTAGATAGGGCGGAGGGCCTCAAGAAGGGGGCATAATAATCCCCCGGCCTATCCGCGAGAGTGAGGGCAGTCTACCCCTCACTCTCAGGCAGTTCCAGCTCATATGTTCTTTTATTGAGCAGTTAAAAAAAAAAAAAAGACTTTGGGGTTCTTTGTTGGACTATGGGGGGAGGGATGTTGTAACTGGGAGTTAATTCAGGGGCTTCTCCCCTTATGTGCGAACGTTGTCTGTGTACCTGTGTTTGATTGAGTGAGCGTGTGGGAGTGGCATCCTTGGTTACCGGGTCAACCGGACGCTCAGAAAAAAAACCTGTGTTCAATAAACAGAACGGGCTCGTCCCGGACTTTGGGGAATAACAAAATAATTGCCTCCGTCACTTTATTGGGTTGGATTACAACACTGCCTCTAGAAAGAGGCCTTGTTTGTTGTTTTAGGTTTCGCTTTTTCTAGTGTTAGTTGTAGCATCCCTTTTAATGCCTGTGTTATTTCCACAGATGGACTCTTGTGCGATCTTTACAAAAGAAAACCTGTTGAATTAGACCAAAGCATTTGCAACATATTGCAATATTATAGTAAAGGAACAACTAGTGTAAAATTACTCCCAGCTTGTTATTGACTAGTAGGATGGGGCATTTGAATTTGATAGCCATTCCCTATTTATTGGAGCCAGAGTTTAAGCAGCTAGCACAAAGAGAAAGAAAGAGGCCAGGAAGAGGAGGAGGAGTGGAGCAAAAATGAAAGATTAGTTTAAAGTTATAAAGTTAGCTCCACTCAGTCTGTGGCAAGTCAACTCAATTCTTCAAACAACTTTCTTCTTTAGTAAAGGGTTCTTCACTCAAGGATTTCTTCTTATATCTGCTGGGCAGAAGTAAGACAAAACATTCATTGCATGTGCAATGCAAGTGAGAATGCACAGACAGGAGTGCTTTTCTTGAATTTGTAGCACCGTAGCCACAATTTCAGCTTGTCCTGGTTTTTATAAAGATTGTCTGTAAACGTGCTGAAGGTGCTCGCTGACCAGGAATTGCAATCTGATACTGAGTCAGAGATTCCCCGTATAAAGTGTGGTGATAAGTGCAGTGATTAACTGTTTATTTCTTTTTTGAGATTGTGTGTCACTAAATCAGTTGTTTTTTTTGTTTGTTTTTTGTACTGATCAACTTATGTCAGGGAAAATAGTAATATGGAGTCTGTATGTGCAGTATACAGCATTATTATTCCTATTATTATTATTCCTATTATTAGCTTGTTTTGCTCATTACTCGTCTGGTCAAGGAGCAAATCCTCCTGTTTTTTCACTTGAAACTGGAACACTATAAACTCTTAAACTCTGATTTAAGAACCAGGACCAGGACTGTCGGCTTTAGTTGGAGAAATCTAGATGAACAAAGAAAGCACAAACTGTCAAGAGTCTTAGCCCATGCAGACGTGCACATGTAAAAGTGGGAATTGTGTTGGGAAAAAGAACAGCATGAACCAGGAGTCCAAGTTTGGTTGATTGTTCAGTAATATAGGGATAAAAATGTGAACATAAATAAGCAAATAATCTGCACAATTTTATAACTGTGATTGCAAAATGGGCATGGTAAAGTGGAAATAACTTAATGTGAGAATAATATTTCTGTGTGGGTGGTTTCATGTGAAAAATGGTTTGTTATGCTGTTCTATAACAAGACTTGTGTCTTGTAAAAGTCCCTTGGCGGTGTTTCTTTTTTTTTTTTTGCATGTTTATCTCTTCAACGGGGATGTTTGTGAGGTTGTTTCTGCCGTGTCGGTGGTGTTTTGCACTAATCTGTATTGATCTGAAGTCACTTCCTGCCATTGTTGTGTCACATCCCCACTGTCTCCTTGCTTCCTGTCAATCTCGTCCTCGCTTTCCTCAGCAAGGAAACCGGGAGCTCTGAGAGGATACACAATTGGGGGTGTAGTGCTGTGTGTGTGTGCGTGTGTGTGTGTGTGTGTGCATGCATGTAAGAGAGCGTGCTGCTCTGGCCCTGATAACAGGCTGATATTGATGGGGAGCAGAAGAAGCACAACATGCAGTCAGTGATAACAAAACAGAAATATGAGGCAGATCGTGACAGAGAAAATAAGCCAGTGGACGACCTATGAAGCCTGAAATCTTGGACATTCTTTGAGGCTGCGTCCAAGATACTGATGCCAAAGTTTAGAGCATAAATTAGTGACATCTACTTTTTTGCATTTAATCTTTTTGTGTTTGTGTGTTAGGTTTTTTTCTGTCTTCTGATTCAACTACAGTCTAGTGTTCTTGACGGTCCTGTACATGCAGAGCAACAAGCCCTCCAGTACTGACTGGATGTCCTGAAAAAAAAAATCTTAACTTGTTTTCTGTCTGCAGTTTTACAAAGAGGATGCAGTGTGAGGTTTTGAAAATGGCCTCTTTCTCTGGGTCACCACTTTGGATTTTTGTTGCTTTGCATTTATATTCATACTTGACTGGGTTCCTTGCCCGTGCGGCAGATGGTACCAACATCCGCAACCATGGGACCAAAGAAAAAAAAGCAATTTCAAAACTATCTTGGTTAGGGCAAAAACACAGTTTCTACACCATAACTGTTACATTAGCAGCCATCAGTCACCTCAGTGACACGTCAACCTAACAACAGTTTTCAACATAACTTTGACATCCTTGTTGTGTTTAGGCCATTAAATTACAAATCCCACTTGGGGATGAAAATAAATCAAACAAAGTAAAATAAATTAAAAAGTTATTACTCTTATGCTATCATTGCACTACAATAGACACCAAATGGACACCTCACACACATTTGCTATTACGACCACGACTAATCTCGTATTCTTCAAGTGATTACAACTGGTAAGAAGTATTTGCATAAACAAACAACTCACTGGGTCATTTTTTTTTTTTTTGAGGAACATAATCTTGGCTACTACTAAGCAACACTTTAGCACTTTGAGTTTGGGTTTCCAGTGGACTGGGCTGAACTTGCATTTTTAAATGCATTGTGCATGTGTCTGTGAGTGTATGCACAAGACATAATAAGAGACGTGACCTCGTGTGTGTGACCTCGGCCGGCTATAAATGAGGCTAATGACAAATGCATATGCACACTAAGACCTTTGGTTTGAGGTTACAATAGCTTATTGTATTGCATCCAGTGTAGTCACGGGTGTTACGTCGTATGCGCACATGCAGGATTGTGGAGTGAGCTCTGTTTATGTGCCAGTGTGTGTGTGTGCGCATCTTTCACCCTCGAAACTCTACGGCGGTTTTGTCTTTCAGAAACTGAAGTTCAGACAGCCATAAAAATCTATAGAAGCGTTCGTGTTACATATGAAGGATAAAAGACTTTTACACTTTCTAAATCCTACAGCGCGTTTGGAGGAGTTCACACAGTATTTATATGACCTGTTGTTTGCTGTTTCACACAGTTGTGTGGATAACATCAGTGTTCCTCCAGAGGGGAAGCGCAGAAAAAGGAGATTTTATGGATGCATGCTTCCCCACAGATACAAATGAATACACATTGGCCTTTTATGACTTGTACTGTATCTTTTTTCTGTAAGTACCAGGTATGCTATTTTCTTTTCCATTCTTCACCTCCATTCTTCAACTGTGAATGCAACAGTTCAAAATGTTTTTTTCTGTTTCTTAGCATTTCCTGAATTTGTATCCTCTCCTTAACAGTTTTGGTTATTTTCACACAGCAGTCAGTTAAAGACCAACTCATCATTTTCTGAATCTGTCAGAAGGTTATATAAACAGTGACCATTGATACTTTTGAGCACTTTGTTTTTTCTTCATGACTCATTAGATTTCAGTTGTTTTTGTGGATGATAAATTGACATTGTCTCAGCTTTTGAGGTGCAGCTATCATTTTAAAAACCAATTGTCAACATTAGAAATGTCAGTTTCTTACGCCTCTGTAGCACCTTTATTCTGCCTCATTAGGGATAACATTAAGATCACTGATTTTGAGAGTACTGTCATGCTGTGCACAGTGATCCAGCACTGTTTGGTCTGGATGAATTACTAAAAGTGGCAAGCAGCAGTTTGACGAGAGCTTTTTGCATGGCTATGAGGTGGCCACTGTGTGAAAAGGGCTCAGTAGCATCAGTTAGCTGGCGGTCAGTGCCAGTGTCATGACTATAAGTCCTTATTTGACAGCAGTAGAAGAAATATCAAAGCAGCACAAAGGAACTTTTTCAGTTTTTGGCTCTTAACACCTCTGTAGGTGTAAAGATTAAGTTTCTTTTATGACACTGTCTAAGACAGGGTGTTCAACTCCAGTCCTTGAGGGCCGCTGTCCTGCATGTCTCAGATGTTTCGCTGCCACAACACATCTGATTCAAATGAATGGATCGCCATCCGCTTATCATCAAGGTCTGCACAAGTCTGTTAATGATCCATTCATTTGGATCAGATGTGCTGAAGCAGGGAAACATCGAAGAGACGTAGGACAAGGGGCCTTCGAGGAACTGAAGTTGAACACCTCTGGTCTAAGATTTAATCTTTTTTGGTCTCTTGCTTGATCACTTTCTTGTTTTCTCTTCCATCTTTACTATCATGAGTCTCTTAGCCACGTCCACTGTAGCTCTGAGATTAGCGTTCGGTGTTGTTGATGTGTGACATAGCGCTGTAAAACAATACAAGATTGTTGCAAGAGATGACCGATAAAGAAGTTGAAGGTTACTTTGTCTGGTTTTTGTCGATACTAGGGAGCAGAATACTCGATCATCCAGACAACAGAAAGTAATCTAATTGTTCTTTCTGAACTGAAATAAAATAAAAAAAAAAAAAAAAAAAAAGAAAAAAGAAAAAAAATCTTTCTGATGCTTTGAGAATCTTTACTAAACCAGATATACAATGCCCCACACACACACACACACACACACACACACAAAATACTACTAATACTCCTTTACCTATTCTGGAGTGGAAGGTTTCACCTGTGAATGTGATATATCATTTACATCATTACATAAAACATTCAGTGAAGTAAAAAAAAGGAAAGTCATAAAATGCTATTTATAACACAGTTATAGTTAACAGAGTTGAAGCCCAATGTGTCCAGCTTTATCTTATGATCATAACTGGTTAGTATTCTAACTTGTTAAATTTGAAAAATTATGATATATTATACTATAGTATAATATTTCTTAAGAATTCTCCAGAAGACTCCATTCAGTGACATGTTTTTGAATGATTAAATCAGGGGGAGCATGACACCAACATGTCCAGCTTAATCTGGTTTGCAGTTGAGCTTCAGCCACCACTGACGCCTGTTTAAATTACAATGTGAGCCTTATACCTCCTGTGTGTTTCATTAGTATTCTTCTCTTGTTTTAGAACAAAACACAGTCTCACACAACTCTATATTGTATCATCTAAGTGAATAATAAACCCAGCCAGCTTGTTTACTGGTGACAAACTTATGAGTCAGCTGCATCCATCAATACTCATGAAATAACTCCAGTCTGGTGGTTCGAGTATTTACAGGATTCAATCTGGCATCAAACAATGATCGACATATCTGATCTGTTTTATCATTATAGTCAGCTGTCTTTGAATATATACAGCACAGAAATTCAAGCAAAATAAGGCTATGACATGAAAGTGACACAGTCAGTTAGGCAGTGGAGTGGCTTGCAGTGGAGTAGGAACACTGCTAAATGTCTGCTTTGAGTTTGCTGGGGTGGTGATAAATATTCAACATCTTCTTTCATCTCCAACTTCATGTTAGGTGTTGTATTGACTCTTAAACAACAAGAGCCTGTGCCCATCAGCAAACAAACTTTCTAATTGATCCTTATCCTGTGCCAGACAAGCGGTTAACAAAAACCACTAACGTGATTTAGAGTAAACAAACGATATTTTGCATGACTTATAGTGACAGTGTTACTGCTTCTTCATAATAAGTGATGTTTTCTTCTCACTGGTTAATTTCATCTTGGCTGTAAAGCTTTGGCGCAAAAGGCACCTTATTTTGTTGTTAAATTATACTTTCACTGGTGCCCCTGAATGCCCATCTGTGCTATTTATACCTTTGCCTAAAAACTGATTTCCTTCCCCTGTCCTCATATTCATATTTGGTAAACATTTCTGACTTGGCTCAGATAGCAATGACATTCTGAAACCAGGAAGGTTTCTATCAACAGTCTTTACCGGTCAGCTCAACAACAAACAGTCTCTAAGAGGTTAGCTGGTTCATTGAGATAACTGTTCCTGCTCTGGATGTCTGAATGATATCAGATTGGTGGGCTATTTGGAGTCATAATATCATAAAACCACGTCGCAACCTTTTGCATGTGTGCAGAATGGGATCACGAAAGTGCAATGTTGCCATCCCCATCCTATGGGCAGGGACCCAGCTGTGCAAGTGCTTTGCACTGACGTTTCTCACATGCAGCTTTAAATAATGGAACGCTTTGCTGCCGGTCATAAAACAGAGAATTTAGGAACTTAATTTGACAGACAGGCCCATATTTCTTTGGCGGAGGATTATAGTAATGTTTGACGATGTGGTCAGGCTGAAAGTCGTGGTGTTTTCAAGAATACCAGGAAACGCTATCTCAAACTGAGTGTCTTCGTTGCCAGTAAATCAAAATCAAAATGATGTCTGTAGCGAGATAGGACATCTCAGGAACTGTGGTGACTTTACTGAGTGATTTTACAAAGGCAGTTTGTATATTTTTGCTAAGAAAAGAGTCATGATGTCAGAATAGGGACTATATGATCAAGTTTTTTTTTTTTTTTATATTATGTGCCATCCAATTCCATTATGTTTGAGAGAAGTCAAGCATTTGCTTTACGTCTCCAGAACTAACCAGCATATGCCAAAATTCAAATTGATAAATAGCACAAGAGACAAGAGAAAAATCAGCATTTAATTTGGGTGAACTTTTTAATCATTAATTTCTGAGCCAGCTGTGGCTTTGTAGCCTGGCTAGCCATCCTAATACTTTTCCTTTTCAATACAAAGAATGAATCTGGTTCCTCTGGATTCAGCTGTGATTTTCCAGGTGGCAGTACCAACAGATAGAGAAGAAGCTGGCTTTGGGCATCATTGGATGGGTATGCAAGCGATCAGAGAAACAGAGGATGTGATGGAGGCAGAGCGACAACCAGACTGGTATCAAAAAACACCAAAAAATGAGTCGCAGTGGAAAAGGAACACTGATGAAAGTCATCGAATAGAAGACAAGAGAGTTTTTGCAAAGTGAATGGGTATGGCTGGCCAGAATAGTGAATTTGATCAGTGGAATAGTTTTTCTTTTTGTCTCTACTGATTATACCATCTGCTAAATGTAAAGAAATATGGTAATCTCACACTGTAAATTGAATAATTGTCTTTATATTGTCAAATATACAATTGTTAGCCTCATAGCGTAATTGTCCTATTTGGAATTAATATGACTTAGGCAATTATCCTATGAGCCTAACAATATATCAAATGAAAAAATGGGGTTACAGAATAAGGAGAAGGGCAAAAATATGCAAGGAAGGTTGATGGCGTTCTCTCCTGTAACACCATAATCCATGCATCAGCTGCAAGACAAATGTTGCAGCAAGAAATCATTTTCCAGTGCTGGTTATCACCTGTACTGAGAATTTCCCCAATGTGATTGCCTTTGATAAAAGCTGAGTTTAAAACTGTTTCAATAATACAGACGGGCTTAAAACTTTGAAGCTGGAGCAGTCGTTTCTGAAAAGGTGTAAATCCCTCACAGCCCGGAGGCCTGTGTGTCTAACAACTTGGTGTCAATCACCTTATCGTCCCCGCAGAAAAAGAGTAAAAGGAAAGGATAATTGAGCCCAAATGGTTTCAGGTTTCCAGGTTTGCTGAAAGTGTTAGTTTTGACAGGTTCTGGTGGTTAAAAGTGAATATCAACCTACTGATATGATTCATCGCAGCGCTGATTGCCGAGTGTTTCCCCAAACATTCGTTTATCATCAAAGCTGTTGAGCTGCTCTCAGGTGTTTATACAAGAAGGTGTGATATCATGAATTTTCAGATAAACACAAGTCAGACTTCAGAGTTGGTCAGACCACAAGTAAATCCTTGATGGGCCAGCTGTCTCCATCAGGGGCATGTGGTCTGACAGCTTAATACACACATCAAACAACTGTCAGCCCCCCACCAACCCTCACACACACCTAAACAACAAGAGTGCACACCTTATGGTGCTGTAGGATTCACCAGAAACAGGCTCATAAAGACACAAGGGCATGATGGGGGATCAAAGCCCTGCATACACCACGCTGCCGCCATTTCACGTGTTTATGCCTTTCTGTGCTTGTGCACAGTTTCAGTTTCAGTGTGCATAATTTGCTTCAGTCCCTCGGATATGCAACCGACGCATCGCTGATGGATGACTGTCGAACCGAAGGGAAAAATGCATCTGAGCGTCTTCATGGTGTCTGCATGGTGTGTGGTTTACAGCACAAGGCCACACATGAGAGGATACCAACAACAACAATCAATATGAGACACAGGTGGCCAATTAAGAGGGAAAACAAAAGCCGAATGCTGTGGAAACAGGGTCTCTGGTATGCCGAGGGAAGTGATGCACACTCTGCAAGAAGGTTCCAGCACAATCTAATTGGAAGTTGTCACTGTCAAAGACCAAAAATAGGACAAAATGGAATTTTGTTTTTCCATGCAACAAAAGTGTCAAGAAAAGGATGCATCACTTTCAGCATCGGTGAAATCCAGACCTAAACATTATCATGCACTACCTTCGCAAATCAACTCAGTGAGTGAACTGTCGGAAAAGTGAACGGATGGACGAGTCATCAAAGCCTGGTGTTTTATTCAGCCATGTATTTGCATCCTAGAAAATGAACACAGCTAAAAACAGATTTCTGTCCCACAAGAGTATTGATAGGAAGTGTGCTTTGATTCACTTCATTTAGCTTTTTTTCCTGTTCCGCCCAACGTCCTGTTGCAGAAGGTCTGACACACAGGGGGCTGGACGGACAATTAAGCCAAAAGACAGAAGACGGCGTTCGGGTGGAGCCACACAAACACAATCACGTCAGTTTGATTATCAAGCACCCCACGTTCACATCACAATAATTGGCAACAACAACAACAGTTCTCTGCGGGTAAATGACGCTGGCGAAAGCAGAGGAGACAGAAATAAAGCTTCATCTTCATAATCAGAGGAAGAGGGGAATTACTAAGGAGGGGAGAAGAGAAGGATGGAGGGGTGGGGGAAGGGATCAGAGGAGGAAGATTGTTGAGTGATACAGTAGTTGTGTCTAAAGATCGGTGCCCTGGCGCCACTGCTGCCACTCTGCTGAGAGACGAAGCAGCCTGAAGACTGAAACATCCCACCTGGGACAGAAAATACAGCAACGAAAGAAGACCAGAGAGAAGATTTCTTTTAAAAAGTTTAAAAAGTTTAAAGTTAGAATAAAATTGCCTTTTTACACACTGACTGTATCATATATAAAAAGTAAATAATGAAGCTCTCAAATAAACTTAAATCCTGGGATTGAAATGTACTGGAACACACATATTTATTCAAATGGAAGGACACTTTAACAGTATATTAGAAAAAACTAATAATCAAGTGCAGACAGGGACAAAAGAAAGTTAAAATCAGCTGTTTTACAAACCAAATATCTTCTGTGTTCCTAGACATTGATTTTATAAATTTGTTTAACACAAGTGGAGGAGTAAAACAAAATTCTCTCAAAAGGTGTTGCTTCATTTGCCGTTTTATATGTCGGTGGTGGAGAGCGCTTGCTCACAAGTTGGTCCGGAAAAGGAGTTCAGCTGAGTGAGCATCTGACCACAGCATCTGATCCACGTCACATTAATACTCATCAACCCATTGAGTGAGCCTTTCATGCCTCATGGACGGGGGCATAGGGTCAGCGTGGAAGAGACCACTACCGTCAGGAAAGAAATGCGTCACCGCAGGATAATGGGGATCATTTAAGAACATTTTTAACGTTGTGTTCTTTTTTTTTTTTTTTTTTTCTTATAGCCTTCCAAGAGAACTCAAACAATGCTTGCAAAACACTCCCCCACAGCATAATGGCCACTGGATCCCTTGACATAAGGGGTCCTGGGTTTTTCCTCTGATCTGTCATCCATCTACAGTTTTAATGTTGTGGATGTGATCAGAAAGTCTGGCCACACAACCAAATCTACGCAAATCTATAAGATATGTAAAATATGTATAAACACACCAACACTTATTTTAAAAGGCTAAAACTGAAAAAAAGTTGTTCTGCATAATTTATTGATTGATCGATTGATTGATTGATTTTAAATACTTTCATTATAAGTTTTAAAGTGACAATTTTGTACCCCCCACCCCCATTGTGTGGTTCCAAATGTTCAAACATGTACAAACGAGACACAGGAGTCAAGGAAAGCCCTGCCATTTGAATGAATGGTGGGGCTCCAGTTCCAGTACAACCCTCAATTGATATTGAAATTGCCATGAAACTTGCCCAGGCATGGCTCCAAGGCCAGTGTCCAAACATGTCTAACGAGCTTTCGTTTTGTAAAACAAATGTTAAAATTACATCTGCTGCAAACAAGAAACTGTGTTTTTTTTGTTTTTTTTTGTACAGTTACATTACGTCTCAACAAATGATATTCCTGTCTGCAGAGACTTTGGGAGAACAATGGTGCTTGGCCCAGTGATGCTTGCTGGATTTTCATCCAACAGTTGTATCATTCTCCAGTTATTTAAGAGTTAAATGAATATGAGATGTGTGGCTTGATGGATGGATTTTCTGCTCTTCCTCCTGCTTGTTGGCCATTGTGGCCTTCTAGCTTTCTTCTCAGTCTCTCTTCTCACTCTTCCATCTTCTTTCCTGACACCTGTGTTGAGGCTTCTTTTATACTTTGAAACATGACTGAAGTAAATGACTGAAGTTCTTCCAACTGAGCTTGCACAGGTCCAGTCTGAGTTAGACTAACGGGCATTCATGGTCTTGTATTTCAATGTATAAGGTGTTGGAATATGAACATTGATTTCGAAGTGATGAAATTTGTGTTTAGAGATTTGAAAGACTGTGATTTAGAAAGCTGAAGGAATCAGACTTAAGTGTTTGCACTAAGAGTTTAGATGGTTCAAGTCATATTATTGATACATGAGGTTTACTTTTTCTGAACTGAATGAATAGTTCCACATTTCGAGTAGTTTTGACATCTAGGAAGTGTAAACTGGATGTTTGCATTTTTGAACTACTATATCTTCATTTCTGGGGGTCTAACGTAAGAGGCAGATATAACTCTTCTTAATTTTGTCTGTTTTGAGAGTGCAGGCAGGGCAGCTCTGGAAACACAGACCTAACAACACTTGTGCTTATTTGTTCACAAAAGGTGGGCAAAAAAAAAAAAGAGAAGAAAATTCTGAAAAATTAATTATAACTACGTGACCAAGTTGATCATACGGACTTCACTGTATATTTTGCAGCGTGGTACTAATCAACTGAAGTGAGAGATGTGTGCATGTGAGCAGAGAGGAGGAGGGCAGCAGGGGAGGAGGGGTAGGTGGGAGGGTACAAGTTGGGCGGGGATATATAAGGGTGTGCAGATTTCACACATAGCAACAGACTTAAAAGTGCTTTCAGCTGCTGTGAACCTATCTGCCGCAAACAGATTTTCTTTCTTCTTTTTGTTGAACAAGGATAAGATCAGCGGAAGAATGGAGAACGATTTGACCACGGCTCCTTATGAGTATTATGACTACGGGGAGACAGAGAACTCCACCATGTGTGACTATTCAGAGTGGCTGCCGTCATACTCCGTCATCCCAGTGCTTTACATGCTTATTTTCATCCTGGGACTCTCTGGGAATGGGGTTGTCATCTTCACCGTGTGGAGAGCCAAGGGCAAGCGTCGAGCTGCTGACGTCTACATCGGCAATCTGGCCCTGGCTGACCTCACCTTTGTGGTCACTCTGCCTCTGTGGGCCGTCTACACAGCCATGGGCTACCACTGGCCCTTTGGAATGGCCCTGTGTAAGATCAGCAGCTATGTGGTGCTTCTCAACATGTATGCCAGCGTCTTCTGCCTCACCTGCATGAGCTTCGACCGGTACCTGGCTATCGTCCACTCCCTGTCCAGCACCAAGCTGCGCACCCGAGGCCACATACGAGGCTCCCTGACGGCCATCTGGCTGCTCTCCAGCCTGCTGGCCGCACCGACTCTTGTCTTCCGCAGAACCAGATATGATTTAGAAACCAACCGTACGTCTTGTGCCATGGACTTTAGCCTGGTGGTGAAAAACAAGGAGCAGGAAAACCTGTGGATTGCCGGTCTCAGCATGTCCTCCTCAGCTCTTGGCTTTCTTCTACCCTTCTTGGCCATGATGGTGTGCTACTGCTTCATTGGCTGCACAGTCACCCGCCACTTCAACACTCTGCGGAAAGAGGACCAGCGCAAGAGGAGGCTGCTGAAGATTATCACCACACTGGTGGTGGTGTTTGCTGTCTGCTGGATGCCGTTCCACATTTTGAAGAGTGCTGACGCCCTCTCTTACCTGGACCTGTTCCCTGCCACCTGTGACTTCCTGCGCTTCCTGCTGCTGGCTCATCCCTACGCCACATGCCTGGCCTACGTCAACAGTTGCCTCAATCCTTTCCTCTATGCCTTCTTTGACTTGCGCTTCAGAGCCCAATGTCTGTGCCTGCTCAACCTGAAGAAGTTCTTGCATGCCACCCCACCGAGCTCCCTGTCCTCACAGAAGACAGAGGCTCAGTCTCTGGGCACGAAGGTGTGACTACAACCTTGGGCCCAGAGGCATGCCGGGGAAGAGGTGAACAGTGCAGAACAGTGCAGGTGAATCAAAACTACTTTGCGGCATCGGGCGCAATCAGTGTCAGTTTCGGTGTCACCTTTGCCCCCCTCCTCCCCTAGCTCTTTGGACTGAAGGGGACTGATGGTTTTGGGGGTCTGACCAAGCTGAAACTCCTGCCTCACCTTTGAGCAGCAAGGAAGAGAAACCGAGCAACATGGGAACAAGCACAGAACTTTATGAGGGAGAAAAAAAAAAGTGGACTGCATGCTTATGAATTCCTCTTGGCTCTCCTGTGGACTTTACTGAAAGTACTGAGCTTTGAACTCTGCCCTCAACTCAACACACTGATGTGTATCATTCGTGCCGTTCTTGTTATCATTAGTAAGCACTTGAGGTTTCTTGTCTGCCAGGCTTCCCTGCTCTGTGGATCAGTCTGTGGTATCAGCATCACAGCTGGCAGCGTTGCGTGTGTGCGTGTTAGAAGGGTGTTGCCAATCAGCAAGAGGTGTTGAAGACAGATAAGACTGGTGTAAATTGTGAACGTGTGTGTTTGAGAGAGAGGGGAGGGGGTTGGGGGTGGGGGGGCAGACAGACCAGACAGACAGACAGATGGCAGCTGACAAATGTTTTCAGGTTGGTGAAAGGTCTAATTAAAAGGTGACTGGTTTGACAGTCTGAGAGTGTGTCTGCGTGTGTGTCTGTGTGTGTTTGAATTTGTGTGAGTGTCCAAATATCATTAAATTTGCTCCTGATGACATGAAAAAAAACTTGATTTTGGATTCGTGTCCATGATTTGTATTAAAAAAGGTGCTTTGAAGAAACAAACACTCTCTCTGGTGTCACTCTGTTCCCGCTCATGGCTTGTTAAGTCTCGCTGGAATGTATTTTCTCCTGTCCGCTGAATATGCTTCTTCCTGTTGGTGCATTGTTGAGAGGAGGCCGTCTCCCTCCCATTGTGTTCATCGAAGCTGAAATCAAAGCATATGTCTGCAGGAAATGCATGTTCGACTTCTGTTTCCCTCTCAGCTTACAATTCACTCAAAAACAATCAGTGAGCACAAAAGTTTTAAAACAGGATCAGCCACAGGACATTTGGCCTTTTCCCAAAAATGGAAAAATCTCCAAAATGTTAATTATAGCCCAAAAGGTATGTAAAGTAGTCTTACAGTCCCCGTGTTGTGACAAATATATTAAACATGGTCAATCATGTAATTATTTGATGTCTTTCTACAGCAAGCTAACACAACAACTTGTTGCTGAGCTTTAAAGTATTATTCAATGAGTAACCAACTTTGATGGTATTGAGCTTCTTACAGGGTATAAGCAGCAACAGCTGGGAGACAGAGGGATTGGATTAATCCTTAATTACTAATTTGTAATGGGTGTGGGACGGTGCATGGCTTGTTCTAAATCATCTACAGAATGCTTTTTGAGGACCATTTACATAAATATGGGTAAAGTTACCTCTCCAGAGAAGGAAAACCTCAGCTTACATTACATTGCTTCCATTTCAGACAGGTGAAAACATCTTTGTCTTCCGACAGGAAAGAAATTCAACAGCTGCAGCAACATTTGTTCTGCTTCATTTGTGCCTCAGCTCTCTTTAATCTCATCTGAACAAGAGCACAAACACTGAGCACAAACCACACACTCAAGAGTCACTGGAGAAACAGCTTCCAGTGCATTTTAACTTTTCCTTTTTTTTTTTTTTTTACAAGACAATTTGTCACACTATCCTCCACCTGCCAGCATCAAAGACGGAGCCTGCTGGGAAAGATAATCTGGACACATTATTTTCATGGCTTTTCAAGTTTTATGAAGCTTACGTGATCGTGTTACGCAGATTTCATGGCACGAACGGCGCGAACTGCAGCACGAAAAGAGCTAGTTATCTACTTTGATCATACATGGGCAGGGTGTTTGTCTGAGATAACTTTTCAGAAATGATTACACAAATGTCTTCATTCCTCTGTAATTGCTGAGTGTGAAAATTACGCGCATCTACACTGGAAACAGACTGGCCGCAGGGAGTCCCCGGGGTAAAAATGCTCTTCAATTTCCCTCTCTGGAACGACCTTCCAAAAAAAGAAAACCTCTAGAAATAAAAAAATACTTTCAACTACAAGTATGAGTTATCATTCCACTTTTGTCTGATGATAATTAAAAAAAAAAAAAAAAACTTTTGTACAATTTTTGTACAAAAAAAGTTTTCTGATTTTTCTTAAAATCTCTGCATCTGCACAAAGCCTAAATTCATTTTGATGGTGCAAAGACAGGCAGCAGTGTGGTCTAAAAACATGTTGTGGAGGGAAAAAAAGTTACAGCACTCACAACCCTAATTACACTAATTAATTATCTTGTACATCTGATTAAACTCTGAGTGCTTTTAATCACTTCTGTCAACATGAGATAAATGTTTATTAAAGCCTCATGTCCTGAGGAGAAAAGACTCAATCCACAGTTTTGGAGAAAATATTTTCTGCCCTGCAACTGTAACGTCTGCAGATTGTCTTAAAGTATCAGAGGATTGTTGGAGATGTTGATTATTCCAATTTCACAAATATGAACTCATATAAATCACGAGATTAATTTAAAAAGCCTGGTTTCTTTCTCTGGTTACACTGAAGAGTTGCCTCTGAACCAATGCCTCAGTAATTAAACTTCATCATATATTAAATGAAACCTTCCTGAAGTAATGAAAATTTAAGACAAACTACCTTCAGCATACTCAAAGTCAAATAACAGAAGGGGTGAGTTATTGTGAGAGATTTTATTTCTTTATTTTCCCCAAAATTACCTTTTGTGTATGAGCAGAAAACTAAAACACTGTAAATCCTCTTTTTTTTTTTTTTTGGTGGTGATCTGTAAACACAGTACAATGCAGACCGGAAAAAGTCCCCACCCCCAACTCTTCACTTGACTGTCCAGTCAATGTAAAACAATAGAAATGGTAAATGTAAGGAAAGTTTCAGTCAGCCCACGTGAACTGATTCATTGTCATATCAATGGGTGACAAGTAGCCCCTGTTATTGTGTTGTGTAAAATCAGGCCTGCAGCCAGGCTCTGTGTATGTCCAAAACACATGTCCTCCTGTCATAAATCAGATGCCAATAAACCGGGTCAAGCAAAAAATAGACAAAGGAAGTGTGCACGCACTTCTCCTCTGTCCTAACAATAGAGGCTGAGCTGCAGAGCCAGCAGACCGGACCTTAAGTGTGGTCCGGCCGTGATGTTGTAGGATGAGCTGCTGACCCCTGGAGCGTCTTGGAGGACCTTCAGCTTCCTGCCACGCAGCTCCTGCAGAGCCCCTCCCTGCACCCATCCCTGGGGAAGGACTGGCCGCCCGTGGACTGGAAAGGAGCCAGCCGGCCAAGCAGGAAGGTAGATGGAGGGTGGGCAACGTAATGGTTCCTGACTGGGATATCCTGTCTTTCAGAGACATCTCTCTGCTTTTACAGCCTTCTGCAGGAGTTACTTGCTCCACCTGAGGCCTTGAAGGTTAAGATGCCTGATTTATACACATGCAGTGAGTAACAACATGCCCAAAAGTTGTCTTCTCTGCAAGTGCTTGACAGGGTAATAATAACATTTACTGAGATGTGACTCAAGCACCTTAATTGAGAAATCAAATGGATCTCTTCCTCCTTACACCCTCTGCTCTCTCCTACTCTGTCCTCTCCCAAGATGTCAGACCTTTCAAAGGCACTCAAACAAGACGGCCATCATTAGTGGAGACACGTCGTTTCCGAAAGAACGGAAGTGCCTGAGACTTGGGTGACTCCGGATCTCGGGTTAGAGAGGATTGTCCTCTTCTCTGGGCACAAAGTGTCCCTTCAGTCTCTCCTCTATCCTCTCCATTGTGCATCCTTCCCTCTCTCCGAGGTCTAAATGGAGGCCCTGTCATCTCCAACAGGCCGGAGTCAGTTCTGACACTCAGCTGCACTGACTTCAGCATCACAGGTAATGAGCATCCATGCATCCATGCTAAACAAGGAATTACAAGGGGGGGGGGGGGGGGGGGTTCAGCGAATCTAGGTGGACGTTACAAAATCACACACATTAAAAACTGTTTAGTTGCCAGCAATTCTGTGATTTTTCAGCCACACATTGAAGGACTCTGTGAGGACTATCTGCAGCCACACAGTGTGTTTGTGTCTTTGTGTATGAATGTGTGTGTGTGGGTGTGTGTGTGTGTGTGTGTGTGTGTGCATCTGCTTGCACCCTTCTTGTTGAGGGGCATAAATCTGTTTGCACAAACAGACTGGTGTTTACACAGTCACACTGCGGAGACCAAACTTCCTGCTGGGAACATAAAGCATGTCCTCGCAATGCAAATCATTAGATTTGAGGGTGACAACTTGGTTTAAGCTTAGAGTAACAGTTAGATTTTACTTAAGAGCTATTAGTGAACAGTCCAGATGAGTCTTAAGGCATCTATGAATAATCTGGTATAAACACCTTAACAAGATGTGTTGTTGCTGTTGCTTCTTTCACTAGAAACTCCAGTTTTCTGGTAATTCTAGTCATCTTCTCCAGAATCTGTGAGCTTAGAAACATTTCCCATTTTAAGTTAAACAGAAGTTCAGATTAGCAGTTTGGTTTTGTTTAGAGTCTGTTCTTGGCCTCATCTGTCTGTTTCAGACCACATAATTCCACTTCAACATGCATGTTATGAATTCAGAATTAAAGCAAAAATGGGGAACATCCTGAAGCCATCCACTTTCAGATTCTGCAGAGTGACATTTGATTTTTAGGTTGACATTTCTTTTTCTGTGAATACTAAAGAAATACGATAATAGTATAGAATCACTTTCAAAAGACATTCAAATTCAAAAATACTTTATTGATCCAAGAAGGGAAATTAGATAAACTGCAGATGAAGATGACAACATTTTAACAAAAGTGTATCTCTTATTGACATTTTTTACAGTTTTGAAATAACCAAAAGTTACCCTGCATAATTTGTCCAACGAAATCTCATTTGTCAAGTATCACAACTTTTTTAACAGTTTTTGTGGCAACTATTTCCACTGACTGTTCCTGCAAAAGGATTCTGCCGCTGCAAGATTCATGGGTCATCTTGCATGTGCTACTCTTTTAACAACAATCTGTCTGCAGATTATTGAAGATCTTTAGGTCAGAGGACTTTCAGCTTGTGCTTCTTAAGATAAAACATGTTTAGAACCATCATACTTTTATAGTACTTTTTTTTTTTTCATCTTCAGATCTGTTTTACAGACGGTTGAATATTTGCTTCCAGAATTTGCTGGACCTCTCCCTCTCTCATCCAGTGAAATGTTCCCAGTCACTCTGGTTGACACACAAGACCAGAACAGGACAGACTGATGTTCTATGATTGACAGTTGCAGAGATTGCCTTTATGTTGAATTCAAACCATTTTTTTATTCCAACATACCACTCATGACTTTGATCAAATTCAGTTTCAAGAACATCTGTCCACAGAACTTGTACCCAAAAAACATTTGCATTTGCAAACTACTGATGATGGATTTTAAGAATAATGAAAGGTTTTTCTCAGATGATTCTTCCAGATTTCTCATATTTGTGATGGCGTTGCAATATCACAACAAAATCTGACATTCTTTTCTTTCCCAATCAAACCAATGTTTTTGATTTACCTTTCTCAGATTCAAAACATTTTACTTTGAATTACATTAGAAATATGAAAGTTCATTGCTCTCTCTTCTTATAAACTGCTTCTTTGGCATCATTTCCATTAATATTCCATGTGCAACTTTAAGAAGCTCAATGCTGCTGAATGTTGAGAGTGGGTTTTATTAGTATTTACAAAAGTATTTACAAAACCTTGAAAACTGTATGACTTAACTTCAGTATTAAAAAGCCACAGCCCTGACAGGCGAATCAGTCTAAAGTCTGAGACCATGGTGAAAAGCTCAAATGACTCTTACATCTATTTCCTTCATTTTCCACTTCATAATTACTCACAAAAATAACAGATTCATCTTGAAGAAAATGTTGAAGAGAATGTTTAATCTTGAAGTTGTTTCCTGTTGGAGATCAACTCACTCTCTGAATGTTTAAGTCCTTACAGCGCTTTGAAATGGAGTGCTTAAATATTTACCTGCCCTTTTTACTATTCACTTTTACAATGAATCCAAGAATCCAGTATTACATTTAGCAGAACACATTTTTGAATGGAGATGAACATGTCAGAGAATGAGTTTTACAAACTTGTATAAAGTTGTGATCGTTGCGAATAAACAAATGTGGAGCTGTGTAGCTTTGCTTATGTCTAATTACATCAAATTGTCCATCATCATTGGAGTTTTTGCAAAGTTTAATTCTCAACCCATATGTTTAATTTGAAATGGAACAGAAGCCGTCATCAAAACATGTAATCATTCAGAAAAATAAACTCCCTTCAAAATAACTGTCTTCCTCTTAAACTTGACTTTTGCACCAGAGAATCTACAAAAAAGATGCTCCAGATGTAGGTGGTGCTTTTTTCTTTTTAAAGATACAGTCGGATGTTGTCAGTCAGCTAACAGGCAACTGCAGCAGTTGTTTCACTTCACTAGGCTTAGTCATATACTGGAAACCTAACTTTACAACAATGCACACATTCACGTATTTTCATTAGTGCATCACACCTTTTTACACAATTTGACATTTGAACATTATATGTTCTGAATAGGTGACACGATAAAAGAAGAATGAAGGTCGAATGCCCACAGAAAGCGTATATATATATATAGATATATATATATATATATATATATAGATATATATATATATATATATATATATATATATATATATATATATATATATATATATATATATATATATATATATATATATATATATATATATATATATATATATATATATATATATATATATATAACTTTATATATATATGCCGTATGTATTTATGAAAAGTTTCTGTGTAGGGATTCTGTGTATAACATAAATAAAATTAGAATGCAATGATTTGCAGATCTCATAAACTCATATCTTATTCTCAATAAAACATAAAGAACATATCAGATGTTGAAACTCAAGCATTTTACAAATTCATGGAAAAATTTGTTCATTTTGACATTGATGACAACAAAACCACTCTTTTTCAAAAAAAAACCTGGAACAGGGCAACACGAGGCTAGAAAGGAAATTGACTCAAATCAAAAATAAATCGAGTATAATTTCACAGCTAATTAGATTAAGTGGCAACAGGTCAGTAACATAACTGTGTATAAAAGGATCATTTCAGAGCGGCAGAGCCTCTCAGATGTAAAGGTGGGCAGAGATTCACCAAGTCTACAACAAACTGTGTCTAAAAATTGTGGAAAAGTTTTAGAAAATAGTCCCACATCATAAAGTTGCAAAGACTTTGAAGCACCAAACATCTACTGTGCATAATATTATCAATACATTCAGAGAATCAGGAGAAGTGCCTGTGAGCCAAGGGACACGCCTGAAGGTCAATGCTGAATGCGTGTGATAGGGTTTAGTTCTCATACCACTACCTATTAAGAAAGAACCAGACAAGAGACAATCAGCCTTTTTAACACCTTTTGCAAAGGGGGAGCAGTCTGACAACTCTGAGTGCATCAGAACAACTCAGAAGTCCCTACACAAAAAGCATGTATTTATTAAAGAAAAGATCAGGGTGAGGGGTTTTCACAAGTTCACCAAAGGTCAGGGTAGGTGTGAGGACAGTATTTAGGGAAGTAGTGAAGACAGAATTAAGAATATTAAGAGTAGATACTTTAGGGAAGTTCAAACTGGTGTTATCACTCTGCATTTGGTGCTGCGACTGTGAGGTGGTGCCAAAAAGAAGAAGTTCTACATCACCCCAAAGCAAGGAACAAGCACAAAAGGACGAAGGTCAAATTCGCTGTGCTCAAATAGACAAGTTCATGATGTTCAACTTTCAAGGTCAATCAGTACATACTTACAGAAGGTTCAAGATATGAAAAATGTATCATGAGATCACCTTAAATTTCTAACAGCGTGTGATCTTCGGGCTGTACTGTACAGTCATGATTCTCCACTAGACATTGCTGTATGGGCTCAGAACCACCTTCCAGAAATCGCTGTGAAAACAGTTAGCAGTGCAATCCACAAGTGAAAGTTAAAGCTGCATCATACAAAAAAGAAGCCATTTGAAACACCACCATCTTTTCTGTGACAGATCTCATCTAAAATGGTCTGGGGCAAAATGGAAAACTGTTCTGTGGTCAGATTAATCAAAATTTAAAATTATTCTGAGAAACCATGGATGCTGTGTCCTGTCGATGAACATTCAGAACTAGTTATCAATATAGTCTTACTCATGCCAGTTATTTCAGTTATTTCTTCTCTTTAAATTATGAATTTAAGGACTATATACAGTTAATCTGCATATGCGTCTTTTCACTTATTTTAAAATTAAAGATATGTACTCTTTTATGCAAACAATATCTCTGTTTCATTGGTTGATTATATTTGCAGCAAAAACATTGCTGGTGATCTATGATGGCAAAAAATAAAACTATACTAAAATAATTGCTCATTAATCGTAATCGATGGCAGCTTGTTCAATTAATCATGATACTAATTTGAGGTCATATTTCCAATCCCTACCCTGTTCGAACTTGTTTTAGATGTTTTGCTGCCATTGAAATCAAAATGAGCTAATAATTTCCATCATTCATACCCATTTAGTCCTATGCAGGGTCACAGGAATCTTCTGGAGCCTATCCCAGCTCTCTTTGAGTGAAAGGCAGGGGTACACCTTGAGCCCACACCAAACACACATTCAGACCTTTAGGCAATCTAGAAACCCCCAATTAACTCAACATGCTTATCTGTGGAAGGAAGTTGGAATACCTGGAGAAAACCCACGCAAGCATGGGGAGAACATGCAACTCCACACAGAAAGGGCCTTTCTGTGGAGTTCAGAGTGTGTGTGTGATTCAAACCACAGAACGGTTTGAACCAGGAACCCTCTTGCTGTAAGGAAACACTGCTAACCACCAAGCCACCTGCGAATAATTTCCATGAAATGGTAATATGTCACAGTTTCAATACTTGATATGTTCTTTTTTCTATTGGTAATAAAATATGGGTTTGTGAGATTTGAAAATCGTTGCATTCTGTTTTTATTTACGTTATACACAGCGCCCAAGCTTTTTTTTGGAACTGGGTTGTACATTGAAAAATCAGAGGGTTTATTTAGGGGAAAATAGTCAATGCTGACACCTAGTGGAAACATCAGAACGATTCAGTCCACGGAACTGTAGTGTGTGTGCTGTTGCAGGCGTCGGAGTTGGAACATAACGGACCGAGACGCCAAGGCCACCGGAAGCGCCGCTGCCACCGTTTTAGCTCGATGTTTGTGAACGTCTGAACAGTATCTGGAAATGTCCAGCATTTTTTAAAACTGTGTTTGGACACAGCATGACTTCCCACAGACAGGCCCGCGTGTGGAGGTACGTGGAAGAAGGAAGTTTTCTAAAGCTGAAGTCGTACCTGCGTAAACACCGGGACCTGGACGTGAACTTCGTCCAGGGAAAGAGGCAGAGGAGCCCGCTGCACTTGGCCTGCTGCCTGGAGGACGACGCGGTCCTGCGGCTGCTGCTCGAGCACGGAGCCGATGTTCTTCAGAGGGACCGCAGAGGAGACACGGCGCTACACGTAGCAGCCAGCGGGGCCCTGAAACACGGAAAAACGGGTGAGGGAGGAAAAAAAGACGTAGCATTGAGGATGACAGCCACTGCAGGGTTTGTTAATGTTGTTTTTTTCTTGTGGGTTTTCTGTCAGCTTACGATGACCTGGTTGTGCCTCTCAAAAAAAGATGTCCCGAAGCTTTGAATGCCCCAAACAGAGCTGGAGTCACACCACAAGACCTGCTGAACTGGATCAAGCAGTCGGAGGTAAACAGCAGCTAGAAAATCTGAGTTTCAACTCTCAGTTATCCTCTTAATCTCTGAAGACAATTTAAAAAAAAATTGTCTTTGATTTGTATTTGACTTCCACTTTATAAATAGAGTGTGAAAATGTTTCATGTATAACAATAAGACTTTTAGACAAAAGAAACAGGTAGGTGTTGATCACAATTAATAAACGTAAAATGGATTTGTTGCAATGCTTTGAATGCTTTGGTCTGACGTGAAATTATATTTTCTATAAATAGAATTTAAACCGCTTGGACGGCTAATTCTAACTGTTACCTGGCAGTATTCATATATATATATATATATATATATATATATATTATATATATATATTTATATTATATTTTATATAAATATATTATATATATTTTATTTATTTATTTATTATTTGGGGGGGGGGGGGGGGGGGGGGGGGGCTGTATCACAACAGCTATATGGTTATTTTTTAATCATTGGCATGTAAAAAAAACTAGATCCTGTTTCCTATTATCATGACGTTATTGGGAGTAACCAGTCACTGGTGAGACCATCTTCATTTCCTAAGTCTGGCTTCTTTTTTCCCCAGTAAAGTTATCGGAATTACACATTTGTGAAAACAAGGGGCTGCAGCCGAACTAATATATATTTATGACTGGACTTAAAGCGCAGAGAAGTAGCCTTGAAGTAAATGACCTCCTGATACCACAGAACCTAAGAACAGAGGGTTGTGAATCAATCATGGTACTGCAATTTGTCACAGCTGAAACTTGAGAAGATTATTTGGCTTCATTTTAATGGCGTTTACAAAGCTGGTTGAACATTCATCTTAGGAGATCCTATCACATGTGGACAGCTGTAAAAGTACTGGTATGAATTCATCAAGAGATACACTGAGATCTGATGTCTCAGACCATTTTGTAAATTAATTCAACTAGTTTGTAGTGATTTTACTAAAATTATGTGAACAGCTGCACAGTATGCAGAAAATAGCTGGTTGGTGCCCAAATTTTAGAAAGGAAAAAAAAATTCCATCATGCAGTCGACCTCACTTACTGTATCTCATGCAATGAGCCACAACAGTGGTCACAACGGTAATTAAAAATGGTACACACAGCATTTCAAACTGTAAACTGGTCACAAATGCCATAGCATATTGCAAATTACATCACCATTAAGTTGACATACTACATCTGCAGGACAGACTACATACTATATAGTATGCATAATAGGTGACTCCTTGATTCAAATTCAAAAATACTTTCTTGATCTTTGAAGAGAAATTAAATTGTTGCATTAACTATCATGATTTAAGTCTCTTCAAATATTCACTATAGATGATTATCGGTGTGGGCAGGAAGGATCTACTGTAGCGGTCTCTGTTACAGCAGATCTGAAGAAGCCTCTGACTGAAGACACTGTTGCTGAATCCTTGTGTTGTGAAGAGGATGCTCAGAGTGGTCCTTGATGTTCTTCATTGTATGCAGTGTCCTTTGCAGAATCAGCTCCAGAGGCTCCTGAACAGATCCAGCCTTCTTTATCAGTTTGTTCAGTTTCTTTAAGTCACTGGCTCTGATGCTGCGCCCCGAACAGATGACTGCAGATGAGATTGCACTCTCCACAACGGACTTGTAGAAGATATGCAACATCTCGCTGCAAACGTTGAAGGACCTAAGCTTCCTCAAGAAGTAAAGTCTGCTCTGTCCCTTCTTATAAACAGTATCAGTGTTGCATCTCCAGTCCAGTCTGTTGTCCGGGTGAATACTGAAGTATTTATACTCCTCCACCACCACCTCCACTTCTTCTCCCATAATGGAAATTCTGTTTGACTTGCTCCAGGTCCTCTTAAAATCCACTATCATCTCCCTTGTCTTGTCGACATTTGAGATGAGAAGACTGTTACCACACCATACCACAAAGCGGTCCACCAGTTCTCTGTACTCAGTCTCTTTTCCATCACTGATATGCCCCACAACTGCAGAGTCATCTGAGTATTTCTGCAGATGACAGGACTCTGACTGGTACTGGAAGTTTGAGGTCTACAGAGTGAAGACAAACGGTGAGAGTACAGTTCTCTGTTGTACTCCTGTGCTGCTGACCACTCAGACACACAACCATTCGGTCTCAAACTCTGGTCTGTTTGTCAGGTAGTCAGTGATCCAGGAGATTGTGGAGGATCTCTGTTTGACTGGGAGGATGAAGATGCTGAGCTTGTCTCTGAACTAGAGGTCTTCATGGGGTCCACTTTCATGGACCCGAACCCGAATGGACCCGTGAAAATTCGACCCAAAACCGACCCGACCCGAGCTATTATCATAAGTCCAGGGGTCCGAACCAGAATGGACCCACAATATTTGGACCCGGAACTGACCCGACCCTAGTCTTTAGTTTCCTACCACGAACCGAACCGAGTTACCCAAATAGAACCGAGACGATACAGCCTATAGTTTCTCAAGTTAAAAGTTGTCTAGCGTTGAATAAAACTTGATTTTCTTACCTGAAGTTCTTCTTCTACCCAGTTCAGTTGCTACATAGGCTACGTGATGTAAACAACAATAAATCCACGTTCTTATTTTCTTTGTGGATACAGATGCTATTGGTAGCAACTGCTAACGCTAATAGCCTACACCGGTCAGAACGTGTCGTAAATATGTTCTCTCATCCAGCGTTGTCATGTACATGTTTATTTGCACAGAATGAGATCTGTTCTCATTTGATAATTTTAGACAAATGTGGAGTTGCAATCTAATGCAATGCATGACCTGATGTTCTAAGAGCTGTCCAACTGTTATTGGATCAATGCATGTTGATGTAAACAGTGCCGAATACATAAGGCCTGGGTCATAAATATGTTGCATTTCTCTGATGTCAGCAAGTTATTGACCATGTTTATTCTCCAGAAATAGAAACAGCTGAACATTTGTGCAATACGTTGTGTGAGTAATCTGTTTGTTCCCTCAGAGCTGAGTCACGTTTGACATTTCCATCAGCCCTAATGTGCATCAGCTTTTTTTTGCTTTAAAAAAAAAGGCTATCGTCTTTCATCTTTCACTTTTTGAGTTTATTTTCATTTCTATTCTGTAATATTTAAAAGTATCTCTATAAATTTTACCAGGCTACAGACAACACCAACTATCCAAAGGAGGTGGACCCTGAGAAGGAGTGGATGGAGAAGCTGTTTGGTGAATGCGAGGATGAATTTTTTGAATCATTTGGAGTATATGATGGTAAATTTTGAAGTCTCTTAGGGAAATTGATCCAACACTTTCTCCATTTGATTTTAACACTGCTCCATTTTGTTTCCTCAGCTGATGATTTTCTCCCTGTTGATGAAGATGAGGAGGACTTTGGAGACTGGGCTGATCGTATTAGAAGAGAATATTTTAAGAAGAAACATGCAGAGGCTCAAAGACTTGCAGCATCATCTTCAAAATGGAAAAAGTCAAACTCTAAGCAAAGGAGAGAACAAGAAAAGGAAAGCCACAAGGAGCTGCATGAACGACTGCAAAGAGAACACGAGGAGTATTTGGCTCGGGCAGCACGTAAAGAGGAAGAGACTCGGCAGGGAAAGAAACGTCAGTATGATGAGAGGTGTGCCGCTACTTTTAATGGTGCTTCCTCATCAGGCAACACGAAACTGAGCTACAGTGACATCCCCTGGCCAGCTCCAAGAGGCACAGTCCAGGAGATGGTGGAAGTGATGCTGCACGGCGTGGATCAAAAAGATGCAGGGGTGTTTCGAAAAGCTCTCCGGAAGCAGCAAGCACTCTGGCATCCGGATAAATTTGCTCAGCGATGTGAAGCGAGGTTATTGGCGAAGGACAAACAGCGGATCCTGGATACAGTCACAGCTCTGTCTCAGGAGCTAAACAGACTGGCTCAGAATCTGAGGACTTAAAAACCCAACATGCATGGGATGTCTGAGCATTAAGAGATTCTCTCTACTCTATAATTACTTGTAAACTTTGCATTGCTAATGTTATAGCCTTTATGGTCTTCAGGTAAAGTTAATGTGTTCATACCTTGCCTGTGTAATAAACTGAATGATAACCATTGTTCAGTATTTGTTAGAATCTTTGTTCAGATTTAAAGAAAAGATCTAAAACTCTGGGTAATATATGTGTTGAGCCGTGTCACATCAACAACCGCAACATACTAAAATAAATAATCGCAAGTGACGTTTTAAACTGATCAATTTAAAATGAAAATGTCATCCAAAAATATAGGAATGATAAGATTTTTTTTTTCCACAAAGAAGAAAGAAGATCGGCCTGGTTATAGGGATGGAACCGAATAAAAAGATGCGCTGGTTGCCAGGTTTGTGTGATAATCCCCTTGAATAAAATGGTTGCCATGCGCGCATAATTTAAAACGAGAAAGAGGTGAACTGAGTTGTTTGTACACCAAGCATATACACCAAAGTATTTCTTTCTCACAAAACCTACAGAAAAAAAGTCAAGTTTCAGTTAAAGTAAATGTAAGGCGTGAGTTGACTTTATTCCTTAGTTAGGCAGCTAACATGGACATACAGCATTTACTGTTCATATTTCTCCCTTTACTCCTGGCTGCTCTCAAAATCTCCTTACTGCTTCTAAACAGCCTGTATGCATCGTGCCAGTTTCTATTTTTACGCCGCGACGTCATAAATTAATTTTTTGCCCTCTGCGTCACAAGACGGGTGTGTGGCGTGAGAGCGCGTGAAACGTGTAAAATGCGTGAGTCAAAGTGAATGCGTGGCATGAGAGCCCGTATTTCTTTTAAATGGGCTGTATTTCATCTACTTGCCCCATTAGACCACATTGCGTTCAATTTATGAAGCTTCCCGTCTTGATTATGTGTTTGGGAAACGTCGATGTGACTCCTTGTTACGCTAATATAATGTTTTACATTAGGCCTACTTGTTACTGATTTAGCGTCGACACGAGGCGAATTTATGTCAGACCAACCCTATTTATGGACATGTGAAAGCTAACTATTTTTTTTAAGTTAGTTGTTTACTGTCAAATGAATTCATATCTGGCCACAGGTTAAATTAACGGCCGCTCCAAATAAAAAAAATTCAAATCGTTTTAGAGGAGGCGACAAGATCTGGCAACCCGGGGACGCAATCTGTGTCAATTGCTGGGCGACGTAGAGCGAATAAAGGCCGTAGCCTATTTCTGACTGGGGCTTATTTTTAACGTGCGAGGCGGTCTCTAACCTCACTCGTCTACATGGCGGGTTGATCATTTGTTTTCTAGCTTGCATGTCGGTCGTTTCTTCCCGGCTAGGGTTGCGTAGTTACCGTCTTTTCTGCGCTGTAATGACAGGTGTTCAAGGTAGAGAACCGACAGGATGACGCCTTTCTCTCGCGTAGCTCGACGGAAAAGGAGCATTAGTGAGGTTTCGGTCTTTGTTTTCAAATTGTTTATTCAATAGACGCCGGGCGACTCTGAGGGGAAACAAACCGGCGCGACACCCAGATCCAGGATGAGGATAATTCCCCTTTCTGAAAGCCGTCATTATTAATAGACAATAAGTAATCTTCGGGGGTGGAAGTTAATTGGATAAGGAGGTCGTTTGGTTAAATTCTGTGATGTCCTGTTTTAGTCTGTAGTAAACGGCTCATTGTCCAGGTTCAGTAGGCTACAGGCAGATAATCGGCGGAGATCCGTCCGTCTGGCAGTTAAAGATGGTGTTTCGAAGTGAGGAGATGTGCTTGGCGCAATTGTTTCTGCAGTCCGGCTCTGAATATGACTGCATTAGTGAGCTCGGGGAGCTGGGGCTGGTCGAGTTCCGAGATGTAAGTAGAGAGCCCGATGCTGCACAGCCACTCATTTTCTTAGCGAACTAACCCCATCACCAGTTTGAAGTATTATCTGTATTAGTTTTTTTTTTTTTCATGAAAGGGCAGAATAAATCTATGGTACCCCCTCCTTTGCCATGCATCCATGCATTTGTAGAAGAGGGGGGTGATTGGGTCATCAGTCTGTCTGTCTGTCTGTCTGTCTGGGCAATAATGTTTAAATGCAAAATATGTCCCATTTCCACCTGCTTGGAGGAGAAGATTGCTGATTTCATGTTCATCAATCAGAATAGGCAAGCAACACTATCAGAAGTACCAAGAGGAAGTTAAATATGGCCACTTTTTGTCTTTTGGGCTCGCAATTACTGCAGCCACCTGACTTGTGATGCTCCTCTGGTTTCAGCTCAACCCCAGTGTCAGCTCATTCCAGCGACGCTTTGTCAGCGAAATCAAGAGATGCGAGGAGATGGAGAGGATTCTAGGTAAGACAGCATCTACCACCTTGGCTGTGGGTGTGGCCCGAGCACACACCTTGACAATTGGTCATCTGCGTAAGCAATGTCACCCTTTGCTGGTTTTGTTTTCTAAAATGGTCCCTCAGAGACTTCATGATGCTTAATCTGAGACTTGCGTTAAAATTATAATGTAATGGACTATCAGCAATTTCTGTGGACAGGCTACCTTCTCAGAGAGATCCAGAAGGCTAAAATAGCTATTCCAGGGGAAGATGAAAGCCCACTTGCTCCTCCACCGAGACAAGTGCTTGAGATCATGGTAGGTGTTCAGAAGGGCCCACACCGTTTGCTTGTTTTTTGTGTTTCAACTTTGTGCTTTCATATCGCTGCTTACAGGATCGTAATACTGTACAGATTTTTTTTTGCACCTTGGAGGCAAAAATGTGGCTGTTTAGAACCATGGGAGGTGATTATGTCTATGCTTAGTATTAGTAACCCCTATCTCATTTATCATTATATTATATGTTCAATGGACCATCAACCATAACTCAAGTCAAGAACGCATTCACATATTGTATGTGATGGAAGATAATCAATTATTATTATTATTTTTTTTACATATGCCACAGTATTCAGGATCTGGTAGAATATTGATGTATCTAGATTTCTTAAAAGCATAAGTAATTAGATGCAAAACATAGGTTTTGTTTGTTGTTTTACAAAAAAATTGTAGGTCTCGAACACCATCAGTGCATGACTGACTGATGCAAAAGTTCAATCCACCCTTTTGTTTGACAAATTTAGTTGTTTTTTTTTGTTGTACCACATTATAGAAAAAGTAAAAAGCGTGTATACATGTCTTATGATCATATTGCTAATAGGTCTATAAACCGATTGAAATACTAATAGCAGTTGTAAGCTATTAGTTTAAAAAAGAGCAGTAGTGGTACTTTGCTTGCCAAATAGTGGTCCCACCTGTCGCTTACTTAGCTATAATACTAAGATTAGTGCTTATGTCGTGTTCTCCTTCAGCCAGGATATTCCAGATCTGTTTTTCATTGAGATGACTCATGTTACTACTAATGTATGAGTTACAAAGATTTACAACAATCAAGGCTGGCCTTATTGTACAGGCCAAACCTCATGAATCTTCATAAAGGAATCATTGCTATTTATAGTGCATACCACAGGATCGTACATCTATACAATACATATTTTATATCTGCATCATTATTGCTCTATTTCTATGGAGCTTAGATCAAGTCGCATGTCAAACTCAAGGTTCATTGGCCAAATCTGGTTCGCCACCTTATTTTATCTGGCCTATGAGAGCATACAGAGACAATTATATACTTACAATAATAGTTTTAGAGGCATACATGGACCACATTTACACATCCTGCAATACATTACGATTTTTGTTGTCTGTCCTATGATGGCATGTATTGACTGGATGTCAGTATCTCAAATACTGACATCCATTTACTACAACAGTTTTGTGGTCAAGTAATGGATTTAGAGTGAAAACCTTAGATGGAGGGAATACAGTTCTCAATGTCAGAACGTCAAGTAACGTTTTTGCAGGCTGAGTGCAGGAATTAGCAGCTGAGAGAGCGAAGTATAAACCAGAATGCTGATATGGCCCGAGATGAATTAGTCTGACACCGCTGCTCTAAGTGATTGGATATTAGGTGACTGTGAAATCATCTATGGTTGAATCGTTCAATTTTCCTCACCTCGAGGGTTCCCTGATTTTCATTTGGTTAAAGCTACTTGATTGGAAACAAAGGGCCACTCTTGCTTTTTTTTTTTTCTTCTAAGAAATGTGGTTATAACCACACACACACACACATATATATGATAGACTTATTGTAAAGTGGTACTTTTTGAAAATAAAAGTCCACAATCTTTTTTTTTTCATTCCTAAAGGACTTGTTTCCAAAATACATCAGGCTTGTTCAGATGGCAGTTAAACAACATTGAGTGGTGAATTTTGTGGGAAAAATGCAGAAAAGACGTTGCTCCTGGTGACCTTTTCCATAGAATTTGCATTTGTGCAGGAGTGCCTGCAAACTAGAACAGTGCTCTGCAGTCTCATGAATCCTCCTTCTTTTGCATTCAGATGTGGGTTTAGATTTTCTCTCTCTTTCTTTCTTTTCTTTTTTAAGCAATCTTATACACAGTTCTTTCTAAAAGTTTTCTTTGTTCTCCCAACCTCCTCTGTTCTTGTGAACGGTAACTTCTTAATTAGATTACAAACTGAAGAACCTGTCACCTGAAATTGCTTTGGGGTTTTCTTAAAGCCTTTTTCTGCTTTGTCAGCATCGGTTATTTTAATTTTCAGAGTGCAACGTACACTGCTAAATGTTAGGTGTAAGATATGAAGAATAGAAAATAGATTGTCTGAAGTTTCCCAACTTTTGCATGCCGCTGTAAACTGTCCTGATTCAGAGTTAATAATGTGGAATTGTGACTATATTCTGTTGTTGTTTCTTGACTTTCAAAGTCACATGAACGAGTTGCCCTGCTCCTGAATTCAAACCGGAGTGTTGACTGTGATTTCCAGGAGCAGCTACAGAGGCTGGAGATGGAGCTCAGCGAGGTGGCAAAGAACAAAGACAAACTGCAGCGGAACCTCCTGGAGCTCACTGAATACACACACATGCTGAAAATCACAAGGAGCTTCATACACAGCCGCTCCAGAGTGAGTGTGTTTCTGTCCAGCTGCTCATTTTTCCTCTTCAGTTGACATGTACTGCATTTTCTGTGCCTATTCGCTTGGCGTGTTTCCCCAGATGCCTCCCCTCACCTTCCCAGTTGTTTTCTTGTCCCTGGCGTGTTTAATTTCCTTCGCTGACAGAGCCAGGACCGCTGCTGGCTTTAATTAATGACACGCTCGCATTACAAACACCACCTGACTCATCCAGGTTGTGACCACTGCAACAGTTACTTCCGTGTGAGACAGGCAGCTTGGAGAATAAACATCACAGTCCTAATGTGTGTCCATTACATCAGATTTGTGTACGGGAACCATGCAAGGACTAGTCAGTGTCAGCTGTCACAAATGAAACATGTTCCTTTTTATAACTAGCATGAGGCTCTTGGTCCCCAGTATGAAGAGTTCCCCACTATGGATACAGACTCAGTCACCGGATGCACTGGTATGCAGAGACTTGGAGCCAAGCTGGGGTGAGTTGTGGTATCAGTCATTCACAGCTACATCTCTGGATGTCATAATATGATGATAAAACACATAGAGCTTATCTGATTTCTCTCCTGGTTGCAGGTTTGTCTCAGGACTTATCCAGCGGGTGAAAGTGGAGGCCTTTGAGCGCATGTTGTGGCGAGTGTGTAAAGGTTATACCATCCTCAGCTACGCAGAAGTGGAGGAGAACCTCACTGATCTCGATACTGTGAGCTGAATTGTAAAAGTTTTTTTTTTTCCCGACAGTTAATGACTGCTAAATGTCATGATAACTTTACTGAACTGTGTGATTTCAGGGTGAAATAAGCAAAAGCGTTGTGTTCCTCATATCATTCTGGGGAGACCAAATTGGGCAGAAAGTTCAAAAAATCTGCGACTGGTAAAAATGCCTTCATTTCATGACTTTACCTTTAAGTGCGTAAATAATTTCCCTTTGTTAAGAGTGTTTGTTTTTTGTGGCTCTTAGTTACCACTGTCACCTATATCCTCACCCTGAGAATGATGAGGAACGAGCAGATGTGCTGGACAGCTTAAGAACGCGCATCCAAGACCTTAACAATGTAGGACTGAAGGCCTCTTGGCCCAGACAGGAGGAAGCAACATGTACATAGACTGTCAGGGGGTCTTTAGTCACTGTTGTCTCTTGTAGGTACTTCATCGCACTGAGGACTACTTGAGGCAGGTTCTGCAGAAGGCTTCAGAGTCGGCCTACACCTGGGTTGTCCAGGTGAAAAAGATGAAGGCCATCTATCACATCCTCAACCTCTGCAGCTTCGATGTTACCAACAAGTGTCTGATTGCTGAGGTGTGGTGTCCAGTCAGTGACTTAGCAAACCTGAGAGAGGCGCTAGAGGAGGGTTCGGTGAGTTTAATGTCAACAATATTTGACTGACATAATTTGGCAAATTATAAATAAATCAAAGAGGACATATCTGTCTGCACTGCACACCAATTAGAATTATTATAATAACAATAAAATCTCTCTGTAGGCGCACTCTCGTGTCCAAATGAACTATAACAAGGATGTTGTAGCGGGAAATAATGATATAAATGAATAGAACCATATGTTTCTTAATATTAAACTGTAAACTGTAAAGTATTTGTATGTTGATCACAAAATATACAGGTTGCAAACCTCCTTCTACGTTTCCAGAACCTTTCACAACAATCTTGGAAACCTCCTTGAAAATTCAACATATTGCCAAGGACACAAATGTCTTTGGCAGAGTTGACTTTCTGAAGAAGTCTGTTCGCCTCCTTTATGCTTCTCGTTTGTAAATGTGTGTGAAGTTTAAGAGGCAATCATTTCTGCAGCATACATTATCTTTGTGAAAATGAGAACATTAATAAGCTTAATCAATTAATATTACATGAAGTTGCCTCATTAAGGGCAAGATAAAAAGAACAAAAGACAAAAGCTACCATGCTAATTTATTCTCATTAGTTAATGTTATAGCTGGAATCATTAGCATTAGCACACATCACCCAGACATTTAATTAGCTCCGACACTGCTCAAGCCACCAACATCCTGATGGTGCCAAGCTCAAACCAGCGTGTTGACAATTTATTTTCGACTTGAGATCCCCAGCAAGCTTAACTTTAAAGGTAATGCAGTAAACCAGACTCAAATCTTGTAACAATAGTATAAATTTGTAAATTTTAAACATTGTTTTAGCCAAATTTTAGCAGCTTACATACTGTTAGACTCATAGAGCATCTTATAAAACTGACTTTTGAAAAGCTCTGTTGATATAAAGTATGTTCTTAATCAATCAAAGCAGGTTCTGTAACTATAAATCATCGATATCGGAGCTGATAAAGTTAGATTATTTTGGAAGCTAAAATACCAAATACAATTGGCATTTGAGTATTTGCAAACTTTTAATAGTTTATTGTATGTACGGATAAGAGAATAAAATTCATTCAGGTTCGCTGTTGTACAAGGTTTTTATTGTTTTCTGTTGTCTAAATACTTGCAGCCAATTTCTGGGTGATTCCCGATTCTGAATGACTTTAATGTTTCTTCTTTTGTGATAGTTAACTGAAGCATTTTTATGTAGTTTGCCTCAATGGGCATTTTCTTTTCTTACTGCAGCGTATGCACCCGCCTGCTTCAGACAGTACACACTGGTTGTTTCCAGATAGAATTCTCCATCGAGAATAGACTGGAAAAAAACACACACCTCACACTCCCATGCTGGTTAATGTTAACACGCATGACCAAATGCAGAGTTAAAATTTTAACCCAGGTCAGTTTAATGTTAAGCTTACAATAATCCTTCACTTTGCCTCATTTATTTCTTCATCATCAGAGAAAAGGTGATGCCACTGTGCCATCATTTGTGAACCGTATCCCAAGCACTGACACTCCACCTACACTTTTAAGAACCAACAAGTTCACAGCCGGGTTTCAGAGCATTGTGGAGGCTTACGGGGTGGGGGACTATCGCGAGGTAAGCCCAGGTAAGAACAACATTGTTTCTTTTTAAGAAACATCGAAGTATCACTTTGTTTGTTTCGGAGAAGCTATAAACACACATAATATTTATCTCATTGGCAGCTCCCTACACCATCATCACATTTCCTTTCCTGTTTGCTGTGATGTTTGGGGATCTTGGACACGGGATGATAATGAGTCTCTTTGGCTTGTGGATGGTGCTGACAGAGAAAAACCAGAAGAAAAAACGTTCCAGTAATGAGGTGGGAATGAGCACTCGCTTTCATCCATAAGGCAGAGTTGGATTGTTATAAATTAGTTTTATCTCACTGTCATGCTCCTGTTGTTCTCAGATATGGGCGACATTTTTCAATGGCCGTTACATCATCATGATGATGGGGCTTTTTTCTGTCTACACTGGACTCATTTACAATGACTGTTTCTCCAAGTCTTTAAATATATTTGGCTCCGGGTGGAGTGTCAAGGCTATGTTCACAAATCAGCAATGGACGTAAGTATCAGCATAAAATATCCTTCTGAACAAAGACAAACATTCTTTTCATGACAGTGCATGTGGTGTATTAATGCCATCTCTTTTTACACTGCAGAAACAAAACACTCCGAACAAATGCTTTGCTCACATTGGACCCTAATGTCAGCGGTGTCTTTAATGGACCGTACCCATTTGGCATTGATCCTGTGAGTAAATACACAAACTCTACCGCCAGGACAGGGATTCTCAAATCATTTGCACTAAGATGATTTGTTATGCTCCACCAGATGTGGAACATGGCAGTGAACCGGCTGTCGTTCCTCAACTCATACAAGATGAAGATGTCAGTGGTCATCGGGGTCATTCACATGAGCTTTGGTGTGGTGCTGAGTGTCTTCAACCACTTGTAAGTGACTGCATTTAAAATTTTTCCTCCCATAATTACTGTAATTGTTATTTTTAAAGACTACTCCATTAAAAAGACGGTGAATCTGACACAGCTTTTTAAGTGAATGAGTGGCACCATCATACCTTAAAGATGGTACAACTGTAGTCAGAAAGAGAGAGCTTCCTCTGTGGGGAATTTAAAATTTTAAAAGAGCAACCACCAGGAGTTAAAAAAGCATCCCTGCATTGTGTCTTTGTAGACTTCGAGAAAGCTAAACAGGGTGCCGAGAGAGGAGCCATGTTATTGTATGAGGAAGTCTGGAGTGTTATGGCAGTGAGTGGCCATCTCAGTGCATGACCTTTGATGCAGTTAAAAATCTCTAAATAAATTGGTGGAAAAAAAGAAAACAAAAGTTGTCAGTGAGTTGTAACTATAATTCCCTGGTGATAATGCTATACTGGGCAACTTTACCATAGCTGCACCACAACGCAATGTGAAGCTATATCTGCATTCCATTTGGCCTGCCTTGGAAGCCAGAAGTCTGAACTGGGAATGATGTCATACCTGAACTGACCGTGTTCCAGTTAAAGAGTTGGAAAAAATGATGGACCCTGGCTGGAGCTGTAAAATGCATATGCCGTGAACCTTTCCAATCAAGCCGCTGCCACTGCTAGAGTTTTTAGCAATAGTTATTCACAGTGCTATGTGCCGTATTTAATACATACAAACAGGGTAGCAACATTTCAGTTAATTAGAAGAAAACTATACTATGCTTATGTCTGACTTAATGCAGATGAAATAAGACAGAACTTTTATAAACTGAGTGTTTCTGAGTGCCATGTTGGATTCTGGGGTCATGATCGGTGAGATTTCTGCATCTTTTCAAGTCAGAACTCCGACCTCAGGGGATTTCCAGATGAAACCTCCAACTTAGAGCTCTGACATTTTAACTTCAGAGTACAAATGGAATGAACTGTATGCTCCTCAGTGCCACAGTCACATTTGGCACCTCTAGTTATTATTTACTGCTCAGAAAATTGTCTCTCTTTCATTTTCTTTCTGTCCCTGTCTTACCACTTTCTTCATTCCCACACTCTCTTCTTTCTCTTTAGGCACTTCAGACAGAAATTCAATGTCTATTTGCTATTCCTTCCTGAGCTGCTCTTCCTGCTCTGTCTCTTTGGCTATCTGGTCTTCATGATTTTCTACAAGTGGTTGGCATTCAGTGCACACGACTCCAGTCAGGCTCCCAGCATCCTCATCCACTTCATCAACATGTTTGTCATGCAAGGGAAGGATATCGCTCCTCTCTACCCAGGACAGGTATTTGTTGACAACGCTATCTGCTACCCGTGTGTATTCATGATGCTTGTTAAACCACAACTTTATACTTGTTATCTTGATTCCACAGACTGGACTGCAAATATTTCTACTTGTGATAGCTATGCTCTCCGTCCCTGTACTGCTGTTAGGCAAACCCCTTTACTTATACTGGCTGTACCGTGGAGGCAAAGGCATGCAAAGACGCAGAGTAAGAGGAGCAAAAAACACTGTACCTTGTCTTATTTTGTTTCAGTTGTCAGCAGTTCACTGTAATTTTCCTGTCTCAACTCAGGGTTATGAGAGGGTGAGGCGTGTAAGTGAGGATGACAATTCCATCACACCGTCCTATGAAGATGATGAAGAGGAGGGACATGAAGAACTGACCAGCAGAGAAGCTCTTCCCAAAGTCAGAGCACAGTGACCTCTTTCATTAGAAAGTCTGTCTGTGATCCAGAATATGTTCATTTTTCCGTCAGCCTGAACTGTATAATGCTATTTACACATTAGGAAGCAGAAAGTAGGGCAACAGAAAAAGAGTCTGCTGTGGAGCCAGTTCAGTTTGTCATGTGAACTCGTTGTAACGTTAAGAAACGCTGTATGCTGTATTAAAACAGGAGAGCCAGGTTATTTTTACTTAATTTTCATCAGCACAATTAAGTGTGATATCTTATATTCTCTTTAAACTGTCTTTCAGTTTGACTTTGCAGATGTGCTCCTGCACCAGGCCATCCACACCATAGAGTACTGCCTGGGCTGCATTTCCAACACTGCGTCCTACCTGCGACTGTGGGCCCTCAGCCTGGCTCATGCCCGTAAGTGCACCCAGGAAAAGTAGTGCACCCTGTGCCTCTCTGCTTCTGCTGGCTCATCATTTCTATAGACTTAAAACACTTAATCTCTGTGTCTCTGTACGCATTGTTTTTAGAGCTGTCAGAAGTTCTGTGGGCCATGGTGATGCGCCTGGGTTTCAGGATCACCACGAATGTTGGGGTAGTCTTTTTGGTCCCTGTGTTCGGCCTCTTCGCCACTCTCACCGTGTCTATCCTACTGGTCATGGAAGGCTTGTCAGCGTTCCTTCACGCTCTCCGACTTCATTGGTGAGGTATTGGCACGCTGATTTGACTGTATCAACTGATTAACATGTTTTCAGTACGTCTCCTGAAAGGCATTTGAAACAGATGCTGTGATGTGACAGGGCAAACTGTCTTGAATTAGGGACACCTCGAAGCTTACCTGGTTAAACAAATGGCACATGTATGGAGCTTACAGTCCTCGTGCAGCTGGCCCAGATTCAAGTCCTGCCCCGTGACTCTTCACTGTCTTTCTCTTTGTGCCTTTCTTAGTCCACTAGAGATACAAAATCTTACTGAATGGACATGTTAGATAGAGGTATTTTAGGCACAGATGGGTCTGGGATGAAACCAGACAGCAACTTAAGGAGACAGAACAAAGACACAAAACAATAAATTGGACCATAAAAAGGGCTGTAAAATGATACAATACTGCCAGAAATTAGACATGAAACAACATTTAAGAAGCACAAAAGCCCATATGAGGCACAAAATGACTAAACAAAGATTCAAAGCACAGCAAAGGAACTTCTTTTGTCTTTTTCCCTTTTAAGAAGTTACCACAGTAACTAAAATGAAATACTAAAAAAAAAATTACAACAAAGAGATGTAGATTTTCTTGAAATGGAAGAAAAATTATTAAAATTGGGTTAAAAAAAAAAAGAGCAGAACAGAAAGCAACCAAAACAGGGTCAGACGGCAACAACAAAGAGATGGAAAATGACTGTAAAGTGAAGAAAAATGTTTCAGAATATCTACTAAAAAGACAGTTTGTGACATCAGCAACCAAAAGTTGTTTCTGTGTGGTTTGTTGTCCGTGTGTCTCTCTGAAACCAGTTTGGGATCTTTTACTAGTCTGAGGGCCCATTGTTTCATTAGACGTCCAAGCCATGCAGCTGCACTACATTACACTTTTACAGGAATATAAATTTTATGGTTACTTAAAAAGTAAGTATAAATTGAACATTTCTTTTCAGTTTTCTGTCTTCTATTCTTCCTTCACTCAGATGTAATTGCTTGCTTTACTTTTTATTCTCAGGGTGGAGTTTCAGAACAAGTTCTACCATGGGACTGGTGTCAAGTTTGTGCCCTTCGACTTCTCCCTTCTGCCCTCCGTTTTTGAGCAGGATGGCTTACTTTAAACCCTCCGAGGTAGTGCATACGCTTGGAAGTGGACTTTATAAAAGGGCAGGATGCTTGGAGTTGGAACAACTGACACTGTGATAATGACAACAAACCTTCAAGACACTGAAATGAAACTCATTCTTGTAGCAACGTTTTTTCACCTTGATGGTTTTTAAATGTTATCGGCTCTGCTGACTGCCTTACTGCTGTATACAGCAAAACTCTGAAGATACAGAGGTTCAAAAATTTTCATCTGTGAATTACTTCCTTTTGTCGGTGAGATATTGTTCAGCACTACTTGTCGCACCAGCTGGGTGAACAGAAATATTTTATTTGCATTGTGCTGTGTAACCTGGTTTTGTGTTCTTTACAACATTGTATTCCAGGTTCCTGAAACAGTTATTCAGTGCAATGTAGTAAAGTTAAAACCATATCAAGCATCCTAATGTAGTGCCATAGAAATTTATTTCTGATGATGATATTGGGATGATTTTTTTGTTTGTTTCTTTGTCTTTTAACTCCTTCATGTGATGAAAGAAAAGCTGCAGGCATCAACATTTTAAAACACAATAAACACTACAACCTTTTTGTGAGACGTATTTTCACAAAGCACTTTGCAGAAATGATTGTACAATTTAAAGTTTTCACTAATGACTGTGATGATGCCAAATAAAAATCAAATGTTTGCTCTTTGCTTATTTACTTATTAATGCATTTATTTACATGTAACCTCCCCTGTAATCAATAGAAAAGCATCAAATGCTCCAGAATAGATCAAGAAGCCTTAGCTCTTTCTTTGATTATTCTGCTTATTGTATTTGTTAATAATATTTCATGGTATTTATTTAAATTATTGTCTGTAAAAGAGTCTAATATTTTACCATTCTGATGTGTTCAATAAAGGTTTTGAGAAATGCAAGCAGATAAAGCATTAATTGTGGTTTATACTAGCTCCATTAGTCAATACTAACTACTAAATTTCACTTTTCAGAGACTTGAGATTGCTTGTCATTGTGGGGACAACAGTACATAAAATTCATGAGTGCTGTAAAAAAGCAGTCTCACCCTTTCTACACAAAAGCTTTTGAAAAAAAATATTGGAACATATTAAGTTACTGATAATAATAAAAAGGTGCATTTATACATTTAATGCACTGTATTTATTTGTCACCTTTATTTACTTTCACTTGGTTATTCGGCAAGATGTGTATATTAAGATGAAAGAATAAAGAATTACCCTATAAATTTAATATATTTTCATGGATTACATATGGATGTGAAATGTGAGAATATGAGTTTCTGCCCTGTAAAAAAAAACAATTAAACTCTGTTGCATCTTAGCCAATTAAAAGTAGCAAAATGTCTCTTTAGCCTGAATGCACCACATCTATTGGCCTTATATTGGGTAATATTTGTCACATGGGATATTTGAGAACTTCAAATACATTTACCTATACTGCCGTAAACTGAAATCTGTATTTTAATGTATGTTAATAACCAATATTTATTACTGAATGCTGCTATTTTCACTTGTCACTTTACATATACCACCGAAGTATCACTATTACAAATCATTTACTCCACCCTGATGCATGTATAACATTCCCAATCTTAGTTATCTGAAGGTTTCTGCCTACTGTTTTTTTTTTTATATATATATATTGTGTTTTATCTTGTATTGTGTACATACTTATATATATATATATATATATATATATATATATATATATATATATATATATATTTTTTTTTTTTTTTTTTTTTTTTTTTTTTTTTTTTTTTTTTTTTTTTGGTACATACTTCACCCTGTGTGCACTCTATGGGGCAGCTTTGAATCTCATGACACTCTGTGTAATGACAATAAAGGCGTTCTATTCTATTCTATTCTTCTATTCTATTCTATTATATAACAGCACTATCCGCAAACTGCGTTGAATCCATGTTTTGCAGATGATTACAGCGCCCTCTGGTGGTGTTAATCTGACATTACAATTTAATGCCAAAGCTGGAACATTTGGTGAATGGGGCATAATTAAGTCCAATTAATGTATCAAGGCTCAAATAATTAAATAAATCAAATCAATTCCTAAATCAGTTCTAAAACTTATACGTCAAAAGTTACATTTTTGCCTTAAATCTCATCATCTTGGGTGCAATAACATTTATTTTAAAGCATTTTCAAATGTAATGAAATCTACTTGTTTTCTTGTTCACTGCACGAAATTGAACCTCTCACACGCACACTGAAGTGCACTGATGTGCTTCACTCCAGTGATACGGACGTCATCATGATGCCCCCTCTCTCCCGTCCTCTGCCTTCATAGTCACGCAGTTAAAGTGCAACATTAGTGCAGTCTCATGCTATAATGTTCTTTATTATTTCCTCCGAGCGAAAACGACCAGACTGCGACATTTGAAACTATCTCGGAGCCCAGGAAGCAGCTGCAGGCTACCGGCAGCTCAGAGGAGGGAACGGCGCGGCGCAGTCTACCGCTGCTAGCTAACGATACAGCTGTGGACACAAACTGCACCGACCCTCCGTCCATCCCGCCGAGGGGGCATTAACGGCCAGAGACGGGCAAATGGACGAGCTGGTGAAGAGTCTGCCCTCCCCGACTCTCCCCGGGCTGCACCTCACGTGTCTGGACACGCACAAAGGCTGGCTCTTTAAATGGACCAACTACCTGAAGGGCTACCAGCGGCGGTGGTTCGTGCTCAGCAACGGCCTGCTCTCCTACTACAGGTGACGGCGACTGACGGCTGGAGCGGCCGTTAGGGCTCCAGACCGCCCCGCTCACAGCTGTAATATTCTACACTTAACAGTAAATGCGTTTCTCCGCTGCGTGTGGCAGTGAAGGAAATTATGATTTTTTTTTTTTTTAAACATTAGAAATTAAACTTTTTTGCCTTATCTTTGGCATAAAAAGCCAACTCCCCTATGAAAAATAACCTGAGTCATAAGTACAAAATGGTGAACTGTACATGTATATGGTAATATATAGGTTTAGCTGGCCTAAGCCAGACTTATTTAATTTAATTTAATTTTTTAATGATTGAATTTAGTTGCATTCCAAGTGAATTTAGTTGGGCACAGATACATTTCATTTTCAGTACCTGGACTTGTATTGATTCGTACAGCATTAGGGATGAGTTCTGAGTTATGGGCATTATGGGGCTGATCTATATTATCTCCTTTGGTTTGGTTTCCGTTGGTATCTCCTTTCCCATCAATAAGGCTTGGTTGTCTGACAGTCCTATTGTGCTGCTGTGTAAACTGCTACAACAGATCTGTCCCATTTATCAAGCTGGGAGTGGTTGATGTTTAGAACTTGGTTTATCTGATTATTTTTTCTCTTGATTCCCTCCCATCAGGACTCAGGCTGAGATGGCACACACTTGCCGGGGTACTATTCCCTTGGCCACAGCACACATTGAGGTGGGTGACACCTGCCACTTGGTCCTGAACAAGTGGAGGGCGAAGCTACCATCTGAAGGCCACTTCAGATGGAGAGTGTCAGAGATGGGTGTCAGCCCTGCAGCAGGCCAAAGCCAACGCCACCCTCCTCATGCATCACTCAGGTGAAATGGATATTCTCTACTCTTTGTGATCCACAGTGCTTTACTAGTACATTGTAGCAAAGAGGTAATGTTCATATGAATCTTGATTTTGAAAGCCTTTCATCATCTTTAACTCATGATAATATTATTTGGTAATTTTTGAGCTGCAGATCTGTGGTTCCTTTATACAAAAAAAAAAAAAAGAAAAAAAATGGACTGACCCAGAAAATGTGCTTAAAAGGAGCAACATGAAGTACGCCTGTAGTCAGACTAATTTTAGCTGTAACCTGAATGCAGGCTCATGCAAGCAAGACCCACTTCCTAAAAGCATATTATATTTCTTTGTGGCTTTTAGTGACTTGTAAACAACAGGACACTAGAGGGCAGTATGATTCAGCATTTCCTTCTGGGAGCACTCTGTTGGGACAAGGGTGTGATTAAACACAAAGAGGAAAAAGGAGTACTCGGCCATGTCGTTTTGAATTACATATTCATCAGCTGTCATCATTGAAATCACGCAAAAAAATGCTTAAAAAATCTTTTAATCTTACACTTGGTATTTCCTACTTTATTTTTCCACCCTTGTTGCTGCTGTTTGGATTTTTATAATTGCAAAATCGAAGATGTGCAGACTGTTGCACACGTGCATCCACCAGCTTCCCTCCCACTCTGTCCTTCCTTCCTCCCAGTCTCCTTCAGCATGACGGCAGCCAGTAGTGCTGAATGAAATGACCTTCCTCTAGACTCCTCCTCCTGTTCTGGTAGCAGAAAGGGTGAAAAAAAAAAAAAGAGAGAGAGATCGAGAGAGAGAGAGAGAGAGAGAGAGAGAGAGAGAGCAGGCGGGTGTGAGGAATTTCATTGAAAATATTTTCCACTAACAAATCGGTGGAGTCAGGAAACACGAATACAGCCTTTTCAGAGAACCTCACCTTGTAAGTAAGCTGCGTTTTTTTTTCCATTTTCACTAGAAGAAGAATAAGGATCAATATAGACGCTGTGTTTGCATGCGTTCTCACACTCATTCGTGTCTTTGTAATTGTCCCAGAGTGTGTCTTGCTGTGGATTCCAGTAAGTTTTGTGATTTTTGTGCTCGATGATAAAATCAGATTCGGCTTTAAAGTTGTCCAAACGAACACAGTCATTTTCAAAGTCACTACAGACCAGCACAACATTTATAGGTCTAACATTTTCTCATTTAATTAAATGAAGAGATGTTTTTAAGCACTGTGTAACGCTAAGGAAAGGGTTTGCACCTGCCAAATGTAAATCAAGGCTTTTTGTCAGTCTTGTCATGTTAGTATACTCAGACCTTGACCGCCATGTGAGGAATTGAAGCTGCATTTACCAGCAGACTTTGCTTAAGTGGTAGTGATTACAGCTAAAGTTTTAATCGGGATTTAAAGAGCTCAGCTCTCTGTCCTGTTGTTTCTGAATTTACTACACACCTTTTTGTGTTTCATGTTTTGTCCTCACTGTTTTCTGTTCATGATTTATTCATGAGTTTATAACATGTATGCCAGTGTCTTGTGCTTGGTGCATGTAATTTAGAAAAGCTTATCTGGTGCATGCTTTATGCAAGTGTAATCTGAGATGCAAATCCTTGTGTGTTTTGGGGAAGTGATTACAGATTATCGCTGCATTAGCATTTATGGTCTTAGTTGCAGGGCAAATTAATTGGCTACAAGAGGATTTGAACAGGAGAGTAGTTAAGTGGAGTTTCCAAATGCAATAAGACCCCCATCATGTAATATCTGTCACAAGAATTCTCAAATATTTATGAACTGGTATGTTGTGACTGTGAGAGTGAGTTAAAGCATTCTGTCGGCAGGGCGAACACAGTACACCTCACACTGCTACAGCAAGCGCTCAGCAGACTTTAATTTCTCTGTCTGGGTAGCAAGCAGAGTCTTACAGCACATTTCCCAACTTTCAACTCTTGACGCCTTCTTCCCACGCTGTGTACATAATGACGGCCTCTCTATCACCTGTCTTCTTATGATTCAGAGATGAGTCACCATCTAGTCTCAAACTCTCCAGTGTCCTGTGTGAAAAACAAGACATCTTTTCCCTACATGGACATCATTCTTCCTTGGACGGGCTTTATGCTTTGCATGTCACTACGAGCCTGCTTGATGGCAGATGGCCCCCAGATTTCTTATTCAAATGTCTTCCCACCTTGAGTACCACAAGTCTGGTTTATGTAGGTCATAAAACTGTTACAGAAGCCTGCAGGATTTTTCACCCTCCCGTTTTTAATCTCCTTCTCCAGAGACTTTGCTAATCCAGTTTGCCCTGATTGTTTTTATTTCTTTTCCCCTTTAATAGAGCGTAGTAGTTTGTCTTCATGCTCTGGCACTCACAGTCAATGATACACTGCCCTAGATTCAGACAGCACGCTTGTGAGATTTAACACATGATATTTCTCTTTGCTGAGAATGATTTTGACCTAAAAACATTTCATTACATAGGATCAAGGTAATGACTTGTGTTTTCTTGGATGGATTGTTTGTGATGATATTTATAACTGAATAAAAAATGGGCGTCTTTTTTTCCCCCTGTTCTCATCTTCACACAGAGCATGCTTTGGTCTGTTATTCAAAGTTTCTAAATGTTTTCATAGAGCTATGGATAGAGAATATGCCAAGCTTTAAAAGGTGACAAACATCTGATTGGAAAAAAAATCCACTGTTTCTATGTGATGATGTGGGGTGTTTATATCAAAATGTATTTGTAAAGACAAGCGTACGAGACTTGATGCAGAGAATGTATAGCCTAACATTCTGTATTTTAAACAACAAGACGGGTAGCAAGAGACATATTGACAACTTTGTGGTTTCAAGCTGTGAGTAAATTTGAAAACCGCTTTAAATATAATTTCTAATTCCACGTAGTGAGTTAACCTTCCTGCAACTCCACTAAAAAGCTTCGAGACTGATTGTTCATGCCATCAAGGGGCAGAGGAGAGACAGAAAGAGAGAAGGGATGGGTAGTGCGTCATCCTTTTTTTCTCCCTCTTCCTCTAAAAATAGCTTTGCCTCTTGATTGCACAGGCCTGCGTTTCCAGGGCAACAGTGTTCATTCACAGCTTCTCGATATTGTAAGGGAAGGGTTTTTGGAGACCATGGTGTGAAAGTGTTATCTACTTCCATCCGTTCCCCTTAACAGTTTAAACTCATCTCTACCAAGATTTAAGATATTTCTAACTTTTTTACTTGTCTGATGAAACATTAATTCCCCATGTACTATTTCAATTTTTACACCATTAACTCCTAAATTGTTTAGATCTAATAATGTGTAAGGTTTGTGGTATTTTTTTGGTAAATTGTTAAATTTGTCCATCACCTCTGCTTTTGTGTTTGCGAGTGAAGATGACTCAGGAGATGAAGTCGCTGTACCTCAGGAGGACCGCGTCCTGAACCAAGGGGTGCTCAAGACCCTGGCCAGCAAGCTGGATGATCTGAGCACCTGTAATGAGCTCATAGGAAAGCACGGTGCCGCCCTACAGCGCTCCCTCAGTGAACTCGAGGAACTGCGTGGATCCAACGACAACACTGACAAAGTGAAGGCTGTTAATGAACGAGCCACCCTCTTCCGCATCACATCCAATGCTATGATTAATGTGAGTTCACATAGTCTGCGCTTCATACGACCACCGTAAAGGAGAGACTGATCAACAGGAAATGCCCCTTTTAATGAGGCAGTGCAGTTTGACAGTGCATCCTGCATTCTCTGATGTGTGTTGCGTTTGTGCCCCAGGCTTGTCGTGAATTTTTGGATGTGGCAGAATCTCACAGCCAAAGGTGGCAGAAGGCTCTGCACTATGAGAGAGAACAGCGTCATCATCTGGAGGAGACCATCGAACAGTTAGCCAAACAGCACAACAGCCTAGAAAGAGCCTGGAGGGAGAATCCAACCTCATATACAGGTGAGATATATTATCTACGCAACCTGGGTACTTGTGGTGTAAAATACAAAGAATAATCTTAGCGAATATGAATACAGCTCTCTTCTGGCTACTACCAGTGATGCATTTCAATAACACAAATGTCATATTCTTGGAGGTGGTCATGTTTTTTTGTAGAGATCATTTGCTCTTAGACCATAGTTTGTTGTCTGTGAAGTCATTTCTTTACTTATGCTTCTTTTAACCACTTTTAATGATTATACAACAATAAAAATGTTACTTTAAACTTTAAAATGACTTTTATAATGTTTTGTTCAAAACACAAAAAAAAAAATCTGCACTACAGCAAAACTTTCATGTCATTCCTCCATGTTACATCAGATCTGCTCCATGTGTTCACTGTCGTGCTGTTCTCTTACTGGTTACTTCAGTGCGGCTCCATCTAGTGGCAGAGATGTGTAATGACAATAGAAAGTCCAGTCCTCGATTATAAAACAAATTCAGTTCTGTGGCCTGTTTTTTCATTTCATATTTTTGATCCAAGTCTAAAATTGAAATATAAAAAGACAGACATTTTTGATTTTTTTTTTTTTTTTTTTTTTTTTTGTGTTGGATTGAAAAACGAAAAACGTAATAAAATGTCACTTTTAATTTATTTTATTTTTTTTTTGGTTGATACACAGATTGGTAAAGTTACTGAACTTTTACATGGGCATTTTCATTTTAAAGTTCTCCCAGATGGAGGATTCAACAGAAACAAGGTTATTTGTAACCACTGACAAGTTGCACTCCCCGTTAATAGTTTCTGCTGTTACCTCAGAAATGACCTGTTTTAATGTTCTGATTGTGCTGAGCCACAATCATTTTGTTGGATTTTGTTTGTAGGTATTTTTTTTATTTTTCATAAAAACAGGATGACATGAATGCCCTGGCAGTGGCAATAAGCTTTATTTTATTTGACATTTTTTAAGATGAGATTTACACTAAATATGTGTTACTGACAAGTGCTGATGTTAAAAGTGTTTGAACAACAAATGTTATGGCACTTTAGTTCATATGGCAGCAGAACATTTAAACGAAAGGGACCTTTACACTACTTTTGAATTCATTATTTGATTTTGCCTATACAATGCAATTAATCATGATTAATCAGGGAAATAATGCAATTAATCGCGATTAAAAATTTTAATCATTGCCCAGCCCTAATTATAAATAATACATGCAATGACATTAAAAAACCCTGTAAGAAATACATGTTAAAACTAGAAAAGCACTCAGAGAGCGCAGACCTCCACCAAGCGAAACAATTATCGAAAATTTGAAAGTTATCCAGAATCCAGTATTTCTTCCGGATCACACCCAAAATTAAATCAGTTCTTCCTTTTCACATTTCCGACAACTCCTGAAATTTTCATCAAAATCCATCCATAACTTTTTGAGTTATCTGGAACACAGACAGACAGACAGACAGATAAAAGCCGGCAAAAACATAACCTCCTTGGCAGAGGTAAAATTGTTCGTTTTGAAATTTCTTTCGTAACAAGAGGCAATATTTTCCTCTTGAGGCGTTTCGTAACCTGAACATTTCGTATGTAGAAACGTTCGTAAGTAGAGGTACCACTGTAGTTGAAATTTTATTCTCTTGATCTCTCTGCCTCTTTTCTTGCAGTTTTTACAATCATTACATTTTTTCTACAACTATGTGAAAGCTGGTAACAATGTGATCCAAAATATTTGAACAAAATATTTCACCTGTGCAAGTCACGTTAATGGGACATTAGCTCTTGGGATCTCACAAAGTCCATGAGGCTAAAAGAGTTTGTTGTCTGGACCGAGCTTTCCCTCGTTCCTCAGCATTTTAATGCACCTCTATATGTCTGATTTCTGCAGGGATGTTCCTTGTTGTTTATGGTCCCACTGCAACAGCAGTGCTGCTGAGTAAAAAATGATATTATTATTTCCAAACTCTGAAGCAGGATTCCCAAAGCATGACAGCTGAGAAAAAAAAAAAAAAAAAAAAAAACTTGAAATGTTGACCACTTACTACCAAAATGTTTTCTGAAATGGAACAAATTCACAATGTGCTGCATTTAAACTGATTTAAGAAGTGCTCCTAAATTTTTGCACCAGCGTTTCATGAATTTTCAGTAGTTGAGCACCGGTGCAAGTGGATAAGAATTAGTCTGGGGCCCTGATTTTTGTCGCTGTCACCTTTATTATTGGGCCACTTCCTGTGTGACAAAACACTTCCATTAATTGTTGCTGCAGGTGTGGAGCGGTCTCAGGAGGGAGATGTGAGTGATGAGAATGAAGAGGCAGAGTTCTTCGACGCCATGGAGGACTCCCCAGCGTTCATAACTGTGACCTCAACTGGCGATATACGGCACAAGTAAGAGACACAACATTCATTTCACGAGTAAGTAATTTCAAAGCTGGGTTCTAGCCAATAGAGACATTTTTAATGAACTGTGTTTAAAGTGTGTTGCTCTCTCTTAGGCGCTCAGGGAGCAATCAAAGTATGATGAGTGGAGGATTGCCTGGCGACTGGACGCAAAACGAGAATGTGTGTTCCAAGCATTCGCAGAAATAAATCACTCTTTACCCATTTGTATTATACACAGATATAATCTTCATTTATCATTTTTCCTGTTGCGTTTGTTTTTACACAAATTAAAGCTTAATGTGTGTTTCTGTGTGTTTTTTTTTTTTAACAGGACACCTCAGGAACAAATCATGGGCAGCTACGAAGAACAAGGCGCAGCCGTATTCCTGACAAACCCAATTACTCCCTAAACTTGTGGAGCATAATGAAGAATTGTATCGGCAAAGACCTCTCCAAGATACCCATGCCTGTAGATTACTTTATATAAACTTATTTGTACATCTCAAAAATTTGCAGAAATGAGCAGTAATATTTTTGTGAACATCTAAGTAAATTAATATGGTAAATGTTGACTTCTCTTGCGCCTGAGAGCCTTTCCTAAAACCTGTTATTGCAGGTAAACTTCAATGAGCCGCTATCGATGCTGCAGCGTCTGACGGAGGATCTGGAGTACAGCGAGCTGCTGGACCGGGCGGCTCGCTGCGAATCTTCACTGGAGCAGATGTGCCTTGTGGCTGCCTTTTCTGTCTCCTCCTACTCCACCACAGTCCATCGGACAGCCAAGCCCTTCAACCCGCTGCTGGGGGAGACGTACGAACTGGACCGACCTAGATGAGTATGGCTATCGCTCCATCTGTGAGCAGGCAAGACGTAAACATATCTATCTTAAACAATCATTTTTCAGCATCCACACACATTTATTTCAGACACAATGAGATCAAATAAGCCCGTAGGGCAGAACTAAAGTATGAGAGCAGTGCGAATAAGTCTCCAGTACATCTCCTCTGCTGACACCAGCTGATACCATTTCCTCCCAGGTCAGTCATCACCCACCAGCTGCTGCCCACCATGTGGCATCACAGCGAGGATGGACTCTCTGGCAGCACATCACAATCGATAGCAAGTTTCGTGGGAAATATATTTCTGTCATGCCTTTAGGTAAGAGGCAGTCAGTTGCGACTTTGCCATGATCCTATTTGAGTTTCTGTCAGCATGTATTAACATAAATGCTGCCACAAGCAGAGTACGAACTATGGATATACCCAAATAACCGGGAAGAGTTTGTACATTTTTGTTTTTTTAGGTAATATTCACCTGCAGTTTCACTCAAGCGGAAACCACTATGTGTGGAGCAAAGTGACGTCAACAGTGCACAACATTATTGTAGGGAAGCTTTGGATTGATCAGGTGAGTTCTTCTTGTTTAATTAATTAGTTTAATTAATTCATAGAAATAATTTACAAAACCATGAGGCTACTGTGAGCTTGCTTGTATTCACAACCAGCAAAAAATGTTCAAATGCAAATAATTACAACTGATGAGGTAAAAAAAAGTAGACGCGCCAGGACTAGTGAGAGTTAACTCAAAAAACAGTTGGCAGTAAAATGGAAATTATTATTTAGATAGAAAAATTGACACAGTGCTGTATATGAAAAATCATTTTTGCTAATGAACAGTTTGGTGTGTGTGTGCGCACGTGTGTGTGTGTTTGTATTTGGATTGAACTACTGAGGGAAAGTAACCTTTGTTACAGCTGCCTGCCAGTCTTAAGTCACATCTGTTCTTCTTTCTGGCCTACTGTGTGACTCTTTTCGGCAGTCTGGAGACATTGACATTGTGAATGCCACAACAAAGGACACCTGCCATCTCAAATTCTCCCCATACAGCTACTTCTCCAGAGAAGTCCCACGTAAAGTAAGCCAGTTACACATTCCCATTCTCATTCTCACACAGTAACAGAAAACTAGCCTCTTTCTTGGTTGTTTTCATTCAGATCTCACAGTTTTGCACTTTTCAGAGTATAAATTCTGATCAAATTACATGCAAACAAATTAAAATACTGTTGTAGCAGATTAACTTTAGATTTATGCTTGCCTAATATTAGCCTTGTCCTATACGGGTCAGTTAGTTCAGATGACCCTCAGGATATGTCCTAATCCAAAAGAATGTTTAGAATATCAGGGTGAATCTTCCAAGCTATTGGCTCATCAACTAGTGAAAAGCATAAAGAGAATATATACTTGTAATAAAAAAAAAAACTATAGTTCTGTTTGGTGTAACAGCTAAATGGTTGCCAGCAGTGAATTTATGAGATTATCAGTGTAACTGATCTCTCTTCCTGTGTGCCGTTTTCTTTGGGGTCTACAGGTGACAGGAGTAGTAGAGGACAGAGAGGGCACAGCTCATTACATCCTATCAGGAACCTGGGATGAAAAAATGGACAGTGCTAAAATAGTGGAAAGCAGTCAAGGATGCGGAGGCTCTGAAGGCAAACAAAAGATGGTTTATCAGACTCGTCAACCCAAACTGCTGTGGAAGAAATATCCTCTCCCGTACGTTTATCATATCTAACGCACTTCTAATACCTTTTCACGACTGAATGTGACAGTGTTCACCACTTTGTGAACTTTCTTTACTTATCTTTCTTTTTCCCTCTGTCTGTCTCCCACCCCCTCAGAGACAACGCAGAGAACATGCACTTTTTCTCCTCGCTGGCCCTGACCTTGAATGAGCCAGAGGAGAGCGTTGCGCCCACTGATAGTCGTCTACGGCCTGACCAGAGACTAATGGAAGCAGGATTGTGGGATGAAGCCAACATTCAGAAGCAAAGAATAGAGGAACGTCAAAGACTGGAAAGGAAAAAAAGGGAGGCACAAGCTAATCAGGCCCTGGAGGAAGGTTGGTACAAGGATGCCAGCAAGAGTGGTGATGACAGAGATTCTGACTTTTATCTCTTGTACTTCAGTCATATAACCTCCAGTACACATTAGTGCTTATGAAGCCTTTAGAATATTTTACATATGGGTGACCACCTTGTGGATCAATAACTGCAACTACATGATAATTGTTAATCAGTCTTGCACATGTCTTTAGTCATTCATGAAACCACATTTTTCTTCTGATAAAAAGAGTTCGGCCTGTTCATTGATTTGGAAATTTAAAAAATTATTGTTGTGATAAACTTTTTACTATTTCTTAAATATTCATAGAACTCTTATACTATCAACTGGAGACGAAAAGAAAAAAAAATCTTATCACTGCCTTCAGTATGGACCAGTAGCTGTAGATCTCAAGTAAAAGGGTTTATCAACTAAAGGGGTTCATATTTGGGTTTGTGGAGAAAGTAAAGCATTGTAATATTCTAAAAAATATTAACTAAAGAGTCATTCTCCTTTGTCATCAGGGCAAGACATCGAGGGTTACCAGCCACAGTGGTTTGAGAAGAGAACAGATGACAGTACAGGAGAGAGCACTTTCATCTACAGAGGGGGCTACTGGGAAGCTAAAGAAAGGCAGGACTGGAGCCAGTGTCCTGAGATCTTCTAGGACAACATTTCCCTCACAGCGTGGGTTTTGGAGGGCCTTCTTGTGATGTAAGGATACTCTGTTAGTTGTTTGTGTGAGCTTAGACGTGCAAGTGGGTTAGTGATTTTAGCCAGCAAATCACTCCCAGATTTTCCAAGCACAAAAACTCCTGCTTTCACTTTCTGCTGTGTTATAGCTGTTTCCTGAATGCATGGCTTCAGTTCGTGTGTTTGCTTCAACACTGTAGAGAACTAATCATTGTGAACATTTCAAGTTCTGCGTGCCACTGTGATTGACATGTGGTTTACAGAGAGCTAATTTCTGCACCATGACACACCTGCTTGAGTGTGTGGGAAAACCTGGAGGCATAAGGGGCTCTGGAAGCCTGGGAAAAGCACTAAATCGCTTGTTCTCCTCAAAGCTGGAAAAACCTGTACATTGCTGGGCTTTGACAGAGACTCCAGGCAATAAAAAAATGGGAGGAATCCTTCTTGTGTTCCTCAAGGGTATCCCAGCAGAGTTTCATTTACTGATCCCCTGATTCTTGGGTGTTTTGAATTCCTTCTTTTTCAAAAATGCACAAATTGTATTCTGAAGGACTTGCACTTACTTCCTGACTGGCCTCTAAAGAATGGCTTCAAGGACATAAAAACCAAAGTTGATGTCAGTCTCTTTGGATGGGAAACTGACCAAGAACACCAAGTTTTTTTCCCCCAGAGGAGTTTTGTTGAGCCTGTGAAATCAACTAAAGCAAGATCACTTTTATAACGTTAGTTTTTATGTTCAATAGATTGTGTTACAAACTGGGGGTTCTTTAAAGTTTACTGAGCTGAAGGACTCTGATTCTGATGAGTTACATAATGTAAAATTATGGAGGAGTATCTCGTTTTTAGGAGATGACTCATACAGAGGAGTTAAAGTCAGTTAAAGTCAGCTACTTGTGTATAAATCTGTTAGATTTTTTTTCTATTATTATTTTGTATTTTTATATTTTTCCATTTCTTTCTTGCCAGTACTTTTAACATTTATCAACATTTTAGAAATCTCCCAAACTATAATAGCATATAGTTCACATAGACAACTTTATTTTCTTCATCTGTCTACCCACAATGTTTCTCTATGACAAAGAAAAAAGTGACTCTTTCAGTGTTCTAAAGCCACTCTATATAGCAATACCACTTATGACCACATGGGAGCAGCATATTACTAAAGGTTTAGGTATCAGTCCCTGGCGTACGACACTGAAAGGCACCATGCTGGACCATTCCCACTCATTAGCACAATATTGTGGGTTGCTCTTTTAGTAACAGAGTTTATCTGTATGCCCCCATATAGTCAGAAGTTATATTGCTACATAAAGTGGCTTTCATTAACTTAAAAATTCAAAATCAAAATGTCCTATTTACATAGATTATTTGTTATGATACACAGCTCTGTGCTCTTATTTATTCTACTTCTGTCAGATGCTTTCTACATCTTGAATGAAGTCCACATGTCCAATTGAATTAACTGGGCGTAGTTAAAAGGCCTACACATTTCTGTATGAGATCTCACAGCAGGAGGTGTTTGACAGAGTGGAAAACAAACCATTAAGATATTGAGAGCTGTCTGTGAACCTGAGAAATGGGATTATGTCATAACTATTATCAAGCTGTTACTGAGTGAAAGGTTGGGGACTTGAGGTGGCCATTACTGCAGATGAGGATGTAACCTACTAGCTTCTAGATGGAGGGTCTGAGTTTTCTATCTTTCATTTTTAGTAATTGAAAAAAATATCTTCTTGATTATCTTGTGTAGGCTAATGGGGGGGGGGGGTCAATTTTAAGATGGTTTTGTAAAACAACAAAATGTAGAAAATACAAAGGACCTGAAAACTATCCATCTGCTTTGTAATGAGTATCTGGAGTAGCCCTTCACATATCCTGAGACTCTACCATAAGAGTTTATTTGAGGTATAATTCTGCAAAACCCCAGGATTTTCCTCAGAAACAGATGATACTGGTGCTTAATGCTAATTTTAGCCTTAATTGTGTAATGAATTGAATAGTTCCTTGTATTAAGTATTAAGTATATACAGAAACCAGAAACATTTTGCACAAACAATAGCAATTTAAAAGGCATTTTTGGGACTTATATGGATACTTTGGAGTGTTTTTTTTTTGTGATAAAATTTACTCAGAATATTGACTAAGGTTTATCATATTGGTAAGTAACAACAAACTAGTTTCCCCTGTTCAGAAACATTAGAAATGGCTAGCTCTGTCAAAGATTTACAGTATATGTAAAAATTTGTGTTGGCTCATCTGTGTTCTATATGTCAGCAATAACATGAGAAAACAGCTGCTTAAGGAAAAAAAAAAGAAAAGTCAGAGATGTTTTATTATGCTTTATTATGTTATTGCAGTTCTCCATTACACAAGGACATCAGTCATAAGGAAGAAAACCGCCTACAGAAAGCGTTAATAATACATTCATAAAGGTTTTTGTGTGCAAGCATGCACTGGTGTATATTAGGGGTAAATATACTCTCTCAACAGTAACTACCTGTTTATTTATATCTTACTGTGTATTATACCAGGGCAAGGTGCACATGTTTCACTGTCTGATTGACTGCCTGTATATAGCAACAATATATTAAAAATAGAATCACCTTAGTTACAAATCACTGTAGGAAATAATTGTTTTAAATTGCTTGAACATTCATACTCCATGCACACAGTTTTAATCTCTAGCTCTGTATAAATAATCTTTAATGGAGTCAAGGCTGTAAAGAATTAATGAGATGTTGGGGAAACTAAAATATTGATATCAGATAATGAGATGTGGTGCATCATATTTATTCTGGAAATAAGATGCTATTCAAATAGAGCACAATAACATGTTTACTTAGCAATACATGTTACATAATTAAAACATTTCCATAGCAACATATAGCTATGCATGATATTAGAGTGCTTATGCACTTATGTAGTGACAAGCCCCTTCACCCAGCTAATGGATTGTGGATTATCACAGGAAACATAATGTGAATTCACCTTTTGTGCCCAGTTACCTCAAACTGTTACATTTGTGAGCTCAAATAAAAAACATGCCGCTGCCACTCTGTCTTTGTTTACTGTCAAATCAATGTTTCAGTCTTCTGCATGGCAAGAGACAGATAGATAACAACAACAACAACAAAAATCACATCCAGAAAAACAGTTTATCACAATGCCTGAAGACCAACAAAACAGTTATAGTACAAAAGCATCTCTGGTCTGGGCTGAACACCAGGCGATGTCATCAGACTCCATTAACTTCTCATTAGATAATAAATATAAGGCTGTTTTGTCTTTGTAGACCTTAAGAAAGCAGATGACAGGGTGCTGAGAGAGGAGCTATGGTATAGTTTGAGGAAGTCTGGAGTGCTGCAGGACATGTATGAGAGCTGTGAGACAGTGGTGAGGGGTGCTGTAGGTGTGACAGGAGTTTGAGCTGGAGGTGGGACTACATCAAGGATCAGCTCTGAGCCCCTTTTTGTTTGCTATAGTAATGGATATAATGGCAGATGAGGTTAGACAGGAAGTTTCCATAGACTATGAAGTTTGCAGATGACATTGTGATAGTGACAGCAGGGACCAGGTGGAGACAAAAGGTAGAGAGGTGGAGGCATGCCATGGAAAGGAGAGGAGTGAAGGGTAGCTGCAGGAAGATACAATACATGTGTGTGAATGAGAAGAACCCACGTGGAACGGTGAGGCTACAGAGAGCAGAAATAAAGAAGGTGGGGGATTTTAAGTACTTAGGGTCAACAGTCAGTGCAGTGATTCCTAAAGTGTGGTCCGCGGCCCCCTGGTGGGTCTGTCGTGGTACTGCAGGTGGGCCGTGAGAGGTCATTAAAATTAAACAAATGTGTTTTAAACCCTCAATCTTTTTAAAATATGTTTTGAATTACTGTAAAATATTCATGGAATTATTAAAAAACATTAAGAATTAATAAAACAAACCAGTTAAGTGTTATTCTACCGTCATCTTAACTTAATATGACCAAGTGTCACCTTAATTTGTTGACGCCAAACATTAATATCGGAACATGGTTCCTAGTCCTGTATGTTGATCACAGTTATGATTAAAGGTTTCGGTGGGCCGCAGATATTTTTCACATTTCAAATTGGGCCTTGGTATTCTGAAGTTTGGGAATGGCTGGTCCAGAGTTTGGAGAGTGTGGAAAAGAGGTGAAGAACCATGTGCAAGCAGGTTGGAATGAGTGAAGAAAAGTTTCAAGTGTGATGCGAATCAGCAAGAATAGATCGGTAAGAATGAACAAAAGAGTATCAGCAAGAATGAACGGAAATATGTACAAGATGATGGTGAGACCTGCTATGTATGGTTTAGAAACCATGGCACTGAGGAAAAGACATGGGGCAGAGTTGGAGGTAGGAGAGGTTAAAATGTTGAGGTTCTCTTTGACAGTGATGAGGATGGATAGGATCAGGAATGAGTACATCAGAAGGACAGCACATGTTGGATGTTTTGGAGAAAAAGTCAGAGAGGCCAGACTGAGATGCTTTGAACATGTACAGAGGAGAGATAGTGAATATATCAGTATAAGGATGATGAGGTTTGAACTGCTAGGCAGGAGGCCTAGAGGAGACCAAAGAGGAGATCTATGGATGTAGTGAAAGAGAACATGAAGTTAATTGGTGGGAGAGAAGAGGATGCAGAGGATAGAGGCAGATGATTCGCTGTGGTGACTACTAAAGAAGAATGTATCAGTGCCCTTGACAAAGATGTTGTTTTCTGTGATACCAGCATTAATTTATAATTTAGAGCACCATATGTTTTCCATCTTTTTTTTTTTTTACAGGGATGTCCACTCATCGTTTCATCAAACACAATGCAAAAACACATTCTTCCACACATAACAAAGACGTGTCTGAGGAAGAAGAAGGTGCTAGTATTGAACTGGCCCCAATGGCAACATTACATATAAAAGCTTTATTGTCCCAACTTTTTTTGGGCAATGTGTTGCAGGCCTGAAAAATAAATAAATTTATAAAAAAGATGCATCTTACCGAATGAAATAAAATAGTTAATTTAAAACAAAAACATCAATTACTCGGTACCTAGACTAGGCTGTCTCCAAAGAAATAAAAATCAACGTAAATTGTAAGAGACGCCTCGAATTCGTCCCTGGTTTTATGCAGAATAAATTGCGTAAGATTCAAACTAAACTTTCAACTCAATCTTCAGCACTTCATGTCGGGCAAAAACGAAAGTAGCCTATGAGTTTACCTTGAACCTGCAATTCAGTGAACGTGAAATACGATGCGTCACTGTTAAAACGACGGCATAGCCCTTTAAATAAACGCTCCGCTGACACTGATACGCGTCCACCTCTGTGTGTTTCCCTGACTTCACTGACTGACGGAGGGCTCGGGATGCTGTCACTGCTCTGCGAACAAGGTAACATTACAACAGCTTCGTGTTTTCATTAAATATCACCGAGCTGGTATCTGGTATTCACGTGAGACGCGTAGACGTGATGTCCGCGCCGAATAAGGCGGATAAAACGGAGGTTGTCTTGTTTGATAGCAAACAACCTTCCGTTAGCTAACAGGCGAGCGCTGATGCTAACGTTAGCATGGCAGCTCGAGCTCAGCTCGAGACATTTTTCTCCTTAAGTGGTGACAGGTTACACCTCTAATCCTAACCAATGACCCTAACCCACTGTGGTAGAAGTCAGATATATCAGATCAGCTTATCAAATAACAAGTTGTGTTGGTGTCTCACCCTACAGTCACCCGACTGTTTGACTCGAGTTGCTGTTATTGTAAATAACAGTAGCTCGAGTCATGAAAGGTAACTTTACACAGACACAGGTGGACTAAACGGTTAGTTCAGAAAAGGAGAACCACAAATCTCCGTCGGCAGTGAGAGGTGAAATTAGTTGCTGTGTCCATCTAGCGTAAAGATAATATAAATAAATATGTATATAGTTACATACGTGTCTGCTAAAGTGCCGTCTAATACTCTAATGACTGATTGTAACTGTAACCGCAACTAAAAGTAATGCATTTTAATGACAGACACATGCGAGACACAATGTACCGTGATGTTTACAGCACAGCTGTTTTTGGTGCATCACGCTGCTTTCGTCACTGTCAGTTCATCGCTGCTTGACAGATAAATAACCAATCCACTGAGATGACGTCACAGAGCAGGCGCTCGCTGTTTTTCAGCCCGCCCAGACCAGCTCCCTACCCTCCTCTCTCCTCTTTTTCCGTCTTCCCGCTGAACCGCAGATCGTTTTACCGACTCGGGATACGTTACACAACCAGGCCGACATGCAAACTAGAAACACGTGTCCCGAGGTGGAGCCGAACTAGCCAACAAAAGACCGGATACCACCGAAAGAGAAAGAGCCGTGTTGCAGCTCGTGCTCGCTACCTGTAGCCTTAAAACTCCACGATTTAATAACGCATTTGAACTGGAGATGACAGGAGCGCGTCCAACATGTGTTTCCCTTACAGAGAGGACGATGATAGGAACATGATCAGCGCCGATGGCTTCTCCAAATACCGGGCGACTCAGCAAGAGAGAGGCAGGAGGAGGCCACCCGCAGAGATGCTCCATCTGCTCTCAGCTGTTATTGTATGGCTGGTGACCGGCACCACCATCTCCAGTCTCAACAAATGGATATTTGCGGTTTACAACTTCAGGTACCCCCTGCTGCTATTCAGCACTGCATATGTTGACAGCCATAGTGGTGGACTACGGACTCATCAAAACTGCGAGTTATCCACCACAGAGAGGGTGCTGAGCAGGACCTGACCCCCAGTGCAAAATGTAAGGTGTTCCTGTTGAGCCTGACGTTTTGTGCCAGCATAGCCTTTGGGAACATGGGTCTGAACTATGTCCAACTGTCATTTGCACAAATGATCTACACCACGACTCCGCTCTTTACTTTGGCCATCTCTACTCTGATCCTGGGCAAGCAGCATCACATCCTCAAATACACCGCCATGATGCCCATCTGCCTGGGCGCATCCTTCAGTATAATGGGAGAGGTCCAGTTTGATCAGACCGGCTGCTTCTTTGTGTTTGCAGCAACCATGCTGAGGGGTGTCAAGTCCATTCAACAGAGTGAGTACCTCTTTTACTGTCATTAAGTCTTTTCTAACACGTTTTTTACTTCAAACACTTAACTACTGTGTGTGTGTGTCTTATTCTTCTTTTTTTTATGTGATATGATTACTTTCATGACATGCTCCTGACACCAGAGACGTATTGTTTTTTTTTAGTTTTCCTCCAGAAACTGCGGCAGTCTGTGGTCCTGGAACTTTTTACAATATGGTGATTCATTCTGCAGTCTAGAGACACACCCTGACATTAAAGTGGAATGGCACATTTACATGCTTTACTGGTTGCCGAGGAAACAATATCAACATCAATACATGTCTCTGGTGTCACGCTCATCACTTGTGTCTAAATGTTTGTTTTGGATTCTGCTGGACTTTAATGCACAGGAATGTGATCTAAAATTGTCTCCCCTGTCATATTTGTATTCATAAATTGAATATGTTTTCTTTTTAAGATACTTTCATTTGCTATCTTTCTTCTCTGAAGAGGCTGTGCTCAAACTCTATTTAAAATATTAAAATACTATAGATATGTCGTACTAGAAATTAAGAAACAGATCAGAGTAGGATCTCTGAAAGGAAGTTCTGCATCAGAGTTGAAAAGTTTAATCAAGTCATATGTTCCCAGAGAAGAGTCTCAGGTTTGTTAAATAAGCAAACATTTAGGAGTTAAAAACACTGAGAGTAAACGTATCAGCTCAGGTTAATGTCCTGTAATAATGGATCAGATTGTTCTCTGAAATGATCTCATGTGGACTAGCTACCTGTTGGCCTAACTAATTATATCAACTGTACTCATTTATTGAATGTTCTGTGCGCTTACTGAATTACTTGTTACATAAATTACTTTCAAGCTGCTCTCTGGAACCGTATTGCATCACAGATGAGTGTTTGTGTGCAGTAGATTAGGCCTCTAACTTCATTAGTCTCTTAGCATGCTAGTTGTCAGAAGGGAATTGATTCCTAAAAATGGATAGAAGCCACGTTTTTAATTTGTTAAATAATGTAAAAGCAGGTGTATGGTGTGGTGTAAATGAATGTGATGCTACATAGTTGTTTCCTGAAGATGCAGAAGGGCAAAAACTGGGACTAGAAGAGTCATCACTTTGAGTGCTTACTGACTAGCTGTGGAGAACTGCACAGAAATGTTTGTTTGCTTATAAAGCAAACAAACACACAAGACAGTTCTGTACAGTTCTGTACTGGCCTTTAAGATAAATGCAGAAGAAAGAATGAACATTTAAGTCCTGCATTGCATTTGTACCAGACAGAGTAAACAAAATCCAGCAGATGGAAACTGTTTGACATTATATTTTGTTTTTAATGATGGCCAGAACAGTACATCCTGAAACGTACTCTCAAGATCCAAGTTATTTTCATCCACCTACTTGTTGATGTAACAGTTTCCTCTGTGTGTGTTTCTTTTCACTGACACACTTTGATAAAGCATGTGTTTTGATTGATTGGCAAACCTTAATTTTTACACTCCTACCCTCTTGGGCGCACACCTGTGAAGTTTATGACTGCATCCTTGCCAGCTGTGATCCAGACATATAAAACAGAATCTGTGTACAAAAAGACAGACATCTAAACCTCTGCCATAAAACTTGAGACTGCCTTTCTGGTTATCTCGCTATAATTATGACTCCAGGACTACATTTTTCAATGATGACAGACGGGTTCATAAGGTGAAAACATGGTTGTGTTGTGTTGTAGATGGTAGCCAGGACCTTGATGTGTTTGACTGGATACAGACACAAAGGCATGTTAACACAAAGATCCAAAGAGGAGTTTTGCATAATGCCCTGGCATTTTCCTGCCATAAAAAAACATCTCAACTTGTTGTTGCCTCTTGAATGACAGTTAATCAGTTTGTTCCTGTTGTTGTGAGTATAAAAACACAGGAAACAGCTGTGAACATCAGCTAAACAGTACACTGAAATTCAACATGTGTTTTAGAGTACCTGGGGTTGGAAATAAAGTGGCTAAATGGGATTTTTAACATTACCATCTCCCACCATTCTGAGCAACACTTGGATTTCTTATGGTTATTATTGTATTACTATAAGCAAGATTTTCATCTTTGGTAAAATTGTGGGAGGAGTCAGCTAAAACATTTTATAAACAATACAAGTAACATTCCAGACTGTTCATATTCTGACATGGTAACATAAGAGAAAATATGTAGCGTTAATAGCTGTTAACTCTGTGTTATGGTACTGTTGCCTGACTTTAAATGCTCAGATCAGTTTAAGACTTCTGTTTTCATTTGGCTATGCTTTCATTCCAGCTTGTCCTTGATCCTCAGTCTGCAATGAATCTTCTGTATATTCCAATACACAACCCTTATTGTTTTTCAGCATGTGTGGACCTGTGCAGAACCTGGACCTCTCGAAAGAGCTTTCTTATTCTCATTCAGTTTCAAATTATTTTTCTCCGTAGTTAGTCCAGTTGGAGGATTTTATTTTATTTTCTTTTTACAAGTTTACTCCACTCTGGCGCAGTTGGGATTGCTGGCATTTTTTCTTTAATTTCACAGGTTTTGTAATGAATGGACATAAATATAACATTTTTTTTGTTTTGTTTTGTTTTTTGTTTCAGGTATTTTACTTCAGGAGGAGAAGATCAATTCTGTGTTCTTGCTCTACCTGATGTCCATTCCTAGCTTCTGCATATTAGGCAGTGGCCGCTCTGGCTTTAGAAAACTGGGCTCTGCTGGAGTCACCACTGCATTACGACCGCCAACTGTGGGTCTTCATCCTGCTCAGCTGCCTCGGGTCAGTCATGTACAACTTGGCCAGTTGCTGCGTCATCACACTGACATCAGCCGTCACTCTGCATATCCTCGGCAACCTGAACGTGGTGGGAAACTTGCTGTTGTCTCAACTCCTTTTTGGCAGTGAGCTGTCTGCCCTCAGCTGCGCCGGGGCAGTGCTCACGTTGTCTGGCATGCTTATTTATCAGAACTCAGAGTTTATCATCAGTTACCTGGACACACGCGGAGCTAAAGTCAAAGGTTCGGAACCGACCAGTTTTCACACGGCAGGTGGAGAGGACTTGGTCAAAGCTGGGTCGTCAGAAAAAACACATCATCAACAGAGAGTGGATGGGAAACGAGAAGACAAAATGGACTAAACTGAAGGTTTGAGGGAGAAAATAAAGTATAAAACAAAAGTGGATACACTGTAATTTGTGTTATACACCCTTTCTGTGATTAAGTGACAAGCCAGTTCGACCATATACAGCCATTGTCACTGATTGAGGGATGGGTTTTTTGTTTTTCTTTTCTTTTCTTCCTCATTGTGCCAATTTATTTGTCTTCTAGTCACACAGAACTGGAGCCTGCAGAGAGGAAAAGGTTGCCTTTATGCTTATCAGTGATGACTAAAATCAATATTTTATCTGTAAGTCAACTCTATGGAGCGTATTGAGGTATATGCATGCATGAGCACACCAAACTGTTTGATACCTCAAAAGGTATGTGTGCCGTTTGCTCACACTATTCCACTGTGAAAATGTTCTCAGCTTCTGAGGGCTCTAATCAATGTTTATGGTGGCTGTTTTGCATATTCTGCTGCTGCTGCAGTGATGTAGAGGGGGGTGGGGTTAGGAAAGCACTTCGCCCTAGCTTTGATCGGGCGCAATTTGTATTAAAAAAAAAGAGGTTTATTTATGGTACTGTTACCTGTTATTCACCTGGCCCTATCATGGTTAAGGACTGGGTTTTTCGGCAGCTTATTTGTTGGTATGTAAAATTGTAGGGCTAAAACTTTGGCTTTGAGGCTGAAGTGACTATGATGGATAAAGCTAACATTTTCTGTGCAATGAGATGCTTCTTCTCCTTGACCGAAGCACATTTTTAATAAGAGGCCTGAGCTCTGTTTTATCCTCCACTATGAACGTTGGTCTTACTTCCTACTGAAGGCCTAGATCTTGTTCCCATGCCAACCTGAAAAGACGGTCTCTGAAGAGTTAGTCCAATTAGTTCCATCTTTACCACATTATGTTCCTTTCTTTGCAATGTACCTCCATAATTAGTTTCACAATTTCTCTAAGGAGTTTCACTCAACTTCAGCCAGGTTTGTCCCCTGTGAAAGAGATGGAAAAAAAAATTAAAGCTGTACATTAGGCTCTTTTCCAAAATCCTCATCTTCATGGCAGTGACATGAAAAAGTTGAAAAGTTTTTATTAAAACGATACTTCAGCTGAACTGTGGCTATGTTTGCATAAAAAGTAATATCCCGATGATTGACCTTCCTAAACACGGCTATTTTGGTTAAAATGTTTACATGAGCATCATATGTGGATATTCCAGTTGTTTTCCCATTTACATTTTGCTGAGCATACCCATGCCCATATGAGATATTCATTACTTTCATCTCCCTCAAAACACACAGCTTTACTTTGGTTTTTTTCCCACGCCCCCAAATGCGTGTCCTCTTTTTACCTGCAGCCATCTTGTTCTTCACTCACTGCTGGAATGTAGGGCGTGAACTGTACAGCAGCAGTGTGTGTGTTGACAGATGTCTTAAGAAGCCAGTATGATGTAATATTGGAATTATAATGTATACTATGTGGAACTACTATACAGCCAAGATTAATTAGCAATAGTCAAATATTCAATTTGACTATTGCTTACTCCAAATATGACCTTGTTCGAGTTAGGGTAGGGTAAGCTCTTAACTGAGTTTACATCAAAATATTGCTGTGCAAGTTAAAAAAAAAAAAAACAACCCAGTGTTCCCTCTTTCAGTATTTAAAAAGCATTTTTTTAACCTATTTTTGACTTTAAACAAATGGTTGATATTTATGTAGAAGGAAATATTTATTTATTTGATGTCCTTGGTAGTCACTGGCTTTAAACACTATAGGTTTTGGTCATTAAATGACTTGCAGCTGTGTGGTGCAATAATTTGACTGCACTTAATGTCCTTCATCTCCCCTCATTGAGAAATAGATCAGACAAGAGTACTGCATGTTACTACTCCTAAAAGCATCTTTGATGTCAGTTGCACACCCTTCACACACATGCCAAATGTTGACTTTTGACAGCTGTGTTTTTTTGGATGTGTGTTTTTTTTTTTTTTCCTGTTTGGGTTTGTTCTACTGGTTCTGTCAGGGGCAACATGGGTTCATCGTTCACATACAGATTGTACAGTTGGCGCTTCCACAAGGCGACACAACAACAAAGTCACTTGTGAAAGTTTTTAAGACACCTGTTTAAAAACAAAAAAACAAAAACATGTTTTGCCATAGGAGAAACTGCTTGTACATTTCAAGGGTGCCATTGACAAAGATCGCCATTTAAGGTGTTTGTTTCTTCCCCAGTCAGCTGAAAAGATCGCAGGAAACCAAGGTGTATGTTTTGCTTTGTTGCGCTCATGTTTTAAAGTATACAGTTCCGCATTTTAAGTTTATGTATGACAGATAACACAACTGTTTAGCAATGAATACCTCAGTTATTTAATAGGACTTGCCATCTCCCTGTGTTTGTTCATTGTTAACTATTAAACTGAGATCAAGCAGCTTTCCAACTACTACAAGGACTATAATAATAATTCTGCATATGAATGAATAGATTTATTTTTCAGCAGAGAAATATGGTTATTTAACATTTACACATTTAATACATATTTTCATGTTCAAGATCAGGACTGTTGTTTTTTGTGATTTTTTTTTTTTTTAATGAGTTTTAGATCACAGTCGTCTCAGCCTTCTGGCTGCTTGTGCTCTTGGACATCATGTTGAATAGATAATGAGTTGGGGAGATGCTGCTGTTGCACTCACAGGGTACTGAAGATGCTGCCTTCAATGCCTGTGGTTCCTTTTTTCATATTGTTTTTGACTGTTTGCAAAGCTAGTGGGATGTACATAGTTATTTTATTATATTTATGTATTTTGTAGTCACTTTCAATGATACTAGTTCAAGAATGAAACATTCGCCTCATGCCTTATTTGGACATACTGTACATGAGAAAAGAGTGGTTTGAATTTGTCAGTTAAAACGGATTATCACAGGCGGTTCTGTTCAGGGGGAAACCTTTGAATTAATCATGTACAAATGATTTGGTATTGCATGAACAAAATAATTTGACTCAAACAACAAATAAACAAACCCAGTCATCATGTCACTGATTCAGAGTTGTTTTTTTTTACATCCCTGTATGCTCACAATAAATTCAGCACTAACAAACCTCTATAACACACTATAATTGATTTTTTTTTTCTTTTAATCATTCTATATACTTGGTTTGTGATGTCACTGTCAGTCTTGAGGAGACAATATCCTTGGAATCTGTAGACATTCTTCACATGGATAAAATAAAGATACTCAAATTCCCATGTGTTAAGAAATGAGTCTGAATTAAGGAAGAAAATGTGAACGATACAATGCAACGATTTGCAGTTTTAATTCCACTCTTGTATTTAAAAGAAAGTAGTGCAGAGACATGTCAATTTTTGAAAGTAAAAAATATTTTTATGTTTGCTACATCGAGTAGCTTTAAAACAATCTCAATTCTGACCACATTAGCTGTGATTAGATCTGCTGTGTTGAAAAAATGAACCACTGACAAAACTGTGCTAATGAATTGGGTCTGGCACCTCTTAAAATGCCATTCCTGTCCCACTGCAGGTTGTGCCTTACACCAGGGGCTGACACATTACTTTCTTGCGATAAGCTGTCCCCATGTGGTCAGAAGTGGTACTGCTGCATAGAGTGGCTTTAAATGTGCTGCTAGTTGGGGCAGGGACAACATTTATATCTCTACAATAAAAATGCATTCATATTTTCTAAGGTGTTCATGTATGCAGTTATGAGGATTCACCACTGGATAGAGCTGTTGGTCTTATTTCTGAGTTATCAAACACATCTCTGTGCATTCACTTTTAGGACTAAATCATCAAAGCTGAAAGTGGAGGTATTTTGCAAATGTTGTTTTCTTGTGTATCTTTCTATCTATCTTCAGAGAATGTGCCCTATTTTTCCTTTTAAAGGTTCTTTTACTTCTGTAAACAAAGTTCCTGCTCAGCCTTTTGCCTGAATAAGGCAGTGTTTCTCACTTTTTCCCCCTGTTAACCCTTTATGTCCCCTCCACTTGTTTATTTTTGTTTGACTCTGTAGGCAAAACATAACTTTGTTAAATTTATGCTCACAACAAAGAAAGTTTATCTGACAGAACAGCCTTGGAATTTTGACACATCATCATCTAACATCTGGCGACAGGACGAATCAGGCACTCTGCTTAAGATGACAGAGATTAATGGACTTTGTTCCTTCTCCTCCTTCTTGCTCCTTCATCCTATTTTGGATGGTTCGTGTAAGCATTCTCCGCTCTCTCTCCAAGCAGGCATCTTTATGAAGCACTGCGGTGTGAGGTGTGATGTCAGGGCTGAGTCCTCACAGCTCTCTTCACACAAAGTTTCCAGGAGTAACACAGAGAGGAGACGGGTGTGCCGAATCCAAAGCACTGACACAAGATAGTTTGGCATCCTGACATCAGGTGAGTCAGACTACCGTACACTTCAGTAGCCATCGATCACTCCGAATGTAATGTTTTTCACATACTGTCACATTGTTTTTCTGACCTCTGACATCAAGTATAAGATATTTTCTCAGTTTCGGCGCATAGTTTCACTCCGTTATCAGATTCTTTCAATAGAGGTCTCCTTGCATTACATTACTATATTTGTACGTGTTTATACTCCCTCTGTGCTGTAGCCAGCCAGTTGCTCAGATGCCCTAAGCGGTACTTCAATAGGAAAAATATTTCTTTTGCATTGCCACTCGGTTTGCATCTGTAAAGACTCATGGCTATTTATGTTTTAGCTGCTCAACACCCGTAAAAGCAGAGCAAACGTGGTCGCTACGCTCTATTTGTGACTTTTACATCACATTTATCAATGATAAACTCTTTGGAATCTGAAGAAAAAGGTGACAGTTTAAAATGTCAGAAATGTCTCATATCTTTTAGTTGCTGTTTTGTTAAATATTCCCAGTATTGTGCTGCTGTCAGTATGCATCAGAAAATCTGTGATTTAAATCAACCAGATTCACTCACCAGACATGGAGTCAAAATCTGAGAGTAAGCCGGCATCGATCACCAGTGAAGAACTGGCTGCTATTGAAGATGAGGAAGTTCTCAATAAGATGGTGAGCCAGTTAAATATGGCTTAAGTGTAAGTCAGTGTCTTGTAAGTCAGCTGAATTTCTCCTTTGTCCTTTTTTTTTTTTTTTTTTTTTTTTTTTTTTTTACATGTACATGCTTCTGGAGAAATGATTTCAATACAAAATGTCAACTAAAAGTTCGCTTTAGAGTCTCAGTTTCCTTTTCTATATTTATCGATGTAGCTGGACAGTGCAGCAGATTTTGAAGAGAGGAGAACAATTCGTGCAGCATTAAGGGACCTGCTCAAGAAAAAGAGAGGTGAAATCATCACGGTCTAATGTAGCAACAGTGGGGATCTGCTGCTGACTTTGAGTCTGAATCCATGTGTTTGTTATCAGAAAAACGTGAGCAGGAACGAGGGTCGCGGCAGCAGGACCTGAGACAGCAAGGTGTGAGCAAAGGAGGAACAGGTGGAGCTGTTAGCGTAGGAAGAGCCTCCATGAACCTACAGCCATCAACTAGCAGTAAGCCACAACTCTTTCACCACTGTTTTTTACTTATTTGAATACCTTCAGTTTTATTGTACTCGTGCTCTCAGAGCCAGTGGGTCAGCCTTCCCAATCATCCAGCGCTCCAGTCAACAGGACAGTAAGCAGGTGAGTCTTATTTTGAATGGTTGGGTTCACCAGCTGCATGAATGCAGAATTAAATTATGTAAAGTATGTAAACATTGCCAGATCATGTGTTTCTTTTTTTCTCCGCTTAAAAGAGCCAGTCCTGCTGCAGCCTCAGCCCACAAATGTCCTACAGCAGCACCCAATGCTAAAAATGTCAAACAGATGCTTCTGGATTGGTGCAGAGCCAAAACAGAGCCATATGAGGTTAATATCCTCCACTCACTTTGTCATTGAGTTATAACCCGTTGGAGCTGGACATAGTTTTTTTCCCTTGTGCCCCATTTGCCACCTCTCATCTAAACTGATACTTCTCTGGTATGAAACAGGGAGTATACATCCAGAACTTCTCCTCAAGTTGGAAAGACGGCATCGCCTTCTGCGCCTTGGTGCACCGATTCTTCCCTGATGCGTTTGAATACTCTACCCTCAACCCCTACAAGCCTCGAGACAACTTCCAGCTGGCTTTCAGCACTGCAGAGTGAGCTCTCATTCCTTATATGAAGAGGCAGATGCTCCTTTTTCTGAAGTACTAAATAACAGATAAGAACAATGTGACATTATCCATCTGACAGCACAACTTTGGTTTGTTTCATGTCATCCCTATTTACACCCTGTCTCCAGGAGGCTGGCTGGCTGCCCCCCTCTGCTGGACCCTGATGACTTAGTCCGGATGGAGGAGCCCGACTGGAAATGTGTGTACACGTACATCCAGGAGTTTTACCGCTGCCTAGTGGAAAAAGGCCTAGTGAAAACCAAAAAACAGCCCTAGACTCTGAGAAGTTAGACACCAGCTTTCAGATGTCACAAGGAATTTGAGTTGTTACAACTGATGCACAAATTTTCACAAGTAGAAATTAAGAAGAAAAGGCTGTTTTCAAATGAAAAATGTATGTCCAGTCCTTGATTCTAAAGATTTATAAGTAAATGCACAGTAAATAATTGCTAGTATTTGTAATATTTTGTGTGATGGCAAAGACTTATGGTTGTCTGTGTGGCAGCTGCTGCCTCGGATCAGTATATTCCCCTGAGATTACACATCTGTATTAATCCCACAGTGAATATGAGCATGACCTTTATAATGATAGTGTTTAGGGCCTGAGTGTATGAGTATTAAAGGTCCATTTAAAAGATATCCAATTTCATTATAAACACTGTTGCTCTATGATTATAACCAGTCAATGAAAATTATTATTTCTCTGTTGCCATATTCACCAACTGACTTTACTTGAAACTCTTAACAGAATTTTTTATAAGGGACTGTATTTTACAGATAAGTACTCATCAAATAACAGGAAGCTGGAGTACTTCCCAATGTGTGAGCTGTCAAAGTGACCCTGTGATCAGATGAGACAAATTCATAACAGAGTCTGTTACAAATTATGGAGCTATTACTTACTAAAAGAGTTGAGTGCAAATTATAAAGATCCAGTGTTTTGTGATGGCCAGTGATGGGAATACAACCTAAATCTGACCCATGCACAACATGCTAAAGCTCAACTCGAAAGTGTTTTCTGGCACATTGGTCACATTTAGCCCAAATAAAACAGGCCTAAACTCAAACGGATTGCAACGTGTTTGGACCAGATTTGGCCCATATATTGCAAGACCTGAGCCATGATGCAACAATGGGGCCAGATAAGGCCCACATACACACATATGTTGCCAAAAGCATTCGCTCACCTGCCTTGACTCACATATGAGCTTTAGTTCATCCCATTCCTAATCAGTATGACGTGGCTCCACCCTTCGCAGCTAGAACAGCTTTAACTCTACTAGGAAGGCTGTCCACAAGGTTTAGGAGTGTGTTTATGAGGGATTTTTGACAAGTACCGTTCTCCTGGCAACCACCAAACCCAGACTCTTCCATCAGATTGCCAGATGGAGAAGCGTGACTCATCACTCCAGAGAACGTTCCTCCACTGCTCTAGAGTCCAGTGGTGGCTGCTTTACACCACTGCATCTGACACTTTGCATTGCTCTTGGTGATGTATGGCTTGGGTGCAGCTGCTTGACCATGGAAACCCATTCACTGTTGTTGAGCTAATTTGAAGGCCACATGAAGTTTGGAGGTCTGTAGAATATTTAAATTTAAATTCAGTAAGGAATAATCCAATATCTCAGCAGAAATAAGAGAATCATGAAAGCTAAAAAAATGATAAATGTATCAGAACTTTGTTTTTTTTCTCACTAACTTTCTGACCAGCTCTCACATTTGCTGCCCAATTAAAACGGTCTAGTTCAAACCTCCTCCACCTCCAGCAGCTAAAACAGAAACATAGGATCCACACAGTGGTTTCTAGGTGTTAATAATGTAATAATGTCATATAACTTGTGTCACTCAGATCATATTTCTCTGGTATTAAAAGTAGGCCTAGTAGGATTTTTGGAGCAGCTGATTCTGCTGCTGGACATATGTAAATTAGATATTTCCATGACCAAATAATTTTCCTTGGGAAGACCTGGAGGTTGTAAATGCTTTATCTTGTGATAAAGACTAACAAACACATTTTGTTTGTCTGCTGTCGGGAATACTTATTGTGATTATCTATTTTGTGCGGTAAGTAATTTGTGTAACTTCAAGAATCGTAACCAAGAGTTTTCTTTAAAATAGTCTGTATTTACTATCGATTGGCTTCAAACAATTAGTATTTTTTAGGCTGCAAATTTGTTGCAGTAAGAGTGAAACTTGTTGTTAACCTGTGTTGTATTGACACGTTGATCCAGTTTTCACTATTGATGACGCACTCCTACCAGATTAATGCGTCACTCAAAGATCAGATGCCCTGTTATTTGTGGCCGACTGCACTTTGGCAGATGCGTTTTAATTTCCCTTTCCTCCTCTGCCCGCCCCCGACTGCTTCTGTTTTACTCGGGGAGGGAGGGAGATGGAGAGGTCTCGGGTCGGTGTTCAGTAGGTGCAGGCGGGATGCAGCCGGTAAAGTGCACAGCTGCTCCGACCAACTGCACGGAGCGTAGACGGCGATGATGATGGATAGGATGAGCTGTCGTCACCCGTTTTCATTCAGAGCACAAACAGAAAACATGATGCCAGAGAGCGGGCACATGATGCGCGGCCGCTCTCTCTCCTGACGTCCCAGCCGGAGGCGCGGACTGCACCTTGACGAGACGTCCGCTGTCCAGGGTGCTGAAGGATCGCGTCCGTCCTGCTGCGGTCCGTCACCTTATCATCCATCGATCTCACCTGTGAATGACTGGTCTGGTCGCTTTCAGCGGTGTGTGAAAGGGGAAAAATAGATCACTGTTTTTCTCCTCTATGAATTCGTGAGCTCACCCTTGCGGTTCACCTTGGACTTGGGGGGAAAAAAAATAACGCACGGAAGGTAAGTCATGTCCTCACCGGAGGGAGACGGAGGAACATTTTCTGTCAGCCAAGGTTTCTACTTTTAAAAATGGACCTGTCCCTCATATTTGCAGCTTCAAAAACTGAAATATAAAAAAGGCCCTCTTGTGCTTTATTTTAAGCTGTGAAAGTTTCACTTTTAAAGTCCGTGCACTGCGAACCCGTCTGATCACTGTTACTCACAACTGTGGTTGCTACTGAGGTCAGCTGAATTCTCTGATAGAAAGATCCACATTTGCATAGCGTAAATTATTAAAGCAGAGGTGTATGATTTCTGTGCTGGAGGGCACATAAGCAAAATGGAGGGAGGCTCCTGTCCTCCTTTAATGTCAGACAGGCTCTATCTGTTGACATTGTCTCATGGGTTCCAAAATCAGCAGCTCTTTGAGCAAAGCATCTTCTAGTGCGATGCCATCCAAACTATCTGCCTTTTCTTTTGAATGAGGGCAGGGGTTAATTAAAGTTGGGAACTTGGATAAAATCCAAGGAGGATAGGAGCCTGTGAGTTAGTTCCTCAGCCCAGCTGTCAGCTCATGACATTCGGTGACGTCTGAGAACATAATGTTGCAGCACGAGACACAACCTGTTGTCCACCAAGTGAAGGCATATCTTTTACTTCTTTAAATGTGCAGTGATGGACTCAGGGATTAATGTTACCCTTAAAATTCTCAGCAGGCTACATTAACTTGTTACTTATACATTTTGTTATAGTTTAAAACATCCTGTTGCAGGTGATGGATCACCTACCGCAGAAAGAAATCCGGCACAGACCCCAGTGGTCCAGTTCTGCAGCCTGGATCCTGTGTATTAATTGGAGCCAGTCCAGTTTTACCTCCTCGACCTGCGGTCCTGGAGCCACCTCTCATCAGCCCATCAACGGCTCTCAAAAAACAGTCTGGACCGAGCTTCATACATGCACCTACGAAAGTGACAGACCAAATGCTGACAGGGCAGTTGAAGTCTGGGTCCACTCCAGCAACAATGGCAAGCATAAGCCGACCAAGACCAACTGCTCTTGGAACTAAAGCCGCTCCACAGCCAACCAGGATCTCAGTCTCCCCCAAGGAAATAGATTTGATCCCCGTTTGCATTCCAGGACCACAGAGTGCCAAGGTCCTTCACCACTCCCAGTCAGAGTCATCGTTTCCTCTTCACAGCCCCCAGAGTCCCCAAAGCCCTCAACCTTACATTAACCCCCTACCCAGCCTGCCTCTATCCAAGCCCAAGTCTAACCAGCCCTCCAGCCTCAGCCCCAAACCAAGCCTCAGTCCTCAACCGTCATCTGGAAGCTCCATACAGAGTCAAGTTCACCCTGAGAAGCCTGGAGGAGAAGACAAAGACTTCAGGTGAAACAAACAACTTCTTGCTTAGAAAATGTTCACAGGAACTTTATCTCCCTGAATGCTGAAGCAGAGGAAGTCATGCAGTCAGTGGCCAAAAGAAAGCTGATGTGTGTTAGACCATGTCACATTCGTTACAGCTACAAACTGCTCTTTATGGACGTGACTGAATGACACAATCACATTGTATTGGCAGATTTCCCAGAGGTACCTCTGTCGTGCTTCTAACTCATAAACAAAGACTACTTGTAAAAACTCAGTTTAAACCTTTGGGAATAGGTTAATATTGAGAATAAAACATGTCAAGGGGTCTTTGATAGAGCAACTTCTGCACACAAACACAAAAATACACGTCAGCATTATTTAAGTAAGTAATAAGAATGAATAATTTCCACCTAATTTTATACAATCTTTGATTTGCACTGGAAACACAGATTTTTTTTGGTTTCTTTAATCTATATTTTCCCGTTTTTATTTTTTATCATCAAGAATCTAATGCAAATATCAGTTATAGTGAACTATACTTGTTAATGAAGCAATAACAAAATAAAAACACAAACAATGGAGTGTTAAATATCACAATATATTTTAAGAACAGGTATTCATGAATTAATAAAGCTAGTTAAATTATAAAATAAGCTTATTTTAGGTTACTGTAACCTGAAGCTGATGTTGCCTATTGAAAGGAATGGAAACAAATGGCGTCAGTGGTGATACAACAGCAAGAAAAAGTATAAACTCTTTTATACTTTCTTTTTTAAATTACCATGAAATGTGATCTGATCTTCATCTAACTCACTATAATACAGACAATGTGCTTAAGCTGAAAACTCACAATTAATAATAATTTTTTTGTGTCATGTGAGGTTGCAAAAAGGAAATCTCTGAAGATATTCGATCAAGAGCAATTAAGCATGAGACTGGAAAGGGAAAAAAGATCAGCTCAGAGTGTTAAAGCATCAATCAGTGAACATTTAGACAGCATCTATAAACACAGTCAGTTTAATACTGTGGCTCCTCTGAGAAGTAGGCACCCAGTCAAGATGACTGATGGCAGCAATTCACAACAAAAGTTCATCTCAAGGGACTTTACACAGAAAACAAGATTTCAATACAGTCCAATTAAGGCCAATCCAATCCAGTGAAATTATGTTTCAGTTCAACCCCATTCATTGGAATTAATTTAATCTAATTAATTTCAGAATCCAGATTTAAAGTTAATATAATGCCAATTTACCAAAAAGATAACCCAAAGGGCCTATATAAAGAACCAAACAGACTGCATAAAATCTTCTCTTTGGCGCAATCCCTAAATCCTGAACAACTATGAGGCGACAGTAGAGAGGGAAAAACCTAATTAACATGAAGGAAAAACAAAAAAATCCTGCAGAACCAGACCCAGAGAGGGTGGTCATCTGCCTTGCCTGGTTGTGGGTCTGAGATGACTTTTGTCAGAAGGTGCTAAACCTTTAAGGGTTTTATATGGAAGAAGAAGAATTTAGAATTTTATCCTGGATTTAGCAGGAAGCCAGAGACTGAAAGCTAAGATTGGAGAAATGTGATTTTTCATGCTTATCCTCATCAAAAGTCATCATCTGTAGGCTCTTCAGAGTCATTTTAGGACTTCCAACTAACAAGATATTGCAGTGGTGCAATCTCAAAGCAACAAATGCATGGATTAGTCTTTCTGCATCATTCTGATATACACTGCCTGGCCAAAAAAAAGTTGCCACCAAAAAAAAAAGGTCATACATTAATATTTCATTGGACCGCCTTTAGCTTTGATTACGGCACGCATTCACTGTGGCATTGTTTTGATAAGCTTCTACAGTGTCACAGAATTCATTTCAATTCAGTGTTGCATCAATTTTTCAACAAGATCTTGCATTGATGATGGTAGAGTCTGACCGCTGCTCAAAGCAGCGGTCAGACTTCTCCAGCACATCCCAAAGATTCTTAAAGGGGTTCAGGTCTGGACTCTGTTGTGGCTAATCCATGTGTGAAAATGATGTCTCATGCTCCCTGAACCAGTCTTTCACAATTTGAGCCCGATGAATCCTGGCATTGTCATCTTGGAATATGCCTGTACGCCATTAGGGAAGAAAAAAAATCCATTGATGGAATAACCTGGTCATTCAGTATATTCAGGTAGTCAGCTGACCTCATTCTTTGAGCTCATACTGTTGCTGAACCTGGACCTGACCAACTGCAGCAACCCCAGATCAGAACACTGCCCCCACAGGCTGGTACAGTAGACACTAGGCATGATGGGAGCATCACTTCATCTGCCTCTCTTCTTACCCTGATGTGCCCACCTCTCTGGAACAGGGTCAATCTGGACTCATCAGACCACATGACCTTCTTCCATTGCTCCAGAGTCCAATCTTTATGCTCCCTAGCAAATTGAAGCCTTTTTTTCCAGTTAGCCTCACTGATTAGTGTTTTTTTTTAAGGCTATACAGCTGTTCAGTCCCAATCCCTGGAGTTCCCTTTGCATTGTGCATGTGGAAACACTCTTACTTTCAATATTAAACATCGCCCTGAGTTCTACTGTTGTTTTTCTTCGATTTGATCTCATCAAACGTTTAAGTGATCGCCGATCACGATCATTGATGATTTTTTTCTGGCCATATTTCCTCCTCGAAGATGATGGGTCCCCACTATCCTTTCCAGTTTTTAATAATGCGTTGGACAGTTTTTAACCCAATTTTGGTCGTTTCTGCAATCTCCTTAGATGTTTTCTCTGCTTGATGCATGCCAAAGATTTGACCCTTCTCAAACAGACTAACATCTTATCCACGACCACGGGACGTGTCTTTCGACTAGGAAATGAAAAGCAAGTCATTGCATCAGTTGGGGTTTAAAAAAACTTGTTGCCATCGAAAGATAATCGCCCATGCAGTAATTATCCAATAGGAGGCTCGTGCCTATTTGCTTAGTTAAATTCAGGTGGGGACTTTTTTTTTTTTGGCCAGGCAGTGTAGAGCTGTCTTCATTTCTACAATGTTGCAAAGGTGGAAGAAGGCAGTTTTTAAATGTGTTTTATGTGTGATTTAAATGACAACTCTGGTTAAAAAAAAAAAAGAAACTCAAAGGTTCCTCACAGTAGTACTAGATGAAGAGTAATGCCAGCCAGTAAGTCTACTGCTGAAGTGATCGGGTCCAAGGACAACAACTTTAGTCTAATCTGAGTTTAGCAACAGGAAATTTTCAGACTTTGTGGACAGATATAGCTGAATATCATCTCAATAGCAATAAAAAAATATGTCACAATGCCTGAAGAGTTTATAATCGAAGCAGACATCGAATGAAAAGTAACAGTTCAAGTACAGAACCTTGTGGAACACCATGTCCAACTCTGGTGTGTCAGGAAGTCTCCTACCATGACATTAAACAAACTCAGATCTGTCAGATAATATGATTTTAACCAAACTTAAATTTAAACTTGTCAGTCCTCAGTGAGTTAGAAAAGAACTGAGGAGTAACAGCTGAAGGCTTGAAGACGACTGGAACAGGAAAACATCTGTGTTTATGAGTAATCCATTGAATAAGCAGGATGTCCATAACGGAACCTCACAAAGGAAGCCACTTTTCCAGAATAAAATAAAACAAAATAAATGATAATGTTAGAGTAGCTGCATGCAGCTGAAACTTAGTATTAGTTTGGTAGATCCACCACAGAATGGCTTCAGACATAGAAAATCCATCTTTTGGAGTGGCCCTGTCAGAGTCCAGAGCTGAACAATGTAGAGATACTGTAGGAATGAGCTTGAAAGAAATGAATGAATGAAAAAATGAAAAATACTTTATTTATCCCATAAAGGGAAATTCAATGTAGTAAGGGCTCTCTTTTTTTTTATTTTTATTTTTCACCAGAAATCCTACAAATGTGTCTGAATTGAAGAAGTTCTTTAAAGAAAAATGGTCAGAATTAAATGTAAATTAGATGGTATTTTATGCCAAAATAATACTGAAAAAGAGTCAATTCTAAATTGCTTTACACATTTGATTATTGTAATTTCTATTTTTAATTTGACTCTGAATGGATTAAATACTTTGTTTACGTAATTTACCATCTGAACAACTCGACACACCTACCAGCAAGAGTTTGTAAAACATCAATCATTTGTAAACTGACTGATCGACATCTCCATGACATTTAATTTGAACACTTGTTAAGAAATCTTGATTTACAGTTTAAAAAAAATGCTCAAAGATCTGCTGGTTTTGTTGATCCAGCATAAAAATAAAATCAATCTATTTTCACTTTTGAAGTGCTGATGGACATTTTTCAGCATTTCTTGACATTTTATTGACAGTACAATTAAGTTATCAATTAAAAAAAAAAATCCCTTAGAATTATTTGTGTTGTAACAAACAATATTTGTATTGTATTATTTAATCAGCTTGTTTCTCTAATGCCAAATTGCAGCTAAAGTTCAACTTCAAACATGCATCATCTTTATTTTTCATTCTCCTATACACACACAGACTCATAATACTTAGTCATCACTGACGTACACTGAGGTGCTTAATTGTATTTATCTTCTTTTCCATGTACAGAAACCATGGTTAAAGCTTTTTTTCTAAGGATTACAGTGTGGATTATTTCCTCTTTCAACCACATTATGGAACTTAAATGTAATGCAGCTCTGTTCTTACCCTTTTGTAAGGGTGTACATTGTCACATGGAACGTGGGATCAGCTGTTCCACCAGATGACATCACGTCTCTCTTTGGACCAAATGTTTCAGATGGGAACACTGACATGTTCATCATCGGGTAAGCAAGTATTTCTGCCCAGCTCAGCAGTGCCAGAGAGACAGCCGCGAGTGCCCACTCAGACATCTGTGATCCCCCTCCCCACCCCCACCTCCACTCCAATCATCACTGCTCTTTTTGTCAAAATTGGCTTTTTGTTGGTTTATGACAACTCTGCGCTTCCTGTCCCCCTCCAGTCTGCAGGAGGTCAACTCCATGATAAACAAGAGATTGAAGGATGCTCTTTTTTCTGACCAGTGGAATGAGCTTTGCATGGACATGCTCAGTCCTTTTGGATATGTTTTGGTCAGTACGTCTATTGTCCTTCATATCCTTGTGTGCCATTACAAAATTTTATCCGATAGTATCTTATTTTTCCATCTGTCTCGTTTGCTTAGGTGGCATCTCAGCGAATGCAAGGAGTGCTTCTGATGGTTTTTTCCAAATTCTGCCATCTTCCTTTCCTCAGAGGTGTGCAGACACAGAGTACACGCACAGGACTAGGAGGATATTGGGTAGGTGCTACGCTTTAAAGAGCACTGCTCTGAAACCAGCGGTGAAATACGATGTTTCTAAATATGCGATAGGTCAGTGTCAGGAGTGTTTGGAGGGATAGGGCTGATAGAGGTAGTGTGTTTGCACTTCTTCCTGCTGGTAGGTGCGTGCACACGTGGGTGCATGTGTCAGTGTCTGACCTTCTCATGCGGTTTGATGTCAGCATCATCCTCTGGCTGCTGCTGGTGCAGTCTCCTTCTCTTTGAGGTCAGTGCAGCAGCAGGCTGTCTGGCTCTCTGGTTCTGTTATTCTGTGTCAGAAAAAAAAAAAAAAAAAAACATTCCTGAACACAAATCTCATTAATGTGTGCTGGTGGTCTTTTACTCTGCATAATTTGTCATTGTGTTGTTTGTCCTTTCCTGTCACTTTAAGGGGAATAAAGGCGGCGTCAGTGCTAGGATGACAATGTTTGGCCACCCAGTGTGCTTTCTCAACTGTCATCTGCCAGCTCACATGAGGAACCTGGAGCAGCGGATGGAGGACTTTGAAAGCATCCTTCAGCAACAGCAGTTTGAAGGGGGGAATGCTACTGGTGTTCTGGACCATGAGTGGGTGATTTTACTTTCTACACAGAAGTTAAATTAAATAAAGTGCTGATCTTCAGGAAGAAGTCATCTGTGATATAAATCTGTAAGATAAACTCATACATAAATATTTTTTTTATTTAAAATTTGATTTTAAAATATGAGTAGTAATAAAATTGTAAGCTATAAAAAAGCTCAATGTCATGCATTATAGAATGAATCTGAGAAACATTACTGTTTCATGCCTGATCATAATGGTCTCCTTGGTTTCCAGCAATATGAATATTTAAATTTGATTCACATTATTGCAGTTGAATCCTTTTTCCTTAAAGACAGAAAAAAAAACACAACATCTAAATATTTGAAAATATTTTTGTTGGCCTATGTTGTGTCTGCAGTGTCGTATTTTGGTTTGGGGATTTAAATTTCCGAATTGAAGACTATGACATCCACGTGGTGAAATGCGCCATTGACAGCAATAAATTGCCTCTTCTGTGGGAGCGAGATCAGGTGAGACACCTTCAGTATTTTGAAAGAAAAACATCTTCATTAAAGCTTTCAGCCCAACTTTTTAATCTGTTGATCACCAAGATCCAACAGAGGGAGCTGTAGGCACAAAGTGAACACACACCACCCCCTGTGAAGTTGATTCAGTTTGTTTTTTGGGCTGGGCAACGATTACATTTTTTAAATCGCGATTAATCACATTATTTCCCTGATTAATCACGAATTAATCACATTGTATACAAAAAAAAAATCTAATAATGAATTCAAAAGTAGTGTAAAATGCACTTTTATTTAAATGTTCTGCTGCCATATGAACTAAAGTGCCATAAAATAACACTTTTAACATCACCACTTGTCAGTAACACATATTTAGCTTAAATCCCCTCTAAAAAAATGTTAAATTAAAAAAAAAAAAGCTTATGGCCACTGCCAGGGCAATAAAGTAATCCTGTTTTTATGAAAAATAAAAAAAGTCTACAAAGAAAATCCAACAAAATGATTGTGGCTCAGCACAATCAGAACATTAAAACAGGTAATTTCTGAGGTAACAGAAGAAACTTTTAACGGGAGTTCAACTTGTCAGTTGGTTACAAATAACCTTGTTTCTGTTGAATCCTCCGTCTGGAAGAACTTTAAAATGAAAATGTCCACTTTAAAGTTCAGTAACTTTACCAATCCGTGTAACATTCATTCTTTCCATTTTCAATTGTCAATCAAAAAGTAAATAAAAAAAAAGGTGACATTTTATAACGGTTTTTCATTTTTAATTCTAACACACACAAAATGGAATAAATGCCTGTTTTTTTATATTTCAATTTTAGACTTGGATCAAAAATACAAAATTAAAAAACAGGCAACAGAATTTGTTTTATAATGTTTTATAATTTGTTTTATAATTAAGAACTGGACTTTCTGTTGTCATTACACATCTGTGCCACTAGATGAAGCCGCACTGAAATAACCAGTAAGAGTACAGCACGACAATGAACACATGGAGCAGATCTTATGTAAAATGAAGGAATGACGCAAAAGTTTTGTTGGAGTCCAGAATTTTTGTTTTCAAACAGAATTGTTAATATTGCTACCTGAGTTGCTACCTGAACTGTAATGTACACAGATTTTTATCGCTCTCCATGTCTGTTTTAGCTTTTCTGTATGTTTTTCAGCCAATTCTTTTCTGGTTCCGCAGCAGCCAGTAACAGACTTTTCAAAACAAAAGCATGTGAGCAACATGCATTGATGCGCGATAAAATAAATTTCGGCGTTAATAAATTAATGAGGTTAACACGATAATAACGCATTTAACTTGCCCAGCCCTAGTTTTGTTATTTACACACTGCCACTTCTCATCAAAAGAAATCTAGTTAAATTTAAATTCAATTTGTAAAACGGCTTTTAATAATATTCACTTCAACATGGCTCTATTTAATAAAATAGTATTTATAAAATGACCATTCATTAAAGGAACTAAATGATAAGGAAGTATGTACTCTGATTAATTTCTTTCTTCTAAAAGTGTACAAGGCTGTAGATGGCAGTGGAGATGAGGAACACACACAGTCTCCTGTTATACATATGCACTCTAAAAACAGTATGAAGTTGATTTTTTGATTGTTTGTTTGTTTTTTCGACAATAATACCCTAGTTAAACTACTGGGGTCAGGGGTCAATGTGGGGTTCAATATCTTGACCAAGGAAACACTTTGACATGTAATGGGGCAGGGGACACCACCAGTGTCCTTCCAGTTGGAGGACACCCTACTCCACCCACTGATACACAGCCCCCCATGACAAGATATAAGGCCTACTATGAAGAATAAAAAGAAGAACAGCGTTAAAGGAAGGATAAGCGATTTCCTGGATAAAGTCACATCTGCTGATATTTAAACAAAACATAAAGAAAACTTGAAAAGCAAGCTCCTCCCACCCCACCCACCACCTTCCTCTACTCTTCCCCAAGGAAGCATGTCCAATCACCAGCATGAATCCTGTCCCTGTCAGTCATTGGATCATTTTTTTATATAGTTTGGGGTGCAGACTACCACCAATGTAAAAAGCCAGGGCTGTGTAAGAAGACTTTATTTTCTTTTTACAGTGTACTCATGAGATGGACAGGAAATGTACGGTGAAGTAGTTTTCACAGAATGTGACAAAAAGTGTTCTGGGTTGGAATTGCTTACTCTACCTTTAATGATAGCAATAACCGCATATACATTCATGTTGAGTAAAGGGAACAGAGTTAAGAGAGGGTTTAGTGCATCATGGGAAGTTCCCGTGCAGTTCAAGCCTTTTGCAGTGAAACTAAAGCAAAGGCTCAGGGGTAACCCAAGCAAGCCCTACTATAAAGGGGAGGAGCTTGGCGCTGGTTTTACAATGAACCTGATTTCACAAGAAGCCACCTCTCAGCACAGGAGCCTGATAGCTGAAGTATCTTCCTCCCATTTTACTTTTGAAAACTTCAGAGGAACAAAGTACTATGTTGGGATGATATGGAACTATATGTTCTGTCAGATATGGCAGGGATTTTTTCATCAAGAGGTTTATTTGTGAGGAGAAGGATTTTACATTCCACTCTTGATTTTAGAAGGGGACAATAAAGACAAGCAAAAATCAAAGAAATAAAATATTTCTTTCTAATTCTCTTCAGAACTCAACCTTTAGCATTCATGATCAACTAGAACTATTTGGACATACACAAGGATCATAAGGAATCACAACAGTCAGACCTAAAAACAATAAAAGCATGGGCTTGTTTTTCTGCAACACCTTGGCAAGATATTCCTAATATTTGGCAATATTACATTTGTGAAAGGTGGATGAAACTTAAGTTATATGCCTGAGTTCAAGGATCAATTCTGGTCAAAATAACTTAAAGATTCATCCAACTATCATTAAATGCCAAAGTAATGCTATCCATAGTAACTTCGTAAAGAGTATGTCTTGGATGTTTGGGTCCAAAGACAACACTTTCAGTTTTGTCTGAAACTAGCAGTAATTAAAAAAAAAAAAAAAAAAAAATCAAAAGTCACCCAAGCTGTTATGTCTTGAAGAGATTCCTGTAGTCTGACTTACTGGTTCTGTGCTTTGAAAACTGGCCAAACTGTGGCAAACGTGCCATTGCTGTGCAAATAGTTACATGCTGCGGTGAACGAAACTCACTCAGGTATGAGACCAGTTTTGTTTTTACTATTTGTTTGTCTACTCTGCAGCTCAACATGGCTAAAAACACAGAATCCATCCTGGAGGGATTCATGGAGGGACCGCTCAATTTCCAACCCACTTATAAGTTTGATGTCGGCACTCACATTTATGACACCAGGTTCACTCACAGACTCACTCTTTGAATTTTTTTCAAATTAAAAAAATAAATCAAGTGAAACTTTATGTTGCTTTGGAGACTTTGAGCGTATGTTTGTTTTTTGCTGTACTTCTATCAGTGCTAAGAAGAGAAAACCTGCCTTGGACAGACCGAATCCTCTGGCGCCTACGTCGGACTGGTTCTCCAGTTCCTACCCATAATGCATCATTGCAGCGAGGTCTCACCTCATGGTTGGGTGGGGCAACTAAAGTGACACAACATGTGTACCGAAGTCACATGGGCTTCACCATCAGTGACCACAAACCTGTTTCTGCCCTGTTTTCACTGCATGTGAGACAATGTCCCTTCATTTCTTTAAAAAGATTTTGCTGTGTAGATTTTATCAAACTATAACTGGAACTTTGTCTTTTAGTTCCCATTCAGGGTGGAGACACCTCTGGTGGAGCTTCAGGTAAACAAGGAATGGTCCAAAGTCTCAGATTCCACCGTTAGATTCACTGTTGCATCAACGTATCAGCGCAGCTCATGGGACTGGGTAGCGATATACAAGGTAGTTAATAAAGTAACTCAAAAATGAAATTCTGGCACTTCTGTCCCACCACTGTAAGCACTCAGCTACAATTCCCTTCTGAGCAGGTTGGGTTCAGACATCACAAAGATTACCAGGCATATGTGTGGGCCAAAGGAGAGCATATAACGCAGGTGTGTTCAATACTCAAATTCACAGCTGTATTTTCTGTCGCAGATGCAAATTTAATTGTCTCTGTTTCTCCAGGTGATATTTTCAGAGGAGGATTTGCCAAGAGATGATGGTGAATATATACTGGGCTACTACAGTCATAATATGAACAGTATAGTTGGATTGTCATCAAAAATTCAGGTAAGACAGTAACTTAATTTAGCAATTTTATCATTGTACCAGGTGTACAGTATGCATATAAAAGTTCCCATTCAGAATGGGATGTGGTACTATTACTTTTAGCTGTAAGTTTCCTCCATCCTCAACAGATCAAAGTGCCTGCTCACAGCACTACTGTGTCCCGCTCTGACAGCTCGAGTGCCAGCTCAGAAGACGACAGCACTCTGGTTCTGCTGGCTCCATGCTCCCGGAGTCCGAGCCCTAAAACTGGGAAACGGCACCATCGCCATCGTCGTAGTCGCAGCCCCGCTGTTCCGGCTCTCTCCTCCAACCCCCTCCCCTCCCTGCAGGGCCTCAGCCTCTGTGCTCGCTCCAAGGAGAACCACGCACGAAGCCGCTCACCCTGCTCAGCTGCTAAGAAGGAACGGCTTGTCTCCCCAGACACTGTGCCATCTCCCATCAGCCCCCTCAGTCCACGCAGCCCGGTGTCTCCAGGTAGTGGAGTCAGTGTGCCTGAGGCCCTGATAGTAGCCATCTTAGGTGAACACAGTCCAGCTCAGGTTAGCCCCACAGGAGTGAAACAAATGGTAAAGCCAGAGGTTATAGATACAGCAAAGAATGTAAACATGAAGAGATAAAACCAGAATCTGCAAGGAGAGCAGTGGTAATGTCCATGCATTCAGGCTCTGATCTGACCCCACACAGTCACTGTGCTCATAGACGCAGCACATGTTACGAGTCAATGTAGTATGCAAACATTCCACATTGTAGCCCTGCAGATCCTTGTTTTTGAATCTACTAGTCTCTCATGCACTCCTGCTCTATGTGATTTTTGGAGTCAAACATGTGACCAGACTTTTGAAGTGCTTTCATAGACTTAGCAGCTACAGTATATCAAATGTCAACAAACATACTAAATGTGAAACCAAAGTCTGAGTAAACCAGTGGTGAACATGGACAGCTGTTATGACAGCACTATGGATCCATCTAAACAGTGTTGTATCGGAATGAGGACCCTGAGCCTCAAGTATTGATGATATCAGAATTCAAAACTAAGAGAGGACATGTGTGTGTGTGTATGTGTGGCATTTGTGTAAGCCTGTGTTTTGAAACAATAACTGAATGTGTGAAACATGCATTTTGGACCTGGTGATGACTCTATAAGACTTGGTCTGTATTCATAAGTTTATTCTTGTGTATCAGAGAGCAGAGATATTTTATCACCCCAGCCAGAAATGTACACGTGACTGTGTGAACCTGAACAGTAATCCTAAATCAATACTCTTATTCTTCTTAGCAGCTTTGTGAATACAGCCCTTGTTCTACTCAGTGAGTGGATGCTAATGTGGCTCTTTTGCTTCAAGGACACAGAGCTGTTCAATTGTGCAAGTGTGCAAATAAAATGAAGAAAAAAAAAACAGATGAAAAGTAAACCGGCCAGTGATGTTCAGTGGATACTTCATATTGACGAGTCAGTTTTTTTGCACATGTGCAGATGTGTTGATGCAATTTATGTCACTTTAGACAGACTCCGACCTCACATTATTACATATGACTTATTTTGGACTTCAGTCTCTTGATGCAGAAATACTTTGATGGAACAAAGTAAAAAAAAAAAAATAGTGCACTATGTTAAACATAGCATATAAGTATTTTCAGAGGAGAAAAAGTGTTGGAGAAATTTGCTCTGCACTCCAACTATGCAGTGGCAAGAATGAAGACACAAGAGAGTGAGAGTTTAGTTCATGAATCTTACTACTTGGACAAGGAGTAGACAGGCAGCTTTACATCAAGTATCAGCTTCCTCCTATCTACTGAAGTTAGTACACACATGCAAACCATATATAAGCTCCATACCTTTACAAGATCAATGACATACCTAGCCTTCAGTCATGTTATCAGAATTAATCAACGTTGTCCGCTATCAATTACATTCCTCTGACAAAATGAATTGGTCAAAAGTTGCCTCATTACAGGGTTTAAAGTTTCCACTGTTTTGTCCATTATCGCTGTTAATTTTTCCAAATCCAATGCCACTTCATTTAAGTGATGAGCAAAGTTTGCTGTTTCCAAACCAGGGGAAAATGGTTCCCAAAAATCCCTTTCCACTTAGGAATTCACGATTTAGGATCGGTACCTGTGTCATGCTTCTGTCAATGCAGATTGCTGTGTTGACGTAACGAGGAAAACACTTGGACGGTCTCGTTGGTATAATTCCTTGCAATAAAAGCCACAGTCTTAAACCATTTGTTATCTTTATGGCCATGGTGATCTATTGTGTTGATGCTATTTTGTCTAACAGTATTTGTTGTTGTCCTCCAAATAAAAGTTAATCCTAGGGCACCTGCACACAGCAGAAGGAATAGAAGCTTCATCTTTTGACCCTTACTGGGAAAGGTGGGTCCGTGGGTTTCTTCGCTGAGTTTGAGACAAGTGGGTAGCTAGTCAGCCCACCTCACTTTGTAGTCAGACTTACCACCACTTTCCCCGGTCCTACTTTAAAAACCTCTGCTTCTTACACTGTGACAGATTAATCCAGGAGCCTCTTTCTGCTATTTTCACTGCGGTTGGTGTAATAAGCAATAAAACGAACCTTCCCACGTTGGTGAGGTCCAACTCTTTCTTTTTATGTTCTGGATCAGCACCCAGCCTCCAACCTTGATGGTTCCAACAGTATCCAGCAGGGGGAGAGGATCATCTGGCATTTGATTAACATTCATCACCTCTTTGCTCTGGCAAGATCGTCTCATATACTTTACCAGATCTATTTCTCTCTCTTTCTCAGGACTTATTATTTCCAAATGAGGGAAGGAAGTATCTTTTCCCAAATAATATTTCAAAAAGTGACAAACCAGTTGTCCTATTAGGAGCTATGTGCATGTGGAACTTTACCAATACAACCAGTGTTGTGCTGTCTCTTCTATTACTTTCCTCAATCTATTTTTTATTCTACCATTATGTCTCTCAATCAGTCCTGTGCTTTGATTGATATGCACAGTGATGTTTTAACTATATCCTCATCCGTTGTCCTATACTATTTATCACTTGATACGTGAAATGAGTGCCATTGTCGCTTCAAATTATTTTAGGAATCCCAAAATGGGGAATTATCACCCTGCATAATATTTTGGCCACCACTAGAGCATCAGGATGGCTTACCGGGAAGATCACAACCCATTTTGATAAAGAATCTATAATTACTAAACAGAACTTTTCCAGTTCACATTTATTTAGTTCTATTAAATCTATATGTATTTCTTCAAAATTCTTATTACTCGGTGGAAACTGTCTTCGTGTTTTGCACCATTTAAACGAGATGCACACTATTTTTTTTAGTAGTTTATGAAACCATATGCTGTATAAATATTGATTCTACTTCTGCTGCCATCCCTCCTGTTGAGACATGGCATGGCCCATGGTTCAATATAACCCGCCATCTGTAAAAGCTTTCCTTCTGCATACAACAATACTTCACTTAAGTTCAACACCTCCTGCCTCTGGGTCTGGCAACGTGCGATCAGTGTCCCATTTTGCCACATCTGTAACACTTATCTTCATCCCATTTATCTTTCCTCTTCTAGTTCTACCTCTATCTTGTCCTTGGCCTCGTCCCCTCTGTCCTCTCCCACACTGTGGCTGATACCGCAGCGTGTCTTCCACCATGAATACTGGTTGAGAGGCGAGCTTTTTCTTTTTCTCATTCATAACATCTTCTGCATGTTCAGCATAAGCCAAATATTGTGGTACAGTTTCAGAATTAAGAGTAATCATATGCTTATCTACAAAACTCCTCATTGCAGGGACACGCCCTCGGTGAACTGTGAATTTGAGCTGCTGATAAGCGCAATTTGGGTCATTATCTTGTGGATGCCCACTGTTCCTGCCAAACACCTCCTTCAATTTTCTATAAAAATCCTTTACTAACTCATCTTCTCCCTGTGTAGTTCAGTGTATTTCTATCCAATCAGCCCTATATCTACTATATAACCATATCTAGTTCAAACCCTGTCTCCTAAAGCATTCATCTGTAACGTTAATTCTGCTGCGTCACTTTGGAGTGGCTTTTCTACATTATCATGGATTCAGCTGTAGGCATCACCACAGTTAGATCATCCTCTCCCACATGCTTTAACAAAGCAAAGGTTTTTACTACTACTTTTATTTTTTTATCTCATGTTTTCTTTTATGTGCTTCCTCAAGCCACAAAAATTTTTGTTTTAATGGACAGAAAATGGCAATCTCTTGGAGCATACTTAGTAAGAGAGTTTAGATAAAGATAATGTGTTTTGGATAGGGGATTGATATCAGATTATGGTTCACCCTGACTTTGGTCATAAAGATAATTACTCTCTGGATTACGAGCAGATCTAAAAACAAAGACAGATGCCACGGAGACAAAGCAAAACAAGCTGAGATGAATCACCCACAAAGTAATAAGTTTTATCTGAGGTCCATTACATAGCAGTTCCCTGTTTCAGTTTAAATGGATAAGTAAAATTCAACAAAACATCATATGAAATAAAAAAGATATAAAAAAGCATTCTTGATCAGTGAAATAGAAATACTTTATATTACTATGATTTTGAAATTATTCAAGCAGGTGGTGCTCTAACATCTTAACACATTTAAATATAGTTTAAATAAATGATATACTTGATATTGACACCTTTTCATGTCTCTAAATATTGATTCTTTAAATGACTGGTTGGTGTGACAAATGAAAATGCAGAGAGACAGTATAAGATGTAAATGAATGATCTGCTGTGGTGACCGCTAAATGGAAAAAAGAAGAAGAAGAAATTAGTTACAAATTGCAATAATACATTCAGGGAGACATACCTTTTTTTTTTTTTTTGTTTTCAAAAGCTGACACAATTTCTGAGGTGTGAATAAAATACCTATAAGACATACAGTATAAAAGCTCCATTTTCAACATGTCTGTACAGCTGTTTATAGTAGCTATTTTTAGGGGAGTCTTTTGATGTCAGTGCTTATCAGCTTTTCGTTACCAAATGTTTCAGCAAGTTCTGCAGAAATTGAAAGTGGGTTGAGTTAAAGATATTAAGGCTGGATAATTCTACTCAGAGCTGGGTTTGTGACATCATCGAGCCCTTGAAATCTAAACAGGTTGCTGAGTGACATATTTTAAGACTCAGGTTGCCCAAAACTAAGTGACAGAGTCACTTTTGTTGAAGTTTTTTGTTACTTTGAATGAAGTGTCCCTGGGCAGGATGCTGAACCCCAGGCTGATCTCATTACCCAAGGTGCTCATAGTACAGATTTAAAGCCTGGAAGGATTGTGCCAGGAAAGGCATCAACTAAAGTTAAACAAACAAACAAACAACAACAAAAAAACGTATGCTAAACCAATACACCCATTTGGTCCCAGGAAAAAGAAAAGTATTTTTGATTTCTTAATGTTTCCTTCAAATTGCTCACATCTGCAACCATCAGAAACTCATCTTTTATACTTCACACTTTAATCTCAGGACTCTGTGAAACAAAGAAAATACTACAAAGTTTCAGGGCAGAAAATCTCAAAAGCCAAGCATTTCAAGCATTTCTTGACTTTAATCTGTTTACAGAAGGGATTACATCACTGAAGGGGCTCACAGCCTCCTCAGATCCGGTTCTGGGGTCCGATCACGCCCATCATGGTCCGCGCTCTCCAACAATTGGCTGTAGGGAAATTACTCAAAGGGTCCGGAGTTCAAATAAATAAATACAGCTGCCCGGACCTCTCAGTTCTACTCGGGGGTCGTACGCTCAAGCCGGAGCGGCCACGGTACATCGGAACCCAAGCAGGGGCTGTTTTTAAAAGCTGTCAGCCGGCTTCTGTAAGCAGGAAAGTGCAGCTGGTTAGCTAACAGTTGCTACCATGAACGGTCTCCTGAGTGGTTTCCACAACGACTCGCTCCACGATGAAGACTGCTTCCTCTTTACCTCCGAGTCTGTTGGAGAAGGACACCCTGGTGAGTTTTATTATGTTAACATCAAAACCAACCCTCCATCGAGTCCAATAATTAGCCTAGCATCCTGTTAGCCTCTCAGAAAAAGGTCATGTGGCGCGTCTGTCAGCTGTTCCAGATTATTCAGCCTCAACTGCTAACTTAAAGTCATCAAATGAGATGGGTACACATGAAAATGCTCAAATAAGCAGATGTAGTGAGAAAGATTGGTATTTCAGGAACAGGAAATATATGTATAAATGGATATGAGCGTTTAAAAAAAAAAAAAGGGATATGCTGCGGCCAGTGCTGGATTCATTGATATTATTGAAAGGCTAAAGTACAGATTTCGGGAGTAGCTTGCTCACGAAGTAGCTTTGTTTACAAAGAAATACCCTACATCTTCGACACTTCAGTAAGAACTATCTGTACCCTTTATATGTTGAGGAAATATGTTTTTAGTTCAGTATGAGTTTCGTATGATGCCAGCGCTACAGATAGCTCCACCAGCTAACAGCTGTGAGGACTGATGGTGTCTGTCAATCACATGCAGCTGGTGCTTTACAGCATACAGTCTGGAAACAATCATAAAGTGTACATATCACTTTATAGTCTGACATGATAACAAGCTATTATTCATTGTTTACAAGTGTTTACTCAATTGAAGTTGTGGTTAATTATTTATCTATATTAAGAGTCATCTGTGAGGCTCTAGTTTATGGTGTTTAGTAGTAATATCAGAGGGGACAGATGGACTAAATGCCTCCCAAATTACACAAATAACTGTCTAATACAGTTCGAAGGTAGAGCATTATGACAATTTAAGCAAATAATAATAATAATAATAATAATAATAATAATAATAAGCCAAGTAATTACTGAAGTCATAATATACATCATGTATTTGCAGAATTCAACAGCTTGATATCCAATATGCTTAAGTTTCAAGTCTTTTACAGTGGGGTTAGCTCTGCTTCAGCACATAATAGGCTTATCACTACTCCTAAATATAGGTACTGCAGGGGCTGCTGCTCATCTGTGGGTTAAACTGGTCACATCCAGACCATTTACTTGCAGGACAAAAAAGGCCAAAGGATATGTTCTCTGCTTACCCATTCAAAAGTGATAGGCAAAATATTTGTAACACATCTATTCCTCTTTAAATGCATGTTTCTGTTTGCAATTTTTCACAAAATGTGAACTTTGGACAAAAGTCAGTGATACCCCTAGCAGACAATGTAAGACTTAAAGGCCTTTGAAGATATTTAGATGTGGAATTGGGATGATTTAACTCAAGAAGGTTTAGTTGTCTGTCTGGTTTGCAAGCGATATAAAACGCACCAGAAATGTCAGGCTGGCCCTGATTTGCCTTTTTTTTAAAATTCCTGTCTTAAAACCCACTTTTATTTTTTGCTTTCACCCAGTTTGACCAGCGCACTTTAGCACGTAGGATTTTGCTATTATTTTTTTAGTTTTACACATGCATGCATACATACATCCATAAATGCATATACGCCTTAGTCAACTTTATTTTCAAGTCCCTCCTCTGTGTATTTGTAGCAATACCTGTTTTGACCACATGGAGGCAGTAAAAACACAACAAAACACACCTAATAAAACAAGATGTTCCTGACTGTCCCCCATTCATTAGCAATGTTGTCAGGTGTTTTTTTTTTTTTGTGTGTCGGTACAGCAGATCTATCAATTGTCAATTTTATTGCTTAATTTTAGTGACTAATATTTCATTTTCAGTTTTTAATGAACTGTAATGTCACACTGCAAAGACTAATTAGTTTATCGTGAATAAAACGTATTTTTACTTGTGTTCTGAAAAATTTACAGATAAGATCTGTGACCAAATCAGTGATGCTGTGTTAGATGCACACCTGAAACAAGATCCAGATGCCAAAGTAGCATGTGGTAAGTATTTTAGGGACAAAGCAGACATTCATGCTGTTCTACACCAGGCCACTGAGTATTCACTGTTAAAAGATGCTTATGTTGGAAAAATCTGGTTGATGTTTGCTATGTCTCTCATCTTCCTCTATTAAGCAATGTCTTCTGATGTTTGATAGTATTATTACTCAGATAAAAGGGCCAACCAAATGGAACCAACCAAATTAAATTTAATCAGAAGCTGAAATTCTCCTTTGTGTGCTTTCAGTGTTTTCTGGTTCCACATAATGACATTGTGTTTTGTACTTGAATACCCCAGGGATACAGATGATGGAAGGTTTAAAAGCTTTTAAGGCTTCAGAAAACTAGGTTTCAATAGACCATTCATAAATTGAAAATTGATTATACTTTATCTGTACTTGTAAGGTTTGGCTCCATCTTTTTGTGTCAAAATAATAATGTTGTGTGTCAGGGGAATAAGTTTTATATTGTTTTGTTAGAAAGTGGACTCAACAATCTGTAATATAACTAACACAACCTTATGTTATTCTTACTTTTAGTATCAAAATTTCCTTCTGATTGCTTTATATTTAGGTGAAATTGCTTGACTCAAATTTAAGAATAGATGACATGTTCTCACTGTCATTACTTGCACTGAATTTCATTTTATCCTCAGAGACTGTTGCCAAGACGGGAATGATCCTGCTGGCAGGGGAGATCACCTCCAGAGCCAAGGTGGACTATCAGAAAGTTGTTAGGGAAGCAATCAAAGACATCGGCTATGACGATTCATCCAAAGGTACAATGATAAGACCAGGTTACATGACTTGTACAAACTAGTGATTAAAGGTGGGGAGGTGGGTGGAATATCTACCCCCAACCCCTAACTTGCCAGTCAAACTACTGTAATTACTGAAAAAAAATGGCCAGAAAGGAAATTTTCACTGTAAATATGGGTGTTTCTCACAACTAAAGCAAAATGTACATAGCGCATTGAGAGGACATATGTGAACAAACCCATGCAGCATGCCAAGTGCAAAAGGGGAAGCACATGTCAGTTTTGACTTCTTTTATATAGCAACAATAACATAAGACAGGGCTGGTTGCTTGAGGCTAACAAGAAAAGCAATGTTACCCAGCATAAACTTTGCTTATTGTGTATCAATATAAACAAAGCTGCTTTTAAAGCAAAGTTCTGTTTTAAAAAAAACATGGTCCTCATGGTTTTAAAATTTCAGCCAAATGGTGCACATACAGACAAAGGATAAGATAGAGAACTAACCACTCCACAGCAGGTGTAACTTAAACAGGTGAGTACAGCTTTTCAAATAAAGCAGTCAACAACATTTGCATCTAAATTTAAGATTTTGCACATGCACACCTTGTGGTGCAGCCTGAATACATCATCAGTGATGTTTAAAGATCCAAAACACCCAATGATCCGAGGTTACATAATGCACCCTTCCACAGATGACCCAGCCTGAGTGATCAGTTCCAGCTTGTGTTGAGGTAGTTTGTGTGGTCCACCCTTTCTGATGCGCAGCCTTTCTAATGCTCTTTCTGCGGTATCAGTGATGTTTCTGATGGCTCTTCTGCTGTGCACCCCCCTAATCCTCAACCATATCCATATTACTCTATCATAAATACATGTGGCATGATATTCATTCTTACTGGACATGTGTGCACATGAAAAATGTGGGTGAAAGCTCTGCTAGAAAAAAAATCCTTGTTGCAGTTGCTCTTATGCCTCTCCTCCCATGCATGTAGACAGTTGCAGTATTACTGAATGCAGGATTTCGGCTTCATAATGGCTAATACCAATGATAACAATGCCAGCAGTGTTTGGTTCTGTGTCTCCACATTATCCTCCAGTGGTAGTCATATGACAGCCTCGGCAAGTCAGGTTGACCAGGTTGTTTGTTTAGTTTTCCCCATCTATAATAAACTGCAACAGCTGCATTTACAAACTGAAATAGGGTTCACAGAAGATCAATTATTGTATTTTATTTTTTCCCTTTTCTTCCCTATTTTTGAGGGTTGACTTGTCTGCAGTAACCTGGATGCTATGTGCGCATTTAGCCTGAGAATCTTCAAGGTAATGTGAAAATGTTTTGCTGAAGCTTGCCTGTTCTGTTTTACAGGCTTTGACTACAAGACCTGCAATGTGCTGGTGGCCCTGGAACAGCAGTCCCATGACATTGCTCAAGGTGTTTACCTTGACCGTAAAGAAGAGGATGTGGGAGCTGGGGACCAGGTCTGTGTATGGTTTTATACCTTCCTTGTTGCATTCTGCTCTTCTTCCCGTAGATGGCTTGTGACGGTGTTCTTACCCCTGTTTGTGCTTTGATCTGTGACTGCACTTCTGACAGGGTCTGATGTTTGGATATGCCACCGATGAGACTGATGAGTGCATGCCCCTCACTATTGTCCTGGCTCACAAGCTGAATGCTAAGATGGCTGAGATGCGTCGAGATGGAACACTGCCGTGGCTCCGACCTGATTCCAAAACTCAGGTTAGACAAAGAAACAGTGTCTAAAATCTGCACAACACATCATAAATGCAGCTGCTGTGTCGGGCAGATAAATTTCTGTCCATTGTGTTGCTACTTTTAATATTCAGAGGTGTAAAGTTGGCAATAATTAGAATTTGTAAGTGTGGCGCATGGGCGCTTTGCACTCCTGGTTTTGCCTGAAAGTTAACATACACATCCATGCATATATAGTTACTCTAACCTCATTAATTTTGATATTTAAGTTCAAAGAAAAAAAGGAATTGGCACAAATGTTTAAAACAATCCTAGAAAATCTGTACATTGCACAATATATGTTCTGTACAAAATTCTATTTGTTTTCTAACTAATAAAATGTAAATTTTACTATGTCTTTGTGCTAGGAGATGGGACTCCATTTCAAGATGTAATGCATAACCTGCCTTTAATTGCTTTTATTCTTGCTTTAGATGATATCTTTTTTTTTTTTTAAATCAACACTGCAATGGTGCAGTTGCCCTTGAGGATGAATAAAGTTGAACTCAGTTTAAAAACTAAAGGCTACCACACACATTTCTGAAAACCGCAGCTGCCTTGGTTTTTGTATTTTTGTGTAGCTCTTCTCAGACATCACCTTTCTGTTGGCATTCAGCGGCATCAGTGTTTTGTGCATCTGTGATGTCAGCTTATGTCAGGGTGCAGACGCTTTAATTCTGCTGTACTTCTGCAAAAATTCTTGTTTGTCGTTGTTGATTGGTAGTTTTTGTGCAGACAGTTCTAGTAGCTTTTGATTCTCTATTTTGCAGTGGCAAATGAGAAAGTATTTAAACTCCTTTCTTTTCTTCTACTCAGGTGACTGTTCTGTACAGGCAAGATAGAGGAGCTGTGGTACCGTTGCGTGTCCACACAATTGTGATCTCTGTGCAGCATGACGAGGGTATAAGTTTGGAGGAGATGCGTCAAAGTCTGAAGGAACGGGTGGTAAAAGCTGTGGTTCCATCTGGGTACCTTGATGATGATACGATCTACCACCTGCAGCCCAGTGGCCGCTTTGTCATTGGAGGTCCACAGGTGAGGGGATGCTTGAGCATCTTATTTCTCCACATGGTCAAGCTTTGTGTGGTGTTGTTGTTGTTGTTGTTGTTGTTTTTCCCCTTCCCATGTTCAATTTATGGGATGATCCATTTTTGTAATCAGAGTTCCAGTTTAACTATCTTAAACAAAATCATAGTCCTACTAATCTCACTAAAATGTTGATGTAGCTATTTAAAAGGCTTCAGTCAAAAATGAATAAAGATATCTACTTTTTCCTAAAAAGTTAGTTTTCTTTCCCACAGAGTGATGCTGGCTTGACTGGGCGCAAGATCATTGTTGATACTTACGGAGGTTGGGGCGCCCATGGAGGTGGAGCTTTTTCTGGGAAGGACTACACAAAAGTAGATCGTTCAGCAGCTTACGCTGCCCGCTGGGTGGCCAAATCTCTTGTGAAAGCTGGACTCTGCAGGCGTGTCTTGGTCCAGGTAAGTAGATGCCTCAAACATATGTCACTTATTCACTACTACCCTGTCACTTACCCAGCTTCTTTGGATGTCTTTAAAACTTTCTTGCGAAAACATCTTAAAGTTGACAAATGCTGTGATTATAAATTTACTACTGGAGCTTATTACCTTTTGGAAAAGGAACATCCAGAAGGTCTTTGTTCAGACTAACATGTAGGGGTGCACGATAACTATCAGGCCAATAACTATCGGGCTGATATCAGGAAATTATGACGTCATCCCGATAGGTCCGATATCACGACGAATAGCCCCGATAACATATATATTTCTGTCAACACGGCAGTGTCTCGCTCCCTCTGAGCCTTGAATAACCGGCAGTGAATGAAATGTTCAAGTGACGTCGGCATAATCAGAAAAACGAATACTCAATAAGGAAAATCAAGAATACTCCCTCATGCCAGAAAACAACTAGTTAACTCGGTCATAATTTTGGTAGTTGCAGACTTGAATCGATATTCGCAGTATTCTCCCACACGTTACACATAAAAAAAGGAAAAAATAGAAAAGGCTGAAATAACGACTAGCAAACGAGGAAACGTCGGAATTTACGTTACACCTTGAATGCAGCATGCATTGTGCTGATCACAACAAACATGGCAGCGTGGAACTTCGTTAAAGTTTCAGAAGAAGATAGTTTGGTGGTTATTTGTGACGAATCCTCCGAGCGAATTCTACGAGGAGGGAAGCACAAGCTTTAATACGTAAAACCCGATTGGCCACCTACAACATAACAATCGCTTCCATGGAGTTTTGAAATCGCGCTAACGTGAGCTAACGGAAGCTAACCTGCACAATCCAGCAGGAGTCTCTCCTCCCCTTCCTCTCCTCTTCTCTCGCTCATTCCTCTCATCTAAAGCTTCCATGAGATTAAAAAATAAAAACTACTGAACCTCATTTACTTTAATTAAAGGTATTAATTTAAATGGAACCACAAGCCAAAATCCTTTAAATGTTAATCTTTTTCAGTTTGTAATTCTGATGCATGTATTTCCATCAGTTCAAGGAGCCTTTTTTTTTTTTTTTTTTTATATCAGTCAGTAATGCACCTTATTTAAAGGAGCAAAAAGCGAAATCATTTCACCGCTAGGTTTGCTGTTGAGCACTGCCTGTAGACCAAAACAAAGTGTGCCATTAGCCACACCTCCCTCTGCCTCTGCTCGCCACCAACCCCCCCCCCCCCCCCCCTCCCTCCACACACTCCCCCACTACACCCCCGCTCGCTTCGAAGATCTACCTACACCAAGCAAAACATCACCATGGCGAGTAACAAAGTAAGTCATTTATAACATTATAATGTTTATACTGGTTTGTCCGTAAATTAATCTTTATGTCACTAATTTAGTGAGTCACCATTAGCATCAAACGTTATCTATTCGCCGCTAATTGCGTTAGCAGACAGTTCAGACAGAAGAAGAGCCAGCTCCGAGTCCGACTGTAGCCCCTTTAGCTCTCGTAGCTCCCTCCACCTCGGAAACGCCAGGCCAATGTTAATTCTGGTTTTATCTCTTTCTTTTATCGGACAATTTCTTTGCCAATGACGGTTTTTTTTTTGTCTGCTCCTGCTCGTCTTCATTGGAAGGTTTTGTTCCGCTGTCTGCCATTTCAGTTCGAAAATGCTGCCGCCGTCACTACTCACTGGCTGTCGCGTTTTATAGAGAGGGAGGGGGGAGGAGGGAGGAGGCGAAGTTTCACATGAACGCACATGAACGCGCGGCCGGACCGGCTTGTAAACTTGAGGCTGGAGATCAACACAGAGAGCGGGTGTGTGACGTCATCCTATACTCCAGATGAAATTACACCTCTCATTCTCCATGTAGCGATTTTTTAATTCCTTCAGTCTTAAATAATGGATTTCCACTTATTGCTCCTTTAAGTTTATGTGAGATATCAAATAGGTTTGTTTGATAGCTTTACGAAAATGTTGGAGAGGCTTGACAATAGTTTTTCATTGGAAAAAATAAATATCTGTTCATTTAAAAAGTCAAAACTATTTTTGGTTTTGTTCATAGTATTGATGTAATGATCTTAGGTATACGTGTGTGTGTTATCGGTTATCGGCCGTTAGGAGCTGAAAGTTATCGGTATCGGTTTTAAAAAAACAGTTATCGTGGATCCCTACTTACATGTTGTCCCCATACTTGTATGGGTTGTCTCCAAGGAAACCTACCTTCACACACAGAGTACATGGATGTTGGGCTGATTGATAATATAAAATTAACCAAAGGAGTAAATGTGAGCATGGATAGATGGATGAAACCAGCCTACATGTGGTTTGTCTGATTCTACAATACTTGGCAGTCTCGATATCATTTTATTTGATCGGTTACTTGTGTTTTGTGGAGGGATAGTTTCCTAATTATCACTGCAAGTGAATTCACACTAGTGCATTTTTAAGATGTACATTTTACAATTAAAAAAAACATTAATGCTGCTATTTGAACTCATCATGTGTTTGAGACTGTCTCTAAATATGTTAACATTTTTGCCGTTTGCGTGCTGGCATTTACTGTTACTAGAAATCAGATAGACTAATATATTTTTCTTTAACTTGACATCTCTATTTGGACTACCTGGCGACAAATAAAAGTCACCACCTGGATTGAGTGAAATAAATACAAATGAGCCATCAGAGAAGTGATGCTGTGGTTGATGTTCTTCACCTGGCAGCAAGTTGTTTAACACTAGCTGTTGCAGTGATTAACTTCTTAAACATTCATGTCTGAAGGTGCATCTTGTAGTTGTGGAAGTTAGTCACTTAGTCTCTGGTCTGAAGGGGAAAAAAAACTAAAAAATAATCTGAAATCAAAAGTTTGGTGACATTTAATAACAGAAAATAAAACAGTAGTACTTAGGGTAAGATTTAATGATCGAGCTGAGTCTTGACTATAAATCGCTAAATTTCTATGTGCAACACTTGAATGTTAAAACTACAAAAAGAATTCAGATAGTTTTTTGTGTGTGCACATGTGCGTGTGTGTTCATAATCTTTGACTGTTTCAGGTGTCCTATGCCATTGGTGTAGCCCATCCCCTCTCTGTCTCCATCTTCCACTATGGGACCTCCCCAAAGAGTGAAAGGGAATTGCTGGACATTGTGAGGAAGAACTTTGACCTTCGCCCAGGGATTATTGTGAGGTATGATGTATTTATAGTGACGTTCAAAACTCTTGGCATCTTTGGTCAAAATTACCCTCTAAACTGAAATGGATAGAAGATGATTTCCAAAAGACACAATGTTAAAAACACGCTCCAAAAAAAGATAACTTGTACCAGGGACTCTTAACTTTAAGCTTTTGAGGGGATTTCTATCCCCGGACTTGAACATAATCAGAAATCTTTGGGCAAACCTCAAAAGAGCAGTGCATTGAGTGAATTAAATAAAATTTGCATCCCTTTTGTAGGAAGATCTTCTCAACAAGAACTTAGACTCTTAAAGTTTTACAAAGTTGGGATACTTTCCAAAGATATAACCACTGAGCACTGAACATTCAGGATACCTAATCTTTTTTTAATTTTTTCCCCCCCAGCTTTTACCTGACTTTGTTTTTTTTTTTGGTCAGCTTTAACTTCATGCCTTTTGGAAATTTCTTCCCTTCATAGCTGTCTCCAGGAAGAAAACATTTGACCCATTTCAATCCCCAGGCATTTGCATGTTCATGTATTTATTTATTAATTTTTAAATCAAACATGACATTTGAATCCCTCATTATTCATATCTTTATTTTCTTTTTTTAATTTTTTTAAAATTCTGTTTGTGTCCAAGGGATCTTGACCTGAAGAAGCCCATCTACCAGCGCACAGCAGTGTATGGTCATTTTGGTCGTGATGTCTTTTCATGGGAAGTGCCCAAGAAGCTGAAATAGTGAGCCCCTGTTCTCTGCTAGTGTATGGTAGATGTCCTTCACATGAATCAGTGTGTTTCTTTGTCTGCCTTCCTTGTCACCCTCCCTGCTCTTCTTCCCTTAAGTGTCTAGTGCACAGCCACATAATGATAGACTGAGCTACGTGACCCTCTGTCCTCCTCTTGGTTTAAAGATCACTAAAAGGAAGACAAGTTATTTTACTTAATATGATATAAAGCTTTGAGTAGTGGTGCCAATATTTATTCTTTTTTTTCCTCTTGTATCTCATCAGATCTTACAATTGACAATCTATATTAAATCTTTCATTAGTATAGTTTTCCAGCACACTTTCCATGTTTATCAACCATAAAAATGGTAAGGTATTCCTCCTCCTTTAAATACATAATCTCACTGCACTGTTGATCTATAGACTGATCAGTAGTCTCCATTCTCTCTGTCACAAGATGTCAGTTTCCTGAGGGGGGGTTCACTAAACATTACACTCCTCTTTATTATTATTATTATTATTATTATTATTATTATTATTATTATTATTATTATTATATTTTTTTATTTATTTACGCGGACCCTTCATGCCATTTTATTTCTGACGTTTTACAGAGAAGTCAGAAGCTGCTAATGACTTGGTGGTTATGTTGGGCTGCCCATTTTCTTTCTTTCTTTCTTTTTACTTCTGTTATTGATTTTTATGTTTTGAATGTACTGTGGTTGTTCTTCTGACCAACATGGAAATGGAGTGATCGGCGTTCTGGAGTGTGACTCTGGGTTGTAGTTACAGAGAAATCCAGGCTCATTCACCTCTGGACCAGAGCTGCCTTTATCCCATTACAATTCAGTGCATAGATGATTAATATCCTTTTTATTTATTTATTTTTTTTTGACTATGGAAGGGACCCAAAAATTTGACCAGTGGTGAGAGAAGATTTTGAAAATAAATGAGTTTGAGTGTCCTTACAACTTCAGGTGACAGGTTGTGATGTTGCATGAAGGAAGGAAGAGCAGAGCCACTTAGAGACCAAGGGCCTGATGTTCTGCCAAACCTCCTAAAGCCGCTATTAAGGGATAGCGGGTAGCGGGAGGGGCGTTCCCCCGCAAAAAACGCAATCTTCCACCTCCCTAAACCCACGATCTTACCTGCGCTACCCGCTATATTATGCATATATTATGCATGGGAGTGGTTAGGGCGTTCCACCTGTTTAACCAATCAGTGCGTCAGTAGCCATTGCCTTTAAGAGCAGGTTGCGCTACCCGCTATTAGCAATCTTCCGCTTCCCTAAAGCCGCTACCTGCAAACCGCTATGGAACGTTTTCATCCAGATCGTAGCAGCTCTCATGGGCAGCTTGTCTGGGACTCTGCTGTAGAGCTTCCTCCTCTTCCTTCCTCCTTCTCCTTTGCACTGATATATACATAACTAGCTCTAACTAATGTGGAGCAAATGATTTAATCATTTTTTTGTACTCCAAGAAGTTTCAACAAACTGCTCAGAAAAAATAGAGCCAGTGAGCTTCCAGGAAAGCATTTCTTAACTAGAAAAGCACTCGGAGAGCGCAGACCTCCGCCAAGCACAACAGTTCTCCCATATAGCGATTTACAGATTGCGATAAAATCCGCGTTCTGGATCAGATCCGGATCAGCTCCGGATCAGTCTCTGAAATTTGATAGAGGTTTCCATTGTCAATCCCTGAGTGAAATTTCATGAGTTTTTGGCAATAATTAACGGAAATATTGAGAAACAAAATTTCTGGCCCCATTGACCGCAATGTTATCGAAAATGTAAAAGTATTCCAGAATCCAGGATTTCTTCCGGATGACAGCCAAAATGAAATCAGTTCTTCCTTTTCACATTTCTGACAACTCTTGAAAATTTCCTCAAAATCCATCCATAACTTTTTGAGTTATCTTTTACACAAACAGACAAACAGACAGACAGACAGACAGATAAATACCAGGCAAAAACATTACCTCCTTGGTGGAGGTAAAAATATTCTTACACAGACAATTCCTATCGGCTACCTGAAAGTCCCAGATAGTTGTTGCGCTCCCGGTAAACACGCTCAGGCAGAGCGAGAACATATTCTCAGCAGTGGGCACCGCGAGCGGCTGTATGCACAGCTGCGCCAAGGCACGCAGCTGATGTGCTTTTTAAAATACCTGTGCCTTTTAAAATACTACTTCTGAATGAGATCATGCCACAGGTCTGACCACCCGCTACCCTAAACCCGCTAAAACCCGCTACCCTAAACCCGCGATCGCAAGATACCGAGTTTGTGGAAAGCGCAAATGACACGGCCATTGCTGCGCCTACAATGTGACTAAGGGAGTCGGCAACGCGGGTAGCAGCTTTAGGGAAGCGCAAGATTGCATTAGCGGTTAGGGGAGGTTCCTAAATCCGCAATTTGCGGGTAGTGGCTAGCGGGAGGTGTACGATCAGGTCCATAGACTAAGAAGCACAGGCAGTGTAGTTAATGTCAGACATGCCAACACTGCTCTTAGATTCCCAGCAGTTACCTCTTGGAGCATCCAAAAGTATGGCAGACTGAATGTTTCTTCTGTTAAGTCAATGTTGATCTTAAATCTGGAGCTTTACTTTTAAATCATTTGCTTTATTTAAATCTACTGATTGACACTTTTTTTTTCCTGAGGAGCCCTACAAAGAAAAGCCTCAGGGTTTGATAGGATTGCCCATCTTGTCATTTTAACCATGGTTGCATGTACTTCCTGGAAAGTGAAATGGAGATGAGACAACTGTGAAAAGAAGAAGAATAAAGACTGTGGACAGACTTTAAATACATAAATGGATACAGGGTTAATGCCCCCCCCCTCCAAGGCCAACTATATTCATCTTTAATATTACCAAATAGTCAGAGTTCTGGATTGCGAGTAACTTTTAAATTGTGTCTGCAACATATGTAAGTGGCACTGTGTCATCAATTCCTATTTTGGATGCTTTCAGTTTGGCTCTGTGGTTCCACTGGCACTCCATGTTAATCAGCGCAGTGAGCTGGTGATGATGCTTAACTACACAATAATATATGTTTTGTTTTTTTTCTTAAAATTGATACGTTTGTGTCTTCTAGCTCATCCACAGCTTAAACCAATGATTGGTTGGTGTTGTACAGAGAAACCAGCCTGTTTACATGGTCTCCTGTGGGGTGTTTGAAGAGTGTCTCTCTCCCATTTTAAATGTATTCTTTTTCTTTCTTGTCATTGAAAGTGAATCTGTCTGTGAATGCTGAAAGTGCCTTTCGTTCCTCCCATAATACACCATCCCCTACCTTTTACTGTTTCCGTCCCACTTCTTTTCAGGTTGCTAATTTTCCTCCGTCAGTAGTTGCTACTGATGGGCCTGACATGTTGTTAAACTTCTCTTTTAAACTTGTAATAAACTGCATTCTTGCTTTGTGCTTATAGACTGTGATTTGTCTATTTAATGAGGACAATGAATTGAATCCTTCCTTGTTTCACATTTATGCAGATTTTTGTAGAAACCGGTGATTAAATGAAAATAGAAACGGCAGAGATGACTCAAAATAGCAGAAGTGCACCTCAGGCTAAATATGTATAAACGATACTTCCTCAGGTAAACCAAAGTTGATGTCAGGAACTAAAAGCTGTTGTGGTTTTCTTCATTACTTGTGCTCTGGGTGTTTTTTCAAACAACAATTACAGGCTCAGTTATTATACTCAGTGAAAAGGTGCAAGTTGGAGACTTTAACAATACCTTTTATTCTCTTTCTTTTAAGAGCTATATCACACATTACATTTAATAAAAAGATGTAAAAGAGTTCAGTCATACACAATATAGAAGCTGATGAAAACAGGGAGCTCAATATGTGGAATAAAAGCTGGCAACTAAAAGCAATTTATCGAGTTTACATGGTAACTGTGGACTATTGGAGATTTACTCTATTCATCCAGTAAACTCAGTCCTTTACACCATTTTTGTTTTCCTCAGCAGATAAAATTCTGATAAATCATTTTGTTTGATTTCTTATCTCACTGCAGATAGCATACTATTCAAAATAAGCAAAAATCATTAAATGCAGAGCGATAAAATTAGAAAAAAATACTATGAGACAGAAATATTTGCAGTTTGATGTTGAGTAATTGTGATCATCCGTTTCCTTGACACATGCTCAAAGTCCCACCCTGTAAAAAACAACGTGAAAACATTTGGAGCCATTTGGTCATGTCAGTGCAGGTATATTTTGACAATGCTATTAATGATGCTGACCTACCTCAATGTTTTAGATCGAGTTGTAGCTTACAGGCTTCCAGGCAAATTTCTGACAGTAGAAAACAGTCTGCACAGAGAGGACAGATGAAATTTAGTCACCACTAAGTACTCAACAAAACCAGTGGTATTATTTTTGAGGCTATTTGCTTACTCCGCATTTGAGAGCAGTCCTGATGTCTCTGCATCTATATGTTGTCAAAGTGCAGGGATCTGTGTTATACAGCATATGGAAAAAGTGGGTAAATCCTTCATTGACAAACATCTGCATGTCCCAGCTTTTATTTGACCAGGTGTTCTGTTTAATATATCTTTTTAACTCCCAAGAATGGTGACAGACATGTCCACTAAAGCAGACCCCCCATAATGCCCATAATACGGCAGTGTTTCATTTAAGTGTATTTATGTAGCTTACGACTGATACTTTTACCATGTGAATTTTTAGATTTTGATTCTAGAGACTGTTTTTTTGTCAGATGAAACCACACAGATTCTCAGAATCTTATGTAAACTGAGAAAAAAAATACAAGATTTCTATTTTTAAGGATTTTTTTTGTGACAAGGCCATTTAGATCGAGTACTGTATGTATATATATGTTTATATCACCATATGCCAAGCAAGAAATCAGCATTTCTAAGTCATGTTCTTGAATCAATGAACCTGTCTAATAAATATTCAACAAAAAAGTAATGTTTTATTTTTTCTACCTTTTGTAAAGATAGTGAGCTACTCATAAATGGCCAAAACAAGTACTTTAACTCTTAATTTAAAACTTCATCGCGTTTACAGGCTGATTAATTTATCAGTTGACTGGGAGACTAATGAAAGCAAAGTTATATGGACTGACCTACAATAGGAGCCTCCTGCCCCTTACAGAGGTGGATCAGAGCACAGATGGCCTGGGGGGTTGCATAGCCTAAGATTGCATCCAGCACTGATTTGCCGTACTTGCTCATGATAGAGTCACACTGGTCGCGGTAGGAAGATGGTAAGATATGACAAATCTCTTCCAGCAGCTTGATAACAGCGTCCTGCAAAAGAGGAATGGGATGTAAAATACTCAGTCAGCTGATGGTCCATTGTGTTGTCTGGTTGCATTTGAGCATCTACATGCAGAACAAAGAGATGATGCATGTTTTCTCACTGTACAGAGATTACTCACCTCAGTCCTCTCTTTAGGCAACAGATCCTCCAAAGTCTTGAAAAGAAAAATGCAGAAGGAGCACTGTGATGTAGGCCAAGCCTGATTGAAAGACATAAGAGACAGTGAAGTAATGCAAAAAAAGAGATAACAGTGAGGGCTTTTCCATGTTTTCCTTTAAAATGTGACATAGTTTACTGACATTGTCCGTTGTCAGAGCAGCCTGAAGGGCCTCCTTCACAAAGTAGCTGAGCATCTTCTCATGTTCACCACAGGAGGTACAGAGCCCAATCATCTTGCAGATCTCAGCTGGTTTCTACAGAGGGAATTATATGGACTGAGAACAAACTTCTCAGTAGCTTTAGTAACATACTTTTGCTATTTCATTGAAGTTATTAGTCCAGTGAACTCTAGCCTGTAACTTACAACAACACCGGTCACGAAGGTGATGGCCACTGGGAGCATTTTGTCCACCTCTTCTTTGCAGAGTTTGGCAGTTGGCCCAGGCAGATGCGCACATATGCTGTCCATGCCATCCATGATCTTTTTCTGGAATAAAGTGATCACAATTATTTACTGAAGGGGTGGTGCAGATTTTAAACTCAGCAACACATAAGCAGAAGTCAAAATGAAAGTAGCCTATTTCTTGTCTGTTTTATATATATATATATATATATATATATATATATATATATATATATATATATATATATATATATATATATGTATGTATGTATGTATGTATGTATGTATGTATGTATGTATGTATGTATACACAACATGAAACAGATTCCAGTTTGACATTAAGTTCTATGTAGTATAGTTACACGACAGAAAGTCCCACCTTAATCACCTTCAGTCATTTGTAATTTATAATTTCAAATAAATTATGTGTTTTTTTTTTCTATGAAACACTGTATATAAGCAATTGAAGTTACTAGAAAGTTACTAGAAATTAATCAGATTACATGGTCCTTGGGCATAGATTGAATTTTCCACAGACCAGAACAGTGAGATAAAAGGGCATCTTTAAGGTCAGGTAAGAATAAAAAAAAAATGTTCTCTCACAGAAACTTTCATTTCAACTTTTGTTGGATATAGAAAATAGGAAGTGCCCTTTCAAACATAGGAAAACAGGAACATTCTTTGACTGAGTTTGTTTCACTACCTGCTTGACTGAAACCAGATTATTTGCATCTGTGAATGTGAAGAATGTGTTTGACATGATAACAGAACCGATGAAAGAATAGCTTCTGCTATGCAAAATGTTTCTTTTTTTAAATGTGACTTTTTAATGAAAGCTATTCAACCACAGAACTCAACAGTTACTGCAAGTAGCACATTGTGTTTTTTTTTTTTTAATCAGGACTTAAACAGAGTTAATAATGTTATCAGTGAGCAAATATGAACAGTCAGATATGTTTGCGCATCATTCTGCTTGTCTACGCACCTGGAGGTCTGCATTGGAAAGCAGGTCAGCAAGGAGTTCAAATATTTGGGTGCAGTCCTGGCAGACATCCCCAGTCTGAATGTTGGAAAAAATATCCCAAAAAAAAAATCAATAAATGCCTGAAGAAACCTTTTGGTAATAGAAATTTAATATGGTGAATATTCACCGAGAAGCATATCTTATTAAGTAGAAATCCTTTTCTAGCTGCAGTAGTTTCACTTGATTCAAAATCCATACATTGGAAAATGAAGTGGAAGAATTCTTCCACTTTCCAGTTTCTTTATCATTGCAAAATATACACAGAGTATTTTTTCTTAGTGTAAGATACTTTTCAGAAGGTTAAGGATATTGTATAATACACATAACACATTGTAAGCCATTATCTTGTAAATTATATGTTTGCTTTTCAGGTTTTAAAAATAAAACAAAATATTCTTCTAAAATATTAAAATAATCACTTACATTCAAGGCTTCTGGAACTCTTTGCAAACCACTGATGTCAAAAGTCGCAGTCAGAACTGCAGGTACAAATGTTTGTGTTGAAAAATCTACATTGTTGTTCCACTTCAGTAATAGATTCAGAATCTTTTAACAGCTTGTATTTTCAGTGTCTTACCACAGCCTTGGAGACTGACTGAGAGAAGCAAAGCTAACATCAGAGTGGCCATCCTCGGTTATTTGTCAGCCTTTCGTTGAAACTCTTACCTTCTCACAACTGTGAGGGAAGTGCGAGTTCAGTTTATATCTGGCATCTACCACCCCACTGTAGCCCCCACCAAAAAAGGAAAAAAAAAAACACAAAAGAAAAAGCTTGTGCTGATTTGATAAGAACCATTTTCGTTTTTTGCTGTGACATTTTCACTTCCTCATACCAAGGTGCAAAATTATTTTCACATATAAGTCACGGGTTTACAGGCATCTTTTATTTTAAACACCATCACCTTTTTCCTGTCTCCCTTTTTTTTTTTTTTTATAAAACAATCATTTACTACATGTATAAAACTTCCCAACCTGCACTATAGAAAATGATTATTTTAGGGCAACATAACAGATTTATAATCTCAATCTACCTTTGTAATTCATCTGTTTTAGCTTTCCAGGAACTGTCAGCAAATAGACACTACTTCATGATTAATCAATCAAATATCTTATGGATGCTGAGGACAAATGTTCAAGCTTTGATAACTTTACTTCCAGAGTTAGTTCATTCTTTGTTTTATTTTTTAATTTGAAGTCTGCAACATTCAGCTACCATCATGTTCCATTGATCTGATCTTGAAATGACAAATATAAATTGCCTGACAGAGCACAGAGTTGTTGTGCTCTGTCACGACGTGTCTCTGATACGAATGTGTATCAGTATAGTTTCAAAAGAAATGCTGTAATTTAAAAAATGTTTAGAAGAACAGCATCCACCAATCTCAAAATCAAATTAACGAACATATGTGGCTGACTTTTGTGATTTTGTGTGAACTAATACATCCCTGCTGGTTGGACTAAGATGCTTTTACGTCTCTCACAAACAAAAAGGTTCCTGTAACCTCTGTAAAATTTCAGCGGCGCACTTTTCTCTAACCCATGGCTCTCAGGATTTCACTTCTCCCTCTACAGCTCTGACGTCATAAAGCTCAGAAACGCACTCTAAACTTGGAGCTCAATCATCCTGTAGCTATGTGATCTGATCTGGTTCTTGCTTCCTCATTTAGCTATTGTTGTCAGGTAACACACAGAGTTGGAAAAGTCAGTGAAATCTAACTATCCAACTCTATCCAGCACTTGCAATCAACTTCCAGAACCTGAACATCTTCCTTGGTGTGTATGTGTTCGAGGTGCCATGTCTGATCTTTTTACCCAAGTAGTTACACTTTGTCAAAATAAGGATAGTTACTTGTATGAACCCAATAATTACAACCATAAACCTTATGGAAAATGTTTTGTGAGATGATAAATGAAGTGAAAAGAAGTGATTAAGTAGCTTTTTAGCTTTGATTTACTGAAATGAAATGAAAAATACTTTATTAATCCCAGAAGGGAAATTCAACATTGTAGTAAGGGTTTCTTTTTTCAGCAATAAATGACAGCAATAATAATATTGAATTAATAAGAGTAGGATGTCTGTGCTGTGGAGGCTGATGGCTGCTGGCAGGAATGATCTTCTGTATCTTTCCGTCTTGCAACGGACCTGAAGAAGCCTCTCACTGAACACACTCTGTTGCTTGATCACTGTGTCGTGGAGAGGGTGTGAAGAGTCCTCCATCATCTTCATCAGCTTGTGCAGCATTCTTTTTTGTGCAATCAGCTCCAGCGGCTCCAGAGTTACACCCAGCACAGATCCAGCTTTCTTGATCAGTTTGTTGATTCTCTTCAGGTCTCTGGTTCTGATGCTGCTGCCCCAGCAGATGGCTGCAAAGCTGATTGCACTTTCCAACAACAGGAGGATGATTTCCTTCTGAGATGATTAAGATGATTAAGAAGGATAAAAAAATTTATACCATTTATCATTTAGGAATTAGAGCAGTTTTAAGGTACGTATTTCTGTTTTCAGGACAAAGCAACATAACTGTAAATATTCTTACTTGGATGAAAATCCTTTTCAGTCGATGACTAACTGAGGTCGGGAGACCATGGACATCATCAAATTCTGAATTTCCTCCATGGAGATATTTTGCCAAGCTTTCACTGCAGCCACCTTTAGTTACTGCTTGTTTGTAGGCTTTCTGCCCATTGAAGCATTTCTTAACCTTCAAAAAGTATTGAGTTGGATTTTGCAGTATGCTTCACTTCTAATCATCCCGCCTAATCTGGCTTTGCTGCTATTGAGTGTTCAGGTGGTTTTCACCTTGTTGTAAACCCTCTGTATTTTCATTCTTGGGAGCATCTCTTTATTGCAGAGTTTGACAGTGATACACATTTGACATGATACATATAAAGAAAAGAGAACAGGGCTCAATGTGGAGCCTTATGGAACTCCATAAGAGTGGAGACACAGCTAAAGAACATTGGCCTAAATTAACAGAAAAGCTCCAATCTGTCTAGAACCATTTGAAGACTGTACTATTAATGCATGCATCTTTAATACATTAAAAAAGATAGGTGGGAAAGCTCGCAGCCAATGATCTGTTTGCTGTTTTTCTGCATGTCATGTGACTAGGGATGGGAAGTGATAAGATTTTTCTGATTCCGATTCCATTATCAATACTGTTTAACGATTCGATTCTTTATCGATTCTCTTATCGATTCTAATTTGGGCGAAAAACGAGAACAGTTTTATTAGCATCAAAAAAAAGTCACAAGCTTACCAAACTCAATGGCGATGTCAAAAGAGGTCCAAAGCCTGGATAACATATGAACTGTTATAAACTGTTATAATAATGTAACTGTGCAAATACACAAGAATGTGTAACATTTTACTAACCAGATTTTTCCTAATAGAAATTAAAAAAAAATCTCCTTTTTAAAAGGATATATGAGCTCACTAAGCATTCAAAAATAATAATAAAGAAAGATAAATACTATCAAATACAACAGAACAGTACATAGTGCAAATCTGCAAATACTATGAAGAATTAACAATTCCTTTGCAGAAAAATAAACATGTCTGCCAGCTCTGAGCCAGCCAGACTCTCTCTCTCATCACGGTCATCTTCTAAGTGTAATGCAGAAGGCATTCGTTTAATAGCATAGCGTTAATGTTATAGCGTGTTTTACAAAGAAGCACATTGGCAGTGGGATAGCTACTTACCAGAGTTGCCTTCCATAGTAACCGCAGAGGTGATCTTAGCTTTTGCATGTTAGTCGTGTTCCCTCCCAACGCTGTTATCTCCACTTTGCAATGACTGCAAGTTGCCTTGTTGCCATCTTTCTTTGCGAAGTGAGGCCAAACTTTGGAGCGTTTGAACCTGGTGGGGCGCCATTGTTGTTTACAACTCCAATGCGCGTGCTAAACCAACGTAACTTAATCACCTAAGCGCTTTCTGGAATTGACTGTGCGTAAATTGCGTAAATTACGTGAGATTCGTGCTGGTTGGAATCGATAAAAGAATCGCTAGATAAACTGCCAAACAATTCCATGGAATTGAAACACACAGAACCGGTATGTAAATCATTGCATTCTGTTTTTATTTATTTTAAACACAGGGTCCCAACTTTTATACCTAAAATACAGATTTTGTCAATAGTTGTCTCCTCCATTAGAAGGATTATTATTAGAAAAGGACAGGTGGATTAAACGTCAAAGCCACTCTATGTTACAATGTGTCACCATGTGGCCACTTCTGGCCACATGGTGGCAGCATATTACAAGAAAGTCCACGTGCCAGCCCCTGCTGCAAGACAGGAATAGAGTCGCACCAAATACAGACAACGATTCTGACCGTTATTTTTCTTTTTCTATATTTTTTTTAATTCAGCCACAAATTAATAAATTATACATGTAATTCATAATGAACACTGTTCATAAATTAATTTTAACCATTTAACACCTAAGCATTAGCTAATCAAACATAAGCAATTACATTATCTCATCGATCATATTAGTTAAATAGAAATCATCAACAGAGGCCAGCACAGACAATAAATGTAGCAGAGACAAGTCTCCTTTTGGCCTCAAAAGTAAGACAGGACTTCACGATAAGGAAAAAAAAGTCAGTTTTAGTCAGTTGTTGAATATGTGGCACAAAAGAGAGAATCCTCAATCAAAATATGCAAGAATCTGTATTGGAAAATTTGCTCAGTCTCAAAGTATAAGGTCCTGATATATTGAAGATTCAGGGAATCTGATTTGGCCTTTGAGAACATCTTGAATTTTGTTTTGTTGGCATTTATGACTCATTTCAACTCACACAAGATGTATTGAAAATTGTTAAAGGTTTGTTGTAGTTGATATCGGTGTAGAGTTATGCCTGCACCTACTTGGTACCTTCCAATTACTCCATCTCATTCATAGATCCATATAAAGAGCAAAAGTCACTTGTCTGTCAGATTCATACTGATGTGTACTGTCCATCAAGCTTACTGCTGCACTTAAATTCCCTCCTGCTCCACAGTTTCCACTTGTGGGTCCATTGACTGGGAGGGTTAGGTTTAGGGCATCAGCCCCAATACCTTTAAAAAAGCCAAACAAAAAGTGACTGATAGAGGCCTAGACACATTTAATGTATTATTGTTAGAGTTGACTGAAATAAAATGATAATAAAATAACAATTTCTTGTAGTGTTACTGTATGTATAGGTAATAAATCAGTTATGGAGCAAATAAAAAGTAAATAGATGTAGGCACAGGAATTCAAAGTGATGAGAATATAATTGTAGTTAATTCTTCATGAAGAAAACAGATAATGGGAGAGTTGCTTTTTTGTGTTGGTGTTCTGGTATGCAGTGCTCTAAATGCAAACCAGAGGGCAACACTTTAAAAGGTTTATGTCCTGGCTGTGAAGGGCCTGTCAGCCACAACTTCCTAATATCCATAGTCACGAATTACGGGGGGTTTGGGGGGGTTTAACTCCCCCAATTACAACTTCAACCCCCCTAAAGAAGGGACAAATAATCATTTTTGTCATCTCTAGAAAATGTTGACCCCCCCAATTGTCATTGTATAATTTGCACTCTGCTAATATCCAAATTGGCAGCTGAACCTAAGACAGTTATTGAATATGTGGCAATAATTACTTTGCCTTCTGGGGTTAATAAAGTATTAATGGATTGAACTGGGGCAGCACGGGGCAACTGGGGCTTCCTCTCAGTGTTTGTGTGGGTTTCCTCCAGGTACTCTGGCTTCCTTCCACAGTCCAAAGACTAAGTTAGGTTAATTGGTGGTTCTAAATTGCCTGTAGGAGTGATTGTGAGAATGCACAGTTGTTCGTCTACGTGTGGCCCTGCAATGGACTGGCGACCTGTCCAGGGGGTACCCCTGCCTTTTGCCCAAAGAGAGCTGGAAAAGACTTCAGCAGACAGTTCTAGAAGTGCACAGAAGTATCTGTGAATGACAATGTGACTGAATGGCATCCCAACTTAACAAATGCTATATGTTAAAAGAAAACATTTTTTCTCTTGCTTCTGGGGATCCCCTACAGTCCAGTTGGGGTCCAGCACTGTCATAGTTAGCCCTGTCAGACAGAGGTGTGGATGTTGGTGTGTGATACGTTTCTGTAAGGCAGTGTACCCCAACCCAGGTCCTCAAGGGCCACTGCCATGCAGGTTTAAGGTGTTTCCCTGATCTAGCATACCTGATTCAAATGAATGAATCATTAACAGACTTTTGCAAACCTCGAATGACAAGTTGATGGTGTCCCATTTATTTCAATGAAGTGTGTTGGAGCAGAGAAGCATGAAATATGTGTTCTTGCAAGACTGATCTGGGCGGGCCACAATGTTCCATTGTGCAAATCCAGAACAGCCGGGGCCGGTTGTATCAGTAGGAGAGGGATCCCATTCATATAAGTAAATAAAATAAGATAAAAAAGCCTGCTCGTTATTAACTGTTTGGATATTTGATTAACTGTAATTTGTGTAACTGTAGCTAACTGCAGTTATTCAATGTTAAGTTTTTCTTCAGTTTTGAATATTAACCTAATATTCAGTCTTAAAAGTTTTCTCATGGGTACAGTTTACATTATACAGAGCCAAAATAGGCTACTGCAGAGTGTAAATGTAATCAATGTAAGATATACAGTCATGAATACAGTATGATATGTTAGTTTTTTCTGATGCCAAGCAGCAGGTTTGTGGATATTTATAACAAATGTCAAAGAACCAACCTGTCATCATTGTTCTTGTGTGTCAGACAATTTTTTTCAACTGCTTGCATTCAAAGTATTTGTCTCTCACTTTTCACTTGAAGGCCAAAAACCCCACAGTAAATTAACAACTAACTATTAACTAATTCTCAGCCCTTGACTTGAAAAACTTCTATGCAACACACAAAACTAACAGGAAATATCTTGATTTGCTTTGTCAAACACAACCAGTCAAAATTGCATATTTATTCTTCTGTCCCTGACATGCAAGCACATACTGCTTTACTGAATATAGTATGTCATTCATCAGTGTTGTTTCTGTGTTCCCTGTGAATTTTTGAACATCTCTACAGATTGATTTCACTCCTGTACAGAAATATACATAGAAGGACATTTTACAGGATGTATGAGCCATTTTCCATTTTGTGTGAGAAACTGTTCTGTGCATGCTTTTGTTTATATTTTGCAATTATAACAGCAATTACCTGACAAATTAGCATATTTGGTAACTTCATTTGCCCTGTGTTCAACTAAAATTGTGAAAATTTTTACTAAAGTAAAAAGGCCAAGTAATATTCTCTAACGTGCCTCTGGGGTCAACTTTTATAAATTTCAAGTATTTCAGTCAGTACCCCTATAAAGCGTTTCACAATCTTTTTTATGGACTCTAAGACAACAAAGAGATCATTTTGACTTTTATCTGTCTGTCTACTGTTTATTGAAGCATCCAGGAAGTTAAACATGTTTTCCATATCTATCTCTATCATCCATTACATCATGACCCAGTTACCAGCACCAGTAAAAGATTACAGTTGTCACAGTTGTTCTTTGCAGATTTATCAAGACACATCATTCCATTGTCAGTCAATCAAAGTGAGTAGTTGTAGACTATAAAATGTTCTTGTTCATTAAGAAATACATGTGGTCTGAATTACTGAGTAATTCTTGAGTGATGTATTCCTCTTCCCTTATCTTTATGACCAGTAGTTTATGGAAGAGCAAGAGAGTGTTTCTGGTAAAACAAATCCCCAGAGAAGGCTTCAAATGAATAGATCTGTCATACATAAATTCTGCTATAAACAAATACAGCAGTCAAAGATAATGGATCATGGATTTTGTCTACTTGATCACTTTCACAAAAAAGAAAAAAAAAAAAACACTTCCTTCCGAGCATGGAGGGATTAAAACAAGGCTGAAGGAGGTGAGATTAATCAAAGGTTTTCCTGTTACTGTACCGTTCTGTTCAGTGCGGTCCATGTGTCTGGTGTCACAACAGGCAAAAATCCAAGACACATTGCAACACTGTATTTTCTTTTTTTGTCGTTTCTTCCTTCAGATTTTCCAGCTTTCTTTGTATTTGCTTGTGACATCACTTCAATAATTCCTCAAACCACTTTAGCTCTGAAACAATACCAAAGTTATAGAAGTACGAAGTCTCTTGCAGATAAATCTCATGATGGACTTTTATGAGCTTTCATTTACATTTTATACATAACTTCTTTTTTTTTTTGCTTAAATGATCTAATCCAAGTAAATCAAAGAACCAATTAAATAAAGCATAATGTTCCAATACACGTCTGTAATCACTGCAACCCAGCCAACATTTGTATGTGGAGGCCATCTGAGATACGTATGAATGTGCTGAAAAATTGAGCCCCAAATGACATTTTCCATGTTGGCCGTGTGTGAATTGCTCATAATAGTTATGCTCAGTTATATGGGTGATGAATGGACCAGAGAGCCAAATTGGCTGTCTTATCTGGGTCCCCTTTGGATCAACCACACAGGTGAAACCAAGCAGGCAGCTTCCTCAGGACCGATATGGAACCAGCGGACAATCCCAAATGGGGTCCCATTTTTTCAGCCCATTTATATCTCAGATTGGCCACCCATATAAATGTTTGGTGAGATACTTTGGAGATGCAGTTTCATTTTTGTTTTGAGTGTGTGTGATGTTTAAATTGATATAAAGATATGGGCATATGTTTGTTGAAACATTTGCAAATCTAGTTTAGTTGTGGGGCTGAGTGATATAAATAGACTTTAAGAACCTTCTGATTCACCTAGAATCAGACCACACATTAGAAAGTACCAGATACAATGTATATTATACGTGCCAACAGTACATATTACATACAGACTGATATTTGCACATGTTGTCTCCCCCTTTGGTTTTAACACTTGAAAACAAAGAAGTCCTATAATCCTTCCTTATATTATTGTCACAGAACAGGTGAGGTCTGTATCAGACAGCTTTACTGGAACTTATCATAAGCATAAATGACTCATGGATTGTCCAAAACAGCTCAGATTCCTGGACTAGGAGTGTTATATAGGTCACCAGCCAAAGTACAAGGCATTGTTCTCCAGTAATTTACTTTCTGGTAGATACGTAACAGTGTTTTTTAGTTTAGACCAGTTTTTAATAACGCACTTATCTCCAGACAATAAAAGCAGAATGTCACATGTTTGTATCCAGCCAAATGGTGAAACGTGATTTCTTTCTAAACTTTGAGGTTAAGTGACAGCAGTTAAGTCAGTTTTTTTTTAAACTTCCTACAGAGAAAGATTTAGACACGCAAGGTATCTTTCATTTGTGGATGCTACAGAAACAGTACTGTGCTCACAGATGACTTGATCATTAATTTCAAGTGAATAATGTTATTAAATTATCAATGAAAGAAATCTACCAATTAAAAAAAAATTATAGAATGATCATCAAAATCATCCACTTTGTCTCATTTAGAAAATAAAATTGGAGTTAAACTGGAGTGACCTTTCATTAGTTCAAGAAGATTCTGACAAACTCATCTTAGCTCTCATTATAATGATTGGCATTTATATTTTGGAGAACAATAATAATTACATATACGTATATGTATATATATTATTATTATTTTTATAAAGATTTGAAATACAATAGGGCCCTAAACTACTCATTAACTCTTTGGTTGAGGTTGAATTGAACTTAATAAAGTGTCAATGAAAGACCCAACAAGAGTCTTTTCATGTTTATCCATTGTTTGCCAGCTGAGTATGAGACCTTGTCACGGATAACTCCAACACCACCAAGGCTTAACAAAGCTAAAGAAATGATAAAAAAATGGGGATATTTACAACATCTTAACACAGACGGTACAGGAGCCAAAACAAGATACAGAAAGGAGCCAGCCAAAGATAGAAAGAGCAACATGACAGGGAGAAAGAATCTCTGTGACCTTGCAATCCTTGTCTACTTCACAGAAAATAACATGCTGATTTGAAATGAAATAGACTTTTATGATGAACCTTCTCAACAATGAGGACAAGGATCTTGAAAATCCACCAATTAAAAAGAGGCTGATGATGTCAGACACAGCATTACTGCAGATCTCAAAGACGAGACAACAGAGACCATTATAAATACAGGTGAAAAGATTTATGATGTATTTAAATGATTAATTTAAGGAATCTTTTTTTTTTCTTTTTGATGATGTTGGTGTGATTATTTGTTACAGAGATGCTTTTTTCAGTGCTCCTGGTTCTGGGCATCAGCCTGGTGCCCACTCATTCCAAACTAAGAGGTTTGTTCTTCCACACTGAAGACACGTTTCTACATGTTGATATTTATTTTTCATCAAAGAAATTTTTCAATTTTCTTTCGTCATTATACAGATGAATTTCTTGGGGGTCCTTTTCTTCAAGACTGCTTTGAAGAGGCAAAGAAGATTGTGGATGATGCATACAAGTACTCCAGAGAGGAGTAAGTGATGAGATTAATGCTGAAAACATTTAGAGTAAAAGCTGCTTTTCTATCATGAGGATCCTTTTATACAGCAATTCCATATTTATTATATGGATAATAAATATATTTGTGATAAAAGATGAAAAATTGTCCAAAGGATAAAATGTCTCAGCTTTGTTGTTCATCTGTGTGACTTTTTGTTCTCCAGGAGTCTGAGGCGGGTCCGCAAGGATGTGGTGAGTCCCCACGATGCTCTTCGTCTCCTGAAGCAGCCCCGTGGAGACACCCGTTCAGCTGTGAGATCTGCAGACTACATGGGACAGACCCTCCGTCTGGTCCACGATAAGGTTCATCATGTGTACAAACGTTCTCTCAATGCAACAGGTCAGACATTCAGCATCCACAAAAAATCGCAAAGTCCTCATACTGTTTTTTATATATGTATGTATGTAGATATATATACTGTATATATATACAGTGGAGGAAATAAGTATTTGATCCCCCGCTGATTTTGGCAGTTGTCATACTAAGAAATAAATGAACAGTCTCAGACTTCTATGGCAGCTTTATTTTAACAGTTATAGAAAGAATATTGAAAAAAAAATTGAGAAAATTACATGAAATGAAAAATAAAAAATTAATTTACAAGTCATTGAGGGAAATAAGTATTTTATCCCCTAGCAAAACATGATCTAATACTTGGTGGCAAAACCCTTGTTGGCAAGCACAGCTGTCAGACGTTTCTTGTAGTTGCTTACTAGGTTTGCACATATCAGGAGTAATTTTCGTCCACTCCTCTCTGCAGATCATCTCCAAATCCTGAAGGTTTTGAGGCTTGCGCTTGGAAACTCGCAGCTTCAGGTCTCTCCATAGATTTTCAATAGATTAAGGTCAGGAGACTGGCTAGGCCATTCCATGACGTTGATGTGCTTCTTATGGAGCCGCTCCTTTGTTTCCTTGGCTGTATGTTTTGGGTCGTTGTCATGCTGGAAGATCCATCCACGACCCATTTTCAATGTCCTTGTGGAGGCAAGGAGGTTGTCCCCCAAGATTCTGCGGTACATGGCCCCGTTCATCTTCCCATCGATGCAGTGAAGTCGACCTGTCCCCTTAGAAGAGAAACACCACCAAAGCATAAGGCTTCCACCGCCATGCTTGACAGTAGAGATGGTGTTTTTGGGGTCATATTCAGCATTTCTCTTCCTCCAAAAACGTTGAGTTGTGTTGAGGCCAAAGAGCTCAATTTTGGTCTCATCTGACCACAGCACCTTCTCCCAGTCTCTTTCTGAGTCATTAATATGTTCGTTGGTGAACCTGAGTCGGGCCTGGATGTGAGCCTTCTTGAGCAGAGGGACCTTGTGTGCACTGCAGGATTTTAAACCATTGCATCTCAGTGTATTACCAATAGTTTTTTTCTTGGTGACTGTGGTCCCAGCTGCCTTGAGATCATTAACCAGCTATAGTTCTCAGCTGATCTCTAACCTTTCTCATGATCCTTTAGACCCCATGAGGTGATATCTTGCATGGAGCCCCCAGCCTAGGTTGATTAAAAGTCATGTTGTACTTCTTCCACTTCCAAATAATTGCACCATCAGTTGTCACCTTCTCATTCAGCTTCTTACTTATGGTTTTGTAGCCCATTCCAGCCTTGTGGAGTTCAACAACTTTGTCCCTGACATCTTTTGACAGCTCTTTAGTCTTGCCCATGGTGGAGATGGTGGAGTATTACTGAGTCTGTGGGCAGATGGCTTTTTATACAGGTGACTATTTGGAACAGGTGTCTCTCATGCAGGTAATTACTTCAGTGAGATTAGGAGTATGCCAGTGGTCTGTGGGAGCCAACACTGGTTAAGGTTGGTCGGGGATCAGATACTTATTTCCCTCAATGACTTCCAAATTAATTTTTATTTTTCATTTCATGTAATTTTCTCAAATTATTTTCAATATTCTTTCTATAACTGTTAAAATAAAGCTGACATAAAAATCTGAGACTGTTCATTTATTTCTTAGTATGACAACTGCTAAAATCAGCGGGGGATCAAATACTTATTTCCTTCACTGTATATAAAACTTTTTCTTGTCTAAAGATCTGAGGTTTACTGTTTCGTAATGTAGGGACTCCGGAGCCCGTCAAAGCTAAATTCAGACTAACCACAGCTGAAAGATTGTAATTTGTCTTACAGATTTGCTCAGTCCCGACCACCTGCTAAAACTTGCCGAGATAACTGGATGTAGAGCTCGAATCAGAGCTCCACAGTGCCGCACCACACCAAACATCAACCAGTACCGCACAATCACTGGTGTCTGCAACAACCTGTAAGAGAAACACTTGACTACACCTTTTTAAAATTAGACATTTCTCTTTTTTTTTTTTTGTTTTCACTTCTGCAAGTCAATAAAAAAAAGTTTCTGGTCATTTCAGATTCACAGGTGCCAGATATGTTTGAAACAAGGACATTTTTTGTAACCAAACCTTCTTTTTATACCGTGCTATCAAGAAATACAAAATGTTTATTTTTACACGCTGAAAATGTTAACAGTGTATGGTTTCTTTAAAGCACGTAATGATAAATTGAGAGGATTCCTGTGAGTCTGGAAAGAGCTTACTTTTCTGACATAGTGGTTCTGATGTTCATCAACACACCCTGGACCACATAACACAGAGGATTTTTTCACTGTTGACAAATTAAGCTATGAAATATGACATCTCTGGTTTGCTTTCAGAAATAATCCTCGTCTGGGAGCCTCCAACACTGCCTTCATCCGGTGGCTCCCCGCTGAGTACGATGATGGAATCTCCCTACCAAAAGGAGGGGACAAAAGCAAAAAAATCAACAACTATTTCCTTCCACTGGTATGACATGTAATATCCCTGATGTAGGCCTACATTAAGATACATAAATTGGGTTTTTTAAGATTTTACATTCAACAACTCTTCTCCACTCTCAGGTGCGACGGGTGTCCAACTACATCCTGAGCACGGCAGATGCAGACGTAGTCAGTGACGGAGAATTGAGTCACATGGTCACCTTGTTTGGACAGTGGAATGACCACGACATCACCTTCACACCCTTCTCAGGAAGCATCTGCTCCTTTAGCAACGGAGTGAACTGTGATAAAAGCTGCGAGCACATCGAGCCCTGCATCCCCATCAAGGTTGGTGTTAAAGCTCAAAACCAGTCAATGACGTGTAGTTTTGATTCTCCATCTCTTTCACTCACCTTCTGCCTTTTCTGAAAACAGATCCCCCCTGGAGACCCTCGCCTTCCCTCCGACAGCTGCATCCCTTCGTTCAGATCTGCCCCAGCTTGTGGAACAGGATACTCAGCCTACAATTTTGGTGGGGAGCCCAACAAGAGGGAGCAGATCAACGCAGTGACATCCTATCCTGGATATGAGTCAGGTCTACGGCTCTGAGGACAAGCTTGCACTTAAACTTCGTAACCTCAGCAGTGATGCTGGTCTGCTGGGTGTTAACACAGAGTTCACAGACAACGGCCGTGAGCTGCTGCCCTTTGACACTCTGGAGGTGAAAATATGTATGAATCGCAGAAGAATCACCAATGACACTAACGCCCGGGAGGTGCCATGCTTCATTGCAGGTTGGTACTCTTTGAAATTAGATTGAAAGTGTTACTAGATTGATTATAACTGGGACCTTCTTATACACTATGAACCTGTTTAAGGGATCAGGGGAGCAAACACAGCTTTGGACTGTCAAGTGTCACCCTATTTAGTATCTATATACACCATGAAAACTGACTTTATTCACAATGTACTTCCATGATTTGTATTTGTTGACAACAGCAGCTCCTCTGAGGCTGCTATAAGAAGGGTGCTGAAAAATATATAATAAATGATGTTTCTTTATAAGTGCTACATACATACAAAGACTCAAATATAGGGTTTAGAGATCTGCTTTCCCTTAATGACTTTTGAAATAATAATTAGATATCATTGAAATATGATCAGGTAGCACAGTGGCTTGGTGGATAGCACTGTTGGCCCACAGCAAGAAGGTCCCTGGTTCGAACCTCAGCAGGGGCTTTTCTATGTGGAGTTTGGATGTTCTCCCCGTGTTTGTGTGGGTTTCCTCCAGGTACTCCAGCTTCCTCCCAGAGTCCTAAGCCTTGCATGTTAGGTTAATTGGTGGTTCTAAGTGACTGTGAGTGTCCATGTAGCCCTGTGATGGACTGGGGACCTGTCCAGGGTGGACCCCTGCCTTTCGCCCGAAGTAAACTGGGATAGGCTCCAGCAGATCCCTGTGACCCTGCAGAGGATTGCGCGGGTATAGGAAATGGATGGATAGATGAAATATAATCACGTCACCTCAGAGTACCCCATTACTGAAGCATCTTTTTTTACTCACTATTATTAAAGTAATCATTTGCAACTTAAAAGCTCCTTATTATAGGTGGGTCTACACATAAAAACTTTAGCAGGATGTGAAAACTTGTTTAAATTCTCTGAAGGTGACACACGTTTGAATGAGAATGTCGCTCTGACATCCCTTCACACTCTGTTCATGCGTGAACACAACCGTCTGGCTCGTGAGCTGAAGAAACTGAACCCACAGTGGGACAGTGAGACACTCTACCAGGAGACCCGCAAGATCATGGGTGCTTACACACAGGTAGAGACACCTGAGAGTCAGTTAACATTCATATTCCCCCAAGTCTCTGTGATCAACTTGTGTGACATCTTTCTTTCCCTCTCAGATTTTTGTGTTTAGAGATTATCTGCCAGAAATTGTGGGTGATGATGCAGCGCGTAGACAGCTCGGCCGCTATCCTGGCTACAACCCCAACGTTGACCCCAGCATCTCCAACGTCTTTGCAACAGCAGCTTATCGCTTTTCCCATTTGACAGTCCAGACATTTTTAGCCCGACTGGATGCACAATACAAAGAGCACCCTCAGTTTCCCAATGTTCTACTGTTCAAGGCCTTCTTCACTCCCTGGAGAATCCTCTATGAGGGTGAGCTACACAAAAACAACTCAAGAAAGCTGCTTACGTGTCTCAAACTGTCGCCTTAATTTGTCTTTGTTTTCCCTCTCCAGGTGGAATTGACCCTCTGGTACGTGGTCTGATCTGGCAACCTGCCAAACTGAACACCCAGGATCACATGATGGTGGACGCTCTGAGGGAGAGGTTGTTCCAGTTTATTAAGAAAGTAGCTCTGGACCTGGCTTCTCTCAACTTGCAGAGAGGACGTGACCATGGCTTGCCTGGTACAAACCTCACTCATATTCATTCCTTTCCATCTTATGTTTCTTTTACTTTCATAAATTATACTTATCTTCTCCTTCAGGTTACAATTCATGGCGTAAGTTCTGCGGTCTGTCTCAGCCCCGTAACCAGGCAGAGCTGGCCAAGGTTCTGGGGAACAGTGAGCTGGCTTACAAGCTGCTGGAGCTCTACGGGACGCCTGACAACATTGATGTCTGGCTTGGAGGCGTTGCAGAGCCTTTTGTTCGAGGTGGTCGTGTGGGACCTCTGTTCGCCTGCCTCATTGCAACCCAGTTCCAGAGGATCCGTCAGGGTGACAGGTCAGTATGTGGGTGGATACGTACATTCATTTCTATTATTTAAGGGTGAATCCCAGGAATAATCTGTCCTCTAAGGATGGTATTATTAATGTCTGTATTTCTGACGTCAGCTTGATATAAATCTGTTTCTTTCCCCTCCTTTTTTTTCAGGCTGTGGTGGGAGAAACCAGGTGTGTTCACTCTGAAGCAGAAGCTTGCTCTTTCACGTGTCACATTTTCCACAATCATCTGTGACAACACTGGTATAAAGTATGTTACCAGGAATCCCTTCAAGATTATCATGAGCCGTAATCGGCTTGTACGGTGCTCCAGACTTCCACGCCTGAATCTGTTAGCGTGGAGGGAGACACCCTGCAAAAGTCTCTCAGGTGAGCCAAAGAATATTTTGATTTCAGGAAGTTTTTTTTTAGCACCCAATACAATGTCATTTTTAATATGGCATGCTTGAGTCTTCTCTAATCACTTAGAAACCTCTTTCATGTGCTGTTTGATCGTCCAGGTGCCCGCTGCTTTGGATCTGATGATGAAGAGGTCAGTTTTAAATGCTAAGCAGTGGTGTTGTGGCTTTGCCAGCATTACCATTCACTTCACAAAAATTCTCTCTTGGAAATGGGTCTGGAACCCCTCCTCTTCACAGCCCTTTCCACTAGTATAGAATGTACCAATCTAATTGCAACAAGGCTGGCTTTTTGCAATGACTTATACATGAGCGCCCAAGTGACACTTTTCAAGTTGATATGGAGTGAATGTTCAAAATAGCACTTGTCTCTTTTATGAATGACCAGGGGCCTCATTTATAAATGTTGCGTACACACAAAACAATGCCTGAAAGTTGTGTATGTCACTTTCCATGTAAAGATTGTATCTATAAAAATTGGATCTATTTAAAAAAAAAAAAAAAACTTGATGGGCAAATGTTCACACCTGTACATAAATTCTGAACCTTGCACATGTACATTTTGGACATGGGGGGGGAACTGGAGATGCAGATGGTAAGCAGATGAATTGAAACCACATTCACCTCATACATTTCATTTTGTTTCATATCAGACTTATAGATCCGCATCATAAACAGCCAAGCCTGCAGTATTATAGATAGGCTCCTGTAGTGAGCCGTGACTATTCCATCAGCTCTCCCAGAGCATTGATTTGCTACACACCTTGTCACAATTAATGTATCAATAAGTCTAATTCCTAACCAAATATATAAATAGTTCAGTGATGCTTGTGAATATTGCTCCATTTGGATGCACTGGCACACCTTGAATATTATGATTTTCAAGAATCAGGATGGAGAGATGTTTTATTGAGCACACAGATCCCCTGTCTCATGATGATGACTGGCTAATATGCTGATTTAGATTCCCTAGATTCCCTGCTCTTGGATCTATGTGAACTGGGTCCAGCGTTAAACAGACAGACTTGCCATCCCAGTGATCATGTTCAGGTGTTAACCACTCTCACTTTTTGGAGTCCAGCTCCTTCTGGGGGAATTAGCCAACAGCTATGTGTTTGATATAACTAACAACATAAAATGTTAAACTGTTTGCCTAAAGCTTGATGGTTGGGATACCACAGCCGTCCTTGAGTACGATAACGTCTGCTGTTTTGGATGGCACTATTAACAAGTCTCCTTACAGTGTGGGAGAACAGGACAACATTAAAAGGCAATTTTCGGCAATGTCAGATTTCCTGAATGTAATTGACACAATTGACTGTACTCACATTGTATAAGGCTCCAAGTGAAAACGAATTTGTCTATGTGAATGTAAAAATCTGCATATGATCAAAGTAAAAGTTATTTATGACTCAAACATGGTTCTGACAAACGTAGCAGCACTGTGGCCTGGCTCAACAAGAATCATTCGTCCTGATGCAGAGCAGGGAACAGACAGACAGCCACTGTGGGTGATGGCTGGCAGCATGGCTGATTTACTTGCAAAAACACTCACAAGGTACTTTGCATTGACCATTTATGGTAGAATGTGGGCGTTGTCATGTCTTGAGAGGTGGGGAGCTTTTCACCTTGTGTCTCTGGAGGAGTGGGTGCATTTTTCTTTCTTCAACTTAAATCGTATTCTTTTTCTTGAAAACAATGCAAGGTTAACTGTTCAAACAGAGAAGGCCCAAAGCAACAAAAAACGAGGTGTCCAGATCAAAAACATCCCTTAGTTGGCTGCCTTATCGGTTGTTCAACATAAACACTCTCTTCCTTGTCTCTCCATTCACTCTTCTACTCCTGCTTCCTGCTACTATTTTTTCTCGCAGGGCAATCAGCTTATCTTCAGCTGGGCAGCAGATGGGTTGTAGGCATGATGGGAGCATCACTTCATCTGCCTCTCTTCTTACCCTGATACACCCATCACTCTGGAACAGGGTCAATCTGGACTCATCAGACCACATGACCTTCTTCCATTGATTCAGAGTCCAATCTTTATGCACCCTAAGAAATGTATGCCCTTTTTTCCAGTTAGCATCACTGATTAGTGGTTTTCTTAAGGCTACACAGCTGTTCATTCCCAATCCCTGGAGTTCCCTTCACATTGTACATGTGGAAATGCTCTTACTTTCAATATTAAACATAGCCCTGAGTTTTTCTTCGATTTGATCTCACCAAATGTTTAAGTGATCGCCGATCACGATCATTGATGATTTTTTTCCGGCCACATTTCCTCCTCAGAGACGATGGGTCCCCACTCCTTCCAGTTTTAAATAATGCGTTGGACAGTTCTTAACCCAATTTTGGTAGTTTCTGCAGTCTCCTTAGATGTTTTCTCTGCTTGATGCATGCAATGCAATAATTATCCAAGAAGAGGCTCGTGCCTATTTGCTAAGTTAAATCCAGGTGGTGAATTATTTTTTGGCAAGGCAGTGGATCTCCCCTCTATTACTCTATGTCTCATGACATCACAGTGTGTAGAGGGCAGGACATGAGGTGAATCCACCTGTGCAAACTTCCTAGTGACCTCGTGGAGGTGTGTGTATGTATGGTTTTATTAATCACAATAGTTTTTGCCGCACAGCTTTTCAGCTTTTGTGCACACTGAAACTTTTAGTAAGGATCCTATGCGTAGTTTTATAAATGAGCATCTAGAAACAATAGCTAATCTTGCCAACTCCACTTATGCATGCTATTTTGAATGTCTTCTGTTGATACGGGTCTCATTGTTGCTCTTCCTAAATTACATGCTTCATTTCTCTGATTGAATGTATGCCTTAGTCATTGACATCCAGCAGACACATGATATATCTGTTGGTACTCCCCCTGGAGACAAAAGTCAAATCCAGATGAACCAGATTATACATTCTTTTTACATAAGAGGAAAATAACAGATAGCTGGGCAGGCTAATGGTGTTCACCATTTATTAGTACCATTCATGTTTCATAAATGCAGGGATTTTTTTTAAAAAAAAAAGGGAAAGATTCTCACATATGTAAGGTTTAAATTATTCATTGTATCCACTTGATGCACAGGAAACAAACCAAGTGGATGAGCTGGACCATCAGGACCTCCAGGACCCCCTGACTGTCCAGGACAATGAGGTAGTCTATATGCTCTATTTATCTTTTTTTAAATTTTTTTTTATCACTGCCCATAGTTCTGTAAAACAGAAAAGTTTATTTCTTAAGAAGTTTAAACACTTTCAGACACATTCTTTTTTAAGTTTCTCCTCCGAACTGTGGTCTGTTAGTGATACTATTTTATAACGGCTGTTTTAAGATGTATTAAGAGAGTATAATAGGTGCTTATACATGCCAACAATATTTGTTACAGTCTTTCTTACCTTTTGGAAATAACATGTTTTTTCCTCAGGTCCATTAGGATCCCAGAGTACTTCCTGGACCACCAGCATTATATATCAATGCCCCACACCCTGAAAATCTGTCTTTGTTCCCCTTCTGGCCAAGTACAATGTATCCTTGGATGGATAAATATGGTGATTGTGACAACTTTGGTGACAACTTTCTGGTTCTGGACTCTTCTCCGCTGAATGAGACCAAAAGCCTCAGGCTGCTTCTTTTCTTTTCTTTTTTATTCCCTGGTACATCATATTAATGTACCACTCTCTGTGGATGTCAAAGGTCATTTCTGTTTGTGGACAGAAAATAAATGTCACTGCACATGATGAAAGGAAGTCATCCTTGTTCCATTTTTTTTTCGAGCCTATAGTTCCACTAAGACGATATCTTTTCCAAAATAAATTACACAGTAAATGTTTTACTCTTTTTCATCATGCATCACTGACTAATGATCACGGCAGAATTCCTGGATGATTGTGGATTTTTCTTACCCCTCATGACCTTCTAAAACAGCAGAAACAATTAGATCAACTTGTCTCATCCATCATTAGCATTAGCATTCGAACAGGGCATAAGAAATAACTGTTAAAGCCATTCTATGTAGCAATACCACTTCTCAGCCACACAGGGGCAGCATATCACAAGAAAGTCCATGTGTCAGCCCTTGATGTAAGACAGAATCAAGGTGTACCAAATGCATACCATGAGTATGACAGTATATGTCTATTTGCTTCTTTTTTCTTTTTCTCATACAGTCAAAAATAAAGTATTTATTTTTAATCAATATACATTGAAGCCACATTTTTAAAGTACTGTTCTTCAGTTCATATAACCTACTCAACAACTAAGCATTAGATACTTTAAGAAATAAAATCATTATAAATAATTACATAAAAGGAACGTTAATTTCTTTAAAATTAAGAGACACTATCTGAAGTGCTTGTCTAGACTTACAACCCATAATTAATTGGAAAATGAGTAGACTGGTTCCAATCAATGCAAGCTTATTTGTCACATTTAAAGATGTAAAGACCAAGGTGTAATGCCAAACATACATTTATGTGCACACACAGATGCACAAATACCTCATAAATGTAACTGCGCTTCATTGTTCTTATAGTTTTTTGTTCTGTCCTGCACCCCCCCCCCCTTTTTTCATTTTCTTTCTGTATATATGTTTGCAAGCCAATTTCCAGAGTTACATTCTGACCTGACTATCCCAGTGTTTACCTCCACCTGTCTATATAGATGTCTCTGGGATATCAACTAACATGGTGACCTGCAGTTTGACGCTTCGACCACTTCAGTGTTACTACCTACACCTGTTTATATAGTCATCTCTCCACTGCATGAACTAACAATGTTACAGCCATAATATAAGTATGTGGAATTCTTAGTTCTCCAGCTGATGGATAATAAATTTTGTCCTATATAATAATGCCAAGATATATGTGCCTCTCCTCTCTCTGTCCTCCGTCCTCTCTGTCCTATCTCCCTCCTCTTTTCTTATTTTACCTAGCTGCCGTTCGGCAAGAAGGTTTCCCCTTATGAGCCAGGTCATATAGTGGAGTTTTTCCTTGCCAATGTTTGACTTAAATGTTTTTCTCCCACTAGGGGAGTTTTTTTTACTTGCCAGTATTTCTATAATTAAGATTTAATAATATGACTTTAGTTCATAATATTTGCTTTTGGGTCATTTTCTGGGTCTCTGAAAAGCGCCTAGAAACAATTTGTATTGTAATAGACGCTATACAAGTTAAGTTACATTGAACTGAATTGAAATACAAATTATTGGGTCTGTCCTTAATCCTGATCTTGCCTCTGAAAAAAGAAATGCTGGCACTTTATGTTTACCCCAAAGTAAACATAAAGCTTTACTTCAAAGTTCTTTACTACACATATTCTACTTTTAACACTTCTTACTAACTGATCTCATCATTAATTGAACAAATTCCTCCTTCTCTATCAGGCAAAAGCGGTGAAAGGACATCATTAATTCTGTATGATGAGCTGCCTTTGAACTCCTGTATGCTGCATGATTTTGGACAGTCGCAGACAAAAGATCGTCGTCATGAAAGAATCAAGGGGATGGCTTTGGCCTTTGGTCAAAATCGGCTGTCCTACATTCCACACTGGGAACGGTTTAACAACAGCAGTCACACCGGTCTCGCAACCAAAGTCTACCTGATACGACTCCACTGCTTAATAGCCAAATAAAACTTGAAATGAATTATTAATGACTGCGACCTAGTGCTTTCCAAATAAAAACAAGAATCCAAAGTTCCTTCCTATCTTCCAAAGTTCCGCAAACTCCCACTGACTGGGAAGGCACTGATTTAGCATGAAGGTTAAGGATGAAATGACAAAGAGTATCGACAAGCTGAACCTCACAAAATTCCAGGTTATGTTCCCATCAATTTGGCAAAAACAGACTGACACTGACTCCAAGAAAAGTGGCGATCCTACTTACTCTAATAACAGGATGAAGCCGTAAGAGAGAAAGGTGCATGTCTGCAAACCCCCAGATGAATGTGGGTTCTGCCCCCTTTCACCTAATATTCCACGGTAGCCCAGTTTCCCCTATTATCTCATTTATAGATTTATAGAGCAACAGGGATTTGTTGATTAGGGGGGTTAGGTTTAATTCATCACCTTTAATCTTTATATAAGCCTTAAATATGGTGACTGATACAGGGCTTAAAGTATTCCGGCACTGTGCCAGATCTCCGGCGTTTGGCTATGGTTCAGGGAGAAAAACACACACACACACACACACACACAAACACGTTATCTCTGAGTGGTCTTGAATGCAGCATCCGAGGTGAGCCAGTGGTTGTTTGAATGGAGAGTGTCTCTGAGCATGGATGGAGTACAAGGGTGGAGACGGTTAGCCGTTTGGGTGCCAGAAGCTGAGGGAGCCTGGTACCTGTTTTTGTGTGTTGTGCTCCAAGAAGCTAGTCTATGCAACTAGCGGCAAAAAAAACTATTCACTGTCACGAAGGAGACGCCGACCATGGAGCCGCTGTCCACGCTCTAACACACACGCCATTAATCGGGAGCAACAGCCACAGCGGACGTAGCGGCCCTGATGACTCATCTATTGGTGACTTGAAAATACGTTTGTGCTTGTTTATTGTCTGTCTGATCAGCTCAAAGAATGAATGTTGATGAAGCAACCACCCAAAACATGGACTGAATGTAATGGTTCACTTTTTTGATGATGTGCATCCAGAGTAATTAACATAGCATAACTGCCTCTCCAAATATGTTAAAGAGGAGAGGAGAGGAGTCAAGACCAAATGGAATGTATTTCCTATAACTTAATTTACCATTGTTTTGAACAAAAATGATAGAAAAGTTACAATTTGTTTGTGTTTTTCTTGTTTTTGTACAAATTGTCCTTTACTGATCTAAATGGTTGTTAAATGAATCAGATTAATTGGCTTGACTAATTTTCACATGTCTTCACTTATAACTTAATAACCTTTACTTTCTGAAATTCACATTTGAATTGAAGGTCATCTTGTACATTACCAAGCACAGTGCCAAAAAGTTGTTTGCCAAATTGCCTAAAATGTGGAAAATGTGCGTTGGATCCACTGCACCCCTGGAAAAAAGTTCAGGCTCAGGATTTTTTTTTACTTTAAGCCCTGCTGATAACTGGGAGTCTAGACATATTTAATGTTTTCATTGTGTGAGTTGACTAAAATAAAAAAAGGGTTGAGGGATTTCTGGCAGCGTTTGGTTATGAAGTGAATAAAAAGTAAATAGATGTATGCACAGAAATTGCAAAGTGATGAGAATATAGTTGTAGTTAATTCTTCATGAAGAAAACCGATTATGGGGAAAAAAAAGTTGCTTTTTTGTGTTGGTGTTCTGGTGTGCAGTGCTCTAAATGCAAACCAGAGGGCAACACTTGAAAAAGGTTTACGTCCTGGCTGTGAAGGGGCCTGTCAGCCACAAACTTCCTAATATCCAAACTGGTAGCTGAACCAAAGTCAGTTATTGAATATGTGGCAATAATCAATTTCTCTTCTGGGATAAATATAATATTTTTGGACTGAATTGAATTGAAAGCAGACAGTTCTGGAAGTGCACAAGAGTTTATGTGAATGACAATGTGACTGAATGGCATACCAACTTAACAAATGCTATATGTTAAAACAAAACTTTTTTTTTTCTTTTGCTTCTGGGGATCCCCTACAGTCCAGGTTGGGGTCCAGCACTGTCATAGTTAGCCCTGTCAGACAGAGGTGTGGATGTTGGTGTGTGATACGTTTCTGTAACGCAGTGTACCCCAACCCAGGTCCTCAAGGGCCACTGCCATGCAGGTTTTAGGTGTTTCCCTGATCTAGCATACCTGATTCAAATGAATGAATCATTAACAGACTTCTGCAAACCTCGATGACAAGTTGTTGGTGTCCCATTCATTTCAATCAGGTGTGTTGGAGCAGAGAAGCATGAAATATGTGTTCTTGCAAGACTGATCTGGGCGGGCCACAATGTTCCATTGTGCAAATCCAGAACAGCCGGGGCCGGTTATATCAGTAGGAGAGGGGTCCGATTCATATAAGTAAATAAAATAAGATGAAAAGGCTGCCACTGTTTGCATATTTGAGTAGCTAAATGCAGTTATTCATTTTAAAGATTTTCCTCAGGTTTGAATATTAACCTAATATTCAGCCTCAGTTAAAAGTTTTCTCATGGTTACGAGCCAAAAGTGGCTACTGCAGAGTATAAATGTAATTAATGTAAAATATACAGTCATGAATACAGTATGATATGTTCGTTTTTTTCTGATGCAAGCAGCAGGTTTGTGATTTTTATAACAAATGTCAAAGAACCAACCTGTCATCATTGTTCTTGTGTGTCAGACAGTTTTTTTCAACTGCTTGCATTCAAAGTATTTGTCTCTCACTTTTCACTTGAAGACCAAAAACCCCACAGTAAATTATCAAAATCCTAAACTAATTCTCAACCTTTGACTTGAAAAACACCACACATACGATTCTCTATGCAACGCACAAAACTAACAGGAAATACCCTGATGTCCTTTGTCAAACACAACCAGTTAAAATTACACAACTGTTGTGTTCACAGACCCCTGAATGCTGCAGACCATGACCAGATTTTTTAAAAAATGATATCCTGATACATAAAACCATAGAATTCAAAGAGAGTATAATTCTTTTTCACACCATTAGATAATGAAGCTCATATGATTTAGATTTACCACAAGAAATATGTAAACGAAGTAACTGCATTCGTAAGTTTTGCATTTGTACAACTTATTGCAAGGTATTACCAGTCAAAAGACTTGGGGAAAAAGGATTGGATTCTAATTTGCACACAAGAAATAAAAACTAAAATGAAAAATCACCCAGGGTGAAAGATGATCAAAAAGATGTCACTTATAGAAAGAGCTGGCTTCATGGAGAAATGAGAGCATATTAATTTATTTTTTATATACTCATTTTTGCTCATTTAGAGAGGATGTTTATAAAAAAAAAAAAAAAAGAGAGAATGACTTTTTCTGTCACGTCTGTTTTACCAGTGTAAACTTGCTGTTGATGTTATTCAGATATATTTCAGTTTATTTTCTTGTTAATACAGTTTATCAAGTTCATAAACTCTGCAGTTTTATGGCCTATACATCCTAAAGAAAAAGTTCCAATGTTTGTTTTACAGTTTTTTTTTAAATACTTACATTCATATATGTTGTTTTGTGGTTTAAACATTTACATGAAAGCAAGAAGTCTCACTGATATCAGGTCAAGATAAGGCCAATGTCAGGAACCTTCAGTGGTAACCACCAAAGGGGGTGGACTTACTGATTTGCTGAAAGAAGTACACAACTTCCTTATTATTGTCACAAAAGAGGTGAAGTCTGTATCAGACAGCTTTACTGTAACTTATTATAAGCATAAATGACTCATGGATTGTCCTAAATATCTCAGATTCCTGGACTAGGAGTGTTATATAGGTCACCAACCAAAGTACAAGGCATTGTTCTCCAGTAATTTACAGTCTGGTAGATAATGGTGTTTCTTTTTATAGTTTAGACCAGTTTTTAATAACACACTTATCTCCAGACAATAAAAGCAGAGTGTCACAAGTTTGTATCCAGCCAAATGGTGAAACGTGATTTCTTTCTAAACTTTGAGGTTAAGTGACAGCAGTTAAGTCAGTTTTTTTTTAACTTCCTACAAAGAAAGATTTAGACACGCAGGTATCTTTCATTTGTGGATGCTACAGCAAACAGTACTGTGCTCACAGATGACTTGATCATTAATTTTATGGTAATAATGTTTATAGTTTATATAGTTTAACCTCAGATTCAGGAGGAACAATGTGGGTTTCATCCAGGTTATGAAACACTGGATCAACTTTTGACCTTCCCAGGATCCTGCAGTGGTCACAGTATTTTGCCCAGTGTGTCTATATATGTTTTGTGGACTTTGTGGAGCCAATGCTCTCTGTTTACCAGTCAATCTGCATCCCTACTCTATCCCATGGTCAAAAACTGTAGTAAATGACTAAAAGAATGAGACTGCAGATACAAGCAGCTGAAATGAATTTCCTCTGCAAGGTGACTGAACTCTCACTTGGAGATAGGATGAGACACTCTGCTATTTGGGAAGGACTTGGAGTAAAATTTCTGTTCTTCCACATCTAAAGGAGCTAGTTAAGGTGGTTTGGACATCTGCTGCTGCCACTGTGACCCAAATCTGGATAAGTGGAAGTTAATAGATGGATGGATAGTAGCCATAACTATACATAAATGTACAAATAGCAACAATTACATTACAATAAAAAGACAGTCACAATGGCTAAAAGTTTATGCATAGTAACTATACAGGCATTGTCATTATTAATTATTATTATTATTATTATTATTAGTAGTAGTAGTAGTATGATTATGACACCCATGGTTTTATACCTTACCTGGGCAGGAGATGCAGTCTTTCGAGCAAGTTAAAAGAGTGTAACGTAATACAATACAATGCAAACTATTCATCAACCTCGGTTGAGGTTGAACCCTATCATCGACATTAAACCACAGACTCTGAGAGATAAATGACAGACCCAACAACAGTCTCTTCATGTTTATTCATTGTTTGCCCGCTGAGTATGAGACCTTGTCACGGATAACTCCAACACCACCAAGGCTTAACAAAACTAAAGAAATGATAAAAACGTTTGGATATTTACAATATCTTAACACAGACGGTACAGGAGCCAAAACAAGATACAGAAAGGAGCCAGCCAAAGATAGAAAGAGCAACATGACAGGGAGAAAGAATCTCTGTGACATTGCAATCCTTGTCTCACTTCACAAAAAATAACACACTCGTTTGCAATAGACTTTTACCACAAACCTAAAGCCTGTTAAAACTGTGCCTTAAGTGGTTATGCAAATAAGATGGTACATGTTCTGTAAGCACATTCAACTCCAATGGGTGGCAGGTACAGGAAATGTTGGCCAGGGTGTGAAATTTGTATTGTTTGCCTGTTTGCAATACTGTTTCATGGTGACTCTTCTCTGTTTTTCCTCTTTACAAACCAATGTCTTACAAATACCACCTCATAACATATTAACTTGTTCTAATCTTCATCAGTCATCTTGAAACATTGTGCACAAACATACACATGCATACAGTCTAAGTGTAATGTTTTAGATTACAGCTATAATCAAGGATACAAATGAAAATGTGATGATATTGTATTAAAATGTACAATATGTTGTAAAGGAAATGACACTTTCAGATATTTTCCGTCCACCCAATATCTTAAAAATAGGTCAAACTGTGCTAAAAACCACACTTTGCTTTAATCAAATGACCTACTCTCAAAAGACAGTGTGATATCCATCCATCCATTATCTATACCCATTTCATCCTCCGAAGGGTCACGGGGACCTGCTGGAGCCTATCCCAGCCGTCTACGGGCGAAAGGCAGGGGTACACCCTGGACAGGTCGCCAGTCGACAGTGTGACAAACTGACTTTAATCTACACACACACACACATACACATACACATATACACACATATATATATATATATATATATATATATATATATATATATATATATATATATATATATATATATATATATATATATATATATATATATGTATATAGTCTTCGGACTCTACTGATGTTGTTGTGTTTATTTGTTACAGAGATGCTTTTTTCGGTGCTCCTTCCGCTCATTTCAAACCGACGAGAGGTTTGTTCTTCAACATTGAAGACATGTTTATACATGTTTTTTTTTCCATTAAATTTCTATTTTCTTTCATCATTATGCAGGTGAATTTCTTGGGGGTCCTTTTCTTCAACACTGCTTTGAAGAGGCAAAGAAGATTGTGGATGATGCATACAAGTACTCCAGAGAGGAGTAAGTAATGAGATTAATGCTGAAATCATTTAGAGTGAAAGCTGCCTTTTCTATCATGAGGATCCTTTTATTCAGCAAGTCCACAGCCAGATATTTTGTGATAAAAGATGAAAAATTGTCCAAAGGATAAAACTGTCTCAGCTTTGTTGTTCAACTGTGTGACTTTTTTGTTCTCCAGGAGTCTGAGGCGGGTCCGCAAGGATGTGGTGAGTCCCCACGATGCTCTTCGTCTCCTGAAGCAGCCCCGTGGTGACACCCGTTCAGCTGTGAGGTCTGCAGATTACATGGCACAGACCCTCCGTCTGGTCCACATTAAGGTTCATCATGTGCACAAACTGTCTCTCAATGCAACAGGTCAGACATTCAGCATCCACAGAAAAATACACAGTCCTCCCATTGTTTTTTATATCTTTTCCTTGTCTAAAGATCTGAGGTTTACTGTTTCATAATGCAGGAACTCTGGAGCCCGTCAAGGCTAAATTCAGACTAACCACAGCTGAAAGCTTGAAATTTGTCTTACAGATTTGCTCACTCTAGAAGACCTGATAAAACTTGCTGAGATAACTGGATGTAGAGCTCGAATCAGAGCTCCACAGTGCCTCACCACACCAAACATCAACCAGTACCGCACAATCACTGGTGTCTGCAACAACCTGTAAGAGAAACACTTGACTACATATTTTCATAATTAGACATTTCTCAATGTTTTTACTTCTGCAAGTCAAAAAAAATGTTTCTAGACATTTCAGATTCATAGGTGCCAGATTTGTTTGAAACGAGGACATTTTTTTGTAACCAAACCTTCTTTTCTACCTTACTATCAAGAAATATAAAATGTTTATTTTTACATGCTGCAAATGTACATGCATGTACATGCTACAAAACAGTGTATGGTTTCTTTAAAGCACGTAATAGAAAATTGAGAGGATTCCTGTGAGTCTGGAAAGAGCTTACCTTTCTGACATAGTGGTTCTGATGTTCATCAACACACCCTGGACCACATAACACAGAGGATTTTTTCACTGTTAACAAATTGGACTATGAAATATGACATCTTTGGTTTGCTTTTTAGAATTAAGCCTCGCCCCACTTGGCATTCATATGTAGTATGATTTTTTCATAATGTCTTTCCAGTATCATTATTACTATAATTAACTATTGTACATTTACAATTTTCTTATTTATTAGCAACAATAGTTTTGCCTACTAACCAATTCAGAAGAAATGTTGCCAGTTCAGCACTATATTTCTTTCCTAAAATTACTAAGATTTGTTTCTATTTGTCTCAAAGCAACATTAATGTTGGCCATCATTATTTTTGTCGTAAGGTTATTGTGGTTGCCGTGGAAGAGGTTAGACAGGAATCTCCATGGACTATGATGTTTGAGATGATGTGAGATGGTTTGGACATGTACAGAGAAGAGACAGTGAATATATTGGTAGAAGGATGATGAGGTTGGAACTGCTAGGCAGGAGGCTGAGAAGAAGATCAAAGAGGAGATTTATGGATGTAGTGAAAGAGGACATGAAGTTAGTTGGTGTGAGAAAAGAGGATGCAGGGATGGAGGCAGACGGAGGCGGATGATTAGCCGGAGCGACCACTGATTAGCTAAAAGAAAAAGAAGAAAAGGATGAAGAAAAGTCACAGGAGGTTTTTCCAGTTCTTTTACACTTTCTATGGTTCCAGCTCAGTGGTTCTTTTATCAACAAAGCAGATCTGGGTAAATTCATTTGACTTTTTAAAAAATATTCAAAAGGGTTTTTTTTTTTTTTTTGATTGCTTATAACACATTTAATGGAATAATAATTTGTAACGTATACAGCTCCTAATAGGAGGTGGCTCCACACAAAAAACCTGAAGTGGGTAATGAACAGTTTCTTCTCAAATTCTCTGAAGGTGACACACGTGTGGATGAAAACATTGCTCTGACATCCATTCACACTCTGTTCATGCGTGAACACAACCGTCTGGCTCCGTGGGCTGAAGAGAACTGAACCCACACTGGGACAGTGAGACACTCTACCAGGAGGCCCGCAAGATCATGGGTGCTTACACACAGGTAGAGACACCTGAGAGTCAGTTAACATTCATATTCCTTCAATTATGTGTGATTCACCTTGTGTGACATCTCTCTTTCACTCTCAGATTTTTGTCTACAGAGATTATCTGCCAAATGTTGTGGGTGAAGAAGCAGTGCGTAGACACCTCAGATATTATCCTGGCTACAATCCCTACATTGACTCCAGCATCTCCAATATTTTTACAATAGCAGCCTTCCGATTTGGCCATGTGACAGTCCCACCATTTTTATCCCGACTGGATGAAAAATACAGAGGAGCACCCTCAGTTTCATAGTGTCCCTTTAGAAAAAGCATTCTTCACCCCCTGGAGATTCGTCTTTGAGGGTGAGCTGCACAAAGATAATTCAAAAAAGCTGTTATTCTGTATAAAACTGTCGCCTTAATTTGTCTTTGTTTTCTCTCTCCAGGTGGAATCGACCCTCTGCTACGTGGTCTAATCGGCCGTCCTACCAAAATGAACACCCAGGATCACAAGATGGAGGAAGCTCTGAGGGAAAAGATGTTCAGTTTTGTGCAGAGAAACAGCTCTGGACCTGGCTTCTCTCAACTTGCAGAGAGGACGTGACCATGGCTTGCCTGGTACAAACTTCACTCATATTCATTCCTTTCCATCTGATGTTTATTCACTTTCATGAATTATAGTTATTTTCCCCCTTCAGGTTACAATGCATGGCGTTAAGTTCTGCGGTCTGTCTCAGCCCCGTAACCAGGCAGAGCTGGCCCAGGTTCTGGGGAACAGTGAGCTGGCTTACAAGCTGCTGGAGCTCTACGGGACGCCTGACAACATTGATGTCTGGCTTGGAGGCGTTGCAGAGCCTTTTGTTCGAGGTGGTCGTGTGGGACCTCTGTTCGCCTGCCTCATTGCAACCCAGTTCCAGAAGATCCGTCAGGGTGACAGGTCAGTATCTGGGTGGATACGTACATTCATTTCTGTTATTTAAGGGTGAATCCCTGCTTTGGATCTGATGATGAAGAGGTCAGTTTTAAACGCTTAGCAGTGGTGTTGTGGCTCTGCCAGCATTACCATTCACTTCACAAAAATTCTCTCTTGGAAATGGGTCTGGAACACCTCCTCTTCACAGCCATTTCCACCAGTATAGAGTGTACCAAGCTAATTAGAACAAGGCTGGCTTTTTGCAATGACTTATATATGAGCGCCCAAGAGACATTTTTCAAATCAACCAAAGTGACTGCTGTCGATATGGAGTGAATGTTCAAAAAAGCTCTTGTGTCTTTTATGAAAGATATCCTTTCCTACTCCATTTATGTGCGCTATATTGGATGTCATTTGTTGATACGAGTCTGATTGTCACTCTGCCTATAAGTCACATGCTTCGTTTCTCTGACTGAAAGTCTGCCTTAGTCAATGCTGTCCAGCAGACACATGATATATCTGTTGGTACGACCTCTGGAAGTGAAAGTTGAACCCAGAGGAACCAGATTATAAATAATTTTTAGCAAGAGGAAAATAATTAGGATGGTTAGTCAAGTTAGTGGTGTTGACCTGTTATGTGTACTATTTAAATCATATAAGTGGTTGTTTTTAATCTGTCATCTTGTAAAATGTGTTCTCATGTGAAAAGAAACCATTCATGTTTTATTAATGCAGGATTCTTTTTTCTTTAAAAAAGGAAAGGATTCCCACATATGTGAGGTTTAAATTATTCATTGTATCCACCTGATGCACAGGAAACAAACCAAGTGGATGAGTTGGACCATCAGGACCTCCAGGACCCCCTGGTTGTACAGGAACAATGAGGTAGTCTATACGCTCTGTTTATCTTTTTTTGTTAAATCTCTGCTCATAGTTCTGTAAAACAGAAAAAAAAGTCATTCTTATAAATTCTCAACAAGTTTAGGACACATTCCTTTTTAAAATCCTTATGGACTTCAGAGCTGTGCCTCATCTTAACTGCCATCAGTTAGTAGTGCTGTTTGATAACAGCTGTTTTAAGTTGTAATAAGAGAGTATCATGACTGCTGATTTCTAATAAAGGTCAAATCTGAAACTGAAGAAAATTTTAAAGAAATAAAAATAATCAGGAATTAATAATCATATATATTTATTCACCAGCTTAGATTTGTAGGTTGTTTAGGTTGTTTTAGCTGGAGGACTTAAAAGTACTAGCCAGCAATATTTGCTACTTTTTTCTCACCTTTTTGAATTTTTTGTTCTCAGGTTCATTAGGATCTTTCACGCCAGAGTACTTCCTGGACCACCAGCATTAAATGCCAATGCCTCACACTCCACAATCTGTCTTTGTTGACCTTCTGGGCAAGTACAACCCATCTTCTGAGTGAATCATTTGTTTTCATCAGATCATACAACAAAAAGAACCATTACAGGACACAAACATGTCCGTTTACATGCTTCACCCTTAATGGCACCTCTATTCAGTTCCAGTACCGCTACGCCTCCTTAATTAATGCAGAAATGTGAACCTGTGCCACAGCACTGAGCTGGTGCTATGCAGTTTTAAAGCTTAATTAGGGAAGTTACCGTTGTGCTCTAACATGAGTGGGTCATGTGGTTGGTAGCCAGTGATGGGACATAAAAAAAAGTTTTTTCACTGTGTGAAAAGAACCAGGCCTCTCGACCCTGAACTACCAGTTTTTAAAACGTCAGTGGTCTCTTTGATTCAACATTTGTTTTTATAGCTCAACCTTGGCACAGATCATTTAGAGCGTTATTTTTTCCCTTCGGAAAAGATAAAGTCGTTGAATACAATAGTTCCTATAGTAAGGGTGAAGAAATCACCCAATCTGTCACCACTGTCCTTTTCTGTAATAAATGGGCTTGGAGACTTGATATAATCTTGATGTATTGCTATTCTAACAGTTTAAGATGCCAAATACACAAAAGAAATATGTTTATCTTTGTGTACTGTATGTTGAATGAACCTGGAGGTTAATCATCCAACATGACCTATTTTATCAGTACCAGTGGAAGGTTGAAGTTGTCCCTGCTCTTCGCAGAATAATTAAGCCACATACAGTAATTCCATTGTCTGTCCTAACAGGACTTTTGGAACTATAGGGCAAAATTACACAATTGAAAAGAGTTGTTGACTTGACCCCTTTCCCTTATCTTTATGACCAGTACTTTATAGTCGAGGAAGTGGGTCTTTCTGGTAAACCAAACCCTGGAGAACTCTTCAAATGAGTTGATGTCTCATGTAAACTGCTATAAGTGAGCACAAAGGTCACAGTAATACTTCATTGATCTTGATTACTTGAGGACTTTCAGTGAAGAAAAATCATTTCCCTTTAAACAAAGAATGGACTAAAGGCTTTAGGTGCTAACTGAGAACTGTAGACTGTTCTCTTTCTCCTTGCTGGGATCTCTTTACCGTCCTTTTTCAGCCCCAACTGATTGAGGCAGATGCCACCAGAACCATGATCCAGGTTCTGATGGATGTTTCTTCCTGTTAAGAGCAAATTCATTTATCTTCACTGTCAATTTGTTCTTGTCCAGTACAGGGATTGCACTGAAGTGAAGATTTAATGCAACCCAGTTTTTTTTGCTTTGATAGATTTTTTTTTTTTTTCCCGTTTAACTGACATTATATGAATTTTGAATTTAAACACTGTTGCACTGGAGGTGTTGAATTTTTGTGTAAAGTTACTTGGGTTGACATTTGTTGTGAGTTGGTGCTTTGCAAAAAAAAAAAAAAAACATGAATAAATAAAAGTTATGTACCTAATTTTCAGCTAAATGTTGTCTTTAAATGTGTGGAAATGTGACTTGCTTGTCATTGTGAATCAATATCACCTCATTACAAAATTTAAGATAAAACCATTATGACTGCATACACACATTTTTTGAAACCTTTAAAGTGCACCTTTAAAGTGGATCAAAGTTAACCAACAACCTACTCTGCTTTGATCAAATGACATAACATGAAAGGACAAATTTTAATATCAAGAGAAAATTGTCCTCGACTGAAAAGCCTGAAAGTTTTAATTCTTATATTCATATATTATTAATGTATTTTTGCTGTTACTATGTATGTAAGTAGCACTTCTCATTTTATTAATTAAGGTTAAGAGGTAGTAACTGATTAGACAAAAAGAATTCCCCATCGCACGGAGAAAAGGAAGGGCGTCCTCTTTATTGACAGTGACTTAACCTGCTTAACCCAGAGGGTGAGGCCACTGGTGGCTCGACTGAATATAAGAAGGCTGAGACATCAGGTACAGCATCAGTAACTCCAGATATCGAAGTCTGAAATCTTCAAGAAGACAATTAAAGACACAGGTAACAAGACCTCCTTGGTACTTTTACACTAAGATTTATTAAAAGAAAACATTTTAAAAAAAATCTCCTGACTGCTCTAATGTTGGTTTGATTTTTGTTTTTGCAGAGATGCTTTTTTCTGTCCTCCTGGTTCTGGGCATCAGCCTGGTGCCCACTCACTCCAAACCTTCAGGTAGCTTTCCCACACTGACTCAATGGATGTCTCCACATGTTGGCCAAAACTTATTTTTTATTTTTTATTTAAAAAAAACCCAATAATTTCTTTATTTATTATGTAGGTGAATATCTTGGCAGTCCTTTCCTTCAACACAGCTTTGAAGAGGCAAAGAAAATAGTGGATGACGCATACAAGTACTCCAGAGAGGAGTAAGTTGATCAGATTAAGTCTGCACAGATTTGGAGATGAAAGCTTTTTTCCTTCCATTAGTGCCATTTTACATGGAGCCATTTTTGAGTGATTCCATAACTTGAAGTTCATGAGAAGATGCACATTCTCCAAAGTATCCCAAGTTTGGGTTTTGTTGTTCAACTGTGTGATTTTTTTTTCTCCAGGAGTCTGAGGCGGGTCCGTAAAGATGTGGTGAGTCCCCATGATTCTCTTCGTCTCCTGAAGCAGCCCCGTGGTGACACCCGTTCAGCTGTGAGATCTGCAGACTACATGGCGCAAACCCTCCGTCTGCTCCACGACAGGGTGCATCATGTGCACAAACGTTCTCTCAATGCAACAGGTCAGACATGCAGCATCCACAGAGAGGCCACCACACACAGTCCTTGCATTGTTTTTTAATAACATTTCCTCATCTTGTTAAAGGTCTGAGGTGTACCGTTTCATAATAAATTCAAAGCTATAATTACCTGCAGGAAACATGAACTCAAAACCCTGAAATTTGTCTCACAGATTTGCTCACTCCAGAAGACCTGATAAAACTTGATGAGATAACTGGATGTAGGGCTCGAGTCAGAGCTCCACAGTGCCTCACCACAGCAAACATCAACAAGTACCGCACAGCCACCAGCGTCTGCAACAACCTGTAAGAGAAACTGTGATGTAAATTCAGATTTGACAACTAAGTTTACAAAGTTAGTCATTTCTTTGTATTTTCACTTTTGTTACTCTAAATTTTCTGGATATTTAAATATTAACATAGGAGAACTTACTTTTAAAGGAGGTGCTTGTAACATTTATAAACGCATCATAGATTAAAAACCAAAGAACATGATTCTAGGTGAAAGGGAACTCCCAATTTTCTAAAAAGTGATTCCAAAAATAGTCATCTCCTGTTCGCTTTCAGAAATAACCCTCGTCTGGGAGCCTCCAACACTGCCTTCACCCGTTGGCTCCCCGCTGAGTACGATGATGGAATCTCCCAAATGAAAGGATCAAACAGAAACAAAACATTCAACAACTTCTTGCTCCCACTGGTATGACATGTGATCTCCCAGATGTAGGGCTACATTAAGATACATAGATGGTGTTTTTTTTTTCAAGACTTTATGTTGAACAACTCTTCTCCACTCTCAGGTGCGACAGGTGTCCAACAACATCCTGAGCACGACAGATGCAGACGTAGTTAATGACAGAGAATTCAGTCACATGGTCACCTTGTTTGGACAGTGGAATGACCACGACATCACCTTCACACCCTTCTCACCAAGCATCCGCTCCTTTAGCAACGGGGTTAGGTGTAATGAAAGTTGCGAGCACACCGAGCCGTGTATGCCCATCCCGGTTAGTGTCAAAGCTCAAAACCAGCCAATGACGTGTAGTTTTGATTCTTCGTCTCTTTCACTCACCTTCTGCTTTATTGAAAACAGATCCCCCCTGGAGACCCTCGCCTGCTCTCCCAGCTAGAAAAGTGCATCCCTACATTCAGATCTGCCCAAGCTTGTGGAACAGGATACTCAGCCTACAATTTTGGTGGGGAGCCCAACAAGAGGGAGCAGATCAACGCACTGACAGCCTTCCTGGATCTTGGGCAGGTGTACGGCTCTGAGGACAACCTTGCAGTTAATCTTCGTAACCTCAGCAGTGATGATGGTCTGCTGCGTGTTAACACAGAGTTCACAGACAACGGCCGTGAGCTGCTGCCCTTTGACACTCTGCAGGTGCAAACTTGCGCCACTCGCAGAAGAATCACCAATGACACTAACGCCCGGGAGGTGCCATGCTTCATTGCAGGTTAGTACTCTTTGAAATTAGATTCAAAGTGTTACTAGATTGATTATAACTGGGACCTTCTTATACACTATGAACCTGTATAAGCCATAGAGGGATCAAACACAGCTTTGGACTGTCAAGTGTCACCCTATTTAGTATCTATATACAGCATGAAAACTGACTTTATTCACAATGTACTTCCATGATTTGTATTTGTTGACAACAGCAGCTCCTCTGAGGCTGCTATAAGACAGTGGAAAAATACACTATATTGCCAAATGTATTCACTCGCCTGCCTTAACTCACTTATGAGCTTTAGTGACATCCCATTCCTAAACAATATTACCTGGGTCCATCCTTTGCAGCAAGAACAGCTTCAACTCCAACTCTAGGAAGGCTGTCCACAAGGTTTAGGAGTGTGACTATAGAGATTTTTGACCATTCTTCCAGAAGAGCATCTGTGAGGTCACACTGATGTTGGCTGAGAAGCCTGGCTCTCAGTCTCTGCTCTAATTCATCCCAAAGGTGCTCTATCAGGTTGAGGTCAGGACTCTGTGCAGGCCAGTCAAGTTCATCCACACCAGACTCTTCCATCCATGTCTTTATGGACCTTGTTTTGTGCACTGGTGCACAGTCATGTTGGAAGAGGAAGGGGCCAGCTCCAAACTGTTTCCACAAAGTTGGGAGCATGGAATTGTCCAAAATGTCTTGGTCTGCTGAAGCATCCAGAGTTCCTTTCACTGGAACTAAGGGGCCAAGCCCAGCTCCTGAAAAACAACCTCACACCATAATCCCCCCTCCACCAAACTTTACACTTGGCACAATGCAGTCAGACAAGTACCATTCTCCTGGCAACCACCAAACCCAGACTCTTCCATCAGATTGCCAGATGGAGAAGCGTGATTTATCACTCCAGAGAACGTTCCTCCACTGCTCTAGAGTCCAGTGGTGGCTGCTTTACACCACTGCATCCAACGCTTTGCATTGCACTTGCTGATGTATGGCTTGGATGCAGCTGCTCCACCATGGAAACCCATTCATGAAGCTCTCTGCACACTGTTGTTGAGCTAATCTGAAGGCCACATGAAGTTTGGAGGTCTGTAATGATTGACTCTGCAGAAAGTTGGTGACCTCTTCGCACTATGCGCTTCAGCATCTGCTGATCCCACTCTGCCAGATTAACCTGACCTACCACTTTGTGGCTAAGTTGCTGTCATTTCCAAACACTTCCATTTCCTTATAATACAGCTGACAGTTGACTGTGAGATATTTAGGAATGAGAAAATTTCATGGATTGGATTTGTTGCACAGGTGTCATCCTATCACAGTTCCACGCTGGAATTCACTGAGCTCCTGAGAGTGACCCATTCTTTCACAAATGTTGGTAGAAACAGTCTGCGTGACTAGGTGCTTAATTTTATACACCTGTGGCCATGGAAGCGATTGGAACACCTGATTCTGATCATTTGGATTATTGATCAAATACTTTTGGCAATAAAGCGTATAATAAATTATGTTTCTTTGTATCTGCTGAGTATATACAAATACTCCAATATAGGGGCGAGAGATCTCCTTTCCCTTTATTATTTTTGAAAAGATCATTAGATATGATTAAAATATAGTCATGTCACCCTAGTGTACCCCATTACTGAAGCATATTTTCTTACTATTAATAACCATTTGTAACTTAGAAGCTCCTCATTGTAGATGAATCTCAACATGAATTTTAGCATGATGTGAAAACTTGTTTGAATTTTCTGAAGGTGACACACGTGTGAATGAGAATGCTGCTGTGACATCCCTTCACACTCTGTTCATGCGTGAACACAACCGTCTGGCTCGTGGGCTGAAGAGACTGAACCCACACTGGGACAGTGAGACACTCTACCAGGAGGCCCGCAAGATCACGGGTGCTTACACACAGGTAGAGACACCTGAGAGTCAGTTAACATTCATATTCCTCCAAGTCTCTGTGATCCGCTTGTGTGACATCCCTCTTTCCCTCTCAGATTTTTGTGTTCAGAGATTATCTGCCACACATTGTGGGTGATGATGCAATGCGTAGACAGCTCGGCCGCTATCCTGGCTACAATCCCAACGTTGACCCCAGCATCTCCAACGTCTTTGCAACAGCAGCTTATCGCTTTGCTCACTTGACAGTTCAGCCATTTTTATCCCGACTAGATGCAAACTACAGGGAGAACCCTCAGTTTCCCAGTGTTCCACTGTTCCAGGCCTTCTTCACTCCCTGGAGAATCATCTTTGAGGGTGAGCTACACAAAAACAACTCAAGAAAGCTGCTTATGTGTCCTAAACTGTCACCTTAATTTGTCTTTGTTTTCTCTCTCCAGGTGGAATTGACCCTCTGCTGCGGGGTCTACTCAGACATCCTGCCAAACTGAACACCCAGGATCACATGATGGTGGACGCTCTAAGGGAGAGGTTGTTCCAGTTTGCTCAGCATCTGGCTCTGGACCTGGGTTCTATCAACATGCAGAGAGGACGTGACCATGGCTTGCCTGGTACAAACCTGACTCATTTCTAGCCCTGATTATTTAGTGTTTCTTGTCTTTCATAATTGTCCTCACTTTTCTTGTCCTCTTGCGTTTGACTCTTCCAGGCTACAATGCATGGCGTAAGTTCTGTGGTCTGTCTCAGCCCCGTAACCAGGCAGAGCTGGGTCAGGTTCTGAACAACAGTGACCTGGCCCGCAGGCTGCTGGAGCTCTACGGGACGCCCGACAACATTGATGTCTGGCTTGGAGGCGTTGCAGAGCCTTTTGTGCGAGGTGGTCGTGTGGGACCTCTGTTCGCCTGCCTCATTGCAACCCAGTTCCAGAAGATCCGTCAGGGTGACAGGTCAGTATGTGGGTGGATACGTACATTCATTTGTGCTATTTATAAGGGTGAAGGTAATTCCAGGCATAATAGGTCTGTATGATTTTAGGGGTATATTTTACTTTTGTCTATATTTGTGACAAAGGCAAGGCAAGGCCTAATGGAAGCATGTACAGATTAAACATTAGGGGTCACAGGATTGACCCCTGGGGAACCCCACAGGTCATGGCCATTTGGTCTGAGACACAGTTACCAATTCAAACAAAGTATCTCCTATCCCGCAGATAGGACCTGAACCAGTTTAAAGCATTTTCGGAGATTCCCACCCAGTCTTATAATCTCTGTAATAAGATCACATGGTCAGCTGTATCAAAGGCAGCGCTTAGGTCCAGCAGAACTAAGACTGAGACTTTGCCTGCATCTGTGTTCAGGCGAATATCGTTTGTCACCTTGATCGGGTCTGTCTCAGTGCTGTGGTGGGGCCTGAAGCCTTATTGAAAACTATCAAAAACATTGTTAGACAGGAGAAAGTTAGTAAGCTGTTGATATACCACTTTTTCTAGGACTTTGCCAAGGAATGGCAGGTTTGATATGGGTCAATAGTTCTAGGCATCAAGACTGCTCTTCTTTAGGCGAGGCTTAAAGACAGCGATTTTTAAGGCCTCTGGGAATGTTCCAGTCTGAAGTGAGATGTTGCTTAAATCAGTGAGTCGTGGTAACACAACTGTCAAGGCAGCATGTTGATGGAGTCAGACTGCAGATGATCTCTTTGACTGTTTGATCAGCTCTAGGTGTCTAGCTAGAAGAAAAGTAATTGTTTGTGTTGTGGAAATTATTGAATTTTTAATACCTTGAACTTTCTCATTAAAGAATATTGCAAACTCATTACACTTTGATGTAGAAATGAGGTCTAAGGGCAGTGAAACTGTAAGGTTTGTTAATCTGTTTACTGTAGCAAATAGGACATGGGAGTTGTTACTGTAGTTTTTGATGATTTCAGAAAAATAACTCTCCCTTGTTCTGCGCAATGTTTGGTTGAACACACACAACTTTTCTTTGTAGATCTCATAATGGATCTGGAGCTTTGACTTGCACCATTTCCGTTCAGCTCTCCGGCACTTCCTTTTCTGTGCCCTGACTGAATCTTCTCTTCCCCATGGTGCATTTTTCCTACTTTTAACCATTCTAACCTTGACAGGAGCAATGGTATCCAAAACCTTTAAAGGACTTGATGTGTAAGAATTCAACAGATCATCAACATTAGAACACAGGGTATTTTCAAACCGAATCATTTCCATAAACTGTGTCCCTATGCTGTCATTTATGAGTATTCTCTGAACAACCCCAGACCCAACTGCTAGTTTGGGTGAAACTGACAAGTCAAAGAAAACGCAGAAATGATCAGATAAAGCAACATCGACAACATCCACGTTTGAAATAGCAACACCCTTTGAGATAAGCACATCTAAAGTGTGCCCCCTTTTGTGGGTGGGCTCAGTCACAGGCTGAGTTAGACCAAACATTTCAAGGACAATGGCTTGATGTCAGTGTGTTTGATTTCCTCCTCTTTCAACATTTCCAGACTGTGGTGGCTGAACCCAGGTGTGTTCACCTCAAGGCAGAGGGCTGCTCTCTCCTCCATTAGGTTGTCCAGAATCCTCTGCGATAACACCGGCATTACTTCTGTTCCTCGTGATGCCCTCAGTGTCATCTCAAGAAGGAATCGCCTTGTGCGGTGCTCCAGACTTCCTCGCCTAAACCTGTCAGCCTGGAGGGAGATACGTCGTTGCTCAGGTGAACAATAGATCTTTTGATCTTCGAGAGATTTCTCAGCACCAAATTCACAGTCATTTGTCACTTCATACATTTTCCATTCTCAGTTTTGCATGTTTTTTTTGGGGATTCTTCTCTAATCTGTTGTATTAAAAGACTCCTTCATGTGATGTTTGATCTTGCAGGAGCTGGGTGTTTTAGATTTGCTGATGAACAGGTCAGTGTTGAGCTCAAACTTATGGAGTTCATGTAACCTTAGCTGTCATTAACCTGTTCTCATTCTGATAAGTTTGCTCTCATGTAAAAGGAAAAAAATAAATATTTTATTAATACAGAAATATTCCAATAAGCGTGAAGCATAACTTATTTCTTGTATCTGCTTTATAATACAGGAAACAAACCAAGTGGATGAGCTGGACTATCAGGACCCCCTGGTTGTCTATGACTATGAGGTAGTCTAAGCTCTCAGTTTTCTTGATACAGGAATATGTTAAAAACTTTGCACGAAAGCAAGGTTTAAATTATTTCTTGTATCTGCTTGATAAAACAGGAAACAAACCAAGTGGATGAGCTGGACGATGAGGATCTCCAGGACCCCCTGGTTGTCCAGGACGATGAGGTAGTCTAAGCTCTCAATTGTCTTTATACAGGGATAGGTCAAAAACTTTCCACAAAAGCAAGGTTTAAATTATTCCTTGTATCTGCTTGATTAAACAGGAAACAAACCAAGTGGATGAGCTGGATGATGGGGATCTCCAGGAACCCCTGGTTGTCCAGGACAATGAGGTAATCTACATTTTCAGTTTATCTTTTTCTTCATTGTTTATGGATCTGGAAAACCTACAATTTTGAAATTATAATTGTGTCTAAACACTTCCAGACTCATTTTAATAAAACCCAAACATACATTTCATCAGGAAACAGAAGATATTTATTCAATTACCTTCTAGATTTTTGGGTTGTTTTTAAATTAATGTGTTTTTTCTCAGGTCCAGTAGGAGCCCCTGGTCCCAGAGGACCTCCTGAACCACCAGCATTAAATGACAACACCGCACACTCACAGTCTGTCTTCTTGGTCCTTCTGGATAAGTAAAGCCCATCCTCAGAGAGTCATTCATGACCATCAGGTTGTGCAAATCAACATCAGGCCTATTTATATGCATCATCACTGGTGGTTATCAGTTCACCTTCGTCCTCACCAGTGAAAGAGATGCAGCAGAAGTGTGTTCCATGTGTCACAACACTGAGCTGGTAATGCACAGTTTTCGGGACTAATCAGGAAAGTCACCATCGTGCTCCAACAGGAGTGGGTAGTGTGGCTGGTGGACAGCAACGGGACCTTCAGATATCAAAATGTTTCTCTGAATGCCTCCTCTTCCCTGTGTTAAAAATATCAGGACTTCTCAAGATTGAACTGTCACTTTGTAAAACACCAGTGGTCTGTCTGCTTCAAGATGTTTTTACAGATCAATCTGATTGATTGTTACAGCACTGTTTTGTTGTTGTTGTTGTTGTTGTTTCATGTGAGTTGTTGGACCAGACAAAGGCACAGAATCCAACATTTTACTCTCTTTATGTCTCACTGAGTTTACCATGTTTTCGGTAGTTTATCTAATTCAATACAAAGTCTGATTTGTGGACTATGTTGCATCAAAGGTCATCTATTCTCTGCATGTGGTTTTTGGGTTGGTGTTCTGAGGGGTATACTACGAAGCAAGTTCGACACAGCCAGGCTTTCTTTGGGTGAGCTGGCTTAACAAACCTGAAACTCGCGATCAGAGATAACTGGTACCACGACGGTGGTTATCAACTATCTTTGTTAACCGCGGCTTTCTGCTTTCTGCTCTGTGCGCGTTCACACGAAAGGGGGCGTTTGACGCGTCATTTGACGCCTCTTCCGGATAAAATGGATAGATGGCGGTCCGTATATTTCAGTCAGGAGGAACAGGTTTTAATAATGCAAGGCTATGAGGATTTCAAAGAAATCTTTACGGCCAAAAGCAATACTGTTGTTGCGAATAAAGCCAGAGAGGAGTGCTGGCAAAAAATTGCAGATCGTGTAAATTCGTAATGTGACAGTGTGAGGTCCTGTCACTGACCTCCGATTGATGACGTGTCCTGGCTACATGGCTCAGGGGAAATGCCTTTGGCTGACTGGCAATTATGCGTGACATTCACCCGGGAGTCTGTGGATCAAACCCTGCCCGGGTCCTCTGTAGTGTTTCTTGCCACAGTAAATTATGTTTATTTCACCACTTAATGCACCTTAATTATTCTCCCTCCCTCTTTTAGAGCGCTTAAACTTTAAACTTAATGCAGCAGATTTAAACATTATGTAGGTCTGACTGTCCCATTATGAATGATAAATAAAAATCAGTTTAGTTTTTTGCTAAATCTATGTGAAATTAATTTAAGATTTAATATTATCTGTGATACCAATATACGTTCACCGGCCACTTTAATAGGTACCCTATCACCCTGGGGAATCTATGAATTATATTACAACATTTCACATGAAATTCCACGTCACACTGATTATCAATATAATGGACTATTAATTTATGTTACCTGCGATTTAGTAAAACGCTTCTTTTATTTGAAGCGTGGGCAGATGGCCAGGAAATACTACAAACATATTCAGCAGTTTAGTAAGAGCAAGTACAACCTTTATTCCAGTATTCTGGCTCAGATTTTCTGCATCACCAACTAAATGCATGTAGGTTCCCGTGGCAAAGAAACGCAAAGAAACGCACACCGTTTGCGCTACTGTGAGCGCACGGCAGCGTTTGGTGGCGCTGCCAATATATGGCTCTAGCAGATTACAAATGTAACGTATTCCCTCATCTGGAAATCTCTAGCGTTCATAGAGAATATGGTCATGGGAAGCCAGCAGATCAGTCCGGTCTCTGCATACTCTCCCTCCAATGCACAATCCTGGCGCTCAGGTCAACGGGATTGGGTGAAAGTGAAAGGGTGGCGCTTTTTAGAGCCGATTTGAGCCTCAACTCAACATAACCTGCTCCGGACCAGGTTAAGATTGCAGAGTAAGTTACCATGGTGATCTAGCCAGGTTAAAAGAGAGCCACCTTCGTGGTACCGGAAATCCTGGCTTTAGACTCAACATACCTCGCTAACCCTCTAATCTCGCTTCGTAGTATACCCCTCTGGTGTGCAATGCTTTACAGTGATCACCAGAGGGCAACAGTTCAAAATATTTATCTGACATCATTTTTCTTGCTCTTTTCATTGTTTAATTTTTTTAATCTATAAGCCATCCATCCATCCATTAGCTTCCGGATAAGCGGAAGCTAATGGATGGATGGATGGAAGTGAAATACTGTACTGGGGAGAGCAATATCTATAAAAGTGAAGTGTAAAAAAACAAACAAAATGAATAAAAAAGAAATGCAACTAAACTTCTGTTATAAGTCTGTGTTATTTCAATCCCCAACTTTTCTGAAACCGCGGACCAGTCAATACTTCACAATTTCACCGCGGACCAAGGGGGGGCTTCCTCATTGCATTACGCCAATAACATAACATGAGTATAACATCAAAGTCTCTGGTAACATCCTCTGTACCCATTAAATAAATAACAACAACAACATAAAAAAAGAAACTCACGCAGAGCGGACTTGGTACATTGGAATGACCTGTCGTGATAAATCCATATTTCAAGTAGATCTCCTGGTATTGCCTGTTAAAATATTTCTTTCTCTTCTCATATATAGTTAAGTTTAGAAATGGGATGTGTAAATGGGCCTTCTTAAGATGCCTTGTTGTAAAATACACAATAAAATGTAGCATTGTGACTGCATACACATATTTTGGTATGTAGATTGCCCTGATACATTTGAGATTATGTATGGGCTTCAATGAATGCCAAAAATATGTTCAAGTGCTCACTGTTTATGTCCATTGGTTGTTTGATAAGACAGTTCCCCATGCTTATTTAACTTTTAACAATACTCTGATTATGTCAAAGCTCTTTTAACAACTAGTTTGTCTATGTAAATTGCTAACTTGGCTTAACGTTTGGTTTACACTTCTGTTGTCTCATGCTGTCTCATGCTGTTATGGTGTTGTTGGTATGTGTTGTTATTATGCGTTATTGAAATGTGTCATTGCTATGCATCGTTATGGTGTATCGTTATGATGCATCGTTACACTGTCGTTCTAATATGTCTTAACTATGTCTCATTATGATGTCTTTCACGTGTGGATCTGATGCGCTGTGGATTTTTGTGAGGTGACCAACGGGCGAAATCTGTACTCTGAAAGCAGCAAACAAGTGAGCAGCAAACATTTATGTAGTAAAAGTAAAAATAGTCAAAATAGATTTATATACATTAGACATCACTCCATTGTCACTCTTGTGTGACTGAAATTATTCTATATCCGAACCCACTATTTCATAACGAATATTTTCTGAAGCTAAATTATGCCTGAATAAGCTTCCTGCAGTTGTAATATAATTCTTTACGGTCAATTTATGTTTGAGTTTTTCTGGATTAGAACTATACAATTAACCTTCACATATTACTTCGTTGACTGTAACTATGGTAACTAGACATCCACCACAGTTGTTCTTCTCCGGAAGTGACGTATAATGACGTGATCACACCTGGAACAAAAGTGAAAATATCTGACATGGCTTTAGTTATAATATCTGAATATCACAGTCTCTTAATTGGCAGCATGCATAACTAGTATGCCCCTTTTCCATTAGTGCCTACTCGGCGCGGCTCGACTAGACCCGGCTCGACTCGACTCGGTCTCAGTGGTTTTCCACTGTAGTTCAGTACCACCTCGATGTGGGTGGGGCCTTCATGGTAAGGTGGCCTGAAACGCAGTGACGTGTTTTATATGCGGCAACTCTGGTCACGTTTGCGACCATAACAATGGAGGACGTCGTTCGTCATTCGACCATGGAGTAGACTTGCCGGCCATTCTTTGTTTTGTGAAGTAGACAATTGCAGGTAAAGTAAATTCGCTGTTGAGTTTGTTGTTGCCGAGTTTTAAATATGGCGGGTGTGGAAGAGTCGTGATCAGTGATGTTGCTCTCTGGCCAATCAATGGCCCGCGGCGTGGTGACGTTGTATTCTCGGCCCGACTCAGCCCGGATAGAACCCCAGCCAAGTAGGTACGAAAAAAGGAGGACCGAGCCGGTACTATGACCTAGTGGAAAACCTCCAAAGCGGAGCCGAGTCGAGTCGAGTCGAGCCGCGCCAAGTAGGTACTAGTGGAAAAGGGCCAATACAGATGAATGGTCGACCTGTTAAAAAACACATGAAACACAGATGGGCAACAACTGAAATGGGGGAGAAAAAGCCAGGTCCTGCTCAAGGTTTCCTCCTCAAAGTGAAGTTTTTCCTTGCCACTGTTTGGCCTAAAGGTTTTTTTTCTCCCACTGTGGGAGTTCTTTACTTACCAATATCCTCGATTTGAATTTAATATTATAATTTTAGTTAATACTTGCTCGGGAGTCATGCTCTGGGTCTCTGTAAAGCGCATAGAGACATATGACATTGTACAAACAGACGCTATACAAACGCTAGCTATAAACGCTATACAAAACAGTTGCAATACAAATAAAATTGAATTGAATTGAATTGAATTGAATTGAATTGAATTGAATTGAAAAAGGGAGTCCAGAACATTTTATTTTGGAAAGTTCAAGAGCATTTAAACATCTCGCTATAAGGAAAACATGAAAGACATGTTAATTGGAACTTTGTTGTACATAGCCATTGTTTTTATGTAGTTTGAGACTAGTGCAGTAACAAAGGCCTAGCTGTTTGGCCTACGCCAGAGGTTAAGAACCTGTTTGGCTAAGAGAGCCAAAAGATAAAACATTTTAAAATATATTTTCATGAGAGCCATACAATATTTATCATTCTTAATTAGTAACTTTTAATACAATTAAATACAGAGATTTTGCCAGAAGAAAGAGAGTCTGAAGAAAGCGCTGGGGCTGTTTAACATTTAACTTCCTCTCTCCTCCTCTCTCATCTCCCTTCTCTGTCCTTTGTCCAAACCACTGTCTTTGTCTGTGGTGCGTGGGGGTAACTATCCTGGCATCAAAATGTTGTTTTATTGCTGTGAAGAAAATTTGACTTGTTTTAGACTTACTCTTTGTGGTGTAGAGGGACGGACGAAGCAAACGTATATCTTTACATAACTTTATTCTCAACGACAACGGGCACGCAGGGAAGTAACATCACTCCAAAACATCCTGCAGTCTCTCACTCTACACTCTAACTACAGTATATGCATGAGCCTGCTTTATTGTAGCGCTCTCTAGAGGCAGTCTGATGCAATGGCATTACAGGATACAACACTCTTCTTTGTGTAAGGCAACAGATCCCCGTGACCTGCAGAGGATTAACCGGGCATAGATAATGGATGGATGGTGGCCTTGAATATGTATTATGTGATTATAAAATCGAAAATCTTCCTCTAATTCTTTCAAACTTTCATAAACAAACACTGCTGGCATGGTCCTTAATCTATAAACACAACTTGTTTGTTGCTTGTTTGGATCAATCAGCACATCAAATATGAAAATAAATCTTTATTTCTAAATTCATGGTTTGATAATAACATAATTTTAGTTGCCCAACTGCTCAATGATAATGTAAATTTGCTAAATTACACTGAATTCCCTCTAACTTATGGTATTCCTCTCACCCCAAAAGACTTTGCAGTTGTAATGGATGCTGTTCCTTCTGGTATCCTAACTCTAGGTTCTGGAAAACCAGTCTTTCCTCCTTTAGATCCTATATTTACACCAGTGGGGCATATGTATTTCACTGTTAAAAATTAAAAAAAAGAAATTATCTCATCAATTCTCTATTTCAAAATGATTTCCTTGCCCCATCTGCTGTTTAGTACTTGGTCTAATATTGTTAATGGACTGAACTGGGTCCATATATAGAACCTACCTCACAAATACTTTATTACTAATAAAGTGAGAGAACTGTTTTACAAACTAATTTATAGATATTACCCTGCCAAAAATGATTTGTGCAAATATAAGAAAGATTTAAGATGTGTGAATTGTTCTCGATGTGACTGAGCCTGTGATACACTTGTTTTGGAACTGGCACTCTACTGCCACCTTCTGGAAAGAAGTGATGCGTTACATCACGTTGAAGATTGACTGATTTTTCTTTAGATTGGAACTGTATACTTTTTGGTGTCTATGATATCAAAAGTAAGAAACAGAAAGAACTGTAAGTTATGAACTTGATAATATTAAGGAAATATCACATACGCAAAGCTAAATTTAGTCATTCTAAGCTATGCTTTGTGGCTTTCCAAAAGGAAACAGTACAATACATCCAAAGTATCTGTAACTCGAATAAGAAGCCATAAAGACATATCATTTGTGCTCTTTATTTTCTGTATTTATTCATTAGCCAACCCCCCTGGCTGTTGTTCAGTTCGTTAATACTTTTTGCCTTTGTATTAAATATTTTCTATCAATAAAAGTTTATTGAAGAAATAAAATAAATAAAAGCACTCGTCTGTTGGCGTTCTCTGCCCGCATCATGCCTCTCCACTACTTCCGCTTCCGGTGCCTCTTGGGGTTTAATTTTCTTCGGTGATCGGTTAATAGCTGTTAGTGATGGGTCGATGAGGCCCCGTGAAGCGTTGCGGCACATTACCAGAACGGTATTGATACTGTGTCACTCAATACGGACACCTGCTGGATCGTAAACATGTTCGCAGGCAACCTAGTTGAGAGACTCCGCTGTCACACTGATTAAATTACCTACTATATAATGTTTGTTTTTGTATTATTTTATCTCTTTATCCAAAATAAATTTTTTTGACATCTGTAAAATGTACAGTCAATAATGTAAATGTGTCAAAACGTGAAAATCAAAGTGAAAATGTGAATATAATTTTGCTTATGTACATGTCTTTGAGCCAGGGAGGTTTTTTTTTTTTTGTTGTTGTTGTTGTTTTTTTTAAAGACATTTTTTTTTTTTTTTAGAAAATAAATAGTTTTTCCAGTGTCTTGGCATTCAATCTAATATGTTTCTTGGAGTCAAATTCTCCAGCTTTGGAGAACACCTGCTCGCAATGCGCTGATGAAGCTCGAGGGCATAAGAACTGTTGGGACCAGGCAGAAGAGGTTTGAGTAAATGTGTTTTTGACTGGATAAATATTTCAAGGGACCCTGGGATCTTGGCAGATTGCTCTCGGCATGATATTGGTGGACCATAATTATGGAATCCGCTGTGGCAATGGTGGTCTGCCTGCCAGCTTCCTTGTCCAGCTGCTGCCACAGGTTCTCTTTATTTAAAAAAAATTGGATTTAACCTACCAAATACTAATTTAAACCAAGAGTCACTTTGACATGGATTAGGGGCGGTCTGAAAAACCAGTTAGTATCTGGTGTGACTACCATTTGCCTCATGTAGTGTAACATCTCCGTTCGCATGGAGTTTATTAGATTATTGCCTCTAGAGTGTTGGTCCACTCCTCTTCAATAGGCTGGGCAATGTTGCTGCATATTGGCAGGAACTGGATCACTGTCATATACGCCAATCCAGAGCATCCAGAAGACTCTCAATGGGTGACATGACCAGTGAGCATTGTGTCCATACAACAACTGGGATGTTTTCATTTTCCAGGAACTGTGTTCAGATCCTTCTGTACGCAGATCCTCTGTTCATTTGACATGCCATCAATAAAATGCACTTGTGTACATTGTCCATAACATAAGCATACCCATACCCTAACCCCACTACTACCATGGGCCACACAATCCACAGCTTTGACATCAGCAAACCACTCACCCACACGATACCATGCACAATGCACTAATTTTCTGAGATGTACGTATATTTAATCAATGGTACAAAAAAAGTCTTAACATTCCTGAAGTTTCTGCCGCCCTGCCATACACCATCCTGGATGGTAGATTACGAAAATATGCCAGTTCTAAGAAAAGAAAAATGCATGTCTCCACGGTGAAATTGAAACACAGGTTTACCAGATGATATGAGCAAAACTCTGGCTTCATATTTGCCAACTTTAATCATTTTACTGTTGTTGTGATGAGATGCAATCAAAAGAATCAGATGTTCAGGAGATGTCATATTCATACCTCAAGTTTTTTTTCCTTTATGTAAACTCCACAAAGTTTGTCCAGTTTTTGTTTTTTTCTAGTTTTTATGGACTAACATAAAGAAAAATGTTTCCATGCTTGTTTACCAAGTTTTTGTTTATTTGTCTGTTTTGTCTAATAATTGCAATCATATATATGTTTTTATTGTGGTTTAAGCATTTAAAGGAAAGCAGTGGAAGTCTCATTAATACTATGAGAAGTGGACTTACTGACTCCTGTACAAAGCATGCAGCTTCCTTATGCTTTTCACAGAAAAGGCGAGGTCTGTTTCATGCACCTTTTTGTTGTAACTAATGGTATGCATAAATGACTCATGCATTGTCCAAAACACCTTCCTGAACAAAAAGAGTTACGTAGATCACCAACACAAGTACGAGGCATTGTTCTCCAAACAGTAATCTACAACACAGAAGACAATAGTAATTTTCAGTTTAAATCTAACTATAATGAGATACTTCTTGCTAAATACCGAAGGTTGACTTACATCACTTCAGTAAGTTCCCACTTTTCTGTTTCAAAGAAATATTTGGACACAACTATAACTGCTTAGTGAACATTACAAAAACAGTAATGTGGTTACAGTCTGAAATACAGTCAAGTCTGATTTTTTTTATTATATTTATTTATTTTTTTTTTTTTTTTTAACAAGTAAACCAACTTAACTCTCATTAGAACAATATTCACTTTGCAGGCAACCTGTTCTGCTTATATACAGCAGCACTGACATGTCGACAGATTTTCCCAATGAAAATGAAAGTTCTCATTCATCTAAGCTTAATTTATTGCACACGTTTCTCTCCTTTCAAAACAAATAAATTACATGTTGAAAGTACTCTTAACTATTACAAAGAATACACTAAAAGACCAATGACATTTACAAAAATGTACAACATGAAATCAACCAGGTTATCTGTCTAAAGGTTAATGCATGACAACAACCAATCACACCAAGCACCAGTGCCTTCTTATAAAACACTTTGTAATTTTGTTATAAAGTGTTACAAAACCCATTTCAATCAAAACTGGGCTTTACAGGATATTAGAGCAATCAATGTGGTGCATGTTGTGTAAATGTACACATTCAACTCCACTGGGTTTCAGGTGCAAAAGTTGTTGTCCAAGGTGTGAATTTTGCAGTGTCTACCTGATTGCAGCCATGGTGCTTATTATGGTTTATCAGAACATTTTTGAACCGTCCAAATCAACCTCACATAAAAACAATGCCTGAGGATTCTTTCTTTTGGCCTACAAGACTCACATTTCTCACCTCTGGAGTCAAAACATGCAGTTGGACTAGACCAGGGGTCGGCTCTGAAACCAGCGGCTCTTTAGCTCGCTGTAGCTTTGGGGGAAAACTTGTCAGAAGGCGATTCTCGCTCTGGAGCGCACGTAGTGCCCTGTAGGTTGCTCGCCAGCAGGGGGCAGAATGAGTATGTTCAGCGCAAAATACTGCCGGGTTACTGCAACGAGGAAGTCGTATCTGCGTGTTACACATGCTGGGAAAGCAAATAAAGGCGAACGCGCATTCTGTGTCTAGCGTCGGACATCTTTGTCTTCCTCATGTACCGCCGTGAAAAATAAAAGAAAAATGTCCCACACCACGTCGGTGTGCTGTCGTGGTGTAACACACAGAAGGAGCGACATTGGAAACCTTCCCAAATCCAAACTTGTCTTTGAAACATGAATGTAATTCCAGACACTTAAATGAACATGAAGACGTTTGTTTTTGGAGTCCTGTCAATCTTTGAATCCACATACTGATGTGAGCAGGTTTTCTCAAGCCTGAACTACAATAAATGTTTTATTTTCAGGCTCGATGGCTGATTGCTTGTACGTGGCTGAGGAGAAAACAAGAGGATGACAACAGACTGAAATGGACTTAAGTCATAATTAAATACATAATTTTTACATTTACATTTTTTTAAGTTATTAAGGTGCAGCTACGTTTTATTTATTTTAAAGTGGGCTACTCTTTATTTGATCAATGTTTTACAAATAAGGGAATGACTCATATGGTTCTTTGTTTTATTTCAAAGTTGGTCAACACATGCCAGTGTTTTTTTTTCTCCTCATTCAAAAGATTCAAGATTAAATAGATTTACTTCCATGTCAACAAGTTGATAGGAAATTGTCTTGGTTCAGCTCCCAAACATACAGTACAGCAGCAGCCAATATTCAGTCTTTATAAGCGTTTGAGGGTTACCTTTGTTATAACAGGTAAAAACAGCAATAACATGTTAACAGTTTTCTGTTTGTTCTTCTATAATTTCATAAATGCAACAAACTATAGCTCTTTTACAGTGGATGACAAAAAAAATTGGAAATTAAACTTTGATTAGTATCTTGTATGACCTTTTGCATTAAAAACTTTAAAAACTGCCAAACATACTAGGAATAAGCTTTTGGGTGGACTCAAATCCTTCTGAATACAGAATAACTATATATAAAATTCATACACTGTGTTATTTACATTTTATGAGTCAAATAAGTTTGCGGCTCCAGGTGAATTTTATTAAGGGAAGGGGGGGCAAAAAAAAATGGCGAATACTTAGCATCATAGGTCCACATGAGCTAAGCTAAACTGAAAGCAGGGCTCAACTAACTCAACTTTTTTTTTTTGCCAGTGTTGGGCTGACCCATTTCCTGCCAAGATGGAGTTCAAAATCATTCTTCAGAAACAGGAGGATTGATGTAACAGAGGGTTTGTTTAGGCCTACTCCAGACCACGGGATCATATGGTTGGGACTGGTTAACAATAAAATTATAAAGTGTTTTGGTATAGAGCAATAAGGTCTTTTTGAATCACAGAAAATATGTGTTATGTTCTTCGGCCATTGTCTCCATTGTCTTAAGCTGTGCTGTGAGTTGAAACAGAGTAATGTTGACACAGCCTCTCAAGTATCACTCATTCAGATCACTTGTTTGGAGGCCAATGGTCATTGTTCTCCATGTGTAGTTTTCTTTTTTTAGGTTTGAGGTACTTTTCTCAAATCTTTGTTTGTTTTGATGTCAGCTCTGTCACAATGTTCCGTGACATCCATGGTATGAAAAAGGCATTGTATTGTAAATGCAGCTGTCAAAGGGATCCCCGCCCATACATACAGTTTCAAGGTTTGACTGTGTGTCCATTTTTTCCTGTTCATCATTGCATAACCAGGTCTTACAAATACAACTTTTTTAGTTATTGATCAGTTTTTGGATGTTCAAAAACACTTTCAATTGATGCAGCACTTGAACTCTGAACCAGATTTTTCCTTATAATAAGTTATCTATTTATTGTTCACTAAAGCACTAAGGCAACTTCCTTTTAATGTTAGTTTTTGGATATTTTTTTTCTGTTATAAAAGACTGTGCTTCCTCTTTTCAAAAACTTGCATCAGTTGTTTATGTTGTAACACTGAAGGCCAACAGGAAAATCATGGCAACATCAGTAAACCACTAAAGCAAAAAAAAAAAAAAAACACAAGAAAATGCTCCACAGATTAAATAAATCAACACTGATGAAGCCACACTATATTTCAAGCCCATGTCCATGCCGTAACCTGTGATGGCATTTACAATGGCACGACAAACAAAAAAAAACCCCAAAACAATGAAAAAAATAAAAAAGACAAGCTTTTGAAACTGAATTTCAGGATTCCTGGTTGCTAAGGTCTAATGTGACTCAATGAACCACAATTTCATTGGTCATTGACCTACTTGTAGCTCGCCAGTCCCATTCTCTTCCTAATTACTATCATCAAATGAGACAACAAAGTCCAACATCAAATAATATTTGTTTGACGTATTTTTTATGATAACCAACATCAAGGAAACAAAAAGAAAGGTGTTGAAAGTAGGTTGACCTTCAAAAGATTTTAATCTCTTCCGACTTTTTATGTTCTCTTTGCACCTTAAAATGTCTACGAACAACCACTATGCTTTAATCAGATGATATATCACAAAAGGACTTGAATGTCAAGAGAAAATTGTCTGCTCACTAAAAAGCCTTCAAGTTTTAATTCTTATATTTATAAATTAATCATGTATTACTGCTGTTACTATATAATAGTTTCTAACCACTGCTACATGGAGCACTTGTTATTCTATTGATTAATGTTCAGAAGCAATAACTGATAAGACAAAAATAATTTCCCGTTGCACAGAGAAAAGGAAGAAGGAAGTGCTTTTTCTTGACAGTGACTTAACCTGCTTAACCCAGGGGGTGAGGCCACTGGTGGCTCGACTGAATATAAGAAGGCTGAGACATCAGGTACAGCATCAGTAACTCCAGATATCGAAGAGAGTCTGAAATCTTCAAGGAGACAATCAAAGACACAGGTAACAAGACCTCCTTGGTACTTTTATGCTGAGATTTATTAAAAGAAAAATAAAAAAATTCTCCTGCCTGCTCTAATGTTAGTTTGATTTTTGTTTTTGCAGAGATGCTTTTTCCTGTCCTCCTGGTTCTGGGCATCAGCCTGGTGCCCACTCACTCCAAACCTTCAGGTTTGCTCTTCCACACTGACTCAATGGATGTCTCCACATGTTGGCCTAAATTTATTTTTTATAAAAAAAATTATAACGATAATTTCTTTATTTATTATGCAGGTGAATATCTTGGCAGTCCTTTCCTTCAACACAGCTTTGAAGAGGCAAAGAAAATAGTGGATGACGCATACAAGTACTCCAGAGAGGAGTAAGTTGATCAGATTAAGTCTGCACAGATTTGGAGATGAAAGCTGTTTTCCTTCCATTAGTGCCATTTTACATGGAGCCATTTTTGAGTGATTCCATAACTTGAAGTTCATGAGAAGATGCAAATTTTCCAAAGTATCCCAAGTTTGGGTTTTGTTGTTCAACTGTGTGATTTTTTTTTTTTCTGCAGGAGTCTGAGGCGGGTCCGCAAGAATGTGGTGAGTCCCCATGATGCTCTTCGTCTCCTGAAGCAGCCCCGTGGAGACACCCGTTCAGCTGTGAGATCTGCAGACTACATGGCGCAAACCCTCCGTCTGCTCCACGACAGGGTGCATCATGTGCACAAACGTTCTCTCAATGCAACAGGTCAGACATGCAGCATCCACAGAGAGGCGCCACACACAGTCCTTGCATTGTTTTTTAATAACATTTCCTCATCTGGTTAAAGGTTTGAGGTGTACCGTTTCATAATAAATTCAAAGCTATGATTACCTGAAACATGAACTCAAAACCCTGAAATTTGTCTCACAGATTTGCTCACTCCAGAAGACCTGATAAAACTATCTGAGATAACTGGATGTGCAGCTCGAGTCAGAGCTCCACAGTGCCTCACCGCAGCAAACATCAACAAGTACCGCACAACCACCAGCGTCTGCAACAACCTGTAAGAGAAACACTAGACTCTGATTAAATGCTCAGTGTGCAAAAGTTTACATTTCTCTGTATTTTCACTTCTGTCACTAAGAAAATGACAGACAGACACTGTTTCTGGACATTTTAACATTATCACGGAAAGAGGTTTTGTCCATGTCAGTCTCTTTTGTTTTATAATAAAACATATTTCATTACTTTGCCAGTTTCCCTCATTCTGTAAATGTAAGGGGAAATAAGTAATTCATGGACACTTGACAGGGTTCGTGTGAGACAGAGCAGAACTTACTTTTAAAGGAACTGCTTGTAATCAACACATCTTAGGCCATAAACCAAAGAAGATGTCTTCACTGCTGAGGGATTTCTTAATTTCCTAGAAACTGTTTCCAACATGAGAAAAATAGTCATCATCTGTTCATTTTCAGAAATAACCCTCGTCTGGGAGCCTCAAACACTCCCTTCACCCGTTGGCTCCCCGCTGAGTACGATGATGGAATCTCCCAACCAAAGGGATGGGACAGAAACAGAACATTCAACAACTTCTTGCTCCCACTGGTATGACATGTGACCTCCCAGATGCAGGCCTACATTAAGATACATAGATGGTGTTTTTTTTTTCAAGACTTTATGTTGAACAACTCTTCTCCACTCTCAGGTGCGACAGGTGTCCAACAACATTCTGAGCACGGCAGATGCAGACGTAGTCAATGACAGAGAATTCAGTCATATGGTCACCTTGTTTGGACAGTGGAATGACCACGACATCACCTTCACACCCTTCTCACCAAGCATCCGCTCCTTCAGCAACGGAGTGAACTGTGATGAAAGCTGCGAGCACACCGAGCCCTGCATCCCCATCCCGGTTGGTGTTAAAGCTCAAAACCAATCAATGACGTGTTGTTGTTGATTCTCCATCTCTTTCACTCACCTTCTGCCTTTTCTGAAAACAGATCCCCCCTGGAGACCCTCGCCTTCCCATCGGCCCAGACAGCTGCATCCCTTCGTTCAGATCCGCCCCAGCTTGTGGAACAGGATACTCAGCCTACAATTTTGGTGGGGAGCCCAACAAGAGGGAGCAGATCAACGCACTGACAGCCTTCCTGGATCTGAGTCAGGTCTACGGCTCTGAGGACAAGCTTGCAGTTTATCTTCGTAACCTCAGCAGTGATGAAGGTCTGCTGCGTGTTAACACAGAGTTCACAGACAACGGCCGTGAGCTGCTGCCCTTCCACCCTCTGCAGGTGAAAATGTGCGAGACTCGCAGAAGAATCACCAATGACACTAACGCCCGGGAGGTGCCATGCTTCATTGCAGGTTAGTACTCTTTGAAATTGGATTCAAAGTGTTACTAGATTGATTATAACTGGGACCTTCTTATACACTATGAACCTGTTTAGGCCATCGGGGGAGCAAACACAGCTTTGGACTGTCAAGGGTCACCCTATTTAGTATCTATATACAGCATGAAAACTGACTTTATTCACAATGTACTTCCATGATTTGTATTTGTTGACAACAGCAGCTCCTCTGAGGCTGCTATAAGAAGGGTGCTGAAAAATATATAATAAATGATGTTTCTTTATAAGTGCTACATACATACAAAGACTCAAATATAGGGTTTAGAGATCTGCTTTCCCTTAATGACTTTTGAAATAATAATATATCATTGAAATATAATCATATCATCCTAGAGTACCCAATTATTGAAGCATCTTCTTTTCTCACTATTATTTAAGTAACCATGTACAACTTAAAAGCTCCTTATCATAGGTGGGTCTACACATGAAAACTTTCGCATGATGTGAAAACTTGTTGTTTGAATTCTCTGAAGGTGACACACGTGTGGATGAGAATGTTGCTCTGACATCCATTCACACTCTGTTCATGCGTGAACACAACCGTCTGGCTCGTGGGCTGAAGAGACTGAACCCACACTGGGACAGTGAGACACTCTACCAGGAGGCCCGCAAGATCATGGGTGCTTACACACAGGTAGAGACACCTGAGAGTCAGTTAACATTCATATTCCCCCAAGTCTGTGTGATCCACTTGTGTGACATCTCTCTTTCCCTCTCAGGTGTTTGTGTTCAGAGATTATCTGCCACACATTGTGGGTGATGATGCAATGCGTATACAGCTCGGCCGCTATCCTGGCTACAACCCCAATGTTGACCCCAGGACCTCCAACGTCTTTGCAACAGCAGCTTATCGCTTTGCCCATTTGGCAATCCAGCCATTTTTATCCCGACTAGATGCAAACTACAGGGAGAACCCTCAGTTTCCCAATGTTCCACTGTTCAAGGCCTTCTTCACTCCCTGGAGAATCATCTTTGAGGGTGAGCTACACAAAAACAACTCAAGAAAGCTGCTTATGTGTCCTAAACTGTCACCTTAATTTGTCTTTGTTTTCTCTCTCCAGGTGGAACTGACCCTCTGCTACGTGGTCTGATCGGCCGCCCTGCCAAACTGAACACCCAGGATCACATGCTTGTGGACGCTCTGAGGGAGAGATTGTTCCAGTTTGTGCAGCATCTGGCTCTGGACCTGGGTGCTCTCAACATGCAGAGAGGACGTGACCATGGCTTGCCTGGTACAAACCTGACTCATTTCTAGCCCTGATTATTTTAGTGTTTCTTGTCTTTCATAATTGTCCTCACTTTTCTTGTCCTCATGCTTTTGACTCTTCCAGGCTACAATGCATGGCGTAAGTTCTGTGGTCTGTCTCAGCCCCGTAATCAGGCAGAGCTGGGTCAGGTTCTGAACAACAGTGACCTGGCCCGCAGGCTGCTGGAGCTCTACGGGACGCCCGACAACATTGATGTCTGGCTTGGAGGCGTTGCAGAGCCTTTTGTTCGAGGTGGTCGTGTGGGACCTCTGTTCGCCTGCCTCATTGCAACCCAGTTCCAGAGGATCCGTCAGGGTGACAGGTCAGTATGTGGGTGGATACGTACATTCATTTGTGCTATTTAGAACATCAGGGTAAAGGTAATCCCAGGCATTATCATGTGCCATGATCTATCATCTTTGGGATATATTTTATTTTTGTCCTTATTTGAGACAATGGCTTGATGTCCAGTGTGTTTGATTTCCCTCCTCTTTCAACATTTCCAGACTGTGGTGGCTGAACCCAGGTGTGTTCACCTCAAGGCAGAGGGCTGCTCTCTCCTCCATTAGGTTGTCCAGAATCATCTGCGATAACACCGGCATTACTTCTGTTCCTCGTGATCCCTTCAGTGTCATCTCAAGAAGGAATATCCTTGTACGGTGCTCCAGACTTCCTCGCCTAAACCTGTCAGCCTGGAGGGAGATACGTCGTTGCTCAGGTGAAACAATAGATCTTTTGATCTTTGAGAGATTTCTCAGCACCAAATTCGCTCTTCCTGTACTTTCCATTCTCAGTTTTGCATGTTTTTGTTTGGTTCTTCTCTAATCTGTTGTATTAAAAGACTCCTTCATGTGCTGTTTGATCTTGCAGGAGCTGGCTGTTTTATATTTCACAATGAACAGGTCAGTGTTAAGCTTACATGTAAGAGGAAACACATAAATATTTTATTAATATAGAAAGATTCCAATAATAATGAGGCATAACTTATTTCTTGTATCTGCTTTATAATACAGGAAACAAACCAAGTGGATGAGCTGGACTATCAGGACCCCCTGGTTGTCTATGACTATGAGGTAGTCTAAGCTCTCAGTTTTCTTGATACAGGAATATGTTAAAAACTTTCCACAAAAGCAAGGTTTAAATTATTCTTTCTTTCTGCTTGATAAAACAGGAAACAAACCAAGTGGATGAGCTGGACGACGAGGACCTCCAGGACCCCCTGGTTGTCCAGGACTATGAGGTAGTCTAAGCTCTCAGTTTTCTTGATACAGGGATAGGTCAAAAACATTCAACAAAAGCAAGGTTTAAACAATTCTTTCTTTCTGCTTGATGAAACAGGAAACAAACCAAGTGGATGAGCTGGATGATGGGGAACTCCAGGACCCCCTGGTTGTCCAGGACAATGAGGTTATCTACATTTTCAGTTTATCTTTTTCTTCATTGTTTATGGATCTGGAAACCTACAATTTTGAAATTATAAATGTGTCTAAACACTTTCAGACTCATTTTAATAAAACCCAAACATACATTTCATCAGGAAAAGGAAGATATTTATTCAATTACCTTCTGAAATTTTTGGGTTGTTTTAGAATTAATTTGTGTTTTTTCTCAGGTCCAGTAGGAGCCCCTGGTCCCAGAGGACCTCCTGAACCACCAGCATTAAATGACAACACCGCACACTCACAGTCTGTCTTCTTGGTCCTTCTGGATGAGTAAAGCCCATCCTCAGAGAGTCATTCATGACCATCAGGTTGTGCAAATCAAGAAGAACCATCAGGCCTATTTATATGCATCATCACTGGTGGTTATCAGTTCACCTTCGTCCTCACCAGTGAAAGAGATGCAGCAACACTGAGCTGGTAATGCACAGTTTTCAGGACTAATCAGGAAAGTCACCATCGTGCTCCAACAGGAGTGGGTAGTGTGGCTGGTGGACAGCAACGGGACCGTTCAGATATCAAAATGTTTCTCAGAATACCTCCTCTTCCCTGTGTGAAAAAAAAAAAATCAGGTCTTCTCAAGATTGAACTGTCACTTTGTAAAACACCAGTGGTCTGTCTGCTTCAAGATGTTTTTACAGATCAATCTTGGCACTTATTGCTCCAGCATTGTTTTGTTTTTTGTTGGTTTTTTTTTTTTTTTTTTTTCTTGTGAGTTGTTGGACCAAAGGCACAGAATCCAACATTTTACTCTCTTTATGTTTCACTGAGATTAACATGTTTTTGGTAGTTTTTTCTAAATGAATATAAAATGTGATTTTTGGACTATGTTGCATAAAAGGTCATATATTCTCTGCATGTGCTTTTTGGTTGGTGTTCTGGTGTGCAATCCTTTAAAGTGATCACCAGAGGGCAACAGTTAAAAATATGTATCTTGCTCTTTTGAATTGTCTTTTCATTGTTAAATTTATTTAATCTATCAGTGAAATACTGTACTGGTGACAGCAGTATCTTTAAAAGTGAAGTGTCGAAAAAAAAACAAATAAATAAAATCGAGATGTAACTAAATTTCTGTTATGAGTGTGTTGTTGCATGTTCTCCCTGTGCTTGCGTGGGTTTTCTCCGGGTTCTCCGGCTTCCTCCCACAGTCCAAAGACATGCATGTCAGGTCAATTGGTGGTTCTAAATTGCCCGTAGGAGTGATTGTGAGTGTGTGGTTGTTTATCTACATTTGGGCCTGCAATGGACTGGCGACCTGTCCATGGTGTACCCTTTCGCCTGAAGTGAGCTGGGATAGGCTCCAGCAGATCCCCGTGACCCTGCAGAGGATTAAGCGGGTATAGGAAATGGATGGATGGATGGAGTCTCTGTTGTCTAAATTGATGGGAGGAAATGTGTTAAAACTAGGCATGCCACGACTCACTCAACTTACTATACAATTTGGATCACAATTCAGGTTTCTGGCAGCACGGTGGCTTAGTGGTTAGCACTGTTGCCTCACAGCTAGAAGGTTCCTGGTTTGAACCTCGGCAGGGGCCTTTCTGTGTGGAGTTTGCGTGTTCTCCCCGTGCTAGCGTGGGTTTCCTCCAGGTACTCTGGCATTAATTGGTGGTTCTAAATTGCCCGTAGGAGTGAGTGTGAGTGGTTGTTTGTCTGCATGTGGCCCTGCGATGGACTGGCGAGTCCAGCTGTACCCCTGCCTTTCACCCGTAGACGCCTGGGACAGGCTGCAGCAGATCCCCGTGATCCTTCAGAGGATAAAATGGGTATAGATAATGGATGGATGGATTCAGGGGTCATGATACAATTTGAATCATGTATAACACAAAATCAATTTACAGGCAAAGGACAGATTTTTTTTATTTTTACTGTTAATTCTCTTGCACAAATCCAACCTTTTCGTTTTTAACAATAATGTAGTGTTTTCACTTACACCCTTTTAATACAGTAGTTTAGATCTAGCAGAAAATGAAAATCAGTTCTCTTCTTTTTTTTTTTTACAATACTGTTTTTTTTCTTATCTTTATACCTGCATAGCAAATGACTCTCAAATCTGTCAAATCCTATTTTTGTTTTTTTTCTTCTTTTTTTTAACAATAGGCCTACTGCCCTCTTTTCAATAAATCAGTACAGTTTTGAAATTTTTTTTTCTCTTTAGTACATAACAAGTCAACTCTACTTTAAGCCAAGCATAAACCAAGGCAATATACAAACATAACAAAACTGATCTTTTCTTACACTCTTTCCCAATCAATACTACATCAGAGAATCTGTTTTTTCCCCTCATGTAGATAAGCCAGGCACAAACTAAAGCATAAATATTTTTGTCTGAATAAAAATTAGAGTTCGACCCCCGCCATAACTCGCGCTTTTTTCTCTCGGTCGCTCTCCGCTTGCGGCTGCTGCACTGTCTGTAAGGGTAAAGCCTGATTTATACTCGAACGTCAGGTCGTCTGCGTCACCTACGCAGACGACACAGAGATGCCCCCCCCACCCTACGCCGACACTACGCAGACACTCCGGTCCACCTACCCAAAATTGAAGGTCTACGCAGACAGTGTCGCAAAGAGGAGGGAAAGGAGGCCTCTGATTGGTCAATTCTACATCCGTGTTGAAAAGAGCGCATTGAAGAAATGAGGAAGTACCCACATCTGTACGATTCTCGTTCTCCACACTACAAAGACAGCACATATTCTAGTAATTCATGGAGGGAGATTGTGATGAATGTGGGTCCGCATACGGCCGAGACGGTGAGGAAGTGGAAAAACGCAAGAGATAAGTTTAGTAAGTTTAGCTAGTTCGTGATTGTCCATCTTGCGTTGTGGCGTAACATAGCGGAGACCGTGCGAGTATAAATCAAAAGTGACGGCGGCATTTCTGCAACAAGCTGACGGCAACACATTGCCACGAGAGTATACACGGCCCTTTAGTTGTAAAAATGTGTTTTCATTACTCTCTCATTAATCTCACGGAGAGTCAACTTCAGTGTTGCAACAACTGCTTTACTCCTCTGTCTTTCTTCTTTTATAACCCAACACACAGGTTAAACATGCTTGTAGCATACTCCACCTAGTGGTGGGAGTTATGTACATACATACATCACGTCTTTCTTTTTTATTCTTTATAGCCAATTTACACATTACTTTTCACATTAATGACTTAACATTAACAGGAAAATAAAGTCAACGCCATCTTTGAAGCACATATAATAAACACCATGAATTACTGTTATGAGTGCACTTTCTGACCTTACATAATTCAAAGTTGTGCAACCTCTGATGTCAACCAACAGTTACTTAACTACTTTTATGCAACAGTTATGGAACTAAATAAATTCAAATGTATAATCTTCATCCACTAATATTCAAACAACTTAACCAAAAGTGTTTTCTTTTCCTTAAATGACTCAGAACATAACTTAATGCTGCTGCTGTCTAAAAATAACGTTTTGGTGGCTTAATTGGCATGCCACACCTTGACTTTTTAACTGGATCTTCTCTGTTCACTGTTGGTGTCACAGTCTCTTTCAGTAGTGATGTCACAGGTGATTGCACTGGTGACTGTGATGATATGAGCCTGTCAGCCTCTCTAGGTGTACTGAAGACTGGACAAACGTCCTTCACATCTACATTGGAAAAATACAAATATGATGAAGACAATAAGGTTATTCATAAAACAACTTTTTATTGAACGACTATTATAGAAAAAAATCACACAGAGATAACATTTTACTGTATTGTTAAACATTTAAATGATTCAATCTTTTTTAGGAAGTATGGTATCATACTTGAGGTAAGGTACGTGTCAGGTTTCCATGTTATTTAGGATTAAGGTACAGTACTATTTAATAAACTGTATTCTCTTAAAATCTGAGACTATGACTCGGTGAATAAGCAACAACCATGTAGTTCAATAACTGTATTAATGATGTAAATAACTGCAGAACCATCAAAGTCCAGTTATATTCAATTTAAAGAACAACATTAATAATTTAGTCTTTAAAAAACAAATTCTGAACTCCAAAATGTTCAAAGTATGAACATTTTGGAGTTCAGAATTTGTTCTGGAAGGAAGAAAATTCCTTATTTTTGTATTTTTCTGAAGAACAATTCTATTTTGTATTGCGGTTTTTCCTTATACTCCTTAAAAAAAGTTTTATTTCCTAATGTTAAGAAAAACTTTGCTTATTACTGTTCCATTGTTTCAAAACAAAAATGTTAATTGTGACAATAAAGTATTTTGCTGTCACCTATTAAGTTTGCTGAAATTCTATCGTAGGTTTTAACAAAAAGGTCAGCAATTTCATGACAGATAGAGCTTAATATAAAAAAGTATCGGTATCAGTATCGGTAATGGTATCAACGATACTGGCCCTGTATTTACTTGGTATCGGATCGATACCAAAATTCTCCGTATCGCCCAGAGGATTAGAGCTCCTGGTGGATGCTTGCTGGGATTGAGAGGTCAGTGTCCCAACTGATGATGTCATCTCCTCCTGTACAGATTTGGGTCAGCGGAGGTGAGGGTTACCTTTTTATCCTGTGCTAGCTGGATTGGGCTGCATCTTTGGTCAAAGAGGACCACATTCTGCATTTAGCTTTAATCAGTGCTAGATCACTTGCAGACAAGATCTTCATGTTAAATGGTTTCTCATTTCACATGAATTGGAAAATTTTGTTTCTAATGAAAACCTGGATATATAATAGCAAGTCCGTGTTATTCTCTGAACGTCTCCCTCTCCAGTGTGATTTTCGTAGCTCCCTTCTGAAACTTTGACATTTCAGCCTACTTCCCTGTTTTATTTCCTGACACCATAACCAGTCCTGAGATTTCTCCAACTTCTCTTCCACCCTGGCAGCGTACTTTTAAGCCTGATTTCTGCTTCTGAGTAGAAACGTCAGACAGAGCCTACTTATAGGACAGATGTTTTTGACATTTACGCTTGTCAGTAGTCATTTGTGCTGCTCTCCAATAACACCACTTGCTGTGCTGAGCTTCATTTTGCTTACTTCCAATATGTAGCTCAGACATAGCAATGGAACAGATAAATCTTATGTGAGTTGGAGCTAATAAATGTTGAGCATCACTTTTCCAGACATTGCAGCAAACTTGAAGTAGTAATGTGAAAATATGAAGACAGAGGAGAGCAAAAGAAAGAAAACCAATCACATTTTTTGCAGTTAATGCTTGCATAAGCAGAAAGTTGTTTTGAGAAAGAAAATCTGGAAGCACCTGGTATGACTACTATTTCAAAACCTTTAATTATTTCTAAATCAATTGTGCACCTCTTAAAATGACAGCTTAACGGCTTGAAAACTGGGTATATGGCAGTTTGAGGCAATTTTGAACCTTTGAAAGTCAGGAAAAGTATTATTTGAAACTTTTATGTCCTGAACCAAATTGAACTCTGCTGCTCCTCTAAGAAGGAAACACACTAAAGCACTTTCTGGACTGTGGCTGAATGACAACACTCACGCTCACAGATGTCCCAGCAAACAAGCTGCTTTTTCCAACTTCACTGCCAATAGTAACCATTGGCCGGGAATTCTTCTAATGTTTTTAACCTTTTCATCTGTTCTTCCAACACAGACATTGTACCATCAGCCATGTGGGAACTTTGACTTAAATAGGGTCAAACCACTATGTCCTGCAAACTTCCCCTTAGACAGTATGTGTTTTGACTTTTCTTGACACATTTTTCAGATCACGAGATGTTCCAGTTGCTTTTAAAACCTGTCTTAAAAAAAGAAGAGCCTTGATTCTTCAGTCCTCTCCAATATTGTCCCTGTCTCCAAACTTTATTTTAGATGAGTTTAGCATTTATGAAAACTGTCGGCCTTGACACAGTACTGAAACTGCCCTTTAAAGAGTTTTGAATGATCGTCTTTCAATTGTTGATCTGAAAACACGACCATTCTTTTATCCCATTTTGAGCATGGAGTCCTGTGTGTGCGTGTGTGTGTGTGTGTGTCTTCTCCTGTCTCTAGTGCTTCCTGTTTTACTTTGAAAGGTCTGTCTTGTCTTCATTGTTTTTGCTTTGCTTCCTTCCTCTTGTTATCCTGATCATCTGCACCTGCCTCTCGTTTGTTCCCTGTGTATTTAAGTCTTGTCATTCCCCCGTCTGTGTGGGTCAATTAGTCAATGTTTGTATCTGCAGTACTGCCTGATTTCCTTCTTGTCATCCTACTCATCACCCTGGTCCTGGAAGTTAAGTTTGTATTTCTGGATTTTTGTGTTTTTGCTTAATAAACACTTTTGTTTTGAACTCCTGCTCTTGGGTCCTCCTTCAAATAGCTGCAAACCATGACAGTGTTCTCGTTTAGGGTGCAGCCTTTGCTTTGTTATTTGACCTCTGGAGTTTTTCTGTTCAGCTTGGTGGGCTTTCTTCTTCTGTGGCCCCTCCCTCTCATAGGGTACCCCAATGGTCCATTTTTGGGCCCATTACGGTTTCTTTGTACTTTCTCCCCTTTGTGTCAGATTTTTTTTTAGGAAATCCAATCTTTCATTATTTGGCCGAAAATAACTAGAGAATCAAATTCACTGTAGTCCCTGATGCATTTTTTTTGGAACAGCTTACCCTTATAAATAACTGAACTGTTGCTTTATTCAACAGAGCAAGAAACAAACCTCACATTAAAGTAATCAAATGTTCCTTCAAATGAAATTGAAACTGATATTTCAACATATCTTCTTTAACAAAACTTCTTTGTGCTGCTTTAAAGTGTATTGTTTATTCTACAGTCACATGTGTTCTATAAGGAACTCAGTTTGTTCAAACAAGCAACAAAGGGAAATGAACATGAAGAAAACATGTGAATTTGTGTACCTCAAACTGGCTTTTACTGTAGTAAGATGGTTAACGTTTAAAAAAAAACAGTTGACATAGCATTTAGATCAGTTGTTGATGTCTTAACCTATTATTTAATGGTATTAAAAAGGCCCCAAGTATTCCTAAACTTTCTGTTAATGTGATAGGATGATGGATGACAGACACAGAAAGAAAAGTACATCTCTCCATGGTGAAACTGAAACCCAGACTTATTTGAGCACAGCTTATATTTGTAAACTTAAGTCATTTTTGCTATTGTCATAATGAGATACATCAGAGAGCATATCCATCAAATGAGAAAATGAACTTATTTGTGTCAAGTCTCTGTCAATGGCAGTGTTAATACCATTGAAAGTTATTTTTTAAGCGAAAAAAAAAAACATTAAATCAAAGTAGTGGAAGTCTCATACATAAGGTCTATATCAGGAACTCCTTGTAGTGGTCTGTGGGAAGACAGCTTCCTTATGATTTTCTCTGAAGAGGTGAGGTCTGTATCACACTTCTTTTTGTTGTAACTTATGAGCTTGAATAACTTGTCCATTGTCCAAAACAACTCAGATTTCTGGACAAGAGCCCACCAACACAAGTAGAAGGCATTCTTCTCCAAATGGCAATTTCCATTGCTGTGGACGCTGCAGTGCGCCAAAGATATTTGTACAAATTTAAGTGAATGCGTAATAATGCAAGACAAGTTTATTTGTAGAGCACAATTCGTACAGAAGGCAATTCAATGTGCTTTACAAATGCATAAAATCAGAAGAAAGTAAATAGTGTCATTCCATAAATCATTAAAATAAATTAAAAATTAGTTCCAAAAAATAAGTTAAATTAAAAATAAAGAGTACAGATAAAATCCTTTCAGTTGTCATATGCACATCTAAACACAACTGTTTTCAGTCTGGATCTGAACATTGTCAGAGTTGAGGCCTGTCTCACATCTTCTGGAAGACTGTTACAGATTTTAGGAGCATAAAACTGAAATGCAGCTTCACCTTGTTTAGTCCTGACTTTGGACACCAGCAGGAGACCACTACCTGAGGTTCTCAGAGTCCAGGTTGGTTCATATGGCTCTAACATGTCAGAGATGTACTTTGGGGCTAGACCATGAAGAGACTTGAACACAAGTAGAGCTGTTTTAAAGTCTATTCTCTGAGTGACAGGAAGCCAGTGCAGAGACCTCAGGACTGGACTAATATGGTCGTATTTCCTGGTTCTAGTCAGGACTTGTGCAGCAGCATTCTGGATGTACTGCAGCTGTCTTACAGTTTGTTTAGAGAGCCCAGTGAGCAGGCCGTTACAGTAGTCTAACCTGGTGGAGACAAACTGTCAGGTTTAGCAACCTAAAACATTATTATTCGCACACTGGGAAAGAAGACACAGAGAGTTATATTCTTATTACTGGCGAGGAGAGACGGTGCGAGACGTGTCTTCGTTACACTCAAACCGCTCTGACACGCTCTTCACTCCTTCGCTTTTTATTGAGAGGTATTTTATTTCTAGGTAGATACTGGGACCATTGTGTAAAAACCTTGTTTGCAGCAGATTTTTTTCAACATCTAACATCCTGCTAATGTTATCTATCACAGCCTGCTTTCCCATCCCACCGGAGGTTTCCTGTCAGCTTCTTCACCAGTTTGTCTTCTTTGGTTTTACGTTGTGCCTTATCGCTGTCTTTGAACACCAGTCTCGGAAAACAGTTTGCAGTTTGCACCCTGCACAGTAAAACACACCCAAATTTGCTGATGGCTGCTGGCAGGAATGATCTTCTGTATCTTTCCGTCTTGCAACGGACCTGAAGAAGCCTCTCACTGAACACACTCTGTTGTTTGATCTGTGTCGTGGAGAGGGTGTGAAGAGTCCTCCATCATCTTCATTAGCTTGTGCAGCATTCTTTTTTGTACAATCAGCTCCAGCGGCTCCAGAGTTACACCCAGCACAGATCCAGCTTTCCTGATCAGTTTGTTGATTCTCTTCAGGTCTCTGGTTCTGATGCTGCTGCCCCAGCAGATGGCTGCAAAGCTGATTGCACTTTCAACAACAGACCTATAGAAGATGTGCAACATCTTGGTGCAGACATTAAAAGATCTCAGCTTTCTTAAAAAGTAGAGTCTGCTCTGACCTTTCTGGTAGATGTAATCTACTATTTTGTTATGTCCAACTACAAAGTTTTAATATTGAATTTCAGGTGTTCCTGGTTGCTGATGTCTGAGGCAGCTCATTGACAATGTCCCTGGTCCCTTGGGCTTTGTAGCAATTTTGCAGTTCTTCGATTGACCACTAGGGGCTGGCTCCAAAAGCAAGTACATCTCCATTGAACCCTGGGTTCAGTTTTCCAGCTTGACAGCAGGACATATTTATAGCCTGGTTTTCATCTCTTTAGCTAGATTTCACACAGCAATTTTATAGCTGCATATTTTTGAATAAAAGCCACCAAATGTTACAAAGTATCCCAAGTTTGGGTTTTGTTGTTCCACTGCATGATTTTTTAATCTATTTTATTTTATTTTTCTCCAGGAGTCTGAGGCGGGTCCGTTAAGATGTGGTGAGTCCCCATGATTCTCTTCGTCTCCTGAAGCAGCCCCGTGGTGACACCCGTTCAGCTGTGAGATCTGCAGACTACATGGCGCAAACCCTCCGTCTGCTCCACGACAGGGTGCATCATGTGCACAAACGTTCTCTCAATGCAACAGGTCAGACATGCAGCATCCACAGAGAGGCGCCACACACAGTCCTTGCATTGTTTTTTAATAACATTTCCTCATCTGGTTAAAGGTCTGAGGTGTACCGTTTCATAATAAATTCAAAGCTATAATTACCTGCAGGAAGCATGAACTTGAAACCCTGAAATTTGTCTCACAGATTTGCTCACTCCAGAAGACCTGATAAAACTTGATGAGATAACTGGATGTGCAGCTCGAGTCAGAGCTCCACAGTGCCTCACCACAGCAAACATCAACAAGTACCGCACAGCCACCAGCGTCTGCAACAACCTCAGTGTGCAAAAGTTTACATTTCTCTGTATTTTCACTTCTGTCACTAAGAAAATGACAGACATACACTGTTTCTGGACATTTTAACATTATCACGGAAAGAGGTTTTGTCCATGTCAGTCTCTTTTGTTTTATAATAAAACATATTTCATTACTTTGCCAGTTTCCCTCATTCTGTAAATGCAAGGGGAAATAAGTAAGTCATTGACACTTGACAGGGTTCCTGTGAGACAGAGCAGAACTTACTTTTAAAGGAACTGCTTGTAATCAACACGTCTTAGGCCATAAACCAAAGAAGATGTCTTCACTGCTGAGGGATTTCTTAATTTCCTCGAAACTGTTTCCAACATGAGAAAAATAGTCATCGTCTGTTCATTTTCAGAAATAACCCTCGTCTGGGGGCCTCCAAGTTGTTGAACTTTATGTTCAACAAGTCTTCTCCACTCTCAGGTGCGACAGGTGTCCAACAACATCCTGAGCACGGCAGATGCAGACGTAGTTAGTGACAGAATTCATTCACATGGTCACTTTGTTTGGACAGTGGAATGACCACGACATCACCTTCTCACCAAGCATCTTCTTCTTCAGCAACGGAGTGAACTGTGATGAAAGCTGTGAGCACACCGAGCCCTGCATCCCCATCCCAGTTGGTGTTAAAGCTCAAAACCACTCAATGTCGTGTAGTTTTGATTCTCCATCTCTTTCACTCACCTTCTGCCTTTTCTGAAAACAGATCCCCCCTGGAGACCCTCGCCTTCCCACCGGCCCAGACAGCTGCATCCCTATCACACATGGTGGGTGGATATGTACATTCATTTATGCTCATTTATGATTGGCACTATTATTAATGTCTTCATTTCTGACACTGGTGTGACATCAATATGTTCCTTTATCCTGCTGTTTTAATATTTCCAGAAACCAGGAGTGTTCACCTGGATGCAAAAGGCTGCAGCTCTATTCTGTCACATTGTTCAGAATCATCTGTGACAACACAGGCATAATGTCTGTTCCTGCTGATGTCTTCAGTGTCCTCAAGCAGTAATCGCTGTTTACCGTGCTCCCTTCTTCCCGTCTGGAGGGAGACACGCTACCCAAATGTCCCAGGTGAAACACAAAATCTTTTGATTTCCCTGAGATCAAAAGGGAGCTAATTTATATTTCTCAGCAACAAATTCACACCTATTTCACCTATCGCATCTCCCATTTTACCATGATTTGTTTGTTTCTCCTCTAATCACTTGCATTAAAAGAGTTCTTCATGTGTTCTTTGATCTTGCAGCTGTTGGCTGCTCTGAATCTGGTGAAAAGGTCAGTTTTCAGTAAGCTCTACGGTTCACTTTTTGAAAATCTTTTTAAGTTTGTTCTCATGTAAAAAGAAGACATCGATACTTTGTTTATCGAAGAATATATATTTTTTAAAAATCCCACAAATGATAGATTTAAATAATTTCTTGTATCTGCTTGATAATGGAGGGAACAAACCAGGCAGATGAGCTGAGCCATCAGGTCTTCCAGGAGGCCCTGGTTGTTGATTTTTAGTATCCATTACTTTTTCCTCACCTTATTGAGCTAATTTATGTTTCTTTTCAGGTCCTCTTGGAACCGCTTGCCCCGGGGGGGCCTCCTGGATTTCCAGCATTAAACCCTGATTATTGGATTTTACCACATCCTTGCAGACTCCTGGAGAACAAAAGTTTTGTGATAAATATTTTATGCACTGATCAGATGTCTGCATTCCCTGAAAATGTTGAGTTGTTTTGTTGGCAAGTCATTTTTTTTAATCCATTTTGCATTAAATAAATAAAATGAATAGACTGCATTCTTCCCTTTCTATTAAGGAGACACCATGAATGAATGAATTAAACTGCAAAAAGTGGTCATAAAATAACCTAAAACTTTAACTAATGTCAGATATGGCTCATTAAGTATTTGAAGAGCATACTATGAACAGATAGCACAGAGTTCAGCAGCTCAATCTGTAGCAAAGAGAAACTGGAAATTGTGTCCAACATAAAGTACCATATTTCTCCAGTAGATGGAGCTATTGCTCCTATTTAAAAAGAATGTATGTGCACATGAATTTCCACCAAAAGTCCTGGTATTCTTCTTTCTAACTCTGTAATTCATTTTTTAATTGATTCTTAACATATAAACTTAACATCCTTCACGAGAAGAGTATGATATTCTGTTTTTAAAATGTTATTGCCTTCACTCCATTTGACATTTGTATTGTGTCTAAAGGTGTCAAGATTAAACCTGCTCTCTATGGAGTATAAGCTAACTAACATGCTGACCTTCCCGGTCTGTTTTCCAGCCACATGGCCTGCATGTGTTTGCACAGCAGATAGACAGTGGAGTGTTCAGAGGACACAGAGGTGAATGTGGGAAGAAACATGCAAACTTTATACAAGAAAAAGGATCAGGGAGTTCAAGTGGAGACTATTTTTTATAGACACAGAACACAGAACATTATCACATAGCGTCACAAATGAGTCACAAATGTTTTTGTGACTTTTATTTAAAGACAAAGTAGGTGTATTTAGCAATCTGTACACCTTTACAAATCTCAACAAATCTGTCAATACTCCTCTGTTTTTTTTCTTTTCTTTTCTTGTTATTTTGGGACTAAAACCATACATTGTGATTATGATTCAGGCGAGTAGCTGTTTTATTTGTCTTTCCATCTGATCTAATTCTTTCTAACTACTTGAATAGAGTTTTGTTTTCTTGAACCCCCAGAAGGCAGTTGAAACAGTGAAAGATCTGACAGAGGAAGGAGAAAAACATATATGGACCACCTGCTCAGCGCCAAACAGACAGCAGACTTATACACTGCAATTACACACCCTCTTGGTCATGGACAACATAAATCAAGATAGTTTATGCTACACTACATTCTAGTTTGCTTAAAGGACAGAATTTAGTCCCGTTGTTGTAGTTCTGTAGTGAAGCTTACACACAGTCACAACACATGTGCACATGGATATCAGCTCAGAACCACAAGTTATGCTCTGATGAGAAGATTTAATGATCCCCATGGAAAAAAAAAAAGAAAGAGAAGTTTGGACTTCACAGACAGACAGCCATATCCACAATGTAAGTCAGTGCTTGACTTGCTGGCTTTGCAACAGACAAAAGTTCAAATTATAAAAAGATGTGGTAATTTGTTGGTGTTGTGTAACTCTTCAAAAAAAAATTGAATGGCGGCGAACAGAAATTAATGATTAAGTGTGCGCTTTACCATGAACAAATCCCAGTTTCAAACATAACATTGAAAAGTGTCAAAAGTGGCTTTTAGAAGCACTCACCAACCTGGCTATGACAGCTGTTTATTCTGTTTTTGTGTCACAGCATTAACTGGAAACTCTCCCTGTATATCTGTGGCTGTGGGCTAATAGGAGATACTGAGAGCGAGAGAGTGTAGAGTCACTGCACAATGTAAAGTTTGGTGGGCTGAGCCCCGATAAACGGCTCCTCCTCCTCTTGGTTGCCAAAACTACAGTGTATGTGCAGATTGCCACGTAGTCCACCAGACTCCCTGCATGTGTGTGTGTGTATGTGTGTGTGCGCGCATTTTGGGTGCTCCAAGAGTAATGGAAACCCATTATTTATAAAAGAGGAGAAAATATTTGAATTGTCTGTGTCTGTCATAGACGTTAGAGCTGAACTCAACTAGTTTTGAAAAGACTGAGTCTTGTAAGCCAATAGAAGGGAAAGAAATTACTGGAATGAAATGTTAAAGTTTAAATCTGCACACATTTTCATGGTAGATTAGTAAAAACTGAATTTCATGGGGTATGTGATGCAGGTTAGAAGAATATTCCTTGCCATGGGAGACTTGAGAGCTATCTGAGGTATTGTGTCGCTCTAATAGATCACAGTCCACTTATGTAAATGTTTTTAATTGCAAATGAGGAAAAGTAGCAGAATATGGTACTCATTTTTAAACCAGTGTTTGTTTTTCAGCAGGTTTGAAAGACTCATCTGACTCTCAAGCCAATACAGTAGTGCAGCTGTTTATTCAACAGTAATTGTTCATTAACAAATATTTAATTTCTCTTAAATCCTGCCAAATGTTTTTTTTTAGATACTGAAATATATCTTTTACATACCACCTAAAGGTTTGCCAGATGTTGAGTTAGTTATTATATTTAAAAAAACATGGCTCTGATTTGATGGTAAATTTAGTATGATGACAGAATGTGTATCTCTGCTTTTTTTTTTCTATTTATTCAATGACGTGTCTTATGCAGGAGGCCTAGTCGCTGTTTCCCTCCCTTATTCTGCATCTCAGATGTGGACTTATTCACATTCTTTTAGTTCAGTTGAGTGCCTAAAAAGTCTGGAACAGAGATGAATTCCAGCGACGTGGACAAAGGAACTAGACTAATTCCTTGCAGATGTGTCTCTGGATGATGTGAAGGAACACTGAGTGAAAGAAAAAAGAGCTCAACATGTAGAAAGTTTCGTGAATTACTAGCAAAATACATCAGTGACCAAGAACAGCTGGTTCTAACTGTCTGTCTGGTGTTCCAGGGAAAAGAAAAGGGGCAAGCCATGAGCACATTCACATAGTTTTTGGTCTCTGGGGGAACTGTTGGTATGCAGAATCACAGTAGTGTATGTTAGTCATCCTTAAAGCTAAAACTCAACCATGTCTCACTTAAAACAACACAGAGCATCCTTCGCACTCTTATACTTGGAAAAAGTAAGTCTGCTAGACAGCTTCTCTGAGACAAAACCGGAAACTTTTCCAAAAGAGCAGTGGCATCTGTTGCTAAAATTGCTGTAACTCTGAAAAGACAGTTTTTTAATGAGTCAAAATTATTTTTTTTGACTTATTTTTTAACCTTTTTGATCCACAGGATCAAATCTCCATTTCAGAAATGCATCTTCTAGTTTATCTGGATCACAGAGCTTATGGCCTTTTCTTTCTGTGTCTATCTGACATTGTATTTTTATATCTCAAAAAAGGCATCATAATTGTATCTCTACGTCTTGAAAAACACTTAAAAGTTCCCAGAGAGGATGTGTTGTATTTTTTGGAGCTCCTCTAACTCCACTTGGCTCAGATTTGCCCATTTGATTTACACAGGATGAAAAAGAACCTCACTTGACTGCTAGATGATGTGTATCCTCCAAGAACAATACAACTGGCTCAACTGTATTTTGCATCTATATAGAACCCATTTACAGACCTTTAGGTGATTTTAGTTTCCTTCTCTTTCAGCTCTTGTTTAAACATTTATTCCCATAGCACCATGTCCCTTGTGACTCAGATATCAGCATCACACTTTGTTTTTAAAGTCCCATAAACTATATTCTTAGTGTGTCACATTTAAAGGAACATTCCAGAGTTAAAACAACTCTAGGTCTGTTATTAGATGGCCAAAGATGTAAACCTTCATTAGGGACCAAGAGGATGTGAATCAACTCTTTTTGTGCAAAACCTGTGTTTGCAGCAAAATGTAATTATTATTAGCACAGGGTTAGGGCTGCTCCCACTTGTTTAATTTGCCACTTTAAACAAGTTAAAGACAGTTTGACTGAATACTAATAAAGTGCATATAAATATCTGGATTTGAAGAAAAAAAAAAATATATATATATATACCTATAACAGCAAAAGGTTTAATCATCATTACTGTCAGACTTGGAAAAAAGGTTTGTCTTCTAAAGAATATGTGACTTCTGGTTGCAGCTGTAACTGCAACAGTTTTAAAGGAACATTCAGGAGTTCAGACTCAAAAACGTCATTGCAGTTAAGTGATGGTGTGGACAGAGTCTCAACAAACAAACTGAGGTCAGTTTTGGTCAACTTTGTGTACAAAAAGTGCATCAACAGAACTGTTTGTAAAGACATATATGGCTGCTCCTTCTATAGAGCTAGATTAGTAGTTATAATTATGGTATTTATGACAGCATAGAGAAATATGAGAAGCAGACACCATGAACTCTCCTCCTCCCCTGACAGCAGTTTGCATGACATCAGTTGTCAACTTTTACAGACATTTTAACAAGACAGCAGCGACTGGATAGAGATGCCTGTAAAAGCAGTACACTTTTTGTATGGTTTGTCTGTCTGTTTCCTGTCTATACCAGCACTTATGTTAAAAATAACATTTTTTATTCTATGTCAGTGTTTAAAATAGCTATTTATTTTGACGTAGGCTGATTGCCCAAAGTGTTAACATCAACTGCCCTTTTGCTGCAAACACATATTCTGTTCCACTAAAAACTGCTTTGTTTCACATTGTTTTGGTCCCTGAAGAAAGTTTTTACTCCTCGTCATCCATTAATAGATTTGGGTTGTTTTAACTCCAGCATGTTCCTTTAAAGTCACTCTGTTGAGATTTTGAGCTGCAGTAGTGCCATAGAGAAGCAATGTGACTGAATCATTATTTTGCCGGTGACAGTTCACACAGTTCAGCCAAAGGTTTAATGCTGAATAAGTAAGAATAAAAGGCTTTCACAGAATTACAATACAGTCAAACAAAGGAAAAAAAAAAAAAACAAGGAAAAACAACTGTTGGTTGAAGCAAGCTTTGGGGTCATATTAACATCACATGATCTCTAAAACGCCCAGTCAGACTGGGGAGAAGAAATCTGCAGACAGAAAGCAAAAGGTCAGCCAAAGGTCAGTGACATCTTTTTTTCTTTTTTTCAAACTCAGACTCATATCCAGGCATTTTTTTCATAACATTACTGGAATTAGGCTCTTTGAGTTTAGTTCTGCTTTGCCCCCATAAGGTGAAACTCTATATAAGCTGTTCTCACATCAAAAAGATGAAATGATATTCAGCATTATTCTTCAAAATTGTTGATGCAGTATATAATCTAATAAAATATAGATTTAACTTTTTACTTTGAAACCATTCTGTGAATTTGACACACTTCTTCCATCAACTACCTATCAATTGGAACCAAGGAGCCCAGTCACTGTGGTTCTGAAAGTGAACTGCTTTCCATTTCTACTTGCCAATAAGTTCCAGTCCTCAACACTGCAGAAAATCCTTTGTTGTGTTCTTTTAGTCTCAATTGACCAAATGTTTCTGGACAGTTTGCCACCCATGCTCTCTTAATAAAGAGCCATGTTGGCGTATTAAGAGCCCAACATGGTTTAGCATTTGCTTTTTGACTTTAAGCAAGCTGAGCACTGGTCATGCACAAGGATAAGTTGCTCCAAAACCTGTGCATGTCATCTAGCATTAATGGTACCTTCACGGATGTGGAAGTTACACATGCCAGGTCCACAAATACAGCCTTGTACTTTCCCAGAAGCTGGCCCTTGTACTGTGGCCTGATACCAAGATAATACCTCTCTTTTCTGGCCTCAAAGATGCAGGACCCAAAATTTTTACTTGGTCTGTTTTTAATTAGCTTGTTGCATATCTGAAGGCTGTTGCTGGATTTCATTTTATTTTTTACATGTTGCCCCCCCCCCACCCCTTCCATAGCATTTTCCTTATTGATGCAGTGATGAATTGTGCTCTCTGCCAGCAGTTTTTAAAAATGTTCTTTATGCAAATTTCTTTGTGGCTGGGCTCAGAAAACAACTGACCGGAGGTGGTGTTAGAAAGGTTAATTGAAACTTGCAGAAGAGGAAACTGGAGCTGATGCTGAACAGGCAAGTATCTCCAGGGAAGATGGAGCAGGAAAGGATGCAGGTAGGCAGGAGAGGAGGGTCCGAAGATGGGGGATAATTTAAGCCCTTCATCCCAACAGTTAAGTACTGACGGGCTCAATATAAAAGGTGCAGGCAGAGATCAGAATTCAAGTCTGGTCCATGGTCAGGTTCAAGGGTCCCAAACAAATCCAAGGCACAGATCCAAATAGACAGGCAGACAGGTCAGAAACAAGGAAGACAAGTCAGGTTAACAAATCCATTCAGGGCCCAGACAGACTTCTGGGTCCAAGATCCAGATAAACTGGTCCAATCACAAAACACACAGTTAGGGATCCATAGCAATTCATGAGTCATTCATGTGAATCAGGTGCGCTGAACCAGAGGAAACATCTAAGACGTGTAGGGCTGCGGCTCTCGAGAACTGGAGTTGACGACCTCTGCTCTAAAACATATGTTGATATTGTGTACTTTAAATGATAAAATCCCCACTTTTTTTGAGGGAATTTCACCGTGTGAACCCCATTCTTAAACAGTTTGACTATTTTGCCACACAAGATTTCGCAGAAGTCAAAGAAAAAACGTCACAGAAAAAAACTTCTTTGACCTTAACCCCAGATTTTGGAAAAATCATGTTGAAGCCTAATTCAAAGAATCATGGTTGTCACCATTTTGGCAGTAGGTGACTCTTTCCAACCCCCAGTTGATCCTAAAGATGGGCAAATAGTGGAATCAACAAGTCTGGTTGTTGGTTGGAACCTGCTCATCTTGCCCCTTAGCCGTAATCCTGCATGACTTATTTCAAAAGAACGTATACAGATGCAAATGTGTGGTAATTTGACCAAAAGAAAAAAAAATGTTTCCCACTTTGGACAGATAGGATTCCCAGTTTTATTTTATTTTATTTTATTTGGTAATTGAGGTTTTGTTTTTTGAAAATGTCAGCACAGTGGGAGATATTTTTTTAATTACTCTGTTCAAATTCAGGAGATTACAAACACTAAGGGGAAATACCATAATTTGAATTAACTGGAGGCACACCTGTTGATGTATTTTAAGTAAGGCACACCTTCAAACACAAGGGTTTCATTGTGTGATATCATGAGAAAATCAAACAAGATTTCACCAAGATTTTAGAAAAATTGAGTTGAGATCTTTACAAATCTAGTTCATCATTGGGTACAACTCCACATGCCTGAAGATCTAGCCTTCAAGTTCACTCAATTATACTAAGTAGAAACACCATGGCATGTGCTTTAATGCAAAATGTGCAAATGAATACCACATCAATGAAAGATCCTGTAAAGATGCCGTCTGAAATGAGAAAGAGAGCGCCAATTATTCACAGTGAAACACATTCTGTGCAGACATGAACTGAAAGGCCACACAGTGAGAGAAAGCCACTGCTCCAAAGCCACCAAAAAAAGCCAAATTGCAGTTTACAGTGGCACACAGAGAAAAAAAAATCTTAATTTTTAGTGTCATATCCTGTGGTCTGATGAGATTAAAATAAAACAGTTGGGTCATAATGATCATGATCATCTTTAAAGGAAAAGGGGGGAAGCTTTCAGGCCTCAGAACATGTATGTATGCAGTATTATGTTGTATGTTGCATCATATATATGTTATTATTATTAATGTTGTGGGGCTTCTGTATAGAGACAGAAAATAGGTGGCTTTTTCAGGAATGACAACTATATGTATATTTTGAAGCAGCATCTTAAGACATCAGCCAAAGATTTAAAACTTGGGCATGGATAGATCTTCCAAAAGGATAGTAACCTCAAGGATATGTTGAAATTAAAAGCAAAGTGGCTTGAAGACAACAAAATGAAGGTACTGGCATGGCCATTACAAAGCTCCAACTTCAATCCAATATAAACATTGTACATGGATTCATCTGTTTTGGATTCAGATCCAACAGTTCTGTCAGAAGAAATGGGTCTCAAAAATATCATTCCAATTAAATGATAGTATGGATACAGACAAAGCAAGATCATTACAACTTTGTATGTGCACAAAAAAAGCATTGAAAGAACTGTTTGTAAAGCTATATCAGTCCGCTGCTTCTAAAGTACAAGATCAGTACTTATGATGTTTATGACAAAATAAGCAAGAAGCAGAGGCCATGAAGTCTCCTCCTTTTGTGTCTGTTGACAGTAGTTTACGTGACATCAGCAATCAACTTGTAGGGACCTTAAACAAGTTAGCAGCGACTTGATAGAGGTGCCTGTTAAAAAAGTACTTTCTACACCTTTTGTAGAGTTTGTCTGTAGGGACCCTATCTACACTATTACTAAAGTGAAATGACATTTTTGAGTCTTGTCACAGGCTTAAAACAACTATTGATTTTGACCGAGGTCCATTGCTCCAGGACTAACATTTATTGCCTTTACTGTAAATGCATATTCCATTGTCACTAAAAAACTGCTTTGATTAGCCTTGTTTTGGTCCTTAGAGTTTACACTCTACAGGCCCGATCGTACACCTCCCGCTAGCCGCTACCCACTAGCCGCTAGCCGCTACCCGCAAATAGCGGATTTAGGAACCTCCGCTAACCGCTATGCAATCTTCCGCTTCCCTAAAGCCACTATCCGCTTTGCCGACTCCCTTATTCACATTGTAGGTGTGGCAATGGATGTGTCATTTGCGCTTTCCGCAAACTTGGTATCTTGCGATCATGAGTTTAGCATAGCGGGTATTGCGACCCGCATGTCTGCGCGTAAAAGAGCGCGTCCAACTGGCATAATTGTGTGTTTACCTGGTCACATGCAGACGTGCACAAACGGCTCTGCCTCTTGATTACGCATCACTGTATTACTTGCATACGTTTTTATTCTCTTGAGGGCAGGGGATGTCTGGTCAGCAGTTGTGGTGAATGTGGCCACATACAGGTGTGGCCGTACATGCCACACCTGTACGGCCAGACACGTCAGTCTGTACAGGTGTGGCATGATCTCATTCAGATGTTTGCTGTGGAGGAAACGAGGAGATCACAGAACACTGTTGTGGAGTTTCTTGTACTGTGCGCCTCCCTCTGACCCTCTCTGCACTCGGAGCACCCGAGATGCACTCAGTGGTAGAAAGTAGATGTCGTCATACGTGTTCCTCTGGCTCAATGCTCATCCAATGATCCGTTCTGCAGTATTTTAAAAAGCACATCAGCTGCGCCAAGACGCACAGCCGCTCCCGGCGCCCACTGCTGAGGATATGTTCTCGTGGCTCTGCCTGAGCGTGTTTACCGGGAGCGCACCAACTATTTGGGACTTTCAGGTAGCCGATAGGAATTGTCTGTGTAAGAATATTTTTACCTCCACCAAGGAGGTTATGTTTTTGCCGGCGTTTATCTGTCTGTCTGTTTGTCTGTCTGTGTACAAGATAACTCAAAAAGTTATGGATGGATTTTGAGGAAATTTTCTGGAGTTGTCAGAAATGTGAAAAGGAAGAACTGATTTCATTTTGGCTGTGATCCGGAAGAAATCCTGGGTTCTGGATCAATTTCAAATTTTTGATAATATTGCGGTCAATGGGGCCAAAAATTTTGTTTTTCAATATCCCTGTTAATTATTGCCGAAAACTCATGAAATTTCACTCAGGGATTGACAATGGGAACCTCTATCAAATTTCAGAGGCTGATCCAGACCTGATCTAGAAAGCGGATTTTATCACAATCTGTAAATCGCTATATGGGAGAACTGTTGTGCTTGGTGGAGGTCTGCGCTCTCTGAGTGCTTTTCTAGTTAGGAAATGCTTTCCTGGAAGCTCAATGGCTCTTTTTTTTTCTGAGCAGTTTATTGAAACTTCTTGGAGTATTAAAGAAATGATTAAATCATTTGCTCCACATTAGTTAGAGCTAGTCATGTGTATATCAGTGCAGAGGAGGAGGAGAAAGAAAGAGGAGGAAGCTCTACAACAGAGTCCCAGACGAGCTGCACATGAGAGCTGCTCCAATCTGGATGAAAATGCTCCACAGCGGTTTGCCAGTAGTGGGTAGCGGGTAGCAGGTAGCGGCTTGCGGGTAGCGCAACCTGCTCTTGAAAGCAATGGCTACTGATTCACTGATTGGTTAAACAGGTGGAACGCCCTAACCACTCCCATAAATAACATATGCATAATATAGCGGTTAGCCCAGGTAAGATCGCGGGATTAGGGAGGTGGAAGATTGCGTTTTTTTGCGGGGGAACGCCCCTCCCGCTACCCACTATCCCTTAATAGCGGCTTTAGGAGGTTTGGCAGAAGATCGGGCCCTATACCTTCTATTAATAAACCTATGGCGGGGCCGCCTGGTGGCACAGTGGTTAGGGCAGGCAGCCCATATACAGAAGCTACAGTCCTCACACAGCGGCTACGGGTTCGACTCCTGGCCCATGTGACATTTTGCTGTAGGAGAGACTCCCCCATTGTCTCTCTGGCCCCCTTTCCTGTCAATCTTCACTCTGTGAATGAAGGCCACTAATGCCAAAAGATCAATTTATACAAAACCTATGGTGGTTGTTCTAACTCAAAGATGTTCCTTTAAGTTGCTGCATGAAACCAGTTACTAAAAAAAAAAAAAAAAAAAAATTTATTCTGAATTTCTATTTGCTACTGCAGACTTTAAATGGAAAAGAGAGTATGTTTCAAAATAATTGCACAGTATTGGTTTTAATGTCGACTGAAAATATAATACTCTGGTTATCAGTAAAATGGAGATAATGACAAGTAGGCAGTCTTTCTTTCTTTCTTTCTTTCTTTTTAAGACATTCACAAGTTTGCATTTGTTCATTCAACATGAGTGATAAATATATATATAGAAAAATATAGACTCTGTGGCAAAAGGTATCACCTCTAAAAGCAGGTCCAGTGTTGGCTGAAAGGTTTAGATCGTGAAACCTCAGAAGGGCCAACATATGAAGTACACTGACAGCTTAACTGTTGGACCAGTTTTGGGCCTTGAAAGTGAAAGAGCAGAGACTTTCCCCCTCCCTCGTCATCATCAAGGCGCCCTTTAGCAAAGCCTTTAACACCCAGCTCCAGAGACAAATACATCTGACTGCTGGGTGGTTTCCAGGTATGAATATGGGTAAGTGTGACGGCGAACAAAGCATTCCTTAAGTAAAGGAGGGGGAAGGCATGAAATAGGGTTATTACCTTTTATTCATATTTTTAGGTAATGAGAGCCACTTAACTCCAAATAGTTGAAATTATTACCAGCAACTGGTTGTTGATTCAGCACATAAATTCAAAAACTCTAAATCTGATTAAATAAATGTGTGTCAAGTTAAGACTTGTGGTTAGGAAAGAAAACACCTACAGGACTTAAATCTGCCTCCTTGTATCAAATTATAAAACAAGTAAATGTGATGATAACACAAGTGGCCTCTTATGTTTACTCCTGCACTTATCTGTCACAGTTAAAGTTATTTCTAGTTTCAGACCTTTGTGATTATTGATTCAGTTCTACTGAACTAAATTTTGAAGAGTTTCTGAAGCATACTGCTTTTAGCTGTAGACTTTTGGAACTTTGTTTAAAAGATAAATAGCAGGTCATGAGTACCTTTTGCTCATTCCAGTAGGATAAAATTAACTTCACTCAGTTCACAATCTTTGCTTTTAAGGCTTTTGTGATGAGAAAAGCTGCAAAGTCCTTGTGACCTTCTGCTGTGGTTTAACACTAGTCATCCTGTGGCCCATTGTGTACATGCTAGAAAGTATTTCCTCGTTTTCTGAACAAAGTAAAATGAAAACCTTGGATTAAGTTCACCAACCTGTGCATTATACATCTGGTGTTACTAGCAGGGCAGGGATTTGACTTGGCTGCCAAAAATGACTTTAATTCATCAGCAGACAAGCTCTGGGTCAGGAGTCTGCCAGCAGACACTCTAACATAGATATCCATTATCACTGCACAGCCTCAGAAATGACTAGCTATGGCCTTAAAGAAGATTACAGTGAGATGCATGATTTCAGAGATCTGATGCGGAGGAGGCTCTGCAGAAGAGAGGAGGGGAAGGGGGGGGGGGGTTACTGGAAAAAGTAAAAGTGTTGCAAACACTTTAAACAGGCATGTTCAGGCTATCTGAGTGGATGAGAGCATATGGCTTCTGGCAGACAATGTTGCAATTTCACTTGAGAGAACCGTTGTTTATCTTTTAACTTTTGTTGCTCTGGAAATAAAGATATGTTTGTACAATGTGCGGTAAATCACTGGAAATATGTTGTAGCCATTATTTACTACAACCATAGATAGTTTTCTTCATACATTTTCAGCTGTCACTGTAATGATCTTAAAAAGTAGGTTACATCTGTTCTCTGTGATGGAGAAAAAAAGTCTCACTACTTCTTACCAACGTCCCTTTACCTTCTAATAGAGAGCCAGGCTGTGCAGTTATCAAACGTTCTTGGCTGGTCATGACCACAAATCACAGCTGTTATATGAGCAGCGGCATCAGACTTGTATAACAGAATCACAAACGCCAAATGCTGAACTCCTCCTTCTCATTATCATCATCATCTCACAGGGCGCATCTGCAGGCTGCAGGAACAGAGCGATGTGACTTTACTTGGATACACTGAAACTTAGCTTTACATTAACTTTGCTCTTTGTACATTCTTAAAATTTGCCATGAAGGATATTTCTGTTTAATTTAATTTAATTTAATCTCTGATACGCCGTTTTGATCGCATTCAGTCTCCTTTAAGTGAGTTCACAATGGGATTGCGCGTATTTGGTGCTCCGCTTTACGCATACGCGTGCGTCTACTTAATTGTTTTTCTTCTGCAAGTTGCTCAGTCTCAGCGGAATCCGGAGACGCAGCGAAAAAATGACCAGGCAGGGTCTCTCCGGCAGACGCTGCAGTGGTCTCACAACGGAAAGGTTTTCAGCATTTTAAGCCAGGGCTCAGAGTACCAGCCGCCGAGGCGGAGAGGCGCACCTCAGGAGCAAGTGCGGGCGCAGCCTGTCACCATCATCCACGACACCCACGTGAAACAGGACGCCCAGAGCCAGCCGGTGGTCCAGCAGCAACAGCAGCCTCCTCGCAACCTCCCGCCGTCCCTCGCAAGGCTCCTGGGAGGGCAACATCCTCACCATGGACGTTCCGGCGAGAGCGAGGGCAAACAGGAGAGCCGCAGAGTCAACGAGACCCAGGAGAAGGTCACTGTCAGTCCACCTCTGCCCAGGAGAGATGACATGATGGTCGGTGATGATCCATACGACCCCTACAAATCAATTGACAGTGATAATCCATATTATAATTACCATGACGTTTACGAGAGACCCAGACCCAGATCAAGGCCAGGATACGGCACAAGGTATCATCAGTACGGTAAGAGTGGGAACAATGCTCTCCAAACAACATTTGAGTCAGTAAATGGGTAGATATTAGGCATAAAGTGTTTGGTATGATCGAAGAATCAACCAAAGATCACTTAATCAACTTTCATCTTTGTTTTCTCTCTACTTGTTAGGGCTCTGTGCCATGTATTGAAGTGTCTACTTTCAATTTATGATCAGATAATGCATTGCGATACATATTCATCTTACTATTTTGATTTCCTTATTAATATATAGCCTATCGCTATTATGCTGTGTGTTGCAGGTCTCCCCGATCTTGTCCCTGATCCATACTACATTCAGGCCTCTGCTTATGCCCAGAGAGTCCCGATGTACAACTTAAGATGTGCAGCTGAGGAAAACTGTTTGTCAAGGTAGATTTCTAACAGGACCGGTCCACAGGGGGGAAAAATGGCTTGCAACTCTGTCTGAGTGTGAATCACTGAGCTCTGTACCATAACAACCACATAAGTGTTTGTGGGTGAGGGCTGCACAGTGGAAGCGATGAAATGACTTAAAATTAAGTGAATCCTGCCACTGACGGAGGAGAGGGAGAGGGGCGGGGGCAGTGGATTTTCTGTAAAAGTTTAATCATAGCTTGCCCTGAGAGAGAAAGCCTGGATGGCAAACACATTATCGAAGACTAACCCAAACAACCACGTGCCTCCAAAAGATTTTTTTTCCACCCATCATTTATGCACAGACTGGCTTCACTCAGACTCTGAAAGTCTGCTCCATTCAGAAGAGGGGGTCAAGCAGGGGAAACATCTTTAGTGATGTCACAGTGTCCACATATGACTGTGTGTGTGTTTCTCCTGAAATCACATCTATTTTTTCCCTCCATGCATATAATCCAGACAACCGTGTGTCTCCAAAAATGTTTTTTCAGCCAGTCATTTACACAGACGGGCATCACTCAAACCATGAAAGTGTGCTCTTTTCAGAAGAAGGCATTGAAACAGGAAAAACATCCAGTCACATGTGTGTGTGCTTGTTGTCACCTGAAATCACATCTGTTTTCTTTTCTTGCAGCTCAGCCTACAGATCTCATATAAGAGACTATGACACCCGTATGCTCCTGAGGTTTCCCCAGAAAGTCAAGAACCAGGGCACAGCCGACTTCCTCCCCAGCAGGCCACGCTACTCCTGGGAGTGGCACAGCTGCCACCAGTGAGTTTAATGTCATGTCAGTGTTGTCCACCTCATCATCAAACAGAGTTGCTGTGACATCAGCTCTCTGCAGTCTGGAGTGATTTGGGCTTCACAGATTTTCTTTTCTGTCTTTGTTAGTCACCTTGTCGACTGTTCTCAACACCACTCAATCTTGTTTTTATTTTTTTTTTTTTTTTTTGGTGCACACTCACTCGGGGGTAAATCTAGCAATTTGTCAATTTAAAAAAAATGTAAAAGTGGTAGTAATGCACATGAATAAAGAAGAACAATAATCAGAGTAATGTAGTTCGGAGACAATTCGCGCAGTTTGTAAATTATAAAAATCGACGTCGAAAATTCAATAGCTCACAGTTTAAAGGAATCTCAGAGAAAGGTTTAGTGAACAATAAAGTATATGCACACGTTATAATACTGTTGACCAAATATTAAAGAGACACTATCAAACTATGGCACCCCCTGTTGAACAATAATAGTTGTGCTACTTTTAGCTGTTTTCTTCATTTGTCTGAGATTTGGAGTCAGGAATTGTTGCTTAAGAGATGTTTTATTTGTAGCTTTCAGCCCATAAAATATGATTTCCTGTTCAGTTTCAGCATGAAAGGAATAAAACCCTCCTTATATTTCAACAGATTCAATGACTCAACTTCATTTCTCCTTAGAATATAAATTTTTACAACTGTAAAGCCAGACATGGTCAAATATAATTGTTAATGAGTATAATGAGCTCAAAAGGAAATCTGATGCTCTTGCTATACCACCTCTGAGCTTATGGAAAAGTGGCTTCTCCTTTTTTTTTTTTCTTAAAACTACCTCAGTCCATAGTTATGTTGTGAAGTGAGCAATCTGCAGGGCTGCTTCCCAAGATGGAGTGTTTTTGGCAAAGTTAAATAAACTGTTGATGTAGCCTGTATAGATTATTTGGAAATATTTTGAAAGTCAGCTGCTGTTATAATCCAGACTGTTTTTCTTTTAGATAGCAGAGTTAAACCACATGCTGATCCAAGTTAGGTCCACATATGGTACATGATAAACACCTGAGATCTATAGTCATATTGCCTTGCAGTCTTTTGAATTCAATGTATTTACATGTTAATCAGTGATTAGGTAAATAATATGGTGTCTGGTGGTTGCAGAAAGAGACTTGATATGTTCCATTAATTTTTTACCGCTCTTCTGTTGATCCACAGGCATTTCCATAGCATGGATGAGTTCAGCCACTACGACCTGCTGGATTCCAGCACTCATCAGTCGGTAGCAGAGGGCCACAAGGCCAGCTTCTGCTTGGAGGATACCTCTTGTGACTATGGATACTATAGGAGATATGCATGCACCTCACATACACAGGTTTCAAAGCTGAAAACATATCTCCAAATGTTAATGCCAATTTTACAGCTGTATAAACAGAAATGAAAAAAACTGTTTGTGAAATCACCCATAGGTTTCTGAAGAGCTGTTCTGTAGCCTATTTTTTGGACCTATGAGGGATGCCATGTTGGCAGCGACAGCTTCATTTGATTTACTAAAGGGGCAAATGGGTTGAACAAGCAAGCTTGGTCATAGAATGAAAAATGCCCACTTAGTTATCACAAACTACTTGTTCTAGCTCAGCTTAGCTCATTTGAACAAATGTCACCTTATATTCATTTTGACTGATTTTGTCCTCATTTAAGATGTTACTATTGAAATACCAGCTGAAGCAAGAACTGCCAGAGCTCTCAGAGCTACCATGGCCATCCATTTTCTTGTCGAGCTTTGGCCGTTAGGTGGCTCAGGTAGAACAGTCGACTGCAGTAGCAGTCACCCTCACCCTAACCCTAACCAGAGTCCATGGGTGAAGATGGCTGGTCCAGAGGAGGCAGCCGAAGCAGCTGCCAGCTCGCCTCCAGGCCAAAGGCTGGAAGCTGGTCTGCAGCCTGTCCCCCCTGACCCTTCAAGGCCAACACAGGGCCTGTCATAGCAGTCTATTATATAATTTTACCTGATGAGGTGGCCTACATAAACATTCACCACAGCACGTACAGCTGTCATGGATGTAAACTCTAGCTATGGAGACCAAAAGAATTTTTTGAACTAAGCCGTACATATACTGTATGTATGTGGCTATAAAGTTGGGCATTTTTAACTCAGGGCTCAGTGGTCCAGCCTCTAGTGGTCATTTGATAAACTGCAAGTTCTTGGACCTCTGTGTTGACAACAGATTAGCAGGCCGGATGTAGCCTCTTGATGCTGCTCTTGTTGACATTCTTGTTGACAGGTAATTTCAGTCATAATTTCAGTCTGGGGTTTAAATTCTTAGCTCCTGCCTCTTCAATGCCATTCCCAAAAGGCCTGGCTGGTTCTGATTGATCAGTTGATAAGTAAAAATGGTGGAGCATGAGTTAACTGTTTATTCTTTGTTTAAAGTGTGACAAAATATTGACTAGGCTAGTATTATATTGTAATGTAAACAGTGTAGACATTTTGTATCTGTTAAAGATAAGCTATAACACAAACAAAGCAATGTGGAGGAGTGACACATAATATGCTCCTTTAGCTGCTTACAGGTCAATGTTTTGGTGTTATGGTCCACTCATATTTACCAATTTTAAATGAGTAGGTATTGATTTTTAATCAAAGGGCTCTCTAGACAAACTTCACTTGCCCAGTCAGTTAAAGAAAGGTGGTACAAGTGGAGCAAAAACTGAGATAAAAAAGATTGTTTGTGTTCACAGATGCTACCACATTTGGACAGTTAGCCTCAGTTAGCGAGAACAGCAACAGACAACAATGTCATATGTGAATGTGTCAGATGTGAATTTTGTATATTAAAACACACACTAGCTGCACCCAGTTAGCTTTTTTGGAGTGCCAGCAAAGTGACGAAGTCAAAAGTCCTTAAAATGCTATAATTAAAGTTTTAGGGCTACCATAACCTGAATTGCTGTGATTCTACACCACCATAAACCTAAAAGTCCACACTGACGGGAATTTTTCTCATAAAGAAGCATTGTCCGTGAGCTGCCTTGTTTGTCGTCCTGGCTTCTCTCATGTTGCTCATCTTCATCACCATTTGTAACACATTTGTATACTATCTGTCTTGCTGCTAGTTTAACACATCCTTAAACAAAATGAGCAACCTTCTGCATGTTTTTTTAATTAGCTAGTAAGTCCCAGCTAACTGGGGTTTTCAGAAAAGAGGCTGTAAGGAGCCAGGAGCTAAACAGAGCAATTCACACAGAAGGTGACAAAAGTTGCTGCTGAAATTTACCACTTTTCTTTGTAGTAATAATGTGTTTTGTTTAATACTGGAATATGTAAACCTTCTTTAATAGTCCCCCCAAATGAAGGTGAACCTGTAACTGAGACGAATATAGACTCTAATATGGCTCTCTCACATACGATAATTATATTTTGAAATGATAAAGTGGATAGTGGATAATTAAAATCAGAAGAGGCAACTCTTATAGAAAAATCACTGATATACATTTGTAAAGGCAGTGTATATTGTGACTTTTAGCAGTCTGTGAGTGGGTTGAGTTCTCATCTTCAGTTGTTACAGAAGGTATCAGTGACCGTGCCTCCAATACGTTCAAGTGTTTCCATAAATAATGACAATGAGCCAGACAGCCAGCACATATAACATCAACACCCCTAATTAATTTCACTATTTACATCTGTGCTTTTAGCACAATGGTATGTCAGACAGGAGAAAAATCACAATGGATGTAGCTATAATCTATAGTTATCTCCACTGTTTTGTTGATCAAACTAAATTGAGGGGTTTACTTGTTGACAATTTTTGGAAAGAGATGTTTTTTTTTTCATTTTAAATAATAAATGTTTAAGAGAGAGTAAAACCCACAAAAACAAGGGGAGAGAGCTGCCTTCCAGCAGCAGCTTGATACAGTTTCCTCCTTGCATGAGCCAGAGGTTATGGCGTTTTAACGATGTCCCTGGTGTCTCTTCCATGATGATTCCACCTGTCTGGATTCATTTTCCATCACCTTATGTTGTTTTTTCTTCTCTCTTTCTTTCCTGCTTTCAAAAACACATAAACCAGAGGCACATTTATGACTTTAATTATTATTCTATCAAGTGTTAAGATTTGATATCATACAGTTGTAACACTAAAGTCTTTGCTAGGGTTATACTTAAAGGTCTGCACAAAAAGAACTTCACCTTGTTCAATCAGTTTTCTTGTATAACGTTGCACTAATGCTGTCCAATGTGCAGGGCCTGAGCCCGGGATGTTATGATACCTACAACGCAGACATCGACTGCCAGTGGATTGACATCACAGATGTGAAACCAGGAAACTACATTCTAAAGGTTTGTTTCAACTACCAGATAACTTCCTCCTGAGTCACTCATCCCTCTGAAAGAAGTTCTATTTCTGTAGAATAAAACTGTGCATTTGATGTTTATCATTATTGTTACTGTGCTACTGATTCTCACTTCACTCCATGTTTGTTCTCTACAGATCAGCGTAAACCCTTACTATCAGGTCCCTGAATTAGACTACAGCAATAATATTGTGCGCTGTGATGTCCGCTACACTGGCAACTATGCCTATGTGTCAGGTTGTCACATGTCAACGTAAGTATCATGTGTCAGCCGATAAAGATTGCTTTGCTATACATCGTGTGTCTTCCATTTTCATGAGGTTTTTTTTATCCTTTTATATTTTTTTCAGATATTGAGAAATGAGACTGATCAACAGAGATGCAGAAACCTTTCCTGTGCATGACTCACACTGTCTACAGTGGCAGGTGAAAACAAGAGTCAGATTTTGTAAGACAACTGGTTTAGAATTTAAAATTCACCAAAAAAAAACAAACAAAAAAAAAAACAAAACAAATGTAGAAACAATCTATTATAGCACCAGATTGTACTGAATTCCTCTTTGCTTGTGTGCAAAAAACAGTTTTATTCTCCTTGCTGAGAAGCATTTTCACAATATTCTTATTTCTTTCATATATTGAATTGTGCTGTAAGCTTATCTTAAACAACTTGTAAGATACCCAAAGGAGTAAATGGATAAAAATAGAGAGCTCAGAGAAATAAGGTATTAAAACAAATGAACACATTGTTCAATTGCTGTATTTATGTGCAAAAGCTGCAAGTTCCTGTACTCAAAAGCTCTGGAAGAAGCTTAATGAATAAAATGTTGTGATATTGTTTCACAGTTTTATGATTTGCATTCCTTAGTCCCTTTTCTTTCCTTACCTTTGTGTTGTTTCTCGTACATTCACATTTCCCGTATTACGCTGTGTCTTGTCTTTACTCAACACAAACACACTTATTTTTCTGTAGAAAAAGTAGCTCTAACAAACTTTGGAAAAGACGTAAATATACGGTTAAAGTATGGCTGGAGGTTAATGACTTTTTTTAGCAGGCCATGAGCAGATTACTTTTCCATGAATCCACTGAAACCTTGGTGTAGAAAATGGCTGTAAATAGTTAAAAACAGCCACTGCTTTATGTGCGACAGTGACAAAAAAAAGGAGAAAAAGTGCAGCCTACTCCAGTGAAGCAGGTATTTCCAGCCACATGCTTGCAATTTTATTTTGACTTTCAGTCCTATTTGAAAAAAAAAACATTTAATCCCCCTTTTTCCATTTTTATGAAACTCCAGTTACCTGCAAAGGCCCTGAGACAATGTATTCTTTTATTATTATTTTGCCTTGATGCACCACCAAAATGGATTTGAAATAAATCTAACAAGACAGTGTAGACGTTCAGCTCTAATTTAATTGGTTTCACAAAAATTTGGTACTTAGCATTTAGGAATTACAGGCCACCATATTTAGTCTCTTTACTTTCAAAAAATCTTGAGTTGATTTTGCAGACATTCTTCATCTGCAGCGTGAAGAACCATCGTAAGAGTTTTGTAGCATTTGGCTGAATGTGGACAGAGATTATTGGCCCAAACACTTTGGAATTCATCTTTCAACTTTGTCAGCAGTCACATCATGAATGTACATCAGTGAGCTCATTCCACTGGCAGCCATACATGCCTGTGCCATGCCGCTACCCCCACCATGTTTGATCTGTGGTATGTTTTATCACCAGCTGTTTCTCTCATCATTCTGAAACAAGTGTATCTTGGTTTCATCTCTAAAGAATCTGATTCCAGAACATGGAAGGATTTTTTAGATGTTTTCTAAAAGTCTAATCTGACTCTTCTGCTCCTGAAGGTTTCCAGTAGTGATTTTCACCTTGTTGTAAACCTTCTGTATTTATATTCATGACAACACCTCATGATTGTAGAGTTTGAAAATGATATGCTTACCTTCTGTAGAGTATTCTTGAATTCCATTGATGTAGTGAAGAGGTTTTTCTTTACCAAGGAAAGGATAATAATCACCCACTTTAGTTGTCTTCTGTGGCTTTCCAGACCTTTTAGTCTTCTTGAGCTCCTCAGTGATTTCTTTCTTTATAAGAATGTACCAGACAGTTGATTGGACCACACCTCAGGTTTTTTTATATTTCTGTTTTAGAATTGTGTTTTTTTTTTTCTTAATCTAATGATGGCCTTCCATCACTTGCATTGAGATATCCTTGGACTTTAGATTAGTATCTTCAGGCCAACAGCTGTCAAGTACCAACTTGATACCTGACCAATTCCAGACTGTTTATCTGTTTCATTTTTCTTGAGGAAACAAGGAAACAGACTACACCTGGCCAATTAACTTCTTTTCAATCAACCGTCCAAATATGTTTGACCCCATGACAATGAATCTACTTTGCTTAAAATGACTGTAATTCCTAAATGGTAAATGCCATATTTTTGCAAAATTTTTGTAATTAAAGGTGACAGTTAACCCTTTGATCACATCTTGACTGCTTTATTTCAAACCTACTGTGGTGATGTATAAAGGCAAAATCGTCAAAACTCTGTCATTGCCCAAGTATTTCTAGACCTGATTGTTTACATGGCATTTAATCTTCTCAGCTGATTTATACAATATGTTCTGCATTACAATAAATTGTACTGTTGAAAACCCCAATGACATCACGTTGACATCATCAGAGCTTCCTGGGTTGATATAGTTCCTCCAGGGCAACGGATTGTGCCACATTGTGTCTACAATGTGCAACATTTTAACTGGGCTGAGTGCAATAACCAGCTGATTACAATATATAAATCTCTGTCTCTCTCTCTCTCTCTCTCTCTCTCTCTCTCTCTCTCTCTCTCTATATATATATATATATATATATATATATATATATATATATATATATATATATATATATATATATATATATATATATCACTCTTAAAAGTCTGTACAGATACTTTAGTTATTGTGTTGTTTTTTTTTAGACAACCTAGTATTTTTTTTTTCTTTTGCATTATGGCTTTTAAGCTTTTTGAGTGAGTCAATCTAAATCAGAGTTAAAGGCTTCATGAAGTCCTATAACATATATAATTATATATGTCGTTGGACGGCATATACAATTAGATAATAATGATATTAATAATAATAATAATAATAATAATAATAATAATAATAATAATAATAATAATAATAATAATAAAAAAATGGAACAGTTCAGTGACATTTGCAGTGTCTGGCCACTAGTCGTGAGCCGGGTTGACCATTGTCCTCCACTCCACCAGGGTGCGCTGTTGACACCTTATTCAGGTTTGTTTGAATTCTGTGATTTTTATCAGCCACCAGCAGTATTTGTGTGTGTGTGTGTATGTTTGTTTGAGTCTGTGTGTGCCAGAGGATCAAGTATTACCATCAAAACTGCTCTCGTTTTGTGAAAATGCATCCAGTTCGAGTGTCGATTCCGTCGTTTCGGTCAGAAAACAACTCGATCGAGAAAGGATACACGGTAAGCTGCTGCGTGTGTCCGTCTGTGTGACCGCCGCTTGTTCTGTCGCTGTCATCAGTTTTAATTGTCAGCTCTGACGTGCTTTTATATACCCGTGAAGTTGATTACAGCCTGTTTCGTTATGGGTCATATTGTTTGTAGTCTGTGAACAACTTGAAGCCTTTTGTATGAGTCTGTAATTAAAGAAAATCCCTGTGCAGCAGTCATCTCATCTTATACTAAGACATGTACAGTCACATTTTTGGAAAAGGGGGGATTGTACATGTGAAGCATTTCGCTAGAAAACAGTACAAATATTGTGAAAAGTTACTAAAAAGGTACAGATGTACCTTCTTTGGGTATATTGGGACTCTGAGACACTTCTCTAGTTCTACCAACCACAAATCAAAACTCCTAAACTTGGTTATTTATTTATTTGTTTATTTATTTATTTTTTACTAATAGACACTAACTAGGGCACTAATAATAATGATACATCAAGGGACAGCTTAGAGTTGAGGATATTTTCCAATGCAACATCTCCAGTTTTCAATTGTTGTTTCTATCCAATTTGTAGCTTCATTTTGGGGAAGTCTGGGGAATGCTGAGTGGACAAATCTGGGATGACCACACAGGAACTGGTTTTCTGACTTTAGATGGAAGAACTCACCTTAGAGATCACATGGACTGCTTCCTCAAAAAAAGTGAAAAGACACGGGCTTTTACAGCAGCTTTAAAGTATCCATGGATTGAGACATTTAGTTTTCATAAATGGATCCAAAGCACAAGTGTTCACGCTTTTACAGACAGGTCAACCTTTTTTACATTAAGGAAAAACCCAGAATTTACCCATAAAAGTGTAATCATACCAGGATTATTCTTAGTTATTACCTGGTTAGGCTCTGTAATGTGTTTCCTGAACAGAATTGCCTTACCAACACTGATGTCATTCAATGTGAATTTCCTCCTTGGTGTAATGCTGGTGAGAGCAGTCACGGATCTACTGTGAATCGTCTGCCTTGAAAGAATCCGGCAGAGTGAGGGAAGTAGATACAGCAGTGTGTTTAGAGATGTTTTTTTTTTTTTACATGAACTCTGACAGATCACACCACAGCAGCCAGATGTTTCCTCTCTGATACCAGCTGACAGCAACATTCAGTCAAATCCTGATATTCCTGCGTGAGCTGTTCCCTCAGCAAGCAGAACAAACTTTTTTTTTTCTTTCTTTTAGGTCTTCAGAATTGATGTGCTGATGAATGGCAGACTACATACTGTTGAAAAACGCTACAGTGAATTCCACGCTTTGCACAAGATGGTGAGGTTTCATGTATGTATCATATCAACTTTTATTGATGCTGGCCATTGCCAAACGCTTCTTCTCTAGAGGGTTGCCTTTTAATATATGCAGGGGTGGGGACGCTCTTCAAATACACACAAAGTGTTTAATATGACTTAAAGAAGTTCAGTGATTAATTTAACTTACCTAGTTCTTAACCTTACTGAAATGACCTGTTTAGGAACTGCTGTTGAGAAGTGAACTCCCTGCGGGGAATAATCAAGATGCTTCATGGTGGCTAACCCCCGTTAACCGCACTGATGTGTTTGTGGTATTAGCTTCACAGATCATTTCCTCTCTCCCTCCGTGCTCATCAATCCGCATTTTGTTTGAATGCAGCTCCAGTGTGTGTAAAGGCAGCACAGAGGGAAATGGTTCTTCCCTTCAGCTCTTTCTGTTTGTACTCTATTCTGTGAAATCCTCAGGTGAGCCAATCTCAGAAATGTGTGGCAAGCTACAAGAAGCTCGACATTGAGTTTAACACCTAAACTCAGTTTTTATCATGATAAAGTTATTGCTCAGTTTTTTTTCAATTGTCCGTTATGTTTAAAGAGCCTATACTGTTGTTGATTCATTGAGGTTCGCTATAGATAAACTGTGACAGACAGATGCTTCATCTGTAGTCTATTTTTTGTAGTATAGTATTTTGGTTCTGTGTAACATCTCTTTTGTATAAGGTTAACATCAGATCACAAAGTGACAAAGTAAATGGCTTTGAAGTGACCATAGTATGGACCATATTTTCATAATCTCACGGGCAGACGGGTACTCGCTCCGATGATTTATGGAAGCTCTTTTTCCAGGTTGCTCTGTGATATCCATCTCTGACACACCTGTCTCTTATTTGGGTGTGTTGTGAATATTTTTCAAAGCCTTTGCATGTTGAGTCCAAATTCCTTTTAAGGGTTCATGAAATCAATCCAACTTCAACCCGTCCACTATCAGGAAAACACAGCCAAACTCAGAAATTCCCATCTCTTCATTATAACCAAATCCTTTCTTTGTTTTTTCCTAACAAAATGTTATGAGAGAAGAGTGGTGTACTAGGTAACAATATATGTAGGTTTGCAAAATGTGTTGAGTCTGAATCCAGGATTTCCAGAGACATAAAAGTAGCTGACTTTAAACCTGGTTATATCACCATAGTGATTGATGCTGGAAACGTAACCAGGTCCAGAGCAGATTATGTTCCAAAGTTCACCTGAAACTACTTTGTTGGAGTAGACTTTCTTCAGATAATGGTAACACTTACATGTTTACATATCTTGCACATTCGAAATGAGTAATAAAGGCGCAACAGGTATGTACAGTTTACGATTATACTTATGTTCTCCATGTTGATCTGTTCCCTCATTTGAGTGTAGTAATGCCATCATCATTTGAAAATCAGTCACAGAATAGAGCAGTCTTTCTTATAATTAATGTGTTGAAAATTTGAAATGGTTCAATATGTTAAGGTTGCTTTGCAGATGGGATTTGGTCTTTGAAATAGTGGAAAAGGCCATTTTAAAAAAACACTGATGTATTGTTAGTCATTACACAATATAATCAAAGCTAAAGGCACTTCTTGAATTCATGTTTAAATTGACCAGATCAAGTAAAATGTCAAACATAGTCTCAGAATGCTTAAGACATCAAGAGCTGAGAAGTGAAATTAACAGATTAATTTACAAAGTCATTCAAAATGTCGTTTAGCTAGTAATCTTCTCTGGCTCGGTTTGCTGCTGTGGTGTTGCTCTTTGCATTCACAGCTGATTAAAATTCTTCGTAGCCCTCATGGTAAGCAGTCGTTCCTCTGTGATGCAGAACTGCTTGAGAGAAATGATGCTTGGCACACTCCTTTTTATGGGAATGTACACAGACCCAGAGGCAGGACAACAAATCCAGTTGATGGTCACTGTTATTGTCCCAATTATCTCTGACTGTGGCTTCAGTGTTGTTTTAGCCGGTGTCTGTCTGTCTTTATATGATTTTTCAGCAACTTTCTTTTACTTTTCTTACTTTAGTTCGGCACTTAGAATTCTGCTGTACCCTCTCCTCTTGAGGACTCATAATGTTTCCTTTGCACAAATAACTATTTTCTTTGACATCTTCACATCACTCATCTCTGGCGTTTTTGCTGCTGCTTTTTAAGTTAAAATGGTCACTTTATTATGACGTTTAAGTACTAAACCCGGAAGTTCACTTGAGTTGATCCAGAAAAGTACCTGCTGGTAAAATTTATCACATAAATGACATATTTCACCAAGTTTAGCAGGCGTTGTACAAAATGTTTATTTTGTTATCTGAAGGGGGAACGTTTATGCTCTCTTAAGTGACAACCCAGTTTATTTAAGCGGTAATTATATATTTACAATTTTGCTGTTTTCTTCAAATGAAAGTTTAGAAACTTGTGTTCATTTCCAGACAGTTGGTGTCCAAATATTTTTGGAGGTTCCACTGTATATTCTCTAATACAGTGATTCCCAAAGTGTGGGCCGCGGCCCCCTGGTGGGCCATCGCGGTACTGCAGGCGGGCCGCCAGAGGTCATTAAAGTTAAACAAATATGTTTTAAATCCTCGATCTTTTTTAAATACATTTTTAATCAGTAAAATATTAACAACATGATGTAAAAACATTAAGAAGTAACAAAACAAACCAGTCAAGTGTTATTCTATTGTCATCTTAACTTAATATGACAAGTGTCACCTTATTTGTTGACCCCTCAATTCGGATCATGGTTCCTAGTCCTGTATGTTGATCACAGTTGTGTTTAAAGGTTTGGGTGGGCCGTGGAGATTTTTCATATTTCAAATCGGGCCTTGGTATTCTGAAGTTTGGGAACAGCTGCTCTAATATATTTAAATCTTTGCAGCTGAAGAAGAGCATAAAGCCACCTGAAATTCCCTCAAAGCATGTCAGAAACTGGGTTCCCAAAGTCCTGGAGCAGAGGAGGCAGGGCCTGGAATTCTACCTGCAGGTACTCGCTCACCTTTTCCACACCACCTGTTAGTCCCCTCAAATTAACCAAATTAGGAGCACAAACATTTTAGCTGTCTCTTCCGTGCAGTCTCTCTGTTTTAACAAATAGAAATTCGGTCAAACCAAAGTAAACATGGAAACTGTAGAAGGGAGGTTCATGCACTCGCTGAAATTTTCCCTTGTTTTGTCAGACTATAATCATGGAGAATGAGGCCCTTCCAAAGATATTCCTGGATTTCCTGAACATCCGTCATTTTCCTTCAGTGCCAAAAACAGAAAGCTGTGGGTAAGTTGAAACTGCAGTTTTGCTCCAAAGTAAAAGAGCAATTTGTGGCTGTTTTTGTTTGTGGCAGAGCTTTGTTCCCAGGGTAGAAAAAGACCATGTGGCATAACCTTTTTTTTGTTTTTCTTCTCTTTCTCTCTCTGTCTCTCAAAAAGCTCCTTTGACACAGAATCAATGGAATCAAGGTGAGTAATTTCAAGTTTAACAATTGATCCAGCAAGTCATATTTTTGTTTTGCACTTTAACCTGTTAAAATGTCACTGTTTGCTCTAAACTTGACCTTCGCTCATCATCAAGGACTCCGCCTGTTATTTGGTTTACATTATGTGCAGCCTCCTGACTTTTTCTTTTTCAGTAAACTTTCTCATCAGCCAGTTATGCTCTTCCTGAGAGACCCCTATGTGCTGCCATGTGAACACGGTGCGTTTAGGGTGCTGTTGCATAATATCACAATATCCTAAATTTATTCTACACTTTAAAAAAAAATTTGAATAAGTCACATATGCATGCGCTACAGAGCAACCTGTACATTATTTTTCAAAATGTATATATAAATATGTTGTCTTCTTTACTTTCAGATCCATTTTCTAATGTTGTGATTGAAGGTGTGATACACGGAGTTTTCTACTCCGATCTTCAGCCGAGGTAGAGCTGCGGAGACGAGTATGAAGGCAGCAGATGGATGCTTCATATTTTCACACCATTTCAGGTGTGCACTAAGAAGAACAAAACATGTTAACATAAACTGAGCCTCATTTATATACCCGCCATTTAACAGAAAAAAAAAATCTATTATTTATTTATTTCTTTTTTTTTTTTAACCACAAAAAAGGATTCTTAGTCCACATAAACCAGCACATTTTAAATCATGAACACTAACTCGCATGTTCACTAACATTTACTCAGCTATGAAATTTACATTAAATATGTGAAAGATTTTGACAGGTTAACTTTGATGTTTTGAGGAAAATATGATTAGGGGAAATAAACTGCACAGGGACAACTGAAAATATAGTTAAGAGCTATATCCATGTGGGAAATAACTGAAAAACTGTTTTTGAGATTTGAGTGAGTATGTTGAGTATGCAGCAGCAAGTTGTCAATCATTCTCAGTCTGCAGAGCCAGAAAAGAATGCAGCGATGGTGACCTGAAACTTAGTTTTCCAGAGATGGAGGAAAGAGTGTTTTTTTGGCTTATGAGGGACAAATTGGACAGACTGCGGTGTGGAGCTGCATGGGTCGTGGCCTGCAAACTGGGAGGCGCCGCTCCCTTCGCTGCGCCTTTGATGTGGGTTTTTAAATTTGTTTTGAGCTGCCAAATGGATCCAGCAGAGGGAGTGTTGTGGGACAGTGTGGGTGGATATTTCATTGCATGTTGGTGGAGTTGACAGCTATGTGCCACATGTTAAGAAATGAGATTGTTGGTGAAGTGGACCTTTGTGATGAAAGTTAAAGGTACTGTAGCATCAGTGACGTTGGTGCTAGTGAGGGAGCACAGGACAGAATATGACTATTCATAAGGGATCAGCACAAGATCTAGGGTGCTTCTCCCTTTTATTTTTTTAAGCCTACTTTTGTCTACATATCCTGTCATATCGATATTGCCAAACTTTTGCCTTTAAAAAAAATTTAATCTAGCTCTGGTTCTTGATCTGGCTTTATTGAAGATTCGTGGAATCAAAGTGTTGTACAACAAAACTGCTGCATTTTGATCAGTTTTGAGCATAAATCAACACAGGGTATTGCCCTTCCTCTCTTTCCAGCTTGTAAAATATGACACTCCCATGTTACCCAGAACAAGTGCAGGTGAAGCAGCTCCTTTCGGCTCCGGGTCTGTGTATTTTTGGTCACAATGATCAAAATGGTTCAAAGTTAATTGCATGAACCAGAACAGAACCAGCTGCATGTTGGTGAAAAAAAGGTATTTATGAAATGAGCCTATAGGGAGAGCCTATAGCAATAGCAGATCTTTAATTGCTGTCATGTCATATGCATACGCAAACACGCTTGCTTATATAATAAAGAAAAATCAAAGATATCTGAATCTACTTGTAATCAAAAAGGGAAAACACAAATACACCATTAAATCAGTATCTTTAGCTGTTCCCTTTATATTGCTCTGAATCTCACAAAACCTGATTTTAGACTGCACACAGTCTCAGTAGCTGTAGGTAGGTACGTACTGAACTTTTACATGGAACTGAAGATCATTGTCATTTGTGTTACTAAGAACCAGTATTTAACACTAACACCCAGTGTACTATAATCTAAAGCTGAATTTAGATCTAATGTAGAAGTGTGATTAGGAGGGTTGTCGCCTTCCACATGGGAAAAAAAAGAGATACAAAGGGAGCTTTGTGTGATTGAAAAGACTTACAGCCAGTAAAATATTGTGCAATATGAAGTATAACCTGACTAGTCTTTGTTGCTCTTTGTGAATCAACTAAACCTGTGAAACAACAAAACATCTCACATTGTGAACAAAACTAAACTTAACTTGTAGAGTTTGTGAAATGTTGTTGCATGTGACTTTTTTAGATGTTAATCAATGATCCTTTACCTGAAATGTCCTTTTAGAGACTTCTACATGACCGGATCTTGACTACACATTACTGTTAATTATACGTTTATAAGAAGTGAAATTAAGTCAAACAAACCTAAACTAATCATGACTTTATGTTCTCACAAAGTGAATAATTTCCTTAAAATGTGTTTATTTTGTCAAACATTGTGCTCTGGCTATACAAAAAGTGTTGTTTCTGTGCCATAATGTCAAACTACAGTGAACGCTGAGCTACTGTAGCACTTTAACATGAATGATTTATGAAATACTGACACAATAAAATTCAAAGTTTGTCAGACTCAAAGTTGTAATTGATTTTTAATTAAATAAAAATTCAAATCTGTTGCCACCATTAGAAAGTGAATAGAAAACGTTGAGATGAGCTAACAGCTGTTAGACATCTAGTTTCTCTCACAAAAAAGGTCACAACAGTGGACTTTTTAGAAAAGGGTTAATTAGAACTCATGAGTTGCATCCTTTCACCCGTTTCACATCATCCTTAACAAAATACATTTATAGTTTAGCTTGTTTGTAGTTCAGTATGTTCTTTCACGTGTGACAGATCACCCATTCCTAACTGAACGCACTCTGTTCCCTTACAGGATTCTGGTTTCACTGCAACTCTGGAATAATTTCATAACAAATAATTATATATTTTTTAAAAAAAAAACTACATGTGGAGGATTTAAAAAAAAAAGAAATTAGGAATCCTTTCACATCTGGGCAGTGATGTCCCAGCGCTGTAACAGTCCAGTAGTAAGATGCTCACTTTTTTTGTTTGATTGAAACGTGATTTAGCACCTGGGAGCACCTGGGAAACTCGAGTACCGCAAAAATGTTATTCACTAGGTGGACGCACCAGTCAAAACCAGTTCTTACCACTGCATTTGGGGCTCTTGAAAGATACGAAAACATCCGGTTTTGAAAAGAAGGGAAAAAAAAAAAAGCATTCTCTCTCTCTCTCACTCACACACACACACACACAATACAAAACTCCCACTGATTTAAAAGGCACTGATTTAGCATGAGGACAAGGACAAAACTGGGAAGATTGTTGACGTGCTGACCCTCAAGAAAATCCAGGCTATGTCCCTGTCATTATGACAAGGAAACAATCAGCACTGATAATGAGACAAGTGGTGATCCTGCCTATTTTGTCTGGATTAACTGGAGGAACCCAGAGCAGAGAAAGACGCAGGTCTGCAAAGCCCCAAAACAGTGCGAGTTCTGTCCTCTTTACGCGTCGTATTTCACGGTAATCTGGTCGCCCTTATTCACCAGCATTAAAGATACGTCTGTCTCGGTTACTTTAAAGCTCTCCATGGCCAACTTCATCTTTGAGCCGCTCATCTTGGTTGCCTTCTTCTTGAGGTTCTTTCATGTTAGCAAAGGCAACTTCTCTTGTCAGCTGCTCCAGAGGTGGGAGACCGACTGCCAGGTTTCGCAGTGCGATGGCTGTCATCAAGAATCTTGAATACAAAGGGACAGTGTTGATATTTTCTGTAGACCTTCTGTGAAAATGCAACAGACTATGCCTGATTACAGTCATGTCAGAAAACACTCACCCCCTCCGTATCGTATAGTACTTTTTCACAGAAAAGCGTTCCAGTCGCTCCAGCATACCAGCCTCCCTGCGCTTCTTCACCACCTTCATCCGGCGCTGCCTTTTCAGGAACAGCTGCACAATGGGGTCCGTGGCGTTGCCTGCGGCTCCTTCATCGTCATCTGCAGCCATAAGAGGCTGCAGCTCAGGAGGAAGAGGCTCTGTTTCTGTGGGGTTAGACTCTGTGGTTAGCAAACTTATGAACAGATCTCTTAAGCAAAGATGGGTAAGAGATTACCATAATATTTCAATGACATGTAGAAGTCATTTTTTTAGGCACTTCTGACATAGAATCATATGTGATGCATTGTACCATGAAGAAACCAGAGTTTAAGTCTGATTCTACATTATCAGAGGAAAGGGGGAGCCAAAAAAATGAAAATTAAACTAAATTAAAGTACACCCACCTTTAATTTTAAGGATTTATGTGTCAGGGACAAAATGAATGATGTGATGTGATGACAGTATTAGTTTAGACAAGTTCACTGAGATTTTGAAGCAACACATGCTGCATTCAGGACTAAATCTTTTCCAGGGGCTTCAATGCATTTGTAAACAAGATAATACAAAACCAAATTCTTCACATATTACAAAGATAAGGCCGAAGAAGAACAGAGTACAGATACTGGACTGGCCTGCATGTCTGGTCAGAAAACAAACATGACATATCTTAAATTCATAGCAATTGGAATGACATAAAAGTCCAATGTGAAAGGTAAGAATCTTTTTTTTGTGTGTTTCTGATTTGGTGAAAATATTGATTTTGATTTTTTTTTTAAAAATCAAACAGTTAAACACATCGATAACATTAAAACAAGATCTTTCAAAAAAGAAAGGCTTAAGCTTCATCTTGACAAGCAGAGATCAGCATTTCCTACCCAAACCGGTCACCATTTCCAAAAAAGAGGAACCTGACGGCTAAAAACTCTGCATCTCATTCTGGCTTTCAAATTTATGCAGTAAGAACACTTTGCAAGGACTAGATGATTTCTATTACGTCCTGATGTGTAAAGTTTTAGAACTGAAAGAGGGTGTACTTAACTTCTCACATCAATGTAGAAGTAATGTTTCAAAAAAAAAAAAAAAAAAAGTGAGATGAGCTCCTGTGTTGCACTGATCTCAATACTGAGTCACTGCATGATGATAAAAAATCTTTGTAAATGCCTTACAACTAACCTCATTATCAAAGTGGATTAGTTGGGCCTGGTGCCAGTTTAGACAGCATCTTACTGAAGCTTTTCAAAGCATCATTTTTAAACCACCTTCCCCGCTGACATGCTCCTGTTTTCACCTGTTCCATTGCGGATGCGCTCCTGCAGCTCCAACAGCTTGGTGAAGTTTTCCTGTAGCGCTGCTTCGGTGGTATTGACATAGATGTACATGTAGCAAGACGGGCCTTCAGATACAGTGTACACCTTATGGTAAGCCGCAGCAGGTATCTGCACACACATCCACATGATGGCACATTCGGATGTTACAGAGTCATACTGTAAAAGTGTCGCACAATAATCGGTGTAAAATAATTTATTTGGATACCAAAAAAATATCTCTAAGAACGAATTAGTATTTTATGCAACTATGTACTAATATTCGGGTATTTATATTATTTTCATAAATTTACCTTGTGTGAGTGAGTGAGTGTGTGTATATATATCATTTTTATTAAACTTAATTGATATGCATTCTTGATTTTTCTTTTTTTTCTCCCCATATTGCTCTCTTCATCTCCTAAATGCCACTGTTTTTTCCATCTCCCACTTACTTCACCGAGCGAAGGTCCAGATGGTTTTGTGATCATGCGATCTTGCAAATCTCAAGCTGCCCTGCACTCTTTAACTACTCAGCTTCGGTCCCAGAAACTTATGTGGCGTATTTTTATCTTAGATTTTGTAAAAAAAAAAAATTAGCTGGTTGACCACTTTTTAATTGAAAGAAAAAAAAAGGTGACAAGTCACAGAAGAAAAGAAACAAGAAAAAGTAATGGTATACCTTCATCTGCTCACCAGGCTGCAGGGTGTAGTTCTTTTTCTCTTCCACTATCTCAACATTCACATGCCCCTGTAATACATGGATGCTGGTGTTGCCCAAATCTTCGCTCACAAAGTTTTCTAAGTGGAGACCTGAAAGGTAACATGCTGTCAGTGAGCACACATGCAGCCAATTCTTTCCATGTAAACACGGGACAAAGACAGATTTGCAACCTGGAAAATCAGCAATGAAAACGATCTCAGTTTGATTGTCCAAGTTGCTCTCAATCTCCTGGAACTTGGTCCTCCATGGTGAGAGGTCCACCAGCAGAGGCATCAGCCATGGGTTTGATTTGAAAGGTGACCACTCAGCTTTCACAATGTCCACACGAGGATCAAATATCCTTCAAGGTGAGAAAAAAAAAAAAAATCAAAACTCACATTCTTACTCCATTATAGTTTTGGAAACATTTTAATCTGAATCAAAATGCTCTTATACCTTTGCTGGAAGCGTTCATTGATCGACACCCAGATATCAAAGTAGATTTCAGGATCAGAGATATTGTAGCGCGGCAGCAAGTGATTGAGGCATGTAGCATACTGCTTCAACATGTCTCCATGGTCTTTCCAGCGACGGCTCTGTGCGAACACCTACAGTACACAGGCAGGATTATTATTCATTTCTTTTTAAATTAGCTCGAATTTAAAGTAAGTAAAGGAACTCAAGTGAAATAAACAAATAAAAGCAATGACATATGCATATTCATTTGAAACTTTTCACATGAATGCTGGGACCCACGGTCGTCCAGAACGACGTAGCATTGTAACAGCAGAATGTCACTTCCTGTTAGTGAAATTATTGCTTTGTCTGATAAGAACACATCACATTCACTAACCAGAATGAATGGAATTAATACATCCCCCACAAACATGTGTGTTTTCCCAGCAAACTCACCCCTGGGTTCAAATATCCAACTTCGCCAGTTTTTCCATCTTTGTAGGTGATCTTAACATGCTGATGGCTGCGGGAGTGAACCATCATGTCCCATGAGTAGCCATACAAGCCATTGGTCCAGTTGTTGTAACCCTGGACGAAAACAAATTATTGTGATCATTTCAGCAACGTCACAATTTTCACTGAGACTTGATGATAAATGTCCACTATTATCAGTCTTTCACCTCAATGCTGATGACATCAGTCTGAGCTACTATTTGTTGTGGAACAATGATTGCTGACTCTGATTGAGTAACTATGACTCAGCCAGGGTCAGGAAGAGTGTCAAGGCTTTTTGTTTTCTACAAAGTACAATCCCTCTCAAAAACTGAAACATGTACCAAGAAGAAAAGAAAAGACTCAATTTTTAAAAGACTTCTTGAGGCGGTATACCTTTGTGATGAAGTGGGAATATGGCATGAAAAACTGTTCTGTTATGTAGAGAATAGTGAAAATGGCTGCCAGCTTGTGCTTAAGTCTCAGTTTGGATGCAACGGTTGGGCTCCCCCGCTGTTCAGTGCTTATAAACACAGGAAGTGCTGGGCTGAGACTCTGCTGCTGTCAGTGGCAGGACTCTGCTCAGAAAATGATGGGAAATGGGCGAAGAATCTCCTTGGCCAATCAGGATAGCAGAAAAGAGGACTGGTGGCTATCATGGTGTAGGGAAACATCCCTGTGGAGGGTTCACATTGTCAGATTCAGGTAAAATGACACCCCACAGATTTAAAGTACACTTCCAGGTATTCAAAGCATTAATAGCAAGAAATAAGGCAGCACACTAACCAATGCTGAAGAGCTGAGAGTTCATGCAGTGGAAGTATGTGACAAAGAAAAACACATAAGGTCGTGTAGCGTCAAAAAACAGCAGATAGCCAGCAGTCAGATCCAGAGCAAGTCCACCTCCATGCACCACCAGCAGACTGACTAACTCCACGGGGAGAATCAGTCTGAAAAATAAAACATGGGTGCAGCTCCATCAGAAACCTAAAATACAACAGTCAGTGGTAACAGTCTGTTAAATTAACACCTACTTGAAAGGATCAAAAAGCCAGTGATGTGCCAGGTATGACATCGAGTATCCCTCCACCCAATCAGCATCCAGCTTTTTGATTCCAGCGATGAAGTATACTATAAATATCTTTGTGAATCAGGAACATAGTCATCATTAAATCACCTGTTCTCACATGACTAACACGACTAACTCTCAGCTATAAAAAAACAAACTAGACTCAGTGATAAATGACACAAACCTGTGTCCTCAGGATGGTGTAATTCCAAAGAGGCACATGAGCGTTTCTTATAGACGGCCGTCGTAACCCATCGACTGACCTACATATACACATACATTAATCACAGAACCAAGCATGCAAAAACATGCAGTCAGACCAAACAGGCATCACCTCACCAGTATCTGTTGCCATCCATGAGTGTGAGCTGAAATCCAATGAGACCATAGAGGTATGAGTGGTTGTTCCAGGCTGTTTTGTCCAGAAAGAACACGTACCAGTATGTCGAGATGAACATCAAGCAAGAGAGGCGGTAGAAACAACCAAGCATGATGCCCAGAGCACCTTCAGTTAAAAACAAATACAATACTTGAAGTTAAAGGAGGTATTTTTTTCTCAATTTAACAATTTTTATCTCTTGACAAGCACTCTGCACACAGATTGACATTTGGCAAACATGAACGTTTACCAGGCAGAGAGGGTGTGAATCAAGTAACGATCCGGTGCTGAATAATAAGAAAAAAAAAAATCAAGCTTTTTTTTTTTTTATTTCACTGCAGCCAATTTTGCAGTCCTATTTTATTTTTGTTGGTGTATTCAGCTTTTTGCTTCCAAGTAATGCTTTCTTGTGTATTGCTTTTCAAGTCTTTCTTTGAAAGACTTATATGAGTAGGTTAGCTTGGGGGAAACATATAATAGCGAAAACTGCAGGGTTGGTATGTGTGCTTTAATCACTGCAGTCAAGCGCCCCCACTGAGATTTCTATAAAACTGCATCTGTTCTTAAGTAAGCCACTGTAAACTGTAAGGTGTGACCCTTCAACCTAATCTACTATTAGACAAATATGGGGACCCACCGAGGAACATCACCACGTACACCAGGTACATCCAGTCTAGCGGCAGAGGCTGTAAGAAATTAAAGAGAGGGAAACGGCACACTGGGGCCCCATCCAGGTACTTGTAGTCCAGGTGACTTAGACCGCGTTCCTGAGTGACATCAATGGCCATCAGCAAACCTGCACAAATCACACCAGGTAAAATCTAGCACTCCTTTGCAACAGGTTCGTACTCGCATCAAGGCAAGGGCATTCATTTACCAAACAAGCAGCGGAAGATGCCCAGAGATGCAGGGTCAGTGGGACGGTTCAGGAGGGCCACCAGGTTCTGCCAGGAGCTCAGGTCCTCACTCTTGAACCCAAAGATCTGCTCCATCCTGCTTTGGGTCTGTGGTTTATCTGTTTTAGGAGCTGCATCTTTCTTTGCGGGTTTTTCTTCTCCATCACTGCTAACAAGAGCACCTAGATGATCAGAAACAAGACACAAAGTTGTGTTTGTGACTAAAAGCAAGACACTATGTGCTAAAGTGTGTTCATTGAGAGGCTACTTCAGGTCCGTTGCAAGACAGAAAGATACAGAAGATCATTCCTGCCAGCAGCCATCAGCCTCCACAACAAGACATCCTAATTATTATTGCTGTTGATTATTATTGCTGTCATTTATTGTTGGAAAAAAAAATCCTACTACAATGTTGAATTTCCCTTCTGGGATCCATAAAATATTTTTCATTTCATTTCATTAAACACAACGAGAAAGAACTCATAGTAGTTTATTTGAAAGAAAACCCTTGCATGGTTTATAAAACGCCCAGTTCTTATTTATACACGGAGCAGGGCTGTGGTTTAGGTAACATCTTGTTAAATGTTGCTCTAACTGTAATTACAGTGAAGGAACAGCCACACACCGCCTCCCTGTCCATCATTGCTACAGTAACCTCACCTGCTACAGCGTCGCTCGCCTCCATGACACAAAAGCTGGATTTTTGGTTCGGGACGGGGAGGGGGTCCTTTCTCTGCTTTCCCTGCCCCAGGTGGAGGTGTCCTGCGCAGGCAATGAGGCGGACAGCGTTTACGTGTCACAGCACCACACTCACACACACGGGTCAAACAGAAAGGAGGAGGAGGAGAAGGAGAAAGAGGCAAAGCAGAACAGTTTGGGAGGGATTGGAATGTTGTGAAAGAGGTTCTCGTTGCTTATTGGCTAATTTCTCCGACGACCACACCCCCTTCTATTTCACTTCCTGTCTTTCGTGGTGTCAATGCAGCCAAACAAACTTAAATAAGGTTGTATTAATTATTTTTAAACGAAATACAATACCAGAATACAAATAAAATACTTTAAAATATGTACGTAAAGATATTATTTATTTACCTGTACACATTACATAAACAATACCGTGGTGGGGTCATTATTTATTAGTGCTTAATTTATTATATGATTTCATGCATTTTTATGTACTAAATTAAGAACATGCTCCAATTACCTTTCTCACTTGTAAGATGCAGGGAGCACAGACACTGTTTACATAACAGGCAAACAGCGTCAAAAAATGGGTTTAAATCTAAAGCAGCTGATGTAAAATCTTGATGGAGTGAATGATGATCTGAGTGCACCACACTCAGATGTGCTTTAACGTGCCTGGTCCGTTCATGTCAGCCAGTGTGGTGGTGTCCTGACTGCTGCTACAGAATTTTAAGGTTCCTTTTTTTGACTCTTTTCCTGCAACACTTCAACCATGTTCTTGTTTTGAACTAGAATACCAGAATTTCACCACTGGATGGCAGACATGTAACATTCTTATCAGTACACAAGAATTCTGTTTATTGACCCAGAAGATTGAAAGGAGAGCCAGAGCTATTCAGATGATGGTAGTGCCATTAGGAAAGAGGAATGGTTATGTCACATTTTTTTTGCAACTTAATACTATGTGGACAGAAGGGTCAGTTTTTCAGACTTGATTACTGCTCTGTTTTGAATTACCAATACTTATAGAAGAGAAATGGTTGAATAGAAAAAAACAAATTCCCCTTTCACATTTGCAACGTCCTTTAATTCTTCATTCTTTAATCCTTCTGACCTTGATTTTCTCCTTTATGTTTACACAATAGCCTATTGGTGACTCTTTACTTCCTGGTTTGAGTACAATTAGAAATAATGATAAAAGAGAAAAAAAATCAATTGAAATATTTTGCGCATTTGATTCACTCAGTTTTTTTTCTTCACTCAGGATTAATACACAGGACCAAATGGGTTATTGATTTGGTAGTGCCCTTTGTACTCAGATACAGACAGTCCAGTCAATCAGGTTCAGGTGCTGTTTAAACATGTAGGATTTCGTCACTCACTTTTCATATTTACACATCTTATGGGGTTAACATTGATCTTTTTTAAGGCTTGTGGTTGATCTAAAATGTGCGCAGAGGTGGCAGAATCACACCAAACAATATTCCATACATGTTAACAAACAAGGTAGTATCTAGACATGGCTGGATTGTGAAAAACTCCTGAGCACAAGTGTCATTTTTGTATCAAATTCTTTGTGATTCATTTATTTTATTCGGGTTATTTCATCTCTGAGAGTTCTGTGAGTACATAAGTCTATGGGAAACATATATTTTGTTGTTCCTTCCCATCTCTTCTCACTTCTGTATTTCATTGTGGTCACCTATTTTAATCCGATTTCATTTCAATCTCATCCGTGTCTTGTATTAGTTGTTTCGTATAATTTTCATATATATTTGCAATATTATAGACGTGGGAACTAGCTGATCCCGAGTGTTCTACTGTACCTGTTTATGCTGTTTAATAACGTGTCAGGTTTTCCAGGTTAACAGCAGGGGGCGCCCTTCGACGCTGCTGCGGCATACAGGACGCGGAATGTTGCTAGGAAGCGTCGAGAGAAGAAGAAGGACAAAAGTAGCCACATATTTTCAGTGAATCAACACATCATCTGTTGTGTTTATGTTCTAATTCGCTCCAATTTAGAAAAATGTAACTGGAACAAAATTACGTTTGGCGATCCGGAGGCTTGTTTGGATCAGCAGTCGGTCAAATTAAACGCTGTTACAGTTCCTTTACGTGGTTTTGTTTGGGATTTTGTCAGCTAAGCTAGCTGTGAGGTTAAGTGGCTCGTGGACGTCTGACAGATAATCAGCTGTGTTTACCGTCCACATCATCCTCACACCTCTCCCTCGAAGATAATCACTAGGTACGTCCGTCATACTGTTGCTTTTGGTAAACATACTGCACATCTGGTTTGCATGTGATGGGGGTGAGATGCCTCATATCAGACTCTTGTGGAAACATTTCAAACTTATCGCAGGGTTCATTTTTGTTAAAACATCAGCCTCTGCTTTAAAATTCAAAGCTAAAGATGACCAAACCTAACTTCTCATTCACTCACAGGATCTGATCTTTTTCAGTTTGTCTTTTTTTTTGGTGAAGATTGTTTAATCATAGTAGAACAAAGATGAAGCAGAACAAGTGGTGCCTTCATAAATTTCATATTGTAGGTGCTTTGAACATTTTGCAACATAATTTTGAAATTGAGCAGAAATGTGAAATAGTGTTCTGGCATTGAATTGATTTGTTGAGAAAGTCAAATTTAACATGTTCTTCTTTTCCTTTAAGCTGTTCCCTTCAGGGGTCACCACAGTGAATCATTTGTCTCCATCTAACTCTGTCCTCTGCATCCTCTTCTCTCACACCAACTAACTTCATGTCCTCTTTCACAACATCCATATATCTCCTCTTTCGTCTTCCTCTGGGCCTCCTGTCTGGCAATTCCAAGCTCATCCTCCTCCTACCAATATATTCACTATCCATCCTCTGTACATGTCCATGACGTCTCACTTTGGCCTCTCTGACTTTTTGTCCAAAACATTCATGCACTGCCCCTCTGATGTGCTCATTCCTGATCCTATCCATCCTCATCAACCCTGAAGAGAACAACAACATTTTAACCTCTGCTTCCTCCAACTCTGCCTCCTGGTCTTTAAACCGTTCAGCATTATGGCTCTCACCGCAGTCTCATACACCTTTCTTTTCATTTTTGCTGATGCTCTTTTATTACACATCATTGCAGTTTGAAAAAACTGTACTAAAAGATTTAAACACTTTAACAATTTATCACTCTCATTATCTTAAATAAAGCCTGTGTTTGTTTGCTTCTCTCTTACTTCACAAATATGTAAAGTTATCATTATTATTTAACAGAATAAGTCATTGATAAAAATGCCACTTTTTGAATTCTAATGTGCATTTGCAAGCATTAATTCATAGTTTATAGACCAAACAGTCAATAGAAAAATATATCCACACACTAACTGTAATCTGAATACACTGCCTGAGAGGAAGCAACAATATATCACCTTGTCATAACAACATCTACACATACAAATTATTTATGATTGTTTATTCAAGAACACTAATATCAAAGAACTACTAAACATCACTTGCATCTCCAAAACAAAAATGAACAAAATTTCTTTTTTTTACTTCTATTTTACAGTTACTTATATGCTTGCATTTTAAACTGAAAAAAAAATCTATATATCACATATGGTTGATTAACATTTGTTTGTGAGCATTACTTGGAGTGACAGCCATTAAACCTGTACTTATACCTCTAAATTTCTAACACTTTGGATAAACATACTATTTGATACCTAGACTACAGACAAGAAGAATAAAACAGATTTGGTTTTCCTAAATCTCATTACATTTTAGCCTTTTAGGTCTATTCTGTGTCAGAATTAGCCTGCTTGACACATTTTATAGTTTTAATATTATGATGATGATATAAAGACAACACCCTACAGGCCTCTTGTTTATACTGCAAAAATACTCAAAAATGAAAAAGTAGCTTTATAAACCATACATGTATTTAAAATATTCATTTTCTGTTTGAAATGAAAAAATTCTGATATGTAAACCTAAATAATGCCTCATAACCAGTAACAACCAGTGTGGTGAGATTCATGGCTGGTGAGGCACTGACTCCATCAGAATCAGATTTACACATTTATAAACTCAACAGAGTAGATTATTCACCATTTGGTCAGCAGCAATTAGCAGGTTATGTTTTATATGTCATATCAGCATCTTTTGAAAAGATTTTCTAGTAGCCTTTATTGCAGGGGTGGGCAAATCCAGTCCTGGAGGACCGGTGTCCGCAAGTCTTAGATGTTTTCCTCCTTCAGCACACCTGATTCAAATGAATGGCTCGTTAACAGACCTTGATGACAAGCTGATGGGGATCCATTCATTTGAATCAGAGGTTAAAACAATTAATCGCGATTAAAAATTTTAATCGTTGCCCAGCCCTAATATACATATATGTATATACAGTCATGGAAAAAATTATTAGACCACCATTTTTTCTTCACTTTCTTGTTCATTTTATTACCTGGTACCACTAAACGTCATCATGTGACTAAAACAGACAGAAAAGAAAACACTGAATGCATAAAAGCAGTGTTTTTGGCAGTACAACGCCATAGCTATGATGTTAAAAACTTAAGTGATTTAGGTTATAATCAAGAAAACCATGGAAAATGGTAAGATATCAGCTCTTTGATAAAACTCTTATGAGCAATCTTTGTGGTTATCGTTTGTCCAAACAAATGTACCTTTAGTTGTACCAGGCATTAAAATGAACAAGAAACTGAAGAAAAAAGGGTGGTCTAATAATTTTTTCCATGACTGTATATGTTTAAAAGCAATGGCTCCTGACGCACTGTTTGGTTTAACAAGTGAAACGCCCCAACCACTCCTCTGCATAATATAGCGGGTAGAGCAGGTGAGAAAGAGGCTATAGCAAGGGTGGAAGATTGGGTTTTATTTAGGGGAACACCTCTCCTGCCACACATTATCCCTAAATAGCAGCTATAGCAGATCTTGGCCGAAGATCAGGCCCGTGGTATATTGAAACTGTGCTGGCACACGCAGTGACCCAACACCTCACTAAAACACTTTAAGGCTTTCATGTGATTGTGATCTGTTTTATGCCTCTTTCACTAGGGATGGGAAGCTTGGGCAGCAGGTTTCAGTCCCCTTCTCAGGGACCAGAGGATGCTGCAGAGGGTACAAGCACCAGCCACAAACAGAGTTGTGAGTGTAAGAAGAGAAAACGGAATGCACAGTGTGACTGTGAAAGTGAACAAGAGGAGGATGATGCCATACTAGACACACCTCGCAGGCAAGCATGGTCACAGGACCCAGTTTTGTCAAATACTGTATCTTTGAGTCATCAGTCTTATTTTCTTACTTTAACTTTGTAAGTTCATTCTGGTTTCATCTGTGTTTTGTTGAGCAGGAAGAAATTGAAAAGCACTTCAAAATACATTTATCAGACATTGTTTCTGAATGGGGAAAATAGTGACATTCGCATCTGTGCCCTGGGAGAAGAGTGGAACCTCCACAAAGTGTACCTGTGTCAGGTAAAACAAGAAATGGAGCATTTGACAAAACAGTCCTTTAGATGATTACTTGTCCATAATTTAGTACCCTTTATTCCCCTGTTTTCTCCAATGTCCCTTTTACAGTCAGGGTATTTCTCCAGTATGTTCAGCGGTTCTTGGAAGGAGTCCAACATGATGGAAATCAACTTGGAGATCCCAGACCAGAATATAGACACTGAAGGTAAGAGACACGGAATAGAGAGAGCTGCTTTAACCTTCACATTGTTTTACTGTCGGCTATTTCCTGTCCTGTGTTTGTGCAGCTCTTCAAGTTGTATTTGGATCCCTGTACCGTGATGACGTCCTGATCAAGCCCAGCAGGGTCATCAGCATTCTTGCTGCTGCGTGCATGCTGCAGCTGGTCAGTACATGAGAAGTCATCTCTCTTTTGAAATGTGAAATGAAGGCGATTTTGTCTGATCATATGTTGATGTTGACAGGATGGCTTGATCCAGCAGTGTGGTGAAACCATGAAGGAAAACATAACTGCGAAGAGTGTGTGCAGCTATTACGCCTGTGCTAGCATCTATGGACTCGATTCAGTCATGAAGAAGTAGGATTGTTGAGACATTTTGATTAAGTTATCATTTTATTTACAAACCTACGCTGATACTGTGTGTTTCTGTTTGCAAATGTCTTTCTGCAGATGTCTTGAGTGGCTTCTCAACAACTTGATGACCCACCAAAATGTTGACTTAATGAAAGAACTTGGGTAACTTTGGTCTATGCATTCCTTATGAGTTTTTACATCTTTGAGTAATGTCAGTGAAACCTATTTCTTCATAGAAGTTTAATATCCTCTTTTTACTTTGTTACTATGGACTCATGTAGCACATGAGTTGCTGTAGGGAACAACTTTCAGTGAAGCTGTCATAGTCCAATTCAGTGCTGTCACTTTTTTTTAAAGGGGAACAGTCCCCTGGATTTATTTTATAATCCTACTCACTTATTGTCTCTTCTGTATTTACAGGGTTGAAATAATGGAGCAACTCATCCAGTCGTCTGATCTGTTTGTCATGCAGGTGGAGATGGATGTATACACTGCTCTGAAAAAAGTAGAGTAAAATATTCATATTCTGAATGGCATCCCTCTCTGACAGAGACACTATACCTGTGAGCTCCTGTTTTAATTTGTCACTTGATAACTTTGTGTCACTACAGTGGATGTTTCTGCAGCTTAATCCATCATGGGATGGCCCAATCAAGCAGCTTCTGGCGGATGCTGACGCCTGGCTTTGCAAACGCAGGACAGGTAATCACAGTCATGCATCTTGTGATCTTCTTATTGTATTTTTGTATTGATAGACACTTTTTTTTCCTCATATTTTTTCTCCAGACCTGTGTGAGAGAGAGCCATTCTTGAACACAGAAGAAGGCACATCTTTTCGCTCTGTGTTCAAACTTGTGCGTCTCCAGTATATAATCAATGATCTTGCATCTGCACGCATTCTGGAGAGGGACAACATTTTGCCACCTGGTAACGTATAGCTCTGGTTGACGTAATTTTTCATAAATGTGTTTCTGATCCTTCTGATTAATTGTTTCATCATATGCATTGTGAATATTTTTTCCTATATTTATGTATGATAATTACTTAAATATGCTATGTTCCAGATTGGCTAACAACGATGTACAAAAACCAGTGGTTTGCTATGCTTCGGACAGAATTTGACAATGATAATGGGTGAGAATCTGAGACTAAAAAATGTACTTGGCACTTTTGATGGAAATATTCTCTACTGAATACAACCCATTCTTTGTATCTTTAGTCCTCAGGAACCTAACAAAGAAGAGTTTGAGTTGAGTAGTATGAGGTGTGGCAGAAAACTGAGTAAAGATGGAGATGTGAGTTGAACCATCTCTTTGACAATGATCATGCAGGTTATGTATTTTGTTTCATTTCTACAGAAAACTATAACTCCAATATTCGTGTCTTCTCAGTACTGCTGGCGATGGACAGGCTTCAACTTTGGATTTGACCTGCTGGTGACCTACACAAACCGCTTTATTGTCTTTAAGAGGAACACACTCAGTCAGCCATGTGGAGGTGCTGTGAGTCTACAACCTCGAAGACATCTAGCATACAGGTCAGAGATGCAGTCAGTCTCACACACAGTGCTCAGGTCTGTTTGGTTTTAATTCAGGAAACTAAGATTATCTTGTGACAGTTGAAGTACAAAAAACAAACATCACACAGCACAACAATCACACAGATATAGCATAAAAATTTTAAAAAAAAATAGGCAAAGTTCACGGTACTGGTTGGAAATCAACAGCAACATTTACGTGTAAATTCCATTTATTTACTTTTTATCATCTTTCTTAATTTAAGTTCTTGTGAAAGGAATAAATTGGAATTTTGGGGAATATGCTCATTCACTTTTTCCTGAATTTGAGATTTTCAAAGACCTTATTAGGGAGGGCCGTGCATAGTTAAAGAATCTTATATATAAATACAGGAGATACTGTAGTTCTCAAAGGCCAAAGGGAGAGCAATTGTACATATCCAAGTGCACACCTGACGTATACAGCAGTTTCAGCTGTGTGGTGCCAGGGATAGATCAGCTGTGTTAACAAGAACCACTGTGCTGATGTGTAGAAACACTGACAAGCCTTATGATATCTCTTTGTCCCACTTTAAGTGCACTTGGCTGTCTTGCACCAGTGGCTGACACATGAACTTTCTTGTGATATGCTAAGTCAAAATACAGCTATCATTGTTAAGAATATACTTGGGCTTTTCCTGTTATGAAATGACAAAATATCTGCTTTGATTTTTTTTTAAAAAGTCTCAGAGCTGATAAGATTGCTTAAAAAAGTCCAAGTCCACACGCAAGTTTACTGGCATTTGAGCACAACCAGACCTCTCAATGCAGCTTTCAGCAAAAACAGAAAAAGCCTATTTATTAAAAATTCTATGTACAATATTCCTTTAAAATCTATACGTAGTTTAATAGCTCTTTGATCTTGGCTAACTTTTACTTAACTTTGACATTTTTTTGTTTGTAAAGATTACGCCTTGCCTCCTTTGATAGCCGAGGAAAGTTGGTCTGTAGTCGCTCAACAGGTTACCAGCTTCTCACCCTGGAGAAGGACCAGGTGAGTGAGGATCATCAGCTTGCAGATGTGCTCAGCTATCACTTTGTCACATTTTCTACAGTGCTGTCTTTGATTTGCTCAGTATTTTTTCTTTCTTTTCCATTTTTCAGGAGTATGTAGTGATGAATTTGGACAGCCGGTTGTTATCATTCCCTCTTTATGTGTGCTGTAACTTCCTGTATACATCGCCATATTCAGACCACCGTCCGGATTCCTTGGAACAAGACAGTACCACTCACAGTGTGTCTTGATATCTGCCCTCACAGCCATTGACTGCTACCATTCCTCTGGTAACATGGAGACATGGATGTAGGCTTATATGTACAATGTACCGTCACATTTATCACCACTTCGACAATGGACATGCTATCTGCATGCTCTATAGTTCAATCAAGTCTTTTTGGGAAAGCATTTTTATGTGTACAGGCAGTGTTTTGGCACATTCTGAGTTTGTTTTATATTTACTTGGGGTTGATAGTATAACACTGGCACATGAAAGTGTTCAGGAGGGATCAGACCACCTTTTCCTCACAGTGCAGCTTCAGTCCATCTGGCTCTCCTGTCATTAACTACCTGCACTGGGATGCTGGACCACTCTTTGATGGAAAACCTTCAAATCTTTGGAGAGACTGAAAATCATCTGCTTTTGACTCAGCACTCACATTTCATGAATACATTCTGTTAAGATCTATTAACTAAGAAGCCTATTCAGAGTTTTTTTTTTCTTTAGTTACATTTATGTTAATGAGACCACTCTGGATTAGGGGGCATTAAAATTTTGGAAAATGGGAACATCAAACTGAATAGTGCCATCACATTTCAGACAGTTATCAGATCATGACACTGACAGTACAATTCCACTCTGGCAAATACATTCTGTTAATCTGGTGGATTTCTCAAAACAGAAATGTAGGTTTGACTGAGGATAAAATTAAACATATGCCTCTTATTTGGCATTGAGTAGTTCTCTTCATTCTTGCTGCAATGCACCCTTTGCATACTTGCACAGTTAAATGATGTGCAGCCAAAGACCAGACATAAAAACATCAGGGATGATTTGAGGAAAATGAACTGACAGAAGCAGTAAATGCAGAATTTTCATCTAGTGTGTTATAAGTGGTTGTCAGTCAGTTTCTTTCATTAAGTTGGTAATACCTCCAGTTACTTTACACAGCACAGCTTTTGGGTTTTTTTTTTTTTCTTCTATCCACTTCTTCATATGCATTAACAAACCTTATTTGAACCTAAATCTTGAGTTCAAACAATATCTCTGACTGAACCAGTATCTGTCTGACTTGTCAGTTATCCTTCCTAATGAGACTTGAAGCTGCAGGATCATCTGTTTTAGCTTCATATGTACTGTTTACAAAAGTCCAATCACAGCTTTCTGGTCGCTGGTTTTATTGAGATTTACAAAGTTTCTTTGATTAATTGCTTCAGAATTCCACAAGCTTTCTGCAGGATTTACTCATTACATGGTTGCAGGGGAGTTGGTTTGTATTTGGCTCAAGAGGCAGACTCTTTGGACTGCTTCCATCACAACATGAAGTAGACTCTTTTACTTTGATGTATACAGTTACCTGTATGATTGCTTATATTGCATTCATTTGTTCAATACTTTGTAAATTGGTTATTACCTCATATTGTTTGGAAAAATAGTGGAGATTCTCGGTTGTAAATCAGACGTCCTAGCTCTTCAGCATTTCAGTGACCCGTCTGTACAGTTGCAACTGTAACTTTGATTATGTTCAAAATTGTTTTTATTTGGCCATTATTTATTTTTTACTTCCTTTGTATTTTTATGGATGTATTTTTTTTTCAAAAGAAATATATGATTCTCCACTGCCAATAAAACTGCCCTTTCACATGGGCTGTGGTGCTATCAGATGATCCTCTCTTTTCCCAATGAAATATCTTTGTTACAGCTACAATTGTTTATCCTTCTTCAAGCACTTGATAAATATTGATGTTATCACTTTGCTATGATGAGTTTTCTTGCAATGTCTTTATAGCATATACAATATCAGGAAAAGTCTGGACACACCTCCTCATTCAAAATGATTGGGTGGATATCCAGATTTTTGACTGGTACTGTTTGCATCATTCTCATGATGGAGTTAAACAACCATTACTGGATAATATATTTGATAAAGAATAAGTTTGATGAAAACCATATGTTCTAAATTTTTAGTCATCAAACACCATTTTGAATCATAACAGCTCAGTGTAAGAGACGTAGCTTTTGTTCTCAGTTGGCTCCCCTCCAGAGTCTATTCTGTTCTCTTATGAAGTCTGAACATGAATGTAAAGACTAAATCTTTTAAAAACATAATTGTGGAATGAATGCTTGAAGACTGTTCCTTTTTTTAATCGTTATATGACTTAAAAGAAAAAAACCCTCTCATCTCTGGTTATGAGCTGGGTCATGTTCCGCTTAATACGAACTAGGATACAACGTGCAAGATACATTCAGATCTTGCTTTTTTATTGTTATGCTCATTGGAAACCCTGTTCTTCCACTGCTTCGTCATATAGAAAACATGAATAAAACTAAAATGAGTCAGTATAGTTAAAATAATTTAAATAATCAATAAACAGCCAGAACAGTGGCTCTGTGATACATCCTCTGTAGTGTTTTTAACTCCTCTAATTTTACAACATTTCTCAGGCTGCCTCATCACAGTATTTATGTACCATGATTTGTATAAATGAGAATATTTATTTTTCATTAAAAACTGAAACAGAAGTGTTTTTCATCACTTTGCATATAACATTGCATTATATGCACTTAGAACAAAGAAAAAAATCAACCAAAAATCAGTTTTCATTGTTTTAATTGTGGGGCAGGGTTTATGTCGGTGAGGAAATTCACAGTTAAACATGGAGAGAAAATATGAATTTAAAATCCTTCACACAAAGTACACAGATGAGACGGTGGACTGTATGCACTTGAAATAACGCTCAAATCTGCTCTGATGAAAAATCAGCCATGTTCACTAAATGCACACCTGTAGGTCTCTTCAAAGCAATTTTGAGTGAATTCACAAACGGTAACACGACACCAGGTGTGTCCCTAAATTTCTTAGTCATTCTAGATAAACCATTGTGATCGAACAGGTTAAAAACATTCAGCTCCAGTAACAAATCTCATAAACACCAACAGTGAAAATCTTTGTTCTTCCCCATGTTTGCAGTTCCATCCCTTAACTCTTCAGCACACTAACCCTGTGCTGCTGTATTTGAATCTTCTAAGCCCAGGCTTTCTCCAGGACTGACTACAGCCAACCATCCTGCTCCTCACTGCTGTATAGAGTCCAAATTCTCTTTGAGTCTGCGGGTCATGCTGGGGATCAGGTTAATGTGATCATCCACACAACTACCCACACAGTGGTCCATCAGCGATCGAACAGCTGGTTCCTTTGCTCCAGAGTCAAAAAGATCCTTCGCCTTATCATTACAGTGCATTGTGCATCTGGTCAGACGGTCCTGAGGAAGGCAGAAAAGAGTTTGCATTGAGAGAGTACAGTATACAGACTACAGTAATACCAGAGCAGTATCTGAGATTGTTAAAATAATCCACAACATAGTAATTAACAAACTATCATTTTATTTATTAATTATTTTCTAATCAAGTGACAACAAAATGTGCTTCTTCTAATAATCAATTAAAGCAGCAAATAATAACTAATAAATAATAATAATCAATTTGTACATTATTCCAACATTCATTTCAATCAACTTCAATAATTGTTAACTTCAATAAAATGTAATAGTCTTCTTTTTTAATACTTATACAACACAGAGCATGTAGTATTTTTTGGTCCAGCATTTACCACGCATGATTTTCTTTATGGAAAATGTGACAATATTAATTCTGCGGTAAAGTTAATCTTGGGGTTCTTGAGGCTGCACAGAAATGTGTTAATAAAGCAAGAGAACAAATTTTAAATATCTGCTGTCAGCATATGAAAAATAAGCCCAATGAAATTTACCAAACTAGTTGGAGACAACTGAACCTCTCCTTGTGTTTTAACAAATAATTGGGTCTTTTTCTGTCAAACAGATTTGCATTTCAGAGAACAAACAGTCTTAATCTGAGTTGAGAAAGCCCACTTGAGCAGACATAGATTAATGGTTTTATCTCCCTATTATCACTGAAAAATTCACACTGTTCAACACTAAAGTTTTACATGTGAGAGAAGACTAAAGCTTTCTCTCCTCTAAAGCTCCAGCAGATCCCCGTGACACTTCACAGAACTGAGCAGGTATAGATGATGGATGGATGTTCACGCTATAACATTTCATATACTTATATTTATTTCTCTAAATTAATTGGAGGTGCACTTTGTCTGCACAATGATGACAGTGGGACGGCCTCACCTGAAACTTCTCCAGCTCAGAGGTGACCAGTCCTTGAGCTTGGGCCAGAGGAGTGTGACACCTCTCGATGCACTGATGTACCTGAGACATGGAGTCTGTGGAGCGATCGCAGCAGTCTGCGCTGCACCTTGAACATGCGACCCTGCAGCAGGACCACACACATACACACGGATGTAAACTTGTGTAGATTATTAGACGTGCACACATTTACATGCCCACGCTGATAGACACACTTACCTGCATCTTACGGATGTGCTCCCTCTCCAGACTTTGGACCATCTCTTCGACCACATTCTGCACGCGTATCTGATGGTGCCTCCGCCATCTTTACTCCTCCTAAACAACGCCGGACTGTCAAAGGTATATCTGTAGTGTCCACGTCCACTGAGTTTCTTTACAATTCGTTGGCAACTAAGGTCACCTCCATTCAAGCATGCTTCATGTTGCGATATAATTGCGTAACGTCCGGTTTTCTTCCGCGCTTCTCCCAAAGATGACGACTTCCGCTGGGCTTTTCCAGATCTCCAAATAGAGCTTCATAATAAAGGATATTTGATTAGTGCGTCTTGGTAGATTGGTTAGATGGTACAATACTACGTGGTATTGTCACACCACGTAGAACTCTTTGGAAATCTGCCATATGCCATATGCAGCGATGTCTGACTGGTATTTTTTTGTTTGTTTGTTTGTTGGTTGTTGGTTTTTACATACTTTGGATACATAATTATAGATAGGTTCTGTTTATGTTGTCAAGGTGTGGAAAAAAAAAAAAAAAACCTTAAAAATAGATGCGGAATACAAATCCAAATACATGTTTGGCCCATAACTTTGTTTAAGTAACTCTCTTAGAAGCCATTCAAAAGCTCAATCTACAAATAAGACTACCCTACTTTGGTTTATAATTTATCACAGTACACCAATATGTCATTCCCCTGCATTCTTTCCGCGTGTTATGTATTTTTTCACTTCTTGTGACTGTTTTCTCTCAAATATTTTACTATGTATTTCTGTATAGCTACCACCATGGCCCACAATGCAATGGGCGCTCCCAGGGCTGATGACATGCTAAATTTACGCACAAATTGAAAAGTCTTGTAGTTTGGTTTATAGGTACGTTTATCAGTACATTTATCATCTTCTCACTAATGAATAAGTGTGTGTATGAGGTCGTGCAAGTATTTGCTCTTCGTTGTTTTCCTTTGCCGTCATGCGTGTTGTCTTTGGAAGCTTTTATTGTGAAATAGGAAGTCAAGCCTACCCGGAAGTATCTCTCACATTTTAGCAACTTTCACGGTGCTGCGACGTGACTAAACTGTTCAAGTATTTAAATTAGTTCATTTGAATTTCTTGTTTTCGGTGACTTTTGTAACAGTTCTTTTCTGTTTAAGTAGTAAGGAAGGAACTTTCGGCGAGATTTGAACTTTGCTTAGTGTTATTCTGTGAAAGCTACTTGTGGATAAACATAAGCACATGCACTTCTGTAGTGATTTCTAAAATAGTGAGTATCAGTACTTTTTACTGGTGTAAATCATTGACTTCGGCATACATTATAGTGATTGCCCTTTGCTGTATACGATGTGTTTATTCTTATTTAAATATACTTTTGAAAACCTGTGTGCGACCTTTGACCAAGACTGATAAAGTCTGTTAACTTGAAGTTTTTAAGGGCTCATTGTTATTCCTCATGTATAGATGCTTCTGAGTGCACAGCTGTAGATGCCCACAATGAGTCTGCAAACGCTATCACTGCGAACCCTGCTGTTCCTGGGGCTTTGGCACACCGGGAGGAGAAGTCTAGCCTCAGCTCCAGAGCACCAAGAGCAGCCCAGGAAAATAGGTAAGAACCCAGAGACAAAACCATGGGACTCTGCCTTTTGTCGCCTGTGTTCATTTAATTATGCACCTATTTTCTCAAATCTGGTTTCTTGAAGGGTTACAGAGTTTTGTCATACGCAGCATAGAAGTTTCAGTCTGATTAAAAATGTCTTGGGTTATTATTCTATTGAATTATTTGAGGGTTACTCAACCAGAGGTCTGCAAAAAAGTTTTTCCTCAACCAAATTAGTACTCTTGATTGCTAAGCTGTGGACAAATTTGTAGTGTAGGAAAGAAAAAACTGAATTACTTAATTACCTATATATTGTGAATGAACTTTCTGTAAAGCTGTCTTGTATATGATAACTGAATATTTGATGAACATGTTTAGTTCATCCTGATACTGATTTGAGGTCTTTTTTTTATTTTTTTGGCACCAGTGGCCTTTATTCATAGTGGAGAGAAACAGGAAAGGGGGCAGAGAGAGAATGGGGGGAAACACGCAACAAAGGGTCATCCAGGCTGGGAGTCGAACCCGCAACCAGCTGCCTCTGTACATGGGCTGCCTTCCCTAACCACTGCGGTACCGGGGCACATTGCCCCCATTGCACCAACCACTCGTGGTACCTGTCTCAAGCCCAAATAAACGGGAAGGTTTGAGTCAGGAGGGACGTCCAACATTAAAAAGAATAAAACCAAATAATTATGTAGAACATAATGATCTTTTCTCGACTTGACTTGGATGTTCCCCGTGTTAGATCAGATGTGGAAGGTGGCACTACCATTCAAGCATATGTGGCTGTTCTGCCCCTTTCTAGCCGTCTATAGGACATAACATGAAAGAGGACCCATCTCCCAAGTTCTCAAAAAGTTAGAGCACATTTTTAATTTGAAATATTTTATTATAAAATTCTATTGATATTGCACCTGCAGACAAAGCTAGAGTTTAAAGCATCAGGGTGGATCAAGGCCAAAATAACAAACAAAAGAGAGCTACCTTAAAATAACTAAACTTACCTATCCAAAAATAAATAAACCAAGATAATTACTTACCTCCCAAACTAAATTAACAGGAGAAAATTATAATGAAGGTAAATGGCAGTCCACCCCTACCAACTCTACTTATTACATGGAGATGATCACAGTAATATCAGAGGTGGGTGGTTGGAAGAGGAAGGAGAGGTCAACAGATGTCAACCATTATCCAGAGGCAACCTGTGACCAAAAGGACTGGGACGAGATGGCCCCAGGAAGCTGAAGAAACTCTGCAGAGGTGTTTTGAGGCTTCAGACTGGGATGCACTCTGTGAGCCACATGAAGATGACGTCAATGCTATGACTGACGACATGAACTTCTGTGTGGACAACAACATCCCTACAATAACAAATGCTTCCCCAATAACAAACCCTGGATCACCAGTGACCTGAAAGAGCTTCTAAACAAGAAAAAAAGAGTCAAATTCAAATATACTTTATTGATTCCCCAAGGGGGAAATTCAGGTTTCAGTACTGTCCAGTCTGGTGTACTTGAGGAGCTGCTGGCGTCCAGCGCTCTTTTTCATGTCTTCAGTCTAGGGAGACAGCAAAATATTGAGGTCGGTACAAAAACAACTAAAACTCAAGATTAGAGAAAGTATGGAGGTGCACAGGAGAAAACTGGATAACAAGTTTCCTGCAGAACAGCGTAAGAGTTGTGTGGTCAGAGATGAAGAGGGTCACAGGCATCAAGCAGAAGGAGGATCAGATAGATGGACATCTGGACAGAGCAAATGAATGGAACACATTCTTCAACAGGTTTAGTTTGGAGACAAGGTCGGCATCCTCGTCCTACCCAGTGGAAAAGACCTCCCACCCTCCCTTGACCCACAACTTTCCTGCCACATCTCAGCTGTTTGATCTTCCACTTCAGTCACAGATCTTGCTGATGCTCCATCGTTGTCTTGAACTACATCAGGAGATGCTGGGGCCCCCTCTCCCTCCCATCTGTCTGTCTCTAGCAGTCAGGTGAAGAGCCAGCTGGAGAAACTGAATAAGGTCCAGATGGTGTCAGCCCCAGAGTCATGGAAGCCTGTGTTAACCAGCTTTGTGGGATTCTATAGAACCTCTTCAACATCAGCCTGAGCCAAGAGAAGGTTTCTGGTGATGTGGAAGACATCCTGCCTTGTTCCAGTACCATAAATATCTCATCCATCTTCTCCTAATGACAACAGACCTGTTGCCCAAACATCCCACATCATGACAGCCTTGGAGAGACTTTTATTGGTCTAATCTGCACTTTACAGGATCCACTGCAGTTTGTTTATCATAGTGGGGTTGGAGTTGAAGACATCATCATACACCTGCTTCAACGAACCCACAGTCACCGGGACAAAGCAGCCACCACTGTGAGGATCATGCTTTTCAATTTCAGTACATTTAATACCATCCGGCCTGCATTACAAAAGAAACTCCAGAAGACACAGGTGGCTGCCTCCACAATCACCTGGATCACTGACTACCTGACAGACGGACCACAGTTTGCGAGACTGGCTGTGTAACCAGGTGGTCAGCAGCACAGCCCTTCTCTTCACTCTGTACATCTCAAACTTCCAGTACCAGTCAGAGTCTTGTCATCTGCAGAAATACTCAGATGACTCTGCAGTCATCTCATCTTAAATGCAAACTAAACAAAGGAGATGATTGTTGATTTTTGGAGGACAAGGATTAAGTCTAACAGTATTTCCATAATGGGAGAAGTGGAGGAGTATAAATACCTCAGTGTTCACCTGGACAACAGACTGGACTGGAGACACAACACTGGTACTGTTTATAAGAACTGAGAGAGCAGACTTGACTTCTTGAAGAAGCTTCGGCATTTGCCGCAAGATTTTGTTTAGTCTGTTGTGGAGAGTGTAATCCTATCTGCAGTCATCTGTTGGGGAGCAGCATCAGAGTCAGTGACTTAAAAAGACTGAACAAACTCATAAAGAAGGCTGGATTGGTTTTGTTTATATTAATTGATCATGAAAATAATAAGCCTTTGAACACTTTCAGTTCTGTGATGATCTACTATAATTTATTTAACTTCCCGTCACCCGCCTCTCCAAAAATCAGGTCAAGAAGAAATTGAAATTTTTACTTCTATTAATGTACATTAAAAAAAAAAAAAAAACATATTTTGTTATTATCTGTTATGTCAGGGTCACTTTTTTTTTTTTTTTTTTTAAATAATTGTGTTGAGAATGTTAAGAAAACTTTTTCCCTCAGCTGTTTGACTACTTGTCTCTGCCATTGCTGGTAGCAAAAGGAGGAGGGGATACAGGCTCAAAGCTCTGAAGCAGCTGTAACTGGAATACAAACAGACATGGTGGATTAATGTTGGTTTACTTTTCTTTCACTTCTCCCTTTCAAGCTGTGGTTGGAGCGGGCATCGGTGGAACAGCAGCAGCATATTACCTGAGGCAAGAGTTTGGAGCTGCAGTCAAGATTGATGTCTTTGAGCCCAGCACTGTCGGGGGGCGGCTAGCGACAGTGAAGATAGCAGATTATGAGTATGAAACAGGAGGCTCAGTGATCCATCCTCTCAACCTGCACATGAAGCACTTCATTGAAAGATTAGGTAATGTCTGCACAAATGTACCTTCTTGGATACAAGATAGCCTTAGATATATTGTTTATTTTATTTATTGATTTTTTTGTTTGTTTGTTTTTGTGGGGGTGGAGAGTCAAATGCAGAAGCAGTGTGTGAAAGCAAAGTACTCTTTACTGCTTTGTTTGGCATTAAGAGGATAAGCAGCAGTAAGTGTTACGATCTCAATAGAAGCAGAGGTTCTGACCATTTTCTGATTTAAAGCATAAGATGTATCCATTATCACAGGTGTCTTTAACTCCAATCTTCAAGAGCTACAACCCTGCATGTCTCCTGTCTGCATGCTTTAGTGCACCTGATTCAAATGAATGGATCACCATCAGCTCGTCATCCAGGTCTGCACAAGTCTGTTAATGAGCCATTTACGTGAATCAGGTGCACTGAAGCAGGGAAACATCTAAGACATGCAGGGTTGCTGCTCTCGAGGACTGGAGTTGAAGAGCCCCGCATTAACACACTCTTAAGGGGGAAAGACATAAGCAGTGATCTCAAAGAAACAAATGTTGTTGGTCATCACATGCAGAAGGTTATACATCGCTACACGAAGAGATTGTTTTCAAGTGTAAAACAAACGAGGTTGTTTCTAGTCTTGGCAAGATTTCCCAGCATGCTTGTCCTGTAGTCTCCAAATTACATTTGAGAGTCTACAGGTCTCAGTTACAATGTTCAAGTTTATGATAGTAAAATTAGGGAAAAAAAGGCTGCGTAGCTATTGACTTGTTTGGAACGTCTGCCAGGAGAAAGTTTGATTCAAATTCATGTTTTTTTCAGAGAGAAGAGACAGAAGACTGTTCTGTTAAAAAAAATAAAATAAACAAACAAAAAAAAAATAACAGAAAGCAAGATTCAAGTTTGCAAAGTTGCATCTGAATAAATCACAAGACTTCTGAAGAGAGGTGGAGATGGTTGGTCGTACAAAATGCCATATTTGCTGAAAAGCATATCATATATGTCAGCATATCAGTACAAATATTTTATACCAACTTTCAAACATGTTTGTGGAGCAGTGCTGTTGCCACAGGACCTAGACACCTTCCAATCACTGAGCTGACCACAAACTCCTCTGTATTTTAGAGGCAATAGTGAGGTCATCTAGCCAACAGCTAAAACGTGGCTGAACTTGAGTCCTCCAACAGGACACTGATCTCTAACACACCAGAAAAGCCATAATAGAAAAAGACAATCATGTTGCAATGACCTCTGCACAGTCCAAGCCTCAAGCAGACTGCAATGGCAGGAACTCAAGAGAGCTGCACTTAAACATCTGGAAACCTTAATGAACTGAAGTCACCTTAAAAAGAAGAGTGAGCTAAAATTCTTATTATTTGGTATTTCACACACTGCTTCTGTTTTTGTTAAAGAATAAATGTATTTTCATGTGTGGTTCATCTGAAGTTGTATTTATTATATTTATTATTATATTGTAATGCCCAGTTATGAAAAACGTTAGAACTGACAGCATGACTGTAGCCAAGATGATTTGAAATTTGAAACCATGTTATGTTTCATGTTAATTCAGGTATACCTCCAAGAAAAGATGTGCCCTCTAAAATGGCAATCTTTGATGGAAAGGAGCTTGTGTTTGAAGAGAGTGATTGGTTTATAATTAACATCTTGCGCCTGCTTTGGCGGTATGGCTTCAATTTTCTACGTATGCAGATGTGGGTGGAGAGTGTTTTGGACAAATTTATGAGGTGAGCAGGAAAAGCAGTTACACAGTAACTAGTATCATCATCATCATAATTCTGATATGATGATACTTTAGGAAAATAAACAGTTGATTGTGCTTGTTCTGTTGGGTACCCTAATGATCCTGTAAATCCTGTTTTTGACAGAATCTACCAGTACCAGCAGTATGGTTATGCATTCTCCAGTGTGGAGAGGCTCTTGCATGCCATGGGAGGTGATAGCTTCCCTACACTTATGAATCAGACTCTGGAGGAAGCCATGATGGGAGAAGGATTTTCACAGGTCTTCATCAATGATATTGTTGCACCCATCACTCGTGTCAACTATGGCCAAAGTGTCCGCATCAATGGGTTTGTGGGTATGTTTTACAAAACAAGAAATCATTATATATCTGCTGGTTCTCATTTTTCATTTGTGGAATTAATTTTGTGGTAATAAGGGTAATGAATGTGTGAACTTCTTTTTAGGGGCGGTGTCACTAGCAGGAGCAGAATCAGGTCTGTGGGCTGTGGATGGCGGGAATAAGAGAGTATGCTCAGGACTCCTTTACAACAGCAAAAGTGAACTTATTCCTGCCAGAGTAACTTCAATCTCAGTCAAGGTTCGACCATCAAAGACAGGTACCATTCAAGTTGCTTAATTTGAGACATAACTGGATGTTTTTTCTGCTTAATGTTGCCAATTTATCCCCGTTTACCTGCATTTTCCACTTTTAGGCAATGCTGTCAGTTTCTATGAAGTTAATTATGTCGGTGAATCGGGCTCTGCACACTCTCTGTATGACATCGTGGTCATAGCGACGCCACTTCATCAGGGAAAATCTCAAATCACGTTCTCAGGCTTCTCCCCTCCTATTCCATCTCACTACCCGGGTCGTTATCACCAGACCGTCGCCACTTTGGTCCACGGCATGCTGAACGTGTCTTACCTGGGGACCACTGAGCCGGCCTCAGAGTTCACCATGTCTGACGTTCTCACCACGGACTCGAAGGGATGTGTCATCCACAGCCTGAGCTCGCTCGACCCCGTGCACATTCCTGAGGGGTACCAAGCGACCCTCTGCCAGTCACACCAAAGTCTGGAAGGTGTTCTCACCAAAGCCTCTGAGCCAGGAGCAGCTGCAGAACATGTTCCTCTCCTACGATTCAGTGTCAGAGACTCCATGGCTCGCCTACCCGTCTTACCGTCCGCCGCACCGTAAGACACCTCCCTTCATCCTCCACAATCGGCTGTACTACCTGAACGCTGTGGAGTGGGCAGCCAGTGCCATGGAGATGAGCGCCATCTCTGCCAGGAACGTGGCCCTGCTGGCGCACCATCGCTGGCACCAACAGGTCGGGAAGATTGACCAGGAAGACCTGCACACCCGACTGAGAGGAGAACTCTAAAGTGAGAAATAGATAATATTGAAATCAAAGGGGATATATTGAAAACAATCATGCCTCTGACTTCTATCAGCTAGATAATATTGTACTCACTGATGTCTTGGTTTTTTTTTTTGAGAATTTGCTATTTTCTAGGATGACTGTGGTTGGCTTAAAGAGAGCAGTTTTATTATAGCTGATAGGAAAACAGATGACCAATTGCAACAGTAGATACAGTAAAACCTGACAAGAATCACTACCAGCAGCAGCATTTCAACAAAACTGAACTGTGCTGAATTGTACAACACTGTGAAACAAGCTGCACTGAAGGGTAGACACAAAAGTCTCCCTCGTCATTTGTAAGGTGTGAGTTTATTATTGTGTTTTACATCCATTATGAATGGTACAAGACGATTTTTCATTACCTTTCAAGCCAAATTTTTGTGTGGCGTATGTCCTCTTCTCCGATAACTTTCCAGTCTCTCTACCTCCTCAGCAGATCTCTGTATATATTGTTAATCAGTACAGGTAGCTGGCAGCGAGGGAATTGTGATGATTTTCTGTAAACTGATCTTGATGAAAAGTCGGTTTTTCTTCTCATCTTAGGTTAAATAACTGGATCGGCTAATCAAGTGCAACAGATAAAAATTTGGCTTTGAAAAATATTTTGGTGCCTTAAAGATGTCATGTTGGCTTATATGTTTATGAACTTTGTTCATGAAATTTTGGGACATGGAGGAAGATTTGGAATATTCTAAACATGTGTTTAATCAGATCTCATGTTAAGATCCATGATCTGCATTGTACTTTTAGGCTCTTCTTCACTACTTTTGGGAAAAGAAATTTGCCCGTTAGCTGTTCTTAAAAAAACAAAAATTAAGGATGTATTTTTCTAGGTTTTTAAAGGAAGTATCCAGCTTATTAATTGTGCACTTTAACTGAGTTTGAGTTTTATACAGTGATTTTAAAATACATTTGATTTCAAATAATGCTGTAGCCTTCCTGATCACACTGTAAAGAGTTTACAAATGCAATAAAGTGATGAAATGTCTGATTTGTATTCAAGCCTTCATTCAAACTTCCCTCTAAAATGTGTTTTGTTAAATGTTAAAGGGTGTAGAGAGAGAATTTGACCTTTCTTTCATGTTTGTTTTTCTTTGTTTTTTTGGTGTGTATAAAAATCTTTGATCACAGTGGGTTAACATGATCAATAATTTATTACCTTTTTTCCATCATGTCATTGTTTGTTTGTTTTTTAATGAATGTGGGAATCATTTGAGCAATACTAAGTATCCCCATGAATCAATAGGCAGGGTTATTTATTTGCATAGCACATTATATACACAGAGGCAGTTCAAAGTGCGCCTTTAGCCTCATCAACTTGAAGTAGTTGTTTCCTGAATGACTTGATCAGTCTCATGCGGTTGTGGTGGAGTTTTGACCCATTCTTTTCAACATTGTTTCAGCTCATTGAATTATTTCAAATTGGCTGAGGGCAAAGCTTTGACTTGGCCGTTCCAAAACCTTAGCTTAGGGCTTCAGCTATTCTGCTCTAGAGTTGTTGATGTACTCCAGGTAATTGTCATGACCCAGTTTCAGCCAAGATTTAGCTGTTAGATAGTCTCACATTTGCTTCAAGAGTACTCTGGTATATAAAGGAGCTCATGTTGGTATGCCTCCATCTAGGAGGGAATTCACATCATAAAAAGAAAAAAAATGTATTCTTTGTTCATGTCATAGATTTACTGTTCATTTACTGACTGAATGGAATTTTTTTAGTTTACTAGCTTTATAAGGGGAGCAAACATGAAGCAAAAACCTTGTGGTGAATTTGGAAAAAGTATTTAAATTAATTCATTCCTCTGTGACTATCACGGTATACTTCCATTGTAATACAAGAGGTCAAACAGCAAGTTGCAGATCATGGTGAATGAGCCTTGAAATGGGATATCACAATGAATTTAATCTTAAACAGATTACAGAAGTTGGAAGAAAGTTCCCAAAGGACAACATCATCTTGTTGACTCATGACAAGGCCATGGAGCTGTGAGTGACATTAGGTCACAGCCTGCAAGCTGATTATACAAATCTCAATGTCATGGTCATCAAAACCTTTGAGTGATTATTAAGATTATTATAACACCATATCTGTATTTTCATTATTTCCCTTACAGTGAGCTTTTACAAAAAAAACAAACAAAAAAAAACAACAACACTGGGTTCCCTGTCTTGGGAACCCAGTGCAACCAACACTACAGAAACATATCCTAACTCCCTGGACTAACAAAAACAGGAGACCCTGGTTATGACAAGACAGGTAGTTCCCCCCTACCAGTTCATACATGCATTTATTTAAAAAAAAAAAAAATTTATAGAAAGCACACTAAAGGGTTTGGTGACTGAGCTGAGAAGATGCAAATCTGCACCACAGCTGTCAAGGGAGAACTAAAATTGGAAGCCAGGAAACCAAAGACGCTGAAGACAGCAGTCCACAGCAAACAGCAAACACATGGCATCGCCCAATCAGCCAATCAATCTGAACAGTGGAAAAAAAAAAAAAAAAACGGAGAGATTCTACAAAATAAACATACAACTAGTCTATTCTCCAGAGCACATTACTGAATGACAACTTTAAACTAAAATATAGCCAGAGACAAAATGGTCAACTTAATGATTGCAAGGAATCCTGGTCCTTTGGGTGCAAAACAGCCCCAAATCATCATCCCTCCACCATCTGGCTCAACAGTGACTATGAAGTGTGCTGTTTGTTTTTGTCAAACTTCTTTATTGTGGTCTTGTCTGTTCATGGAGCATGGCTCCAGACGTCTTGAGGTTTGTTAAGATGCAGTTGTGTGTACTTCAGTTGTATTTCCATGTTGTTCCCCAGAAACTGTATGTGTTCGGTCTTCTTTTAACTATGTTCTCTTGGACTTCAATATTTAACATGCTCTGTAGGGTGGCTTTGGCAGACTTTGGCTGCAAAAAGCTGAACTCAAAATGGTTTGGAAAGGTTTTTTAATTATTTCCAACTGGATGTGCAGCAACATTTGCTTTCTAAGTCTTTTGCTTATGTCTATCCCTCTTGGCATTGTGTTAGCAAAAACCTGAACGCTTAAGACCAGTAAACTCCCAAATGTCAGCTTTTATAGATGTCTCCACACTTACTGATGATAAATTCATTAAAGACTGATGATAAGTGGCATCTGGCTGCGGTCTACCCTCTAAAATCCTATGAAAGCAGAAAGGGGGTACTTAGTATTGCCCTCATGATTTGCCTTTTTTTAATGCACTTTTGTCTAATAAATAATAGTACTGTGAAAAAGGTACATTTTGCATTCTGTTGCTGTTCGCCTGATGATGTTTCTGCCTTTTGCTAAGACCTACTATGATCAACTGGTTTTATCATGCTTTTACACACACACAAAGAAACATAGGACTAAAAGAAGGGGTAGTAAAAGTTTTACAGATAATTCACCTTAATTGATGAAGGCAAAGGCAACAGACTGAAATGTTACAACTACAATACTAAAACTGCTGGGTGCAAAGTGAAAGTCTGAATGTAATGATTTACAATTCATTAAAACTCTGTAAGCTCTTGCTTGAAATCATGAATTTTTCATTCTCCAGCCAAAAGAGAGGAACAAGTCAGCTTATCATCGTAAATATAAATCATCATCTGTGACGTTATGTGAGTACATAAGTGCACATAGTGGGACCACCTTTGACATTTGTGAACCATCATTAATGATGAATGATATATAAAGGTATTAGTGCACATGATGACATGACTTTGTAATAGAAGAGTCTGGGTGCTCAACTGGCCTGCCACCCATGGAAAATAATAATAATTTTTCATTTTCTGAATTTTTGATCTTACAATTGAACTATGTTTAATTAAAAATACATGATTTGCAATATATATATATTATATATATATATATATATATATATATATATATATATATATATATATATATATATATATATATATATATATATATATTATACACACATCACATTGTCTCAGCATTTTTAGAAATAACATCAGTATTTGGCATTCCAACAATCTCTTTAATCGGTATGATTAATTCAACTATTGTCTCAGTGAGCAACATTGTGACCCATCTTTCATAAGCCAAATCTGCTCAGAGAAATCACCATTCCGTTCTTTTCCTAAAAGGAAACAAACATTGGCCTCAGCTCTGATACATAGACTCCTCTTTTTTCTTCTTTTTCTTTTTTTTTGTTTTGTTTTGTTTTCATCAGACATCCCAAATGAAGGCCCATGTGACTAAATACCAAACAATGGGTGGCATTGATGGGCAGAATAAGGATACGTCTGTGTGGTGAGATGCAACCAAGCTGTCCTCTCAGGTAGGGAGGAACAATGGTACCAGAACCGCCTGTCCATGCAAAACATGTGACGTGACGGAAGATTTATATAAAAGGCCACAGAGTGACAGTAACGCTATCCCTGAAACTTCTACAAACCAGACCAGCGGTCAAGATGAGGTTTCTAGAGCCACTGTTTGTCTTTCTCGCTGTGGCAGCATTTCATGCTGGTAAGTAGAAGAGTCATAAATGTTGAAAGACAAAAAAAAAAAAATTAGAAAGACAATGTTTTTTTTTTTTTGTAAACGAATGCTTACGATCAAAGCTTTGACTCTTTGTTTTTAGCTATATTTTCTTTGTGATACATGTGACTGCACATCTGCAGAAAATGAACTAATGCTTGATTAAATACATTAGATTCTCTGTTGATATTTGTGATGACTTTTAGCACTCTCTGCATCTCTGGAGTCTGCAGAAAAAGAGGAAAAACTTGCTCAGTATGGTGAGGTATTATTTTTTTGTCTATCACAGTCATGATGATGATGTTTAGACTTATGGTGGTTGCATAACTCATTTTTATTTCCATGCAGATGGACTTACAAAACTGCAGAAAATAGGTAAAGAGCGCTTTCCATTGCAGATTAACAACCATGTCTTTTTAATGTTTCACTCTTCTGTGTTCCAGAATGGTCAGTTGTTCACCGTGTTATTCTGTCAATGGGAAGTTTTGATTGTATAGTCATCTTAAACAGTCCAGGCTTATGAATGCACTTGTCTAATGAACCACATATTTCAAAGCTTGCATGACTTTATGAACGAATTGATTTGTAAACCGTGATTCAGTGTTTTGATGAGATTCCTCAGTATATTTCTTTGTAATGTTTCCTGACTAGTGTGTCTTCATGGCTGTTGTTGTGCATTATTTTATCACTTCATCTCCTCAGATCAGATGGAGTTTGAGGCAGCACAAAAGGCCAAAGAAGCTCGCATCAATAGTAAGCTGAGAACCACTTGTAATGATTTGAAGAGCAATCAGTTTTATGGAATATCCTGTGTAAAATAATCTTTATTTTTTCCTTCAAAGTTACAGAGGAACACAATGACGACACCCGCTACCTTGGTGAGAGTAAACAAAACAAAGCCTGTTGACTTTTTCTTGAGCTGAAATGGTCAGATAGCTTTAATGAACATTTGAACCTCTTTTTCTCACAGAGGCTGCTCAAGATGGATCTGGTAAGCTGAGATGCATCTTAAAATGATCAATGTTTCTGTCACAAATGCTTCAGTCACCTATTCAAATGTTTTCAACAGTGGAGGGACATGGTGAAGCTAAAGATGCCAGCACAGGTGTGTAAAAAAAAAAACAAGAAAAAAAAACTCCCATAGGATGCTAAAATCACGTGATCCATCTTTAACCACATTCAACAATGCGTAACTGTCGAGCTATGCAATGCTGAAGAGGAAAGAATGAGTTTCCAGCTCCCTCTGTCCTCCAGCAGAGGAAGCTGAGAACTCTGATGGTGCAGCACCTGAAGGTGAGAGGTTACACTGTTCAAACTTCAGGTGGCAGCAAAGGACATTTGCTTGAGTAAATATTACTGCAGAAAACTAAATGACACTTTGATAAAAGATATATCTGAGGTCTGATGGTACTTCTGATGACTTTCAGAGCTCTGTACATCACTGGGATCTGCAGAGAAAGAAGAAAAATTAGCTCAGTATGGTAAGAAATTATTGTTCCCATCAGAGCAATGACACGAAGATTGATGGTTGTTGCAAAAGAGAACATTTTTCTTTCTATGCAGATGGACTGACAAAACTGCAGAAAATAGGTAATATACAGTGTTCCCTTTAAATTAAAATGTCACGATTATCTTTTCCAAAGTGGACACTTGTTTGAATATGACCTCAGATCTCTATTACGACTAATTGAGCATTTTACCTCGATTACGATTAATGAGCAATAATTCCCTTCCAGATGACTGACAATGTCTTTGCTGCAAATATGCTCAAATATTATTACTGTGCTATATTATTATTATTAACAGTATTATTACTGTTATTTGAAAAAATAAAAATAAAAAAGTGCATATCTTTGTGATTATAATATATAAAATAAGTGATAGGAAACAATGATTAACTATTTATGGTTACTTATTAAATATTTCTAACAACTGAAATAATTGAAATAATTTATCAGATAAGATTACATTGGTAATTGGTTCTCAATGTCACTTTTGATTAATTTTCATTTAATTGTCCAGTCCTGATATACAGTTAGGTGCATAAGTATTTGGACATTGACAGAGATTTCATATTGTTGCTTTTATACACCGCCACAGTGGATTGGAAATAAAACAATTGATATGTAATCAAAGTGTAGATATTCTGTTTTAAATCAAAAGGGTTCCGAAAAATATGGGATTACCATTTAGGAATTACAGCCAATCTGAGCAAACTACGTCCGTTTCCAGGGGCTCAAAAGTTTTTGGACAAAGTGACATAATTGTAAATATGACCATATTTTATAACTCTTGGATGAAAATAGTTTGCGGGCAGTTAATGTCCAAAGTCTGGAGCTCATGGTCATAAACCTTGGAGGGGGTTTGCCAGACTTCACTGCAGCCACCTTCAGTTGCTGTTTGCTTGTGGGCCTTTCTTTCTTTACTTTTGTCTTCAGTAACTGAAAAACATGCTCCATGGGGTTGAGACCAGGAGATTGGCTTCATTGTTGAAGAATATTCAATTTCACTGGCTTAAAAAAAAAAAATCAGAATTCACTTTCCCAGTATGTTTAAGGTCTTTACCAACCTGCACTGTGAAGCATTGTCCTGTCAGTTATGCAGCATTTGGCTGAATGAGAGCTACTTCAGTAGACAGTCGCATCAATTAACTCCAGTGAGCCCATTGCCCTGGCAGTTATACACGCCCATCCCATAACCACCGCCTTTATATACTAGAATTCCTTCTTTTGAATATATTTAACAGAAATAATGTTCCTTCACTTGAGTGTAAGTTTTCTTGGCTCTTGGTGTATATCATTTATCACTTCATCTCCTCAGATCAAATGGAGTTTGAGGCAGCACAAAAGATCAAAGAAGCTCAGTTCAATGGTAGGATGGAAAAATAATGCAATGACTCAAAGAGCAATCAATTTTTATGAAGGATGTTATGTAAAATCATTTTTACTTTTATCCTTTAAAGTTACAGAGGAACACAGTGAAGGTACCCGCTACCTTGGTGAGGATAAACAGAACAAAAATAGTTGACTTTGTCAAGGACTAAAATAGATGGATCCCTTGGTAATGAATATTTTCAACCCTTTCTCTCACAGATGCTCTGAAAGATGGGTCCGGTAAGTGCAGATATAACAATCGATGTTCCTGTTGCAAATGCCTGGAGTCATTTTTTTCAAATGTTTTCAACAGTTGAGGGGCAAGTTGGCGCTAAGGATATCACAGGTGTGTACTAAAGAAAAGAAAAAAAAATACATCTTGATGGTTGTTAAAGTTGTGATCCATCTTCAGCTGTTTTTTAACATTGCGTGACTGTGAAACTGTCCTCCAGCAGCAGGAGCTGGGACCTCTGATGGTGCAGCACATGAAGGTGAGAGAGATTACACTGATCAAACATGAGGTGGCAGTAAAAGACAACTTACAAGCCTAGCCACATGGAAAATGTGACGTCTGAAAGTCTGCATTTCTTTCACTTTTATACACAGAATCAGAGTCTAAGTCGTCTGAGGAAACTCATGGTGAGTCTGTGAACTGACAGTTTTCAGTCAGATTTAATTTTAACATATAAAAGATGTGTCAGCCACTGTACTTCTACCGAGGCTGACTTCTGCCTTTATTCATTTCTACAGGGAGACAATGATGCAAGGTAAATTGTTATTTTTCACTTAATAAATTTTAAAGAACATGCAAATGTATAATAAAGATGTAAAGGCCCAACAGCCTGATAAAATGTGAACACCGTTCTAGAGCTTCATGAGACAACAACAGAGACTGCAGCTTAGGTGAGACTAAGAAGAAGTGAAAATGTTGGTTAAAAAATCCCTTTTTCAACCACCTACTGTAATTCATGTTTGTCTTTTTCCATGCAGATGACGTCATTAAGAGTCACCTGAGGAACAATTCCATAACACTCAACTTGGTTTCTTGTTTTGTTTTTGGGGTATCTGATAAACTACCTGCAGAAGAAAGATGTGGTAAAGTGTTTTGAGCAAGGCACTGAAGTCTAAATTGTAGGTTACGCAATAAACCAGATAGTGAAAAACACACCCAGAGCCGGTCTCAGCTAGATTTTAAATAGTGTCAGAAACCCTCATAGCCTGTCCTCAGAATCAAGTCTGCAATAAAAATAAATGCCTCAAGCACCATTTTGAATTTACAGCCTGGCAGCAGTTATAATTTTACCACTTTAATCACACACTGAAACATGTTTTTCTGAAGTTATTCAAGCGACCGCAGAGATGAGTTACACTCCCCTGACCTCAAAAATAAGACACAGGGATTGTTTATTTGAACATAGTCTTCCTTGTATGTGAGTCAATCTAGGACAAAAATCCAGGACACTCAGACAAGTCTGTCCTCAGGTACTTACTGAGCTTGATTTATAGTTTCATCTGCTACTGGTTATTTTTAGGAGCTAGGATGCACTGTCCTTGTCCTGAGAGATGCTGACATGATTGTTTCAAAATTGATTTTGCTGTAAGTTTGCTAATGCACTAATAAACCTTTTAAAATGGATATGAAACTTAAATTTCATGAGGGTTAATTGATAATGTGCTGGTCTAATAAAAGAGAATTCTCGGTCTTTGTAGAATATCCTGATCCTTTGGGAACTGAAGTACAACCTCAGCTCTCTCTCCTTCACAGCAGTGGGGGGGTGGAGGGCAACACAATGCTGCAGTCATAATCCAGTTCCCACTCAAGACTAGTGACTCACAAAAACCTACGAGAGGTGATTCATAAATACAGTACTGGAAAACTGGGGCATTGTAATGTGTCTGTAAAGCTAGCACAAAGAAATCCTGTGTCTCAGCTTCACAGATGTGTTGGGGAGAGAATCTACTGCAGCATGTGGATACCAGCGCTTACCCATCAGCCAGTTCCCGAGCAGCACGAGCTCACCAGTACTAAAAGGGGAACAGTCCCACCTGTTTTCTGTCATGCAGTAACACTGAGATTTTACCAGTTTTGACATCCTGATGAGCTTGCTTTCCTGAAGTAACGTCTGTGTGTAACACTTGATATGTTGCAGTGATTTTTTTCAGTTTCTGACTGTATCCAGCAAGCCGTTTCAAATGAGTAACACACAGGACCATTTTCCAATTTTTATTTACATTTTTTCATCCACAAATGTAGAGATGTGCATTAAAAAAAAAAAAATCTTTGGTACCTAAAGAAAAATAAAATAAAATTAAGGCAACTATTGCATCTATAGGTTTGAAATGCTTTTAGTACTGCAGTCTGGTGACCACACAGGTGGCATGCATTATACTGTGTAACATATCAATTCAACATCAAGTCACCTCCAACGTACTATTTTAAAGTTCTTGTATTGTGTCTTGGATAATTCTGAATGAAAAAGAGGAAATTTATGACCCAACTTGTCTATGAAGGTGCAAATTTCTAAAAACCCACACTGGAAGTAGCCATCACAAGGTGAACTAGACAGAGAGAAAAAAAAAAAGACTAAAGCAGGTCCAAGCATTTAACCATGAAGGATGATGCAATCAAGTTTAACAGGAGACTTAAGGTCTTGTTTGACAGCAGCTTTGTGCTGGTTGACATTCTGTTGTATCTAAAAAGGAATATGACCAAATTCAGGCAGTTATTTCTGCATTGGTAAAAATGGTACAGCCTCTAGACATTAAGAACAGGATGCCCTTTGTCATTTCTTGCAGGTGTGCCAACCTTTTAATGCTTATAATACAGTATTTCTTATTATGCAGGTAGTCATCCATGGTCATCAATTAGATCTACCATAGCAAATTAAACTGCAGTGCTCAAAAAACAGAATGTGTTTGTATAATGTGGTACAAATCACATACAGCCACTTTTCTGAAAATCTTTTGTTCATTAAAAAAAAACAAAACAAAAAGACAATGACATTAAATTCAAAATAAGAATCATACAGACACCAACAACCTTTTATCTACAAATAGTTCTTTTGCACCTAAATTATTTTCAGCTTGTTATGATGGAAGATTTATATGAAAAGGCTAATACTGCATTTGGTGTCTTCCCAATATGTAAATCAAACATCAAAACAGTACTGTACACACATGAATTGCAAAGTTAAAAATAAAAAATGAAACAAGAAGATTATCAGATCGAGTTTTGACAACTCAGAATGCAGTTATAAATGATGTTATGAAAAGTAAGTCTGAACAAAGTGGAATTCATGGGCACCAAAGCAATGAACAGCAAAATATAGATCGAGTATGATGCAGCCAAGAACCACAGGCACAAGTACTTCCAAACATGTCAATATATTTCCCCCCTTTTCCATATTCTTCTAAAGGTATTGGCTTGAGGTAAGAAATATTTTGGCCATCAAACTTTTCCTTTTCTCCTAGTGTGTTCTGGAGCAGTATCGTTTGCCTCCCCTCTTTGGGGTTCAGTCACATGTTCAGAAGATGCCATAGATGAAGATGGCCATAATGGCAGCACTTATCAGGCCAGAGATGGGCACTGTAACAAACCATGCCATGAAGATATTTCTAAACAGCCGCCAGTCTACTGCCTTCTTTGAACGCAAGCCATCCAACTGCCACCACAGAGCCAACCTGAAAACAGAGTGGTTGTCAGAAAAATCTCAATTTTACTTGATGTGCAAAATCCTGCTGTAGAGAATCTTGGTTCTTACTTAGATCCTCTACCAGACTATTTACTGTAGCCTCCCTCATTCTAAATAGTGTCTTCCTGTGTCTCAGCCGAGTTCCCAGACCACAGTGTTTGACTAGCTTACCTTGCAGTGGGTGGTGGAAACCGGCAGCCCAATGTTAGAAGCAACCACGACAGTCAAGGCAGAGGCCAGCTCAATGCTAAAACCACTGCAGGGAGGAAAAAATAAATAATACAGATTTTTTTTTAAGCAGTCCTCTGAGGTCAAAGTTTGGTAATGTCTGCGGAGGATATGGTTTTTATGACTACAAGAAACAAGTACTGTAATGTCTGAAGAATGTGTACCTTGAGGGGGTAATGGGGGTAAGGTCCCTGCCCATAGTCTGGATCACCCTGCGACCCCAAACCCAGAGCCCAGCACAGATGCCCACGCCGCCATACAGCAGAAGCCAAATGGGTGTTGGTACATTTGAGGTCACACTGCTTGTCTGGTAAACCAACCACAAAGCTACTAATGGTCCAATGGCATTACTGCAAAGAAAAGAGTGAGGTCATTGTAGCAAAGACGTATTGGATAAAAATTTTACCAGAAACCTGCCACAGAAGCACAAGTATCTTATAAGCTTGACTAGTGACAATATGGCCCTTGGGAGAGTGCATACCTCACATCATTTCCTCCATGGGCAAAGGATCCGAAGCAAGCAGTGAGAATTTGGAGGAATTGAAATAGGGTTGAGACCTCTGGCTTATCTTCATCAAGCCTGTCATCATCAAGGGAGCTTTGGCTACTACCGGCATCCTCTTTCCCCATTTCTAGTGTCCACATCACCTTCTCCTACACCCTCAGGGGTTGTGTTTTCTGCCACCGCATTGCAGTAGCTTGTGTAACTGTCCATACGCACACGCTTTCTGTCATGGCCAGCTGATCCTGGGCCCTTGTCACCTTCTTCGCCAGCACGGATATCCCCTTCTTTATGCTTGAAGTCACTGTGCATGCCAATGATGGCCATAGTGTAAGATGTATAGCTGTTGTTGCGCCGGATGGGTCGGTCCCCTCCCTCGCCCATGCAGTCACCAACCTTTGCCAGGTGAAGCTTGTGCAGGAGGTCCTTGTAGAGGCCTGAGTCTTTGTGGACTGTGTGGTACTGGCTATAACCGTTACTAGGTATCTGTGCTGGCCTGTTATTGAACTGAACCTGGTTACTGAAGTGGACCTGATTGGGAACACTTGTAGAGCCATTGCTAAGTTGGACATCCTGGTTGTTGAGCTGGGCTTGACTGGTTGTTTGAACCTGTTTGGGGGCTGCAGAAAAGGCAAAAAAGCATTTTAAAAATGTGTTCTGTGAATTTTGCAATTTAATGATGAAAAATATTTCCTAAAAAAGGTTTTAATTAACTTGATGCCTCAAAAGAAAGTCTGGAATAATGCTTGTGTTTTGCTTCTATATAAAAGCTAATTCTTAGGTCATTTATTGTCTCAGATATACACAACCTATCGATTAACAAAGTTTTATTACTACTAACCATCATTTGCATCAGTACAGTCTGCGTCATCAGAATCTCCAATATTAAAAGCCACCTTCCGCTCCTTATTATTTTCACCATCATCAGAATCTCCAATGTTAAATGCTACCCTGCGCTCCTCAGGGGCAGCCTGGGCTTGAACAGAAGAGTTTTGATTGACAGCTGGCACTGCAGGTGTAGATGTATCATTTGCAGTTGGTTTCAGGATAGGACATTGGGCCTCTTTGAGCTCTCTTTTTTCCATCAGGGGGCTCTCAGAAGGGCTGGAAGATTTGTTATCTCCTAGTAGGAGACCGAGAGAGATATTGCTCAAGTCAGGGTCAAACATATACACATTACAGTGAAATCCTAACATATCATGTGTGCTTCCCTTCTACTTAATCTGTAAGAATTGTGTAACTGCAGAATCAACGGACCATTTTGCTTTTAACATAATGTTATCCAAACTCAAATGTCAGCCTGTGTCCACAGTATCATAAATTGATAACAAAAAGAGCATGTTTACATCACTGTGAACCAGAGTCATACTTTCAATGTAATATTGCTTGGTGTGATGAGGCCATCATGAGCCTTATATCAGCCAAACTGATAAAGGTTAAGGATGAAGAGGGACACAGACACACCTCTCGTCAACCCAAGCTTATTCTGGTCAAGGAGCTAAAGACCAATTAGAGGATCACTGACTTAATGGACTTGTCCATCAAATGGAAGCTCATCAAGCTTAGGTCATCTGTTGTCAGAGAAACCTTATGTTTCTAGTTCAAAATACATGACAGACAACTCCAGCGCTGAAAAACATAAGATCCATTAAAATTAATATCACCGTATAACCTAGATCACCCCATTGGTATGGAAATTAAACTCTAATCCAGGATTACAGAGGAACAAATGGTGAGAACATTTGATGCAATTTCCATCATGGAGAGAAAAAACAAGACAGACTCATATCCTGAATTAATGAGTTCCGCCTGAGAGATTACAGTTTAAAGTAACACCTCACCATTTCAGTCATTCCATTTACAGTCATTTCAAAAGTTGGGAAAAAAAAAATCTAGTGAGATTTTAACAGTCTTCTGAGGAAAATGAACTTATACATGACACTTACGCTCAATCTTCTTCTTTAGCCGAGGGCAGACAATAAACCACACCACAATAGCTGTCAGCACGGCGCAGGCCAGTGAGATGAGCAGGATACCCCACCAAGGAAAATTGTCGAATCCCAGCACTGAGGGATCACCAGAGGCCACACAAAGAAACAAAAAGGCAAATAGAGAAAGGCCATTTTAAAAAGACAAGGCAGCAGGCGCTACCTTCATTAATACAAAGTATTGCAATGCTTCAAAAATATTAACTCCCCTCCAAAATCCAAACTAAGCAGTTTAACATCAGTAAAACCATAAAGAAATGAAGACAAATCTTTGTCATAATATGAATTTTAAACTTCACCACTTAAAAATGCAATGCATCTTAATCTTTCAGACTTTACATGTAACCATTAAATGTATGACTGCTTGCCAGTTTTAAATGGAAAGCATGTGCACACTAGTATGTGAACAATTGCATAACCCCTTAACAGGTGAAACAGCAAAATGTCACCACAAACTCCCCATCTCCATTTCAGTACACAGCCAATAGCAGATGGTTAATGAGTTCCTTAAAAAAAAAAAAAAAATAAATAAAAAAAAAATCAGGACATGGGGAAAGTCAGACATTTTTTTTTTTCATTGTAGCAATAAAAGCACCCTCTTGCCAAGACTGCAGCAAGGCTGATGCAGTAGAGGTAAATGTAGCGCAGTGCACGCTGGAATAAAGTATCTCATTTAAGTTTCTCTAGGGAGGCAGCTCTTTATCATACAAGCAAGGCAAATCAGCAATGCTTTGGGGGGAAAAACAAAAAGGAAGATAACTGAAATTTAACACCAACTCTAACAAGGTGACCTTGACCCTGAGTGAATAATTAAAAAAAAAAAAAAAAAAAAAAAAGCAGCAGCTTTTAACGATTTTTCTCAAACTGTTGGGTAGTTTAAGACAAACAAAAGGAAATGAGGGGCAAAGATAATTGATAAGTGCCTCTGTTGCAGTGTTCATTAGAGGGCAGAGTCCACAGAGCACTCTCCAGAGTCACGCTGCAGCATGAGACTGCAGAGCACCAAACTGATGTTTATTTAGTTACGCAATGGCAACTGAATCCTTTCTGGACACATAATATTAAGGGGATAGAGACATATCTAATTTTGAAGAGGACAACAGTAACAGCATTAATGATTGATTGTAAGGAACTCACAGGACTACATAAAGAAAAAACAACTGCACAATGGGGCAAGCTTATCCCACAACCACAGTGGGAATGAATGTGACTACACAGGAAATGAAATTTAACCACGGCCATGTTCCTAACTCCTCCCTGAATCCTAAGTATCCATTGGCCTAGATTGCACAAAGGGATGTTTATTTTTTTCTCAACCCATTCCTCTCGTACCACATACAGCTCACCACTGACCTCTATTACAATGACAGTTAAAGTGCCAGTTTATGACTCACTTGGCACTTAAATTGGAATATCTGTGTCTTTGTATTGAAGTATATCGAGTACAGACCACAGTTCTTAGGATTAAGGCAGCTGCATTAAGTGTTAGAACTAAAGAGATTATATCCAACCATGACTCCATACAATGAATATCCACAATACTGCATTTTTTCAATACCACCCCACAAAGACATAAAACATGGACCTGAATTAAAATGATCCAGTCATATTGTGATCCTACTGATCATTTGGTGTCCCTAGATTAACCTATGCATCACCCCCCGACAAAAAAAAAAACTTTTTCCAAAAGCTGGCTAAAGCAAGAACCTTCATCCAGCTAAACACGGCTGAAATTTGGCAACTACTGAAGCTGGACTGAAGGGGTCACAGTGAACCATCACCATGAGACTTTGGACTCTGAAACACACAGCATTAAAAAAAAAAAAAAAAAAAAAAAAATTGGGCAACTGTTCCTACCAAGTGGAACATTTCTAGGGAAGTTATCTAATTTATTTTTTCTTAAATTTTCTTGTTAAATTCGTGATGGCAGCAGACATCTGTGCAGTATTTTAAGTGTGCAAGAATTGGATTATAAATTTCTCAAGTAGATTGCTGCGGTGAAGTGAAATCAGATGAGTGATTTACAAGGTGTGAGAAACCCAATTCCCATCAAGCATCATGTGTAAGGATCATCAGGTGACATTCTCTAGTCAATCATTTTTGCATGTGCCGACATGCTCACTGGCACCGATATGGTGGGAGTGCAGTTCTACATTTTTTTTTCTTTTTTAAAATATGCATGCATTTAGTGACTGAATGTTGCGTTGGGTGCCTTGTGTCTGACTGCACCACTATCCTTACATGCCAATTTGACTCTGCATTAAGTAACGCAGAGTCCTGTTTGCAGGACACACTGTTCTTAGTTCATTGCAGATATAGCTGCTGCATTAGAATGCATATATCAGCAATAATTAGGTGTTGCTGTCCTGCGTGCCAGAGTAGTACAGTAGCCAAAACAGTTGAAAGTAACTTTGGGGTGGCCAAGTGTGATTTAATAATAAATACATGATTCTCTAAGAATTGAGGATTAGCATTTGTTGTTATTTTTGTTTTTGCCTCAGTTCTAAAAAAAAAAAAATATATAATAATAAATAAATAAATAAATAAATATAAATATATTAATGTTTAATGTAAATCTAACACCAAATCAGTGAGTATCACCTTATGTCATACAAAATACAATGAGTTTGTTGAGATGTCTGAAGTGTAATCTCAAACCTTTTTAAATGAGGTACCCAATTACAGGTCCTCATGTACAGTTTGTTCCATTGCGAGGGACTGTTCAACTGTATAGAATGTGCCTGACTAAGCATGGGCTATGCTGGAACTGCAAGTGACATCCTCTCTGTGAGGGTGCTGATGTGCATGCACACATCAGCGCACCAAATCTGGTCAAATTCTGGCCTGTAGGTGCCATTTAATGGCCCAGGCCAGCTTGAACTGTAAGGCCCTGTAGAGAGAAGAAAACAAAGGAGCGAAGATGGCTCATTTAATAAAAGTTTCTGGGTGATGAAAAACTAACAAGTATCAACAGCATTACCACACAAATCCTGAAAAGCAATGAAACTACTAGAAACAGACACTTATGACAATTTCAACATCCTGTTTACTTCTCTTTTTCTTCTGCCAAGTCTGAAGGACACTGACGTCCAGAGTTAAGTGAATTCTTATTTCCATTCTCTTGTTGTGCTTCAGTCTAAAACTTCATTCCAGCTCTGACCCACACACAATAACAACCAAGAGAGCCCCACAAGCCCCAAAAAACATGTTAAAATACACAGGGCTTCTGTGAAAATCGTAAACAGTCTGGTTCAGTCTGGAATATGTGTGGGCATCCGGCTGTCTGAGGGAGTAGTTTATTTTAAGCGGTGGCTGTGGGCAGGCATGCAAAGCAAATTGAGACAATGATACTCACCCGGAGCTCCAGTGAACATAATGGAGAAAAGGTTGATTGCCATAGTCATAGCATAGAAGACAGGCAGGGCCTTCAAACCATTAGGAACAGGGTCTTTCTACAGGAAAGAAATAAGCCACAATTAAGAAATACTCATTTCAATGTTGGAAACACCTCACCCTGTCAGGTGAGTTGAAGGCATAATAAAGTAAAACAGTGGAAATCTGAACCATATGTGGATAGGAAATTGCTTCAGAGAACGTGAAGTAAACATTTTCCCGGTTATATTTTGGGCATTGATGAGCAGTATTAAAACTGCCCTAAAGACATTTTTCAGAAGGTTGCGGTTTAAAAAAAAACCCAAAACATACTGTGTACAATTGCTAACAGCAGGCTTACCTTGGATAAGATGAACACGCGCACAAAGTAGAAAACAATCCCTGACATTATTCCAGACAAAAGGGGACTCAGGAACCAGGATGCAACTGAAATTGAAAATGACTGGTGATAAACAACTGTGATAAAGACATCTGATTCAAAGAATTTTCTCTTTACCATTATTATTCATGTGCTATTCTGTTATTAAAAAGAGTGACACTGACTCAACTCATACTGTTCTTCAGATTTTCTTTTTAGGAAATGTAAAACCTGGCCTGCAAAGGAAATTCAATTTCTTCCCAAATCAATACCAGTTTGACCTATATTGTAGTCATAATTGTTTCGAAGGTAAAAATTAACATTCTTCGACCATGTTTACAACACTATCATTAACCCAATTAAAATTCAAGCCAAGTCACTCTAGTCAAAGGTTCAGCCAAGGGATCAAATCATAATAACCTAAATACAACAATCTATTACTGAAATGTTCAAATTCAGCATTTGTGACTCTGAAAGGCACCATTACAGGCAACAAATGTATAAAAACAACACTGAAATTGGGTCACATTACAAGTCCACAACACAAATAAGAAACTGGACAAAAGTATTATTACACATATCACACTCTGTCATTAAGTTAACATTGCGCAAATCTTACAAAATGGAAGAGATTTCTAGGCCAGGTGGTTTGATCATCTTCCTTACCAATACGGAGAAGCTCAAGCCACTTAACTCCCTCCTGACCTTTGGCAACCAGTGAGAAGCCAATAGTGGCGCCAACAATGCAGTGTGTTCCAGAGATGGGGAGCTTAAGAAAAGAAGCAGCCAGCTGCCACACAGCAGAACCTAATGGCAACAAAAAAAATTCAGGACACCAATAAATATCATTGTAGCTTTCTCGCATAATTTTGGCAAAAATATAACACAAAAGAACATACATTAAGTCTTCCTTACTATGTAAAAGCAAAACAGGCATTTTCTAACTAGCTGAATCCCTATTCCATGGTGCTGGTTTTAAATGTTAGTTTTATTAACTGTGACAAGACTTGTGTCAAATTCTCTTCCCAGACTTCAATGTCTGCATGTTAAACTACATGTGGGATAAAATGCAAATACTTACCAACCATGGAGCTGACAGATCCGGCCATCAACACATGCTCGGAGCCATTGTACATGCCCACGTCGATTATACCTTTGCGAATGGTTTCACTCACTTTGGCCCCAAGGAGTACAGAGCCCAGAGTCTCAAACACTGTGGCCAGAATGCATGCCTGTCGCAGGGTCACAACTCCTGAGCCAACGGCTGTACCAAATGAATTGGCAACATCATTGGCACCAACAGAAAAGGCTAATACAAAGGCAATGATGAAGCCAACAATCAGCAACCACATGTACTCTGTCAGAGGTGTCTGGGTTGCCACTCCTATTGTACTGGCCAGAATTATTGTAGCTGCAGTTGTTGAAACCATGATTGTAGACTATGTGATATCCTTCACAATCTTAAAGTAATGCCTGTCAAAATATCTATCTATACAATGCTACTTTAACACAATAGCTAATAAAAAATAAGAGGTATTATATAAAAAAATAAATAGTTTTTCTTTCAGCTAAACTGTTTTCTGAGAATCAGCAGTGCAAACGTGTACAAAGATTTATCTGGTTCTGCCCAGGAGGGAAAAAAATAAGGTTAAACTAGAGGTATAGTAAGGATTTATTGCTATCCTGTAATTAAACTACAACTGTTGTTGTTTGGTTGGTGCTTAGATATCAAGCAGAGTGAGGAACCAGCCATTGTGCAATTGTGACTGCAGATGAGCAGAAGTACATTCTGAAAGGACAGAGAAAAAGAGAAATATCCGCTTAAAAATGATTAGACTTCATAAAAATCTCACATTAAAAGACAACGATGACAAGTTTTTCCCTTTCTAATAATAGCGTGCAAGAAAAAAAATAAGTTAGCACATAGACCGGAAAGACGTACTACACTTGCTGCCTTTGGGCTGAGCTGCCTTTTGAACGGGAAGCCATTTTCGGGAAATGGCACACGGAGAGCCACGTTTATAAAGTACTTACGACCTTTATTTTGACCTACATAATGTCCTCAGTTAAATTTTTTTGTTTGTTTACCTTGGTTGAGGACAACGTCCGCACAAGCCGCTTATATACAAGTGTTTCCATCTATAAAGGAGACAACTTTACAACATGTGCGCGTGTCGTCATCCATTCATACGTTGCCCCGATCACGAGCCCCGTCATTTCATACGCAGCGAGGGGCCCGTAGATCAGAAAAATACACTTTTGTCTGTGTACCCACCATAGTAGCTTTAGTATATACATGCCGCTATTTCCTGATATGTTTGACGTGTTATGTCATACAGGGCGACGTAACCTGATATGACTCAGTAAGCTGTGCTGTACCACCGACTGACCGTGTGACGGTCGTAGGCGTCTCGACCTCGTTTTAATCATCTACCAGGTGTGTGCTGGACAGATGGTAAATACTGCTAATGTAGGCTTAGCATACGACTCCCTTTCTACTGGTCCTTAATATGGTACGAGCTGGACTTCGCATGGTTAACGGAAACGCATTGACAACAAACGCAAGCCAAACAAACCGTTAAACTCACAATATCGGATTGTATTTATTCACTTCTTCGGAATTTACATCTTGTCTGTAGTAATTGCGTAGGACAATAGCTTGATGTTCGCACTATCCGGTGTTAGCTTAACACTACCATGAACTTCTGATATTAACTTTAATAATAGCCAAAGATAAACTCAAACGTGGCGTTGTTATAATCCAGTTCCTAAACTATAAGACTTACCACTCGTTGAGGCAGCCGATCACGTCGAAAATAGTACCTGTTAGCTGGTAAGCTAATTAGCGCGGGCACAGAACGTTAAGATAGCGCGCGCGGGATAATTGAAAAAAAAAAAATCAAACTGATATTGAAATATTCTCTTCAAAGAGCTGCCCTATCTTAAATTTAAAGGTACCACGTCAAAAAGATAGTCGGGGATATCTCGTTAGGTATTAAATAAAAATATCCGTGTTCACTTCCAGAAGCCTCTCCGTATGAATGAAAGCTTTTCGGTGGAGTATGAGGAACTTGCTTGTGCCGGCTGAGCCAGACAGCTGGGGTTCTTTTTTTTATTGGATACGCCCTTCGTGAAGCCCCTCCCATCAGAGCACGCAGCACATGACGAAAGTCCCCATTCTGTTATTGAAGCACATTAGGTGTGGGTCAGACTCTTCTTCTTGGTATTCCAGTTAGCTTCTGAATGCAAGTGACATAACACATTTTGTAAATAAAACTTTAATAACCGGTTAAACAATAAATAACTGAGCACAACGTTAACTTATAGTTTATTTAAGATTAAAAAAAAAAAAAAAACATTTGTTCCTTATGAAACAATTCAATTTGCCAGTATGAACAGTAAGTGAACTGTGAGACTTAGTGCTCTTCTTTTGCACTTAACGGGATGGATATTTGATTTTGTCTAAGTTTTGTGTTGCTACTTTTTAGTAATTAAAGGAGCCATTGAAGACTTTTTCTTGTCATATGAGAAGGGCATGACACTGCTCTGCTATCATTGTGAATGTTCATGAAAAATAATTAAAAACTTAATTATTGATGAACTGCCCAAACACATACACAAAAGACAAAAAAAGCATCATAGGGAAAGATAAATGTTTTCATGTTTACCACCATCATAAAAACGCTTAATGATTCTGACAATGTCCTGTTTTAAAATGTAGTCAAATAATTGATAACAGTATAACTATAATTTAACAAAACTTTTTTTTTTCATTTTTTTCTCTTTCCAGGCATAAATTGGTTGAGTTGCTGGTCTGAATTTAGGGGTGTGTCAGTCTGAAAAGGGTCACAAAGGCTTTTAAAGAGAATTTAAAATGGATCATTCAAATGTGAGAGAGAATTAAAAACAATTGCCATACTTCCCAGCAGTTGACGTCCCAGAAGGCTCACCCCAAGGTCACACTGTGCAGCACTTGAAAAAATTTCAAAAACCTCAAAGCTACATGAGAGACTCCACAGGCCTCAGTAAGTGTGTTAAATGTAAAAAAATGTTAAAGTTCAGGTTTGCAAATCATAAAAAAATGTATGCATTTAGATTCTTTACCACCTTAAGAAGAATGACTTTTACTGCTATACTTGTAGAGTGCACAGACAATCGACTCTAAGAAATAAAGCTTACACAAATTACATCATTAGTCATTCTTTGGGAGTTCATATACCTGCGAACCAAGATCCAATCTAGCACATGACAGACAAACTGTCACACAAAGGTGTGTCACTATGTATGCTCCTGCAATGAGTAAAGCCCATGCTCTTTTGACTCATGATGATGGAATCACTTTGAATTTAAATTTTAAATATCTGTATGAAAACCAATTCATTAACCTTTGTAGGATACTATATGTGTGTTAAAGTGATTGTCATATCATTTGTCTACACAAATTTTTGTTATTTAAAATATAATATTGAAGACATCAATAAACCACAATTGCACTTTTCTGTTTTCCCAACTACAGAATACAATGTCGCGTAAAAGCAGCGCAGGGAAACAGCCGGTGATGTTATGTGCATTGCACAAGACTTGTCTCTCATTGAAATTCATTCAGCTGGAAATGATAGCAACATTGACTCACTAACAAAAGTTGTTTTCTTTGGTCACCGTCCTTTTATCATGCTCATCAACAGAGACATAGGCCTGCTATTCTGAATAAAGGCCGTGCTCGATAAGCAAAGCAAAACAATTGGGCTCATTAATAGTGTAGGAAAAATGGGCATTGTGACATTCAAGAGGAAGAACAACTGTAGAAAAACAACCGTTTTATAGTCGGGAACCAGACAGTGCTGTTTAGTCCACCCCCTTTCTTACCTCCTATCTATTTTATATAATTCCTTCATTGGATCATGGAATATTTCCTCATCCACAGTGAAACAGGTTGGGACAGGCAAGAAGGAATAACAGGATAAATGTAATTTTGATAATTTTCCTGCAGCATTTCAGAAAGGTGAAGCGGTTCTTGCATGTGAATAGTCCTATCAAGTTTTATGGTTTTACAATGGCAATTTCCAGAACTCCATCCATTACCTCTAGATGTAATTAGTGTCTTCTTCAACTCCCACTTTAGCCAAACATAGCATTTATATGACAAAACTCATTGTTTACTCCCTTAACCAGAGGTCATTTAGAGAGAGGTGAACAATATCAAAAAGCACAATGACCTCAAACATATTTGTGTTTTTTTTTTTCAGCCTGAATTCCAGCAACCTTAAATAGGTCATCATTGTCTCTTTAAAAATTACTTGAAATTACAATGAAAAGCTGCTTTTTAAAAGTTGACAGGTCACATACCACGAAATGGTCAACTTTGTATATTTATATAACGAAAATTGCACATTTCTGCTTCTGTAATGCAAATATTATTCTCTGAAGCAGTGACAATAATGTTTGTGTGGATTTATTTTCTGTAAAGATGATGTAAACCACATGAAAAGCTGACATGGCTCAGGGTGTGGTTTTAAGTTACCTACCTCCTCGTCACAAGATACATAAAATACCTTGGAGCTTTATGAGCAGCAAACACATGATCTCAGATAATATCTGATAAATGGAGACACTGTAATGCGGGATCTAAATTAAGTATTGTCCTGAATTACTCCCACATGATGGGATTAAAAATACACTTTTTAAAAATATATGCACAATAATTAATTTATTACTAATCACTCTCCTCTAACCTCCACTTGTGTCAGAATCTTTCACATGTTAGAGAGCACAAAACAAAAATGTAAGTGGGCGAATAGTAATCTTAGACAAAGGAAGATAAAGACTTGGCCTGTGTCTTTGGGGGACATTGTGCTGCCACTGAGCCTTTTCTTGTAACTTGAGATCAGTGAGTATAAATATCCCCAACCATTCGTCATCAGTGAGCCTAGTTTTTAGGCGTTGCGTATCTTCTGTATATTTTAATCTTTTAATTTAAAAAGTTCTTAACTTTAACTTAAAGATTTAAATAATTATATAATCAGATTTGGAAAGTTATCTAACCTTCTCACTCAACACACAGCTAAACAGTGCCATCTTGCGTCTAATGCTTTAACATATCGACTGTTGGCATTACTGTCACTGCCTTTGTCTTTTATGGGTGATTTGGTTGGTTTGAAAGAATCAACTGTCTTTCACTCGCAATAAGAAAATAAACCAATTCAAATGATTTATCAGAATAGCTATTGAGGTCAAATATTTATAGTCAGCAATGCAGGCACAAGCTGCCAATGCCTGTTTATATTCAATATTTAATTTATATTCATTTCCAAACCACTTGTTTACAATAGTCCAGGTTCAGTATTAGGAAAGCTTAAGGATTCTTCATTTCAAACAAGTGTTGACTTTTAGTCATTATTTACGGTGACGATGACTGAGTTAGGTCAGCAATGCTGGGGGGCGTGGCCAACTCAACGCCTTCTTTTCTTTTCTTTCTTTTTCTTACTTCATGCACAAACCAAAGTTGGAACAGATTTACCATTTATCTTGTTATTTTCAACCGAGGTTTGGTTGGTTTGCTGGAACGCAAATCAGATTCTAGAACAGAAAAGAAACTCAATGGGGGAGGTGTAGAGGAAGTAAAACTCACGAGCCTGGTGCCTGATCTCCCCTAGCAATGACAGGCTCCAACATGGCCCAACGAAAATTATCCTTGAGTGACAGGTGACCAATGAACTACCGAGTAGCAAATTTGTAAGGCGGGCCTTCTGGGTAGGCGTGGTAACACAAGTAATCTTTTAGAAATACTGATCCAGAGCGGTAACAGGCTCCTAAATGGACCAACGACAATCATCTTAGAGTGACAAGTAACCAATAAGCGACTGAATACACTTTTAAAGGCGGGCTTTATGGGAAGGCGTGGTAAAGATCGGAGGAGGAAGAGAGTCCTGACTTGGCGGTGACAGGCTCCTAAATGGACCAACGAAAATAGCCTTAAACCGACAAGCATCCAATGAGTGATTAAATATTAATCTATGAGGCGGGCTTTCCGGGTGGGCGTGGTAACGGCCAGAGAAAGAGGAGGTCAAATGTTCGGCTAGTTAGAAAATCGTGAGCCTGTATTCAGAGATATGTGTACAGGTCGACTGGAGCATAATATGACCACATAGTTTACGTTTTAGTTACAAGGATCCCAGTTCAAATGTAAAGGTTGTGGTGTCGGGGTGCGTGTTAGTTCGTCCGTGGCGTAATAGTTGGCAGTTGACAACCAGCTAATGCTAATGTTACATGTCGCGTGTTCGCCCACGAGAAGATAGCGTTACAACCTTGGTGAAGTTATGACTTTTGATTACTAAATCTCGGCTTAATCGATTACAAAGAGTAATGTAATCACCAGCCCTGAATTAAGAGACTCTAAGTAACATTCTTACTGCCGTGGTATTTATCTCGTCTTCGGGACCTTGTGTCACGGTCACAGCTGTCATGTTTCACTCGGTGTCTCGGCGTCCTATCTGCGACATTGGTGTTAAACACTGTGAAGCTTCAGGGCTGTAGGTCGTTCAGGCATGGTGTTGAGGAGGGCAGATGGACGCTGGAGAGGATCCCGTGGCTGAGCAAGAACATGGGCCTGGTGATGTCCTGGCTCCAGAGGGCCGGTGTCGGTGCCAGTGAGGCCACAGGTCAGAAGAGGAAGGGACTGCTTTCCATATTTGCGGACCATTGTGGCTTTGTGACCGGTCAGAGGCTCCGGCGCGCGTGCCAGATCGGCGAGCTTTATTCTAATCTTTACTCAGAGCGAACCAAGCAGACATTGGTTAGCAACATATGGCGTAGATTTCAGAGCAAGCATGCTCCTACTGGGAAACTTGTGGCCGCCCTGGCTGGTGTCTTCATGTGGGAGAACGAGAAAATTCAAGATGAGGAATTACGCAGGTTTGGATTTTCTTATTTTAAATCCACATATTGATGTATGTGCAGACATGTAGGTGACAAATTATAGCTGAACTGAAAATATGAGCATAGATGCATATATTCAAAGTCTCATGTAGAATGTGGACTGACTGATAACATGTAAATATTTCATATGCTGTATTCTGCTTATCACATCTTCAGTAGAGAGATTTGGCCGACATCCTGTATTGCCAACACACCCATCATCATAATGCTAGATAAAGAAGATAATCTGAAAAGAGTGGCTCTTCTATTAGAGTTAACTGGGACTAGGATTTTTCATAGGGCCATTGTTACTCATGTGGCTCTATCCTTACCAAAATACTTAAAATGGTTTTCCCTAAAATTGGCCATCCTCTTGAATTCATGCTTGCAGTCCAGCATCCCTTTGATTTCTTTACGATATGTAGAATCTACTGTGCAGTATGGTAAACATCTCTTGACACTGGCATCCCTTTCAAGGTGTGGACACGAGCTACAGGCCCTTGAAGCTGTAAAACATCTGTGCACGTCTTCAGAGACTATGGTCAGACAACAGGAACCTGGCTGGGAGACTGTGATAGAGAAGAAGGATTTCAGAGTGTGGAAGCGACCTATTCCCAACAGTCACCTCTATGAATACAGAGGTCAGCTACCTAACAATCTAAACACATGTAAACGGGCTTGGAAGCAAATAACTGAACATTTTAAGAAGCTGGTATTTTCTGATGAGTGAGCCTCCTTTAGTCTGTCTATATATAATGCATTTTTATGTTTTATTTTTGCAGTATTGGGTTCTTACAGTGATGTCACACCTCGTCAGTTCTTCAATGTACAGGTATGTACTCCTTAAATCTTAAAATTCATGATGTTCACCTTAGACGATGTCAGATTCAATTATAGAACAACTCAAGTGAAACTAATTATCCCGCGTAGCTGCTCGCATGCAACATGAATCCCCATGAGCTAGAGAAGACCTGAAGTGTATTTTATGAAGTGAGATTAATGGTTTAGTGAGGTATGTCCAGACTAAATCCAGAGTATTCAGTGCCACAAAGGTGTTTCATTTAACCCAAAGAGATTGTCATGGTAACTTTAGGTCGACATGTAACCAACTTCAGAGCAGTTCATGTTCAGAATTTCATGTTGAACTGTTGCTTACTTGGCGGTACACCCATTTGCACTCTTGACTCTTTCGGAACGTAGGTGCCCCACAATTTCTTAGTTCTTGAATTGTGAATTGGAATCACGTGAAATCATTACACTCTGATGCATCTGGCCATCAATATTTGCTGTTGCATAATTTGGCCAGGGCTGTTATTGAGCTGTATTTGTGTAGCAAAGAAATACCTTTAACACTTTGTGTTCTATTTGCATATGCTTTTCCCTTTCCCCTAGTTGGACACGGAGTACAGAAAGAAGTGGGATTCTTTGGTTATCAAGCTTGAAGTGGTGGACAGAGATATTAACACAGGCTCTGAAGTCGTGCACTGGGCGACACAGTTTCCTGTGAGTTTGCTGTTTTGCTTAAATGGTTGAAGTTGTATATTTTATTGTATGTTCTTCCTGCAGTCTTTATTTTTGTACCAGAAGCACACTAACATGTGTCTTGGCTGATGTTTTTAGAAAAGGGCAAACAGTTTAAAACATTAAAAAAAAACCCAATATTAATTAATTTTGGCTTAATTTGTCCTCACAGTATCCTATGTATTCGAGGGACTATGTGTATGTGCGCCGCTATGAAGTTGATGTTGACAGTAACTTGATGATCTTGGTATCAAGGTGGGACTTAAAAAAATGTGTTTTTTGAATATAAGTAAGATTTATTATTTTGTGTCCTGTGGGTTCACAATTAAATGTTATTCATACATTTTTATCCTTGTAATTTACTCTCTCTTGCAGAGCTGTGCAGCATCCTAGAGTCCCAGAGACCCAGGAATTTGTGAGAGTTCACTCTTACCAGTCAAGGATGGTCATTCGCCCTCACAAGTCCTTTGATGAGGTTTGTAACACACGTGGTCCCAAACAAATGAATTTTTCTGTAAGATTTTTTTAAACTTATATTAAAAAAAATCCCCTCAACAGAATGGATTTGATTACTTGCTGACCTACAGTGACGACCCACAGACTGTCTTTCCCCGTTACTGTGTGAGCTGGATGGTGTCAAGTGGTGAGCATGTTTCTTTGATTGAAACTTGTTTGGACTACATAATATTACTTTCACTATTAATTTCTTACCTTATTGTCTCACTTTTAGTTCAAGATTACACTTGTAATCAAATTCTAATACTTGAAGTTGTAATCTACAAACATTTACCATACATTTATATTTTATTTTCTGTTCATGGCTTTTTTTTTTTTTTTTTGCCTTAATATTTCATGTTATTTGGCCTATGCACAGTTCTTTTTATAAAAGGGATCTTTGATTTTTATTTTTTTTTTAAATCAGGTATGCCAGATTTCCTAGACAAGCTGCATACTGCTGCCTTGCGAGCCAAGAACCTGGAAGTGGGAATTCATGACTACACAGGTGTCATTAAGTCCAGTGATGCCAACCGCCAGCTGTCCCAGGAGCGCCTCAGTGGAGAAAATACACACACAGGCGGTTCTGAACAGATCTATGCTTGAGATGCATATTTGATCGACCAGGGGTTCAGTTGGTGTGATTTCACTTGTACTCAAACCCTCCAACCCCACTTTTAGGGGTACCTTATAACTGAAAGTGAAATTTGGAACCTACATTAAAGACATGCCCATCTGTAGATGTGGTTTTACTGGTTGTAAATGAGATGCTTCAAGAGCACTGGACTGCATTAATGTCTTTGTGAAGATGCTCCAATGGAAAATGACATCCAGACTCACGGCTGGAGCACAAATTTTGCTTAGCCATTTGATGTCACATGACATTTTGCACTCTTTTATAATGTCTGTCCATTAGTAAGATCGAGCCAAATTTGCTACTTTACATACATGCTTTTGCCAAAGCACTGTTCTCTCTCATTGCAGCATTCTATGGAGTGTCTTGTTTGACGAGGCTCAACTCTAAGCCCTCTTCGCTCTGCCAACACCCACATTACTGCACAAGTAGTGACTTCAGTGTGATTTAAGTGAGACATCATTGATGTTTTTTAAAAAAAACAAACAAAAAAAAACAACAGAATTTGCGATGGAAGTGTAAGTGACTTGTGTCCAGAGGATGGTATCAATGAAATGTAAAGCTGAGTTTATCCCCTGGCAGAATAACTATAACCTCTGTGGAAAACACTTCATAGATTTAAAACATGTTTTTTTTTTTCCTGCACCTCCTCTCAGCATGAAAAATTTGTGACTGCGTAGGGGGGGAAAGATCCGATTAAAAAAGGAAAACCATTGCTGGAAAAATGCCCTTATTTTAAGTGGACAGAGCAAGTTATGTGTGCTTTGAAGGTAGCGTGGATTTGCGCTGAGCACAGTTGTCCACTTGACAATGTCGGAGCATTTGAAGCTGCCAGCCTTCTGAAGATAAACCAGTCCTTGCGTATTAGGGGCATAGTGTCTTACAATAACCAAATAAATCCTCGTGTGTATATAATGGTACTAATGGGCTTCTGGCTAGGCAGTGGCACAAAGGGACTCAAACCAGTGTGCTTCTTGGAGTAATATGGAACACTGGTGCCACATCACAACCTACATTTTGTTTGAATCAACACAGTTCAAGTTGTCACATTTCAAAATAAGTTACTTATTTTTGTCCTAGTGTTCATCAGTGTAGTTTGCACTGTTGGAGATTTTGGTGTTTGTATTTTCTTTTGTTTTACTGTAAATTTTGTACATTCATGAAACCATAGCTTAAGTACTGGAAGACTTTTCAAATGTGCATTGAGCTCACTAACATTTTTCTCCTGAATTTCAATCATACCATGTTTGTTCATGTGAGTCCTACTGAAACTCAATGGCATTCATCCATATCACCAAGTGTAGCTGTAATGAACTGTATGCAAGGGTTGTAATGAATGTATAAAAAGCACCACCTGTTGTGGAACGAAACATTGCCTAATTAAATAAACTGTTTACAGCATGCCGCACTGGTGCAGAAATCCTTAAAAAAAAAAAAAATCTGATAATTTGTGTAGCCAATGCATCTGTGAAAAAGGGCAGTTTCAAAGTCATTTGGTGGGTTTCAGGTTGTTTTTGTTTTGTTTTGTGAAAGAAGTCCTATTTGTGAGCATTATTACATCCCTATAGTGTGTTGGATATGTTTAATTATACCCTGTTGTGAATTCTGTTCTATTCAATAGAAGTTGCAGTGTGAGATGAGATGCTTTACATGTTGGAAATAAAATGCTTGTTTCAGATATTATCTCACATGGTCAAACAACTGTGAAAGTCCTATTAACCTTATCAGACATGCCACATTTGACATTGTTTAGATTGTGTGTGAATGCAGAATTTTAGTTCTGTTATTTGTAGACATTCTTGTGCCATCTGCAGTAATCAAGAGTTTTAACTGTTTTTATTTTTTATCTTTTGGTTTGTGCAAGCAACATTTGTTCTGATTAGCTACTACATGTGAAGGGGGAACAATGGATATGAGCTGATGCGCTTGTAACCCAGATGATTGTGAAAATAATTGAAACAGAAGACCGAATAACCAGATCAAATAAAAAATGTGTGCATCTTACTGTGATCAGCTGGTGACTGGAAGGTGGCTTCAGCCCTGTCTTGCCAAATAAATAAATGGGTGATGAGCATTATACCTGTGCTAAACAACTATTAGTCCGGTCTAATGGGATAATCTGTGGACCTTGTATTCGTTATCTGGGTGAAAGTTCAGTGACAGACTGCAACAAGGTTTCCACAGTTTCTGAAAGCACTGATCGGTCCAGAAGAAGAATAAGTCAAATCCATCCTACACACCAACTCTGTGTGCAGAGTATTCTTTAATTTATCATAGGATGTCATAGTATTTCCTGGCTGTTGGAAGTGTTGATTCCAATAAATCTGGTTTATCATCTTGATAGAATAGCCCACACTGATTCTATGCACTGGAGTGCATGCAAATGACCACAGCACAGTGTGTTCGCAGTTTATTCAGGAAGGTTATTTTGCAATTATACCCATAATATAATCCATCAATCAAACTCAGAGAATACAGCACCAGTTTAATTTGATAAACAGACTTTCTATCTATTTATCCATCTACTTCTTGCACAGACCATTGTGGGTGAACGCTTTGCATCAACAGCAGACAAGTTACTGTCTGGTTTTGAAATACTTTTTGTCCCATCAATTTGGAGGACAAATGAGTAAATGTCCACTCTCTCCCATAAAACCACCGAGGTATACAGGAACTGTTTGTCAAATCCTCTTTATGTTTTTTTTTTTTTTTTTGGAAAGGGTTACAGTGCATTACGGAAAGAAAAAGTCCTTGTTGTCTGTGCCTATAATTCTGCTGGTTTTGACATGACATGTCAAACAAGGAAAGTCGTAAATAAAACCAACATTGGCATGATTCAATTTCATAATGGCTTAAGAAGCTGGTTCAGGATCAGCATAGTTCTGACGATTACTAAGATTTATGAGTAACTCTTGGTGATGGTCTCAGTATGACCTGTGCTCCACCTTACAAAGAGTTGATAAACTGTACATGAAATAAGAGCTCTAGTTTTAGATGCAACCTGTGACTGAGGAATTATAAATAGCGCAGCATGTGATCGACAGTGAAAGAAGGCCTATAGCTTAAACAAAACAGCTTGAATGACACTCTGACAACAGATCATTGTGAGCAGAGTTAATATTTTGGAAAGGTGCATTGTTTTTCCTTGAATATCAAACATATCACAACTGCACTGATACATTTTTCTCCACAGAAGAATCCATTGAATCAGACCAATGAGGTTGTTGGAGTACTTTATTGTTTAATTTCTTATTTTGATTTCCAAACCAGGTTGTGTGTGTGTGTAGACTGTCATTGAAGACCCGAAGCAAAAGAAGTGTTATGAGCAAAAAAATATAAATTGAATAAGAAATTAGGAGCCTTTTTTTTTTCTCAAAGTAAGATTTATTAGGTGCATTACTTGTGATCAGACAACATGGACTGAATTTTAAATTAGTAGCTGGGCTTTGTGGGAATATCAGTTTGATTATCATTTCAAGATCATGAACTGGTTCTGAAACACTTTGACTTGCATGTTTCGGGTTGTGTTCAGGGGTGTCTCATGATTTGATTTACACATCTGTGACAAGTCTGCAGTCCTAACAGGCGACACATTGTTTTAACGTATCACCTCTACAGTGAAATTACAAGATGGAGTTAAAAGCCACGGAGCACTTACTGTAATTGATCTTTACCATAAATTGGACATCTTCTGACCATCCTGCTTTTAGAAAATGACAGCTTTATTTGTATGAATGGTTTGAACCCTTTAACCTCCTCCAATCCCTTCTTACTTTTTTTTTTTTTCATTTTTGCACTTTATTCAACACGGATTTAAAAAAGAAAAGAGGTCTCAGTAAAACACACAGAATGCTTGGATGGCTTTATTGGTGAAAAGAAAGTAATATTGTACAAGACAGTTGTTCACGTTTTCTAAAATCTTTTTGCCCTGTTTTAGCTTTTTTATTCATATTTTTGTCTCTTGAAAATCCCGAAAGTTCAAAATTTAAACGTGGGCTTAATGAAAAGCTTGACGGCAGATAAGGGAGTGCAGATAGTGCTCACAAGCCTCCAAGGTGCTTGGCACAACCATGGACAGAGGATACACTGCATGGTTAGATCAAGCACAATGGAGTCCTGGGCAAAGATGAAAAAGGAACCCAACACAGATCCTACAGGTCCAGCTCGGCATACTGCACCCAAGGGATATGAAACTTGTTGACTTTTGTGGAGATGTTGAGTTCAGATATACAAAAAAAAAACAGCAAAGCAGAATACATATTTTATTGTTGTCATCAAGTAATACCCCACTTGTGATTACCGTTAATTATCAATAATCCCAAAAGTGATACAGGCTCGTCAGAGTATTTTCTGGATGCCCATTGAGGGACAGTAACATCGTTCAGTGGTTTTTGCGATGTAGAAATCCAAAAAGTCTGAAAGGTAAGTACGAGATGATCCAAGCTTTTGGCTAAATTGTTCAAAAAAGACATTGAATGAGCTCGATACAAATAACTGCAACACAATGCAGTTCTGCTGTTCATAACATCTGCAGAGTAATTAGAAAAAAAAAATTAGTCATAGGTCATGCTCACTGCGGAAAAAAGGGCTCCACCCTTCCTGCGCACAAACTGCGTCAAACCACACCCTCTCACCCTTCTCGCCCAATTCAACCAGACTTAAATGAAAAAGATACATCTAAAAATTTGACCAACCTCATAAGGCTCAAACATTACACGCTAAACTTTTTTAAGATAATGTTTATTGCAAACCTAAAAAATGTTTGCAAATTTTAAATGACTTCCACATCAGTGGAAGTTCTCTACTCTCCCAGTAATCAATGGAAATGGAGTTTGGGTGATCTTGTCAAGAATACCTGCATCTCATATAATCCAGATCCTGAAGATTGCTAGTAATCATCTCAAAACGAGCCTTGGTGGCCCGTTGACCTCAGGAATTGCAGCTGTATCGCTGTAGTCCATCTGAGGACATTTGCCTTGTCCTCAACATAAAGATATAACCACTTCTGTTGTTTTAGTCCTAATTGTGTTAACGCTCAGTGACTGCAATGTCAAGAGTCATGATACCGTCGAGCTGAGGGAGCTCTTTCCCCAAAATGTTTCACAATCTTGTTACCTTCTCTTGAGTCTCTTTCCGCTCCTCAGGGACATCTTACTAAAATGAAATGGTGCGATAATCAACTTAGGGCTCAGGCGACTGAACCACTTTGTGTGATGAAGTGACCCCAAAATGCACATGAATGCGACAAAGACAAATTCTGCATTTGTATTGACCAAATGTCACGGAAAATGGTAATTCTTTGGGTGCAAATAGTGAGCGGTGGTGGCGGAAAACATTTGAGTTTTCCAGAGCAATGAAGATGTTTCATGGGGATGATGCGAGTTTGATGGGATGGTTTGAATGCACAGATGATTGTGACACATAATTATGCTTTCTTACCTTGGCTTTTTGGTTTTTACCTTGGTTTTTTTTTTTGTCTTCCAAATGCTCACACTGACAAAGGTCTTTCAGGAGTTGCTGTCTCATCATCTGTAAGTCTTTTTTTTTTTTTTAACAAAGTTCAAAAGCTGACTGATGACAGACGATTTAAAGCAAAAATAACATCAGACTAAAGTCACTAACCAACTTGAGAAACTATAATTTAAACACTATAAATGCGAGACTCAGTCTTGAACTTACTCTGGATTTTACCGCCAACTTCCAGACTTTCTTTGGGTCTCTTCAAAAAACCCACCTTTCCATCTTCTGGCCTTAAAGTTGAAGTATGATTGAGGCAGCTGAGAGGGGAAGAGGACGACTGGATGATCAGAGCGCTGTGTTGCGATCTTCAGGGTTGCTCAACTGGAGACAGACTGTCCTGGCTGCGTCCTCAGCACCCTTCAAGTCTCCATCTCCTGCCCCTCCTTCAAGCTAGGAGGGGTTGGTGATGTTCTCTTGGGATAGGTGCGCTGGCAAAGAGGACTTGGTCAGTCTGGGATTGGATGTTGGTTGGGGAGTTTGGGGGGGCTGCTGGATCCGCATTTCATAAATATTAATACAGAGTCTGCCCTCTCTAAATGGGTAGATTCTTTAATTTTGTTAGAGAGGGAAGTGCTTTATTCACTTAATGGCTTTTATTAGTGCCCGGTCCTCAACTCTTTCATTAGCTAAAGTGCTGCTATAATTTACAGGGCGAAAGGGGGAGGGGAAGAGGCGGTGTCTGAGGAGCGTTGGTCCTGCTGTTGCTGGACAGACAGGCATTACCCTCAACCACTGCAGCTTTTACTAAAAAGAGGTTGTTCGTATAGATGGGAAGGAGCCTCAGTGTAAAACATCGAATAAACTCTTGGTACAATGCTCAGAAATCTATTTTAGTGTTGTGAACATTGTCTCTCGCACCTTGGCATTTTTTTCTTTTTGATCTTTGATTTTGAAGAAAATATTTTACAGCAACCTAAATTTGCAAATTGATCATATGCAATAATTCATGAACAACATTATTTGATAAAGAGCTCGTATATATATGATATATGGTGACAAAAAAAATTGTGGAACCAAACTGCCTTTACTTTACCATATTGTTCTTTTCCATTACAGCTGAGTTCAAATTGTCAGTAAGTTTTGACAAACCTGACAGTTTTAATCTTTGTATTGTATTTCATACTGCAGATTTTTAATGTATTAAAATGCACACCCTTTTCCTCTTTCTTTTAAGACATATTGCATGTTGGGTTAAATGTACGGCCCAGTTTATTCAACCTGACAAAATTGATGTTATTTCATTTTTTCAGTGTACATGTGCTTTGGTACAATACACTTTTGGAGATTAAAAAAAAAAAGACAAAACAACCTGTGCTTAATTTAAAATTCTAGTTTGTCTGAATCATACTTCAAGCTATACATTTGTGCATGTGCTGGTTTTAACTGGCGGAAATCATCAGTGGAAATAAAATGGCAGACTGCTGCACACTACCACCAGCTAACTCAGGCCTCTGGAAGTGCACCCGGTGCTCCCTAATAAAACTCTTTACTTTGCTCTGTGGACTTTTGTTACTTGTGAACAGCTGGCATCTGATAAACCCCACACAGCATCTGAGTGAATGAACTGATTAACCTGAGTGGCTGTCCCCACAGGAGAGACGGAGTGGGACACCAGCCTGAATAACTGCCCTCATCATCAATGTCACATAAATCACCTGGCTGGACTTTGCTTTCAAACGAAGCCCCCCCCCCCTCATACTGGATTCAACGAGGACACATTTTTGTGATGCTTTAGTTACATTACACTGAATAATCTTGGTTTATTTCGATTAAAAAAATTGCCTGGTTGAACCATCTACTCAAAACACGAGAATAAAATACACACATTTCTACATAGATATATAAAAAAAAGGACAACAGGGAGATTCCACTTAGTTTTTATTGTACAGTTGTTTTAATGCACGACTTAACAAATATTCAATATGAACTATTCATGGTGTTAAGTACTGTTGGTTCTTCCAAAAGGTAACATTTGTGCCACCACTTTTATTTCAAGCAAACAACTTGGAAATGCATGAAAGAGATGCTCAATTGGACATATTTGGGTGATGTACCGAGCAGCTCTACAAAACACTTTGTAGTACATAGGCCATGCAGTGATTTAAGACTCTTTTTTTTTACTTTTTCACCAGTTGGATAACATCTTCATCCTCCAGCACATGGTCCTTGCCCACCTTTTGAGGGTTGTGTTTCACAGAAGAACCCCACACGAGTGCGCTGGAAAGAATACAATAATGCTGATTAAAAATAAATAAAAGACAACATCCCCCTGCAAGAACCTCACTGTTCATCTTTTGCTATAATAATGGTACCAACTATACACCTAACTGCACGTGTCACTGTTTGAGCTATCCACCCCTCCTCCGCAGGACACCTATTGCTCAAAAGCACTAACAAAGAGACTGATTAATTACTTTGGCTCACACATGTGGAGATGCTGGTGAAACAAATAGTCTAGGATCCAAAACTGAGCTCTCTGATTAATGCTTCACCAGTGCAGTTTTTCACAAAAAAGGGCAATGACTGCAATTAAAGTGATTGTGTTGTTTTAAATGACAGATGCACTGATACCACTTTTTTTTTCCAGACCAGGTATAAGACAAGTACTTAAATTTGGGTACTAGCCTAAAGGTACAGATAAGTAATAAAATTATAGTATTAACAATGAGAAACGGTTTCAGCTCATTGAAACTGAGGAATATCATATGTGCAGTTCCAGCAGTTGATGCATACTGCTGCAGGAATGTCCATGTAGTAGTTGGGGGAAAAAAAGCTGTTTTACATTCAACCTCAAGGACTTTAGTAGTGCTTCTCTGTGCCAAAAGATTCTTGTTAACAGGCAGCTGGAGAATGTGCCTGCCACTCAATGGGTAAAGGAGTTCAGCATCACTCACAGTCTTTATCACGGCACTGACTGGGCAGATCTTCTAGAACGACTCACATTTGAAGCCCATTATTAAATTACCTGCAACTGCTTGGCTAATATATGAACTTCAAAATTGCTCTGCATGTAGAACGCCACTGCGGAAAACATCCTCATCAGTCTTCTGTGCAGTTACACACGTGCCAGATTTTGGGCTGATGCTGCTAGTCCAGATATCAGCCGTTAGTCTGAAGGCTAAAATTGTTCGGCAGCTACCAGTATACGTTTTCACAAAGCCTTTGGCTGCAATGTTTCTCTGATGTGGGGATTGTTGGAAATATACTTGACCATCCAATGTCCTGAGAAGATTACAAGAGCTCACCAGACGCTCAAGAGGAGCAGGTGAGACTCATTGAATCATGGTTTCTGTTAATTTTAGAAATGTACAATGTCTGTGGCCTTTTTATTCTTGCAGTTCCAGAGTTGCTTGAACTAATACAACAGTGTTTGAAATAGAGGATATTTGTCCCTTCCACACATATACTTTCACACCACCTGTATCCAGTTCAGCATCACGAGAGGTGGACAGGTTGTCGGTTTATTTTTTCCCCCACTTTTGATAATTTAGCAGAGCAAAGTTGGCAGTCTGTTTAATTTTGTCATCACTCTTTACTTATTTTCAAATTTCCTATATTACTACCAATCAGACACTAATATGAAGATGTCATAAATGGATTTGGTTTGATTGTACCAAATGGTTCAGAACAGTATAGCAACAATAGCAGATATACTGATATCAGTCCATCCTCTTTTTCCAAACACCGATGATTTCTTTTCATTCTATGCTGTTAACAAATCAATTAATACATGAAACTAAAATACCAAAAGAGACATTGCATGATATACTGGAGCTATATTCAAGTTTATACCTTATCATAACCAACAACCTACTCTTCCTTTTCTCAATGAATTTCTCAAAATTCAGATGCCCTGGACAATGAAAAAAAAAAAAAAAAAAAAAAAAAAAAAAAAAAAAAAAAAACTCCAAGCACGAGAAAAGATACACATATCCACTAAGGATGCAACGGTACTCGGTAAAATACCGAACCGTTCGGTACGACCTGCATGGGACAATACGCTTTTATGTCCCGCAGTATTCATGTTCCAGTAACTTTGCATTGGACTTGCACGTGAGCGTGCGTGCCTTTTAGGCAACAGGCCCGCCACTGCATGTCAATGTCCACTCGCCTCCACTCACTCACAGTGACCAGCCTATCACACTTTGGCCGGTTGGCTGCAGCTCATAGATGCAGAAAAAGAAAAAAAAAAAAAAACAAGCTGGCATGGTTAGCGGTAGCGGAGAAATTGGGAAAAACTTTTTTTAAATCACCAGTGTGGGAGCATTTTGGTCTTGCTGTTGAAAACACCGGCGAGGAAAAGAAAACAGTTAACAAAACGCAATCTTCCACCTCATTAAACCCAGATCTTACCTGCGTAAGATCCAGTTGTTACCAGCTGTGCGTCTTGGCACAGCTGATGTGCTTTTTAAAATACTGCAGAACGAATCGTTGGATGTGCATTTAAAGATCACAAACAATTAATGTTTCTGTCCCTCCTTGACCACCAACAGTTTCAGACATATCGGAAATAAATTCCCGCATCCAACCTTTTCCAGCTTGACACCAGAGACAAAGATCTCCTTGGTTTCCTCCACAGCAGACATCTGAATGAGATCATGCCACAGCTGTACAGACTGACGTGTCTGGCCGTGACTATTCCCACATCCACCACAACTGCTGACCAGACATCCTCTGACCTCAAGAGAATAAAAATGTCTGCAAGTAATATAGTGATGCGTAATCGAAGAGGTTTGTGCACGTCCACATGTGACCAGGTGGACGCGCTCTTTTACGCGCTGACATGTGAGTTGCGCTTTCCGCAAACTCGGTATCTTGCGATTGCGGGTTTAGGGTAGCGGGTGGTCTGAAACTGTACCGAATCTGTGACGCAATAACCGTGGTACGGACCGTACCGTGAGCCACCTGTACCGTTGCACCCCTAATATCCACTGAGTCATATCGATCAGTGGATCCTTGATTAAATTTGCATACGACTGTTGAGACGTTTCCCAAGTATGGAGGGTGTATAGAAATTTCTAGAAACCTGGATAAGCTCCTCATCATCATCAAGAACAAGGACACTGTCGCACACGTGGAGAGACATCTAAATCAAAGTAGCAAATACCAGTCAGGCCCCTCTACAACAAAAGTTTTCACAGAATCTTGAAGTGAGACAATTAATAAATTATTGACTAATTACATAATTTCCTTTTGGGGATTAATACAGTATTATTGAACTGAAATGAATTGAATTAATCTTAAAAAAAAAAAAAAAAAAAAAAAAAAAAAAAAAAAAAAAAAAAAAAAAAAAAAATTCAACTGAACTGAAACGAATCCATATCACTGAATAGACCCTGATTGATCCTCTCTGGCTCAGGAGGACATCTGATCATAAACATGTTTTCAAGGTTTTTATTTGCTGCCTTACAGGCCAATTTCATAGCCCTTTAGGGAATAACACATGTGCACTTAAAGGCGTAGGCATCAGATTCAGAGAACCGTGTTTCCTGACCTTGTTGTGTCTGGCTGTACATACCTGCTACTGCATTGCTTCCAGAAAAAAAACCCCTCTCTTTTTATCTCGAATGACATCTCCCTTACGGTCCCCCTTTTGTCATTGCTTCCACAAAAGCTTTACAACTGCTGTGATCCAATTAGTCTTAGGGGTGAAATGTTTACCTAACTCAAGAATACTCACTACTTCAATTCTTTGATGAGGTTTTTGTGAATCTTTAAGCAGAAATCCTCGACTGAAGTGTGTTCATCAGGGAGTACAACAGGAGCTGTGTAATCAGGGAGCTGGCCTTTGGGTTTGGTGTAACTGCAAGTGAGAATAATCACGTCAAATTTTTTCAGTCTGAGCATGCAAACTCCTCCCCGCCCTTCAGTCAACACTTCGTATTGCACCATTGAAATCCTGGTTTGCCTTTCACTCTCATTCACAGCCCCTAAAAACTAAGCTAAACAAAAGATACAAGTCTTACATGCGCACAAGCTTCAGGTAGTCCCACATCTTCTCCAGCAGGTCATCAAAGTTCCAGCGGTGGTGGGCTGAGATGGGTACACAGTGTGGCACCTTGTAGATGACGTCAAGCTCCTCAATGGAGATCTGGTCGATTTTATTGAGGACATAAATGCAAGGGATGTACACCCTGTTGTGACAGGGACAAAGTTGGTGAGCACTCTGTACACAATTTATTTTAGGTGTATAATTTCTCATTACGACATCAATTTCTGCAGAATCATATGTGGGGGAGGTAGAAACTTAATCTAAAAAGAGTTTATTATCCTTATTAACCCCCCCCCTCAAAATAAATAAAGTAAGAGGAAAAACTATTTAAAGGAAAAGCATCAACATGTCTCATGAAGATTCTTGGGTATCATCGGATTGTCAGTGAACTCTTGCTGCACCTTTGCATTGACTTTACAAATCTGAACTTTACTGGCGACACAGAACGCCATTCCTCCTAAATATATTTCCTCGTTTGATGTTTTGATGATGGTGCTGGAGAGGATTGTTCAACACGTCTGTCTTGAATTTCTCACAGTTGTTTAAACTGGCTTCAGAGCCGTGCAAGAGGGGTTGCTGTCAATCCAAAATATATTGTAACTTAAAATGTATGGTACTGCCGGCGCTTCACTTTTAAAGAGGCTATGGGAATGAATTATCAACAGATCATGCATGGGAAAATGGAAGAACCTTGAGCATTTGTAAGAGTAAAAGCAAATCTATTGGAAATCTTACAGCATCCAGCATTGGAAAACATTTAGATATTTTCATCTACATTTTTTTCTAATACTACAGACTTTGGTTTACAGTCAAGCAAGTTTACGCATGAAACTCAAAACTTATTCCTTTGTAACATTAGTACACATTATGCTTGTTATTTTTTTCTCATTTTATTTTCACTGTGAAGACAGAGCATGTATGCCAGTGAGACCCTGTGAACGCTTTCTTCCAGCTACACGGAGATTATGACGAGACCAAACTGGTGTTTTACAACAAATGGCTGCAGTCTTGTGTAGTCCCTCTGAACATGATGGCACAATACCAAGTTTAATTTGCTCATCACACACATTTGTTGCATTTTTAAATTCTTTAACTGTAACTCCATAAGTCACAGCAGTAATTGAGTGTGTCTTGATACTGTGACACAAACTGCATTTTTAAGTACATCTGCACTGGTGTAGTGGGGGATTTCAGATTCCAGCAGGCCACACCCATATGGAATGACTAAGAAAAAGGCCGACTCTGGCACTTCAGCAGCTTACCGATTTCCCTCTACCACATCAATGAGGTCATCAGCAGTGGAGTCCGTGCGCAGAGTGATGTCGGCATTGTGGATCTTGTACTCTGCTAGGATGCTCTTAACCGTCTCACCATCTAGCTCACTTTGTGCACACTAATGAGACGGAAAGAGAAGAACAGACATGTCAAAATGAAAACACTTTCTTACATATACACACACACACACACACATTATATATGTATGTGTGTGTGTGTATATATATATATATAATTTCAATGCGGTGCATATTATATTTATATAAGTATGAATGTGTGGTGTAAATGTTAGCAATGATGAAAAAAGTGTAAGGATGCAATTTGCATCTTCTTTTGCACTGATTCTTATATCTCTACTGAGCTGTGTGAGGCATACTGTAGTTGTAAAGTTGATGCCTCCTTTGTCCTTCTTCTTGAAACCGATGTTGGGTGGTTGCTTGTTAAGTCGGATGCCAAAGCCCTCAAGCTCATGTTCAATCAGCTTCTTATGGACAAGAGGCTTCAACACATCGAGCACTATAAGGATTAGATTGCAGGTTCGAGCCACTGGAAAAAAAAAAAAAAAGAAAAAAAGAAAAAAAAAAGGGGGGGGGGAAGAAAAGGTGACAGTTATTGGCTCAGTGGATGTAGGAATCCTATTAGGTTTTCTGTGGGTACAGTAGGAAGAAAGCTACTGCATAAAAACCTCTGATGTTGTCTTTTTCCTGCAAAAATACAGTTAAATGTTTAGTACTTGCACAAACTGCTTGACAGCTATTTGGATAGCAAGAGGCAATGATAAAGTGGAAGAAATATCCAAATCATGTCGCAAAACAGTGTTTTAGATCATAAATGACTCTCTTAAATCTGTTCATTTTAGTAAGCCATTACCTATAAGTGGTTTCTGCCAGAAGCCAAACAATTTATGACTGCAAACTCAGCATTTATATAGACAGGAGGAAATATAAATCACAACATCATGGTTTGATTCATATCTTGTTTTGTTAAGTTTATTAACACAACTCTACCTGCAATGACCTGTCTGCCTCTGCCTTTGCCATCTTTAGCTCCCTCAATGATTCCTGGGAGATCGAGGAGCTATAAAGGAAAAAAAATGCAAGAAGGGAAAATAATCAGCTATCTATGACTCAACCACTTTGTGCATATTTTCACAGTGAGAAAGAAGAAGAAAAAAAAAGTGGTACCTGAATTTTGGCACCTTTGTAACGAATGACTCCAGGTACTGTTGTAAGAGTAGTGAACTCGTAGGCAGCAACCTCAGAGTACACACCTGCAAGGTTACTTAACAGAGTCGACTTTCCTACTGAAGGAAAGCCGACAAAACCAATCCGAGCATCACCGGTTTTTGCTACATCGAACCCTGAAAGTCACAGAAAAGACACCAGAATCTTAATCGCTGATGATGAATCTATGTATTAATTATGAGGCTTCAAGGGGCAGCAATCTCAACCATCTGACAGAAGTGAAGCAGCAAGTGGACTAAATCTGCAGTACGGTCAACACACCTTCTCCTGTTCCACCCCCACTGCCTCCTTTCGGTGTGATGAGTTCCCGCCTCAGTTTGGCAAGACGTGCTTTGAGCAGACCCAAGTGGTGAGCTGTGGCCTTGTTCTTCTGTGTCCTGGCCATCTACAGTAGAAGTTAACAACAGTTTGCATCATGTTTGAATAAGGAGAGAAAGGCAGAACTTAATTCTAGACAAAAAAAAAAAACAAACAAACAAAAAAAAACAACTACTTAAGAAAACGCTCCAACTGCCTTGTTTATCTCCCGACAGCTTGTTAATCCCCCCACCCCTTATCTCCACTAGATGTTGTAAAAGATTTAGAGCATTTGCAGGGGTGCAGAAAAAAAATATAGACATGTTAAGCCCACTAATGGCTAGCTTTTCTAAAATAATACAAAAAAAAAAAAAAAAACTGCAGCCTCAATAAAAATGCCTTTACAAGTTACATTAAAGATATAACATGCTTATTATTATGGATCACTCCACTATAAAATTAAACAAACATGGTAACATGGGACATGAGCAATAAAGAAACAAATTATTTTAAATGTTGACTAAATGGAGTGATTTTTTTTTTGAGAAAGTACAACAAATTGAAACAGACAACCTTTCAAACACAAAATCAGCATTCCAGAAAACACTAAATCATTTTTAAAAATGCAAAGAGGGTATTTTGGTAGGAAAAACTGTGATAAATACTACTGCATAAATGAAAACTACAAAGATTTTTTTATTTTTTGTTTTGTTCTTGTTATTTTGTTATGATTTGTTACAATGACTAATTACATTCTGTAATTATTAAATTAAATGTCCGTCCGTCCGTCCGTCTGTCCATCCATCCATCCATCCATCCATCCATCCGTCCATCCGTCCATCCGTCCGTCCGGTCACGGAGGCAGCAACTTAAGCAGAAAGGCCCAGTCTTCTCCCAGTTGGAGATTTCTGAAACACCTCTCTCAATCAAATATAATCAATAAATTATTAGAATGGAGATTGACTAAATTGATTATGTAAGGAAGTGGATTTCCAGACAAAAATAAAATAAAAATAATGGGGAGGGGGAAAAAAAACAATAAGAAGTGCAGGGATAGTGATGTAAATGAGCCAAGCAGAAAGATAAGATTCTCTGGCCACAGTAGTCAAGTTGTCCCTCAATTTCTTTCAGTCTGACAAAGCTGAGTCCAGTCTAACAGGGGGCTCCTCTGTTGGTTGTCATCTCTCCTCTATGCTGTTTTATTTTCTGCTGGAAAACCTTCCTCTTTGTTCTTTGGTCATTGAACTCATTTAACTTTAAGGACAGTTAAAGAGACCACTCACTAGCTGTTGTTTTATAACATGTTGACAGTAAGGATCCGATATTAGGATTGGATATCAGTCAAAATATGTGGATCTTTTATTAGACGTTTGAACTGATTCATAAACTGTTCTGTTGACTTTAAATTTGTTGCTGATGTATACACAGATTTGGTTTCTGTGTATCATCTGTTTCAGCTGCTACATTTTTTTCCAAGTTTAATTTTATTTTGAATTCTGGTATGGAACTGCCCTTTATCTTTTTAATAAATAAGAGTTCATTAAATATATGTCTGCGTTATTTTGCTTGTTTTTATTTTAGGAAATTATTGTTTAGTATAGAATGAAACGGTGAAATCAAGCCTTAAGTCTCTTCCGCATAGTGAGGTATAAAGCTCAATGGCTCAATTACGCTATTGAATATCCTCTGATATGCAAACACTAGCATCTGGGGTGAAAAAAAAAACTCTGAAACACTCCCCCACTATTTCCCCTTTCCTGAATTTTCTGTTTTTTGTACCAAAAGGACACAATTTTACTGATCTGTTAAGAATTAGAGGCAGCGTTCGTTAACCTGTAATGATCCTGTCATTATCAATACTATTTAACAGGACTTCAAAACGTGCTTGTTTTGGGCTACTTGCAAGTGCTGAAAATACCAGCCATATACCAGCAATGACACATCTAAAATGATAACTGAATAGAAACCATAGGTCTTAAGAAAACGGTTATGCTGCTACATTATTTTCTACAGGAGAATAAATTATAGTCGAACCAAACCGGAGCCACTTCATCGTCTACTGACCTAACAGGATATTATCATCCGGTGTATTCTTCTATTTAATTAATAACACGCCAACAAGTAAAAAACAAAAACAAAACAACTTTCATAAAACAGTTTGACCTGTAAACACTGTTATTCGAAAAGTGAAGTTTTAAACGAGGACCTGCTGTTTTTTTTTTTTTTGCCAGCGTTAACACGTAGCGCTAAGTGTTAGCTAAAACGTGACTGATTCAGGTAGGTTACACAGCCGTTTACCTTTACCTTACCTCATTTTCAATCTCTGCAATTTTGGCAAGTATACTCATGGTGACGATGAGGCCGGTGCTATATTTGCGTCAAAGAGAAAATTTAAAAAGATTTTACATGGAAGTTCCAAAGTTTAGCTCTTTAGCTCTCACGCCGCATACGGCTGTGCTGTTTCGCGGAAAGTCTCGCGAGGTCAAGACAGTTAATGGTGCCCGGTTTGTTGGCTCGCAGGACAAAATTACGGGTGTCCGTTTGTGGTATAACTTCGCCAATAAAGCAGGCACCTTTAGTTTTATGGCACACGACAGAATGAAATTTAATTAAGTAAGTCTTGCTGTTGAATTGGGGTTTGATATAGCGCCAGCATGTACTCTACATTATTTGTGCAGTTTATACATCTGTAGTCTTTTTAAGTGCCAATACTCAAATAATTTTAGTAGACCTGATAGCAAAACGCCTTTCAGTATATGCTATCATTAGCACAACAGTTACATTCCTCAAAGTGACAAATAAACAACTCTCAAAGTATAAACAATCATTTAACGTCAATGAAAATGTCAACACTAAATGATTACTTTTGGGAAAGTTGTACCAACACATAGGCAATTATTGTAAGTGGATAGGTCAACTGATTTAACAAGACTTGTCAGGTAAACCGTTTATGTTCAGTGCAATTTCATTGTGTGCTCTTTAACTGGAAGTTATTTTCTCCCTTGTTACTCTTACTTCTTGGTCTCCATGAACTATGGCTAAAAATCAACTACTTGCTGTGTCTGAAACAATAACAGTGTTGTACACTCTCCTTAGACTTCCAGGAAACATAAGAATGACTTAAGCGTTGGTAACAATTTCCCTTTATATGTATATAACTCATAAAGCCAAGTACATCCACACTGGTTGTGTTATAACACCTCTTTACGCTTTTCAGCTGAAAAGAACATACAACCCCTGAAAAAGACATTTGACCATTTCTTTGAATATATTAGCTCATATTGGGTGATGTTTACTATTGTATAGCATCCCTTTTTCTTGTTACAACTGTCTATAAACTTTGGGAAGTGAGGAGACCAGTTTTTGGAGTTTTAGAAGAGGAATGTTGTCCCATTCTTGTCTGATGCAGGATTCTAACTGCTCAACAGTTCTGAGTCTTCGTTGGTCGATTTTTCGTTTTATGAGGCACCAAATGTTTACTATTGGTGAAAGGTCTGGACTGCAGGCAGGCCAATTCAGCACTTGAACTCTTCTCTTGTGAAGCCATGCTTTTGTGATGGATGAAGTATCGGGGTTAACATTGTCTTGCTGAAATATACAAGACCTTCCCTGAAAGAGACTTGTGTGGATGGGAGTATTTGTTGCTCTAATACCTTTATGAACTCTTCAGCATTGCTGGTGCCTTTCCTGATGTTTCAGCAGCCAACAACATAGACACTGATGCAACTCCAAACCATCAGAGATGCAGGCTTTTGAAGTGTCTGCTGATAACAAGCTGAATGTTCACTCTCCTCTTTAGTCCGCAGGAAATAGTGTCTTTTAAAGACGGCAGCTTTTCTGGATCTTGTTCACATATGGCTTCTCCTTTGCATGATACAGCTTTAACTTGCATTTGTGGATTGGATGGTGAACTGCATTCACGAACAGCGACTTCTGGAAGGGTTCCTGAGCGCATGCAGTGATGTCCAGTAGATGTTCTATTGGGAATAAGATATGGGTTTATGAAATCTGAAAATCATTGCATTATAATTTTATTGATGTTTCACAAAGCGTGCCAAATTCTATTGAATAGTGGTTGTATTTTCTTTGACAGCATAACAAGGAATAAGCTAGGAGAACAGGGAAATATATATATCATATCCCTATTGTACATATATCACACAGAGTTATAATGTGCTTCATATTATTATATTTCTATACACCATGTATGATAGGCATCTTTAAAAATCTTTTCAAGCTTTTCTACCATTTGCCTGAGAAGCAATTGTAAAGGGAACAGAGAAATGGGGTGACTGTGAGGCCCAGGGATGCATTGAGCTAATATTTGACGGAGGAAGTACGATATCATTTTCACTTTTTCACCACTCACCCATCGGTTGTTACATCACTCCAGTGTTTATATCTGCGGCGTGAATGACACCCGAGGAAAAGACCATGACCTCGTGTCCTTTTCTCATAACCCTAAGTAAGTAAGCTCACCTTTTCCCATGAAGCTCAGAGTCCACATTGATTTGAATAAGTTGAGACCCGGGTCTACCTGGACCTCAGTCATCTGTGTTGAATGTTTACACTTTCACACTCACTTTTTAATTCATTACATCTCACACAATAAAAAAATGACACAGACCTGTCTAATTGTGTATTTTTATTATTTATCATTGAAGTCGCATACAGTTCGATCTTTCATTGGTTTCTATTTTGATAAAGTTTGTAGACTTACATCTGCCATTTTCTTTACCTTCTGGCTGATTTATCATTTAGTTGATGAGCTGGTTGAACAAGATCAGTGCTGCTGATTTGATGAGTGATCACCAGAGCTCTTCTGACCCAGGCTACCCTCCGTGAACCTTGAAGAGATTGCTTTAGTGATCATACACTTAATATTAATGTCTAGAGTGCACAAATGCTCAAATCATTTAAAATGCTCAGGAAATAACCTTAAAGACAACTTTATGCATCTTAACTCCAGTCCAAGATGTCTTAAATCATATGCCAGGTATGCTAAATCTACCTCTTCATGGTTCCTTGCTGTCATTTATTTACTTGTAAGAGGTTGCTTGTCCTCATGAAAATATATAAAAATAGGCATTTTCTTCTCAGTTTCAAAAGGTAGATATGGTTTACAGTTCAGCATTTGTAGTAGCCCAGTCGAGATGGCAGCAAGCATAAATAGCACAGGCGAGAGGGACAGAAGGTGAGACACAGAAAGACATGGGGGTAATTATTGAATTTATGATCACTCAGTGCATTTCTGTAGACCCCTGCAGGCCAATGTGAATGCTCTTAGTGAGGAACAAAAAAAAACAAAAAAAAGAGGGCTTTGACTTGACTCATCAACACTAGCGACAATTTGAAAATTGACAATAATAAATCCATGCCGAAACATCTTACATTTTCTTCTTTTAATGAGTAACATATCTTCATATCATATGTCAGTCAGCATTGAAGTGCATTGATTAAAAAGTAAGTGCAAGTACAGATTCTGATGCATTCATTTCAACCGGAGGATTAAATTATTTGCAATGTCGCCCCGAAAATAGTCATTCTACAGGGGCACTCTGCAAAATAAAACCACTATAGTTGATGCTGTCTCTAACCTAAAAGATACATATTTTTTATTTTTTATTTTTTCCCACATTCCAAGCTTTTTAAGGTATCTCAGAGTGACAGTGTGTTGGAGCAATTTTCATCTCCCTTCTGCTGTCACTCCACTCCAGACCATCAATCACAGCGATTTTCCTCACTGACATGTTCCCTGACTGATTCCTCAGTGGTTTCTCAGTTTGCTTTAAGGAACACGGCAACTAAATCAAGCCAGCAGAAGCATAAAGTCTGTGAGAAGCACTATTTTAGTGCAGTAGTTTCAAACCCGGTAACCTTGCCACCTAGAACTGGCTACCTCTGCATAGAGATGGAGAAGAGTTCATATCACAGCCCCATTGATAGGCTTTAGGGTTAGGGAAGCGCCATTATTTGTGGTCATGTCACCAGAGAAAGGATAACAACATCTTTTGAGGTAATAAAAAACAATAACAGCATGAAATTATCCATTAAAATGCATTGTCCCCTGTAACTCAGATTCTGTCATCAGAATTTGGATAATACTTATTGAAACCATAAGGCTTTACGATAAATGCAACTTGGCCATATGATGGCAAAAGTCTTCAGTGGAGGCATTCCCCTTGGACTCTAGCTGCTCTCTGAGGAGGTGGGTGGTGCTGTGGAGGATGACCTCCTTCGTGACACTGACTGTGAGCGCTCAGGACTGTGTTTGTCGTAAGGCTGGAGCTGAACCTCCAGGAAGTCCCTGTGCTGCTGGCTGATGACCTGGCTGATGAGTCCAGGGAGAGCTTGCAAGTTGCTCAGAAGAGTTTCTAGCTTTGTTTCCAGCAGGGCGATCCTCTTCTCCATGTCCTCACCTCTCTCATTTAAGTCCGATACCATGTCATACATGATGTTTTGAGTCTGCAACAGGAGAGAGGAAACACACTTTATGCAATCATTTTCCAAACTGGTGTAAACCCTCCATGAATAACCTTAAAACACTGGATGTGTGCATTTGAAAAATACACAATTAGAGAGAAACAACTCAAATCTGAAAAAGACAGAAAAGTGTAAAAGGCAGTGAAATTCACTCTAAAAACAATACTTTCATAACACATTCATTTCCTGACTTCAGGATTACATAAATAAAAATGTCTGATCAACAAAAACAAACAAAATTTTAAATAATTCAATGACAGACTTACATTTTTTTAAACAATACCTTTATTCCTAGAAATGCTCAGTGCATTCTAACAGTGAGTTCAGTGAACGACATGGAGGAACACAGTCCTTTTAAAGTATATTGAAGCAGATACTGCATGAGATTTCAAAATCAGAGTTAGAAAAATTAAGTTTATGGTCTGTGGAGTCGTTTTTTCAGTAACTCTGTGACTAAATGAGCTGTATAATAATAAATAAATAATGTAGTCTGTGCTACTTGTGCTGCTTTCAGGAGGGATTTGTTAAAGGCAAAACAATTATAACAAAGAGAAAGCTTCTAAGTGCTCCTATTGACATGTGGAGAACGAACAAAGACAGAGCTAAAAAAATGTGAACCTATTACAATCAGGACTGAAATACCAAATTTGATATGGGACAAAATTAAAACTAGAACCCTTAAGACAAAACCCTTTAACTCTATTCAATGTACTCTGTGTACAAACAGACATTAGAAAATATATTTTCATGCCTTTTTCTGGTTACTTTGCCGTAACCTCAAGTAAAAACATTAATTAATAAAGGAAATATGGCAAGGAAAATGCAGTGAAACTGTTCCAGAGAAATACACATACAAGCACATACAAACTTTGTGTGTTCTTACTGCATTGTTTCACACAGGTTGTACAAAAATGCAGTCATCTAAGGGGAATGTGTGGAAAGTAAAAACCATAGGAATAACGTCTAATTGTATCTATAAGTGTGGGTGTATGTGCACGTGTGTGCTATTTCAACTTGTAAAATATTTCTCAGATTCAATATTTTATGTATTGCCTTTGTACTATTTTTAGTTGAATATAGGCTTTGTTTCTATGCAATACAAAGCATTTTTGCCAATGACCTTGAGGAGACAAAAGAAAGCATTTGCTGATGATGCTTTCTTTCTGTCTTTCTTTTTAAATTCTGCTGTGCTGTAAAATCCCTCCCATAGTTTTCAACAGCAGTTGCAGAAATCTATATCACATTTCACACGGATTTTGGGAGTGAAGCTGCTAGCAGGCAGTTTCTGAGATATTATTCAGCATAGATTTATAATCCCTGTAAACCTAGAAAGGGTGCCATCCATCACTTACCTTGTCCTCTTCTGATCTGAGGCAGGAAAAATGGGACAGGTTGTTTACGGGAAACAGTGTGGACGAAAGCTAAACACTAACTCCTGTCAAAGTGACAGTAATGAGAGTCACTGTCTTCAGTTGCACCTTTTAATCATTAAATTATTGTTATATGAGATATTTTTGTGGATTCCAAAATACTAAAGAGAAATTAGTATCGTCGATGGTTTCTCTTCTTTTTTTAAACTGTGATTTAGACTTCAATTGTTATTAGACCCTTCCCTAAATGTAGAGCTGAACTAACACTGGTCTAACTGTAAATCATGAAATAAAGCAGTAACGCAGAAAACAGCGATGTCATAAAATGAGGTCCTGCAATTTATGATGAGGCAAATGTCACTGATAGAGAAGGGAAGTCAAAGGGAAACAATACACTTCAACCATGAAATTAAACCACAAATTGTCATCATCGCCCCAGTTCTGGACAGAGGAGCAGTAAAGATTGCTTCAAAAGTAGCTGGAGTGAGCGATTTAGCGATTTAAAGACATGTTATTCAGGTACAATGGTAAAACTGACAAGAAAAGGTGTGGGGAGAAACAGTAAATAGAAAGCTCTGCATCACTTAAATGATACAGTATTTGACTTAAAAACAAAAAAGAAGTTACAAAGAGGCTGAAGAGGACATAACAAATTAAGGGGGTACAATGTGATCTGAGGAATTTCACAGTGCGCCCCAGTGGCAATGCATCTCTCAAGAAACTCATGTTCAGCTCCATCTCTTCACTGAGATTAGAGTATGCAGAGGTTACACTGCCCTCTAATGGTCACAGGCTCCCAGAACAAGTTGAAAATCTGCCTGAGAGGCACCAGCCATCTGCCACCTTTTTCCAATGCCATATCCCAGCTCTCACTGCTGTTTTACAGCATGAGATGATTAGGCAATATTAAGTAATACCTTTCATGACATGCTGGCCTGAATCCAGCTTGACTGTGGTGTACTTTTGAATGTCAGAGCGCTCTGCTTTTCTCTCCTCCTTTTCTCTGCCTTTATTTCTGGCTGAATCATCAGATCACAGTGTGTCTCCCTTCCCAGGTTACTGTTTCTGCTGTGTCAGGCTGGCGCAGTGCCTGGTCTTTCCCTGAGGTTTGTCGACTTCTGTTTTGTGCATCTGAAGACAAACATTAGGGAATACATGAAGAGAAAAACTGTACTGGGTTTTTTTTACAAAACAGTTTTCTGTTACACCCATTCAGAAATGTTTAAAAGAGCGTGCCCTGGGGCAAGCAATTCACACTGTAAAATAAAGAGAGGTTATTATTTCATACCTGAACACTCTGATTCTCAGATGAGTGCAGATATTCACAGTCATTACACAGATGTAAAGCCTGTCTGTTTATTTGACACCTGTAGACTTTAGGTAGGTAAGAAAACAGAGCTAATTCAGTGACTGAAAAAGCATGCACTGATTTCACTCACACAAGTGAAAGAAACCTGATGTACAGTATAACAGTAGACTGTAATGGTCCAGCTTACCTTAGCAAGGTCCACTAGTGAGTTTGCTTGGTCATTCAGCTTGCGTTGCTCCATTTTAACACTTCTCAATCTGAACACAAGACCATTCAGAACCCGGTAAATGAACGCTATCAGAAATGTGAAATGTGTGCACACACAAGGCATATACACGGAGAACACTCCCAGGACATGCACAGGATGTGTGTAGAGAATGCAGGGATTGCAGGGGGTCAGTTTGTTTGGTTGAGCTGCATGCAAGTGGAAAGGAGACCACGGAAGGGGCGGGGGGGGGGGGGGGGGGGGGGGGGGGGGGGGCTGCCACTGAGGAGAATGAGATCAGCTCTGCGTCCTACGAAACCAGCGCTTCCAACCGTACTAAAGAAATGAGGGGGGGCTCATATCAGAGAAGCACTTATGAAGCCCTGTTTCTGCTTGACCCTGATTAAGGCGACTCTTCCATGTTAGAACTGGCTCAGTCACCCAAAAGCTCAAAGAGCTCCATCATGTAAACACCAAGGTTAATGTGTAACATTTAAATTGCTGCCATCTGCTCTATGCAGTGTTTCAGTTTAGAAATCTTCCAATAATTAACAAAAAACAACCTCAGAACAGAAAATCTGAAAGAACATCATGATTTGAGACTTCATCTTGCATCACTGACAGAACATGTTTCATTATTTACAAAAAAAAAACGCCTTAAAATAATTAACGTACCCTGATTATATTTAATCATTTAATTTTTATATTCTTTTCTTTTATTAGCCAGAAACTCTACTTGAAAAGTCTGAAAAAAAAACCTACCTACTTCATACAACATGCTTCAATAATTCACATCTCCTGTTTAATTGGGCTTCCAAAGGCTGTTTCTACACATTCTCTCAGGGGGCTCAAAAACAGCAACTGTGCGGTATTATGGGGTCAACCCCATGTGGTTTCAAGATATTTCTTTTTCCTTTCTTTTCTTTCTCACAAATTGCCCCCGTTTGCAAAATTACAGCGAGCAGAAGAACAAATGCACATCACGAAGACAAGCTTGCTCATGTTTCAGACTGAGTCACTATAAGAACCCCTCTAACTAACCGTGACATTAATGCCATTTGGATTGATCTGTAGGTTGTGTTTAAATCACATGTAAGCATTAATGAAAATTAAAAAGGGGGCACTAGTATTTGCAGTGCAACAGAGGATGATTTTTTTTTCCGTTACTTTCCTGAGGGTGAATGTAGAGTGAAGCTGAGAGATTAGACCAACAGAGGGTGCCACAGGAGTCTCTAAAAGAAACTAAGACAGAGGATCAAGTCCTGACAACTGAGCCCCGAAATGCTTCTCACAAAGCAGACAAGTAGAGAAAAACCAGTGCAAAGAATCACTTTTATCATTCAAGTCAGTGTATGAAACAAAAGAAGGATAAAATAGATATTGAGTGTTCGATGGTATCACAATTGATGCAATCCCTGTTAGAAATATACATTTCGCAGTTGGAGGACAGATAGCTCTCAGAAGGGGTCAAAGCACAGGGCAGCTCAAGGTCCGAATGCAGAAGCCTACTTATGCTATCCGTTACATTCTGTCTTTTTTTTCCTCAGTCAATCACTCTGCACGGGCAGTTCCCCTTGTGAACGGGCACTCTCAATCTGCCTGCCATTCATCAGAGGAAAAACAGCTACGTTAGGCTTTTCATCAGCCCACTAAATCTTTTAGGCTAATCTCAGTTAGTGCTGTTCTGTATTTTTCCCAACATCCCCACTTCCTCTCTTTGTCACAACCTCCATTCCTGAGAGAGGAATTTTAACCAGAGTTTTAAACATTTTTTCTGTACATGATTTTATATATTTTTATATAACTTCTTACCATGATTATACTGGAATTTGGTGTTTAACTTGATGGTGTGAATCATTGGCAGGGTCATGGTTGCTGTTGCTGAAGGCTCAGATCTGCAGAAAGACACCTAGATCTGAAAAGTTCTTTGCTGTTCTTGTTTAAGACTAAAAGTGCTACAAACCTGACTCTGCATGCTGACATTTGATTAATTTTGTAATTTTATGTACACGTTTTCATATTGAGCGTGCCAGTTCTTTGAGTAGTGACCTCCATTTACCGCATGGTAGGAAGAAATACTAGCGTCCCTCAGAGTAATGGACAATTAAAACAGCTTGGTGCTTTTTTTTTGTTTTGTTTTTGTTTTTTTTCTTCCTGTCCCTGCTGACAGCTTCACACTGGCGGTCACAGTTGCTGCCTCTCCAGCACAAATGGGATTGCTCAGAGGCTGACCTTGCTCATAGGTCACTTTCCTGTATCTTCAGCCCACTGATCTCTAACCCTAACATGTACTCACTTTCCCACTTCCTGCTATGATTCCCATTTCAACTTTGTGAGTGGAAAGGGACAGTGATCTCTAAGCGGATGATATGATTATGCTGGGACACTTGATTTCACAGCTGCTATGACGAAAAAAACCCTCTGTAAGACATTTGGTTGCATCCGGCTTATGGTGGGGTGAAATGTGCGATCCAAACGACCTCGGCAGTGTTCAACCCTCTCTGTTGCTAATTATCCTAATTATCCTTGCATGACAGCTGTATGTCCTTGTTACTGCCCTGTTTACCAGTGTGGATTGCTGCTACCGTGTCATCCAACTGAGGAATGGATGAAATGTGGCTGCAAATGCTGCAACAGGCGTAACAATGGTTCCACTCGCCGAAAGATGACCCTGAGCCCTGATCTGATGAGCATGGCTGCTCCATCGTATATAACATGACGTTTAGGGATATCATAAATTATATACTTGCGCTACTGGAGGTCTTTCATGTGTGGAGCTCTAGCTGTCATCCTTCGGTATGTGAAAACACAGTTGATTGGAGTTTAATCAGTGGCTTTCTGATTAAAGGTCAAAGTCTCATCACATCCATGCAGAAATGGAAAGAAAAACACCCTCCATCACTGATAATTGAAATTCACCTGATGTGGATCTGTAGATGAGTTAACAACATTCTGCAGGGTTCAACAAAAGGTGTTTTTTTCTGGCTATTCAAAGCTATATGTCTGATGAGAGTATGATGTGTGTGTGTTTTGTCAAAATGAAAAACCAACTAATAAAAACCTGTGCAGCAACTTTAACACCTGGAAACATGTTTGTGTGAGTGAAACAGTGAATTCCAAACATTTAAAAGCATGAATTTCACTTATCAAATGAGGGAGTGTTATTTTTTTTTTTTAGTAACATCATTGGACTGAAGAGCAAGCTCTCGTTAGCATGCACACAACAGGTCTCTATCTACATGTTAGGCGAAGACTTACTTCCGAGCTCTATTGCATTGTGTTGACACAAACAGGAAAAAAAAGGAAACATGAAGTAGACAAACGAATTATTACAACATCAGAAAAAAATATTCAAATGCCAAAATCTGTTTACTTAAGTCTGGCTGTTGTGACCCTCCCTTCTACTATGTCACCTGAACAGCAGCAACAATATTTCCAAACTTATTTCTTTCAGCAATCAGCGTGTCATTGCTCTGTGTTTGGACTGCTTCTGCTCTAAATTTAATCTCCTTTTCTCCCGGTGGGCTCAATCATGGTTATCTGAAGCACAGGAAATAATAGCAACCTTCCTGGGAACATTCAGAGGCACAGACAGTGCCTTAAAGCATCTACGTCTCCATTTAACAACAGTTTACGGCTCAAGTCATTTCCTTTGACTGATGAGGACTTGAGGAAATAAGCATGATGATTTGATTTCACCAACACCTCTTGACAGGTCAAGGATACCTGCAGGCCTTTTACAACCCTCCACTTGTCATGTCGCATCGTGCTCCATATCAATTTCCATGAAGACTTTGTGTATGACAGCCTGAACACAGACTACGAGCACTTCTTTAAACTCCCCAATGAAGGCTGTGAACGCTGCATCTCATGGACAAGAACAAATTGCTATGAGACAAAGATGTGACGGGAGGATGACGACACCATGCTGAGGAGCTGTTCTTGCACACAGAGCTGGACATGACTTTTCTCCACTCAGTCTGATTCTTTATAGATTAGGCTGTAGCTCAGAGCAATTTCCATTATTAGGCTGTTATAGAAACAGGAGGTGGACACGAGACGCTGCTGTCACTGCTGCAAATGGCCTGAAAACAACAGGGAGGGAATGGCGACACCAGAAAGCAGAAAAAAAATGGTATGAAACTGCACCAATCTGAATGCAGGCTGCTGCAGGAGAGGCAGGCAGTGTGAGTGGTATTTTTGTGTTTTTGTGCTTTCCTGTCTCGCATCTGGTCTCACAATTGCACATCTTAATGTCTTTGTGTTTGTTCAAATCAAAATAACACAAAGAGACACAGAGGTCAAAATACAGAAAAAAAAAAAGGGAGGACCTCTCCTTTAGCACTAATCTGCATGCTAACAAAAATCATTGTAGTTATTTCTCTTGATAAAGCACTGCACTGATTTTTAGAAGTTGCTGCGAAGGGCCACAGAGCAGAAATGCTGGTAAGTACTGTTGAGTGAAGAAAAACAACAGTGAGGTAAGGCTAGAATCAATACTGTTTTGGAGTAAGTTAGAAGTCCTTAGAGACCCACATAAAGATTAGCTCACAGGTAAGTGTCTGACCAGCTGCTAGTGAAGGAGAGACCAAGATGTGTCTAGTCTGGGGTCAACCTGACAGCGCAAGACCAAGAAATCAATATCACACTGCTGTAACTCCACAACACTTCAAGGTTAATGTTAGTTTTACCATCAAAGAATATGTTTCTCTCATAGTGACAGTTCATAACCTTTTTTTTTTTTTTTTCAGACGCAGCATGCACCTCTGCTGTATTAGTGAATAGTATTTGGATGATTTTAGTCCCTTTTTATACATGCAGAATCAACAAACCTGTACATTGGCACATCTGTAAAGTCAGGGGAAACATGGTTATGAGATGTAACATCCTGTTTGCATTCTTAGTATGAGCACATAATTTTGCTACAGGTGTCAAACAATTCAGATTTCAGGTTTGTGTGGACCAAACAAACATCCCGCTGGATCAAATGCAAAGTCATAGTTAAGAGCATGGCACCTACTGGTGAATGGCTTGGAGAAATTTTCTCTGGTGCTTCCTGACTCTAGCGTGGTCCATCTTCCTCACCAGTTTGGTGTTCTTGTAGATGAGCCATGTCTCCCTGAGTACGTTCGCAGCTGTGTTTTTCACCTACAAGCACAAGAGTGAAACAAGCGATGACAAAAAAAAGATACAAACGGGCATTCAGTCAAGACTGAAGGGACGTGAAACCGCTGTGATGAAGACCTCGGAGCGCTGACTTACTCTTTTTGTTAGCTGGGTGTCCATCATGAAATTGTGGACGTGTTTTTCAGCTTTGGTTAATTCCAGTTTCTTCGCCACCACAGCCACCACCAAGGCAGTGCAGCCAGCACCCTAACAACACAAATGCAAATTGTTAATTTCTCTTGCTTTTCAACATTTCTGATCAGTAATGACATAATAGCAGCCCACTTTGATAATCTGGAGTTTCAACTTCTTCTCAAACTGGCATAAAATAAAGAAAAGAAAAAAAAAGACAGAAGCCTTTATTTGCCCGTACTCACCATAATGCCAGTCAGGAGGCAGACTCCTTTTCCACAGTATGTGTGTGGGACCATATCCCCATATCCAATTGTTAGAAACGTGATTGAGATCAACCACATGGCTCCAAGAAAGTTGCTGGTTATGTCCTGGTTGTCATGGTACCTGTAATAAATGATAAATGTAATGGATTGACAAATCTTCATTCACTTCCTATGCTGCAGCTTCCCCTCTTAATTTTTTTTCTGATTTTAAATAAGAAAGTAAACATTACAGTTGAATCCATTGAGGTACATTAAATGTTTTGTCAGGTCTGTGGAGGGTATAAATCCCTCCATCTTGACGCTCAAACACAGAGTCAGCTAAGAGGTGTGTACACTATCTATTTTTATGCCTTATCTATGTTTCATGCTGTGCAGCGCGGCAGAGAATGAGAAACGTATCCAGGCACCTCTCGCAAGCTCTCACTGTCCATGCAGCGATGATCCATAGCGAGATGGTGAAGACCAGCAGCACAGTGCCAGGACAAATGGTCATGAGTGTCTTCATCACAAAGCGTGTGTTAAAGTTGATCTTGTTGAGTGCACCAATACTGCGGGACGACGCGTCAGTGAAGAGCTTGCTGTGCAGCAGCATGACTCGAGCGATGAGGTACAGCCGCAGGAACATGGGGATGGACAGGATGATGTCCACATCCGCGTCCGTCTTGGATGGGACGTAGGAGTACGCCAGGCGTGCCGTCCAGGTGAACGTGTAGTTCCCTGGGATGGGGTGTATGGCGCACACCAGAATCTCCAGGCAGATGAAGAAGATGCGCTCGTATGTCATGGCTATCCTCCAGTCATCAGCTGCGTTGTCCACCATGAACAGCTGTAAGGAAAGGCTGGGTTAGAGCGATGAAGGGTGAAAGACACCAAACCTTTTCATCTTTCTCACACTGCAAGCTGCAAAAAGCCATGAAATTGATTGAAATCACAGTTTTTGGGTATTAACCGTGAGTCAAATTTGTTAAAGGCAGCTGCTCAAGGAACATTTGGAGGAGGTGTAACTCCAAGGAATTCAAAGCTAGAAATATTCTTCCTATAAGAGTATCTGCTGAAGGCTTCAAAACTAGAACATTACTTTTACGACGTACTTTTAAATACATTTTTCACTACAGGTGACATGGAGGTTAAACCGTTGCCTAACAGCTTGAAAGTCCAGGTTCAGATAATAACTAGATGCTCTCCCTGTGCTTTTGAGAGTTTTCTCTAGTCTGGCTTCTTCCCAGTCCAAAAACATTGGCTATGTTCACAGTTCCAGCCCAAATCTGATTGTTACCACATCTGATCTTTCTCACTGGCCATTTACAATAAATATTTCAAGTGATCACTTCCAGTTTATGGGCCCGATCTTCCACCAGATCTCCTAAAGCCGCTATGAAGGGATAGCGGGTAGCGGGATAGGCGTTCCCCCGCAAAAAACGCAATCTTCCACCTTCCTAAACCCGCTATTTTACCTGCGCTAACCGCTATATTATGCATGCTATATTATGCATGCTATATTATGCATGCTATATTAAACCAATCAGTGCGTCAGTAGCCATTGCCTTTAAGAGCAGGTTGCGCTACCCGCAAATCGCTATGGAGCGTCTTTTCATCCAGATCGGAGCAGCTCTCATGCGCAGCTCGTCTGTGACTCTGCTGTAGAGCTTCCTCCTCTTCCTTCCTCCTCCTCCTCTGCACTGATATATACATAAAAATATCTTTACAAAGACAATTCCTATCGGCAACCTGAAAGTCCCAGATAGCAGGTGCGCTCCCAGTAAACACGCTCAGGCAGAGCCGCGCGAACACATTCCCAGCAGGGGGTGCTGGGAGTCTGGGACAGCTGTGCATTATACATATATATATATATATATATATATATATATATATATATATATATATATATATATATATATATAGTATATAACACCATTTGTCGTTGTCATGGTGGATGAGACGCAGCTGATGTGCTTTTTAAAATACTGCAGAACGAATCATTGGATGAGCAGTTCTGCCTGTCAGGGGTGAAAGAGTTTTGTGACACCATTGAGCCAGAGGAACAGGTATGATGACGTCTACTTTCTACCACTGAGCGCATCTCGGGTGCAAGGAGAGGGCCAGTGCACGAACGGATACCTGCACAGTACAAGAAACTCCACAACAGTGTTCTGAAAAACCTTATCTGCCAGTTACAGAACTGATTTAAAGATCAGGAACAATTAATGTTCCTGTCCCTCCTCGACCACCAGCAGTTTCAGACATATCGGAAATAAATTCCTGCATCCAACCTTTTCCAGCTTGACACCAGAGCCACGGAGCTCTATTTGATTATCTGACCTGTTTAAGAACAGAAGTGACTGTGTGGTAGGCCATGACAGACTTTGAAGGGAAATGTCCCAAAGATCTCCTTGGTTTCCTACACACCAAACATCTGAATGAGATCATGCCACAGCTGTACAGACTAACGTGTCTGGCCGTGACTATTCCCACATCCACCACAACTGCTGACCAGACATCCTCTGCCCTCAAGCGAATAAAAACGTCTGCAAGTAAAACGGTAATGCATAATCGAGAGGTAGAGCCATTTGTGCACGTCCACATGTGACCAGGTGGATGCACATTTATTCCATTTGGACGCGCTCTTTTACGCGCCGACATGCGAGTTGCGCTTTCCGCAAACTCGGTATCTTGTGATCGTGGGTTTAGAGTAGCGGGTGGTCTGAAACTGTACCGAATCCGTGACACAAAAACCGAGGTACGGACCGTACCGTGAGCCACCTGTACCTTCAATAAAGTGATAATGCCAAAAGTTCTGCAGAAAAATACCATTATTTTACAGATTTTTCCCAAATTATTATGATCAAACACCTTTATAAAACTGATAATGCAAAGAGTTCTGCAGAAAAATACTGTTTTTTTTTTTTTAAAGATGGCACTAGTGCCCTTGATTTGACAGTGAAGAAGAGACAGGAAACAGGACGGAAAGAACGGGGAAGACACACGGCAGGGGATCATCCAGGCTGGGAGTCGAACCCACAACCAGCCACATGAGAAGTGTAGCCTCTGTATGTTGACCGCCTGTCCTAACCATCATGCCAATGCGTGGCCCATTACTGGCATTCATGTAGTCCTGAAGTCTTTGATGAAGATTTTAATACTATGTCTTGTGCTAAATGTCATACAGCAAAATTAATTCTGCTATTGAGATTGAAAATTTTAAGTATTTTGCTTCTTTAAAGAACTTAAAGATCGCTATTCTTAAATATACTACTTACTGCCTGGACTATTGCAATGCAGCATTTTCTAACTTTTCTCATTTGACATTTATCAGATTCTTTTGCATGTAAGTACTTCTACACAATATGACATCATTTAGTAACTGGCCAGAGGAGCAACATCTCTGTTACTTCGAGCCTCAACAGATAGCAGATTTGGGCATACACTTTATTTTTATTTTAATTGCATAATGTTTTAAGGTAATAGAAAACAAGTTTGTGAAACATGTTTACACAATTAGTTTGAACATAAAAGTACTCATAAATGTGAAACTAGTGAGATTTTCCTTAAAATTACACAGAAAGACATGAGATTATTAATATGGACATAAACCTTTATATAACAAGCTTCATATTTACCTACAGATAATTATTGTCATTGTACGAAGATTTGATTGTAATTTAGATAGAAGGAAAGATCATGTATAATAATACAGTCAATTTTCCATAAAAAAAAAAAAAGAGAAACGAACATAGTTTGTCATTACTGGTATAATACTTTACTACTACTAATAATAATAATATATACTAATAAATAATAAAAAAAAATAAATAATAATAATACTACTGTTGTTAAATTTACAAGAAATGTCTGTTATTTTACTGTTTTGGAAACTATTTTTAGAAAACAGTAAAACTACAGTAAAAATTTAGAGTTATTAACCATAAAATTTGGATTTTTTTTTTTTTTTTTTTTTTTTTTTTACAGTGCATCTACAATGTGAGGGAGGCAGCATAACGGGTAGCGGCTTTAGAGAAGCGGAAGATTGCATAAGCAGTTAGCGGAGGTTCCTAAACCCGCAATTTTGCGGGTAACGGCTAGCGGGAAGTGTACGATCGGGGCCTATGGTCACCCACAAATAGAACAGATGTAAATACACCAAAATGGAGGGCGATGAACTGGCTTTGCTACATGGTTATGTGGAGTCACTATAAACTTTCTCAGTTACAGGAAGGTGCGTTGCTTTACTTCGGGCAGCTGCATCCACCAGTATGTCAACACAGCTAGTCCACGCAGGTCAGTTGTTAGCCAATGGATGAATGCCCTGTTACTTATGTCACTCAGATTTAATCATTGTTGAAAATGACACAAGAGACTATTTTAAATTGTTTTTGAGAAACCAGACTGTTTAGATGGAAGCAGACTTGCTTTTGGCTGTTCAGTCTGTCAAAAAGTCTATCTAGATGCAATCTTGATGTGTCACAAATTAGATTGTATTCTATATAGCCCTGTAATGGGCTGGCAACCTGTCTAGGATGTCCAGCAACAGGAAGAGAGTTTTTCATTCTGCTTTTTCTGACTCTTTTGCAGCTATGTTTGTCTGCATTGCAAGAAATCTATGTGAGGAATGATCACTTCATCCCAGTTTTTCAATTACATATTTATTATGTAAGTGTATTAAGTGAGGAAAGTAAGAAAGATAGAAAGAAATAGAAATAGAAAAAAGAAAATGAAAAAAAGAATGGAAAATTAATTTTCAAGACTAAATTCTGCTACTTTCCTTCTGCTCGAAGACACAATAAAAACCTTTACGTGAAGTGCAACATTAGCAGCATGCAGTAAGCATTTTCCACTTCAAAGCAATTCTCTGATGAGAACATCTGCCACCCACACATCAGCATAAGGTTGTGATTGCTTGGCCACTCTGAGCAGGTTGCTTCACTGGAGACCTGAGGATGAGCTTTCATCACTCTTCTCCTCCCTGTCCTCTGTCATACAGCTACAGCAGCACACGCTCACCTCTGCAGCCACTGGTCCCTGCTCCTGTTCACCCCTTCACTCCTCTTTATCACTTCTGATCCAATCTGCTATTATCTTCACCCAAACGATTTACTGGAGCGTGTTCACCTTGAACTTATGTCTGAGCCTGTCACTTCCATCACATCCTCTTTCACATGATACTTGATAGCACTTATGGTTGAGAACAGACTATGTCCATCTCATACTGAGGTTTATATTTGCTGGTTTGGGTTGCAGATTAAATACTATCAAACCATATTAAACTCCTCTCATTTTGACACAGCACTCTGATATTCCTCCAAAACTGCTCCTTCTCCATCCACTTAATCACGTCAAGGTCCTCTGTCTGTGCTAGCCGTCACGAGTGGCAGTAGATATTTCACAAAACACTGGTGTCAGCAAATACGAGTGAGATTTCATGGCGGCTGTTTTTGCCACAAGAGCAGCCGGTTTTTTTAAGGGTGAAAAGAAAGGAAAAACTGCACCATTATATTTTGTTAGAAAACTCCTCATTGTGCTGGGGTAATGTATTATGGGATGCCCAGATGCCCAATTTACATAACAAGAAGCAAAATTGTGCAAAGGTCAGTTTAGCTTTCAGCCAAGCTTTCGTCAAGCTTTACAGGCTGCATGAAAACCTTTAGATTGGGGCATGAAATCCTGAAAGAAAGAATGGTTTGTATTTTGTTGAAAGCATGCTGGACTGCAAACAGCATGGATCTGAAAGGTGTTTTTCCATAGGTGCAGAAATACAATAAAGTCTATGTTTTCTCTTATCAAATAGAAATGAAACAAAGATTTGATCAATAGTCAATCTTTTTCTCAAGCTGGTGTTTTTACTGCATCTGATAGTCCTTTACAAGTCGTCATACTAAATAGACGGATACATTACATGTAGCTGACCTGCAATAAAATCCAACCCAAGGTCGCCTAAAAATATCCAACAGTTTATATTTATATAGAAACACAGCATATTTGTTTTTCAATAATGATACAAATATTTTAGCCTACATTTACTGACCCTTCTGTTTCTATTGTTGTGCAGCAATGCCCATCAGATGTGGTTGTTGCTAAATGAGACTGTTTTTCTTTTTCAAATTAAAATTAAAGTGACTTTTTTTTTTTTGCATTTAATTATTGCATTTATTGTAACTCTGAAATGAGTTTCACAACGTTTTAACTTTGATCTCGTGTCCTGATGTCCCCTGAAGGATGCGGGTGGCTCTATAAGCAGAGCTGCACAGACATGGTTGAAAAGGGAGCTTTTGGAGCATATCTGTAGTATTTTGATTAAAGGATGTCACATATGTTTCAGTAAGACCTCAAAAATTGTTTCATCTTTTAAAAAATGGCCATAATTGTACCCTTTAAGACATGTTTTTCAGTGTCTGTTTATCTTCATTTCTAGTTGCTGTTTGGTTAGATTTAAGCACAAAATCTGTTTACGATTAGGAAAATATTCTGGTTTCCCTTTCAGAACATCAAATCTCAGAAAGCTCCTTTTTTTCCTTTTACTATGTCGGCATGCTGATGCCTTATTAAGAATATTCCCTACAAAACACGTATTTGCAACCTCATAGTTTAAAACTAAAAGCTTTTGTGTCTTGGACCAACAAAGCTATGAGACATTTTGATGTGTAACTGATCTGTGCGGCATGTTTGGTGTCTCAGTTCATAGAAAGAAAGCTAGAATGCTAAAAAGCATTTGCTGAGTAAGTCATAGTTTTGGTTAGTTAGAAATCCACTATAGATAAGACAAAATGTTTTGTATTATTCAGTTAAGAAAGGTTGAGTTGAAAAATATACAGACTGAACCCCCCTCTACATTCAGAAAACCTTAATGCAGTTCTTTTGACATAAGTCTAAAATACAAAGGACAAGTTTGGTTTTTCAGTTAGAGCAGCAGTTTTACTACTATGACATCTAAATTGTTCATAATATTCACCACAATCTGAAGTTAAATCTCAAGTCGGTGATTTGCCAACAAGCCTCTATTTAGTTCTGCTTGGGATTTCTCATTATGGAAGTACAGATCTGTCCCACTCCTGAGGTTCTAATGGGATCGGTGACCTAGATGGTAAATTTAGCTCTGGTATAAAACGGAATTACAGAAATAGTTGTATTTCTCACATCAAAAAGAAAGCTTTTGTTCAACGCGCTCAACTCAAGGACAAGAAAGCGTACAGAAAAATCAATAATACTGTGCCCTGCCACTTCTCTCACAGACATACATGAGTGCTCCACATATCACAGTTTGACAGCTTCAAAGATGCTCTGAAACTCCAGCTCTGCAGCCACTTCACATTCACACACAGACTTCACTGAAGTCGGCATGCTCATTATAGCTTCTGAGCCTGTTACAAAGAAAAAAAAAAAGCTTTTTTTTTTTCCAGAAATATAAACTGTCAACAAGCTGGCATATTACAAACAAAACAGAGCACAAGCAGAGCAAGCAACATCCAACACATGTCCCCAAACAAATGGTACAACTGCCCCACAAAGCCTCTGCATCTCATTTACATTTATTTAAAAGCCACAATCAAAGTTTCCCCCAAACACAGAAAACATGCGTATTAAACTTTCAGGGGCAGTTGTCCATATCAAATGAGCGACACTGAGCCCTTTTAATAAACTGACATCTGTCAGAGAAGTGTGTAACTCTAACCACAGCTTGGCCTGTTTGGCTTTCCAGGTGAGTGTAATCTAGACATGGAAACACAAGCTGTGACTGCACTCGACCGCGCTTTCCCGCTTACTGAGTTACGGCTCTCAAAGCAGCTGAATCTATTGTTTACACAGCGCACAAGCCACAGTTAATTTTACATTTTACGCAACAAACTGGCCCCATCAAAAGCGGTTGCAAAGTTTGTTACCTCAAAACAATGATATTAAACATTTAAAGGCCAGTTGCATAAAGAAAGCCTACTTGGTGAGTAAAAGCAATCATGGTAATGGATGACCTGAAATACAATACTCAAGGGCCCTTTAGCTCAGAGGGTGAAATATTCCATGCAAGCAGTAGGAGCAGAAGTTATGACAGAGATGGAGGAAACTACACCTGTAATAGAAAAGCATAAAAAAAAAAAATACAGGCAAGAGGCTGATGAATCCTTTAAAATGTCTTTAAATTAAAACTTTCTTGATTACAGTTGAAAGCATGTTTAATAATGCTGAGAAGAGGTGTGAAATCTTGACAAAGATGGTCTAACAGTCATCAGTCTAATATTTATACTTTGATAAGTGTGTTTCGAAGATGCTATTATCCTAAATACCTGGATCAAATTAATGTTGGTCAGTTCAATACATTTTTTTTACCATAAATAGATTAATATTCTGGAGTGATCATTATGAGTATAAGTCCAACTCAGATTTAAGGCGGTTGTTTTTTTTTTTTATGTTGTTGTTATTGTTTGTTTTTTCTATGTTTTAAGAGTCTCAGAAAATCTCCAACATCCACCACCTTCAGGCAAACTGCATCAAGTTGGTTATTTTTACATTAGTTAAAAGATGACAGTAAAATAAATGCGATGAGCAGGCTCAACAGGGTGTGTGATTCTGTGATGCAGATACTGGAAAAGAAAGATAGTTTTGAGGCGTATATCTATAAAAATTAGAAGGAATGAAGTCTGTTAGTGGCACTGAAAGAGTGACAATGTTTCTATTTAAACAGCAACTCACTGAGGCTCTTATCTAGTTGTCTCAAAGCTAAAATTGGTATGCAAAAAATCTCAAATGACAATTTTATAAATTACTATCTCCATAAAAACAAAATAAACAAAACAAACAAACAAACAAACAAAAACAAGAGCCAGCTGTTTTACTGTTTCTCTATTTTGCCTTAACCTAACCAAACCGCATGTGAAGGAGATTATGTGAAAGTAAAGGTTTTGTGAAATTAAACATAAATCCAAAATTAGAGTCTATTTCCATCCGCGGCACCTCCAAGTTGAATTGGATTGAATTGAATTAAAATACTCATACATGCTGTTTCACAAACATTTGTGTAAGATGAGTATGAATGTTTTTGGAAGACCTATATTAACATGTGGATGTTCAGCTATCACAAGCCAGTTACTGCACTGTAAAGACAGTATAAAAAATGCCTGCATCAGAAGGTTTGGGGGCTGGTGGAGGAGACTGGGATATTACTCCAGTCTGTTTGTTGTTTTACTTAGTGAGCAAGCAAAAAGAATGACATAATTATTTTTTCACTTAGGAAAAAAATGTAATCTTTTTTCCCCCAGACCACTACTCTTAAGAGTCAGTTGATGGTCTAATTTCAGACCATAGGTTTATTCTCACTCACTATATTTGGTTTAGGCAACAACTGAATAAAATAGTTCGGAAAACATCAAGGTTTGAATTAAAATATCTGAGGTTTTTCTGAGTTTGTATTTACCTCATTGTGAGACCTGCTAGAGACCAGTTTTTTTTTTTTTTTTAATTGCTCTATGTATCTGTGGTTTCCAGAAAGGACTGATTCAAATATTGTTCTTTGGTAACTTAGATGATCATATTCACCATCTTAGTAAGGCATGTTAACCATGCTAAGTACAGAGTGGAGATGAAAGATGGACGTTGTCACAAAGGTGTCATTTTGATGCTTCAGTTTTAGTATTTAGCTGCTATGTTGTTAAATTTTTGGCACCAGAAGTGACTTGGAAGGAACTGATCTGACTGTGAACCAATTGACACTCTGCACATCCTTAATTATGCATAACTTTCTGCCAGATATAATTATAAGGGGTGAGTTTTAATGAATCCTCTCAAAGGATTTCATGATTCTAACTAACTGGAAGTTTTTTTTTTTTGTCCAGTCAAAATCATGCTGCATTTTATTTTATTTCATTTTATTTGTACTTTGGAAGCATTTTTAATGCTTTAAAATAACCAGGTACGATTTTTCTTAATAACCTGCCTGACTGAACCAAAGTCATGAACTGACCTTCAACCTGCTTTGCATCTTTGCATCATCAACACATAATTTATACACCTTCTGTGCCAATACCATTTAATGTAATTGTTTAAGAGCCAATGTTTGTTTCTTATCTTTCTGAAAAGTCAGGGCGCACAAACCAGAATGCTGTAGTGGTTAAAATTATGAGATTATTAGGTTGTTAAATTAAAAAAAAATAATAAAAAGAGGTCATCCTGAGTTATGATTCATTCTGGGACTAATGCAATTGTCTCTATCAAATTCAATGACGGTTTAGCTGACGCTTTTAGAATTATTGCAATATACAGTGCCTTGTAGAAGTATTCGGCCTCCTTGAACTTTTCAACCTTTTGCCACATTAAGGCTTCAAACATAACAATATAAAATCTTTATTTTTTTCTCAGGAATCAACAACAATTGGGACATAGTTGTCCCAATTATTTTAACAGAAAAGTAGGGCGTACAATACTATTCGGCCCCTTTACTTTCAATGTAGCAAACTGACTCCAGAAGTTCATGAGGATCTCTGAATGATCCAATGTTGTCCTGAATGACTGATGATGATCAATAGAATCCACCTGTGTGTAATCAAGTCTCCGTATAAATGCACCTGCTCTGTGATAGTCTCAGGGTTCTGTTTAAAGCTCAGAGAGCATCATGAAGACCAAGGAACACACCAGGCAGGTCCCAGATACTGTTGTGGAGAAGTTTAAAGCTGGATGTGGATACAAAAAGATTTCCCAAGCTTTAAACATCTCAAGGAGCACTGAGCAAGCAATCATATTGAAATGGAAGCAGCATCAGACCACTGCAAATCTACCAAGACCCGGCCGTCCCTCTAAACTTTCATCTGGAACAAGGAGAAGACTGATCAGAGATGCAGCCAAGAGGCCCATGATCACTCTGGATGAACTGATCTACAGCTGAGGTGGGAGAGTCTGTCCATAGGACAACAATCAGTCTACACTGCACAGATCTGGCCTTTATGGAAGAGTGGCAAGAAGAAAGGCATTTCTCAAAGATATCCATAAAAAGTCTAGTTTAAAGTTTGTCACAAGCCACCTGGGATACACACCAAACATGTGGAAGAAGGAGCTCTGGTCAGATGAAACCAAAATCAAACTCTTTGGCCACAATGCTAAACAATATGTTTGGAGTAAAAGCCACACAGCTCATCACCCTGAACACACCATCCCAACTGTCAAACATGGTGGTGGCAGCATCATGGTTTGGGCCTGCTTTTCTTCAGCAAGGACAGGGAAGATGGTTATAATTGATGGGAAGATGGATGGAGCCAAATACAGGAGCATTCTGAAAGAAAACCTGTTGGAGTCTGCAAAAGACCTGAGACTGGGACAGAGATTTATCTTCCAACAGGACAATGATCCAAAACATAAAGACAAATCTACAATGGAACGGTTCACAAATAAACATATCCAGGTGTTAGAACGGCCAAGTCAAAGTCCAGACCTGAATCCAACCGAGAATCTGTAGAAAGAGCTGAAGACTGCTTGATGTGCAAACTGATAGACATACCCCAAGAGACTTGCAGCTGTAACTGCAGCAAAAGGTGGCGCTACAAAGTATTAATGCAAGAGGGCCGAATAATATTGCACACTCCACTTTTCAGTTTTTTATTTGTTAAAAAAGCTTAGAATATCCAATAAATTTTGTTCCACTTCACAATTGTGTCCCACTTGCTGTTGATTCTTGACTAAAAATTGCAAATTTATATCTTTATGTTTGAAACCTGAAATGTGGCAAAAGGTTGGAAAGTTCAAGGGGGCCGAATACTTTCCCAAGGCACTGTAGTAATAGAACAACAACTAAAAACACCAATGAAATACATTTACATGAAAGTGGGAAACATGTTTTTTTTTCTTTGTGTCATTTGGGTGAACTGTTCCTCCAGTGCTGACGTATGCCAATCTTTATTTAAGCCTGAACTCTACTGCAGTCCTCTGGAGAAGAGAACAGTGTCTACAATATTCAATTTTTTTTTTAAACACACACCTCCACAGTCCCAGTAAGTTGAAAGAAGACACGTATTTATCCCTCACTTTGAACAACGGAGGCCACGGGTCAGGCAGCTGATACACTGACTGTCTATAACGGAGGACAAATCCAGGCATCCCTGGCTCCTCTCTGACATTCTTCTTGTTTTCTGATGGACTCAGAAAGCAGTCTAATCACTCAAAGTGCATGCTCCTTTCTCATCACTGGAAAGGTTTATGCATGTCAGGTTGGGAGGCAGTAGATCTGAATATGTCCTAGGCTTTTTTTCCTGAGTGTACAAACTCTGAGCAGTTTCTGTGGAGCTTGCCGACAGGGCCAGCTGGGTTAGTTACTGGTTTCACTATTCTTAATATAACTAATGGAGGGCAGCTCAATATTTAATTTGTGTAATGTGGAGATGGGAACATATATCTTGTCACTGAGAATGAAATCACTCAATCTAATTAGTGAATTGGGTTAGAAGGTTTAGTCCAATTAGACACTGAATGCTATGCTTTATTTATGATATCAAAGTGAGCCACTAAGAGGCCACTTTACTAAGTAAATCCGTTGCTGCTGCAGATTTGCAATTTGCTTTTGTTTCTGAGAGCAAGTCTCAGTTTTGCATATACAATTCTTCCATCCGAGCAAATGTCCCCCAGCCAAGGTAAAAGCCAATATAAATGTTGTGGTCTTTAAAAGTGCTGCAGCTGCAGTCAAGTGGCACACATTAATAATCTAAAATCATCTGAATGTTTAAAGTCACACACAGAGCACAATCTAGTAAATACCATCAATAAATAATCTTTAGGATTCTCAGCTCTTTGGGAGGGTGGGTATCTCTGTCCCTGAAAGCCTGTATGTTCGGTGAAAACACAGAGGTCGCCAGCCAGCGGTGGTTATCTGACTCCTGTCTGGAGTCTCAGGTAGGGGACAGATTTCACTTTGAGAAATGCAGAGTGTCTCCTGCAGTTGCACCATATCTCTGACACATAGACTGCACTCGGGCAACGAGCGCGGCCAAGTTTGGCCTTGGCAGGATTCGCTGGCACAAGTCTGGATGCTGTGTTTTCTTATCTTTTCCGTGGATTGTAAAATGCAATAGCGTGCGGCTGTGAAACATCAGCACTGACTTTTATCAAAGACAGGACAGTCCCCAAAGCGTTTTTTGCATTCATTTAAGAAAACTTAGGAGATCTGTCATCACAAGGTAGAAAGACACAGTATTGTCCATAACACTAAACTCCCTCAGAAAGACTCTTTGATGTAAAAGGGGAGAAAACTTGAGTGTCACTTTGTGTCTGTCCGAGGAAAGACTGAGCTCCTTAGCTGTCTCAGAGCATGAAGTGACTTGCAGCTTGTAGCTCATGCCAAGCTTTGACAATGACAAATCAAGGTTAGGAAAAAACTGCATGCTCCAACTTCTCAATTTCTTCTTATTCTTCTGCAGCAAGTTGCTGCTTGTTAAGATAAATAACTCACCTAAATAAAAAAAAAAAGTTACTTGAATGTCAATTAATGAAAAGTAATCAAGCTCATAGAATTTTAACAGGAAATACAAAAGTAAATCCTTTTGCACAGTACGGTTATGTAAAAACAGTAAAAAAATTTATTTTATTGTTTGAACTTGCAGTCACTGTATCAAACAAATTTAAAGACAATTAGTATAACGTGGATGCACCATTTCACTATGCAAATATTCTTGACTCACTGGGTCATCCATTGGTGCCAGAGCACCACAGCAGATGTACCGAATCCCCTAACAATTCAAATAACAGCTGGTATCCAACTTCTACTCTGTTTCACCTGACCTCTTGAGTTTTTAGTTGTTCCAAGGAGAAAAACTTTGTGTTGTGAAACACTGTTAAAAAAAAAAAAAAAAAAAATTAAAGACCATAATCTTTACGAAACGTGACAAAGAAAACAACTTTAAGGTGGCTGTAAATGGCGAGGAGACATTTCATCCTCTTGACTTAAGCCTCTAAATCTGACAGGCATCTGTGAGTACACACTGATGTGCATGCATAATCTATTTCACTGCAGAAGTGGGAAAAGTGCACGTCAGAAACAAGCTATCCATTTGGCGACACTGCAAACACATCAGGGTTTTGTGGAGCTTAAGCAGAAAAGAAGTGAAGGTCAAAAAAAGGCAGCATCACATCAAACTGCGTAACAGTCAATAGGAGTGTTGATGTGCTGGTTCTGAATATAGATTTGGTCAACCTGAAAGTTTATGTTTATGTGAGGTGAAATTCTATGTGAACATGCTGCCGATTGGCTATGCCTTTAAATAAAAAATCAAATACCAGTGTTTCCTGTTTTGCTGTCATATTTTCTTTAATGTTTTTTTTGTTGTTGTTCTGTTGACCTGCAGAGATGGTGCAACTGAATGATTGGATTTTTTTTTTTTTTTTTTACTGTTGGAATGATCTGATACTTCATAAGAAAATCTAAAAAATTTGCACGGTAAATTTGCAAGATAAATTTTATACAGTCAGCCTTTGAGAACACCTACTCAATCAAAACCAGGCATGTTTTTGTTTCTATTTTTTGACTGGTTCTTTAGCACAGACAAAAACAGGCAGATGTAAGAAAAAAAATATTTTTTATGGCGTTAAAGTTAATCCTTCATTCAGTAGTGGATTAACATGGATAAGCGACACTCTGTGATATTTTAATTTTGGAGGTTTACTTCTGGACTGCTGCTCATCTGTCTCGTTCTACCTTACAAATACAATTTGCCACATTCTTGTGCTGAACAACAACAAACAGAAGAAAACGATGAAACACGATGAAAACATACACATCAGCAACTATTTGTGTCCATGCATATTTTGAATTATTAATCCATGTATGTGTCTGTAGAAACTGAGTCATGACAGACCAGCAAAAACATGCACAAAAGACCCTCAGGCAGGGGAGGAAGGGACCAGCTGGTGTGGTGGAAGTAGTAATATAAAAACAGTGAGGTGGATTTAAATAGTAAGACAATTCAAAGAACCGGATGATTACTTCTCAAGGGGACTTGATGAATTGGAGGACAGAGCTAGCAATCATCTTGGACATTCCCAGTAGAGACCAGCAGTAGTAAGACTGCGTTTATGTGATATAATGCTTATGATATGATGCTTTCTGATTCACCTGAGAGTTCCTTCATTGTGAAGATGTAGTGAAATATAAAGTGCAGTAATCAACTCAGAAGAGAACAATTGCATTCATGAAGTTTTCTAGGTCAGCATATGAGGATACATCTTCATCGGGAGGAGAGAGAGCTATCTGGTGTGAAACATGCTTTGGATATTGACGTGACTATCAGAGGAGCGTGGATCAAAGAGATTTGAAAAGCCTTCCTGTGGGGTAAATATGCAGCAGCTTACAATAAAGGAATGGAGAGAGGGGCTTGTTTTGGAGCTAAAATGAGCATTTGAGCTTGCCTGTAATGGCAGAAACCATCAGGTTTTTGACACATTTCTGAGATGCAAAGAAAAAAGGACTCAGTTGTTAAAAATTTCCATTAAATCACATTTACACACTAAATGCAGCTGAGTTGCTGTATCGTGACACCAACTGAACATATGTAGCACAGATTGAGAGTTACGCACACTGGCGATGAATGTGTTACTGAAGCGGAACTAATTTAACACAATGATGAAATTCTCATTAAATGCACATTTACTTTACAAGTAACTTTCTATGTTATTTTGCATCTGCACAATCAAGCAGTAATTCACACAGTATTGAAGTAGAATGTGAAAATTATTTTCTAATTTATAAACAACTGCATCTGTCTGCAGAAGAAATGAAAAGCTTCTATTGTTCAATGAAGTATGATAATGATGTCTTGTATTTTGTTAACATTCCTTACAAAGAAAAGAGTACAACTGAGATGTAAAAGGAGTGACACTTTTCCACATCTGAGTCTCCTCTGAGATTACATATACCAAATACAGCAACAAAGATGACGAACATTCTACAAATAATGCCGCTTTAAAACCAGAGAATAAGAAGCCAGCCTTTTAAATAAGCAAGTAGTATTTTCTGTTTTATAACAAAATGTATCTATCAACAACTTGATCAGCTGACACAATTTAACTAAAAGCTTTTCAGATGATTACCATTTTGTTCATATTTAGGAAAAACCATTAACATGATTAAACATGCTCTCAATAAGATTTGATAAAGTGATTTGGTTGTGTTTCTTTTCAAGTGAGGCTTCCCTTTTAAAACGATTTGATTGAGAACAGAAAAAAAACAACTTAGATTCATGAAACCTTTCTAGCAGCATATGTCCACCCTGCAGAAAATCGCATCATTAATTTTGTGACCACTCAATGAAGACATGAGTGCTGAAATGCAGAAAGAGCTGAAAGTAATGCAACAACGTTCCAAGACAAGGTCACAAAACCACTGTGCTGAAACATCTCAGGAAAGGCTGATGATCAAGCAGCCACTGAGGTGTACTTAAGTCTTTAAATGTAGGTGTTGCTTTAGTCTAAAGTACCACAACTTCACCATCATTAAATGTTGCTTGATGTTGAGAAATATTGGTTGTCTATGAACAAAAATACATTTAATTTCTGTAGGTGTTGAAACCTGGTGTGTTTCAAAATTTATTTTTGGCAAAGTCAATTCAGTGAATTTTACTGGATGTGTGTCAAAATCTAACCTTCTTAGATTTTCCACTTGATTTAATCAGATCTCATTTGCTTGTAAATTTAAGCCAAAAAAAGAAAAAAGAAAAAATGGGAAAGAAGGGAAAAGCTCAAGTCTTTTCTTACCAGCCAAAATCTTACAAACACCTTATTTCATTCTTAAAGGTGCAATGTTTAGACAACAGTGTTTAGTGAACTTATGGAAACTTTTGTTGTTATCACAAGCTTTTATCAGCCACTCCTTCTGTAAAATCACAAATAGGAGAATAAGAAAAATGTTTGGACATTACCTGTATCTCTCTTGCATGGTATATGATAATCAGCCCCAGGAGAATGATTGTAGAAAGGCTTATCAGGCATTTTAGAGCTAATGAATACAGGGATTCCTGCAAAAGAGCGAGAACACTAAGGCCAAACAAGAAAAAAGCTCATGACACAAAATCATCTCCTTAACAGTCAGCAAACCTGTATGGGATAAATTTGGAAAACATATCTACAAATGATTAAGCATGTTGAAATACATTGCAGCTAATTTTGACATTGGAGTTTCTTATTAAAACAACTGAGGATTTCCTTCATTCTTGGGTAATAGTGGGCCTTATGGCCTGCATTTGTTGGACAGATTAGACTACACGGGACGCTGCAGAAAACGTAACATTTCTGCTACTGAAGTGCTTGACTCCTTTCCGCACTTTTGGATGAAGTTTTTTAATGTAAAAGACTTTCTCAGCTGGTCAAAGAGCAGAACAGCCACTAAACTGACCCTAGATGGGACTGCATGACATGGACTTGGAGCGCATACGCACCTTTCCGTAGGCTCCCCATGAGAGTTCAGTCTCTATAACCATAACAACGATTCCAAACATCCCAAAGATTAAAGCATAGTCGCTGAGCCGCTTCCTTTTCTCAAACAGGGCCCTCCTGTGCCCCAGTTTCTCCCCAATGTTCTGGTTCTTCTTTTTTCCCGACTTGCCGCTGCTGTGACCGCAGCCTCCCCCTCCATCTCCCGATGCGTAAGGCATCAGGGTGGTGGAATTATTATCCGGCTTGGATGCTAAAGCGTCCGACGCATCTGCGCCTGAGATGGGCTGCAAAGGCTGGGACTCGGAATCAAACTCGTGTATGTTTCTGCGGGACGAGCTCAAGTTGCTCAGCGGCCGCATTACGCCGCCGTTGTATCTGCAGCTGCTCATGGCTATTTCATTGTAGGAGTTACTGTCTCTGTGGCTGCTGCCCAGGCTGCCCCGTTGCCGATCGCGGCAGTGCTGCTGCTGCTGCTGCTGCTGCTGCTGATGGTGGTGGTGAGGATGATGATGTCTGGATGAACTACCATGACTAGAAGGTGTGAACCCACAGACGCTGTACTGGCAGCCTCGCCTCGAAGACGTTTCCGAGGGCGTCCTCAAAGTTCCCACAGCGGTCGGCGACGTCCCGCGGAAGACGAGGCTTTTTCTTGCATCACAGGTGCAGTTATTGCAGGTGCAGCAGTGGTCGTGCTGCTCGCCGAGCCGATCCTCCCTCCCGCAGTAGTGCTGGTAGTTACAGTGCTGGAACTGCAGCTGTAAGGGGGTTTCCATGTCAGTGCTGCCGTCTAAAGCAGCACCCGGGTACCACAGAGCCCCAGACGAAGGACGTCGCGGTCCTTACGGGAGGACAGAGTCGCTGCACGGATAGATCCATTTCGGCTCCAGTTGAATGTGCAGAGGAGCTTCCGATTGGGCAGAGGGGACCAAAACAACTGGATCGACGTCACGAAAAAGGTTGCAACAATGAGACTTGAAGCCCTGCCTCGTTTCATCGGGATCAACATAAACTACTCAGTTAGCGCTTTTCGATTATTCTTCGATTCAGGCACATTTTCTCTCATTTAAAAGAGACAAACTTATTTCTGCCTTAAAAGGAGTAAACTCAAACTCGTGGGTATACTTCCTCTCCTTTTTATTGTTAAGTGCCATTTTATCAATAGACCTCTGCTCTGCCATTCTCCACAGCTTTTTGCACACTGCATCCACCTCTACCCATAAATCCCTTATCGATTTCCCATTCATTGGCTTCATAGGTAACACACGCAACCTGCTGTCACCCCTGATATACAAGGTGCTGATTCCATTCAGCTCTCTGCCTGCTGGTCACGTGGCAGTATAGGGCTATAGCACCTATATGGTCAGGGCCTTTGTCTGCAGCCAGAGATTGATGTGACCGCTGGTCGCTGCGTTATAAATGGAGAAGGAGAGTTATGTCACCCTCAGGAAATACAGCCAACTACCCGAGATTGAGCAGCTGTGGAGACATAAAAAAAAAAGGCCGCAACCCAATCATCCACACGTCTTGGAGTTGCAGCAGCAAGTAATCTAGTCCTGGGGCTGTTAGGCTGTATTAGAGTTATGATTTCTGTATTAGAAGGCGGAGGTGTGGTGGAGTCGTAAAGCCGCCTCTCATGCGTGCAGGACTGTATAAGTTAACCGAGCGTGATCCGCTGGGAAAAAAATACTCTAAACACAGGCAGAGCTGGAGAGACACGCTTATAAGGCATACATGCACCTCGGTGTCACTTGCACGAGTTCATATGTAACGTATCTGGAGGAGAATAACGGAAGCGGAGCTGTTCATGGTCCTGAAAGTCAGCCCATCAATAACTAACTTTCAGCACCGTGGATAGCTCCACCTGCTCATTGATCTCAATCAGCCCTTCAATAAAACAATCCCTCTGCACAGGATCGCAATGCGCACTTACTCCTGATTGGACAGAGCAACACAGCACGTGATACCTCCCACCTTCTTGAGGCGGAAGCGAGTCTCTGTTCTCTGTGTGGAGTCCAGGACAGACCTCGTGCGAAGCTTATCTATCTATCTATCTATCTATCTATCTATCTATCTATCTATCTATCTATCTATCTATCTATCTATCTATCTATCTATCTATCTATCTATCTGTCTTAATGCATATGCAAACACATGTTGGAAAAAATACAGTATTCTAGATAATATGATATAATATAAACCTGTACATGGAGGATGCAGAAAGGTATGACATGTATCTGATAGCAGAATAACAATAGCAAAAGTCCAATAATACATGGGCCCCCATGAGACTTCTAAAGACTGATTTTACCACCCAAGTAAATTTCTATGGTTGGATTTATGGTCAAGTCACTTTAATTACAAGCAGTGCATAATTCTCCAGCTGTATGTTCAGTGAATCTGGTTACTACTCCCCCTAGTGGTTGTAAAGACGACTAAAGATATTCCAGAGCACCCGAAGAGAGGGAATAAAGAGGAACACAAAAATACTGGCTGTAGATGTAGATTCAAATGGAGGCAGTTCTTATTATGAAACATTTGTAAAGTTCTCTGCAAACCTGTACTATATATCAGTACAGTAGATGTTTGCACACCTGTACTGTACACCTGTACAGGAGTAAACCTGTACATGCATCAATTTGGTCAGGCATATGCAATTAAAAGATACTTATAAAACAAAGGGATATCCAGATATCAGAGCCCGAAGGAGCCACGCATCAACAATAGAGTAGAAAATCATTAATATCCACGCATTTAAATAAAATACATTAACTTTACACACTTGAATTTGGAAGAATGATTGTGACATTTTTTTGTTATATAATTTTTCACCCTTTTAGATGTTTTCTGATCCATTTTAAATCATATAAACATGTGAGTGTAAGCAGTGGTTCTGCAACCTATCTTGATTCAGAGAATAATCCCTGTCATCTGCAGAAACTCAGATGACTCTGAACTTTTGCATTACTGTTGACAAGAGGATGTGCACAGATGATTAGAAAGAGAACTGTTGACCACTTTGTGGCATGGTGTGGGAACAGTAACTTCATCTTGAATGGAAACAAGACAAAGGAGATGATTTTGGATTTTGGAGATGTAAAAACACAGCATTTTTTCCATCCATTATGGCTTGCAGCTTATTTCATGTGTGCCCCTCGACCATGGTGCCCAGTAAGTCCAGTCTCACACTGTGTTTGTCTGATATGCTGCCTCCCCAGCAGACTGCAGCATAAAACAGGACATTCACCACCACAGTCTGAAAAATCACTGTAGACATCAAAAGACCAGAACCTCTTGAGGAATAGCAGGCAAGTCTGTCGCTTCTTGTTCGTGCACCAGTCCAGTTTAACATCCAGAGGCACACCCAAACATTTACTGCATGATCTCAATGACTTACCCCTGTATGCAGACCGGAAGACAGGGTGATTTTGATCTTCTAAGTCCATCACCTTTTCCTTAGTCTTAGGGATGCTCAAGAGGAGACAGTTCTTGTTGCTTTGGTCACCTATAAGCATCCACAAGGTCCCTGTCCTCCTCTTCCAGTACATTACACACATGCCACAAAGGCTGTGTTGTTCGAATACTTCTGAATGTGGCAAGACACAGAAATATGATTAATTAAAGAAACATGAGTACAGAATTAACAGTGTTCCCCATGTTTCCTCAACCCCTATCCTAGAAAACTTATCTATTAGCATGATGGGCCATATGTCAAAAAAACTAAATCCTCACATAGAAACATCCATGTAGGTGCAGAATCTACATAGTTCATCCACTCCTGTGTTCCAGGTTGCACAGGAATGCTTACAGATCCCTATGCAACCTGTGGAACTATATGCTGGAGAAGTAACTACTCCAGAGTTTTCATAATATATGACTTTAAAGCCACCAACCTGTTGACGTTTATCTCTACTGGATGGTCTATTTTGGGCGACCGGTATAAGAGATGATATTTTCCACAACAAAGAAACTTTCTACATCTTTTGACTCTACCTGAAGAACTTCTGGAAAGCTAATTGAGCTGCATGTCCCTTCAGTAGTCTTGGGGACACACTGTCTGAGCCAGGACTTATTCTTCTGAGCTCTGTCCTTGGTGAAACATCTTGTCTGTTGAGAAAGGACAAAGACTATTTCCTAAGGAAGTCAAGATCTTTCAGTGTTTGCAGCAAGATGTTGCTTCTGTCTTGCAGTTTATTTACACTCTTCTGTTAGAGCAGCCTAACCAGAGCAAGTAATTTTGATACATTTAAACATAAAAATACTGATTTAAAGAAGGCTGGCTCTGCAGGGACTACCAGACTCTTGAAAATTTTGTGGTAAGATGAAAGTTGACAAGCTTCTAAATATAATAGACAACACTACACATTCTCTACTCAACATAATAATGAAAATTACACTGTCTTTGGTTGGAAGCTTCTTCAGATGGGTCACAATCCAGACCTCACAAGATCATTTAAGACTGGTGTAGGACTGCTTTAAAATGAAATAAATTATCTATCTGCATCTATATATGTTCTTAGTTTTTATATTTTGTTTTTATTTTGGTCAATGATTGATTTAAATAATCTATTTTCCCATTACAATTATTAAATTTCTTTTCTATTTGAATTTCAATTTTAATAAACAAATCAGTTCTAATTTTTCTCCTGTCATTTATCCTTGGGAAATGTATGATATATTATAAATCACTGAGTCTCACAGGTGAGGTTTTAAACATCAGTACTGTTCATTCTCATTCCCTCTTCATTCTCCTTCTAATGTTATATAAGGGACACAACATTAAGCCTTACACGATTACACAGTCAGCATCAATTTACTCTTCAATTCCATGAGTGCGTTTTGATCATACTGACAGACAGGCAAAAGGTGCGGGAGGAGGCAAGCAGCAAAGAGAGCAGCCTGCTTAGTCAACAGAAACAGTGACTCAGGTGCTTAGCAGTGATTTCCTTTGGGTGATGTAGAGGTCCATTAAGACCAAAAATATAAAGAACAGCCTTGATTCTCAATAGCTTCTTGCTGAAAGTCGTGGCCATTCTTTCGCAGCATCTGTCACTGTGAATTCCTTCCATGAAAAGCACCTTTCGGACAGTTTTTCCACTTCATAGACAACTGTGCATTGCACCAAATGGCTTTGTGACAGTACATTTAGTGCAACTCTCTGTGTCACAAATGGTTACTCTTTTCTAGCAAAGCTACAAATTGTAAATCATTCTAAACACTGGGCCGTTATGTCTAGTGTTCAGTATGATCCATCAGTTTGCAGCACATGTGAGGTATTCTTGGTCCTGCATTCCAGACACAATGTAGCTCTAAGAGTTATCAATGTGTCTCTGCACCAGCATAGCCACAACAAATGCCATTTGTATTTCTAAGAGGGGGAATGGTTGTTGCCAAAAGAGCATTCATGGCTTTTAAAGTCCAACACAAAAAAGGAAAAAAGGCATTGCTTTTGCTGTTATGCACAGTGGCTTTATTTTACTTCAGGGCCTCTTTTTTAATAATCTCAAGGCCTCAGATGACTCCAGCAGATCAGACAGGACAAAGCAGCAAGTCTAAATAATACAATTCTGCTTAATAGTGGGTGAGAAATGTACTGTATAAGCACATGCAAAAACTATTTAGGGTATTTTCAGTATTTTTTGCTAGTCTCTTGACAGTTGTCCACACCTCTGTCTTCCTACTAAAGAATAAAATGGCAGTTACATTAGAGTGATGAATTAAAGGGAAAACCGGATTGTTTGAAGATCCCGCTACCATTTTGATAACATGGCTTAGCTTGACTTGTCCTCTTTACGCGTAGGGGTCACTGGTTCTTCTGAGGAATCACATTTATTCTATGAAGAAATATTTACAATTGACACAGTGGTTACCGAATGGTTTCAAAAGTGTAAAAATGATTAAAGTAAAATGGTGTGGCGTTCAAAGTTACCGCCTTTTGTAGACATTTGTAATAATGGTACTTTCCAACATCATCATCAAACACCAAAAGATAGAAGATTTTTTGGACAAATAGTTCAGTCCCTTTGGTAGAGTTAAGAGATTTATTAATTTTGATTATGTTTTGAAGGTAAATGGTGGCCCATTTTCTTTTACAACGTAAGTCATCAGTCACCTGTATGTTATCATGCTAAAAGTCAATTTTTTTTATAATTCATATAGATACAAACTGAAAACTGGACTCTCTGAGGATTCGCTGGTTTATATATAGTGTATTTGAACTTACAGCATGGCAGTAAATGTCAAATTCTACAGAAAATGACAGATGTGCTTACAGGTATAAATGCACTCTCCTCTTTAGCAAAGGTGACGCTATAATCAGGACATTTAATGACGGGATCAGCTTAAAATGATGACTAAACAGCTGCCAGTTATACAGAAACTGAAATTCTTCAGAAACCTTTCAGTTGTGTGTTTGAAAACCTTTTATCTTGCAAACACTGCAGGTTGAATCTGAATTTCATATCAGCCATGCAAAGTATTTTGACAGATTTTTTTGTCCCGTGGAAATTGTACAGAAATTCTCTATGATTTTTTCCTCTAAATACTACAACTAGATGAAATGATAAAATTATGATATTTGCCTGTGTAACATGTATTTATTGTATGAACGTGTAGTGTTTAAGCAAACTTACCTCAAAATGAAGACAAAACTTGACAAATGAAAGACAACGGGCCACAACGGAAACATCCTTGAGTAGCTGACAAGATAGTGAGGACTGCACAGAAATAAAAAAAAACTCACACAAATTAGCTGCTATAAAAAATTTAGATAAAGATTTGAAAAAACAAACAAACAAACAAAAGAACAATACCTTTTCAAAGCATTTTTGCAATGCATACTTTCATACAAAATTTCACCAAAAATCCAGTGTCACCTGAATTCATTAAACAGGGAATTAACTGAACATGATTTACTTAGCTGCAAGTCATATAGACACTGAATACCTGACTTGTGTGAGCAGCTTAGCCTCTGGCAGCAGTCTGCATCTATTCCTCCACTAATGTCTCTAATACCTGAATCAAGGGAGCTTTTAAGTGCATCATACCCAACAGAAGAGCCATTTATGTTGAACTGAAAATTTACTCTTCTGGCAGATGAGTTTTAAGTGTCACACTCAAGGGCACGTTGGCACTCTAAATAAGATTTTAAGACTCTTGTTTCCAGCTTATTTCCACAAGCAGAGCAGTCTGCTCATGCTGTGCTGATTCGTTTGCAAATTTGTCCTTGTTGAGGGCTGCAACCTGCATACACTGACATAAACTCAAAGCCTAATTCATCCGTTTTTTTAGCGTATGAAAAAGTCTGTTTTACTGCTACTCAATGCTGTGCAGTGCAACGGTGGCATGAACTGTGATGCTGGAAGTCAAAGTAAATATACTGTTTAACTCACAATGAATTGCTTGGATTATCCGAAAATTATTAATATCAATACAAATAAATATCTCTCTCATAATCTTATTTAATTTTCTTCCACTAGTCTGTTGATCTGTTGGGACAGGCACAACTGTGGATATGTGTCTAAAACAGAAATCCTAGAGACATTTAAGATAAGTTCATATTGTTTTTGAAGAAATATTGGTTAACTGTGTATTAAAACAGTGTGTTGAGGGAAGCTTGAAAGTTTCTCTCCAAGTCGAACATTGTCATCTTTAATCTGTTCTGGACTGTAAACCATCACCTGGTCCCACCATTAGCCTACAGTAACACAATTAACCTGCAGCAGTTCCTTGGAGCTGAGAGGTCTGGTAGAGGTTGTCCATTTTTGTGTTTGGGATACAGATACCTTCTGTACCTTTAAGATTAAGCTTAAAACTTTACTTTTTGATGAAACCTATAATTAGGGCTGGTTATGGCGCCCTGAACAATCTCTTTAATTATTCTGCTATAAGCCTAGACTGCTAGAGGACCTCCCATGATACACTGGGTTCTTTGCTCACTCTGTTCTCTTCACTCTTCTTACATGTATGTCATTGTTATTGCAATTAACATCGTTCCCCTTTGTGTCTCATAGGCAGATATCTCTGCCTCTGCCCTCTCTTTCCTGTCATCTCAGACCCCCAACTGGTCGAGGCAGATGGCTGCCCTCCCTGAGTCTGGTTCTGCTGGAGGTTTGTTCCTGTTAATTAAGGAGTTTTCCTCTCCACTGTAGTCTGTACTTGCTCAGGATGTGAGATTGCATCAAACTGAAGATCCAATACAATCTCTCAAGTTCATTAGGTAGGTTGTTTTCTTTTTTTTGTTTTGTTTGTTATAAATATATTAACATTATATGAATTTTGAACAGAGCCTCCATTGCTATGTTTTGTGTTCTGGCTCAAGTGTAGTTTCCAGTTTCCTGCCCATGCTGTGTGCAACTCCATATGGGGGCTCAGCTGACTTTCTCCAAGTTCTCATGGAATTGCTCCCTGTGGTTTGATCTGGTCAGTTTGACACAAGCAGCAATGACTGGGTGTCAAACAGTAAAGCTTTTGGTTTTACTTCACCAACTGATTTAGACAGAAGATGTACAGAAGGAATTTAAGGGTCGTCGTGCTTCCCTCATGCTTGGCAGATATTCTTACCGGCCTGTCAAACTGTGTAGAGCTAAAGCCAGTATTTATTTATCGCTCTTTGTTTACCCAACTATTTCTGTCACCTTTCTTATTCACAAATGACTGAAACCAACCATGGTCTTCATGTTCAGTGCATCAGGCATGATTACTGTGATGTATTGTGTAGCGATAAGACAGATAATTTCTTCAAATTAGATTTCAAAGGTTTTTCTGTCTGTCAAGCGATGTTGAGTGTTTGAACTTAGGCATCAGAAACGAGAAATGGTAAAAGCCTTCCTCCTCAACCTGGGCTGTGCTAATTATACTCAGATAAAGAAAATATAGCGCATGTGTGAACCTGAAAAGGTCCTTGTAAAGTGAACCTGTGAGCCATTCATTATTCATCGGCAAGCATTGCCTGACTCTCTATCTACTTGGGAGGAGCTCACAAGTTTTGGCACGACTGCTTGAGTGTCCGTTTCTGCTGATGAATGTTTCTCAGAGGGTGTGAGTCCAGGCTCAGAGGCACAGAACATGCAGTGTTCATTAAAAGAGACACAGGCTGAGAAGCTTAACTATATGACTCCTTCTTAATGGAAAATCCAAGTGGTCGAGTAAGTGAAAGAGGAATTATGTTTTGGTAGGGTTGATTTATTGATCATATCCTTTAATGATTAGTCTCAGCATAAGTGTTGGGGATTGTTAGACCACAACTTTCTCATTCTTGTCTGACTAATGTAAGGAAACAATCAACAAAACGTCGAAAGTCCTTTCAGGAAATGCTGATATTAAAAAGAGATGGTGAAGGTTGAACCATCAATCTCTCAAAATGACAAATTTAAATTTTCATGCTAAATATCATATCAGGAATAAACAATTTGCAGACACTGTAGCTGTAAATTTTTAGAGAATGTTAAATGTCATTTTAATATTTGGAATGGAAAAATGATTAACAGCTCCCATGAAAGTGCAAAGTGACATTTAGTTTTTGTTTTGAAAGCACCCACAAAGAAGGGTTTTAAGCAGTTAGACAGATGTACTCAAGTGATTAATTTTGCACTTTCATTAAGTGGTGGGTCTAACCAGACCAGAGACTACATGACAGATGGACCTAGCTGCTGCAGCGTCACCCTCTGGTTTTCACTGGTGATTTGAAGCCATGGCTTCGTCATTTTGTTGTTGCTATGCTGTTTTTTTTCTGGAGCCAGAGCTGCAAGGAGAAGCTGAAGACCCAATAAATGTCCGCTGCACAGCAACCAAAGCACTCACCAGTCACTCCTAGCTGCCACATCCTTAATTATGCATAATCCAAGCTTTGAGAGCTATTTTAAATAAAGCATCCTGTACAGCTGTTGGTGCTTGAAAATTAAAATTGAGCATTTTAATGTGGGGATTGATTTGCTTTATGACCCAATCCAGGTTGTTCAATTCCCATTAAAAGTGGCAGACTTTGTATGCAAATGGAGAGAGACTAAGATAGGGGCAAACTGTGTGGGTCTCCTATAGTTTCAGTAACGTATGCCCCACATTAGAAAATAATCACTTAGGGCCCCATCTAAAATGCAGGTAGATACCACTCTACAGGATCAAACACATGTTGGGCCAGCACTGATCCTGCACAGGACTCGCAGTGATGTGAATGTTTGTCTGCAGGACAAAGTGTGCTTAAGGTTAAAGGGGCTATAATATGCTTTTCTGTGTTCTCTGACCTATCTACAATGTTATAACAACAAAAATGATCACCTTAAGATGTAAATGGAGGGTCAAAAAAAAAAAAAAGAGAATGTTTTTATGTTATAACAGGGCCGGTTTACAGAATGCACAACAAATGGGATTAACAAAGTCAAAAACGACTAGATCGCAAGAACTTTACAAGATGGTTGACTCAGTCTTTCATAAGATAGATCAAAATTTCCTCATCAGGCCATGGCATCTATGCACAACATGTTCCCACAGGAATTCAGCCAGTCTGAAGACAATTAACTGAGCAAATGCTAACTGAGCTCTGCCTGTACCAGAACTGAATTTTCTGAAAGTGAATCTTCTTGAAAATGTCAGTCCTTGTTGGTCTAAAATTATTGCAGCCTTTACTCTAAATGCAAACCTACTCTGTAGGTGCCAAAGATTAAAATAAGATGATTAGAATTGGATCATTTTAACACTTTAAGCCTTCAGCTGTGTTAGCATATCTGTCAGGTTCTACTTGGGCTTTTCTCTTTAGAAATAAAATATAAATTGTTATAATTATCTATAAAACTAACTGAAATTCTGACCCATAGCTGGCACCAAAGGAAAGGTCAGGGCATAAAACAATATTTGTGGTTAATTCTCTATTGATCAAACCTGTTCAGACCATAATTTCAGCATGTATAACAGACATAATAACCACCATTAGAGTGCCATTCCTAAATTAGTGTGGCATGCTAGTCCACAGACACTGGAAATAGCAAGTTTTATGTAACAGCAGCTCAGGTAAGAGTGTTAATTTTATATTTCAGATGTTTCATATCTTTTGGATCAAAGTCAGAGATCTTTACAACAGAGCGGTGTGTCATCCACTCAGACAGGAGAATTATAATGAGCAGGTGGCTGGAGCTGCAGTCCCTGGATTATGGGAGAGAAAAGGTTGCTGTGTTTCTCACAGCGAGCAGTCTGACAAACAGACCCCCAGCTGCTCAATAATAACTTCTATCCAACAATAAAGATGTTCAACTCATTTGCAGTTGAGCAGCTGGTCCTTGTGGACATTGTTTTCACTGAACAGATTTATAATATGTGCAGTAGGAGAATAATTTTGAGTTTCTTATTGTGTTGCCACAGTTTTAAATCAGCAGTTTAGTTTGGCTCTTGTTGTCCCCATTTAAGACTTTGTTCTCTCTCTGTTCCAAGAGGCTGTAGAATCAACCTTATATGTTTCTCATGTTCTCATTTGTAATCAATATATGGCTCTCCCTATCACCTCAAACTCAATGAAGTGAATCTTTATATTTCTTTTGCTGATTGCATTGCTTTTATTCCTTCTGTGACAGGTTTAGCGTTTTCAACCCTTCCCCTATGTTCGTTCAACAGGAACAGCAATAATGTTCCCGGGTCAATTCGATCCGGGTGTCATGGTCTGGGGCAGCCATGACAGCCATTTTGGGTTCTTCTGTGTTATGTGTTAAGTTGGCATCAATCCCTGTCTTTTGTGTCACCTGTTTCCTGTTTTACTTTGAAGGTCTGTCTTGTCTGCGTGGTATTCAGCTTTGCTTCCTTCCCTCTTGTTATCCTGATTGTCTGCACCTGCCTCTCGTTAGGGTTCCCTGTGTATTTAAGTCTTGTCATCTCCCGTCTGTGCTGGTCCGTCGTCTTATGTCAGTAGGTCTCTGTTCCATGCACTGTAAGTCTTTTCGTGTTCCCTGTGAGTGTTTTTCTGTTTTTGGTTCGCCGATGCTTGTTTTTGATTACTCTTGTGGATTTTTGGTTTTGTTTTGGACTTTTCTGTTTTTCTCTTCCTGTGTGGATTGCTTTTGTGGATTTTGTAGTTTTCTTGGACTTTTGTTTTTTGTTTTTGTCAAATAAATACTTTATTTTTTTAAAACTCCTGTCCCTGTGTCCTCCATTCTGCCTCATACCTGACACCGGGGTATGTTTGATAATCCAAAAGAATAAAAAAACTAAACACTCCCAATAAGCATTGTTAAGCATCTCATTAACTCCATCACTAACTATTTCAATCAATATTTAGTGCATTGTTGTTCTTTACCTCTCACAGATCATGGTTCAATAAGTATAATTAAGTGTTTTTTTAATTAATGTTAAAACATTTTTAAATGTGCATTGGAAATAGCTATCTATAAAATACAATAGTTTTATCTGATATTGATTTTTCTTGTTATCACTCTGTATATAGAGGTGATAGGGGTGATACTGATAAATTAACACAAGAAAACCTCATTTTCAGGGTCATATTGACCAGCTGAATTAAAATAAAAAAAATACTGGATTTACAATGAAAGAAAACTTAAAGGTGTGGTGTGTGTGTGTGTGTGTGTTTTTTTTTTTTTTTTTTTTTCAGCACTTTTTACAATATTGCCTGAAAACCTTTTCACATTCCCATTGCACCCACTGAAGTAAAATGTTTGCAAAAAAAAAATGAAATGTTTTGGTCCGGTCTAGAGGGTATAATCAGAGAAAAACTCTGACCAATCAATGTACTGATCATCTTTACATTTATTGGCAGCCTAATACGTCCATCAAATATCAATGCACTCCCCCCCCCCCCCCCCCCCCCCCCCTTGGTTCATGTAGTCGTGAATCGTGTGAAGGCGTGGTTTCGAGGGGTGAGCTGAAGAGGAGGAGGCAGAGCCTTTGGGGAGGAGGGAGGGAGTATATATTTTCAAAATCTCACTTGAGTTGGATTGCTGGAACCGTTTTTTCAAAGAACACCTACCCCACCTTTAAGAATTGTTTGTGAACCAGAATTGAACAAAATAAGAAGAATCAAAATAAGAGATTAACAATATGAACATGGTGTGTGTATAAGTGTCTGTGAGTCTCCACAGCACAGAAGGGACATGTCATCACATTGTGACAATAAATATTACACAATGTTTGGCTTAGACCGAAGATGTGCTCCTTACAAAGCTTTGATGTGTTCCAGTCTGAAAAGATCTCCTTCTAAATGACAAATGCGATGTAGGCTGATATATCAGTCATGTTATAAAAGATGAGCAGCAGACAGTTTGAAATCATTCGTCTGGTGCTATTAGACCCCATGACTTTGTCTAAATTATCAACCTCCCACTTTGGTGGCATTGTAAGGATCATACTTGGTTTCTGATTGTCTCTTGTTCTGATTTCAGCATTTTTGTACAAAGTGCTCATGACATTTTGACAATATTTTCCACTTTTTTTGGGCTGTAAGCCTCTTGGGCTGTGGTGTCTATGAAGGCAAACATGGAAGAGTCAGGGGTCTTGTTCTTGGTTACCAGCAGCTCAGCAGGAAGTTCACACTGGTTCTTTTGGACCGTTTCCACCCATCATGAGCTTTCTCTTTAGTTTCCTAACCCAAGTTGTAGCTTGTGAACAAATTGTCACAGGTTATATTGTCCTCTCTGAGAGCACGTGTCATCTGAAATCAACCTAAGAGAGAGGGTGTGTGTGTATGTGAAACTGGGAAGAAATGGGAGTCATAGTTCCAAAAAACAAAACAAAACAAAAAACAACAACAACATAGTTTTAGACACTTATAACCCCTTTTATTCTCCATTTTGACTGTCAGGTCAAACTGACTCAAACAGTATCTATGAAACATTAACATGGAGAGGAAGGTTGCAAATGTGTTAAATGAACCATTTTCATTTTACATGTTGATTACTGTAATTAAGCAAAGCAGAAGTTTTATCCTGAAAAAATACTTTTAACAATTTTTTTTTTTTAGATTTTTAGTTTTCAAAATGGTTCAGTTTGACCTGCAACATAACTCAAGGGTTAATGTCAAATCACTTTTACCACAGTTTAAACAGTGAGAATGAGTTAATCTGAAGCCCATCCTCCTGTTGGAAATGTTACTTATTAAATCTAAACTGTGAGCACATCTTTGAGTGTCCTGTAAAAGAAAATACACAGGTTTCGAGCTACAGTAACACCTTGTGGATAATCATTTCTTTGCACAGTTGGAATACAGTTGTTTATTTTTGAGTATATAATAGTTTTGCATACATGAGCTTGCCAGGCAGCTGCAAGGGCTTTCATCTCCTGCAGGAAGTAGTCATCTCGATAACATTTCTTTTTTTTTTTAATCTGAAGGTAAGAATGGTGTCTTCCTGGGGGTCAGCTGTGTAACATCTGGTACTGACCCAGGGTGATTCTGCAAGGTTGGGTTTGCTTTTAGTTTGTATGAGTGCCATTAGACTTGGATTTTGGCATCAAACTATCACAAGCAGCAGTGTGGATACATTTCAAAAAGGCTCCCAGCTACTAATCTTGAGTTTGAGACTGAAAAAAATATATACTTCCTGCTCTTGCCGAGGGTAAGATGAGCAGCTCTATTTTCCACTGCCAGCAGCACCTCCTAACATGTTATATCTCCTTTATTGCAAAAGTGGAAAGCCAACATTATTTGTTGACCTATTTCTGGGACAAACACAGAAATCTAATGTGCAGTATCTGTCCTGCACATAGAACACAGAGATCACATAAATCTGTGCTCAGTGAAGAGACAGCCCAATACGTGTACCATGTAATATTTAATTTTCTTGTGTAATATTTAAATGACAAAATGTCAAATGCAGAATGCAGCTGACCAAACATGAGACTCAGAATGTTGAATTACCATTAAGACAGAAAACATAAATTCACAAAATCTCAATAATTAAAAAAAAAAAAGTGAGAGAAAGAATATTGTTGATTACAGAAAGCCTCCCAGTTGTTAAAAGAGACAGAGGAGGAAATGACACCTGCAATAGCGGAAAGTACTAGAGTAGGTGTGGAGTTCTTTGGAAGGTGTTTGAACGTCTCTCTCTCTCTCTTTCTCCATCAGTGTGGGCTACAGGCGAGAGAAGGTGAGCCTTGTGCTTGATCTGAGAGATTCACCTGACCTGTCTGTCCAAAACACCATAGTCTAGGTTCACACCTGTAAAAAGAGGTTCCCATCAGGGAGCTCAACAGGACAGGAACAAAAAATTCACACCAGATGAACACGGGCATACTGGAACCTGCCAGTAACCCTTGAGTAAGTCAAATTTGCTGACGAACTGGGCAGAGCCCACCTGATCCACTCAATCTTCCATGTGGGGCAGTGGATATGCATCAGGCTTAGTCACCGTATTTACCTTGCGGTAATCTGTATAAAATCTAGGACTTTTTATCTGCCTTGTCCACATGTTCAAACGGATGAGCAATTGCCGGAATAGGAAACAGAGAGGCCAGGGCAATGGACTGATTAGGCTTACCCGTTAACTGACAAGTGTGACAGATCCTAGCATACTTGACATCTCTCCTCAGACGAGGCCAAAAGAAATACTTCAGAATATAATTGTATGTCTTACGCACCCCCAAATGTCCAGACTGATCATGCGAGGATCTCTGCACCTCCTCCCGAAAATTAACTGGAACCACAACTTGGAAAACTGGCCTCCCAACAAAATGGACCCATGACACCACCATTTTCTCACCAGTACCTGATCCTGCAGAATGTAGCCACTAGCAGCACTCATCATCTGCCAACAACACTTTACCAAACAGGTTGCTCAATGACACATCAGCCTGTTGCTCCGCCGCCAACTCACTGCGAGTGACAGACAAAAGAGAGTCAGACAGGGACACAGTCAGACACCTTCTCATCCGCCTCACGTTGCACCTGATGTTCTGCATCTGCACGATGCATAGCGCGAGTCACAGCACCAGCTGCAAAAACTTCAGGAAATCTGTTCACTCTCACCAGGTAACACTGAAACAGACGGAGACAAAGTTACCACAGGAGTCTGAGTCAGCCCACACACGGCTACCAGCCAGGATATTTCCTAGAACAACAACACCAGCAACTGGCGTCCCGCACACCCATCTCCACATCTCCCTCAACCAAGCCACAGACCAAACGTAGCTTATGCACTGGAACAGGCAACATGTTTAAACCCATGTCCCGCATCAGAATATGGTTTCCAGTGTCACTAGTATCAGAAAAAGGAATCACATTATCCACAATAAAGGACTGAGCAGCCTGGTACCTGAATGGCACTCCCAGACAGAGACACGTGATCATCAGATATAAATGATGAAAATGCTGAGTGCACAGAGCCAACAACTTCTTCCTGCTCCACCCGTAAAGGAGAAACACAACTAGCTGGGCTGGGTGTAACCACGGAGGGTTTGAACCCACGACAAGGTGAAATGACTTATGGGCCCTCACTGAGCAAGGTTATTATCATTAACGAAAACGAACGAAATAACGAAATCTAGAATTGAAAAAAACATTTTTGTTAACTTAAATAAAATAAAAACAAGAGTTTTTAAAAAAAGATAACTTACTGAAACTGTATTATGTGTTTATAAAACAAACTAAAATGAACTATAATAATATCAAGAACGTCCTTCATTTTCGTGTTTGTATTTTTTTTCCCTCATAAATGTTTGAAATCTATTAACTTCGCTCCGCCGTACAACAATAACCGAAAAAAAAAAAAAAAAGTGATCAGCAGTGATTGCTGCGGCAAAAGTTGGGAGAAAGCGGCACAGTCCTATTTGGGATTTCTTTGACTATGACTGTGTTAACGATAAAAATAAGTGCCTTGTTGTAGAAGCAGGTGATACAACGTGTGTATTCACCAGTATCCAACTTGTTTCCCGGACGAGCCCCCAATTGTCACAACCTGGCTCAAACGCTTCCTGTTGTTGGACAGGAGAGACAGAAAGGCTTCTGAGAAATGTGTGAGAAAACAGCTTTTCTTTTTCTTAGCATGTGTGTTCACTTCTACAGATTCTTTCTGCAGAGTTATGACCATGCAAAGCTGCTGTTTTCTCATTCTCCCTTAGCTTTTAAAAGGCTGTGGGGCAACAAGGACTAGAGCAAGGTGGTGGAGGAGAAAGCTGCCCTGAAGAGCATTCACAGTCATTCAGGACAGTCTGCTGGCAGCTCCTCATCGTCACTGCTGCCTTCAGCGCACTGCAGCTCTGTGGCATCAACGCTGAGTTGTTTATTACAAACTAACCGTTCTTTCATATTTGATTTGAACACAGCAACTTCACTTTGGTCAATTTTTGTGACTGAAAGACTTATTTAATTATACTGAGTAACACTGATGATCAGGTTTCTTCTATAAGTCCAAAATGTGAAAGTATTGACTGCATTAACACCACAGTCAAAACCTTCTAAAAGGTCCATGGATTTTATGAAAAAAAAAAAACATTTAATTAATTGCTATTTGTTCAAATGTTTTCCTCTAGTTCAATGATTCTCAACTGATGGGTAGTGACCATCAGTTGAGAAGGGGGGGGGGGGGGGGGGGGCAGCTAAAGCTACATATTTTTGAGTCTTTTTGAAGCTACTTCTCAGTAGTAGGACTTTTTTATTTTGTGTTCGTGCATTAAAGCACTGTTGAGTCTGTTAAAAAAAAAAAAAGGCTGAAGTTACTGAAGTGTTATGTCTGTGTAGAGCTTGGTGATATGGTATAATATCCTGGTATATTTTGACTATATATGGTATGGTATATTCGGTCACTATATATACCTCTAATATCCAAATATTTTCTTGTACACAATGTTCAGTTCAATTCAAAGTCAAAGCATGTGTGATATTATATGAATGTTTATTAACAATGATTTACAACTGTAAAATTTAGGACTGAGATATGTTTTTCTTGTTTTAATGTCACTATTGTGTAAATAAAATGCCTTTGAAAACAGCTTAACACTCTACTAAACGCAAGTCTCAGCTGTGGAATATTAATGCAGTAAAAGCAATTTTATATCCATCCATCCATCCATCCATCCATCCATTATCTATACACGCTTAATCCTATGCAGGGTCACAGGGATCTGCTGGAGTCCTATCCCAGCTCTCTTCGGGCGAAAGGCAGGGGTACACCCTGGACAGGTCGCCAGTCCATCGCAGGCATTTTTATATAATTAGGAAAATAAATATGAAAAAGGTTAAAAAAACAAATATTCAGCTTTCAATGTCATGCAAATAAAAACTGTACAAAATAAATAACTTCTTTAAAAGAGATAAATAAATAAAAAGTAGGGATGTCTTTGAAACTCATCTTACAAAATAAACACTAATATATGGTCTATTGTGCAAATATTAATAACAATGTTAACATAAAATTGGAACTTAAAATGGAAAATTACATTTCCTGTGGACACAAGGAGATTGCTTGAAACATCTCTTACAGGTTTTTTGCAGGAAAAACAAGCCTGTCTACAGCATCAGGCTTCAGGGATGCCCTGTGACCATTTACAACATTTCCACTATAACTAAATACTCTTTCTGAGGAAGAACTGGTGGCTGGGATGCAAAGATATTTCTTTGCCATGCTACTCAGGGATGGAAAGACAACTTCAGGTTCTTTCCACCATTATGAGGGGATCTATGTCACTCCCCACACGAGCAGACAGCAAGTAACTTTGGAGTTCAAGTTCAATTGCTGCTCATGGTGAAAGTGTAGTGCTGGTGAGTGTATTCTGTTTGAAGAAGCTCACCAGTGACCTGTTCTTCTGAGATGCTGGTGGCAGTGGCACTTCCTGTTGTTTTTCTGGAGCCCTTACCATGGTGGGCAAAGCTGAGTGAGGTAGACAGCTGCTATTAGCAGCCAACATGGACTCGCCCTCCAAGACAGCTTTATGTTTCAGAACGTCAATGTTTTCTTCTGACACATTTGATCCTGACTGTGTATCCACAAGAGAAACCATATCCAACAGGTCACAAGTGACTGGGTTGGCATACTTTGCATTGAGGTAATTCATGATGCGGCCCTTGATGGATTTGCAGAGCTCACTATCACCCTCTTCATGTGTTAGAAGACTTTCATTGAAGAGGTGCAGCACAGGTTTGATGTATGAAAGGAAAAGGTGACATACTTCTGAAAGAGCGTCAGTGAAGTCCTGAAGAGGTTTTGGACTGCCATGTCAGGGTAAGATGCTTACACTTTTTGTCAGTGGACAGGACTTTGGAGAGTGCTGCTTCTTGCTCCAAGGCCCTCTCAATCATCTGCTGCCTTGATCCCCATCATGTGGGTGACTCTGTGATGAGCTGGTGAGCTGGCAGGCCCAGCTGAATTTGAACTTCAGCCAACTCTCTTCATTTTTTCCAGCTTTAGGAGAAGCTGCTGACAATTTTATTTTTTTGTCCAGAGAAATGGCCCGGGTGATGCAGCTGTTATGCCATGTCCTGAAAAATAAAAGAGAAAAAAATATTTGAAATAATTTTCCTTTGCTTTAATTTTTAAAATCTCTGTAATGACTATTACCTGGCTAGGATGAATTTCGCATCTGTGTTATAGTTCAGATACCACAGGGCAAGTAAACAAAATACATCATCATTAATTGAGTTAATTTACTTCAAGTCATTCAATATTTAGCCATAGTATTTAATTCATAATATTGTGTATGCAAAACATAGTTAGAAAAGCTCTAAAATAATGGAGTTCTAAAATGGTAATGTTAGAAAAAGTATCTTTTTACTGAAATGGGAAAGGAATGGTGAACCCCGTTAAAACCCTGTTAAAAGAAGGCTACAGGATGTTAATGTACTTTATAATGTCCCATGTTTATTTCTTATATACTGCATTCACCAACCACCAGATGAAGACGGTGAGCAAATCACTGCATCCTCAGCCACCAGTTTAGTTCCACTGGTTTGACAATGTTGGTGCCGCTGTCCATTGTAACAGCACCTTCAATAAAATGTGCAGTTATGCTCATGTAAGGCTCACATGTCTGACTTCATCATAAATCTGTAGTGAGTCTGAAATGTGTCAAGTTGGCCAGCCGGACAGTAAGTATTTTCTGGACATTTCTGGCAGCACCTCTCGTGCAAAACTCTGACATGAGGGCAACTGGAACCCAGGGTCAAGGTTCAAGTGCTAGTAGTTCTCTGAAGTCGTCTTGCTCCATTATGGCAATAGAAACTATGTTTTTAGCAGTGTGATAGACTACTGCATGTTATTTCATGCCACTGCACTTCTCTTTTCGGAAGGCACACCACAGGTAAACACAGCTTGCAGTAAGCCTGCAGAAGGCAGGCAGGACTGTGAATCAGGTGGCTGAGTAGGTTTTGTGGCAGTGACAGCAGCAGATCTACGTTTAACACTCTTTGTACTAGACTTTATGGGACAGTTGTAAATACTGATAGAGATTTGACGAGCTTCCAGATTTGGATGTACCCTTTTTCTGGCATACTCTACAAATGACTTTTTTTCTTCCTTCTGTCCTTCTAATTCCAAACCATTTCAAAACTATTGAACCAGTGCTTTTCTTTTCACAAGCCTGCTGACTTGAAAGTAGAGCTGGGCAAAAAAAAAACATGTTCCCTGGGGTCACACGTGCACCACCTGGCATCGCACAGCGCCCCCCTAAGGGGTCGCGCCCCACTATTTGAGAAGGACTGAACTGGGAGAAGACCACGGGGCAGACTGAGGACATGCTGGAGACATTAAATCTGTCAGCTGGCCTGGGAGCGCCTCAGGGTTCTCTCAGAGGAGCTGGTGGAAGCAGCCGGGGGGAGGGAGGTCTCGGCCTCTCTGCTGAAGCTGCTGCCCCTGCGACCCAACTCCGGACTAAGCAGCAGATAATGGATGGATGAATGGATGGACATTTGCATAACAAACTGAACATCCTTTGATATTGCAGTTCATGATGATTGAGAGGACGGGCAAAAAGGTCTTGATGTTCAGAGGGTATATAAGAATGTCTGCAACTCTGATTCTTCTCATTGTCACTCTGTTCCTGCAAGTGAGTCACCACCAATCAATTAATGTCTGATGGATATTTCAGTATAGTCTGATGGTTGTGATATGACACGTGGACAACAACTTGAATAATTTTATTTTCCTTAGACACATGTCTCCTGGAGGCCATATTGCAGTATGATTCTCATTTTCATCTTTATTTTCTTTTTTTCAAATGGACCAGGTATGTTTATCTCACTAGATCTTAGCTAAAATTTGTCTAGATGTCTATCTGTTTTGTTCTTATACAAGAATATTTCCTCTTTGATTCAATAATAACATCTTAGACATCTGAGAGAATGAACTCCAAAGCATCACTTACAAACTATGACTTGGGTAGTAAATTAATGCTGTAGCAGATCCCCGTGGCCCAGCATAGGTTTAAATAGGTATGGGTAATGGATGGATAAAGATCCAACAACAAGATGTCCACTGTAGCTCTGTGAACTCGCTTTATCACTGTTGATATTTGATGTAGCGCTGTAACGTAAGAGACAGTTGTCCCAAGAGATGACTGAGTTATCTTTCCAAAGGTATTTTGGATGGTCTTTATCAACATCAGGGACGAGAGAGCATAGATGTAGAGTGATGTAGTAATCAAATATTCCCACATATGAATTGAAACAAACGTGAAAAAACTCATTGTTGTTGTTCTAAGCTGCGAGCAAAGAACCTTATCTTATTTCTAATCTTTTACTAGTGAATTTATTTCAATGTGTAACTTAAACTAAGTTTTCCAAACTTCTAGATATGACTGCAGGGTAATACATAACTTTAAGCGTGGCTCTTTTTCATCATTGTGTAAAACCCTTCAATTACCTGCTGAGTCTTAAGCCAAACAAACATTCCCCTCCCACTGACACCCACATGCAAACATTTAACCAATACACCATTTGATTTCTGCTTTGTCACTCTCCCTGACATTTCTTCTTTGGCCTGTATAGAAAGTTAATCATTTCAGTGCTTGTTTAAATGTGTGCTGCACCAGTGTGAATGATATCAAAGACTCCTCATACAGGCAGACTTCAGCTACAGCTATGTCACAGCATTTATCTCTCCTTGTAAGTACAGTTAAGAACTATTTCTACAATACACTTATTTTTTTTAACCTGTGAATGACTGCACTTAATAATGTAATTTAAATTAAACAGTACATGCAGCTTGAAGAAACAATCACAGATATTAGCTTTGGAAAATGTATAATTCAATAAACTAACATGACTTAGAATAATTATCTGAAAGTCCACATGCTTTTGTACATTTCCGCAGCTAGAGTGTCCTGCTGTAATTGCAACCATAATTATATGTGGTATTGGAGGGACATTTCAATATGGATTTTGTCTGTCTGTAATGACGTCTCCCTCTGTGGTAAGTAGGATAACTTTGTCAAAATCAATGACATTTACTCCAATACAAAAAAATTCCATCATTTTAGCTATTGTGTGTGTATGTATCTGTATGTGTGTATATACACTATATTGCCAAAAATTTTTGCTCACCCATCCAAATTATTGGAATCAGGTATTCAAATCACTTCCATGGCCACAGGTGTGTGAAATTAAGCACCTAGATATGCAGACTGTTTTTACAAACATTTGTGAAAGAATGGGTCGCTCTCAGGACCTCAGTGAATTCCAGCGTGGAACTGTGACAGGATGACACCTGTGTAACAAATCTAGTCATGAAGTTTCTCCTAATCTCCTAAATATTCCACAGTCAACTGTCAGCTGCATTATAATGAAATGGAAGTGTTTGGGAACAACAGCAACTCAGCCACGAAGTAGTAGGCCACGTAAACTGATGGAGCGGGGTCACCAGATGCTGAGGCGCATAGTGCAAAGAGGTCGCCAACTTTCTGCACAGTCAGTCATTACAGACCTCATCACTATTTATATTATACTACTAATAACACCATGGTGGAGTATTGCTGCTGGGGACCTGCAACAGTGACTTGAGGTTTCCAGAACATTTGGAGGGTGTATTTTTATTCCCTTTCCCATGATAAAACAAATGCTGGATAAATGCAGGCAGTAGGTTGAATTGTGTCCGTCCACACAATCAACTGAACGTGGGGAAAGTTACAAACACACCTACATTTGCTCCAAGGTAAGTTTACTTTGTTTAGTTGATGACTGATTTAACCACTGTTTAGTAAAAGTAATAATATGTTTTAGCAGCAGGGAGGGTGATGAGTTCTCAGTTAGCATTAGCTCTTGTCCATAGGGTCAATGACTTCTCCACTATGGACCAGAGCTCGCTAGCCAGCTATAAGCCTGCCTCGTTTACTACAAATATATATGGCCCTAGATATTTAATTTGTTAGGTAAAAGGTGAGGCTAGTGATGTTAACGTCACTTTATTAATTATATTAATACAATGCTGCGACTGTCTCATGTTAACATAGCTCTAGTGTGGGATAGACGTATGGACCAGAGCTAATGCTAACGGAGAGATGTTTTCACTCATCACCCTCCCTGCTGCTAAATCATATTATTACTTTTACTAAACAGTGGTTAAATCAATCATCTAATAAACAAAGTAAACTTACCTTGGAGCAAATGTAGGTATGTTTTGTAACTTTCCCCACGTTCAGTTACTTGTGTGGACGGACACAACTTAACCCACACTGCATTTTTCCAGCATTTGTTTTATCTTGGGAAAGGGAATAAAAAATGTGCCCTCCAAACGTTCTGGACACCTTGAGTCACTGTTGCAAGTCCCCAGCAGCAATATTTCACCATGGCGTTATTCTAGTATAATATAAATACTGATGATAGGCATCGGAAAAATAGCAAATTAAGACAGTCCTAAATGCAGGAGCAGTAAGTTTGTCCAACCTAGCAACAGGGAGGGGGCAGTGCTTACTGAAAGGTCAATTCCATGCTCTCAACTTTGTGGGAACAGTTGGAGCTGGAGCAAGACTGTGCACCAGTGCACAAAGCAAGGTCCATAAAGACATGGATGGCAGTATCGGGTGTGGATGAACTTGACCTGGCCTGCACAGAGTCCTGACCTCAACCTGATAGAACACCTTTGGGATGAATTAGAGTCGAGACTGAGAGCCAGGCCTTCTCAGCCAACATCAGTGTGTGACTTCACAAATGCACTTCTGGAAGAATGGTCATAAAGCCCCGTAAACACACTCCTAAACCCAGTAGCGTGCGCAGACATTTTGGGGGACAGGTGCTTAGTGAAAAATAAGGGCACACACGCAGCGTTTGGAACTGCTGGCTGCCTTATAGCAGTGTGATATTTGGAAGAAAAAAAACATTACAAGCACATATTTTACGTAATGGCATATTTATTTCAATATCTTAATAACATTGTAATAAAACAATTAACCATTAGAAATCAACACATTTCCACACAATATTGAAACAAAGTAGTTCAAACAAGTTCAGACTTGAGACTCTAACATATAGAATATGTCCATGAACCTGCGGCTGCTCTGGACGCTGACATTTCTGCCTCTCTGCTATGTGTATGTCCCTCATCTTCCATGCTGGTAGATGGCCTATTGCAGGACAGCGGAGAGAATAGAATATGTTTATTTGAGGGGCTGCCTGCTGTAGCTCCCTTTCTCTCTCCTTCTTAAAGGTGGGGTAGGTGTTCTTTTTTTGCAGCACTTTTTACAATATTGCCTGAAAACCTTTTCACATTCCCATTGCACCCACTGAAATAAAATGTTTGAAAAAAAAAAAAAGAAACGTTTTGGTCCGGTCTAGAGGGTATAATCAGTGAAAAACTCTGACCAATCAAAATAGTGATCATCATTACTTTCATTGGCTGCCTAATGCGTCCATCAAATATCAATGCACTCCCACCCACCCCTCCCTCCCTCCCTGCGGTTCATGTAGTCGTGAATCGTGTGAAGGCGTGGTTTCGAGGGGTGAGCTGAAGAGGAAGAGGCGGAGCCTTTGGGAGGAGGGGGGGAGTGTATATTTTCAAAATCTCACTTGAGTTGGATTGCTGGAACCGTTTTTTCAAGGAACACCTACCCCACCTTTAAGTCTGTACCTTCTGGGCATGCTGCAATTGGTAAATGAAAAGAGACTGACAGTATGAAGAATGATTGTTGACATTAGGCTACAACAAGGTAAACAGCTACTTTTTCTGTTTATTTATTTTTTATTATTTAGCAAATAAATCACTGCAGGTGTTAAAGCAGCAATATGTGGGCTAACTCTGGAGGAAAGATTGACTCCATGCAGTTCTCATTTCCAGATAGTCAGATATGATGCTTTGGGACCACCAGCCCAAAGCGTTGATTATTATGGCTAGCGTCTAGCTTGTTAAGCACGTGGGCAGTCGGCTAATTTAGGCTTGGCTGTTTGGCGCTGTATGAGACAGGCTACTTCACAACAGAGACAAATAAATGCACCTTATAGCTTATAGGTTCACAACTGAGGCTAAGGGGGAAAATAATACACTCGATTCATTTATGTGTTACCTGGTGGTGGCTGGTAGGTCAGTACACTGTGCAGCTCTGCAGACAGTCCAATGCTGCTGCGACACACATTTGGGTCCGCTCTGCGCGTTCACTTTATCAAACGAAGAGATGGGGCGGGGCACGGCACGTGTGTGTGTGTGTAAGTGTGTTTTTAATGTTTTATTTTTTTTTAAAAAACAACTAACATTGACGAGGGCACCTGCTTGGTCCAGAGGGCAACGGGCAAGTGCTCTAGCACCACCTGGTTTCTATCTGTGCACGCCACTGCCTAAACCTTGTGGACAGCCTTCCCAGAAGACTTGAATGTGTTCTGGCTGCAAAAGGTGGACTTGCGTCATATTAATTAGGAATGGGATGTCACTAATGCTCATATATGAGTCGAGGACAGTGAGCAAGTGCTTTTGGCAATATAGTGTGTGTATGTTTATACATGTGTATGTGTGTATATATGTTAGCAAAAGGTTGCCAGTTTGAGTAATATGCCTTTAAGACGACCGTGGTTCCCTGAACACACCACACACGATAGGAGCCTATATATATATATATATATATATATATATATATATATATATATATATATATATATAAATTCTTGTTGTAGTTTATTAAAGAGCTGGTGAACAGGACATGTCTGGAAAGGTACAACCTCTCCTTGGAGCAGTGGCAGGTCTCTATCATCTGGTCCTTCTCTGTGTCCATTTTCTGCATTGGGGGTCTACTGGGGTCAATGGTGGGTGGTTTACTCACCTCAAGACTGGGCAGGTTGGTCCAAATAAACATAGATTCACAACATCTATCACTCTATGGAAGATAGGAAATGTGGCACCATCAGAGAATGACAGACTTTAAAACTCTATTTACCTCCTTCCTCTGCAGAAAACGATGCCTTCTACTGAACAATTTTGTGGCTATATTTGGAGCTGTTTTGATGGTTTTGAGCCGAACAGCCACGTCTTTTGAAATGATCATGGTGGGACGACTCCTCTACGGACTCAATGCTGGTAATCTCATTAGATCTCTTTTCCTGTTTCACATTTGACACTATAGACAATCAATTTCTATGAATACTGGTGAATTTCAAAGATGTTTCTCTCCTTTTCCATCACAATTATTACTGATGGTCAGCAATTACTACTCTGTGTATTTCTCTAGGGGTTGGGATGTCAGCTCACGCAATGTATCTCATTGAGTGTTCTCCTAAAAGGGTGAGAGTAATGGTGGGAGTGACACTTGCCACCTTCACCAGCATTGGGAAGTTCAGTGGTCAGCTGCTAGGGATCAGGTGAGATGTCTGATACTGTTTATTAGAGTCCAGGAAAGATAGCAGTTGTGGTGTCTCTCTTTAGGGAAAAAGATGGGTATATTCAGGTTACTGAATGACCAGTACATCTCACAATGTGGGTTGTATTGCAACAATAAGATCCTAATTGTTATGTAGTTTACAACTTTTTCCCATTTAAACAACAAGACACCAGTGTGTCTGGTGGCTGTGATATCTGATATGTTATAAAATAGATGTTGCATTTGCAGAGAGTTACTTGGCTCAGAGAAAAACTGGCCCTGGCTTCTTGGTTTCAATGGATTCACTGCGTTGCTCCAGCTCCTCACCCTGCCATTCCTGCCAGAGTCTCCCTCCTTCCTGTTGCTGGACAGAGGAGACCAAAAGGCTTCTGAGGAAGGTGTGAGAAGACATCGCTTTTTCTTTGCTCTGTGGGATCAACTACAAATTTTGTTTTGTTCTTCTGCAAAGTTATAACCATGGAAACCTTCTGTCCTCTCATTCTCCCTAAGCTTTGAAGAGGCTCTGGGGCAACAAGGACTACAGCAAGGTGGTGGAGGAGATGCTGGAGGAGAAAGCTGCCCTGCAGAAGATTCGCAATCACTCAGTGTTGGAGCTTTTTCAGAACCGAACAGTCCGCTGGCAGCTCATCACTATCATTATTACCTTCAGTGCAGTGCAGCTCTGTGGTATCAACACTGTACGTTGTCACAAACTAACCACTCCTCTTTGATTTGATCTCAACAACTTCACTTTGGTCAATTTTATTATTGAGAGACTTATTTTGTTTAATTGTATTGAGAAACATTGATGATGGTTCGTTATATAAACCAAAAATATGAAAGTATTAAATGCATTGACACTAGGAATGCACAATGATATTGACACAACATCGGTATCTGACGATAAAAACTAAAAATTATAGCATGAAACATCAGCATGCTATAATACGCAGATGATCCTATGCTGATATTTATCTATTTATTCTGTTGAACATACCATGAGCATGCTAGCGTAACAAGCAGTAGCAGAACATGTCACTGCCGGGCCGGGGGCGGGGCACATGACCGGGCCCTTTAAACCCAATAAAGCTTGTAATTACATCGTTTTACAACATACGTATGCCCGCAACAGCGGGACTTACAAGCATTACTACATTCTTGACACATAGCTCAAAGCATTTGAGGAAGAGTTCAACACCATGAAGAGCTTCCATGTCATTTTGAAATCAATCAAACCATCATGAAGTCTAACAAACCAAGAGAACAACAAAAACATTAGGCTACCTGGCCCCTAATAATATAACAACACAAAGTCAAAGCAGGGGTAGCTACATCATCATTCTGACACCCACTTTAACGAGCAACTTCAACTAATAAGAGCACAGTTACTGTATCAATAGCTAGAACGTTTTGTAAAATTGGCACAGCGGCCCACACGTTCAAATACAAACATAGTTTCAATACAAAATAGCAGAACTACTCACCACTACTGAAAGAGTACACGACAAGCTCATCATCTTGTGCTTGCTGACGTAACCCGAAAAAACCAACAAAACCCGACAAAACCATCATGAAGTCTAACGAACCATGAGAACAACAAAAACATTAGGCTACCTGGCCGGTATAATAACGTTTGGCGGTTGTGCTACTCCGATAACAACCACATCAGCAGTTTACAACTAACTCACATATTGTTTTCAGTGTCAGTGATTGTGAGAAATTGTACCTGTAAATCTGGCTCCCTGACCGTGGTGCCACATTTTGGTGGGCTTGACTCACGGCCAACAATGACAGGTTCATCTCCAGGACTGGGACGAACAAAATACGTGTCCAGCTTTTTAAGTTTTGTTTTCTCCTGCGGTCTTTTTTCCTTTTATTTGCGTTTTGTTGCTCCACTTTTATGTTTATATGAGCTGCCACTCATAATTACATTAGTCTTTGATCCACCTAGCCTCCACCGCATTCACTCTGTTGACAATTGATTAAAGATGACGCTGATGGACGGCTGTTGATGACGATTTTACCCAAAATACATTTGGAGATCTTGTAAATTTGCACATTGTAAAGTTAATTGTGAGAGTGAACATGAAGCCAGCCATGCAGCACAACATGTAATTCACTGTGTTGAATAAACTTACATGACCAAAGTCAGTCTTAAATTTTTTGACCAACCATGATTCATTCTGGCTGGGGAAACCTATATATTACCTCAGACGAAGCATGACACATTTTGCGCAGAAATTGTTGAATCCACGAATGTGCAAAGTGTAACCGACACTTAGGGAAAGGCCTGTTTCTTCGTCTTTCACCGGGCCCTCCGGGGCCCAGGCCGGGGGAGTACCGCCCCCCCATTATCCCGGGCAGTGCGAGGAAAGAGACTCCCGTGGAAAAAAAGTTAACTGTAGCCATCGTCAGTTCAAAAAGCTGATAAGTGACTTGTGAAAGCAAAAAGCATGACCATGACCACCCCAGGGTAAAAGGCATCACTCAGAAACTCCTGGAATTGATGTACATATAAGATGCAGTCAGGTGTGATAGTTAGTTAAATTGTTCTTTTATCACAGACAAAGATGTTTTAGGTTGATAAGTGAAGACAAAATGAACAACTAGGTGTGGTAGTTTTTTAAATAAATCTTTATATGAGAATGTATTTGCTTCAGTCCCATCACCAGGTTGATGAGAGCATCCTAATTTATTGTTGATTTAACGTTGTCAGCATTAAGTGCTCCATCAGAAGCATAGGTGGATTTTGTCAGAAATTGGAAAAAATATAGTTTCAAAATGTTGGGATATCAGACATTGGAAAATATCCCATATCGTGCACCTCTAACTGACACACACAAACAAAGAAAACCTGTCAAGTGGTACATGCATGAAGTTTTTTGTTTTCATTTTCTTATTTGCTTATTTGAATAATTTATTCAATTTTTTGAACATGTTGTGTGTTCAAATGTTTCTCTTCAGGTATACTTTTACTCATTTGATGTACTTCGTGCAGCAGGAATCGATGAAAACAAGTTAGCTTATGCAGCACTGGGAATGGGTCTGTGTGACCTGTCCACCTCTGTAGGCTCTGTAAGTATGATTTCATAACGTCTAATCATGATTTATACATCTTTTAAAGTGAAGTATTTCATAAATTCAACTTAATTAACAAAATGTGAAAGTTGTATTTTGCATTTATTGTGTTTATTGAACAAAGTGAATATGGGGGGGGCTTAAGATGTTCTCCTTCTATTGTAAACAGTTTGAATTGACTGTCCTCATGTGGGATGATAGCTCCCCCGTGTGGCTGTGTAATCAATAATTACTGATGAACATTTGCGTAGCAAACTGAATATGCTTTGATATTACAGTTCATGATGATTGAGAGGACGGGCAAAAAGGTCCTGATGTTCAGAGGGTATATAGGAATGTCTGCAACTCTGATTCTTCTCATTGTCACTCTGTTCCTGCAAGTGAGTCACCACCAACCAATTCATGTTTCATGGATATTTCAGTATAGTCTGATTTGTGATATGACATGTGACCAAGTTGAATAATATTTATTTTCCTTAGGCACATGTCTCCTGGATGCCATATTGCAGTATGATTCTCATTTTCATCTTAATTTCCTTTTTTTCAAGTGGACCAGGTATGTTTATCTCACTAGAGCTTAGCTAAAATTTGTCAAGATGTAACTGTCTCCATTTAAAGCGTACAGTGGTACCTCTATTTATGAAATTAATTGAGTTCTGGAAGTAGTTTTGTAACCTTAAAATTCCATAAATAGAGATGCGTTTTCCATGTAAATGCTCTAATCTGTTCCAAGCCCCCCAAAATTCAGACATAAGTCTTTTATAAATCTTAAAATGCATTAAAACTTGTAACAAATACATGTTACAATTAGATTACTGCACAAAAAACATACAATGAGAGTTGTACATAATGTAAAAAACAAAGAATAAAGTAAAGAATAAAAATTATGTTCATTTACCTTTTAACTGCTATCGTCGTCACCTTTTCTCTCTCAGCAGTGGTTTTTGCCTGACGTTTTGTAAAGAACTGATCCAAAGACGTTTTGTCAGCTTTTAACAATCCTTCGAAAAATGTGCAAGGTAAACATCATCATAGTGAGTGATAACCTGACTAGTGAACACTTTTTTTGGGTGATTCTTTAAAAAATTCCAAAACTTCATGGAATTTTCCTAAAATGACAATGGGATGCCAGGAAGATGCTAGCTGATAGCCATTGGCAGAGCAGCTAAAAATATGTTTACGTTCGGTAAACTCTGGGAGCTGCGAGTAGCAGTGCGTAGTAGTATTTTTGTCTTTCGTATCCTGACATTTCTTTTGTAACAAGAGGCAATATTTTCCCATTGAGGCGTTTCGTAACCTGAAAATTCTGTATGTAGAGACGTTCGTAAGTAGAGGTATCACTGTATTTGAATCAACGATGACATCTTACTCCAACATTCTGTCCACACTCATCTTGTTTCTTGATTCTAAGCTGCAGCGACAGTCCCTCTTCCAGCGGAAATTTTAACTCAGTCATTCAAATCAGCTGGATACACACTTGGCTGCACCATCAACTGGATAAGCCTGTTTGTGCTGGGCATGTTTTTCCCTATTTTAGCCGTAAGTGCATTAGTATTTTCTTAAATAACACATTTTGCTTACAAGCTATGACTTTGGTAGTAAATTAATGCTGTGATGATGATGAGAAGAAAATTTGTTCACTTTGACTCACAAATGTCTCATTTCCAGGAGAATCTGGGTCATTTTTTATTTCTTATATTTCCGGTTGTCTGCCTCATCTGTGGCTTGTATGTGAAGTTTTACGTCCCTGAGACCAAGAATCGAACAGCACTGGAGATCACTGCAGAGTTTGAGAGGATGCACTCCAAAACAACACAGAAGAAAAAATCCACTGAAGAGGAACTCAGTGGAATCATAATATTCGAGACCAGATTATGATTGAATATGCAGAGTTTGTGAACTCTTTCGAACTGCCGTGATTTCTTATCTGATCTAGTTTGATATTCAGCTAAGATTTATTTTTTCCTTCAAGCTCAAATGATTAATGACTGTTTTCAATAAAGTCACAAAAGGAGCAACACTTTTGATTAGTTTTGTCAGAATTTGTTTTATCTACAGTTTTTACATAAAGATCAGACATTTCTCCAGGTACTCCAAGCTTCCTCCCACAGTCCAAAGACAGGCATGTTAGGCAGTGGTGGAGGAAGAACTGAAGCTCAGTACTCAAGTAAAAGTACTCATAACCAGCAAAAATATATACCTCAGTAAAAGTAGAAGTACTACATTAACAATCCTATTTAAGTTAAAATAAATAAGTACCTACTTTTAAATGTACATGAAGTATTAAAAGTAAAAGTACTCACACAATGGGTTCTCTTAATGTCCAGGCCTATATTTCAATAAAAGACATGTTACCATGTTAGGTAACAATCTAAAGAATTTTAAATTAATGACATAATAAATTAGTATCTGTGCTCTTCTGAGAAGCTTTTATGTCTGCCATTGCCAGTTTCTGCTGCTTATTATTCAAGGGCCCTCACGAGCAAACAAGCTCCCCTTCCTTTTAGTAATAGTTGCTGTCAGGTCATTGTAATGCTGAAGATGTTATCTGTGCCTTCTATGCAAATAAATAAAAAATAATAAATAATTAGTAAGGATGGGCAAGTTAACGCATTATTATCGCATTAACTCATTAATTTATTAACGCCGACAATTATTTTGTCGCGAGTTAACGCATGTTGCTCACATGCTTTTGTTTTGAAAAGTCTGTTACTGACTGCTGCGGAACCGGAAAAGAGTAAACACAAGGAAAAGCTAAAACAGACACGGAAAACGATAAAAATCCGTGAACTTTACAGTTCGGGTAGCAACTAATTTTAGACAGCAACAAAACTCTCGCGTCATTCCTCCATGTTACATTAGATCTGCTTTATTGTCGTGCTGTTCTCTTACTGGTTACTTCAGTGCGGCTCCATCTAGTGGCACAGATGTGTAATGACAACAGAAAGTCCAGTCCTCGATTATAAAACAAATTCAGTTCTGTGGCCCGTTTTTTAATTTCGCATTTTTGATCCACGTCTAAAATTGAAATATATTTAAAATAAACAGGCATTTTTTTTGTGTTAGATTAAAAAATGAAAAACGTAATAAAATGTCACTTTTTAATTTTTTTGATTTTTGATTGACAATTGAAAATGGAAAAAAATGAATGATACACGGATTGGTAAAGTTACTGAACTTTAACATGGACATTTTCATTTTAAAGTACTCCCAGATTTGACGGAAACAAGGTTATTTGTAACAACTGCCAAGTTGAACTCCCTGTTAAAAGTTTCTGCTGTTACCTCAGAAATTGCCCGTTTTAATGTTCTGATTGTGCTGAGAAACAAGCATTTTGTTGGATTTTGTTTGTAGACTTTTTTTTTTTTAATTTTTTATAAAAACAGGATGACATTAATGCCCTGGCAGTGGCAATAAGCTTTATATTATTTTTTATTTTTTATATTTTTTAAGATGAGATTTACACTAAATATGTGTTACTGACAAGTGCTGATGTTAAAAGTGTTTGAACAACAAATGTTTTGGCACTTTAGTTCATATGGCAGCAGAACATTTAAATAAAAGTGGAAAATTAATATAAACTTGGCTAAAATGTATAAACCTAAGAAAATAACTTAGCATAGCAAGAGCTCTGTTTACCTCAATGTGTTTCTTCAGATTAGAGGGTTAATTTTTGAACACCAGTAGTTCTTTACTTATTGGAATACAGTTGAGATACTGGAATTTCCACAAATCATACTGGAGCCGACGGAACACGATGTTAGTGACAAGATGGCGACGGTGGCGACAGGGGGAGCGTGCAACGAGCGCAGCGGCAAGCACAGTTCGGGGTCTCTGCTTGATCCTAACCATCATGACTGCACTATCTCGCTTAAGAACACTCCAAATCCCAAAGGTTTCCATTGGAGAAAGCATGGAAAACTACCCGAACTTTTACATCACGGCGGTTTTCCCGGAAGCAAAACACCTTGAGTATGGTAGCTGCGTGACACACGGGGTGCTTAAGCGGCATTCACTACGCCCGCTGACACAGAGAGGCAAAGAAGACCATCATCTCCCTGTGCCTACTCCTATCTGGCAACATCCACCCATGTCCAGGGCCAGGACTACCAAACATGCCTCCAGCACCACCGTGAGCGGCCCTCTGCGGGGTCGCGTCCACGACTACAAGCCTAGCAGCAGAACGCCCTGCTCCGCCACCACCACCAGCTGAGGGGAAGCGAACGCTAGCCAGGTGGCTAACACCACGAAACGCCAGCCGGGAACCTACCGCCACTAGCGCCACCGAGAGCGGCCCTCTGCGGGGTCACGCCCATGGCTACCAGCCTAGCAGCAGAGCGGCTCACTTCACCACCAGCGACAGTCGGAGGGCTAGCATTTCCAGCACCAGTTGGGAGGCCAACACCACCGTCAGCGGCCTTCTGCGGGGTCGCGTCCATGGCTACAAGCCTAGCAGCAGAACGCCCGGCTCCGTCACCACCACCAGCTGAGGGGAAGCGAACGCTAGCCGGGTGGCTAACACCACCACCGCGAGCGGTCCATGGTCCAGCAACCAGCGGCACTCCGCTCACCTCCATAAGGCCTGCACCCGGCGAGCAACAACATCTACCGCACCGGACTGGGGCTTCCACGGTCACCAGCGGGGCCGTGCTGATGGCTTGCTGCCTAGCAGCAGGTGATCGACGGCTTCACTCCAGTCGGGTCGCCCGATCCTCGCCGCCTACGGACACCAGGGTGGCTGACACTAGTGCGAGGCGAGCCGTACATAGAAACCCAGTGATGAAAAGGTACCGGTCCTCAAAACTGTTTCAAACACTGAACCATGCTAGAACCGTATGGGACCCAAAATGTAAAAACAAGGGCTTACTCGGAGGACATTTAAATGTCCGTAGCATGGGCCCAAAACGAGAACAACAGGAACATCTACTGAATAACTCAAACATTGACTTTTTGGGTCTCAGAGAAACCTGGCTATCCGCCTCCTCACCTGAAGCTGCTGTTGATTTAAACGATTATCATGTTTAAAGGAAGGACAGAGGTTACGGGAAAGGAGGGGGGGTTCTCCTATATGTTAAGAGCACTATAAAAAGCAGCCAGATGGAACTACCTAAAGAAATCAATCTAGAATGTGTTGTGGTAAATATCACTCTCTCTGCCAAAATGTCTTTTATTGTTATCTGCATGTATCGTAAACCAACAGCTAACGCAGATTTTTATGATCACTCCTTAAAGGCACTCCTTAAATCACTAAATCACAAAAAGGAGATCATTTTAATAGGAGACTTTAATGTAAACTGGGACAACAAGAAAGACAGGAAAAATTTTAAGACGATTACTGATTCTTTTAACCTAATACAATTAATCGACCAACCAACCAGAGTAACAAATCCGCTCTGAAACTAAAATTGACCTGCTGTTTACAAATAAGCCGGAAAGAATCACAAAAACTCACTTTATCACAGGACTTTCGGACCATAATCTAATTTTCTTTTCTCGTAAATTAAATAAAAACCATCTCCTAAATTCTCACACATCTCTGTCTAGCAAGTCCTCAAGCTATAACTTCATGTCAAAAAACCAGCAACAAAATATTGACGAAGCTCTCAAGGAGCTAGATTGGGATGAGCTGATTTCCTGTGATGATGTAAACTAAAGCGCTGAATCCATCTCCAATAAAATTAAGGAGGTTACGCTGTCATTCTCTAGGAAAGGGAACTCCAGGACCAGAAAATCCATCTCCCTTCCCTGGTTCACCAAAGAATGTGGCACGCTAATAAAAAGCAGAGATCAAATGCTCAAAAAATCATTGAAATCTGGTCTAATTATTGAACGCCAAAATTTCACCTCAGCACGAAATAAAGTAACATCAGCCTTACGAAAAGCAAAAGCAAACTTTTTTCTGAACATAATTGAGTCTGCTAAAGAAGATATTCAAAAAAGATATGGAAAGAGATCAATAAACTTTCCGGTCGACATACCAAACCAAACAGTAAAGGTAATGGAGATAAACATAAAGAACCAACTAGTGAACGATCCAGTCATCTTGGCTACAGAATTTAATTCTTTTTTTATAAAAACTCTATTCAAGAAATATCGAGTCTGTTTAATACACTCGGCTGTGTTTCCCATCCTGTCAATCGCGAACACTGCGTTTTTAATATAAGTGAAATCTCTGAAAAAGAGGTAATGAAAATCATCTGCGCGCTTAACAAATCCAACACCAAGGATGTCCATGGACTTGATATAAATTTTTTAATAAACCACAAGGAGTCTTCAGTTTGTCCCATCACACGGTTGTTAAATCTATCTATTAGGCACTCTGTTGTCCTGACCAATTGGAAGGTGAGCGTGGTAACTCCAATCTTTAAATCAGGGAGTAAAGCTGAATTAAACAACTACAGACCAATCAGTATTCTTCCGGTCTTATCTAAAATAATAGAAAAATGGGTAGCTACAAAGCTAATAGAACATCTTAATAAGGGTCCCACAACATTACACCATATGCAGTTTGGATTCCGGGCTCACCATTCCACAGAATCGACTATGACTATGTTTATGGAAAGAACTAAGTGCCTTTTAGATAAGAACAGCTGTGTGGGAGCTGTTTTCCTGGACCTCAAAAGGGCATTTGACACCGTGGACCACCAATTACTGCTAACTAAGCTATCTAAATTCAATTTCTCTGCACAGGCCCTTGATTGGTTTGGATCCTATCTTGCAGATAGAAAGCAGTGCGTGGTGGTTGACGGTGTCAGATCCCCTTGCCTGAACTGCCCAGTAGGGGTCCCTCAAGGGTCAGTACTTGGTCCTTTATTGTTTTCCATGTATATTAATGATTTTTTTTATGTCTGTGAAGATGTCCATGCCCAGCCCTACGCGGATGACGCGGTTATTTTTACAGCTGGAAAAAACACAACAGAGGCGGCTCAGAGTCTCACATTAGCAATGTGTAAAGTTCAAGACTGGCTCACCAAATCATGTCTGTCCTTAAACGTCAAAAAAAGTGTCTGTATGTATTTTGCAATACAACCACCAAAAAATCACCCGATCTGGTGTGTTTCTGGGAGGAGAGGAGCTCTCGTTGGTAAACGAGTTTAGATATCTCGGAGTCATCCTGGACTCGACACTCTCATTCAGGAAACACATTAAAAAGGTGTCCAATTTGGTTTAACACAATCTGGCAAACATCAGACAAATAAGAAACTCATTAACTAATACTGCAGTTCTGATGTTTTTACACTGCATGATCTTCTCCCACATTGACTACTGTTTTACTAGCTGGGCATTGGCATGTTCAACAATACTCAAACCAATAGAATCCCTTTATAAAAAAGTTTTAAAAACACTAGACAAAAAATCTTGCTCGTATCACATCTGCATTATCCTCAAAAAGTACAATTTTCTAAGTTTTGACAGCTTCAAGGTTTTTAAATTTGCCTGCGCAACGTGCAAAACTCTTCACGGTCTTGCTTCTCCACCTCTGAAAGAATTTATAAAAAACAGGACTGTCAGGGGCATGAACACCAGGGCCTGCGACAGAGGAGACGTTGAGATCCCCCACAGACGCACCACATTTGGTATAAATGTGTTGTCTGTCCTGGGGGGGGACATTTGGAACAATCTTCCCTCCACAATAAGGGAATGTTTGACTTTCTCTGCTTTTAAAGGAAAGCTCAAAGACTGGTTAAAGAAAAACCAGAAGTGTGTCCACTAAGTAGATAGATGCTTTGAAATGTGTGCTTGGAAATGTAAATTTGAAATTATGTATTTTGTATTTTGTAATTGTATTACTGTGTTATATGTACTTGTATGTTTTTACTTTAGGCAATTAACATCCTGCCCATGGCCTACAGTTGAAAATTAGCTAATCAGCTATAAACTGGCTCATTTACAGAAATGTTCATCAATGTTAAGTCTGTGGATAATTCTCATTTATCCAGGTAAGTTCCATTCTCGCAACAATTGAATCATAGACAACTGGACTTAGATTTGTCTAGAAGATGTTTCACCTCTTATCCAAGCGGCTTCATCAGTTCTCAACGCAACAGTCTGACTAGTCCGCACTAGTCAGACAAACAGTGGAGTATGCCTCTGGTTTTTAACCTCTGTGGGGGTGTGCACCCACCATCATCAATGTGCATTGTCCCTGAACAAATAAACTTGAAACTTGAGCCCATAAATTGAAACATTTCCTAAAAATAGGGCCAAGGATGGCTCCACTCAGGGGGCTCAAACTCTGGGTCCATGTTGAATGTTGTGGTTCAAATCACAATGGCCACTTCCAAATGCACACTCTGCTGCTATTGGAGGCTGGGATAGCAGTACCTGATAGGTTTAAACTTCCGTGGCACAAATGCAGCCAATATTTTTTTGTGAAGACAAAATTTTGGTGACTGGTCAATCATAAAATGTAACGAGGTGCAGCATAGGCTTAAATGGGTATGAATAATGGATGGATAAAAATCAGACAACATTTTATGGTAATCAGTGAGAGAAATACAAAATTGGGACAAATGGGAGAAATTCCCATTCCCAGAAGTTTTCTGAGGTAAAGTCACACGTCTTCTGTTTATCTATCATTATTTTATTAATCTCGTTATTGTTCACAAGTTACCATATTGGCCCAACTATAGGACGGCTCTGATTATAAGACGATCCCTATTTTTCAAATATAATTTTGGGAAAATAAGAATATGATGAAGACAATAAGATTATTCATAAAACAATATTTTATTGTACAATTACTATAGAAATAAAATCCACACAGAGATAACATTTCTGCTGTTTTGGTTAAACATTTTAATGACTTCATCTTTTTTAGGAAGTATGGTACCATACTTAAGGTAAGGTGCCCGTCAGGCTTTCATGTTGTTTAAGATCAAGGTATGGTACTATTTAATTAAACTGTATTCTCCTAAAATCTGAAGGCTAAGACTCAGTGAATGAGCAACAACCATGTAGTTTAATAACTGCAATCAATGATGTCAATAACTATATAACCATCAAAGTTGAGTTATACTCAATTTCAAGAACAACATTAATAATTCAGTCCGTAAAAAACAAATTCTGTACTGCAACAAAGCTTTCAAATCCCTTTGCTCAAGTCGGTCGCGTGGTTCCTCCATTTTACATCAGATCCTGCTGGCATGGGTTCATCCCTGATGCACTATCACTGGTTACTTCAGTAACACATATGCGCCTCCATCTAGTGGCACATATGTGTAATAACAATAGAAAAGTCTATTCCTCGATTATAAGACGATCCCCCATTTTTGAGAAAATGATTTCTAGAATAAAATATCGTCCTATGTAGTATTAGTTTAGTGGACTGACAAGGCTTTGTTCACATTTGTACATTGAAACCAGATACTTAAGATTATCTACATGTTTTGCTTCAGTCTAAGCAATTAGGCAAAAGCACAACTAGTGTCCAACAAGACACACACACACAAAAAAAAAAACAAACACTCAGACCTTACAGTTCTTTGTGCATCTTCAGATGTTGAATGAACTTGGAAGTTGTTGCGTCTCCCTCTGTAATCTTCGACCCATATGTTTCGCATACTGCAATTTGTTTTTTGTTGACCACCTTGTAGTTTTTATACCCAAATGAAACTATCTTTGGTATCTGTAATGATACGTGTAATTCTACTTCCTACCACAAGGTGTCAGTAGCAATCCTTATTAATGAATGATTACTGTTGTTGTAATGTAAGGTGTCAGTAGTGTTCGTTATTATTGAATTATTACTGTTGTTGTAGACAAAGAAGATTTAGCACTGATATGATACAGTGAACACGCATGTATACGATGCTCCGTGTCTAATAAAATACAAGTGCTAAAGAAAGTTCCTTCATTTACAAATTGAAGAACAAATCATGGTACCAGGAGTGAACAAAGTAAAGTGAGTGAGGTTGCACGACCCACAACCTGCTACCCGCAACCGGCTACCTGCAAACAGCTATGGAGCGTCTTTTCATCCAAATCGGAGCAGCTCTCATGCGCAGCTCGTCTGGGACTCTACTGTAGAGCTTCCGCCTCTTCCTTCCTCCTCCTCCTCTGCACTGATATATACATAAAAATATTTTTACACAGACAATTCCTATCAGCAACCTGAAAGTCCCAGATAGTTGGTGCGCTCCCGGTAAACACGCTCAGGCAGAGCCGCGGGAACATATTCTCAGCAGGGGGTGCTGGGAGTCTGGCACAGCTGTGCGTCTTGGGGCAGCTGCTTTTTAAAATACTGCAGAACGAATCATTGGATGAGCAGTTCTGCCTGTCAGGGGTGAAAGAGTTTTGTGACACCATTGAGCCAGAGGAACAGGTATGATGAAATCTACTTTCTACCACTGAGCACATCTCGGGTGCTCCAAGCGCAAGGAGAGGGCCAGTGCACGAAGGGATACATGCACAGTACAAGAAACTCCACAGCAGTGTTCTGGAAAACCTTATCTGCCAGTTACAAAACCGATTTAAAGATCAAGAACAATTAATGTTCCTGTCCCTCCTCGACCACCACGGTTTAAGACATATCGGAAATAAATTCCCGCATCCAACCTTTTCCAGCTTGATACCAGAGCCACTGAGCTCTATTTGATGATCTGACCTCTTTAAAAACAGAAGTGACTGTGAGGTAGGCCATGACGGTTTTTGAAGGGAAATGTCCCACAGATCTTCTAGTTTCCTACACAGCAAACATCTAAATGAGATCATGCCACAGCTGTACAGACTGACGTGTCTGGCCGTGGCTATTCCCACATCCACCACAACTGCTGACCAGACATACTCTGTCCTCAAGAGAATAAAAATGTACACAAGTAATATGGTGATGCGTAATCGAGAGGTACAGCCGTTTGTGCACGCATGACCAGTTGCACATACATTTATGCCATTTGGACACGGTCTTTTACGCGCCGACATGCGGGTTGCGCTTTCCACAAACTCGGTATCTTGCGATCGCAGGTTTAGAGTAGCGGGTAGTGGTTGGACCCCTTTGCCCAAGGCCGTGGTTCCCCTCCATGGGGGGGGATGGGGGGCTGGAACTGCCATATTGTCTCTTTTTTGATTTGTTTTGTCCCTCCCTGCCCTGCAGGGGTTTTGGGGTGTGGTCGTGGGTCTTGGCCACTGGGGCGGATCCCAGCTTTTGGGGGGCCCTCCGCCAGTGGGGGCCTCCCTGTGCCAATGCATGGGCCCGGGTGCACGAAGGGATGGGCTGCAGGATCCTGTCGACAGTTTTATCATGTCAGAGGTGAGCTCAGTGAGATTAATGGACTGTTGATAAAGCAAAACAGAATAGTCATTCCAAGTACACTTAGACGAGAGCTACTGCAAAGAGTACATGAAGGACATCTAGGTGTAGAAAAATGTAAAAGAAGGGCAAGAGAGACAGTATTCTGGCCTGGGCTTAACAAAGACATTGACAACATGATAGGCAGATGCGAGACATGCCAGAAATACAGAAACAAACAAACAAAAGAGCCAATGACTGTAACTGATGTCACAACAACACCATGACACAAAGTAGGAATGGACTTATTCTACCTGAAAGGAAAGAACTACTTTGTAGTAATTGCCTATTTCTCAAATTACCCTGAGATGGCATTACTCTCAATTACATCGTCCAACTGTGTCATCACACATGCCAGATCCATCTTCGCCAGGCATGGCATTCCACACACAATGAGTGACAATGGACCATGCTTCAGTAGCAAAGAGTGGCAAGACTTTGCAAAGGCATGTCACATCGAGCCCTCTACCCACAGTCTAACAGCAAAGCAGAGAAAGGCGTTCACATCCTCAAGCAGTTGTTGAAGAGGGCAGCAGACAGTGGCTCCGATCCTTACCTGGCTCTACTGAGCTTCAGAGCATCACCTCTTGAATGTGGACTGTCACCTGCTGAACTGCTGTTGAAAAGAAAGCTTCGAACAACACTTCCAACCTGTTCAAAGGAAAAGAAACACCCAAAGCTGGAACAAAAGTTGAAAGAGCAGAAAATCAAACAAAAGACTTTCTATGACAGAACAGCAAAGCCACTTCCACCACTGTCCAGGAACAACGCAGTCAGGATTGACAGTCCTGAAGGATGGACGACGAAAGCCACTGTTCTTCAAGAGGTCGCTCCAGTCTTACACCGTGGGAACGCCAAAAGGACAGATCATCATGCGAAACCGACGCAGTCTCCTGAAGACTCCAGCAACACCAGAGACTGTTCCAGACCAAGAGCTCAGTCAAGCCCAAGCTGAGTCTGAGTCCAACTCTGCACATACTACACACTGCTACACACACACACTGAAAATCTAACCAATACATTTATTCCAGGTAAAACGGTGACAAGAAGATCCACAAGAAATATCAAGAAACCTGAGAGACTTAACCTGTAAAAAAAAAAAAAAAAACCCTGTGTTATGTGTTGTGTGTAATGATATTGATGTTTAAGTTTAGTAATTCGCTATTGTGTCTTACAGTAACTGAATACTGAAAATTCAGTTCTGATTTACGTGGCTACTACCAATAGTAAGATAAGTAATCTATGCAAGTTAAATGAAAAGTTATCCAAGGTAAATGTAAAAAAAAACAAACAAACAAAAAAAAAAAACCTGACACCTGTAATGCATTTAATTTTTCTACTTCAAAGACAGGGGGATGTAATGATATGTGTAATTCTACTTCCTACCACAAGGTGTCAGTAGTGTTCGTTATTACTGAATTATTACTGTTGTTGTAGACAAAGAAGATTTAGCACTGGCATGATACAGTAAACATGCATGTATACGATGCTCCGTATATTAAAAAAAAAAAGAAGTGCTTAACAAAGTTCCTTCATTTACAAATTGAAGAACAAAACAGTATCATTTTTTGCAAACTGGCACGCTGTTTGAACGTTTCGCTTCATTGTTTGTCCTGCAATTTGATTGGTTGGATGCTGTCAGTCAGCTCAAAACAACATGGATCTACTATGATTGGATGTTGTGCCGAAAGCACACACACGCACACACCACAGATAAAAGCATTTACATCAAAGAGAGAGAAGTTCATGTCAATGCACTTTTTAATCTTTGAATTTTGGGAAAAGTAGCAAGTCTTTTTGAGTCAAAAGACTGAAGTCCAAGTGAAGTCACGAGTTACTGATGTTAAAGTCCAAGTTGAGTTGCAAGTTTCTTAATGTTTTGTCAAGTCAAAAGTTATCAAATTCTTGACTGGAGTCTGACTCGAGTCCAAGTCATGTGACGCGAGTTCATACCTCTTTACACATAGTATCGTTTACGTTTAATCAGTTGACATGTTGCTACCTTGTTTTTAATAGCTAGTCCAACATTTCAAAAGGTTAATTTTCCCATTTTGGAACTCAACTCAGATTTGACCCCATTCCGAGATCCAACTTCCAAGACAAATGGTATACGTTATCAAAACAGCACAAAGAAACTTTTAGGATTTTAGGCTCAGAGGGTCCCCCATAGGCACTGAGGTTAAGTCACTTTAAAGACACTGTCCAAAATTTACTTTTGTTCAGTCTCTTCCTCGGTCAATCTCTCCTTTTCTCTTCCAAGGTTACTTTCTTGAGTCACTTAGGTCATTTCTGACATGATGTCCATTGTAGCTCTGTGAGCTCACTTCATCACTGTTGATATCTGATGTAGTGCTGTAATATAATACACAGTTGTCCCAAGAGATGACTGAGTTATCTTTCCAGAGTTATTTTGGATGGTCTTTATCAACATCAGGGACGAGAGAGCATAGATGTAGAGTGATGTAGCCACTACAGTGACTCCAAACCAAAATCGAAATCACTGAGAGGCTAAGTAAGGGAGCATGGTACTGCTGACTCGCAACACAAACGACAAGCCATTTCCGTGTTATCCAACTGTGTCTGTATTTATTCTCCAACGGCGAACAGACAGCCCAAAGCAAGGCAAAGGCAAGATACCCACTCTCAGTTAGTTGTTAGATTCAAGCGGTCAACAAAAAATACACTCTCCCTACTCACCCCCGTCTCCATGCAGCCGCCACAGTGAACAGGTGAATATTAGGAATGCGCGCGATTAGTCGTCAAACCGATTAAACGTCCGCCCACTTTTTAGTCGGCACCAGAAATATTAGTCGTTTAAACCAATTTGTGTTTTATTCATGTACAAGGCCGCTTAACTGTCATACAGCCGCCCGCCACTAGTTGGGGCTACAGAGCCGTCAGACAGCAGCCCCCTCCCCGCGGAAATGCTCGAGTAGACTGGAGTTTTAAAACGGCATGGTGGGAAGATAGTCTCGCAAAACCAGCGCGGTTTGGCGGTACTTTAATTTAGAAAATGAAAACAAGGTAGTATGTAGACTGTGTCAGAACCAACTGGCATACAATCACTCGACTGGAGCAATGCGCAACCACATTTGACTCAAGCATTTGGATGTTAATCTGCACGAGACGACGGCTGCTGATGCTAGCGGTGCTAATGCTAGCGGTGCTAGCCACACTCAGGCCGATTTGACATTGTTTACCTGGAGATGTGTTCTCCCGTCCGGTCTGAAAGATTTTAGCTGTTTGTTTAATTTTACACTCATATTGAACTGCGCATAGAGCTTAATAATTCAGCAGCAATTTATCTTTTTTTGATGTTACATTATTTGTTAACTTTAAGTGAGTTTTTGTTGGATGTGCAGGGTTTATATTCATACTGCATGGCGCAAAATGCTGCTCGTTTCGGTTGAAATTTAATTATAATTTAGATGTTTTATTAACTTGAAAGTGAATTAAAGCAATAATTTTTGTCGGATAATCTGCAAGATTCAATGTGTCAGAGGCAATTTATTTATTTTGGTGGTTAACGTTTGACTGAGTTGCCTTCATGTTTACATTCATTCATACTGCAAGGTGCAAAGTGTCTCGTACTTCAGCGGCATTTAAAATCGGCATAGTTGTTGAACGTTGTGATTAAATGCTTAAAGAACTCTTGTTACACACAATATTTTTTGGGACAATGTTTCAAATTCTGTTTCGATGTTTCAATAAATTGTGCTAAATTTTCACTGTTTTCTGAGTGTTTTCCTTTTTTTTAGACTAGTCGACTAGTCTTAATTAAAATTTTCGTTTAGTCGACAGGGAAATTAGTCGCCAGGAACATCCCTAGTGAATATATGCTCATTCATTCAATTTCTCCAATTTCTCTAATCACTACCCCTTGACCACACCCCCACATGCGTGAAAGGTGTCCAACTGACAGCTGATGCCAACACATACATTTCAGAATATGGCACCTACAGCCACATTTAATTTAACATACAATATGTGTGAATTTCTTTTTATGTGTCTGATAATTTTGTTGTATGTCATTGTACATTGACAATAAAGCCTGTGATTCTAAAGGTGATCAAATGTTCCCTCAAGCTGCGAGCAAAGAACCTTAGCTTATTTCTCAGCTTTTACAAGTGAATTCATTTCGATGTGCAACTTAGTTAAAGTTTTCCAAACTTAGAGATACGACTGCAGGGTAATACATAACTTGAAGTGTGGCTCTTCTTCATCATTGGGTAAAATCCTTCAATTACCTGCTCAGTCTTAAGCCAAACAAACATTCCCCTCCCACTGACACCCACATGCAAACATTTAACCAATACACCATTTGATTTCTGCTTTGTCACTCTCCCTGACATTTCTTCTTTGGCCTGTATAGAAAGTTAATCATTTCAGTGCTTGTTTAAATGTGTGCTGCACCAGTGTGAACAGACAGACTTCAGCTACAGCTATGTCACAGCATTCGTCTCTCCTTGTAAGTACAGTTAAGAACTATTTCTACAATACACATATTTTTGTGAATGACTGCACTTAATAATGTAATTTAAATTAAACAGTACATGCAGCTTGCAGAAACAATCACAGATATTAGCTTTGGAAAATGTATAATTCAATAAACTAACATGACTTAGAATAATTATCTGAAAGTCCACATGCTTTTGTACATTTCCGCAGCTAGAGTGTCCTGCTGTAATTGCAACCATAATTATATGTGGTATTGGAGGGACATTTCAATATGGATTTTGTCTGTCTGCAATGACGTCTCCCTCTGTGGTAAGTAGGATAACTTTGTCAAAATCAGTAACATTTACTCCAATACAAAAAATTCCATCATTTTAGCTATTGTGTGTGTGTGTATGTGTGTGTATATACATTATATTTCCAAACGTTTTTTCTCACACAACCAGAATTATTGGAATCAGGTATTCCAATCACTTCCATGGCCACAGGTGTGTGAAATTAAGCACCTAGACATGCAGACTGTTTTTACAAACATTTGTGAAAGAATGGGTCGCTCTCAGGACCTCAGTGAATTCCAGCATGGAACTGTGACAGGATGACACCTGTGTAACAAATATAGTCATGAAATTTCTCCTAATCTCCTAAATATTCCACAGTCAACTGTATTAAAAGGAAATGGAAGTGTTTGGGAACAATAGCAACTCAGCCACGAAGTAGTAGGCCACGTAAACTGATGGAGCGGGGTCACCAGATGCTAAGGCGCATAGTGCAGAGGTCGCCAACTTTCTGCACAGTCAGTCATTACAGACCTCATCACTATTTATGTTATACTATAATAACACCATGGTGGACTATTGCTGCTGGGGACCTGCAATATTCCACCATGGTGTTATTATAGTATAATAACACCATGGTGGAATATTGCTGCTCTGGGGACCAGCAACAGTGACTCGAGGTTTCCAGAACATTTGGAGGGTGTATTTTTATTCCCTTTCCCAAGATAAAACAAATACTGGATAATTGCAGGCAGTAGGTTAAGTTGTGTCCGTCCACACAATCAACTGAACGTGGGGAAAGTTACAAAACCGACCTACATTTGCTCCAAGGTAAATTTACTTTGTTTTGTTGATTATTGATTTAACCACCGTTTAGTAAAAGTAATAATATGATTTAGCAGCAGGGAGGGTGATGAGTTCTCAGTTAGCATTAGCTCTTGTCCCTAGGGTCAATGACTTCTCCACTATGGACAAGAGCTCGCTAGCCAGCTATAAGCCTGTCCCGTTGTTTACAAATATATATGGCCTTGGATATTTATTTTGTTGGGTATGAGGTGAGGCTAGTGATGTTAACGTCACTTTATTAATTATATCAATACAATGCTGTGACTGTCTCATGTTTATATAGCTCTGGTGTGGGATAGACCTTGTCAGATCCCCCAGGTGCGGTTCAGCCTCTGACTAGCAGAGTCTGTCACCGGGACCAGCTCTCCAATTTTGGGTCTGTTGCGGTCTTGGGGGGGGTTCACCTCACTAGATTTCCTTCAACTTATTTAAGCTGGTGTCGGGGAGGATTCCCCTAGCCTCACTGCATATTATTCATCCAAATGCCAAACCCTATATGGCCCAAAGTCCAGCTATTGGTCACATTTGTTCACTGCAGCTCTGCCCTTATGATCTGGGCTCTTGTTACCGTCTAGGTTAAGTTTTCGTGGCCTGGACAGCAGGCCCCAAGGATCTGTGATAATAATGTGCTAGAGTAACCTGTAACAACCTGTGTTATTAGTACAGAGGCATACCCAAATCTTCACAATTGTGGGGACAGATTTAATTTCCACCACAACGTCTTATGATAATTTTATATTTATTAAAGCAGATTAGCAGGGTTAAGCAGCAGCATTCATTGGTTAAACAATCTCTAATTCTACTTGGAAAAGAAAAATTAAGCTGTGGCTTACAAATCGATTCATCTGGTTGATCCAAGGACAGGCTGGGGTGTAAGCAAATGGCCACTTTGCATTGTCAAGGCTGCTGATGCAGGGTAGAGAGAGAGAGCACACGGTCAGGCCCCGGGAACTCTGGTCCTGGCACCCCTCCTCCTTACTAGCAGTCAGCTAGGCTAATCCAAAAGGCTCTAAACTATCCTCAAGAAGTTTGGAAGCTTGGTTGATCCCGTTCTGAGCGTCTTCTGTCTTCTTTCTTGAAGAATTCCCCTAGGTTTTTCCTTCGGATGGTAGTCAGCTCTCCTTGGTCCCAAGCAGGTCCCGCTTCTTTGAAGACGCCCCACGGAATAAATCTGAATTCTTCTGCTCCTCAATTTTTTATGCTTCTCTCTCTCTCTCATCCAGCCTGCCACAGCCCCAAAACGTCCTTGTTTGGTCTTCCTCAGAAACCACAACTCTTGATTGGTTGACTCACATTTACAGAGGCGTACATAATTATCCAAAATTTTGCATAACCCTCCTTGTTTTGGCTATACATCAATACATGATTGATTTCGCATACAGTCGTTCATGCATAATTCACAGACAGTGTCACATAGTCATTGTGATAGGTACAGGCATCTCAGCAGAGGCGTTACATAATTATTATGACATACACAATTCAACCACACAGCTCCTCCCAGATATTAAGGTTATCTTGTTTATTTGGTCAAATAGCTTGTTAAGCTAAAGCTAATCAGCTAAAGCTAACCCTTATCTAACGATCTATGTACCAATGTATGTCCCAAAGCTTCATTAACCGATTGGTTGATTAATCCCAGCATTATGTGATCCTTTGCGTGATTCTGCAGCCTGCAGTTTCTTCTTGCAGCTCGAAGCCCTGTCAAGGTTGCTCTGAGCTGCTACCATAACAACATTTCCACACCTGCTTAAGTATTGTGTATTGCAGAGGAAACTTATTGTTTACAATGACAGCCCACCTTGCTCTTGTTGTGTCTTCGGTAGCTCTGAGCTGGCAGAATTGTTTTGAATAACTAGTTTACCTCTCTCTCAAACGAAAAGTAACCTAATTATCAAACCCTAATTCATGCTTTATCCAAATCTATTCCCCATCTATTTTAGGTGTGCCCTGAGATTAAATTAATACTTCCATTGGGATTTTACCTTTTTTTTCAGACACAATTGTTAATATTGCTACCTGAGTTGCTACCCGGACTGATTTTTATCGCTCTCCATGTCTGTTTTTCCGCATGTTTACCTGCCAATTCTCTTTCCGGTTCTGGAACAGCCAGTAGCAGACTTTTCAAAAAAAAAAGACGTGAGCAACATGCGTTAACGCGCGATAAAATAAATGTCGGCGTTAATAAATTAATGAGTTAAGGCGATAATAACACGTTAACTTGCCCAGCCCTAATATATATAATATATATAATCTTGTTGTAGTTTATAAAAGAGCTGGTGAACAGGACATGTCTGGAAAGGTACAACCTCTCCTTGGACCAGTGGCAGGTCTCTATCATCTGGTCCTTCTCTGTGTCCATTTTCTGCATTGGGGGTCTACTGGGGTCAATGGTGGGTGGTATACTCACCTCAAGACTGGGCAGGTTGGTCCAAATAAACAGATTCACAACATCTATCACTCTATGGAAGATAGGAAATGTGGCACCATCAGAGAATGACAGACTGTAAACTCTATTTACCTCCTTCCTCTGCAGAAAACGATGCCTTCTACTGAACAATTTTGTGGCTATATTTGGAGCTGTTTTGATGGTTTTGAGCCGAACAGCCATGTCTTTTGAAATGATCATGGTGGGACGACTCCTCTACGGACTCAATGCTGGTAATCTCATTAGATCTCTTTTTCTGTGTCTCATTTGACACTATAGACAATCAATTTCTATGAATACTGGTGAATTCATAGAATTCACCAGTATTCACACACTACTCTGTGTATTTCTCTAGGGATTGGGATTTCAGCTCACGCAATGTATCTCATTGAGTGTTCTCCTAAAAGGCTGAGAGGAAGGGTGGGAGTGACACTTGCCACCTTCACCAGCATGGGGAAGTTCAGTGGTCAGCTGTTAGGGATCAGGTGAGATGTCTGACATGTTTATTAGAGTCCAGGAAAGATAGCAGGTGTGGTGTCTCTCTTCAGGGAAAAAGATGGGTATATTCAGGTTACTGAATGACCAGTACACTTCACAATCTGGGGTGTATTGGAACAATAAGATCCTAATTGTTATGTAGTTTACAACTTTTTCCCATTTAAACAACAAGACCCCAGTGTGTCTGGTGTCTGTGATATCTGCTATATTGTAAAATAGATGTTGCATTTGCAGAGAGTTACTTGGCTCAGAGAAAAACTGGCCCTGGCTCCTTGGTTTCAATGGATTCACTGCGTTGCTCCAGCTCCTCACCCTGCCATTCCTGCCAGAGTCTCCCTCCTTCCTGCTGCTGGACAGAGGAGACCAAAAGGCTTCTGAGGAAGGTGTGAGAAGACATTGCTTTTTCTTTGCTCTGTGGAAACAACTACAAATTTTGTTTTGTTCTTCTGCAAAGTTATAACCATGGAAACCTTCCTGTCCTCTCATTCTCCCTAAGCTTTAAAGAGGCTCTGGGGCAACAAAGACTACAGCAAGGTGGTGGAGGAGATGCTGGAGGAGAAAGCTGCCCTGCAGAAGATTCGCAATCACTCAGTGTTGGAGTTTTTTCAGAACCGAACAGTCCGCTGGCAGCTCATCACTATCATTATTAGCTTCAGTGCACTGCAGCTCTGTGGTATCAACGCTGTACGTTGTCACAAACTAACCACTCCTCTTTGATTTGATCTCACCAACTTCACTTTAGTCAATTTTATTATTGAGAGACTTATTTTGTTTAATTGTATTGAGAAACATTGATGATGAGGTTCGTTATATAAAACAAAAATGTGAATGTATTAAATGCATTGACACTAGGAACGCACAATGATATCGACACAATATCGGTATCTGCCGATAAAGACTAAAAATTAAAACATAGGCATGCTATCCTATAATCCTATGCTGATAATCCTATGCTGAAATTTATCTATTTATTCCGTGGAACACACCATGAGCACGCTAGTGTAACAAGGTTAAAAAAGAGAATTGTCATTACATTGATGAGCATCATCCCACGCAGTGCGAGGAATTTGTGAAGATCATACAAAAGAAAGAGACTACCGTGGAAAAAAAGTTAACTGCAGCCATTGTCAGTTCAAAAAGCTGATAAGTGATTTGTCAAAGCAAAAAACATGACCATGACCACCCCAGGGTAAAAGGCATCACTCAGAAACTCCTGGAATTGATGTACATATAAGATGCAGTCAGGTGTGGTAGTTTTTTTTATCTTTATATGAGAATGTATTTGCATCAGTCCCATCACCAGGTTGATGAGAGCATCCTAATTTATTGTTGATTTAATGTTGTCAGCATTAAGTACTCCATCAGAAGCATAGGTGGATTTTGTCAGCATTTGGTAAAAAGTTAGTTTAAAAATGCCGCGATATCGGACATTGGAAAATATCCCATATCATGCACCTCTAACTGACACACACAAACAAAGAAAACCTGTAAAGTGGTACAGATCCATGAAGTTTTTTGTTTTCATTTTCTTATTAATTTATTTAATTTTTTGAACATGTGTGTTCAAATGTTTCTCTTCAGGTGTACTTTTACTCATTTGATGTACTTCGTGCAGCAGGAATTGAGAAAAACAAGTTAGCTTATGCAGCACTGGGAATGGGTCTGTGTGAACTGTCCACCTCTGTAGGCTCTGTAAGTATGATTTCATAACATCTAATCATGATATATACATCTTTTAAAGTGAAGTATTGTCATAAATTCAACTCAATTAAAATAATGTGAAAGTTTTATTTTGCATTTATTGTGTTTACTGAACAAAGTGAATATGGGGCTGGCTTAAGATGTTCTCCTTCTATTGTAAACAGTTTGAATTGACTGTCCTCATGTGGGATGATAGCTCCCCCGTGTGGCTGTGTAATCAATAATTACTGATGAAAATTTGCATAGCAAACTGAATATGCTTTGATATTGCAGTTCATGATGATTGAGAGGACGGGCAAAAAGGTCCTGATGTTCAGAGGGTATATAGGAATGTCTGCAACAATGATTCTTCTCATTGTCACTCTGTTCCTGCAAGTGAGTCACCACCAACCAATTCATGTCAGGATATTTCAGTATAGTCTGATGCTTGTGATATGACACGTGACCAAGTTGAATAATATTATTTTCCTTAGGCACATGTCTCCTGGATGCCATATTGCAGTATGATTCTCATTTTCATCTTCATTTCCTTTTTTTCAATTGGACCAGGTATGTTTATCTCACCAGATCTCAGCTAAAATTTGTCAAGATGTAACTGTCTCCATTTTAAGCGTACAGTGGCACCTCTAATTAAGAAATTAATTGGTTCTGGAAGTAGTTTCGTAACCTTAAAATTCCATAAATAGAGATGCGTTTTCCATGTAAATGCTCTAATCTGTTCCAAGACCCCCAAAATTCAGACATAAATCTTTTATAAATCATAAAAATGCATCAAAACATGTAACAAATACATGTTACAATTAGATTACTGCACAAAAAACATACAATGAGAGTTGTACATAATGTAAAAAACAAAAGAATAAAAAATATGTTCATTTACCTTTTAACTGCTATCGTCGTCACCTTTTCTCTCTCAGCAGTGGTTTTTGCTTAATGTTTTGTAAAGAACTGATTCAAGGACATTTTGTTGGCTTTTAACAATCCTTCGAAAATGTGCAAGGTAAACATCATCATAGTGAGTGATAGCCCGACTAGCGAACACTTTTACTGGATGATTCTTTTAAACAAATTCCAAAACTTTATGGAATTTTCCTAAAATGACAATGGGATGCCAGGAAGATGCTAGCTGATAGCCACTGGCAGAGCAGCTAAAAATATGTTTACTTTCGGTAAACTCTGGGAGCTGTGAGTAGCAGTGCGTAGTGTATTTTTGTCTTTCGTATCCTGACATTTCTTTTGTAACAAGAGGCAATATTTTCCCATTGAGGCGTTTCGTAACCTGAAAATTCTGTATGTAGAGACGTTCGTAAGTAGAGGTATCACTGTATTTGAATCAACGATGACATCTTACTCCAACATTCAGTCCACACCCATCTTGTTTCTTGATTCTAAGCTGCAACGACAGTCCCTCTTCCAGCGGAAATTTTAACTCAGTCATTCAAATCAGCTGGATACACACTTGGCTGCACCATCAACTGGATAAGCCTGTTTGTGCTGGGCATGCTTTTCCCTATTTTAGCCGTAAGTGCATTAGTATTTTCTTAAATTACACATTTTGCTTACAAGCTATGACTTTGGTAGTAAATTAATGCTGTGATGCTGATGAGAAGAAATGTCATGCATTGCTCACTTTGACTCACAAATGTCTCATTTCCAGGAGAATCTGGGTCATTTTTGCTTTCTTATATTTCCTGTTGTCTGCCTCATCTGTGGCTTGCATGTAAAATTTAACGTCCCTGAGACCAAGAATCGAACAGCACTGGAGATCACTGCAGAGTTTGAGAGGATGCACTCCAAACCAACACAGAAGAAAAAATCCACTGAAGAGGAACTCAGTGGAATCATAATATTCGAGACCAGATTATGATTGAATATGCAGAGTTTGTGAACTCTTTCGAACTGCCGTGATTTCTGATCTGATGTAGTTTGATATTCAGCTAAGATTTATTTTTTTCATTCAAGCTCAAATGATTAATGACTGTTTTCAATAAAGTCACAAAAGGAGCAACATTTTTTATTAGTTTTGTCAGAATGTGTTTTATCTACAGTATCTACCAGCAAAATATATACCTCAGTAAAAGTAGAAGTACTACATTAACAATCCTATTTAAGTTAAAGTAAATAAGTACCTACTTTTAAATGTACCTGAAGTATTAAAAGTAAAAGTACTCACACAATGGGTTCTCTTAATGTCCAGGCCTATATTTCAATAAAAGACATGTTACCATGTTAGGTAACAATCTAAAGAATTATAAATTAATGACATAATAAATTAGCATCTGTGGTCTTCTGAGAAGCTTTTATGTCTGCCATTGCCAGTTTCTGCTGTTTATTATTCAAGGGCCCTCACGAGCAAACAAGCTCCCCTTCCTTAATAGTTGCTGTCAGGTCATTGTAATGCTGAAGATGTGACCTGTGGCTTCTATGCAAATAAATCAAAAATAATATATAATTAGTAAGGATGGGCAAGTTAACACATTATTATCGCGTTAACTCATTTATTTATTAACGCCGACAATTATTTTGTCGTGAGTTAACGCATGTTGCTCACATGCTTTTGTTTTGAAAAGTCTGTTACTAACTGCTGCGGAACTGGAAAAGAGTAAACACAAGGAAAAGCTAAAACAGACACGGAAAACGGTAAAAATCTGTGAACTTTACAGTTCAGGTAGCAACTCAGGTAGCAATATTAACAATTCTGTCTAAAAAAAAATTCTAGACTGCAACAAAACTCTCGCGTAATTCCTCCATGTTACATTAGATCTGCTTCATTGTCGTGCTGTACTTTTACTGGTAACTTCAGTACGGCTCCATCTAGTGGCACAGATGTGTAACGATAACAGAAAGTCCAGTCCTTGATTATAAAACAAATTCAGTTCTGTGGCCCTTTTTTAATTTCTCATTTTTGATCCACGTCTAAAATTGAAATATATTTAAAATAAACAGGCATTTTTTTTTTTTTTTTTTTTGTGTTAGATTAAAAAATGAAAAACGTAATAAAATAAAATGGAAAAAATGAATGATACATGGATTGGTGATGTTACTGAACGTTAACATGGACATTTTCATTTTAAAGTACTCTCAGATAGAGGATTTGACAGAAACAAGGTTATTTGTAACAACTGCCAAGTTGAACTCCCTGTTAAAAGTTTCTGCTGTTACCTCATTTTTTGTTACCGCATTTTGTTGGATTTTTGGATTTTGTTTGTAGACTTTTTTTTTTCCTTTTTTTAATAAAACAGGATGACATTAATGCCTTGGCAGAGGCAATAAGCTTTATTTTATTTTACATTTTTTAAGATGAGATTTACACTAAATATGTGTTACTGACAAGTGCTGATGTTAAAAGTGTTTGAACAACAAATGTTATGGCACTTTAGTTCATTTGGCAGCAGAACATTTAAATAAAAGTGCATTTTACACTACTTTTGAATTCATTATTTGATTTTGCGTATACAATGCGATTAATTGTGATTAATCAGGGAAATAATGCGATTAATCACGATTAAAAATTGTAATCATTGCCCAGCCCTAATAATTAGTCAATTAATTAATCTTAAATCTAGGGGTGGGTGATATGACCTAAAATTTATATCATCCCATAATTTTTTTTTTGTAGCAATGGTATTATATCGTGGTATTTCAAGAATACTCCGTAGATGGTGGTGAGGCTTTTAGTCTGTCAGGAAAACCAAAGAAGGAGAGGAGTGGTGCTAAAGGTTGTGGGCTTAATCTCAGACTGACTACAACTCTCCATGCTAAATGGCTCAGAATAAAATGCACAGCAGTGTGCAGCAATGATGGACTGGACAGCGTTTGTCCGCCAACTCACAGCACCCCACCAACACTCTCGGAGCCGATCCATATTAGTCATGAATGTTGTGACTGTGACAAAATTTTGGTGACTGGTCAATCATAAAATGTAACGAGGTGCAATCCCTGTGGCCCAGCATAGGATTAAATGGGTATGGATAATGGATGGATATAATCAGACAACAATTTATGGTAATCAGTGAGAGAAATACAAAATTGGGACAAATGGGAGAAATTCCCATTCCCAGAAGTTTTCTGAGGTAAAGTCACACGTCTTCTGTTTATCTATCATTATTTTATTAATCTCGTTATTGTTTCACAAGTTACCATATTGGCCCAACTATAGGACGGCTCTGATTATAAGACGATCCCTATTTTTCAAATATCATTTTGGGAAAATAAGAATATGATGAAGACAATAAGATTATTCATAAAACAATATTTTATTGTACAATTACTATAGAAAAAAATCCACACAGAGATAACATTTCTGCTGTTTTGTTAAACATTTTAATGTTTATTTTTTAGGAATTTTTTAAATGTGTATTTTTTAGGAAGTATGGTACCATACTTAAGGTAAGGTGCCTGTCAGGCTTCCATGTTGTTTAAGATCAAGGTATGATACTATTTAATAAACTGTATTCTCCTAAAATCTGAGGCTAAGACTCAGTGAATGAGCAACAACCATGTAGTTTAATAACTGCATTAATGATGTCAATAACTGTATAACCATCAAAGTTGAGTTATATTCAATTTCAAGAACAACATTAATAATTCCGTCCATAAAAAACAAATTCTGTACTGCAAAAAAACTTTCAAATCCCTTTGCTCGAGTCGGTCGCGTGGTTCCTCCATTTTACATCAGATCCTGCTGGCATGGGTTCATCGTGATGCACTATTACTGGTTACTTCAGTGCCGCCTCCATCTAGTGGCTTAGATGTGTAATAACAATAGAAAAGTCTATTCCTCAATTATAAGAAGACCACCATTTTTGAGAAAATTATTTCTAGAATAAAATATCGTCCTATGTAGTAGTGCTGGGCAATATGACAATATATATCGTGGGGACAATATAAAAGTGTATATCGTGCCATTTCTCTTCTATCGTTTCTAACCTAATTTTATCAATTATTACAGCTAATATGTAATTAAATAACCTGCAATGATAAATTTGATAGAATCATATCTACTTCTACAAAGTAGCCTTTTATGTTTGCACTTTTATTCATGGTTAATGCCTTAAACAGAGTTCTCTTCAAACCTGATGTTTACTTTAGACACTTTATATTGGTTTGCAAACTTTGCACTACAAGGTTACAGATTTCAGAAAGTTGAAAAATAATTTGTGTTTATTTTTTATAGCTGAACTTCAGTGCAAAAATGTATTTTTCCTCTCAGAAACTGTTGTGCACTTTAAAAAAAAATGTGAAAGCTACTGTACCTCTGTACCTACCTGTTTTTGCTGCACTAAAATGTATGTTTGTGACAGCTCAGCTAAATGTCCTTTCAAAATTAAGTTAAAAAGTAAGCAATGAAATTTTTGTCAAACTTTTCAGAGAATAACTGAAAACATACTTTATTATGGTATATCGTGATATATATCGTTATCGTGATATAAAATAGTCCATATCGTGATATATGATTTTTTCCATATCGCCCATGCACTACTATGTAGTATTAGTTTAGTGGACAGACAAGGCTTTGTTCACATTTGTACATTGAAACCAGATACTTAAGATTATCTACATGTTTTGCTTCAGTCTAAGCAATTAGGCAAAAGCACAACTAGTGTCCAACAAGACACACACACAAAAAAAAACCAAACACTCAGACCTTACCGTTCTTTTGCATCTTCAGATGTTGAATGAACTTGGAAGTTGTTGTGTCTCCCTCTGTAATCTTCGACCCATATGTTTCGCATACTGTAATTCGTTTTTTGTTGATCACCTCGTAGTTTTTATACCCAAATGAAACGTTCTTTGGTATCTGTGATGATACGTGTAATTCTACTTCCTACCACAAGGTGTCAGTAGCAATCCTTATTAATGAATGATTACTGTTGTTGTAGACAAAGAAGATTTAGCACTGATATGATACAGTGAACACGCATGTATACGATGCTCCATGTTTAATAAAATACAAGTGCTAAAGAAAGTTCCTTCATTTACAAATTGAAGAACAAATCATGGTACCAGGAGTGAACAAAGTAAAGTGAGTGAGACTAGGGGCCCGATCTTCCGCTAAATCTCCTAAAGCCGCTATTCAGGGATAGTGGGTAGTGGTAGAGGCGTTCCTCCGCAAAGAACGCAATCTTCCACCTCCCTAAACCCACAATCTTACCTGCGCTAACCGCTATATTATGCATAGGAGTGGTTAGGGCGTTTCACCTGTTAAAGCAATCAATGCGTCAGTAGCCATTGCCTTTAAGAGCAGGTTGCGCTACCCACAACCTGCTACCCACAACCCACTGCCAGCAAACAGCTATCCGCCATGGTTATCCGCCATCATGTTTCTATCAATGTCCTGTGTTAAGTCTGTACATGCTTAATTAAATGTGCTGAGGTGTTTTTTTTTCCTCTCTCACGACGTGTCCTTTTGACACATAGTGGGAGATGTTCTTTTTTTAACCTCCACCCTCCTTCCCCAATGTTATCTTTTTCAATCTAAGTTAGCGCGGAGCGACACTAGTTGCTTAGCCTCAGTCATCATCGACATCCATGTCCTAAATGTTGTTGTTGTTTTTTATATGTTTCTTGGATGATGTACTGGAATGCAATTTCGTTGTACTGGGACGCTGGTTCAATGACAATAAATGCTCTTATTCCTTATTCCTTATTCCTATGGAGCATCTTTTCATCAAAATCAGAGCAGCTCTCATGCGCAGCTCATCTGGGACTCTGCTGTAGAGCTTCTGCCACTTCCTTCCTCCTCCTCTTCTGCACTGATATATACATAAAAATATTTTTACACAGACAATTCCTATCGGCAACCTGAAAGTCCCAGATAGTTGGTGTGCTCTCGGTAAACACGCTCAGGCAAAGCCGCGGGAACATATTCTCAGCAGGGGGTGCTGGGAGTCTGGCACAGCTGTGCGTCTTGGGGCAGCTGATGTGCTTTTTAAAATACTGCAGAAGGAATCATTGGCTGGTCAGACCACCACTACCCAATATCCAAAATCTGCGAGATACCAGTACCGCAAGATACCAAATTTGTGGGAAGCGCAAGAGACACGCCCATAGCCGCGCCCACAATGTGAGTAAGGGACTCGGCATAATGGGTAGCAGCTTTTGGGAGCGGAAAATTGCATTAGCGGTTGGCAGAGGCTCCTAAATCTGCAATTTGCAGGTAGTGGGTATTGGGTATTGGGTAGCAGGAGGTGTAAGATAGGGCCCTGCAGCTGCAACAGCTCACCGCCATGTTGGAGTGAGGACAAGGCCCTTCAGCTGAGCAGTATACCTGTCGCGTGTGTAATCTGTCACGTTCAGGTGGATAGCAAACAGTCTGAAAGCATGGTTTTGAGCTGTGTAGCTGTTGGCTGCACAGGCTGAAGAGGAAAGGGATCATGATTATCGTTCCACAGATTTCCAGCGGACGTAGAACGCCGAGCGAAGTGGATCGCTGTGCTCCGGCAAGCTCGTGGGGGTGGCGTTCCTTCATTTACAAATTGAAGAACAAAACAGTATCATTTTTTGCAAACTGGCGCACTGTTTGACCGTTTCGCTTCATTGTTTGTCCTGTAATTTGATTGGTTGGATGCTGTCAGTCAGCTCAAAACAATGTGGATCTAATATGATTGGATGTTGTGCCGATAGCACACATACACACACACCACAGATAAAAGCATTTACATCAAAGAGAGAGAAATTCATGTCAATGCACTTTTTAATCTTTGAGTTTTGGGAAAAGTAGCAAGTCTTTTTGAGTCAAAAGACTGAAGTCCAAGTGAAGTCACGAGTTACTGATGTTAAAGTCCAAGTCGAACTGCAAGTCTCTAGACTCGACTTGACAAAATGTTAAAAGTTATCAAATTCTTGACTGGAGTCTGACTCAAATCCAAGTCATGTGACTCGAGTTCACACCTCTTACACATAGTATTGTTTGCTTTTAATCAGTAGACACGTTGCTACCTTGTTTTTAATAGCTAGTCCAACATTTCAAAAGGTTAATTTTCCCATTTTGCAACTCAACTCAGGTTTGACCCCATTCCGAGTTCCAACTTCCAAGACAAATGGTATGCATTATCAAAACAGCACAAAGAAACTTTTAGGATTTTAGGCTCAGAGAATCCCTCATAGGCACTGAGGTTAAGTCACTTTAAAGACACCATCCAAAATGTACTTTTGTTTAGTCTCTTCCTCGGTCAATCTCTCCTTTTCTCTTCCAAGGTTACTTTCTTGAGTCACTTAGTCATTTCTGACAAGATGTCCACTGTAGCTCTGTGAGCTCACTTCATCACTGTTGATATCTGATGTAGTGCTGTAATATAATACACAGTTGTCCCAAGAGATGACTGAGTTATCTTTCCAGAGTTATTTTGGATGGTCTTTATCAACATCAGGGACGAGAGAGCAAAGATGTAGAGTGATGTAGCCACTATAGTGACTCCAAACCAAAATCGAAATCACTGAGAGGCTAAGTAAGGGAGCATGGTACTGACTCGCTACACAAACGACAAGCCATTTCCGTGTTATCCAACTGTGTCTGAATTTATTCTCCAACGGCGAACAGACAGCCCAAAGCAAGGCAAGGCAAGATACCCACTCTCAGTTAGTTGTTAGATTCAAGCGGTCAACAAAAAATACACTCTCTCTACTCACCCCCTCTCCATGCAGCCGCCACAGTAAACAGGTGAATATATGCTCATTCATTCAATTTCTCCAATTTCTCTAATCACTACCCCTTGACCACACCCCCACATGCCTGAAAAGTGTCCAACTGACAGCTGATGCCAACACATACATTTCAGAATATGGCACCTACAGCCACATTTAATTTAACATACAATATGTGTGAATTTCTGTTTATGTGTCTGATAATTTTGTTGTATGTCATTGTACAATGACAATAAAGCTTGTGATTCTAAAAGTGATCAAATGTTCCCTCAAATGAATTGAAACTAACGTGAAAAAACTCCCAGTCTTTGTTTTAAGCTGTGAGCAAAGAACCTTATCTTATTTCTTAGCTTTTACAAGTGAATTCATTTCGATGTGCAACTTAGTTAAAGTTTTCCAAACTTAGAGATACGACTGCAGGGTAATACATAACTTGAAGTGTGGCTCTTCTTCATCATTGGGTAAAATCCTTCAATTACCTGCTCAGTCTTAAGCCAAACAAACATTCCCCTCCCACTGACACCCACATGCAAACATTTAACCAATACACCATTTGATTTCTGCTTTGTCACTCTCCCTGACATTTCTTCTTTGGCCTGTATAGAAAGTTAATCATTTCAGTGCTTGTTTAAATGTGTGCTGCACCAGTGTGAATGATATCAAAGACTCCTCATACAGGCAGACTTCAGCTACAGCTATGTCACAGCATTTATCTCTCCTTGTAAGTATAGTTAATAACTATTTCTACAATACACCAAATTTTTTTCAATCTGTGAATGACTGGACTAAATAATGTAATTTAAATTAAACAGTACATGCAGCTTGCAGAAACAATAACAGATATTAGCTTTGAAAAATGTATAAAATTCAACAATCTAATATTGACTTAAAATGAAAATATCTTTAAGGCCACATGTTTTTTTTTTTTTGTGCATTTCTGCAGCTGGAATGTCCTGCTGTAGTTGCAGCCATTTTTATTTGTGGTGTTGGAGGGTCATTTCAATGTGGATTTTGTCTGTCCGTAATGACGTCTCCATCGGTGGTAAGTAGGATAGCTTTGTCAAAATCAATGACATTTACTATGACAGTAAATTCCATCATCTTAGTTGTTAGTTGTTAGTTGTATATATATATATATATATATTTTTTTTTTTTTTTTTTTTTTTTTTTTTAAATTAACGCTGACAATTATTTTATTGCGCGTTAACGCATGTTGCTCACATGCTTTTGTTTTGAAAAGTCTGTTACTGACTGCTGCGGAACCGGAAAAGAGTAAACACAAGGAAAAGCTAAAACAGACATGGAGAACGGTAAAAATCAGTGAACTTTACAGTTCGGGTAGCAACTCAGGTAGCAATATTAACAATTCTGTCTAAAAAAAAAATATTCTAGACTGCAACAAAACTCTCGCGTAATTCCTCCATGTTACATTTAATCTGCTTCATTGTCGTGCTGTTCTCTAGCTGGTTACTTCAGTGCGGCTCCATCTAGTGGCACAGATGTGTAATGACAACAGAAAGTCCAGTCCTCGATTATAAAACAAATTCAGTTCTGTGGCCCGTTTTCTAATTTCGCGTGTTTGATCCACGTCTGAAATTGAAATATATTAAAAAAAAAACAGGCATTTTTTTTGTTTTTTTGTGTTAGATTAAAAAACGAGATTAATGTCACTTTTTAATTTTTTATAATTGACAATTGAAAAAAAAAAAGAATGATACACTGATTGGTAAAGTTACTGAACTTTAACATGGACATTTTCATTTTAAAGTACGCCCAGATTGAGGATTTGACAGAAACAAGGTCTTTTTAAACAACTGCCAAGTTGAACTCCCCCTTAAAAGTTTCTGCTGTTACCTCAGAAATTGCCTGTTTTAATGTTCTGATTGCATTTTGTTGGATTTTGTTTGTAGACATTTTTGATTTCTTTATAAAAACAGGATGACATTAATGCCCTGGCAGCGGCAATAAGCTTTATTTTACATTTTTTAAGGTTAGATTTACACTAAATATGTGTTACTGACAAGTGCTGATGTTAAAACTGTTTGAACAACAAATGTTATGGCATTTTAATTTATATTGCAGCAGAACATTTAAATAAAAGTGCATTTTGCAGTACTTTTGAATTCATTATTTGATTTGCGTATACAATGCGATTAATCGTGATTAATCAGGGAAATAATGCAATTAATCGCGCTTAAAAATTGTAATCATTGCCCAGCCCTAATATATACATATATATATATATATATATATACACACACACACACATAGTATCTTATCTATGTACTGTATCTGTACATCTTGATGTAGTTTATAAAAGAGCTGGTGAACAGGACATGTCTGGAAAGGTACAACCTCTCCTTGGAGCAGTGGCAGGTCTCTATCATCTGGTCCTTCTCTGTGTCCATTTTCTGCATTGGAGGTCTGCTGGGGTCAATGGTGGGTGGTTTACTCACCTCAAGACTGGGCAGGTTGGTCCAAATAAACATAGATTCACAACTTTTATCACTCTATGGAAGATAGGAAATGTGGCACCATCAGAGAATGACAGACTGTAAAACTCTATTTACCTCCTTCCTCTGCAGAAAACGATGCCTTCTACTGAACAATTTTGTGGCTATATTTGGAGCTGTTTTGATGGTTTTGAGCCGAACAGCCATGTCTTTTGAAATGATCATGGTGGGACGACTCCTCTACGGACTCAATGCTGGTAATCTCATTAGATCTCTTTTCCTGTTTCTCATTTGACACTATAAACAATAAATTTCTATGAATACTGGTGAATTTCAAAGATGTTTCTCTCCTTTTCCATCACAATTATTACTGATGGTCAGCAATTATTTCTCTGTGTATTTCTCCAGGGGTTGGGGTTTCAGCTCAAACAATGTATCTCATTGAGTGTTCCCCTAAAAGGGTGAGAGGAATGGTGGGAGTTACAATTGTCACCTTCATCAGCATTGGGAAGTTCAGTGGTCAGCTGCTAGGGATCAGGTGAGATGTCTGACATGTTTATTAGAGTCCAGGAAAGATAGCAGGTGTGGTGTCTCTCTTTAGGGAAAAAGATGGGTATATTCAGGTTACTGAATGACCAGTACACCTCACAATGTGGGGTGTATTGGAAGAATAAGATCCTAATTGTTTACAGCTTTTCCCATTTAAACAACACGACCCCAGTGTGTCTGGTGGCTGTGATATCTGCTATATTATAAAATAGATGTTGCATTTGCAGAGAGTTACTTGGCTCAGAGAAAAACTGGCCCTGGCTCCTTGGTTTCAATGGATTCACTGCGTTGCTCCAGCTCCTCACCCTGCCATTCCTGCCAGAGTCTCCCTCCTTCCTGTTGCTGGACAGAGGAGACCAAAGGCTTCTGAGGAAGGTGTGAGAGGACATTGCTTTTTCTTTGGTCTGTGGGAACAACTACAAATTTTGTTTTGTTCTTCTGCAAAGTTATAACCATGGAAACCTTCTGTCCTCTCATTCTCCCTAAGCTTTAAAGAGGCTCTGGGGCAACAAGGACTACAGCAAGGTGGTGGAGGAGATGCTGGAGGAGAAAGCTGCCCTGCAGAAGATTCGCAATCACTCAGTGTTGGAGCTTTTTCAGAACCGAACAGTCCGCTGGCAGCTCATCACTATCATTATTACCTTCAGTTCACTGCAGCTCTGTGGTATCAACGCTGTACGTTGTCACAAACTAACCACTCCTCTTTGATTTGATCTCACCAACTTCACTTTGGTCAATTTTATTATTGAGAGACTTATTTTGTTTAATTGTATTGAGAAAGTATTAAATGCATTGACACTAGGAATGCACAATGATATCGACACATCGGTATCTGCCGAAAAATTGAAACATCAGAATGCTATAATACGCAGATGATCCTATGCTGATATTTATCTATTTATTCTGCTGAATATACCATGAGCACGCTAGCGTAACAAGGTTGAAAAATAGAGAGAAACGTGTTTACATTAGTCCCATCACCAGGTTGATGAGAGCATCCAAATTTATTGTTGATTTAATGTTGTCAGCATTAAGTGCTCCATCAGAAGCATAGGTGGCAAAAATTTTGTTTCAAAATGTCGGGATATCGGACATTGGAAAATATCCCATATCGTGCACCTCTAACTGACACACACAAACAAAGAAAACCTGTAAAGTGGTACATGCATGAAGTTTTTGTTATTTTCTTCTTCATTTATTGGACATGTTGTGTGTTCAAATGTTTCTCTTCAGGTGTACTTTTACTCATTTGATGTACTTCGTGCAGCAGGAATCGACGAAAACAAGTTAGCTTATGCAGCACTGGGAATGGGTCTGTGTGAACTGTTCACCTCTGTAGTCTGTGTAAGTATGATTTCATAACATCTAATCATGATTTTCATCTTTTAAAGTGAAGTATCGTCATAAATTCAACTTAATTAACACAATGTGAAAGTTTTATTTTGTATTTATTGTGTTTTTTGAACAAAATGAATATGGGGGGGGGGGGGGGCTTAAGATGTTCTCCTTCTATTGTAAACAGTTTGAATTGACTGTCCTCATGAGGGATGATAGCTCCCCCGTGTGGCTGTGTAATCAATAATTACTGATGAACATTTGCGTAGCAAACTGAATATGCTTTGATATTGCAGTTCATGATGATTGAGAGGACGGGCAAAAAGGTCCTGATGTTCAGAGGGTATATAGGAATGTCTGCAACTCTGATTCTTCTCATTGTCACTCTGTTCCTGCAAGTGAGTCACCACCAACCAATTCATGTCTATTTCAGGATATTTCAGTATAGTCTGATGCTTGTGATATGACACATGACCAAGTTAAATAATTTTATTTTCCTTAGGCACATGTCTCCTGGATGCCATATTGCAGTATGATTCTCATTTTCATCTTCATTTCCTTTTATTCAAGTGGACCAGGTATGTTTATCTCACCAGTTCTCAGCTAAAATTTGTCTAGATGTAGCTGTCTTCATTTTAAGAATATTTGATTCAACAATGACATCTTACTTCAACATTCAGTCCACACTCATCTTGTTTCTTGATCCTAAGCTGCAGCGACAGTCCCTCTTCCAGGGGAAATTTTAACTCAGTCATTCAAAACAGCTGGATACACACTTGGCTACGCCCTCACCTGGTTAACCGTGCTTATGGTGGGCATGCTTTTCCCTATTGTAGCTGTAAGTGCATTAGTATTTTCTTAAATTACACATTTTGCTTACAAGCTATGACTTGTCTACTAAATTAATGCTGTGATGCTGATGAGAAGAAATGTCATGCATTGCTCACTTTAACTCACAAATGTCTCATTTGCCAGGAGAATCTGGGTCATTTTTGCTTCCTTATATTTCCGGTTGTCTGCCTCATCTGTGGCTTGTATGTGAAGTTTTACGTCCCTGAGACCAAGAATCGAACAGCACTGGAGATCACTGCAGAGTTTGAGAGGATGCGCTTCAAAGCAGCACAGAAGAAAAAATTCGCTGAAAAGGAACTAAGCGGAATCATAATATTCGAGACCAGATTATGATTGAATATGCAGAGTTTGTGAACTCTTTGGAACTGCTGTGTTTTCTTATCTGATGTAGTTTGATATTCAGCTAAGATTTATTTTTTCATTCAAGCTCAAATGATTAATGACTGTTTTCAATAAAGTCACAAAAGGAGCAACAGTTATGATTAGTTTTGTCAGAATGTGTTTTATCTGCAATTTTTACATAAATAAAGATCAGACATTTCTCCAGGTACTCCAGCTTCCTCCCACAGTCCCAAGACAGGCATGTTAGGCAGTGGTGGAGGAAGTACTGAAGCTCAGTACTTAAGTAAAAGTACTCATAACCAGCAAAATATATACCTCAGTAAAAGTAGAAGTACTACATTAACAATCCTATTTAAGTTAAAGTAAATAAGTACCTACTTTTAAATGTACCTGAAGTATTAAAAGTAAAAGTACTCACACAATGGGTTCTCTTAATGTCCAGGCCTATATTTCAATAAAAGACATGTTACCCTGTTAGGTAACATATAATCTAAAGATTTTTAAATTAATGACATAATATATTAACACATGTGCTCTTCTGAGAAGCTTTTACGTCTGCCATTGCCAATTTCTGCTGTTTATTATTCAAGGGCCCTCACGAGCAAACAAGCTCCCCTTCCTTTTAGTAATAGTTGCTGTCAGGTCATTGTAATGCTGAAGATGTTATCTGTGCCTTCTATGCAAATAAATAGACAATAATATATTATTAATCAATTCACTTATCTTAATTCTAGGTATGGGTGACATGACCTAAAATTTACATTGTGGTGGACACTAATCTTATTATATTTCACACCAGAATGTTAGCTCTGAATGTACGCTTTTATTGTGAAGGTGAGAGAGGAAAAGGAAGAACGAGGAGGGAAGAGAGACCGTACTCTTGGCGCCCATTCTATATCATTCTTTTGTATTCGTTGTTCTGGTTGGAAATTTTTGGAGAATAAAGCGAGACTCAAAACACTTTCGTCTCTTTCTGCTGACTTCCACAACATCATTGTATATTTTTTTTTGTAGTAATGGTATTATATTGTGGTATTTCAAGAATACTCAGTAGATGGCGTTGAGATTTGTGTCTGTCAGGAAAACCAAAGAAGGAGAGGAATGGTGCTAAAGGTTGTGGGCTTAATCTCAGACTGAGCACAACTCCATCTGCTAAATGGCTCAGAATAAAATGCACAGCAGTGTAAAACAATGATGGACTGGACAACGCTTGTCCGCAAACTTACAGCACCCCACCAACACTCTCGGAGCCAATCCAAATCAGTCGTGAATCTTGTGATTGCGATCGCTAAATGCTAATGTAAAACAAACCAGCTCATGGCTGTGGTGATTTACGTTCACTGAAGGTTTTTTTTTTTTTTTTACTACTGACAGGTTCAGATTGTATTTACAAGCATATGACAACATTATGAAAGATTCATATAAAGACAACTGCTGTTAAAGGGTCACTAATTTCAATTATCTCCAAAGATAAGACTCCTTTTACCTGCACTATCTAGGCAATGCACAATTGCAAACTTGTCCAATAATTCTAATTTCACAACCTAGAGAAGTTAGACCCTTTATTACATTGTAAATGATGTCGAGCTAGCATGTGTGACAAACCATGTGCTAACCTGATTTACCATCTTAGTGTTACCTTCCCATTGAAGTTAGCTCAGTAATGAAAGCCCTATTGTGCTCCTTTCTGATGATTGGTGTATATTAACATGAATGTCCCTAGTTTAGGGCATCCATGACATGATGTCAGTCAGGAAAATTAATATAACCTTGGCTAAAATGTATAAACCCAATAAAATAACTTAGTATTGCAAGAGCTCTGTTTACCTCCATGTGTTTCTTCAGATTAGACAATTAATTTTTGAACACCAGTAGTTCTTTACTTTTTGGAAGACAGTTGAGATACTGGAATTTCCACAAATCATCTTGGAGCCCATAAATTGAAATGTTTCCTAAAAATAGGGCCAAGGGCTTAAGCTCTGGGTCCATGTTGAATGTTGTGGTTCAAATCACAACAGCCACTTCCAAATGCACACTCTGCTGCTATAGGAAGCTGGGATCGCAGTACCTGATAGGTTTAAACTTCCGTGGCACAAATGCAGCCAATATTTTTTGTGAAAACAAATTTTGGTGACTGGCCAATCATAAAATGTGACAAGGTGGGTCGCCCCGGTAGCGCAGTGGTTATGGCAGGCGGCCCATATACAGAGGCTACAGTGCTCGTGCAACTGGTTGCAAGTTCGTCTCCTGGCTTGTAGGCCCCTTGCCGCGTGTCCTCCCCATTCTCTCTGCCCCCCTTCCTGTCTCTCTCCACTATCAATAAAGGCCAATAGTGCCAAGAAAATCTTTAAAAAAGCAAGGCCTTCTACATTCCTTAAGGTTGCACGGAAAGAGGAAGAGTTGCTCTCTTCGCGTGGTCCGGGCCTCGTAGGTTGTGGCAGCTTCCTCACAACATCGCTTTTAGGAACATGTGCCACATCCTTTTGGTTTATGGCAACAATGGATCTCTGCCACACTGGATCCTTCTCAGAAACTGTATGAGTATTTAATCACCGTCAACACATACTTGACTTTGGTTGCAAAATTGACCATGACAAAGTCATCCGGTGACAGATCCATGCTTCCCAATTGACCTCTCTCAGGCTTGGTTCTTTCATGGTCAGATGCTTCCAGAAGTGGCATGGGAACATCACTTTCTTTGAAGGTGTTGTCTGTGATTCTCCTCTGGATTGGTTTCTTTTTTGGTTTTCTTTATTGCATTTTCTCTTCCAGTTTCTTTTGTCTTTCTTTAAAAGTCTTTTCAAGTGGCTGCATCTCAGGAGTATCAGTGAGGATGGCGGTCTTCACACGCTTCCGTCTGGTCCTGCTGCAGTGGCGACGGCAGAGTCTTGGCCGGCCAGAGAAGGGACTTGGGCGAGGGTGCGTCGACCACCTCGAAAGCAAGGTGAGGACCGTCGACCACCTCGGAGACACGGGAAGGCGAGCGTGCGTCGACCACCTCGAGAGAAAGGGGAGGTGCGTCTACCACCTCGGAGACACGGGAAGGCGAGCGTGCGTCGACCACCTCGAGAGAAAGGGGAGGTGCGTCTACCACCTCGGAGACACGGGAAGGCGAGCGTGCCTCAACCACCTCGAGAATGATGGGAGGTGCGTCGACCACCTCGGCGACACCGGAAGGCGAGCGTGCGTCGACCAACTCGAGAGTGAGGGGAGTTGCGTCGACCACCTCGGAGACAAGGGAAGGCGAGCGTGCGTCGACCACTTTGAGAGCGAGGGGAGGTGCGTCGACCACCTCGGAGACACGTGAAGGTGCGTCGACCGCCTCGAAAACACGGGAACGTGAAGGCGCGTTGGCTGCCTTGGAGACACGGGAACGTGAAGGCGCGTCAGCCGCCTCGAGGACACGGGAATGTGAAGGCGAGTCGGCCGCCTCGAGGACACTGGAACGTGAAGGTGCGTCAGCCGCCTCGAGGACACAGGAGGGTGAGGGCGGGTCGACCGCCTCGGCAATGGGGACGGATGGAACGGCATTAGGAACCCCCTGGGACAATGATTTTAAAACCACCACCTCCTCCCTGTCCCTGATCAGGTCGTGGTGGAGTGACCTGATGGCCAGCAGGGTAAGGAGCCAGGGCTGGGTGGACAGGATCCTCAGGAGGGGGTCATAAACGGACAACCACCGCCTCACTTCCGTTGTCCCCAGAATGGAGGACGTGAGACGGTTAAAAAAGCTCAAAAAAGGATTTGACCTCCCCTGCATCACCAGAAAAGTGTCCAGGGCCGCACTCAAGGTAGGATCAGGGGCCGACGGGGACGCATGCCCCGGGACACTCACCGGGATGAGAGCTGGAGACGGTGTGGGCTCCATGGCCACCGTGGCGACAGGAGCCCTCTTTCAAAAGCGATGGTTACATTTCAGATGGCTGATCAGGTTTGACGCATTAAAGCTTGTGCTATTTTTCCCTCCTCGTAGAATTCACTTGGCGCATTTGTCACAAATAACCAGCAAACTATCTTCTTTGTAAACTTTAAAGAAGTTCCATACCATCTCTGCCATGTTGTTTGTTTTTATCAGCACGCTGTGCTGCAATGCTGCATTCAAGGTGTGACATAAATTCTCACATCTCCTCGTTTGCTAGTTGTTCTTTGAGCCTTATCTGTTTTTTCTATTTTAATGTGTAACATGTGGAAAAATACTGCAAATATCAAGTCAAATCAACAACTACCAAAATTATGACAGAGTTAACGAGTTGTTTTCTGGCATGAGGGGATATTCTTGATTTTCGTTATTGAGAAACTGTTTTTCTGATTATGCCGACATCACTTGAACATAACATTCACTGCCGGTTATTCGGGTTTATGTAGGAGCGAGGCACTGGCATGTTGACAAAATATATATGTTATCGGGGCTGTTCGTTATGATATCTGACTCATCGAAATGACGTCATAATTTCCTGTTATCAAGATAATTATCGTGCATCCCTACGTGGTCTTGATTGTGTATGTTTTCATTGGTTATTGAATGAAGCCTGTGAAATGTGTTGGGAAGGGGTTTCTCTGTTGCTGTTGTAGTGTCTGAACAATATGATATTTACCGTATTATTATTATTACCTTATTATTCTCCTTCAGTCAGAGACTGAAACACCCTCGCTGCAGGAAGGAGCGCTTTCGCAGGTCAATTATACCAACTGCAGTTAGACTCTACAACGCATCATGACGCTGAGAGTCACTCGGACAATTTCTCACACTCACAGTGCACCCCCCACACACATACTTACTCCACATACACACACGTCTACAGCCGACACACACGTATTATTATTTATTCATTTATCTGAATACCTACACAACCCTCCACCCATAACTGCATACCGTGTATGCTTGCTGTATATTGCTGTTGTACATAGTGTTGTTTACACTGTTGTACTAGTGTTGTTTACAAATTTTTTCTACTGTATATATTTGTTCCTCTTCTGTTTATATATATATTGTTTATATATTGTTATTTTTCTTTTCTGTAATTTGAGCTGTGGTAATGCACAAATTTCCCTGTCGTGGGATCAATAAAGTGCTATGTTATCTTATCTTAATGATATTTACCTTTTTATAAGTTCAACTAGACGCTTTCTCAGTTTTAAGGCCTCTGCAGAAGTTCACTGAGTTCAGAACATATTCTCAGAGTCAGCGGGTTCATGTTGGTGTGTGACTACTAGTCCACATGTCTTTTTCAGCAAAATAGAGTACAGTTCAGGGCCAAGAAGAGAAAAGAACAGAGAATCTGTCTTAGAGAGTTTCTGATCGATTCCAAATATAAACTTAAGACGGTACTGTTTATGTTTGAAGAAGATAAGCAAGTAAGGAGTGAATATGAAAGGCTCTCATTAAAATTGATTGATTCCACCTGTGAAACTGAAGATTGGAAAGGCATTATACAGAGGCTATAAAGAGCCTGCGTATTTCTTTGTTTTTCGATCTGTTCCTCATTAGCTCCGAAAGGTCCCAGACTTGCTGCAGAAGTCTGTTATTGTGCCTTCTTTTTCTTGTAAATAAATATCTTTTTTGCATTTAAAAAGTCAGCCTGGAGCAGCTTTTTCTGAAACCATTAACACACTCAGAACGGCACTGCGAATCCAGACTGGAAGAGATCGAGAGAAAAAGAGTCACATCACTGTCGCCAGGAGATCTTCAAACTTCTTCTGATGACAGAAAACTACATAAAATGGCGTCACGAACAGGATTGATTGCGTTCTGACGACCTGCAGCTACTAAAAAGGTTGGAAATAGTTATTTTCTGTTTTCTTTGGCTTCGAGCGCACCATAACAGACCGTGTGGTCTGACTTTTTTTCCTCTCTCTTCCTTTGTGCGCGTTCATGTGTGTCGGGTTTGCGCTCCAATTAAATTTTTATTCCGCAGAACTGCTTTCTGTGGAATAAAGGGGAGTATGAGACAGTTGAAAAATGATGAAAAGAGATTAAAGTGATAAAGAATACGACACGAGTTTTTGTTTACTGACAGCGTGAGAGATTAAAGGGGTAAGAATGTTTTTTTGTTCCGCTGAATACATACAGCGAGTGAGATTAAGAGTTATAAACGTCAGATTTAGTACCATGTGCAGAAATCAGCACGATGCAATCAATGAGATAGTCCAGCAAAATTCTCATTACCTGTAAGCCATCTACGCTGATTCTTGTACCGCAAATGATCGACATTAGTATTGTAAATTTAATGTTGAATTACCCTGGGCCCAGGGCAGAATTAATCAACAACCAGTAGGACTTAAATGAATGGATTGAATAGTGCAGAAATAAAGACACGTGTCGATAAAGAGATAAAGATGAAATGAAGATGAAATAAAGTGTACAGAAGTCTGATTTTAGTAACGCATAGTGGAGTGATAGGATGCAGCCTGCGTGATGAGTGGTCATCTGTCACTCCGTGAACGATAGACTTTGATTAGATGATTAGTAAAATAAAATTAAGAGTTGGTTTGCTAGATCTGAGCGATGATTGACCACAAAAACGGTAGGCATATGAGAAGATATATGAGAAGTTTTAAGACGCGGAAATAGAAGTTAAGAAGAGCCGTTGGAATTAGCAGTAAGTTTAAGAATGTGGATGAGTGATTCACATGAAATTTAGGAAGTGACAAAAAACGGCAAAAGCATGCTTAATAGGATTGTATGAATGTGTTTTTTGAGCTCAAATGTGATTTGTTTTTCTTGTGTGCCTGTTCTGTTCTGTTCTTGGAAAAGTGAAGTATATCTGAGAGGGAGTGACAGAGCAGCTGCGCGCCCCCGCGGCATGCAGCGGTTCTGTGTCTATAAGAGCGATCACGCGGCAGCCTCTGCAGCTGAGAGCTGAGGCGCGCGGAGAAGTCGGTCTGTGCGCTGACTGGATTTGTAGGTTCACAGAGTGAGAGAGGAGAAGGAAGATATTAAACTGTAGAGATAAAGTAATGTGTATTGTATTTTATTAGTCTAACTGAGTAACTGTGGTTAATGTAGCCGATGTGAGTTTGTGAGCGGAGGGAGTGCACGCCTCCCGCTACTGGTTTTGTAACTGTGTGAATCTGATTATTTTTCCTTGTGTATTTGGCTGAGATTGTATGAAACTATGATAATTATGAACCTCTGAGTGAATGAGGGGAAGTCTGGCTGCAGGCGCGGCAGCCTAACGTTTTTCTCTGACCGACTGTGTGTGCGGGCACGTGCAGCACGACTGCGAGCTGCGCGTTCACGAAAGGCTGTGTAAAGTTATAGAGATAAGGAGTGATTAGGATAATTTTTTTAAATGAGCCCCTCTGTTGACGTTTGTTAAGAAAAAATGAGAAATGAGCTTCTGATGAGAGAAGACCTTGTTATTTGTAAAGAAATAAGTAAAATATAAATAAAGATAATGAACTTATGAGCTTCTTTTGGAAAACACGGTTTTGTGTTTGAAAGAAGGAGACTTTCTGTTAAAGAGTTAAAAAATCATGAGCTCTTTGAGGACAGGTGTCTGAAAAGAAGACTTTTTGTTGAAAAATTAAGAAAAATTCATTAACAACCGAATGGACGTTTTCTGGAATGAGTGTGAAATAAGATGAAAAATAAGGTATAACAATATAGAAATAGAAAGATGCATATTGTATTGTCAGTGGTTTAGTTATAATAGATGGTTGTGTATGTAACTGGACGTGGCAGGTTTTCGGTGTGCTCAGATGTGTGCTCTTTAAGGATCACAACAGACTGAAGTTTCTGTGCTGAATTTTCAAGGGCGGAGCAAGACAAGTGTGTACGGTAGTGCACCAATAGTCTTTTGAGCCTGACCAGGAGGCGTGACCTTGTCACGCCCCCTTCATTTTTGAGGAGGAGATTAGTGGCTATGTGTACACCCCTTGGAGAAAAGGAGGGACAACAATAAGATCATTTAATATCTATGCACACTGTATGTAAATTTAAGTTGAAAATGCTGTCAGAAATATGATAGAATAATTGAGAAAAATAAATATTGACAGTAAATAAATGTTATACTGACAGTTTTTAGTGTCCTACGTTTGAAGTTGTTCTGACTGTTTAATGAACTGAACTGTTGTCATGTGACCATAAATTTACATTTTCTCTTTTTCTTTTTGTTTTTACTGTGAACGAACAAGACTTTTAACGCTGGAAGTGGGAAAACTCTCAGAGTGAGAAGACTGCCCCTGTTGACAACCAGCCCGGACAACTGACCAAACCATAACAAGGCGTGTCGCTTCCTTTTTATCTACAAAGGTCGAGCCAAAACCTGCTTTACACAAGTGTGTGTGTTTTAATAAAGTTTGAACACATATTTTTGTCTATTTGACGTGTAAGTGTATGAGATTTTGTGAGATTTATATATATGATCATTTTAAAATGTTTGACTATCTTATGATGTGTTTAACTTGCATTTATTGATTAAGATCATTTGACTTTATGAGTATTTGTTTGATTGATTGAATACAATTTTTTGACACGATTCTGAGTTTTTATCTTTTTTTATTTCCTCTGCAGTTGGCAAAACTGTCTTTGTTCTTTAATTGTATTTTACAATCACTGATTGAATATAATAGTTCTTAGATTATAATGTGAAAGAGAACTTTCTCATTAGCACCCTCTAGTGGACGTGTGTTAACACTGTATTTGAAATTTTGCTCTGTCTCCCCCTGGTGGCCTATTGAATTTATGCAGTTTGTTCGGTTTCCTCTTGTGGCCACATTGTGAATTTATTTTGAGTCTCCCTCTGCTGGCAATTTCTGAAATTGCAAAATTAAATGAGTAGTAATTGAGACAAATAAAGACACATATTTAAAGAGTAAATGTGAATGAATTAATAATACAAAATAAGAAAAGAAGGGAATATAAACAATAAGTGATACTATTAAAATAAAGTGAAATACTTACAAAATTATTCAAGTCAAGTAGTTGGTTGATTGTTTATTGAAAATTTAATTGGTATTCCATTGATTGTAATATGCAATAATAATAAAACAGTTTTAATAATTGATCATTAGGGATTAAAATAAATTAAAGATAAAATGTTTAAATTTTTGAGTTTTTGATTAGTTTCTCTTGTGCTATAACATTATGTCAGTAACAAAAGATAAGGTTCAGAAAATAACTCCTGTTGACTTGGTACAGAAACACAATCCACTTATTAAAAGAATTACAAAAATTTCAGAAAAATGGAACAAACATTGGCCGCATATTGCTCAGCCGTGGCCAGTAGAAGGCACTTTGAACCCAGATGTTATAAATACAATTCAAGTACTTGTTTTGACCTACAAGGCGCACCAGAAAGACAAATGTCAAGGAAAGAGAAAATTCGAGCTTGGAGTTTTGGAGTTGTTTAAAAATGAAGGACAGGAGATCCTGCAAACAAGAAAGGAGAAACAATGAAATGAAATTGAAGCTATGAAACCAGATGCAAAGGAAACAAAGGAGATAATGACAAAAGACGACAAACTTTCCACTCACACATAATCTTCTCCTCCAACATTGAGGACCCCTCCACCATACGAAAGAGAGGTGAAGAACAGAAATGTGCATCCTGAGCTCCCAGTAATCAGCCAAGAAGCCACTACAAGAACCAAAGATGACAAGTCACGAACCCTGAGAAAGGGACGGAGAACCATTGATTTGTGTCCCACTTTTCTGGAGAGTTCCCTTGGAGCAGAGAATCCAAGAGCCATGCAAGACTAATTACAAGAACTACAAATTGAAGAGGAGGAAACATGCAAGAAAGGATCATCAAAAAGTTTTTAAGACCAAAGAAGAAAGATTCACCAAGCAAAATGTGTCCAGTGGTTGTCCGAGGACCACATGTAGACTACAAGCCTTGGCAGAACACTGATTTGACAAATATATTGGAGAAGCTACCACCGCTCCAGGACGGAGTGGTGGTAGCTACACTGGTAGGTAGCTACACTGAGTGTTTACTGGCGTTACTATGACGACCGATCACGGCCAGCTGGTCTGATTGTGACGTAGAGAGAAAGGGAGATTTTACCGGGTCACAAGTGTGTTGTTGATTAGAAACCACCAATCACAATGATCACTACATTTCTCTTACACACTCATACTACACTATGAGCATAATCAGATTATAATTTGCATTCTGCAATCACTCAGATGCGATATTTTCTCTCCTTCATGGCTCAGCCTTAGAGAAAATGTCTTAAATACAGCTAATATAATCCCCTTGGGTCACTCGACAAGGTGGAGCATCCCCGGAAGCAGGCTGTAGTTTAGGGTTTGGCTGGTCTGATGGAATGGATGGTGCAAACACTTTATCGGGGAAAATGTTGCGAATATATGGGAAAATCCCAGTGGACCTAAACCCAGAAGTGATGTTGTGTGGTGTCACTGTTATCATAAAGGCTTGATTCACAACTCCTGCAACCTGGTAGATGGTGACTATTTTGCCAGGATTCGATCGCATCCACCCATCGAGAGCTTGGCCATATTGGGCTTTGAATGAACCGTACATGGCCATGTCGAGAGGCTGCATGTAATGGGATGTGTGAGGTGGGAGAGTGAGCATAACAATACCATAGCTCTTGGCTTTTTATACTGCCTGAGTGATATGTGAGGTTTAACATTGTCCATGATTAGCAGCATGGGGTGGTCAGGGAAGAGGTACCAGAGATGAGAGCCAGGCTGGAGGCTGGCTGAGGACCAGACGAGGGATGAGAACCAGAGCCTATCCAATTTCAGAGCACCTTTCTTGGCCTTGCTCACTTGGAGGTCCTGCCGGCCTGTTTATTACATTATTACAAGCTACACATATGTATGTTTTGCATATTGCAATTCCTTTTTTTGTTTGTTGTTCACTGTTTGACCATTTCTCTTCATTGCTTATCCTGCAGTTTGATTGGTTGGATGCTGTCAGTGAGCTCAAAACAACGTGGATCTAATGTGATTGGATGTTGTGCCGACAGCACACACACGCACACACCACAGATGAAAGCATCAAAGAGAGAGAAGTTCATGTCACACACATTTTTTAATCTTTAAGTTTTGGGAAAAGTACCAAGTCTTTTCGAGTCAAAAGACTGAAGTCCAAGTGAAGTCACGAGTTACTGATGTTGAAGTCCAAGTCGAGTTGCAACTCTCTTTACATTTTGTCAAGTCAAGTCTAAAGTTATCAAATTCATGACTGGAGTCTGACTCGAATCCAAGTCATGTGACTCGAGTTCACACCTCTTACACATAGTATTAGGGGTGTAACGGTACATGTATTTGTATTGAACCGTTCGGTATGACGTGGTCGGTTCGGGACGGAGGCGTACCGAACGAGTTTCCACATGGACATATTAAGTAGAGGACCGCATGGAGCACAACAAACAGCAGTTGTAGCGGACGTCGTGGCTAATGCTAATGCCGCTAGCATTGGCAATAAGCCTCCCGCGACATAGTGTTAAATGTGGTGAGAAGCTGTGTTTGTACTCGGTCGTCTTTCTCTTTTTGTAGCAATGTTCACGCTGGGGTGGTGCCGTTTCAAATGAGTTAACAGGTTAGACGTGTTGCCAGAAACATACCCGATCTCGGATGAACAATGTCGGCAAACCACTTTGGTTTTATCAACTTCTCTTTGTCCCTGTTTATATTTCACCGGGGAGCCGAAGTTGTGTTTTATAGCTGCAGATTTAAGACCCTAATCATCCTAAACGCTGGCTTCAAACACATGATAAAAGTATTTGAGCCCCGATATCAATTACCTTCTCGTCCACATTTTAGCCAGAAAATCATACCGGGACTTTATGAAAAAATACAATGATTTGTTTTTAAAGAAACAGTCTGAGCCTTATTCATGTTATTTAATCTGAGCAACAACTTGAAACTGTTCAGTGTTGGAACTGTTCAATTTTGCACATCAGATGGATATTTTCTTTAAGAAAAAGTCTGAGCCAATATTATTTTTATTTTGTTTTTCAAAATATCTTCATTTCAGAATATTGTATTTATATTTTTGAGCAAAATTCTAGCTTTGTATAGGCTAATGTTCTTATTGTTTTAAAAGCACAAAAGTGTGTAATAAACAACTAGCACATTTATATTTTGCATTTTGTTTTCTTACTGTACCGAAAATGAACCGAACCGTGACCTCAAAACCGAGGTACGTACCGAACTGAGAGTTTTGTGTACCGTTACACCCCTACATAGTATCATTTGGTTTTAATCAGTAGACATGTTGCTACCTTGTTTTTAATAGCTAGTCCAACATTTCAAAAGGTTAATTTTCCCATTTTGGAACTCAACTCAGGTTTGACCCCATTCCGAGTTCCAACTTCCAAGACAAATGGAATGCGCTGTCAAAACAGTACAAAGAAACTTTTAGGATTTTAGGCTCAGAGGGTCCCCCATAGGCACTGAGGTTAAGTCACTTCAAAGAAACACTGTCCAAGATTACTTTTGTTCAGTCGCTTGCTCGTTCAATCTCTCCTTTTCTCTTACAAGGTTACTTTCTTGAGTCACTTGACTGACACTGACAAGATGTCCATTGTAGCTCTGTGAGCTCACTTCATCACTGTTGATATCTGATGTTGTAATATAATACACAGTTGTCCCAAGAGATGACTGAGTTATCTTTCCAGAGTTATTTTGGATGGTCTTTATCAACATCAGGGACGAGAGAGCAAAGATGTAGAGTGATGTAGCCACTATAGTGACTCCAAACCAAAAACGAAATTGCTGAGAGGCTAAGTAAGGGAGCATGGTACTGCTGACTCGCTACACAAACGACAAGCCATTTCCGTGTTATCCAACTGTGTCTGTTTTTATTCTCCAACGGCAAACAAACAGTCCAAAGCAAGGCAAGATACCCACTCTCAGTTAGTTATTTAATTCAAGTGGTCAACAAAAAATACACTCTCCCTACTCACCCCCCTCTCCATGCAGCCGCCACAGTAAACAGGTGAATATATGCTCATTCATTCAATTTCTCCAATTTCTCCAATCACTACCCCTTGACTGTTCAAGTTTCACGGGGATTTTAACTGAAAACAAATGATACAAAGCACCACAGGGTGGAAGTATTTCCCATCTTGACCTGCATTGTGAAATTACTGTATTACAACACTCCCACTTAATTTTACAACTAACTTAAGCATTTTTTAAAACTTTACTAACTTAAGAGATGTACTAAACTTAGACTCTTCACTTAGACTATAGTCCCCCTTTTTAAACAGACAAAAAAACAACTCAAAACTAGCAAGACATTTTACTTATTTTAAACTTGCTTACCGTTGTCTTAACTTAGGCTCTATCAATACTAAACATTCTCCTACAACTTTTATCTATCAGAGTTACACAGCACAAAGTCCAATTTCTCTCCGAAAATACTCAGACTTCTGCTTTGCTAATGGCTTAGTCAAGATATCTGCCTTCATGTCATCTGTAGGACAGTATTGCAGTTGAATTTGTCCATTCTGCACACATTCACGAATGTCTATGTGCTTTGTTCTTGAATGATCAACTGGATTCTTTGCTATGGCAATAGCTCCTTGGTTGTCTTCCAGAATTACAGTGCGATTTTTTCTTTCAGCTACACTATTTTACCGTGGTGTGTGGGGTATAGACATTTCGTGGTGGATGCCTTGAGCCTTCAGGTATTCTTGAAATTCTTCTGACGTGTATTCCCCACCGTTGTCTGTTCTCAGCTTTGTGACTTTTTGCCCACACTCATTGGAGAATGTTTTCTCGAACTCTTTAAACTTGCTGAGCACTTCACTTTTCTGTCTCATGAAGTATACCTATACCTATACTATAGTCATCAATGAATGTCACAAAGTACTTTGATCCACCTATGGATTCAGTCTGCATGGGACCACAGACGTCACTATGAATCAGCTGCAGCCTGTGTTTTGAGCAAATTTAGCACTGCGAAGCACTGTATTTCCTTTTTTTGCAGCTGCTCCCACTGAGAAAAGATTCTCAGACAGCTTGGGAGCATAAAGCACATCATACATTGTGACATCTTTGACATCACTAACTTTGAAAGTCATTTTCAGTTTTACATTACCAAGTCCTTGAGCATTGACTACTCTGCCATCTCCCAGTTTCACTGATTGTGGCTTGGTGAATTCCTGGTAGTCCATGTCTTTGGAACATGTCATGTGTTTTGATGCACTAGAGTCGATCAGCCACTCGACCTGCTTCATTTTCTCATTCTCATTAGTCTCTATGGCACCAAATGCACTTTCAGTTGTGCTCTCAGAATTCTTATTATCCTCACATGTCATGCCCTTAGCCTTGTGGGTTTGATTTTTAGTTTTTAACTTTGGACAGTTGTCCCTCCTTCCCACATTTAAAACATTTCCATTTAGATCTGTCCATTGCCTCTGACTGTGGATCCCCACACACTTGTGTTGCAATTGCAGAAGCGCCACCTGCTGTTGCACCACTGGTACTGTCATTTGCCTGCATTCTTTTTTGTTCCTTGTTTATCAATGATTGCTGCACAAATTGAAGAGTCAAACAGTCCATCTTTGTCTCTAGGGCAGTGACAGTTGTTGCATAGCTGGTGGGAAGACTGCCTAGCAATGTCACAATTTGATCCTCTTCCTCAATTACAGCACCGATAGCACTGAGTTGATCAGTTAATTCTTTCATGCGTTTCAAATTCTCGGTTATTGTTTCACCTTCCTTCATTTCACATCTGAAGTACTTCTTCTTTAAAAACAATTTATTAGCTAGGGTATCTCTTTCAAAATGTCCCTCCAGCGTATCCCACGCCTCTTTAGGTGACTGGCAACTTGTAATCAGGTACAGTTGAGATGTACTTACATTAAGCACCAACATAAAAAATGCTTGTTCTTTCTCCCTAGCTTTCTTGCTCTGTTAGCATCTGCTGCTAATGTTTCCATCTCCATTACCATCCCCCATAGACTTCGAGCTTTTAGTATATGCTCCATCTGGAATTTCCACGTAGCCCAGTTGTCTAGGTCGACTTAGCTTGTCGATAAACAGTCTGTCCTCCATTGTCAACCCCACAATACCGAGTATAACACACAAAATCCGTGTAAAACCACTGTTTGAAGCTAATTTACTGGAACTGACTGGGGCTGACTGGGCTCATAACCTGTTCAAGTTTCACAGGGATTTTATTAGCTGAAAACGAATGATACAAAGCACCACAAAGTGGCAGTATTTCCCATCTTGACCTGCATTGTGAAATTACTGTATTACGAACATTGACCAAACCCCCACATAAGTGAAAGGTGTCAAACTGACAGCTGATGCCAACACATACATTTCAGCATATGGCACCTACAGCCACATTTAATTGAACATACAATATGTGTGAGTTTCTTTTTATGTGTCTGATAATTTTGTTGTATGTCATTGTACAATGACAATAAAACTTGTGATTCTGAAAAGTAATCAAATGTTCCATCAAATGAATTGAAACTAAGGTAAAAACTCCCTGTTTTTGTTTCAAGCTGCGAGCAAAGAACCTTATCTTATTTCTAAGCTTTTACAAGTGAATTCATTTCAATGTGTAACTTAGTTAAAGTTTTCCAAACTTAAAGATACAACTGCAGGGTAATACATAACTTTAAGTGTGGCTCTTCTTCATCATTGGGTAAAATCCTTCAATTACCTGCTCAGTCTTAAACCAAACAAACATTTCCCTCCCACTGACACCCACATGCAGACATTTAACCAATACACCATTTGATTTCTGCTTTGTCACTCTCCATGACATTTCTTCTTTGGCCTGTATAGAAAGTTATTCATTTCAGTGCTTGTTTAAATGTGTGCTGCACCAGTGTGATGATATCAAAGACTCCTCATACACAGACAGACTTCAGCTACAGCTATGTCACAGCATTTATCTGTCCTTGTAAGTATAGTTAATAACTATTTCTACAATACACCGAATTTTTTTCAACCTGTGAATGACTGCACTGAATAATGTAATTTGAATTAAACAATACATGCAGCTTGCAGAAACATTAATCTAACATTGACTTAAATGATAATATCTTTAATTCCACATGTTTTTGTGCATTTCTGCAGCTGGAATGTCCAGCAGTAGTTGCAGCCATTTTTATTTGTGGTGTTGGAGGGTCATTTCAATGTGGATTTTGTCTGTCTTCAATGACGTCTCCATCGGTTGTAAGTAGGATAGCTTTGTCAAAATCAATGACATTTGATTATATATTTATATATATATATATATATATATATATATATATATATATATATATATATATATATATATATATATATATATATATATATATATATATATATATATATATATATATATATATATATATATATATATATATATATAGAGAGAGAGAGAGAGAGAGAGAGAGAAATAGTGTCTTATCTATGTACTGTGTCTGTACATCTTGTAGTTTATTAAAAGAGCTGGTGAACAGGACATGTCTGGAAAGGTACAACCTCTCCTTGGAGCAGTGGCAGGTCTCTATCATCTGGTCCTTCTCTGTGTCCATTTTCTGCGTTGGAGGTCTACTGGGGTCAATGGTGGGTTGGTTTACTCACCTCAAGACTGGGCAGGTTGGTCCAAATAAACATAGATTCACAACTTTTATCACTCTATGGAAGATAGAAAATGTGTCACCATCAGAGAATGACAGACTGTAAAACTCTATTTATCTCCTTCCTCTGCAGAAAACGATGCCTTCTACTGAACAATTTTGTGGCTATATTTGGAGCTGTTTTGATGGTTTTGAGCAGAACAGCCACGTCTTTTGAAATGATCATGGTGGGACGACTCCTCTACGGACTCAATGCTGGTAATCTCATTAGATCTCTTTTCCTGTTTCTCATTTGACACTATAGACAATACATTTCTATGAATACTGGTGAATTTCAAAGATGTTTTTCTCATTTACCATCACAATTATTACTGATGGTCAGCAATTATTTCTCTGTGTATTTCTCTAGGGGTTGGGATGTCAGCTCACGCAATGTATCTCGTTGAGTGTTCTCCTAAAAGGGTGAGAGGAATGGTGGGAGTGACACTTTCCATCTTCATCAGCATTGGGAAGTTCAGTGGTCAGCTGCTAGGGATCAGGTGAGATGTCTGACACTGTTTATTAGAGTCCAGGAAAGATAGCAGGTTGTGGTGTCTCTCTTTAGGGAAAAAGATGGGTATATTCAGGTTACTGAATGACCAGTTCACCTCACAATGTAGGGTGCATTGTAACAATAAGATCCTAATTGTTATGTAGTTTACAACTTTTTTCCATTTAAACAACAAGACCCCAGTGTGTCTGGTGGCTGTGATATCTGCTATATTATAAAATAAATGTTGTATTTGCAGAGAGTTACTTGGCTCAGAGAAAAACTGGCCCTGGCTGCTTGGTTTCAATGGATTTGCTGCGTTGCTCCAGCTCCTCACCCTGCCATTCCTGCCAGAGTCTCCCTCCTTCCTGTTGCTGGACAGAGGAGACTTAAAGGCTTCTGAGGAAGGTGTGAGAAGACATTGCTTTTTCTTTGGTCTGTGGGATCAACTACAAATTTTGTTTTGTTCTTCTGCAAAGTTATAACCATGGAAACCTCCTGTCCTCTCATTCTCCCTAAGCTTTAAAGAGGCTCTGGGGCAACAAGGACTACAGCAAGGTGGTGGAGGAGATGCTGGAGGAGAAAGCTGCCCTGCAGAAGATTCGCAATCACTCAGTGTTGGAGCTTTTTCAGAACCGAACAGTCCGCTGGCAGCTCATCACTATCATTATTACCTTCAGTTCACTGCAGCTCTGTGGTATCAACGCTGTACGTTGTCACAAACTAACCACTTCTCTTTGATTTGATCTCACCAACTTCACTTTGGTCAATTTTATTATTGAGAGACTTATTTTGTTTAATTGTACTGAGAAGCATTGACGTCAAGGTTTGTTATGTAAACCAAAAATGTGAAAGTATTAAATGCATTGACATTAGGAATGCACAATGATATCGACACATCGGTATCTGCCGATAAAACGAAAAATTGAAACATCAGAATGCTATAATACGCAGATGATCCAATGCTGATATTCATCTATTTATTCTGTTGAACATACAGTACCATGAGCACGCTAGCGTAACAAGGTTGAAAAATAGAGAGAAACGTGTTTGCATTAGTCCTATCACCAGGCATCCAAATTTATTGTTGATTTAATGTTGTCAGCATTAAGTGCTCCATCAGAAGCATAGGTGGATTTTGTCAGAAATTGGCAAAAATTTAGTTTCAAAATGTCGGGATATCAGACATTGGAAAATATCCCATATCGTGCACCTCTAACTGACACACACAAACAAAGAAAAAACCTGTAAACTGGTACATGCATGAAGTTTTTTGTTTTTATTTTTTTATTCATTTATTTAATTTTTTGAACATGTTGTGTGTTCAAATGTTTCTCTTCAGGTATACTTTTACTCATTTGATGTACTTCGTGCAGCAGGAATTGATGAAAACAAGTTAGCTTATGCAGCACTGGGAATGGGTCTGTGTGAACTGTTCCACCTCTGTAGGCTGTGTAAGTATGATTTCATAACATCTAATCATGATATATACATCGTTTTAAAGTGAATTATTGTCATAAATTCAAATTAATTAACAAAATGTGAAAGTTTTATTTTGCATTTATTGTGTTTATTGAACAAAATGAATATGGGGGGGGGGGGGGCTTAAGATGTTCTCCTTCTATTGTAAACAGTTTGAATTGACTGTCCTCATGTGGGATGATAGCTCCCCCATGTGGCTGTGTAATCAATAATTACTGATGAACATTTGCGTAGCAAACTGAATATGCTTTGATATTGCAGTTCATGATGATTGAGAGGACGGGCAAAAAGGTCCTGATGTTCAGAGGGTATATAGGAATGTCTGCAACTCTGATTCTCCTCATTGTCACTCTGTTCCTGCAAGTGAGTCACCACCAACCAATTCATGTCCGGATATTTCAGTATAGTCTGATTCGTGTAATATGACACGTGACCAAGTTAAATAATTTTATTTTCATTAGGCACATGTCTCCTGGATGCCATATTGCAGTATGATTCTCATTTTCATCTTCATTTGCCTTTTTTTCAAGTGGACCAGGTATGTTTATCTCACCAGATCTTAGCTAAAAATTTGTCTATTTGTAATTGTCTCCATTTTAAGCATATTTGATTCAAACAATGACATCTTACTCCAACATTCAGTCCACACTCATCTTGTTTCTTGATCCTAAGCTGCAGCGACAATCCCTCTTCCAGGGGAAATTTTAACTCAGCCATTCAAAACAGCTGGATACACACTTGGCCACATCCTCACCTGGTTAAGCGTGCTTATGGTGGGCCATGCTTTTCCCTATTTTAGCCGTAAGTGCATTAGTATTTTCTTAAATTACACATTTTGCTTACAAGCTATGACTTGGGTAGTAAATTAATGCTGTGATGCTGATGAGAAGAAATGTCATGCATTGCTCACTTTAACTCACAAATGTCTAATTTCCAGGAGAATCTGGGTCATTTTTGCTTCCTTATATTTCCGGTTGTCTGCCTCATCTGTGGCTTGTATGTGAAGTTTAACTTCCCTGAGACCAAGAATCGAACAGCACTGGAGATCACTGCAGAGTTTGAAAGGATGCACTTAAAAGCAGCACAGAAGAAAAAATCCACTGAGTAGGAACTAAGTGGAATCATAATATTCAAGACCAGATTATGATTGAATATGCAGAGTTTGTGAACTCTTTGGAACAGCTGTGTTTTCTGATCTGACGTGGTTTGATATTCAGCTAAGATTTTTTTTTTCCTTCAAGCTCAAATGATTAATGACTGTTTTCAATAAAGTCACAAAAGGAGCAACACTTTTGATTAGTTTTGTCAGAATGTGTTTCTCTACAAATTTTTTTATTGCGTAAATGTAGATCAGACCCCTCCTGTTGGCACACCACCTTGCAAGAGGGGCCATGCAGATTGGGTGCAAAACCACTGCCAAAACCACCATCTGGTGATGAGTTGGATTAGATGGCAGCTTTGACTGTGTCCCGAGGGAGACAGGGATATTGAGTTCAAATGGGTCACATTCCGCTCTTGTGTTGTTGAGGTGAAGTCCGGAGCTGTGGCTGAAATCCTCAAACCTGGTGGTGGACGCTACATATCACAGAGGCCCCGATCATACACCTCCCGCTAACCACAATTTGCCGATTTAGGAACCTCCACTAACCGCTAATGTAATCTTCCGCTTCCCTAAAGTTGCTACCCGCGTTGCCGACTCCCTTCCTCAAATTGGAGGCGCGGCGATGGACGTGTCATTTGCGCTTTCCGCAAACTCGGTATCTTGTGAACGCGGGTTTAGGATAGTGGCTAGCGGGTGTTCAGTGCAGCTCCATCTAGTGGCACAGATGTGTAACGACAACAGTCCTCGATTATAAAACAAATTCAGTTCTGTGGCCCGTTTTTTAAATTTTGATCCAAGTCTAAAATTGAAATATTAAAAAAAACAGGCATTTTTTTCATTTTTTGTGTTAGATTAAAAAACGAAAAAATATAATAAAATGTCTTTTTTTTTTTTTTTTGATTGGCAATTGAAAATGGAAAGGATGGATGATACACGAATTGGTAAAGTTTTCCCAGATGGAGGATTTGACAGAAACAAGGTTATTTGTAACAACTGCCAAGTTGAACTCCCCGTTAAAAGTTTCTGCTGTTACCTCAGAAATTACCTGTTTTAATGTTCTGATTGTGCTGAGCCACAATCATTTTGTTGGATTTTGTTTGTAGACTTTTTTACATTTTTCTTAAAAAAAACAGGATGACATTAATGCCCCTGGCAGTGGCAATGAGCTTTATTTTATTTTACATTTTTTAAGATGAGATTTACACTCAATATGTGTTACTGACAAGTTACTGATGTTAAAAGTGTTGAACAACAAATGTTGTGACACTTTAGTTCATATGGCAGCAGAACATTTCAATAAAAGTGCATTTTACACTACTTTTGAGTTCATTATTTGATTCTGCGTACACAATGTGATTAATCAGGATTTTTTTTTTTTAATTATATAATATATATATATATATATTATATATATTATATATATGTATATAATATATATATATATATCTATATATATATATATATATATATATATATATACACAACAACTGATGTCAGTTTTTATATTTGTAATGCAAATTGAGTCCCAGCACCGTGCAGGAAACAGGGTGCTGGCTAGTTTCTATACATTCGACATTGTAGTGTGTTCCATTTATGCTTCAAAGTTGGTATTTCCAAGTTCCAAGTCAAAAGTCTTAACTGGGACACTCTCTGAAAGGCAAGAATTAGTGACTCTAGGAAATTACTAACCCAGAACACTTTTGTAAATATCTCCTCGCCATCTGCTAGCAGTCTATATCATGTGTACACTTTAAAAAGAGAGAGAGAGAATTAAAAAAAAAGGGTCTTCATCCACAGCCCTGGCTGAAAAAATTGGAAATTAACAGAGTGGAGGAGATTTTACTGTTTATAACATTTTTCTTATTTTATGCACATTGAGTGCATATGCAGTGCTGTTTGCTACCTAGTTTTTATTTCACAGTGTTGTTATGAATAAGTGTTTCAAACAATAGCAAGCAGAATTACTGGCTAGTCCAACATTTGGAAAGGTTAATTTTACGACTTTGGGATGTGGTCAACACTATCAAATTAGCGCAAAGTAACAAGTTTTAGTTTGGGGGCGGGGGCGAGGGGGCTATCTAAACTTAAAGTTCAGACAGTCCCCCACAGGCACTGAGGTTCAGTTCTTTTTACAACACTGTCCAAGATTTACTTTTGTTCTGTCTCTTGTTCGGTCAGTCTCTCATTTTCTCTTCTGCAAAAACTCAAAATCTTACCAAGTATATTTTTCTAATTTCTAGTCAAAATATCTCATCACACTTAATATAAGACACAATCACCTAAAGAGTAACATTTCAGTGAGATATAGGAACTTGTTTTTAGACAGTGCATCTTGAATATCTTGTTAAGTGAAACAGTCTTTAAAACATCTTGTTTTGAATCATATCTCAGATGAAACAAGTTTTTTTTGACATGTCATAAGATTTTTAAGCTAATTTCAAGATCTTGTCAGGCTTAAATATATTGTCTTATTTCAAGAAATCAAGCGAATTTTCACTTGTTCCATTGGCAGATTTTTTTGCTTATTACAAGCAAAAAATATCGTGTATAAATTTTTTTTAACTTATTTTTTGAGTGGCCTTTTTTCCAGTGCATTACTTTCTTTGTCACCTCTGCCATGATATCCACAGTAGCTCTGTAGCTTCATAATTGATGATAATATGATGATATTGATGATGACTTGGTACAGAATCCAAAGTTATTTTGGGTGTTTTTTGTCGACAGCAGGGGCAGGAGGCTATGAGAGCTGGACAACACTATCTTAAAGTAATCAAATTTTCCTTCAAATGAAATGTACATTTTTATTTTGATTATTTTATATTAAACTATTGCTTTTAGGGATGCACCGAAAATTCGGCCACCGAAAATTTTCGGCCAAAAATGGCCCAAAAGTTAATTTTCGGTTTTCGGCCGAAATACTTTTATCACCGAAACAAAATGGCCGAAACAGGATGTTGTGATGACGAACAAAAACCGCGGCCAGCACGCGCTTGTCTGGATAGGGGCCAACATGTCTGTGGTGTGGACGTATTTCAATATATCTGAGAAAGACCCACGGATAGCGATATGTAAAACATGTAACGGTGAAATTTCAAGAGGGGGTGAATCTGCAAAGAGTTTCTCCACATCGGGTTTGATTTATCACCTGAAATCCAAACATCCCGATCGCCATTTTGAAAATGAGAAGGCGGCGGCACAGAAAAGGAAAATCCCTCCGAGCGCGCCCACTCCGTCTGTGGCGGACGTATTTGAAAAGGCAAGAAAGTTTTCCAGTGATGGTGCCAAGGCAAAGGGCATTACACAAAAAATTATGGAATTCATTGCCTTAGATCGGGGGTCGGCAACCCGCGGCTCTGGAGCCGCATGCGGCTCTTTAGCGCTGCCCTAGTGGCTCCCTGGAGCTTTTTCAAAAATGTTTGAAAATGGAAAAAGAATGGGGAGAAAATATATTTTTTTTTTAATATGGTTTCTGTAGGAGGACAAACATGACACAAACATTCTTAATGTTTTCCAATGCTGTAATATGTGTATAATAAATATTAAATTTCAACATTTCTGTCACGAAGATTTGCGTCATAGCCTGCGACACACGTTTCTATCAGCAGGGCGGGATGCCGGGCAGGTGGCTGTTGTTAACAAAACCGGCGGCTGTGTGATTCGGTTCTGCAGAGAGAAACCTCTCTCTGCTGGCACACTGGAGACAGGGATCACGCAGGCTATCTGGGCCAGTTGAGCCCACTCGGGGTAGATTTCACTGGAATCCCTGATGAGAACTTCACAGGCCGTTGAGAAGTTCAAGCCTCCATAATCGCGGAGCGCTGTCATTATGGAGATGGCATCTCTGCGCGCACTTGTGGCATCAATGGGGCTGTGGCTGGAGCCGACTCGTCCTCACTGGTCATTCCTTTTCCAAAGCGATCAGTGATGGTTTGGATGGCTGTTTCAGCAACTGAAATTGTGCTTGGGAGGCGTATTTTCACCGGACATTTTGACCGGAGAGATTATAAAAACCGTTTCACTGCTGCGTTTCACCCTTGCACTGACTTACTTGGCATTTGCACAGAAATCAAACTTAAACTGTATTAATTTGATTTTATATACTTTATCTTTTCAAAAGGTTGCTGTTTTATTTTTTATAAATGCAGGCTGCGTTTTATTGCGCTCTGTTAGGGGCAGATAAGGGGCACGTTATGCACGTTCCATTTTGATGTTTTTTCGAATCCTCAAAATAAAAATGACATCAAAAATCTGATTTCTTTATTGCATTTCTTTAATTTCATCAAAGCATTGAAACATAATTCATTAATATTGTAATGAAGTTAAACTTGAGGCTGCATCGTACAACAGAGTAGTCACGTGGTGCGTCATTCTCTATCCACTGCAGGGAAAATAAACATTTTATCATGAAGGCTCATTATGTATTTGTAGCCAACTTAGTCAATTTGATAGTAGACTAATATAGCTAATATAGATACATACAGCATGTGTTGCCTTCATTATAAGGCTTTTAATTTTTTGCGGCTCCAGACATATTTGTTTCTTGTTTTTTTGGACGACAATTCTCAGACGTGTGTTTACCTGAGCTATTTAATGTTGCAGCTCACGTCCATGAGCTTATAGCTGCAGATATTTTTGTTGTAGTAGTCCTACAAAGAATTTTTTTAAATGCACTTGACTTAAATGCACTGTGTTTTTATGAGAGAACATTTTTACAATCTTTCAGCAGGCCAGTCAGTTATAGGCCTGTATTATTATTTAATGCACACCTGAGTGGGGTCAAGTTAAACATTTTATTTTGAATTTTGTTTTATATTGTGCATTGTTGTAATGTCAGTGCTAATAAATATTTTCATAATTTTGCAATTAATTTATTCTTTGTAGCATTAATATTAATTTATGCAATGGTAATGCCTTGATTTTAGTGAGGTTAGTACACAGTCATAGCCATGAATGCAATGGTACTAATAATTGGCATAATAATTTATTTCGGTTTTCGGTTTCGGCCAAGAATTTTCATTTCGGTGCATCCCTAATTGCTTTCTTTTGTTGAAGAACATCATAAACCAGGCTGTCTCTTCAGCTGATGGTCAGGATGTCAACAAGAGCAGGATGCACACAATTGTTTGCCTCCAGGTCCAAAAATAACTGAAAGGAAAGTGTCCTATTTGAATTGGCATCTTACTTTTCAGCTTAACTTCTAACACTTCTGCAGTCCTGAGGGGGCAGTTTCTTGATCAAGTTGCAGACAAATGACTCCCAAATCAAAATATCTGAAATGTTTTTGCTTTGATATAACAAGTTGAGGGCCGCAGAGGGACTGACAGTCATCAGGGAACTCCCACCAACCTACGCACGCACACGACCCCTGCACATGTGTGCGCCCCTGATAACACAATCTACACGCTCAAAGCCCAGAGGCCGACGGGACTCCACGAGAGTGAGTGTCAAATGCCAAAGGCGACGACCATCATCACCAACAAGCAGACTCCGCTGCTTACGTAAACAGAGCAAACACTCTGGGCCACGCCCACAACGCTTGATTAAATTTATCAGTTTCCAGTCCAATGACTGACGGCCATCAGTGTTGACCACAGCCGAGGACGCAGGAGCTGGACATCTGCAGGCTTCTTCTAAGGACAAGATGGACCTCTTTCCCCGCTTCATTGATGAGTCCAAGTTGAAGACAAACTTTGAGAAAAAGTGAGTTTCTATTTCTAAAGTTTTCAACAACACTCCCAGGTAATTTTATTTGAGGTTAAATTGATATTTAGCTACATGGTCAACACAAGTTTCCACGTGCCAGTCATCATGCAGAAATCCTTGAATGCCGTAGAAGTTTGATCATCAATAATAACTTCCACAGATCCTCATGCATGCTGAGGTGCATTTCTTCTCTAAAACTTTGCACACAAAACTAAATAAATGAATCAGGAGACACTTGAATGGAACTCCCACAGGGTAAGATCTCCTGCAGAAGGAATATTTCCTCTCTGCCAGTTTAAAATTAAAATCTGGGAAATTCAGAAAGCAAGAGCCTGCAGGTCAATTATGTAAATGAACTCTATGGAGTATGTATGGACCGTCAAGCAGGGCTGAGACGGGGCTGTCAAGACCTGAGATGCTGTTGACAAAATTCCCCTCTCTGTCATCCTGTCTAAGAACGCGATTTTACAGGAAATCATTGAGAAAAAGACATCATGCTGGATATTTAGCAGCCTTTTAAGACAGAGAGGATGATAGCATAGTGGCACTGATAACATCAATTGCCTCCACCCAGCCCCACCCCCACGAAGCTAAAACTAGAACAATGTGCCTGATGTTTATATGGCTGTGAAAAAGAGCCAGTAAAGCAACTTCAAGTATGCCAAAGACCACGAAAGAAGAACACCACATGGACATGACATGGACTTCAAAACAGCAAATGGATCTCATTGTTTAATGACTTATGCCCATCAGGCCCCCTTTGAATGCAATCTGATGGTAGAACTAAACACTGAATGTGAACTACAACACATTGGACATTACATTTTAAATCCAGCAAGGACAAAACCCCCAAAAATTACACCACTTTTTTCTGTTCATGTGTGCACACTTGCGCTTTATTTTTGTGTTTGGATCGCAGGGTGTTTGTCAACAGAAGCCTGACCCTTGAAAACATCAAATGCTATGGCTTTGACATGGACTACACACTGGCAAGTGAGTACAGAGGAGGCTGCTCGTCATGTCTGCTCGTGCATATGGAGTCTTCAAGTGTTGTTCATTATTATAACTTCTGAATTTGATCAAATCCGTCAGTTGCCTCTTAATGGTTTTGTTCCATGTGTTTGTAGTGTACAAGTCTCCTGATTACGAGAGCATGGGCTTTGAGCTGATACGAGACAGAATGGTGTCTATTGGTTACCCTCACGAGATTCTGCGCTACACATATGACCCCAGCTTCCCCACTCGGTTAGTTTGAAGCTGGTCTCTGTGCCACAATAAGTCTAATGTACTATATAGATTCAATTAATGTTTTCCCTTTTCTCCTACCAGTGGCTTAGTGGTTGACACCAAATATGGAAACCTCCTGAAGGTGGATTCCAATGGCAACATTTTAGTCTGCAGTCATGGCTTCTGTTTCCTCAAAGGGTAAAGTTAAACCAAGTGCTAACAGTATAATGTAACATTAGCACATGCTCTTTTGTATTGCAGCTCTATGGACTATGAATTCTGGAGTTCAGGTAAGATGAACCAGTCATGGGTAGGAAGAAAGAAACACATCAGAAAAATAAATATAAAATCTAAAATGTTCATCAGACAGCAGACAACTCCAAAGAAGTGCATTGATGAGTGAATCAAATGTTTATAATTTAGATACAGCACAGTCTGTCAATCTTTATTTAAATAGTATTTTGCAATCAAATCAAATGCAAGTGATCCTCAAAGTCTAATTCACAAGGATGTTATAAATGCATGAAAATACTCTTAATCACAACCAAATACGAAATAATAATAATACCAATAAGAGCAATAATGATAATAATTACATGAAATTTAAAAAAAAACTGAGCTCAAATAGAAATGGTGGGCAAAGACTAATAAAGTCATTATAGCAGGACAAGCTTCTGTTTTCAAAGGAAATTTGAAATTTCCAGTGGAATCTTATACTCTGCTTGGCTTTTTTATCCATCCACATCATCGAGCAGGTGGTGGGGTACAGCTCAGACAGGTCCAAGTCCATCACAAACAAAACACACTCACTCCCATGGACAATTCAGAATCACCAGTTAACCCAAACATCCATGTTTTTGGACTGATGGAGGAAGATGCAGAGAAAACTAACAGTTTCATGGGAATTTGAGTGATGAATAATATTTGGTGGGGATCTGTAGGATCTGTAGGATGGCGAGATGTTGTGGCTTTACTTTAGAATTAGAAATCTTCAGTAAAACTACAGTAACCAAATATTTCATAGCTCTCGACTCTTTGTGGCTGAAGTGGTTGAATGGTGACCTCTCCAGGGCCAAGACCCAAACTCTTGCTCAAAGACAGCTGGGAAATCTGTCTCCATGAGACAGAAGCAAATGTAAAGGATCCTTGAATGAGCCCTAGAAGTCTCTCCATAGTTTAACTTCACTGCATTTCAGCTGCAAACAATGCAGGTTTTACTTCACCACAATAATTTCACAGCTACAACAACTACAATCAACTACAAAGTTGATGTAGCTCCTATATTTGAATGCTCTGACAATATAAAATGGAGAGGGATTATTCTGTAAATCCTAACTGTTTTCTTTATATTAATAATCGTATTTAGTTCATACTTTCACCTTAATTTCTCAATCCTTGAAGCATTCAAATTCTAGATTTGAATTCCAAAGCTTAAACACACTGTATGAACTATATGAAAATGTGTTTTAAACATTGTTTTAGTGTCAAATTGCATTTTTTTCTCCCTTACAGAAATTCCTTTTCTTCTTAACTGAAAAACATTAAATGCAGTCGAGCAGACCACCGTCCACATGTTCTGCAGTGAGAGCAAAACATTTATCATATAAGTTAGAAGAAAATTGATTATTTCAAAATGGTGAGATGAATTTGCACAGCAAAAAAAGAGTCATTTTATAATATCTGTTCTGTGATTGAGAGGGACAATCATATAGCTACAGTTATAGTTTTTCATGTGTTTGTTTTTATTTTATTTTATTTTTTTGGATTGTTTGTGTTTTGAGGCTTTTCATGGTTGTGTTCTTGGTCCACAGGGAGGACATTCATAAGTACTACCCCAACAGATTCATCCAAAGAGATGACACCGACCGCTATTACATCCTTAACACTCTCTTCAATCTTTCAGGTACAGCATAAAGTCAATCCTTTTCTTATACTGTCATCTTATTGATAAAATAAAATGACTTTTTGGTTTTGCAACCTTTAACTTTCCAGGATTGAAAAAAGATAAAAAACATTTTCACAGAAGTACAACTTCATATAAACAATGTGTTTACATCCTGCAGAAACATATCTCTACTCCTGCCTGGTGGATTTTTTCACCAGATGCACCAGATACACGAAGTAAGTTGGAACATTTTAGTTTTTGCCATAAGTCTTAAAGGTTTTCTTTGCACATTTACTGTCACTGTAATGCCACTATATTGCCACACTTTCAGCCTCCTGAAAGGTTTCCAGCACGGCGACTTGCTCATGTCCTACAGAAGCATGTTCCAGGATGTTCGAGATGCAATGGACTTCATTCATGATACAGTGAGCTGTGAAACATATGCCCTTGTTTGAGTCTGTATACTAAAATGTTAACATGGCTTGTTTTGTATTGTTTAGGGAATACTGAAAGATCAAACCATCAAGAATCTGGACAAATACGTTGTCAAAGATGTGAGTAAAACAAGCATTTCATACACCAGTTTCAGTTGTGTAAAATGGATGAAACACTGAAAAATCCATGCTTTTCTACAGCCAAATGTCCCTGTGCTCTTGACGCAAATTAAGAAAGTGGCTAAGGTTTTCCTCGCCACCAACAGTGATTACAACTACACTGAAGTAAGTACAGAAGCTTATATAATGTCAGGACTGAAATACTGTAGAGAAATTATTCTCACACTTGTCACAAATGTGTATTACAATTTACAAATGTGTACAAACATTTGTGTGTGACTTTGGGCTATTATAAATATTGCACCTGTCAAATACAGAGTAATTTGAATATGTCTTTACTTTACAAAGGCACACTTTACAGAATGAAAAACTAATACTATTTGACATTTACAACTTTTAGCTTCAACCTTAACAGGTGTGATAATTTTACTCTTCTTGCCTCTTCTTACTCTTGCGCCTGTTACAATGTCAGTTGTCTCTAGGCGCTTTAGAGAGACCCAGAGCATGACCCCCGAGCAGATTTCATTAACTAAAAATATACTTTATTAACTAATAATATAAAACAGTGCAACAAACTACAGGAAAGAAAATGGAGCACAGTTACAGTAACAAGGTGCTCCTTATTAACTATGGAATGAGCTACAGGAGGAAAAAGGGAGGAGGAAAGGGAAGGAAAGGGAGAAGAGCGGTGGAGAGACCACTCAGCAGATCATGTCCGCGTTCCCCTGCAGTGTAGGCCTATAGCAGCATAGCTATGACAAAGCTGTGATTAAGACAAGCCTACTCTAATCTTAGCTCCTACAACTATGGCTACGACTATTAGCCCATACACACTATTGTTTAAACTAACTGTAGGCTTTACTTAAGAGAAATGTTTTCAATTAAGTTTTAAAAATGGAGGTGGTCTCAGCCTCCTTAACCAAAAGTGGTAGATGGTTCCATAATAAAGGTGCCTGGTAGCAGAAGGAGCGTCCTCCAAATCTACCTTTAGATATTCTAGGAACGACAAGTAATCCTGCTCTCTGAGAGCGGAGAGCTCTATTAGGAGCATAATGTGCTATCAGGTCTTGTAAATAATGAGGAGCTTGGCCATTAAGGGCCTTATATGTGAGAAGCAGAATTTTAAACTCAATTCAAAATTTCACGGGAAGCCAATGGAGGGAGGCTAACAGGGGAGAGATGTGATCTCGCTTACGGATTCCTGTCAGCACCCTCGCTGCTGCATTCTGGATCAGTTGGAGGCTATTCAGCGAGCTTTTCGGACATCCTGCTAACAACGCATTACAATAATCCAGTCTAGAACTGACAAACACGTGGATTAATTTTTCAGCATCACCCTGGGAGAGGATGCTCCTAATCTTGGCAAAATTTTGGAGATGAAAAAAGGCAATCTTACCATCCTGACTAATATGCTGCTTAAATGACATATCCTGATCAAAAATGACTCCAAGGTTTTTCACAGCTGTGCTGGAAGCCAGCGTAAACCCAGTTAATCCATTCCTCAGGTGTTTGGGACCAAAGACAATAACCTCTGTTTTATCTGAATATAGAAGCAAAAAGTTAGAGGACATCCAGGACTTAATGTCCTTAAGACACCCTTGAAGTTTGGCCAACGGTTTTGCTTCCTCTGGTTTCATGGATAAGTACAGCTGTGAATCATCAGCGTAGCAATAAAAGTTTATGCCATGGTTCTGGATAATTTTTCCCAAGGGCAGCATGTATAAAATGAAAAGGATTGGTCCCAGCACTGAACCCTGTGGGACGCCATAGCAGACCCAATTCCGTGCAGAAGAAACATCATTAACATGGACGAACTGGAACCTGTCAGATAAGTATGACTATAAACCAGCCTAATGCTGTCCCTTTAATTCCAACAGTGTGCTCTAATCCAGTGGTTCTCAACTGGTCTGGCTTCAGGACCCACCATCACCCTTAATGACAAGCTGTGACCCAAGTCAAGGAAAATTTCCAACTTCTCAAATTTTTTGAATGAAAAGATCGTGCAGTTTGAATTGGTGATAGTAGAATAGAATATCACAGAATTCCAACACAAAAAAATAAGTTTACTGGTGAACCAAAATGGCAAAAACCAAAATGATTTCAAGTGGGAAATATTCCCTTTGATGCTCAATTAGCTGCATTTTAATTAAATCCAAAACACAGCCTTTTTTTAACAGACTCAACATGCACAAACATGAAATTAAAAAGTGCAACCACTGAGCAGTAGTTTAAAAAAAAAAAAACTAAAATATGTAGCATTTGCTGACCTCCTGAATATATAACAATTTCCTATTAAAACTAGTCACTTATTTAAGCATTAATCATAAAGCTGACATAACAATCAGAACATTTCAGTAACAGCCATTTTTAAGACTCAACAGTGCTTTTATGCACAAATATGAAATAAAACAGTGCAACCACTGAGCAGTAGTTTCAAAAAGAACTAAATATATAGTTTTAGCTGAATAACCACTCACTGACCTTTTTCTTCAAGATAAGAAAATCCATATCTCATACATTCTTCGTTGTATCTGCGTTTCGCCATGCTCAACAACCTAAACAAACTTTGCAGGTCTTTGGTGTAAACTAGCGGGTGTCAACGCACATTACAGGGCATTATCGCCATCTACTGTTAAGGAGTATGAATGATACGCTTTTTTTTTTTTTTTTTTTTTTTTTTAGCATTTCCTCGCAATGTAAATATAATCATAATAGCAAGAATTCAAGTAATATGAGACTAATACGCTCTACCACTGATCGGTGCACTTTTTGGTTGCTAAGTTGTATTCAGTGTTACTCTGTTTTATCTAATTTCACCACCAAGCTAGCTGTTTTTTTATGACTCACGACCCAGTGGTATGTTATTACAGTTTACCACCAACATAGGATTTTATATTTATATTATTGCTTTCCTTCTTTATAACTGTAGTTGTATGATTTCTAATAGATGGATCATGAGCTGTACAGTCTACTCAGAGAGCTTCTTTCTCACACTGAAATCTGTGAAAGCTGAGATGGCCCAGCTTTTTACTATCACTTAAACGCAGCATGCATATGTCAATACACAGAGACGAAGCTTAAAAAAAAGTTTTAAAATTCCGCATGCAGACGCGAGCTGATCCTTGCGCAAATGTAACCTTAGCAGTGAGCACCAGGCCATGCGTGCACCTGCATTTAACAATATTTAAACGCTTATTGATTGCAAAAGCCTCACATTTACGAGATTAAATAGGTTTAAGGTAAAGATGTTAATATCTATTCAGTTTTGTACTGTGACTTCAAAATTTGTTTTTTAATCCATTCAAAGTTCCTTTATTTTTATGTGTCCAAAAAATTTATTTAAAATACATACAAATTGTTTCTATGCATTTGTACATAGTGTAATACACATTTATGACAATTGCAGCTATGAGACTAATTTTCTTCCACAGTGTTAAGAAAAGCTGTCAAAAATTCTCTCTCCACATATTATTATTATTATTATAAATAATAATAACATGTTTGAATCTTTATTGCTTCTTTATTAAGGCCATCATGACATACCTACTTGAAAATAATGTCAAGGTAAGGCATTTTTGATTTTGGTGGGAATTTCTTAAAAAAAAAAAAAAAACCAAACATTTATTTATTGATTCATATGATTTTAACATTTTTCTTCATTCCAGACTGGAACTCCAAAAGGGCCCTGGCGCTCCTTCTTCGATCTCATCGTCGTGGATACCAAGAAGCCACAGTTCTTTGCAGATGGGACTGTGCTGAGACAAGTGGACACAGTATGAAAAATGTCTCTTGGTGATGAGTTCTCATCTTAATGTTGAGGATCAGTGTGTTTTAATAACAGTGTGTTGCATTTTGGACACAGAACACAGGAAAGTTGCGTATCGGGACGTACACAGGTGACCTGCAGCATGGAACAGTTTACTCTGGAGGTGAGCTGGTTGGAGCATAAAAACACAGCAGGGATATTAGATGTGTAGCGACAGGATTACTTTAATTGTGATTGAATTGAAGACGTGTCCTCTGGAATGACTGTGCCATCTAAAATATGCTAGTTATTCTAACACTGAGCAGAGGGGAGAATGTTTAATTTACTCTAATTAAGTTTTAATAGTCCACTAAGTGAGAATTTACACATCCAGTTTGCCCTATTTTGGACATTTTCTGTTTTTCATGTGGCACGGGGGCGTGACCTTTGAAAGCCAGCAGTGTTGCAACTGGGTCTTTACTCCAAACCTATAACTTTAGGTTTATTGGTTGTAAATTATGTCTGCATGGAAGCAAAACTATGCACAGCACTGACTTAATCTCACTATTATTTTTTTGTCTTTTTTTGAAAATAAATGTTGATTTGCCACCTTGCTCATATGCTGACAGCTGGCATTCATGCAGTAGAAACACAATTTATGTATGTATCTGTTCATCGTGAAGAGTGAATTAAGTCACTTTTAATCATGAAATGTTGTTCTTTTAGCTCCTTTAATAATGCGGTTTTATTCATAAATCCTCAATGGTTTCTTTATTTTATTTCAGTTTAGTTTAGTTTAGTTCAGAATTCAGTTTAAATCTGTGACCCTAAATCATCACTTTAAATGACGTTTCTTTCTTTCACTTTCCCCTCAGGCATTGAAATAACTCTTGAAGTTCATGTCTTTTTAATCACATTTACATAAAACCTTTGTTTTTAATCAAGATAATCCCTTCAAACTTTAAAATGATTGAACTATTATCTCATTAAATGTGCACCTGGAGCAACACACCGTGTACTTTGCCTTTCTGCAAGGTTCCCTCCCCTTTCTGGGTGAAAACTAAACAACCCATTGAATATGACTCATAATCAATGCAACTTTTGAGGTGTTTGCTCATGTAAAGGTGTTCAATAAGATTACAGTATTCTTTTCCAAACTTCAGAATACCAAGGCCCAATTTGAAATGTGATATATCTCTATGCGTATATATATCTCTATATATCTTTGCGACCCATGCAAACCTTTAAACACCACTTTGATCAACCTACAAGACTAAAGGTTACATTCCAAAATTAATGTAAGGGGTCAACAAATAAGGTGACACAGTCACTTGTCATGTTAAGATTACAGTAGAATAACACGCAATTGGTTTGTTTTATTATTCCTAAATAATTTTTAATTAATGTAATAAATATTTTACAGTAATTTAAAAACATATTTTAAAAAAATTGAGGATTTAAAATACTGTAGTCTATTCATTTGTGACTATTAGGTACCAGTGTCCACCAGCATTATATAGAATAATGTCTTTTTATTATCATGGTGGAGAGTTCATTCAGTCTGCCTCCATCAAAGTGGATGAATGACGCCACCAAGTGGTGGTCAGAGGTGCCATATCCTGACTATTGAAATCTCCAAGTAGCTACTCTGTTTTAGACACTTGAGTTATTTTTCTATTCTTCCATCTACAGGATCTTCAGACATTGTCTCTGATCTGTTGGATGTCAAAGGTAAGGACATCCTGTATGTTGGAGACCACATCTTCGGTGACATCCTTAAATCCAAGAAACGTCAGGGCTGGAAGACCTTTCTGGTTGTACCGGAGCTCACCAAGGAGCTGCAAGTGTGGGGGGAAAAGAAAAGTAAGAAGACTCTGCCCTGTTTTAGTCCAGTCATTGCTGTCATTTAGTGGTTTCCACAGCTGACCTGCTTGGATTTTTCAGATCTCTTTGAGGAGCTGAAACGACTTGATATCTTCCTCGCTGAACTTTACAGGTGAGTCTGCATACATCTGCTTATTTGTCTGACTTAATCAACGCATGTTCAGAAGTGAATTAAATCCTTAATCCACCACAAGAGAACATCTGATCTATGACAAATTAATAACAGGTTGAATGAAACAAATAAAAAATGTCAGGTGTGAGGCAGAATGGAGGACCCAGGCGCTGGAGTGCAAAAAAAATAAAGTATTTAATCAACAAAAACAGGAGCCAAAAGTCCAAGAAAACTACAAAAATCCACAAAAGTAATCCACACAGGAAGAAAAAAACACAAAGTCCAAAACAAAACCAAAAATAATCAAAAACAAGCATGGGCGAACCAAAAACAGAGAAACACAAACAAGAAAATACTTACAGCGCATAGAACTGAGACTTACTGACATGAGACGCAAAAACGATAGACAACAAACCAGTGCAGACAGGGGAGATGACAAGACTTAAATACACAGGTCAACAAATGAGAGACAGGTGCAGACAATCAGGTTAACAAGAGGGAAGGAAGCAAAGCTGAAAACAACAGAGACAAGACAGACCTTTAAAGTAAAACAGGAAACAGGTAACACAAAAGACAGGGATTGACGCCAACTTGACACAAAATCAAGAAAAACCCAAAATGGCCGTCATGGCTGCCCCAGATCATGACAAAAATGAATAATCAAAAAAATTAACAAATATAGATTTGTTGTTTTATCATTTATAATCCCTGTTACGTCTGTATTGTACATTTTGAGGAGATGCCACAGAGCATCTTGCGCACACATATTAATGCTCAGAGCAAAGATATTTAGAGACAGAACAATGCTTGATAGGGGATATTTAAATGTGCATGTTGTCAGAGAGGAAGGATGTGTTCTTATTCTCTTTACTCAAAAACACAAAGATACACTTTCAACTAAATAAGGCACGTCAGATGTGCTGTGGCCAGCAGGGGGCGGTGCAGCCTGTTATTTTACTTTTTCATAATTTCTGGATAGTTATGTTACTGTGCCCATTCACCAAGAAAAAAAAGCATGATAAGTATAATGAAGTAATATCGCAGCCAAATCTAAAGGATTACATTTACTTGTTTGCTGTAATCTCATTGTACCTATGTACAGTGACAATAAAGGATTCTATTCTGTTCTATTCTAAAATGTATTCCTTTGTCAACAGCAAATCAGTCAAATAAATCAATTAATTATTTGTTTACTCTTCTTTTTATTTGCTATTTGAAGGCAACCAGACAGCGGTAGTAAAGAGTCTCGTGAGATCAGTACCATTCAGACAAGAATGAAGGTGAGCTTAAAATATTTTTCCCAACGTGAAAGTTGCATTGAGAAACAATGCCATTTCAACCACAACTTGTTTTTTGGTTTCTGGAAAAGTTTCAACTTCACATGGGTCAAGAAGAAATGACTAAAAAAAGGTTCATTTGGAAACAAATATCCTGCCTCCTTGCTTGTTTGCTGACAGTTGGGATCCAAGCAGTGAGAACACACAATGAAATTCTCAGTATGATGCCAAAAATGTACACTTCCTAAAAGCAGAATGCAACAATGCATGGCGCACACTGTGACAGTTCGTTGTTGTAGCTAAACCTTGTGTTGTTTGTGTGAGTTTGCAGGTACTGACCCACAGAATGGACATGTCCTACGGCCAGATGGGCAGCCTCCTGCGCAGTGGTGCCACACAGACGCTGTTTGCCAGCCAGCTGATCCGCTACGCAGATCTGTACTCCTCCACCTGCATCAACCTGCTGAACTACCCCTTAAATTACCTCTTCATGGCTCCACCAGTCCTGGTCAGTCTCCTCCCTCCTTTCATTCACAGAAAAGATGTGCATGAATGCTCTTTCTAAAGTTCTGACGGTTTCCTTTCCAGATGCCCCACGAGGCAGCTTCTGAGAGCTCCGTCGAATTTGCTTCAGCAGAGCTGAACAGGAACAACAACGCTGTCATGATGAAGAAAAATGGAGTGTTGCTTTTTTAACAAGATGTAATCTAAATAATTTACTATGCGTTTGGAGTTAAAGAGCTTTTTTTGCTCTCTTGATGTGCTGAAGACCAATGATATGAAGACACTACGGGAGGTCTGATGGGCTTCTTCATGTCATGGACAGTCACACACAAAATGAAGGGTTTCTTCCAGTCGTGATGTGCATCTTTTACTATACTTGTTGCTCCATATGCTCGATGTGAATTGCTAGGCCACTGAAGAGTCATCATATAAAACATGTTGGCATACGTGTAAAAAAAAAAAGGAAAAACAGGCTCAGGGTTAAAAAGTGTTTTTACATATAGTTTTGCAAGTGCACTTTTAATCTAAGGTTTGTGGAATGGTTTTTAAGATGAAACTTCATTTATCGTGTGGCTTCTGTTAAATTTTTTTCAATAAAACAATCCCATTTTTATTTCCAACTGTTTTTACTGAGGTTCCTCAACTCAATATGCTGCTGCATTTTGGTATATTATTGTGTCTGTGATTAAAGGGGTTATTCTGTATTTTCTTACTTATCTTACTTACCACAAGAAGCGGAACCAGTGAAGTCTTGCGGACCCTGGGGTGCGAGAACACTACGAGATCGCTGGCTCTGTTTTATATAAAAATGAGAATTTCCATATAAGGTGATGGTCTCATCAAAAAACACTTGAAGACACTGAACTGGGCTAATGCTAGCTGGAGTTCTGTCTGTTTACAGAAGTGTCAGTCTGGCATAATGACAGTGTTTACAGACAGCAGTAGATGCAGTGATGGTTGGTTTCAATAGTAGTGGTTCTGTAAAATATCCCTGCTGAGTTCCTTTTATGTAATAAACAAAATCCAAAACCTCTCACGATTATTGTATTTTCTTAAGGAAAAAAGGATGTAGATAATCTAAAACCAGGACAAGACAAACGAGAATAAATCCTAGTCATTAGGTAAATTCCAGTGGTTCATGGTTAATGTTCCTGTTAGTGTATTTGTGAGATCCAGAGGTTTTACTTCCTGCACTACATCAGTTGACCACATGATGGCGCTTAATCATTTCTGCAGCAGCTCTGAGGGTCAATCCCTGTGAGGCTACAGATCATTTTTCTAGTTATTACAGTTACATGATAGTTTTATACAAGACTATCATTTAACCAGTTTCTGTTTAGTGTCATGCCACCAAATTACATGTAAAAGCAATTGCGTCCACTAAACACTAAACAGACTAAACCCATGTGTGTTTCTGTGTATCTCATAATAAACTTATCTTGTTTTACACTTGTCAAAGTGCCAGTATGAGTTAATATGAGGATCCACACACAGGATTCTCGTTCATCAACAAAAGAACTGATTGAATCAGTTGGGATATTTGTAAAGCACATGTAGGGACACACATACACATTTCCCCCTCCTCACTGTGTGATGTCACAGCTCATGGGTGGATTACAGATCAAAGTTTTCCTGTTGTGCTCCCGCACAGATGCACCACATGTTTATACATGGCTTTCTATATCAGCCACATGTCACCCTGCATAAAAACTTCATAGTGATGGCACGGTTGCTCCTGCTTTCATCTCTGCTGTCACTTGTAGCTTCATGATGGTGCAGAGTCCAATGATGGCAGGAAACAGCTTAAATTTGAGATTAATCTCAGAAAAATAACACAATTATTACAAAGATTAGTTCTTCCTTGACATATGGTGCTGAATTTGACTTATTGTCCTAAAAATATGATGATTCCACCGCCACATGGACCATTTCAGCTCCTTAAAGGACATGATTAAAGTTGAATCTATTCGCAGTGAAACTCCACGTTCTTCTGATTGTCACATTTTGCAGATTTCAAGACTTTTTAGCTACATTTACAAATTAAACATGAGACGCAGGTCATTTTTGTTTATCTGTTCCTCATCCTTGTAAACACACACATATACACATTTCCAAAATGATGTCTTGTGTCAGCACTATTTCGATTTGTTTGGATTTCTCTGCCCATTGTCGGTTTGTTACCTGTATTCATTGTTGCTGTATTATTTTTGTTCATTTAGTTTGTTTCATTATCCTGCCTCCACAAATCACCATTTTTTTTTATCTCTTCTGTTTTCTCTACTGTTTCATCAGCACTTAAACCAACTCCAGTATCTTCTGTCATTTCATGTTAAATGAAACCAAATAAGTCATAGTTTGATGCAGGGCTCTTCATTTAAACCCTCATTTTTACCATTCATCATTTAATGCTTTGCTGAATAATAACCATTTAATAATTATGACAAAGTCATTAGCTGATTTTGGATGGCGTTAAGCCGTTCCTCTGCAGCAAAGATTATTTTTAAAGACGAGCTAAATGACGGGTCTGCTGTCCATCTGAGTGAGGACAGTCTGAGAGTAGCTATAGGAGGTAACTTTCACGCTTCAAATGTCACAGCCTGGCTGGTCATATTTAGTCTGAAAACAAGACCTGCTCTCAGTTCAGATTGTTGTAAACAGTGAATCAAAAACCTGAAAATGTCTGGAAAAGACATCTCTACTAGTATTGTATACTATACTGCTCTGTGATGTAAGAGCTGTGTGGCAGAAGCGTCAAAGTATAAGTTTCTCTGAGCTTCTGTTTAGAGTTTCAGCCACATGCTATTCAGCAGAGGTATCCATTACAGCGCCTGATCACACCTGTAGCTCACAATGAGATGGAAGAGGAGGCTGTTTGCACCTGATCACCATTTTAGCCACTGAGGGCACTTTACTTCATAGTAAAGATTACATCATTATAATAATCCTGAGTCTGAGTATGAACTTAAAGACAGCACCGCGTGGACCTTTTGGATAAAGAAACACGGTGCTGAGCATCAGAAAGCTAGAAAATGATAGCACGCCATTAAAGTAGCTGATGGTTTTTTTCTTCATCAGCAATTAGTCTTTCGTTGGCGCAAAAAGATGTGCAGAAAAGCAGAAGTGTAAAAGATGCAGAAAGGGTTTTGTTTAAAAAAAAAAAAAGCACACCCACTATTTAAGGTGTTCCCTGCCATAACATAAAAAGGAAGATTTATAAAAAAGTAACTCTTCACTGGTCTAAAATCAGGTAAATACAGCTTCAGGTGAAGAGCTCAAGATATATTACACTTTGCCATTAATTACTGAACTAAAACTAAACTAACAAATAAAACTCTTGAATTTTGATTGTATGATATTTTGTATCAGAACATTTTTTTGGTTTTGGTGATTTTTTGTATGATTTTGTATGAGTGTCCAGAAACATTTTTTTTTGGTTTGGTTTATTGAAGACTGCAGACGTTTGTTGATAGACGGCTCTCTTCAGGATCCTGCCGCTGTATTTTATCAGACTGAAGTCTGGACTTTGGCTGGTGGACCATTGCAACACCTTAAGTTTTTTTTTTCATTTGTCCTGCTGTAGATTTGCTGCTCTGTGTGGAAACATCGCCCTGTTCGATGACCTCCAGCCGAGCCTGAGAATACTCTGGTATACAGTTCACGGCTGACTTAACGGCTGCAAATTGATGTTGATGGAGAACAAGCCCAAATCAGTGCCCTTCCACCACCATGCTCGACAGCTTGTAAGAGATGTTTGTGCTGCAGAGCTGTGTTTGGTTTTAAACAAACATGTCAGGCGTTTCCACTTTGGACCTGTCTACCAAAAGACATTGTTCCAGAAATCTCGTACTTTGTTCAGATGCAGTTGTGTAAACCGGGACTGTGCAGCCATTTTATTCCCTATTTTTAGAACAAAAGCAGCTGGCAACCCAACCCAACCCAACAAGTCCTACTCAGCAGCCTTTTTCTAACTGTACTGTCATGAATTTTAGCATTTTGCATTAACATTTTTTTTCTCTTTTTTTCCCCCATGGTGTGACCCTGGTTTGAACTAACTCGGACTGAGTGAATGTTTTCAGCTCCAACTTGTTTGTACGTGTCCTGATAAACTTCCCAAATGAACGGGCAGCAACAACTGTTTGTGTAAGATCATTACCAGTCTTCCATAACGCCTCACTGGCTGTGTGTTCACACACACCTGAGCTCTCCAGACCAGCAAGCTGCCAAAACTCCTGCACTTATACAGGAAATCACACTTGTCGATCAACAATTATTCAAGCGTAATTGATTAGCAGCATCTAGCTGCTACTTATTCTCTTGATTCCTATGGAAGCTGTGGGGTTGTGATTAGTTTTTTTACACACTGTTTCTGCATTTTGGCTTAGTTTTTGTTCAATAAATAATTATATAATATAATATGTTATATAATGTTTATCTGACGTATTCACCACATTTTAAGACCTGATAGGGACCATATGATATGTCTTTTTATATTTTTTATTATCCCTTAATATTGTTCAAGCTTAGAGTTGAAAGATAATTTACTTTAATTAAAAATCTGCTGATCAGTATGACCATTATCATTCTTATTTACTTTTTTTTTCCAACTTGTGATTCTGTTCCTACATTCTACAGTTAAAGTTGTGTTTATGCATTTACAAAAATCTAACTTTTCTTCCTTTATGAATCTGTTTTTCTTTTTTTCACTCACTTTAAGTGAAATATTCACATTTATTGTTTTTAAAACTTTGAAAACAAAAACATAAGATTCATAAGAACAGAAGCAAAGATCCAATTTTGCCCCTGTTTAATGTGAGATCTCGGGAACTTTGTCATTCGCCTTTAAACTGCTCTGAGTGATGAGGAAGTAAATGCAGTTTGACTTGGTTAAAAAGTGTGAAAATACTTCTTTGAGGAATCTCAGTTTTCTACACTAAAGAGTTTTAACTATACAGTTTTAACAATACTAATCCTATTTGTTTTCCTATTTGTGTTTTGAAACAAGCAGCCCATTATTAGCCTAGTATTTCAATATTTAAATGAATTAACATTTTTTTTCCAGAGACTATTTAAATTATTAATTATATTTATTTAATATATGAAGTAACTAGTTTTTAAAGGTTTGTGTCAGAGCTTTACGTCTAATTACAAAAACATTTATTTTTTTTATCCAAAATGCTTTTTATTAAAAAAAAAAAAAAAAAAGAAAATACCAAAGCATAAATTAGATTTTATTTTTATTGTCTTTATTCAGAGAAGGTGATACAAGGAACAAAAGACACTTTCTTTCGAAACATTTAAAAATGTGTTGAAATGAATCATTAGAAGTACATCTAAAAATGCATATATGTTTATCATTAAACATAAATGACTGTGACATGTTTTTAGAGCTTTTCTTCTGTTTCAGACATTTATTTCCAAAGGAATTCTCTCACAGTGGTTTCATGTGTTTAAAGAAATTCATTAAGAGCAGTCAAAAGAGAAACATATTCACTCCTGAACGACAGGCATAGATATAAATTACAAAATAAAAGACCAAACAAAGCATTTGCTCCATGAATTTCACGTCTTGCTCTGTAATTAATGAAGTGCAGATGGCAGTATCTCATCTGCTGTTATTCTTTGTGGTCTGGTCTGCACCGCCAGTTCTCTCATTCACATTCAAAGCTGCTCAAAAAGCACCGCTGACATGTTGGGCTGCAGTGCTGCTCCATGCAGTCAGATAACTACAGAAGCACCACCGTCCCCCATTCCACACATTCCAGGATTTCCCAGCAAGCATTGCAAGCAAGCCTAAACAAGTCACGTTCTTTACTCGGGAAGAACTTCATACAGTCAAGAGGCTGAGGTTTCCTTTTGCATGCAGTCACATAAATACACTTCTACATCTGAGCCCCTTAACAACCCCCCCCCCCCCCCCCCCCCCCCCCCCCCAAAAAAAAAAAAAAAAAAAAAAAAAGACATCTCCAAAGTGTGTTTAAAGCCACAGAATAAGACTTTACAAACTGGCTTTTGTACAAAGTCACACAGCAATCACTCCTCTCCACCTGAAACTTTTTACTGCAGCAGCCAATCTGCGCCCCAAAATACGTTTCCTGTCTGTTTTTAATAATGACTTGTGTGTCCTTCTGCAGCAGCCTGTCGGAGCAACAGTGCTGTGGTTAAACATTTCCACCCAGAGAGGTCTGCTGACAGTCATCAAAACAAACAAACTCCTTCACTCTGTTACTTGGGGGGGGGTTCAAAGACGAGGCACACACGGGAGCAGCGACACCTAATCTGGACGCCGAGAGAAAGAGGAGAAAAAGAAGGCAAAAGGCAAGGGGGCTAAGAGGGCCCTGCTCCCTGCATTCCTCCCAAACGGCCCCTCCCCCCCTTCATCGACCTGCCACCACCACCACCACCGAGGATGCTCAGAACCACACGTCGACCTCCACCCCCCTCCTGATTCGTTTCTTTTTCATCTTCTTATCAATACTCGCTGCTCCAGTGTTTGGAGTGACAACAAAACAAAACACGGAAAAAGAGAAGGATTTTTTTTCTTCTTCTTTCTTTCACCAGAAAAACTAGTCAGAATCAAATATAGAGAGGAGTCATCAGGAATATATGTTCGCTACTGTATTAGTTTTCATTTCTGTTTCTCTTTATCTGGGTTCTACAATCTTTACATATTTAGCTATATTTAGTTTGAGTTATGATTTCAGTTCAAGTCTGATTTCCACCCTTGAGCTGTCACAGGCTTGACAAAACTTTTTTTCCCTACTTCCTCAAAATCTAACTGCACATCACTTTTCCTTTAAACTTTGCTCGTGAGGACTTGTGTCAGCCAACGACGAGTGCAAACTCCCCTCTGTAAATACGGTACTGGGTAAACAGTTTAGGAGGCTCCTGCCCTGCGCCACCACCTGCTACCAGCCATCAGCTCCACTTCCTCACAAGAGTCGTCTGAAACGAGCCCCCTTTAGCACCGCTTTAGTACGAGCTGAGGCCAAATGCTATGACAATACTATTGCACTGCTAGAATGGATGGTACAGTAGTGCAACATTGTCAAAGCAGCTGACCTCAGCATGTGTCAGCACGTGGAGACGGCCATTTTTCACTGACAAACTCCAACTACGACAAAACAAGCAACAGTGTCAGATTTTGGAAAAAAAAAAGAAGAAAAAGGATACATTTTTAGATTGTGCTGAAATGTAACTGTGTTTGAGGGGTTTCTTTCTCCTCTTTATAATTAACTGATGGTTGATGATGGCAAATAAAAAAACTAAAGCTGTGGCAAAAGCAGCATCTTTAAATTTACAAAATACTGCACGACTGAGCAGCAGGAGGTTTTCTAACACACCTCCACAGCCCCTGAGCAGGTTAGACAGTGAAGAGAGGCCTGGGTCTCTGTTTCATCAGCCAATGCCCTTTTAATATTGCACTGCTCATCTCAATGTCCAGTAGTGCAACAGAAAAAGGGCAGTGGACAACAACATGGAAACCATCAACCTCCACTGCACTTACAGACTCAACTGTTCACCTCAGAAAAGAGAAAAAAGATAAAATTAAGGATCATGTAAATAACCGAGAAACCCATAAGGACCTCCTGTGCTTTTATTCTGGAAAATCAAAAATCAAGCAAAGCTGAGCTTCTTCTGTGTGGCTTCTGCTACACAACGTGATGCAATTAATGCAAGCAAATATGAATATTTTTGAGGCAAGCATCAAAACGTCCCTCACTGGTGGAGTTAAATGAACTTCCTGAATTAAACAGCACTGGTTACCCCTCACCCTGAGAGAATGGGAATTTCCCAGCATGTGGGCCCATACTATTCTCTCCAGTGAATGACATGCATTCTAATTTTGGTGGAGAAACTGGAGTTTGGGGGGGGTGGGGTGGGGGGGCATGCTCTCATAAGGTTTTCAGAGAGGAACACATCAGATATATTTTAATGGCTAACTGTCATATTACTTGAATCTCTTCTTGTGCGCCCAGTTAAAAAAAAAACTGGCTAAATAAATGCTCAGACTTCTGTAACAGGAGGGAAAACTGAGTGAATGTTTTCAGCTCCAAAAAAAAAAAAAAAAGAAAGAAGAAAGGAAAAAAAAGTTGCTATACTCCGTTAGTGTAACATTACTGATGTATAAACTGGAAACAGCCTCTGAAATACGCGCAAACAAATGCAACTTTGGCACGATTAATGGGTAGTTACACAACCTACAGAGTCCATAACATGAGAGAATTCTCTAGAACAGCAGTAACGCTTCCTCACCCGCACCCCATCCACAAATTCCTCAACAACACCTCAAGGTGTTGTCGCTCTGTTGTTATTTAGTCATTTCCCTCTTTTTTTTCTTTCTTTTTTGTTTTTTTTACCTGCTCGTGAAAGCTATATGTTTGATCCGCCATGCACGCCTGTGAGCGGCCTATCCGCCTTCCTGCGCGCTGAACGCGCTCCCTGGTAGCTCCCAGACCCACAGCACAATACTGGAGACTTGTTCGATTGCACAACAGCACACACAAACACCCGTACACGCCAACGCCGTGGAAAATGTCCCCCCCACCCCAATCCCACCCCCCCACCTCAGAGGGCCATCACGGCTCGATAACAGCGCACGCTGCAGGGCGCGTTTCCCTCCGTCCGTGGACCGCGTCCTGGTCAAGTTTCCTCCCCAGATGCGGAGCGGGAGCGCACCGCGGATCGGCTCAACTCTTCTCGCTGCCCCTTTTTTTTTTTTTTTTTTTTTTTTTTTTTTCTCCTTCCCTTGGCTCCCCCCCCCCCCCCCCTCCCCTCTGCGTCACACATAAGCAGGCGATCTTCGCATCCTTTTTCAACTTCCAAGTTGTTGGCAATTTACGCAAAATCGGCTACACAACTCACAGCGGACCCCCACCTTCCCCTCCTCCCCGAGCCCTTTTCCCACCTCCTCCTCCGAAAGCGTGAATTCTATCTAAGCCAAGGGAGAGACGATCCGTTATGGGCAAAAAAAAAAAAAAGGAAAGAAAAAAAGGAAAAAAGGGAGAGAGAGAGAGAGGAGAGGGGGAGAGAGAGAGAGAGGAGGAGGGGGGGGAGAAGGCGAAAAAAAAAAAAGTTGTCCATAAAACAAAGAAAAGCAACCCTCTCCGCAAAAAGCACACTCCTCGATCCTGCTCCTTTCGGGGTTCTCGCTGTCATCCCCCAAAAGTCTGGGAGCGCACGCGGACCAAAAACCAGCACGAGGAGAAGAAGACGAGATGGGGGGGCTTCAAAAAAAAAAAAAAAAATCGCAAGTCTTCTGCACAAGCACACGGCCTCACAGATCCGGACTCCATCTTTGACTACTTGACATTCAGAGCCTGCCGGAGCAAATTCCTCGTTTGCATGCCTCGCGCTGATTGGCCGCGTCCTGCGCTAGTCTTTGCTGTGTGACGCGCCATTGGTCCGGCGGCGGCCTGGTCGACACTTCCAGCGCGCGCGCGATTGGCCGGGAGGCTGGACGCGTCACGCCGTACAACGAATACCTGTTTAATGTGTCCCATTCACAAATTTCCCATCATCTCCCCGCACTCTATCTGGATACTAATTACTTTATATACTTGGGGGGGCGCGCAAACATTTTTGCGCGCTTATAAAAAGGGGGGTGGCATTGAGTAGTATAACCGGCCTCTGGAGGTACACTGAGCTGTTCGGTAGTTTAAATATGGACTTAGGCTGCAGGGATCGGGCGGCTTTGATCTCAAATTTCAAATAATCGATGAGGTATGGCCAATTATAGACACTGGGGGCGGGCGCGCGGATTCAAATTCTGATCGCAAATCCTATTTTGAGGCAACAGACGTGAAGTGGGTGCAGATAATCTCAGGGAACAAGTTTCCAACATCCAGAATTGAGGGATCGATGGGTTGTTTCTGATCACGCCGTGTACAGGATGGGTGGGGGGGGGGCGGGCCCCCGTGGGCGCCTCGGCCCCTCGCGCAGCTTTGATTGACGCGCAGAGAAGAGTAGCGGGCTGTGAAATTTGGCATTCCTGGTCAGAGGAGCTGAAATAATGGCATTATCCAGCGGGGAGAGGGCCCACTCCCCTCACACACACACTCACACACACTCACACACTCACACACACGACTCCAGCCTCCACTCAGAAGGGATGTGACTGTGCAGCCATTCGGCGCACAAAAAAAAAAAAAAAAAAAAAGAAATGTTTGATGTAAGGCGGGGCGCGATGGATCCGGTGAAGGCTCGGAGCAGCCCCCGCCACCTCCACCACCACCACCACCAGCACCACCAGCAGCAGCACCAGCGCCTCCCCAGCGCAGGGAGCCTCTTTCCGGCGACTCTCCACAGACTGCAGTCTGTCCTGTCAAAGTTTATGACACGAGGGTGAAGTGTACATGAAGCGGCTCGTGGAGACGCGCGAGACATAATGTCACTGATCTAATTATATCTCGTGATTTCACAACTCCTGCGATGAATAACTCTATTTATAGGCGCCTTTCTTTCCTAATTCACGAAACAGACGGAAGCCTCAGCGATTAAGCAGCCTCGTGAATTTAAAACCCAACATTTGAGCTGTTTGTGTGTCAGTTTTAAGGGCGAAACGCCCCCAAGAAAAGCGAGGAAGTGATTCCACATAAAGAGAAAGCATGAGCTCTGGTTGTTTTCCACCTGGTATTAGATGGTCACAAATGTTTGCAACAATTACAAAAGTCATTTATAAACATAAAAAGATTAATTGGAACACTGATTTAGTTCAAGAATTAGAAGTCTGGTTTCATGGAGAATACAATTCATATTTGTGCAGCTAAACATCTGTTTAATTTCGTTTTTTCAAAAAAAGGCTTGAAGAAATGATTAAAAAGCATTCACAAAATTAAAAATAATTTGCAACTTCCTTTCCATTCATCAAAGGGCAGTTTTTTCAAGCCAACTCAGTCTGTGACAGTATGAGGAATTTATCTGTTTAATGAGAGGTCGTTGGTTTACTTTTTGTGGTTTTAAAACATAATAAACTCCATAAAAGTTCATTGCAGGATTTTGGTGTATTTCTGTTTGTGAATAAACTCCAAGAAACAGTTATACATGCTTTCCTCCAAGACATGTGCAATTCAACATTTGATGCAATTATTAATGTCAATTCAACATCCAATAAAATATATTTTAAAAAGGAGGATTTTTATTTATTTACAATTCCTTTTCTTTAATAGTTTTCTGCATATTCTCAAATTAGCATATTTGCTGTTACTAGGGTGTTGTTTTTAACACATTAGAACCACATGGAGCTGATTTCACTTGTGTTTAATTCATGTAAATAATATGAAAGAGCTTTTTGGATGTTGAGGAATTAACAGACTGAAATGTGCCTCCACCCTGTGAAACCACCAGTGAAAAGAAACTGTTTCACATGATTCGTTCACATATGACTGGACTTGTGTTAAAGTCTTATTTAGCCTGTATTAATACAAGTTCTTCTAGAGAAGGTTTCACATTTAAAATTAATGAAATCATTTAGAAATGTGAGGTTAAACTGAGTGTTGTTGAAAAAGTGGCTTTAAACAAAAAAACAAAAAAAACAGGCTGACAAATTTGAAAACAGAGGTAAACAGTAATACAACTCTTCAAATATATGCGACAGTGAGTCAGACAATTTTTTTAAAAACTGGAAATCTGATCTACTTAATTGAAAGACGAAGAACTGATATTGTGTCACTGAATCCGTTCGCTTTGTTGGGTTTGCTTTTAAAAAGTGGAAACATCAATTTTTTTCTGCTTAATCTGATATCTTACAATTCTTTTCTCCTGTTTGGTCGTCTGTAAAATTGTTTGGGTTTTTTTTAATGATAACAAATAATAACAAAAACAGCTTGGATTGTAACACACACGCTCAATGAAAGTTAACAGACAGGAGATAACAGAAGCCGTGAACAAAGTAAAGTGAAGCAGCTCTGATATGAGCGCGTAACTTTGTGAGTCAGTCAGAGAAAACAGTGGCTAACTGTCCCCGAAATAAAAACAAGAAAAGATTTGAATGTTTTGCAAAAATGTTCCTCCTGAGCCCGAGGGGGAAAGAGCCACAAAGTCCCTCCTGAAAGGCCTGACTCCAAGCTGCTGCCTGTGTGAGGTGTCATGGGGGCTGAGAAAAGCCTTTTAAACATGGGAGTTATTGTTCCCTCTTCCACCCCCAACCTCCCATCCTCCGAAAATGTACCTCCTTTCTTCCTCTGGCCTTTAACCTCTCCCAACCCCCCATCCCTCCATCTCACGTCTCCCTCCACATTTCCTCTCGGCGGCTGAAGACCAAACAACCTTGATGGATCGTCATTGATAATTTCCCACCACCCAAAAAAAAAAAAAAAAAAAAAAAAAAAGGTTAATGGAGAGGCTTTTGGCGGGTGGAGAGAAGGTTTTCTGCTTCATCTTTTTTTTATGAAGTAGTAATAGTATTAGCAACAGACCCCACCTCAAGATACCGTGCTCCCCAGTCTCCTCCAGAGAGGGTTTCTCACCTCACCTCCCCCCCTTTTTCTGCCTCCCTCTTGAAACAGACTCTATGGACTGCATGCATGACATTCCAGCTGTGTGGGTGGCACAGCGTTTTACAGCTTCTCCAACAGTACACAGGGATCCTAAAGCACAACAGCAAAGGAGTCCTGCTCCCACCTTCACGTGAAGGTCCTCGCCCAGAAGCTCGAATCCGCTGCTCTACCTGAGAAATGTGATGAGAAACATTGACGGTCTCTTATCTGATGACCTGAAGGTTCATAGGGCAGGATGTGCAAAACAATAAGTTACAGAACAACAACGCTTTCCTCCCTGTTTGTCGTTAACAGCGGGCTGTGCTCAGAGTCTTGCAGGGGGGAGCTCAGAAGCATTATTTGGACTTTTTACCACCTTAATGCATGAAGGAAAATTAGTTTTTAACGCATTAATAAAATATTTCAGAGAAGCACCTCAGAGTTGCAGAGATGGGATGCTTTCATCTGCTGTCTGTTTCTGAATGTGCAGCAGTAACCCTTAAAAGTCTCAGCACTTTTCTTCTCAATCCTCTTTTTCAGAGTTTGATGATCGCTTGTTCTCAGGGTTTCTACGAGTCAGAGTTAACCCTCTTATAAGCAACTTAACAGCCTGTAAATGTATGAGTCAGTTCATTTCTTCTAAGCGAAAATCCCGTCCCATTTTTGAAAATAGTGAAGTAATTGCTCATTCATGAAGTTCCAATCCTTTCCAGGTTTCTTCTCTCCATTTACTGTTTAATTCAGGAAACAGCAAGTTATTGAAACTTAAAGAAGAAAGATGGCTAGTTTCCTCATACTAGTAGCATTTTAACACATTTTTAACAAGTTTACACCAAGTGAAAATGAAGTCTCAGACTATTATACATGTTTGAAAATGCAAAAAAAAAAACTATCAATAATTTGACAAAAATTAATAAATGATCTTTCTGTGTGAATATTTCAAGAACAAAAATCAAGTATAACATGTACTACCACAAAAAAGTCATCATATGATAGAAAAATCAGTTCATAAAGATGACAACAATGTTCCTAAAGCTGGATTATCATGAGCTATAAATCGTTTATAAAATGTTTACACAGCGGTAAATGAGGAAGCCATTTGTATTGACTCTTTCAAATTGTTGCTAATTTCAAATTTAATACCAGAAGAACATTATGTGTTTTTAGAACTATCTCATGAAATATCACCTTTATGGAAGCTGTTTGAAGTTTTTGCTCCAAGACTGTCTGTCTGGTTTAGTCGCTGTCATGTTTTGTCTTCGTTATACTTTTACGAACGTCCAGAAAACTCCAGACTCCCTTTTTGCTTCTAAATGAAAAAGGTTGACGTCAAGTTATTGATTTTACATTTACACTTTTCCAGCAGCGAGGGCTTTACAAGGAGTAAAACAGGTTCCTAAATGCACATGTTTGGTGAAATTGTGAAACTTTAACAATTATGCTATGAATCATTTCATTCTCTCTCAGCTCGGCTTGTTTCAGTTTTTTCACGCGTGTTTCATCTCTAGGTCAAAGTAGGGAAGCCTCTTATTCATGTACCAGTAATAATTTCATGAGTATTATTAACACCATATTCTGCCACCAGGAGAGCTGCAAGGCCAGCGACCAGATGAAGAACCAAACCAGCTCCACTTCCTCAAACCTGCATGCTTTCTCTCCACAACACCCTCCATTAAACCCTCCAGTCATCGTCCCCAGGGACCGCTGCACGACTTTATTGAAGCTCAGAATCTGCTGGTGAGAGTCATTGATTTTTAACCACCAACAACCAGCAACACACCTCATCCATAACTCACAGCTAAAGCTACGTCAAGCACACACACACACACACCACACCCACTGGGCAAGCGCATGAGCGTGAGCAGAGTCCAAAGGATGAAAAAAGGAAAAAAAAAAAAAAAAAAAACCCCAACCCCATTAACTGAACTTCAGAGGAATTCCTCACTTTACATACGGAATGCACATTGGGTCAAAGGGCAAAGGGCCAGAGGGGAATCTACCCGCGCCCAGGCAGGCAGGCCTTATTTAAACAAGCCAGGAATGCCTGGCTGGTTGGAAGAGAGGAGGAGAAGAAGAAGAAGAAAGGAGAAGGGGGAGGAACCTCTCTGCCATTAAAATGAGCAGGGGCCACTGCTAATAAATACCAGCACTTTTTTAAATTACCTGCATTGGCTGACTTCATGTGCTACTGAAATTTATTATGAGCTTTTCCTGCTTATGTACTCACGAGTCGGGGCAGGAATAGCTGCCTGCCGTTGTGATCGAGACAAAGTTTTAGTCTCACGCGTTTAAGATGTCTGTGCGTGTTGTGGAAATGCAGGTAACCTCTTACACATACGCTTGACCTGTTTGATTATTCTAAAATAAACTCTGAACGTCGATACAGACTTGACAGTCTTAACCGTGTGTGTTGGCTCCTTGCAGTTTTTAATTAATTAACATAACATTTAAATACTCAAGAAAATATTAAAATCCAGGAGCCGGGTTGTTTTGAATGTTGCTCATACAGTTGGGATACTTTTTTTTTTTTTTTTTTTTTACCTCTTCTCATGAAATGATTGTGAAAATGTGTTTCATTCTTGATAGATCGATTGTCTGAAAACAAAATGATTCCAGTTTTATGGGCAACAGTGAATGTTATCGTTGGAGAGTTGGGTGTCTGCTGTGGAATTAAAGATACAGTCATGGAAAAAATTATTAGACCACCATTTTTTCTTCACTTTCTTGTTCATTTCAATACCTGGTACCACTAAACGTCATCATGTGACTAAAACAGACAGAAAAGAAAACACTGAATGCATAAAAGCAGTGTTTTTGGCAGTACAACGCCATAGCTATTGATGTAAAAACTTAAGTGATTTAGCTTATAATCAAGAAAACCATGGAAAATGGTAAGATATCAGCTCTTAAATAAAACTCTTATGAGCAATCTTTGTGGTTATCGTTATGTTTGTCCAAACAAATGTACCTTTAGTTGTAGCCAGGCATTAAAATGAACAAGACAACTGAAGAAAACAAGGGTGGTCTAATAGTTTTTTCCATGACTGTACGTTTCTGTAAGTTTGAAGTATGTTTTGCAGCTGATTTTAAAGGTGTGATTAGAAACAAGGGTATCTCCACATGGCTCCTTTGTGTTTATGTGCAGCTTCAACTTGCAAATCCAGTTCTCTCCTAAATTTTGGAGCTTTTATCCCTCTAAATTTCCAAACCCAAGCTCTATCCCGTAGCAGTTATCGGATACTTTGGGGCAGCTCCGACACCCGCCCTCCTGTAACCTAATGATCAATCGGGGGCATGCACTTCTAAATACAAAACCGTGCATTCCAGGAAAGGCCCAGGCTCTCAGTTTTAGGACCATCTCGCCAAAATTTCTTACAAATGACATGCTACAATCCCCATGGCTGTGGTGGAATTCTGTTCACTTCAGGGCATCAAAGCAGCTCGGGAATTATCAGTCCTTCTGGCCAATAGGTGCAGGGGGGTGGACCCTTCCTGCCTTGACCTCACTGACCTTCCTCAACCTCCCCCCCCCCCCCCCCCTTCCCCACCTCTCCATCCATCTATCCAGTCAGTGGGTCAAACTATTCATTTGTCTGGCAGTTTCAAGAGTCTTTAAGTAATGAGGAGCACTTAAAAATTGTAATTTAGATTTAAATCTGAGCACAATTCCTCAAAATTGAAACATCAAAACTGAATCTATTGTGCATTAGAAGCTTCCATAAAACAGTTTTTCCCAGTAAATGTTTCCATGCTGTTATCATGCTTCATGCCCAGGACACATGCACGCCCGCAGTGGGAGACTCAACATTCACGGGTCTCGTTCCCATCCTGCTGCTGCCTCTTCCTAAACTCTTGACTCAGCGTCTGGTGTCATTGAGGCAGCCATTTTCCCATTAAAGCTCATGAGATCTCTCCACAGCGCCCTACAGGAACCAATTACACCACTCTTTTGATGAGAGCACGCCTTTCATCTCAATTAACTGCCCGATCGAGGAGCTGATTTCCTCTTTCTTATCGCTTTTGATTCCGAAACTTTTCATATCTCGCTATGAAATTATGGAGCCGACGTTGTCGCAGTTTTGCGGGCGTGTAGGTGTAAGGACACCGCATTGCTGCTCGACAATAAAATAAAAAAGCAAAAATTAACGAATTATCCTCGTGGAAAAAAATAAAAAAGAAGAAAATACATGAAACACCGTGTTTCTACTAAAACTACTATACGCTTTTAGATGTCTGATCTGATCTTCGACAGTGTTTGCAGATATTTGCAGTCTGGTGCCATCTGCTGGACGACGGTGGGATTGCACTGTCTCGTGACGAAGGTGGAGCACATGAAAAACGGTCAAACACGCTCAGGAAGCCAATAAAAATGAACCAAATGGGCTTGATTGTAATTATCATACCGATGGTAAAATCTTAAAACCATTTTTTACACCGGATGTAATGCGAGCTGTTGTAATACAGGGAGTGTTAGTCACCCAGGCAACCATTTCTGATAGTCTGAGCAGCTATGGAAAGTGTTTTTTCCCTTCATTTTATCCAGGAGATCATTAAAAGTAGATGACATGTTGCACATTATAAATCAGTAAGCGATACATCACCGACTTACAGAATCCCACAGAGTAAATGTGTCTCCTAGAGTCAATGTAAAAGAGATCACTAGAGATTCACTCTAATAAATGTTTGATAAACCCAAAGAATGAGACATGGCGTTGTTACAGTTAGAGTCATGTTTATTTACAGCAGAATCCTGAATGAGGGAAGGGGAAAGGCATGGGGGACGGGGTTAAAAGGAGACAATGTGTTTAGATCAAGCGCTTCAGGATTCATGTTTCACTACACAGTTCTTAATTTATTTATTCACCATTTTTCTATACAGAATCCATTCAGCCATAGTTTCAATGCACCAACAGAACTCGAGTCCTCTGCTGGAAATGAGAGCAGGAAAAAGAAAAATGAAACCGTCTGCCTTAAAGAAAAGAAAAATACAAACAAGGGGCTGAAAAAAAAAATCTATAAAAACATCATCTGGCATTTATATATGTATATACACACATGTACATATAAATGTGTATATATGCATATAATTCTATATAATTTCTTTCCATGTCCATGAAGCGGGCTTGTACTTCCACATCAGGGATTAGTTGACTGCACTGAGCAGGATGGTAGATGTCCCAAACCTGGCCACATCCAGCTCATAATATTCAACCTTTGTGAACCGGTGGGAGAAAGTCAGAGCTGAACGGTTCCAGTCTTTCTGACTTAGAAGCTTCGTCCCACCCACTGACACGAGATCTTAGGTCCAGTACGTCTGTGTAGGCCAGCAGGGCTTAAAACTGTCGTAGCCCTGTTAATACAATCTGAGAAATGATATACTGTACACTGAACATGCATGGCCAGGTAGTAATAAAAACTGGGGGGGGGGGGGGGGGGGGGGGGGGCAAGGAACTGCGTCATCCATCTCTCAGACTTCCTATCACGTGATCACTGGAGCTTCCAGCACATACTGAACATCCATTGACAAGCACCACAAAAAACAGTGGGGGGGAAGAAACAAAAAAAGGGACAGTAAAAACATCCTGTGAGTTAGCTTTAATCTCCAATTTCCATGTTTGATCTCTAAAAGGCATGACTGGGTCACACCACTCCTCCGAAGGTTCAAACACATGAAGATGTGATCAAGATCACATACATGAAACTACGTCTTCCTACCTCACTGATCCACATATCCAAGCTCTGAGTTTCAACTCTCACAATAGTCAGGTCTTCATCAACTGAGGTGAAACACTGACATTTTAGGAAATTCATTTCAGTCATGTTTTGAACTTTCTACACCCATGAAATCTAAAAATATGTTGAGCGTTTCTGTGGCCATACATGGGTTTTCATTTAGGATGTGAACGACTTGTTTTTCAGTTCAAAACGCAGGACAATGTACGAAATAGGTTTCAAAGCAAAATAGAAGACTGTCAAATAATTAACATTCATTTATTTAGAAGGGAACAAAACACTGTGGACACTTCTGCCTTTAGCAGAAAAAAAAAAAAACTTTAAAAGAAAAATGACTTCTGTTTGGTTTCTACAGAATTTTTGAAAGGCAGACAAAAATCATTTCCATTCAACTTGTCATGTGTTTGATACCCTTTGATCCAACAGACAGTTCAATGCAAACCTGACTATTGTCATAGTTTTAAACATGGTCACAATTTCAAATTAAAACAGATTTAAACAACCATTAGCTCAAGTGTTCTGGTCTCTCTCTCTCTCTCACGCACACACACTCACACACTCTTTAACACTAGAGCAGGAAACTAACTTTATCATCTACCAGCAACCAATGTGGATGTCTTACCCCCTTCTTTAAATTAAACAAAAACAAAAAAACCAAACAACATTGGTCATGTTTCTGGCCTGCGACCAGAGAACCTTTACGTCTGAATGATGGATGCTCACCAGTTAACATAACTGGCAGCCAAAGGACACCAAAATCCGGCTGCTGGTTGGCGTCAGTTTCCCACCCTATTCGACATGCTTCCAAACACAAATGCAAACTCAAGATACCGCAAGTACATGTGTACACATATATACAAATAGAATCTAACCCCTCCAACCTTTTATTCCAGGCGGAGGGGTTAACCATTTATAATGCATCATTTCTGTATATGACAAGAATAAAACTTTTCTAAATAAAATACATAGTTTTCTGTGATGGTGGGGAATGAGGACAGCAGATGAACAGAGAAGGAGGAGGGTGGGGCCCGCAGGGAGTGTCAGAGGAAGGCAGGAGTGCCAGGGAGAAGCCACCGTGGAGAGATGATGGAACAGAGGAAGAAATCGATGGTGAAAGCGGGAAATGGATGGAGGGAAAAGTCTCCTCTTCTGCTCTGTGCCACTGCAACACTCCAGCTCCTCTCCATTTGTATAAATCGTTCCATAGTAATCATGATAATAATGACCACAACAATGCTAAAAAAATATATATAAACCCCATCCATGTCTCACAACTGTAAGTCCACAAAAAGAGGGGAGGGTCCAGTCCTTGAGTTCATCTGAGAGAAACAGGGATGCAGAGGAAATCAAAGAAGAAAAAGAAATGAAATAACAAGAGAGAAGAGGCCTGATGAATGGGATGGGCCATGTGACGAAAGTGGCAAAGTACAGAGGTTGGGGGGGAGGAGGAGGGGGGGGAGGGGCAAAAACAGCACATCCAGGATGTGCTGTAGTAAAGAGGAAATGAACAGCAAAGCGGAAGTGAAAATGAAAGAGGGAGGATGCAGGGACCAAAGATGAGTCGTGGTGGGGCGTTGTGATCCACACACTAGTGTCCTTCTGAGGGTTTTCACAGAAGATTGGTGGAAAGCATGAACAAGTGATGACAACATGGCCTCACTGTGAGTGCGCCCTCTCTCCTTCCCTAAAATCAAGGGAAAAGATCAGCAGTCTTCCCTGTGCTGGTTGTTCATCCCTTGGTGCATCATACCTCCAGGAAGCGAGAGCTGCTGGTCTTTGCATGGAACGGCTCGGACCACATGCGCCTCAAATCCCCCTGTGTGGACCGCAATCAACCGTTAAAGCACAAATCAAGTGTCCTGAATCACTTCTTCTATATCTTACATGCACAAAAAAAAAAAAAAAAAAAAGCTCTCTAAATTCTGCCACTGAAGTATCTCATGTTAGATTCAGTATGGTCAGACTGCCTGCTGGTTATGTTGATGTGTTGCAGGAAGGATTAATAACATGAAATTTTATAGCAGGATATTATTTATGAAAATTGGGGGTGTATTTTCAGACAGATTAGCTGCACACAACAAATAAAACTTAAAGATTTTCTGGAATGTTTAGAATTCAGTCTCTGGAAACGAAATGTAAATTTGTTCTTTGGAAGATTTGCTGATTGTGTTGTAACCAGATTCTGCAGTCATCGCTGTACCTTCAGATAGGCCATAGTGAGGAGAGGCAGCAGGGTGAAGGGGACCAGGTACAGAAGAGCGGGCTGAGCAGCGCGATGGATCCTGGAGGCCACCGTGGCAGTCAACAGACCTGAAGACGGACAACATGTTCAAAATGTTTAAAGCAAGGAAAAAAGAAACCTGGGGCAGCCTTTTAAATAAGTATAACAAGGCAATAAGATCAGAAAGAGGGGAATTCAGGGGAAATACCAAGATAAAGGCACAGAGAAACAACAACAACAACAAAAAAAAACAGAACCTTTTACAATACATCCATTCATCAACTGATTGCTTACCCACAAAATATCCGATAAGAGTGCAGTGGAAATAAGAGACGCGCTGCATGCGTCCAGACATGTTACCAGGCCCCGGAACTTCCCCAGTCGCTTGCTTCTTGTAGTTATCATAACGCAGGACAAAGCATAACAGCAGCCCTGGCATCACGATGTCCCCTATTCCCAGCATTGAGAAGTGACTTCCTGTGGAACTACACAAACACAGAGCGAAAAGAAAGAAGGGCAAAAGAAAAAAAAAAGGTTGAAATACCAGAAAATACATATTGGAGACTCAATAACTGTATTATCATTAAAGAGCTTTGATGGTCAATTCCAATTTCCTATATCCAGTTTTATTTATGAGTTGCTTGCATCATCTTCTAAAATGACCCATTTTCAAAATCTACGTTTATTACCGTCAACACCAAGGGGAACAACATGCAAGGTAGATATGCTTGTTACTGATCTGGGAAAAGTTTGGTAGAAGGGAAAGAAAAACTGTAAATGCAGGTGAAATAGAAGATGTAGTGTAAAGATCTTTTCTACTAGCACACTGACATGCCTCCTCGGTGTTCCAGAGATGTGCTCATTTATACTTCTGTTAACCAGTTGGTTCAGTAAAAGGAAAATGGTTATAACACTCGTGTCTATGCAATTCAGCTCTGTTTCATTTTCAAGGACAGATGAGTAGTAATAACAAGGAAAATCCTATTTGTCCCCTTAGATGGCAGACGCACACGCACATATACATAACCACAGAAGAATTAGCCCAGAAACTCATATGAGAATGTTTTGTTTGTTTGTTTGTTTTTCCCCCACTGCTCACATGTCAACTGGTCATATCTGTGTCAAATGGGAGGGAGGAGTTGAGAAAAAAAAAAAAAAAAAAAAGGAAATGGGCCACTTGAACCCAGCAGTGTAAATGCTGCCAATATGGCTAATGCTGGGGACAATCCATAAGATTTTATCACCTCTTTCACCTCAGCGGTGACAGTGTGTCAGACGGTTATATAATAGGCATTTGGTCAATATCGACTACATAGGTTTCTGAAGTGCAACAACAACAGAAAGCCCAAATAAATTCAGCTTTTTCTAATTAAAAAAAAAAGAAAAGAAAAGAAAAACCTTGGTGTTGAGGTGCTGGGAAAAATAATAATATTCTTACTGACATGTGGCAGGAAAAAAATAAAATGTTTTATAGTTGTCAAAATTAAAAAATAGTTGACAAAGTTTAACTACATTTCCATTGTCCCATTACCCCCTACAGCTGTATCTATCATCTATCTATCAGCCTCTTCAGCAGCCATTGAAGCGTCGTGTCTGCTGCTAAGCACAACAGGCATCCAGCTGCCTTCCGAAGGAACAAGCCAGAGATGCTAAAATACGCTGTCATTTTAAATGGAGGCTTGAGCCACAGCTTGAGCACAAGAAAGCTGTATCATGAGCGTAATGTTTACATTGTTGTTACCGTAGAAACCCACACATACGGGTTGCAGAAGTCCACACAGACATATCTGATAACAGTGTGAACAGCAGACCCCAAAGATCTGATCTGAGAAATAAATCGGATCTGTTCTCTGTCATCTCAACACAGCTCCAGAAAGTTCCTCTGTTAAATGTAACGTTGGTCCAGTGCAGACTTAAACCTGCTCGTGCCACTTAACACTTTCACAGAAAAGTCTTTTACAGTACTGACAAGACCAAGAGATAAGACATTGAAGTGCGGCTTTTTGTAAAAGCACACAAAGTATAATATTCCTGAAATAAATAACCATCATGTAAATGCAAAACAAAATCCGTCCTTTAGAGCCTCTCTCACGGCCTGATAGAATTGTGTTGTTCATATCTACAGAAAAAAACTCCTCTACAGGCATTTCCCTTATTTCTTCTTTTCTTCCTTTTTTGACGTGTTTGGGGCATTTTTAAGATTGCAATCTTTGGGTATTGTGACACCAGTGAACCACAGTGATCATCATCATACACATGTTTTGTAGGCATGACGTGCACTTTCATATAAAACCCAGCAAGGCAGCAGCTTTTCACAAGGCTGAGTGGAGGAGAAGGTGATTTCATATTTGTTTCCAGAACATATCCACTACAAAACAAGGAAATTGTTTTTTTTCAGTTTTTCTGATTTACTGATTCTTCTTTGCCTGACTGCAGTCTGACTTGAATTTGAAATGCTGCTTGTGCAAAATAGTAATCACTTTGTTAGGAGATTTCTAAGGACCCCAGAAAAAGAGCAGTCGATTCTGAGAGGTGGCATGTGAGAATGCAAATGTCCACAGCATCTGTCTGGAGGACTGCAGAATGAAATAATGCGTGAACAGAGCAGTTAGCCTTTCAGACGATTTATTACATACAGTATGTGTGTTGGTCTCATGCATTTCTGTGGACGTATATGTTGCTCGACAATTGCTCAGTGATATTGTGGATACACTCTACAACATAATACTGTCTGTAATCTTATGGATATATTATAAATAACAAAAACAATCATCTAAATTTGCTAATCTAACGAGATTACAACCATATCTGACATACTCTGGTTGTGGACTTTGATACCTTATGTTTATTCAAATGAAGCCACCAACTATTACCGTATTGGCCCTAATATAGGACGATATTCTATTCTAGAAATCACATTCTAAAAAATGGGGTTGTCTTATAATTGAGGAATAGACTTTTCTATTGTAATTACACATCCTCGCCGCTAGATGGAGCCGCACCGAAGTCACCAGTAATAATGGAGCATGACAGTGAATGCATGTAAAGGATCTGATGTAAAATGGAGGAACGACGTGACCGACTCGAACAAAGGGGTTTGAAAGTTTTGTTTCAGTCCAGAATTTGTTTTTTTTACAGACTGAATCATTAATGTTGTTCTTGAAACAGAATATAAACTTGACTTTGATGGTTATGCAGTTATTGACATCATTAATGCAGTTACTGAACTACATGGATGTTGTTTATTCACAGAGTCATGGTCTCAGATTTTAAGAGAATAAAGTTCATTAAATATTACCATATCCTTTATCTTAAATAACATGGAAACCTGACACGTACCTTACCCTAAGTATGGTACCATACTTCTTAAAAAAGATGTAATCATTAAAATGTTTAACATTATAGCAGAATGTTATCTCTCCGTGATTTTCCTTTCTATAGTAATTGTACAATAAAAGTTGTTTTATGAATAACCTTATTGTCTTCATCATATTTTTATTTTCCCAAAATTATACTTTAAAAATAGGAGTCGTCTTATAATCAGAGTCTTCCTATATTCGGGCCAATACGGTTAATGCACACTTCCTCAGGAGAACACTAACACAGAGATCATCTCAGTAAATGTCCAATTGCTTTTAAAGGTTCAGTGTATCAATAAAAATTAAATGTTCCCATATCGATCTAAAATAAGCACGAGTATTACTCAAAAAAAAAAAAAAAAAAAAAAGGATCACCAGCAAACTTTAGAGAGCACTAACAATATATGTAATAAACTACTGAAAAATGCTGGCTTGGCACCTGCAAATATTTCTAAAAAATAATTCCCACTGGTTAAATTTAATTAAAACAGACCAATACACATGTTCAGAAAGACACTGAATAATTGTGATGTTTTGGTGTAGGCTAATATAATGCCATTAATACAAGCATCTCAGACCATATGTAACTTTATGACAAAATACTAAATTCAGTAATACCTTATTAATGAAAGAACAGGAATGATTTGTTCCAGTAACTTCTTCAAAGAAGAATCATAGATGGTTATGGCTGCAGGCAGGATGTATGTGTTATGTATTATATATTAAAAATAACTTCCTCAACATCGGCGTTGAACCTCTACATGCCCAACCAGGATGTTGATTAGCAGTCCATCAATTTGGATGTGAACATGCTCTATCACACATTTCTTTGACGGACAGGTTGGTGTCTCTATTAGTGATGACAGAGACGTAGCGAGGCAGTGACACCTTTACAGCAGTTTGCTAGTGTATTATATCTGCTATAAAACCATTGATGTTGGAACATGACTTGTGTCATTGGTGTATGTCATGTTCCCGTTTTTATTTATAAGGTATATTTCCAAACAAAATGAAAAAACAAAAGTAAACCGCTATTTAAAACTGGAGATCAAAACCACTTCACAAACTAAAGTGTTTCTTTACTGCCCCAATTCTCCAAGATATTTTTGAACACTTTTATACTCAGACTGGACAAATTCATTGAAAAACATCTGCTTACAGATAGTCAATATGGATTCAAACACCAGATCAACATCTCTAGCAATTGAGTTAATAGAAGAAATCACAAATTATAGACAACAAAAAAATTGCATTGGAGTATTTTTTACTTAAAAAAAGCTTTTGACACAATTGATCACAACATATTTTAAATAAACTGAAGGTACGGTAAAGAGGGTTGGGTTGAGGCTGAAGAGCTAAGGAAAGGCAGCAGTTTGTCAAAAAGTATAAATCAGAGGATATGGAAATTACTTGTGAAACCACAGGGGTCGGTACTGGGTCCAAAATTGTTTATATTATATATCACGCATATGCAGAGTATCAAAATTCTGAAATTTATTTTGTTTGCAGTGATACAAATATTTTTTTTGTTCTGGGGAGAGTCTGCAGCAGATTTTGAACAGATTACAACAGAAAACAAATTAAAAGTGTGGTTTGATAGAAAACAAACTATCACTAAATCTGAGTACTAAGATTATGTTCGGAAGACATAAAACAGTCTTATGGATCTAATATAGTAATACACAATAAAAAAGTAAAACGAAATTAAATTCTTGGTGTAATCTGGACAACAAAATCTGCTGGAGACCACACGTGAGCCACGTACAGCAAAGCTGGCAAAGTGCCTGCGATTCTTGGGAAAGTAGAACATTCTGGATCATAAACATTACATACCCTATACTGTTCACTTTCTACCATATCTATCTTCTGCGTAGAGTCTGGGGAAACACCTACAGAACACTCTACAGCCGATATCCATACTTCAGAAAAGCCATAAGGACAATAAATAATGCAGGATACAGAGATCACAACAAACCCACTGTTTATAAAATCACACACACTGAAATTTATCTGGTAAGTACAAAATAGCACAAATATGTTTCAAAGCAAGGAATAATTACTACTACCAAAAGTATAGAGGAATGTTCCAGAAGAGAGGGGGCTATATTTAAGGGAGAACTAAATTTTAGAAAACGTAAAGTAAGAACAACATGAAAAGCATGGCATATCGAGCGTGGAGTGACTCTGTGGAACAGTTTGGAGAAGGAAGTGAAACAAAGTACAACAAATCTGTTTAAAAGAGATACAAAAAATTAATTATAAAAGGTATATGGAAGAAGAAATGGGTTACCGAGGAGTGTGATAAATAAAAAAAAAAAATAAAATAAATAAATAATAAATATAAAAAAATAGGGAAAATGGTATATTATACTTGCTAAAGAATGTTTACATATTTATATGAATATTTATGTGGTATATCTTGTATGTGGGAGGGATAGTTGTAGTTATGTAATATATGTTTAATTTTTTGTATGTGCATATATATATATTTATAGGGATATTTATGTAGTTTATATAGTGTATATTTATATAGATTTATATATTATTGTATTTTCTATAATAGGGTGTTTTAATTAGTGTTTATGTGGACTGTATTTATGGGATATATATATATATATATTCTATATATAGATATTAATGGGCGATGCTATAAATTTATAGAGTTATAAGGGGTAGGACTAGAAAAATATGCACTTCTTCCTACTCCTTTTTCAAGCATATGTGTATATAAAGACGTTACGATTTGTTTTGTTTTTTTTTTTTTTTGTTTGTTTTTTTTTTTTTTTTCTTGTTTTTCTTTTGTTTTTTTTGATTTTTTTTATGTACATGTTTGTTTGAAATAAAAATTCTAATTCAATTCAATTTCAAAAAATTCAATTTAACATATAGTATACAACACATGGCCTTAAATTTGGTGAAGTCGAGCTCTTCCTTCACAAATGTAATCCCAGGTCTGCCACCTGAGCTGCACAGCTATCCACATCCTGACCAACAAATGCTTTAACAATCATGTCTAGGTCACAGTCCTTTGACAAACCTTCGTCATGGCCTTATTTATTTTTGGTACTCTCAGCATGCTTTGTTGAGCTCTCATACCTGAAGTGGGTTGGATCCGACAGAAAAGCCCCTCGCAGGAGTGGGCACAACTACCACTAACAGACATTCTGCCTTCTCTATGGCTAGACGGTTGTGATGTTCTATCTTGTGTTTATTAAAGATTATAAAAGATGACTATTTGGAACAACATTGTTCCACAACCCTCACAGTGAACACAGTACATACCGCCAGTTTCGTAACTGACAGTAACGGAGTTACTTGCTGTCTCTAAAACTCCTTTAGTCACTCTTGTCAAAAACTATAGTAAGAGGGTTTCTCAACAGGGGTGGTACCGCCCCCCCAGCGGGCGTTCTGAACCTTTAGGGGGGCGCTGGAAACGTCAGGGCTGAGAGGGGGGCGCTCAGGCACAAATGAGGGGTGCCACGCCTTGAGAACTCTATTTTAAACTTCCATGGTTTCTCAAGGTTTTTTTTTTTAAGTGCAAATCTACTTAAATTTCAATAAAATGTTGTGCTCAGATTTCCTTTCAAAAAATAAAGCTGCTGTCTGAGACCAAATCCCCGAGTCTGCTGCTTCCATGACCCGTAAAATCTCCTTTTCACTCTACGTCACAGTCAGACGAGCCGAGTGGGATCGGTCGACCATAGTAACGCCCATAAACACACAGCAGCGGAGAAACTCCTTTCCAACTACATTCATTCAACAACCAATGAAAACATACACAAACAACACTACGTAGTCACGGTTAATCAGAAATATTTACAGTACAATCAAAAATGGCCTATAGCTGGCGCTCCATCAGTATCTGCCGATCATACATGGTCGGCAGATACCGGGGATTCGCCACCTTATTAAAGCAGTGCGTTCCCCAGGTTCTGACAGCACACTGCATTTTGCACCGTCACAACTTGGTGGCTACAAAAAATGTCCCCATCACTCAATGAGTTCCTGAATGTGGCAGTCAAGGCCATTAACAAAATAAAGACCCATGCGCTCAATGATCGGCTCTTCAGACAGCTGTGCGGGGAAAATGATGACATCAGTCAATGTCGACAATTAAACATTTTCTGCAGTCAGCAAAGGAAGGCTTTAATTATATTATTATAAAGGCCTGTTCACACACAAATAAATGTGTAGCTAATTATTAAATTTTTATAGTAGTCTAGAGGTCAGATATTTCACCTGTCTCTTCTTCAATGTGGCGCTTTCAGTAAATCTTCCTCCTCCACAGCTTCTGTCCTTCTCCTAAATCAGCGGGCAAAAAAAATTCCTCCGCAAATTATTTTGCTAAAAAGGGAATCCCTAGTGTGCATTACGTCATACACGCTGTATGAGGAACTCCAGGGGGGAAAAAAATGTTCAGGTGTTGGATGAGCTGACCTGCTGCTCTACACTGGCCACTTAAGTATTATACTTATAAAAAAAAATAAAAATATAATAAGTATTATATTATTATTTCTATGTAATTTCCATTATTTCTATTTCCACAAATTATAATCCATGCTTACACAGATACGAACATTCTTTTTTTTTTTTTTTTTTTTTTTGGGGGTTGGGGGGGGGGTGGGGGGGGGGGGGGGCTGCTAAGAGCATCATGTGACCAGGGGGCGTTTGTTCAAAAAAGGTTGAGAACCACTGCTATAGAACTTCTTTGCTGCCGGTGCTCCATCAACATCCACAAAATCACCATCAACATCACCAACTCAACCACCATCAAGTACTTTGGCAGTAGCGTTTGTGCGATCGCTAGCCATCCTGAAAAAGAAGATTTTTCTCTTCATCAAACCTCTGCGTATCATGCGACAACAAAGCAGTAGTGATAGATGGTTGATATTAATGTAAAATCTAAAACCATCATTAAAGTTAAGAATGTCAAGCTGACATGACTGGTTAGGATGATTATGATCAGCACACATCAGGGACATACCGTGTTCATACGGTGGATGTTCACATGAAAACGGTCGCACCACAACAATTATCTGCACTCGCACAAATGCTCCAAAATACATTTTGAGGTCGCACAGATAAAATTTCTGTCACAGATTCTTTGCTGCATATCAATATGATTACTAGGCTACAACACAACATGGCGTAACCTTTTCGGTGTTTAAAAAATTCCAAACATTTCCAGGCCTGTTTTCAAATTCCATGACTTTTCCAGGTTTTTTTTTTTTTTTTTCAAACCCTATGAACCCTGTAGTATGCAACCATTACCTGGGGAAGACAAGTTTTCCAGGTAAGGAAAGACGGGGTACATCCCGACCCATCCCTGGCCCCAAGTGAAGCTTCCTGGACAAGACATCTATAGGATTTTCCGCAGGCTGGGTGGCAACTTTCACCATCACGTTACTATTGAAGATGTAGGCTGAGAAAAACACCTGGAGGAAGAGAGCAGGGGAGTATTATTTCTACTCAGCTTTGAGAAAACCATTAGCTGAAACCATTTTGATATTTTTACAACTTACCAGTCTGACTGATTAATTGTTTCAGAACCCTTATTTTCAATTTATGCACAGTTTATCATTTTAGCAATGACACAGCAATGTGCACGTGTTCAGCAGTCATATTGCAGCAAGTGCCACATTAAGTAGGAAAAATTATCATCACGCTGCAACTTCTTTACTGTATGATGCAAACAAGAAATTCATACTTTTTGAACTCTTAAAATGTTGTTAGGTGCTGACATAAATCCCAAGCATTGGCTGTTTGTAGACTAAAACATACAATGTATAAACCGTTCTAAAGTATTTTAGAAAAATGCAGACTGCTGTTTTTTTGATCAGGCGAATATTCCTTTTTCTTCACTTTCTGTAAACAGTAAACCGTAACAAATTTGAAATATAGTCCTTCATGGTCTGATTTGGAATAGAATGTGCAGTGTTCCTAATGCCTTTGAGTGTTTGGAAATATAAGCTTTTATAAGGATTTAGAGCTCTACCCATTCTTAAAAAACAAACAAACCAAAAAACACTGCTATTATTTTTAACAGAACTGTATGGGATGACTCAATTTAGTTATACAAACATTGGAGCCTCTGACTAGATTATACCAATTTCACTCACTTTGAAGTTTCTGTTGAAGTTCAGGGCCAGTGGACTCGTTCTTTCATTGCCCTGTCTTCTTACATGTAATTACTCAAAATGATGTTGTGTGTGTGCTCTCTTTTATGTGAAACTAAACACTTTGAATGAGCTACAATTTTGCCGTGATGGCTCATCTTTTAAGGAAACGGGTAACACTACTCACATGCTAAGGCAGTAGCACGAGAGCATCCCTCTGAGGAGCATTGTGGAAAACTCTAAGAGGCACAGAGGAGCTTCATGCAGCTCCACTCCATAATCATAAGGACAGTGAATTATCACTTTGTATTGTCTCAAAGCCTTCAGTCTCAAAAAAAAAAAAAAAAAAAAAAAAACTGATTCATTTGTGAAATTAATGTTTTTGTCAGTTATAACATAAGAGATGACAGAAATTAATTTTATTAGTAAGGAAATTAAACTGTAAAAGGTGGTGTGCTAGCAAGTCAATGCCAAAAAACATTATGGGCAACACGAATGCCTACACAGTTTGTGTCACAAAGTGTTGCGCAGTTTCAATTTTTGTTCTTAATCTCGGTGAGGCAATTACAACTTATAAAATTTACACAAGGCATCTTTTTTTCAACTCTACACTGAATACCAGCGACACTACTCCATTTTCATAACCTAAAACAATCATTTATGAGATTCTGACTCTCCTTGAATTTGGCAACATTCAAACTGCAATTGTGTTTTTTATGCTTAATGACAGAGTTGATCCAAAATAGTGACAGCTCTCAAATGTGGCTAGTAAATCAGAGATTGTCAATCAGTACCTGAAAAATTTAAACACATGTGAAAGTAAAATAGTGTTCAAAAACCCAGTTTTCACTTTGGGAGAGAGCAGTTGTTCTCATCACAAGCCCACCTTCCTTCCTGTGATATAACTGGGTCAATTTCTTGGATTTTGTGCTGTGGGGGGTTCCCCGGAGTTCTCTTTAATTCCTCAGTAATCACTGCTATCAGCACTAAACTTCCTAACGTCTTCAAACTCAGCTAGCTACCTGGTGGCATTTATGAATAAAGGTTTTCATAAAAGGAACATTTTTTTAATCTTTTATTAAAAACAAAAACAAACAAACAAACAAACAAAAGAAAAGACAATTATGTCTGTGAACATACAGTCTGTCAATGCAAGTTAAGATTGGGATGAAAGTACTTACCCAAAACACATCATATATGAGAAGACCTGACAGCAGCAGGCAAGACACCTTCAGACTGGGAAGCCGAACAAAGGCTATCATGGCAACACATAAGCCCATGGCTAAAGCTGCATGAAGGGGAAAACACAGTAAAACATTATAGCACATCCATCCATTTATTATCTATACCTGCTCATTCCCATTTAGGGTCATGGAGTGTGCTGGAGCTTAACTGTCTTCAGACGAAAGGCAAGGGTACACACTGGATCAAGTTCTAGCCATGTATGCGTTTTTACTTCTACATTGTTGCCTTTTTTTTCTTGCCCCCCCACCCACACACACAACAGAGTTACTGCCTTAAAAAAAAAAAAAAAAAACACACCCATTTCTATGCAGTATCAGTCTTTGAGAAGGATGTTAGTTTTTGAAGAGCAGTCAGCTTAAATGACAATTATGTTTTATAAAGCAGCTGACAAACAAGAACTTCTTCCTTTGTTAGAATGCAAGCACTGCTAGAAAAGCTTCAGAACATAATTAAATCTCTTACCAAAGAAGTTAATTCAAATTCTCCTTTCCACAGGAGGATGATGAATACTACATTTTGTACAGCAGCCTTGTTGGCAGTAAGTTTACAGAGTGTGAAACAATCAAAGAAATTTCACAGTTACTTGAAATATGAGGAAAACCTGTTCATTATTGTGCATCAAATGTCACCCTGAAGTTCTGATGAATGTGTCATTTGCGTGGTTTCTCATGTAACACAATCTGCTGCAAATATGTGCTCAATGAAACCTGAGGCAAGTTTGTGATATGCACTGGATTTCCATGAACTGAAAACTTGCTGGGATGTCTCCCCTGCCTGGTGGGTGTTCGCTTTTGCTGGGGCAGGTTGGGTGGGTGTCCCCAACCTACCCCAGTGATAAAATGAAAATTAATGAATGAAAACTTGCCCCAAATTTATTTCCATAATAGCTATGACAGAGCAACGTACCGTCCATGAGAAGCCAGTGTCCCGTCAGGACCCAGATGAGCACCAACATAACTGACAGGGAGAATGACAGGAGCTCAGCCAGAGTGAAACGCCCACAGCAGCCGAATGATATCCTGCATTAAAGAAAATACACAGCGAAGACAGACTATAATCACACAGAACTATTCATGAGCAAATGTGATGCACAGAAGCTTTTACAGTTCATCACTGAGAGGTCTAAGCATCCTCAGCAGTAAGCGAAGAGGAACTATGGTGAGAGGAAATGTATGTTTGGGTGAGGGACTGAAGAGAAAAGCATAAATCCCAAGTGCAATTCATGACTAGGAATAATTGATAGGATACTGTGAAAAAATTGTGTATGTGTGGTAGGGGTGTGAATCTTTTATTATCTCACGATTCAATTCCGATTCAGATTTTTGGGGCCACGATTCGATTCAAAATCGATTTTCAATTCAGAATCGATTTTCGATTCAAAACAGTTTTATTCATAATGATTTCTGATCTGATTTCTGATTATGATCTACTCACATCTGCTTTGTAAGACAGAATGACAAATGGAGACATTAAAGTGTCTTTTTCACATTTATTAAGTTTTAAACATTTATCCATACTTCGATGGAATTGTTGCAACTGTTATATAAAAGCAATATCACATAAAAGTGCATCTTTATTGAAAAAATAGTGCAGTTAAACATGCTGCCTTTTAAATTCTGAGGAAAGTGCATTTACCAAAAACAGTTAGTGGTCCTTAACTGCCACTCTAAGTATCGCTCACTATTTTTTATTTATTTTTTGCCCGCTCTGAGCTGACAGAGAGCTTCATGAAGCACTGCAGTGTGCGTTAGTTTGCAGCTGGCGGCTGACTCTGCTCCGTGTCTTAGATCTCCAGGTGATTCCTCGTAATATGAGCTCACACATTTGTTGTATTGCCGAAGTGCTTGATCTTAGTTTTGCAATGCTGGCACACTGTGTGCATCATGTCCATCTTGGTGTTTCCAGGCGTTCGGTAAAAACCGAAATTATGCCAAATTTTAACTTTTAGCGAAGACGGGGTTGGATGTTCTTTTCTTCCATCTTTGTTTTGGTGCTTTCCACGCGTGCGTGCGTTCCAAAGCCGGCTGCATGGTGACGTCAGAATGTCCCGCGTAGTTACAAAATGGATGCGGACAGCCAGCGGATTTTTTAATTTTTTTATTATTTTTCAAAATCGATTTTTGAGACATTTTATATCGGTTCTAAATCAAAGAACCGATATAAAGCAAATCAGAATCTCGATTCTTATGCGAATCGATTTTTTGGCACACCCCTAATGTGTGTTTTTTTTTTTTTTGAGTTCTCATTTTGTCTTGTTTACTATAAAGCTTCCTTTGCAGCAGTAACTTTTGGCTCTAAAATGACCTGTGGAGTTCCCCAAGGCTCCATCTTAGGGCCACTGCTGTTCAACATCTACATGCTCCCACTCGCTCAAATTACCACAACTATGCTGATGACACACAAATCTACATAAAAATCTCACTACAGTCCAATCCAAACACTGACCAGATACATTGATCAAATTAAAGATTGGATGTGTCAGAACTTCCTTCAGCTAAATGAAGACAAAACTGAAATAATAGTTTTTGGAGCCAAGGAAGAAAGATTAAAAGTCAGCTCTCAGCTTCAAAGAGCTAAGTAAAAATCCGAAAACAAAGCCAGACACCTGGGTGTCGTCATGGACTCAGACCTGAATGTCAGTAGTCATATTAAGGCAGTCGTGAAGTCAGCTTATTATCACTTAAAGAACATATCCAGGATTTAAGGACTGATGTCTCTGCAGGATCTAGAAAAACTTGTCCATGCATTTATCTTCCGTAGACTAGACTACTGTGATGCTGTCCTTATAGGTCTCCCTAAAAAGACCAGATAGCTGCAGTTAGTTAGTTAGCTGCTGTTCAACTCCTCACTAACACCAAGAACGTGGATCATGTAACTCCAATCCTCAGATCTTTACACTGGTTTCCTGTTTGTCAAATAATTGACTTCAAAATCCTGCTGTTAGTTTACAAAGCACTGAATGGTTTAGGGCTAAAATACATTCAGGATCTTCAGGTTCGTTATGAACCCACCAGATCCCTCAGGTCATCAGGGTCGGGTCTACTTTCTGTTCTCAGAGTCAGAACAAAACACGGAGAGGCAGCGTTCAGTTTTTATGCTCCTCACATGTGGAACAAACTCCCAGAAAACTGCAGGTCTGCTGAAACTCTCAGCAGTTTTAGATAAAGGTTAAAAACTTTTCTATTTCCCACCTCTTATCAAAACAATTTACTTTTATTTCTTGCATTTTATCTACATTTTTAATTCCTTTTTTTTAAAAAATCAAAAACAACTGTTGATTAACTTTCTGCTTTTTAATATTTTGCATTTTAATTTTTTTGAGGATTAATATTTTATTTAATTATTTCCTCCCTGTTTTAATGTACTCTAATGTACCTCTCATGTACTTTAATGCTTCTGCAATTCTTCTGCAATGCTTCTAATGTTTTATGTAAAGCACCTTGAATTGTCTTGTACACAAAATGTGCTTATACAAATAAACTTGCCTTGCCTCACTTTCTGTGGCTTAGTCAAAGCAAGAGAAAAGACAGTGTAAAGCCTGATTTATACTTGGAAATCAGGTCTGCTGCGTATGTGATCTCTGCATGGACGCAGAGATGCCCCGCCACCCTACGCAGACACTCCGGTGCACGGAAATGAGGAAGTACCCACATCTGTACGATTCTCGTTCTCCACACTACAAAGACAGCACATATTCTAGTAATTCATGGAGGGAGATTGCGATGAATGTGGGTCTAGATATGGCCGAGACAGTGAGGAAGTGGAAAAGCGCAAGAGATAAGTTTAGTAAGTTTAGCTAGCTCGTGATTGTCCCTCTTGCGTTGTGGCGTGAAATAACTTAGGGCAGACCGTGCGTCAAAATTGAGCATAAATCAAAAGTAACTGCGGCATACCGGCAACAAGATAACTGCGACACATTGCCGCGAGAGTATACACAGCTCTTAAGGCAGGGGTCTCAAACTGATCCATGAAAGGGCCCATTTTAGTCTTTTATAACATGTACCATTTTACCTAGATTGGAACGATTGGCTTATAAATGCCATCTGATCTATGTAGCAATGAATTAAATAACGACATGAACATCTAGGCAAGAGGTACAAAATATCACGGAACAGTTTTATAGACTCAAAAAAATCAACTTGATTTACTTACTTGTTCTGCGGGGAGCAGGGTCTGGTCAGATACTGGCACATTGGCAACAAGAGGAATGCAAATGCAATTGTAGCGAGAACTAAGGAGAGGAACAAAAACAGCAGTGAGACATTCAGCCTAACACACTGACTGCTTGCTGCAGTCGTTCCTGTCTGTTTAATGGACAAGCTAATGGTTTTTCAGATTTAATAACCATCATGGTAAAGAGGTTGTACCAGGTGTGTAACAACTGAACAGAAATGTGAAAGCCTCATGATCATTCTAAACTGTTGCACTTAAGAGTAGCAGTTACCTGCCGTGCAGATGGTGAAGACCACCTGTACCGAGTCAAAGAAGAAGAACATGACTAGCAGAGACACAGAGGCTCCTATTGGCAGAAACAGGGCCTGTGTTGAGTCTATAGTCTGAATGCCTGGAGAAAAAAAATGAAAAAAAAATGTAAACATTAGAACATAAATATGAGGACAGTTAAAACAAAGAAAATAGGATCACAGACTTTAAACACAAGGGCACAAACAGAAAAGCTAATCAATCATTGGTAACACACACACACACCCGCACAAAAAAAAAAAATCCAGGAAAAAGTTTTGTCTGCACATTTAACATATTTTAATCTCTGCCATTTATTTAAAACTTACTGTTGTTTGTGTTGCTGTTATTAAAAGACCCTGTGGTTGTGGGGTTACCATCTTTATCCTTCTCCTGATTCTCACAATCCATGTTTAATGACCTGCAGAAGGGCAGGAAATAAAGGCAGGAGATGGTTAAATTAAACATTTACCCTTTTCAATTAAAAAACAAACAAACAAACAAACAAAACATCTTTGTTTTATGAAGATGACTGGGTGTAATAACTCAATGGGTATTTTATACCAATGGCAACCTGTGCAGCCTGTAAACACTGGACAGGTTGCCAGTGCAGACAACCAAACATGCTCTACCTCAGCTCTATAGTAAATTTAGAATCATTAGCCCAACGTGCAGGTTTTGGACTCTGGGAGGAAACTGAAGTGCCTGGATAAAACCCACACAAGCACAAGAGAACAGATTCCACACAGAAAAGACAATTGTAATAATTGTAAAAGCCCCCATGCTGCCCTGACGGATTTCTATCAGCACACACAATAAATCACCGAAACCCACTTACACGTACTGTTCATAACATACTGGGATTGTGAATAAATCCAAAATGTCTTTTTTCCCTCTTGGCCCAGAAGATGGCATTTTTCACTACACTTGAGCTCAAAAGACAGGTCTTTGTGTCAACTGATGAGATTTTTGAATTTCCCCCTTGGGGGATGAATAAAGTACATCTAATCTAATCTCTTCATTGCTTGCAGCCTGAAACACAGCTCCTCCCATAATGAGGAAAATAGGGAATGCTGCAAGTAAAAGTTTCATGTTACTTACTGCTTAGACGCAGCTGTTTAACAGGTGTGTTACAGCTGCTTAGATAAATCTATTTATATAATAATTTGCAACACAGTGGGAGAGAGAAAATGTGACAATTCAGACAGACCTTTAAGTACCAGGAAAATAATTCGAGCCAACGTCCAGAGTAGGACTGCACAATATTAGGAAAACATGTCACAGTTGAAAATTGAGATAACAATATGACTAGGGCTGGGCATCGAAACATTTTAGTATCAATCCAATTTCTTCAATACCATAAAAAAAAACGGTGTCATTCAATACCTTGCAGTGATAACACCACCACTCTTGACAGTTGAATGCCACAGTCACACTGCTCCAATCACCCGATATTGACATGACAAACAAGCGTGTTGTTATGGGCCTCTGTTGTGAGTTTTTTAACAGTATCTCTCCCTCTGATTTTACTCCTGTTGAACTGTTGCTTCATTGGACTATTGTCATCTAATTTGTGGAGTTTTTTATGCCATAAACCCATATCCCTACCGGCTGACTGGTTCCATGTGTAGCGACTGTAAATTTTGTAAACAACTGCTAGACTGAACCACTGCAAAGATGCTGAACAGAGTTTCTTGTGGAGGTCAGAGGAAAAACCCAGACTGGGGTTTTCTCCTTTTGGATTGAACTGAGTTAGTTTCATAAACTGTAAGTGGAAAACACAGACTGAAATCTGAAGTTTGTTTCCCTTTTGTCAAACTGTTGAGAGTGTGGGATTTTGTAAGAATTAATTACTTTGAAAGTAGTGTCTTTTTTCAGTGCTTTGCGGGAGACTTGAACTTTCCTGAGTTACATCTTTTGTTGACAATTTAATAAAAGGCTACAAAACAAAAGAAAAAAAAAGTTTTAATCTTCTGCATCAGCAGGAACCTGGAACCTGAATTCAATTTAAGTCATCACCACCAAAGCAGCAGAATGAGGTTAGAAAGATTTCACAACTATCCACGTGCTTATTCATACTGTAATTTTAGACGTCTACATTTAAAAAGTAAATAACTTTTGATGGCTAACAGGGTTTGAATATAACTGAAGCTAATCTACTTCCTTTGATTAGTTGGTAGTGAAAAAAAAGTACTGTTTAGGAATTAGTATTGAAGACAAGGTTATCGGTTTTGCTGTCAATCTTGAAAGATTTTAAAGGATGCCCAGCCCTAGATATGACATACAATGTTAAAAGCAACACTTCAGTGTACAGTGTTAATGTCTACATTAGGTAATGTTTAGAGCAGGTCCGTCTTTGACATAGCATCATCATAGCTATGCTGCTATAGGCCTACGCTGCAGGGGGACACCAACATGATCTGCTGAGTAGGCTTGGGAGGTATTACGGTAATACCGTATACTTCCGGTATTTAAAAATAACAGCGGTATCAGTTTCAATACCGTCATAAAATAAAGCGATGAATGATTTCTGTGGTTTAAAGTTTAGTTTCTCTCCTGTATCGCTGTGTGTACTGTGTGTTCCGCTTTATTTTACCGTTTATTCATGTTCGCTTGCAGCTGATCTCGGTTTGACTCGTCCTGTTAAGGTACTGACGATGAAAACAACACTTCCTGAGTTTGCTGCTTCAAAATAAAAGCTTTTAAGTAAACTAATAATGTTGGACTTTTATGTTGAAGAATTTATAGGAAGTGAAACATCCTGCATCAGACACTTTACTATAAAGCGCGTTTCAGCAAACACACACCTCGGCAGCATTGAGATTTGAATCACTGCCGTGCGGGCTGACTGGCCGAGTTAAAACTACAGTGAAAAGCAAGAAATACACAAATAAATAACAACTGTAATTGAGCCAACTTTATATTGAAGCACTTAACTGCTGTTTCGAGGTAAACTCGCCTTTTTTTTTCAGGCGCATCAACGCTGGGAATAGGACAGCGGCGTAATCCCCGCGCGGCACGCCTGGGGTACATAATGCATAATGTTTTGACGCGCGGCGTCCGCCTTAATAGTCGCGGGAATAGCGTATACCCCGGTAAAATGTGAGGGAAATTTGACGGTATCAAAATTTGGATACCGCCCAAGCCTACTGCTGAGTGCTGTCTTCACCTCTCTTTTCCTCTTCTTCCTTCAGCTCAATCCATAGTTAATTAGGAGCACCTCATAAATGTTACTGTGCTCCATTGTTCCCATAGTTTTTTGTACCGTTTTGCATCCCTTTTTTCTTTTTATTTCTGTATACGTATGAGTGGAATTCTTAGTTCTAAAGTTAATGGATATTTATTATTTATACATTTTGTCTAATATAGTATTGCCAGGATGTATGAGCACTCCTCTCTCTGTCCACCATCACCTCTCTGTCCTATCCCCTTCTCATTTTCTTTCTTTACCCAGCTGGCCTTCGGCAGGAAGGTCCCCCCTTTAATGAGCCAAGTCCAGTTCGAGGTTTCTTTCTCTTAAAGTGAAGTTTTTCTTCTTGCCTTGTTTGGCTTAAAGGTTTTTTTTTCTCTGAATTTTTTTACTTTCCATTTTTTTGATAAGGATTTAATATTATCATTTTAGTTAATGATATTTGCTCGGGGGTCATGCTCTGGGTCTCTCAAGTGCCTAGAGACAATTTGCATTTTAATAGCTGCTAATCAAATAAAATTGAATTGAACTGAATGTCTTTCTATCTGCAGCTAAAATTAACTCCTAATAGTAAGTAGCCTATACAGACACACAAAAGAAACATTTTTTTTTTTTTTTTAAAGATTTTTTTTGGCACTAGTGGCCTTTAAAATGAAAGAGAGACAGGAAGGGGGGCAGAGAGAATGGGGAAGACATGCGGGAAAGAGTAGCCGGGATTCGAACTCGCGAAACAACTGTAGCCCTGTAATACCAATGCGCCACCAGGGCGGCCCATTTTATGAAATGTAATATTTACAACCCCAATACCAAATGCAATTATTTCAAAATATCACAAAACCATATTTTATTCCAACTGGAACATATCAGATGTTGAAACCGAGACATTTTACCATTTCATTGCAAATATTGGATAATTTTGACTTTGATGGCAGCAACACATCAATAAAAAAAAAAAAAAAAAAAATTGGAAACAGAGGTAACAAAAGGCTGGAAAAATAATTTGCATAAATCAAAAACAAATGGAGGAATATTTGACAACTAATTAGGCTAATTGGCAACAGGTCAGTAACATGACTGAGTATAAAAGGAACATTTCAGAGAGGATGTTAAGATGGGCAGAGGTTCACCAATTTGCGACACACGGCATCTAAAAATTGTGGAAGAATTTCAAAAAATGTTCTTCAATGCCAAATTGCAAAGATTTTGAAGACCCCACCAACAACATATCATCAAAAGATACATAAAAGCAGGAGTGTCTGTGTGCAAGAGATGAGGTCAAAGATCAATACTGGATGCGCATCTTCAAATATCTGCAATAAAAACAGTCAGTCAGTCATCGCTGCATGGACTCAGGAACACTTAAAAAAAAATCGGTCTGCGAACACAGTTTCCTGTGCAATCCACAAATGCAAGTTAGAGTTGCATCATGCAGAAAAAGAAACCATATGAAACACCACCATCTTCTTTGGGCCAAAGTTCATCTAAAATAGTCTGAGGCTAAATGGAAAACTGTATTGTGGTCAGATGAACCAAGGTTTGAAATTCGTCATGGAAACTTTGGATGCTGTGTGCTGTAGACTAAAGATGAGAGTGAACATCCAGCTTGTTATCAGCAGACAGTTTAAAAACCTGCATCTGATGGTTTGGGGTTACATCAGTGTCTATGGTGTGGGCAGCTTACACATGTGGAAAGGCCTCATCAATGCTGAAGAGTTCAAAGAGGTTTTAGAGCAACAGATGCTCTCATTCAGACAGCATCGCTTTCAGGAAAGACCTTGCACATCTTAGCAAGAAGACGTTAAATCACATACTTCATCCATCACAAGAGCATGGCTTTGCAAAAGAAGAGCCTGGGTGCTGAACTGACCTGCCTGCAGGCCAGAACTTCACCAAAAGAAAACATTTGGCGCATCATAGAACATGAAATCTGACAACAAAGGCCCAGAACTGTTGAACAGCTAGAATCCTGCATAGACAAGAATGGGACAACATTCCTCTCCTAAAACTCCAGTAACTGGTCTCTTTACTTCCCAGACATTTACAGGCAGTTGTTAAAAGAAGTAGGGATGCAACACAATGATAAACATCATTCTGTTCCAACTTCTTGAGACGTGTTGCTGCCATCAAACCAAAGTCAGCTAATATTTTCCATGAAATGGTAAAATGCCTCTGCTATGTTCTTTATGTTCTATTGGGAATAAAATGTGGGTTTATGAGATTTTCTAATCACTGAATTCTGTTTTTATTTCCGTTTTGCACAGCGTCCCATATTTTGGGCAATTGGGATCATACAATCCAGAACACAGTTTTATTGAAAATAAATAAGTAGAAAACTACAGCCTGCAACAACTGCAAAAACAAACACTCTTAATGTATATTGGTATTTAAACTGATATTCCAATGATGATAAATTTTTGATATATTTTGCAGCCCTAAATCAGACTCTTTTATTCTAAATGGGACACTTCAGAACATCTGTTTTCTTCATTTCTTCATTCGTTCATCTTCATTTTGAAGCCAGGTGGTTGTTTCCTGCCACCTGTCTCTTCAGTGTACTTTCCTCTCGACAACTGAATTAACAACCACTGATACTTACCTAAAGCTGCCGTAGACAATGAGCAGGATGGAGATGAGGAAGGTTGACACCTGGCTGGAGTCAACTAGGGAGTATGCCCTATAAACAAAGAGAGACAACTATTTAATGAAAGTTTGGAAAAATTTACACCTTCAAAGCAGTCTCCATAGCAAAATTGAATTTTACTTCTCTCTTTTCTGTCAAATATAAGAGACTAATCTGAACATAACATGAACAGTAGAAAAAGCAGCCTGACCGTACAATAGAAAAGATCATTTAAGATTTCAACACGTCAAATTCTGATGTTTGCACCTAGTGTTCATTCAGATCGGACTCTTTTATCCTTATACCCCACAGCCATTTCAACTTACTGAATGTCAAGTTTCAAAGTGTGGAAGACAGTGTGTTAGAAAGGGCATAAATATTCTAAAATATTTATTATAACTGACAAAACACCACATTTTCATGGTGGAACACAAAAATCTTTTGGTCAAAATAAGATGACAAATCAGATTGAGAATTGAAATATTGCAAGGATGTACTTGACTAGTCAAATATATATTTCATGAGGGATTATGAAACAGGAAATATGAGTTTCAAAATTGGTAAAACTGAAGTACAGACAACCCAGGGTTTGGACATGTTTAACTATGGTGAAATGTGTTCTTATTCTCTGACAATAAATGAGGTCTTCCTAGAGCTATTCTTAAATTTAGCTCAAGTATGCACACCCATATGGACCCACATTGTTATTTTCTTATTTTCATATCAGCATTTAGAGAAAAGTAACAAAAACAGAGACAAACGGAATGTAATGTCAGATGACACATTTTAACAGACAGTTTATCAAAACACAAAGAATTCAGGAAGAAGTGTTACAGGAAGGATTTAATTCCAGATACTGACATTATGAGGTGCAGCATGAGTGAATTATCAAAGTAATTCATAACATTTTTTTTTAAAAAGGCCAATGTATTGTGCAATTTCTGGGTCAAGAGAGTTTGGAATATCTGTCAGAAATATGACAATTAGATGTTGTTGGGCCACACCGCCATGTGCCACAGAAAACCGCATGGTTTTCTGAGACAAAGGAGACAAAAGGAATAATAAAACTCAAATCCCCAGCATGCCTGGCGATCTCATTGTTTGACACTAAGGTGTGAAATGTGATGTCACACTGTCTTACTGGCTGAGGATCTCAAGCTCACAGCAGGGCCCCCAACGAAGGCAGGTCGCACCCCGACAGCTTAAAAACCGTGGACGCCCTCAGTTCTCTCTCCTCCTGCTTGGACCTGCTCCACACGACTCAAGACATTCTCTTTTGGCCTGCTCCGGCCCGCCACAGCTCTCAACCAGCAGCCATGAGGCCTTTCCAGTAACGCTCCAGTGAGCCACCGGTAAAAGGAGAAACCTAGTTAACGCATCCCATCCAGCCAGCACCAGAAGTGACCCGGGAACGTATCGGCGCAGAGAGAGGCACGGTTGCGCCACGGGACGACGCGACGGCTCGAGACGCGTTTCCATAAGAGGACCCGACTGTGTCGAGACACGCCAACCTGTACACGCCATGGAAGCTGAGAGAACCAGCACGAAAGGGAGCTGCTCTTAGCGACCACATCCATGGAGTGTAACCCCACAGCGGCTCTGGCGTACCCATACCAATCATCCTCCCCGGACCCCACAACACCATCGATCGCTTCCAGAGCGATCCACGTAAGAGGCTCTTAGTCTGGGTTGAGATACTTAGCTTAGTTTGTTCTTATTGTCATGATTACACTATTATTACTGTGAGACTGTTATTACGATTGAGCCCACCGGTAATCCGCCAGTGCGTATTTACCCATGTAATCACCATGTTTCCTCACCACTGGCTGATCGTGCCCCGATTTCCAAACAAACGGTCAGGACGAGAGTGCGGACGTCTGCTTCACACTCTCCCTCCTGTGTGGAAATCCTCGGAGCGATCACAGCATCGGTGGTTAGGAACCACCTTCGCTTAGCCTTTCCTCTCCTTCCTTCTTACTAACCATCTCTGTGAGGACGTTACCACGTAACCATGTCGGCCATCTTGTAGCGCCTTATCGTTTGAGTCGGCGGCCATCTTGGTAAGGGACGAGATTACTGCGTGACGTCATCCGCCATCTTGGAATCATCCTCACAGTATTAAGCCATCTTACTTTATCACACACACAGTCCTCAGCATTCATGTATATAAATTGACACTCTTTTCCATTTAATGTTTCATTATGCTAGTTTAGTTAGTCTTTAGTATACATATCAGGATCTTGACTCAAGTGTTGTTCATTAAATGCTTGTGTTAATAAATTCTGATATATTCTAATGAGAGAAGTTGTTTGTGGTTATTTTACACTGTTCTGTAACATTTGCTGGTTGAAGAAGTCTGTGCTCGGACTCACACCTTCTCTGTTGCTCTATAGCGCCACACCTGGTCACAGCCTGGCATGCATAGAAGAGCAGCCATCTTGAGACTGATTGTGTTGTTTAGTCCTTGTTTCCTGATTTATCAGGTGGTGCCCCGTTTCAATTTATTAACTTTGTTAATGCCCTTCTGGTTATTAGCAGCTGTCCCTCAGGACAGTTGGTAATAACCCCCTTTATGACTAAGCGAGCACATTATACACTCTATTGCACAACAATGTTTTCCCTAAATCTTTTAGGCCTAGCTCTGAATCCGCAATCTATCAGCACGTAACTGTGTATTAATTTTGAAAATGCTGGTGTGCTTCACAAAGATGAACACACTTTGGCCACTGAGATCACTACATCTAACAATATCTACAATGCTGCAAAGGAGCTAGTGAGAATTGATTCAATAGGTAAATTAGAATTTCAAATTTTGTTGCATTTGCTTGGAAGAGCTGAAAAAAGGTCCTGCTTACAACAATGGTATAGCGTTGATTTATTAATTTAGGTTCTCATTTTGATTAAGCATTATGGTATCATTGGGTCAAAATGACTCAATAAAAGCTGAATAGCTTGAGTCTTGGCAAGGATTGGCTAATTAAAATCAGATAATCCATAACTATAATAAATGGGACACTGTAGCATGTAATACAGCATATTCAAGACAACATACTTATGATTTTTCATCATGCACACACACACACACACAATAATGTCTCAAAAGACTGCAATGTATTTTCCAGCAGTGTTGGTACTAATATCTGCCACTCATGCACAAAATTCTGTCCAGACTGCCAAGAGAGGTTGGCCAATTTATTGGTCATTCGATTGATAGGACCAATTATTGGCTCTTTTTGGTAATAATAGGCATCAGCCAATAACTGAGAATAATTAGCCAATTAACAGACAGGTCCATCTGTGGGCAGCTCCACACCGTGATGCTACCAGTTTCCTTTTTTCAAAAAAAGGTTAAGAGGTGTCTTAATTTCCTGGGGGAAGTATCAAGGCTTAAATTCTTACTTTCAAAACCTTCTATGTATTGTTAGGAAATGTTACTTCCTCTAAGAAAATGCAATCAGAGCACACTGCTTTGTTCAACAGGATGTAGCTTAGACGTAGCAGTGACAGCAAAACCTGTCAAATGCTCTTGGATAAGCAGTAATGTCCTTGATTGTGCTTTTGCATGCAGAGTTTCAGTGATGCTGCATGTAGGTTGGAGCGGCTCTAACGTGTTGCAACGCTGTGTTCAGACACACACAGCTTCTGCTCACGTGATTTTTGTTCTCATTTTGTCTCTAGTGCAATAAATCATTAACGTGTGTGCTGAAACACCTGCAGTGTGAATTTCATTTGTTTGAATGCATTCTTTTTTTATAATTTTTTAATTGTGAGTGAGCAATGGTGTTTTCAATTTTCATGGCCAAATCAAAGACTTGTTGCTTCAGTGTTTTGAGTCAATAACTACACCTTTTAATTGAAGAGCGGTAAAGCGTTCAACAAATACAAAAGGTGCCAGGACACATAGTTAACCACTCAAGTAAACCACCGCTACATCTTACAGTGGTGTAGTAAACCTAAAATTAACTGATAGCAGAAATGCTGGTTTCACTGTGCTCCATGAAGGCAAATGTGTTAAGTTTTCTGCAGAATGAAGCAGCATCCTTTCTCTACCTTCAGACTGAGAGCTGACAGAGAGGAGGAAATGACAGTGACTGATATGCAGCCAGCAATAACTTATTTTAGCTACTTTGCAGTTGCTTCCAGCAGTACTACTGAGTTTATATGTGTACTTTGGAGGTTTGCTTGTTTTGTTAAATAATAGCGGAAACAAGTCTTTACAAACAAAAGAAGCAAAAGAGGGACAAAGACAAAAGGAAAAAAGGGGGTCCAATAAGAGCATCCATAAAATACTACTGGTGAACTAAATACCATTGGTGAAAATTTTAAGTTTCTGTTCTTATTGATCATTACTCAGAATGCTTCATATATTTGTATATATAGCAAAGTTTAATAGTTATTATTTACATTCTATCTCTTGATACTTCCATTTTGGCAGCTTCCTGATCCGCATTAGAAGCTTGGCACAAGTTTCTACACTGGATGCTCTTCCTGATGCAACCAGGATTCGAACCTGGGACCTGCCATATGGTAGGCAATAACTACCACTAAGCCACTGGGGAGGACATGTTTTATCCCTAGATAAATGCTGATGAATGCATGCATGCCTCTTTTCCTATTCATTGTCTATTTAAAACATGCATTGCAAACTGCTGATTAGAGGGAGAGACAACCTTTAAAATAAGAAAAACTATTCATTGAAGTTATGCAAATTTTATGTAAGGTTTGTTATTTTTAAGCCTTAATATATCTTATTGTATGGAGGGAGAGGGAGAGAGAAGAAAATTGAAGTCTTTGCATCATAGTTATAATCAAGAAAAGAAGAACATCACTTAAGGGATGGGTATGTTTTCAAATACATATTGATCCAGCAATATTTTTACTTAATTTGTTAAACAGATTAGTAAGGATGTGTATTTTAAATTTTTGCAAGTATTCTATTATTTCTTTTTCACCAATTGGACAGGCTGATAGACATCAAACTGCAGAAGACATGAAATTTCCTGTGTAGGAATCGACAGCATATCATATCATGCCCCATCTTATTCTTATGGTCTAGGGACAATTATATATATGTGGAAAAACAAAACATTTCAAACCTTTGAATAAAATACTTGGACATTGGATTAAATGAGATTCAAATGCTTTCACAGCTGATAACAATGGTGTACAGAAATAACCATGTATTCCTATCAGATGATAATTTTTTTTTTTACCTAACTTCTCAATCTTTTACACCCAAGTTAGTGTTGGACTGAATGGGTCAAAAGCTCGATTTATTTTGATTTAACTGGACTGTATTTCATTAGAACAGATTTTAACATTTTTAACATCATATAATAAAAATATGAACTCCTTTTCCATCGCTACTAGCTTACTGTCAGTCTGCTGGTATCTTAAATAAGACACACATTCCTAAATTCGACTTTTCCCACAGGCTGTAGAGGGCCACAATTTCTGCTGGGCATGAATTTCATTTTCTGGGAACAATAACAGCTGTAATCAGTGGGACTTGGTGTGAACAACTAGCCGCTGCACTGAATGACAAAGTTGACCTGTTGCAGCTCTTCTCAACCATAGAGGGGAGCTGCTAAGTTTGGAGCCCGCTTGTGCAGGACTTCATTGTACATGTCACACATGCATTAAGGAAAATGGTTTCTGTTACAAACGGTTCTCATCTCATTGCAGTGGTGCAACTGGAGACAAGGGACAAAGCCGCATTCTGTGTATGAAAAATATGCGCGTGCATGTGATATTGCTCAATATACATTTGTTTGATTCCTGTCTGTCTAGAGTCCACACATTCAACATCAATTACCACAATTCCTCCATTGTTTGCACTGTTTACAGATGAAAATGAAGTTGTATTTTAAGTTACTTTATAAAAACAGATGGAAAGTAGTCCATACAGAGGAAGACACAGGACCTGAGGTGATATTCCACCACAGTCGAATCGTAGCAGCCTGGCAGATCTCCTCTTAGGAGGTCAGGATACCACTCATTAAGTAGTTGCTGGAGGACATGCCACCTGACAAGCCATTTGTTTGAAACCTCATATTGAGTACTATGGTCATGCATTAGGTATGCTTTTTACCAATGTAAAAGTATAATTATTTTTCTTTTTATCAAATTTACATTAAAAATTGTCATAGCACCGTTTACTGCATAATCAGTTCAAGAACAGATAAGGAGTACAACTGAGTGGATGAAGGGAAACAGAGAAAAGAAAGAGAAAGGCCATATACAATAGTGTTAATAGTTCTGTGTTTGTATCAAACTAATTAGGTAGTGTTTCATTTTTTTGAAGAAATTGATCTTGATTTCAGATATCCAATTATGTATTCAAGAAAAGAAAAAAAGGAAAACAACTTTCCAACAATGACTGTTGTACTGATTGCCAGGTCATGAAAATAATCTTTTATAATTATGAAAAATAGAACATTTTCTTTTGTTAAATTATCAAAACTGACAAATTTATAACAACTAATAATGATAGATTTAGGAGCAACTAAAAATGAATCTACAGATATACATTAATAAAATAATCCAGTTTTACTGTGCTTAATCACAGAATGATCAATGATCAATTATTGAGGTCAGAACCAAAACAAATTCTGCAAAAATCAACAGAGGAAGATAATTCTCTGAGAACCTTCAACTGAATAACCCCTAGTTTTGATAAAACAGAATCTGTAAAGTTAACCAATCCTGACAGTTCATAAAAGTGATGTAATGTATGCATGATAAGACATTTGTGGACAGTTTTTAGTTTTGAAAAGCAGAGGTAAACAATGTTGCCACAGCTGTGGTTGTCCAGTGCATTATGGGATGCAGTAGACAAAAATAAAATTTTAAAAAAAATTCTACACAGATATGACAATATCTAGGTACTTTCTGCCACGACATTTTGGCAAAAACAAATATATACTAGTAATATAGGACGCAGTTTTAAACATAACATAATTACAATTGTGAGAGTATGACAAGAATGCATTTAGTGCATTTAATTTAGCATCATACACAAGGCACTATATGTCTCATCAGTGGAAATTATACTGTACAAAAGTAACAGGACAAACCCTCTGTGACGTCACCCATAGGATTTTCCAAAAAGGTGCCTTTGAAGCCTCTTTTTTCTCACACTGTGGCACAATGTTGCAAATGGCCAGAGCGAGCAGGGCTGAGAAGCAGGCTGGAACACATCCACCTTAGTTCAGTCAAAAGTTAGATATTTTAACTTGACTGGCTACGCTAATGTTAACACATGATGCTAATTAATATTACTATATATTCATTGGAAGAAAATCTGTTCAAACATCCTCACTTCACGTGTTGTTACTGAAACAATTTTCCATAGCGCATCATCTGCCTCCATCAAACCCGATCCTCTAGATCCTCTTCTCTCACCAACTAACTTCATGTCCTTTTCCACTACATCCATAAATCTCCTTATTGGTCTTCTTCAAGGCCTCCTGCTGGCAGTTTCAACCTCATTATCCTTCCACCAATATATTCACACTCTCTCCCCTCAGTACATGCCCAATCCATCTCACTCTGGCCTCTTTGGCTTTCTCTCCATAACACTGAACAAGCACTGTCCTTCTTTTGAACTCATTCCCAATCCTATCCATCCTCATCAATCCAAAAACAACCTCAACATCAGGTGAAAATCAGGCACCAGATTGTCGGCACCTGGAGATATCGCAAGCTCAAAACAAGAGTTTTAAAAAATGAATAATAAATAAATAAATAAGCTGTTGGCATTAGCAGATCTTTCACAGGCGCAACCAACATACTCAGTTCTGCTACTCATCCCACAAATTTCTTTCAATCTTTCTTTTAAATTTTCTTGTTCTTTACAAACGCGGTGCCATTTAAAATAAAAATAAACAGGTACGACTTATGGCCAAGAAGCATTGTTTCAACAAAAGAAATTATCTACAAAACACAAAGTTCCTTGCTTTTTATTCTTAGTTTAGATCTTCAGTGTTGACAAAACTGTCACTGACAATACTGTGCTAACAAGTGGGGATAGTCCAGCATGTCTTGCAGTACCACCCTGTCCCACCAGAGGTGGAGACTGTAGTGTATTACTATGGACTAGAGATGTAACAATGCACTCAACTGACGATTCCGTATGATTCACGATTTTTTTGCTCACAGTACGATTCACTCACCATTTTTTTTTAAATCAAAATGAGCCATAGACAAATTATGACCAAATAAAATGATCTTTTATTCATAGGAAATTGCAATTGAAATGATCATCTTAAATTTAGTCTATTTTCTTTAAAGAAACACTGCACATCATAATTTATCTCCTTTTATCACGAGAAGATTATTTAACTCAGTGGTTCTCAAACTTTTAATACTGCGTACCACCTGAGAAACTGTTCAGCTCTCTGAGTAAGAGATATTTATTCCTTAATGTGGTTATTTATTACCTGAATTGTTACCTAAAATGCAACTGAAAGTTATCCACTTAAAGAATGAGAGGATTTTTTTAATAAACAAATCCCACATCAAAATAATTACATAAATTGTAAAGATTCTTTGTTTACAAGAACACTGCAAATGACCATTTATCTTATCAGAACTAAATTATCTTCCTTGTTAACTGTAAACATCTAAAGTGACAAATGTGTATCTTAACTCAAAAAAGAAAGTCCTATCTTTACAAAAACACTGTAATACTAGGGGTGCAACGGTGCAGGTGGCTCACGGTACGGTCCGTACCGCGGTTTTTGTGTCACGGTTTCGGTACGGATTCGGTACAGTTTCAGACCACCCGCTACCCTAAACCCGCGAACGCAAGATACTGAATTTGCGGAAAGTGCAACTTGCATGTCGGCACGTAAAAGAGCGTGTCCAAATGGCATAAATGTGCATCCACCTGGTCACATGTGGACGTGCACAAACGGCTCTACCTCTCGATTACACATCACCGTATTACTTGCATACGTTTTTATTCTCTTGAGGTCAGAGGATGTCTGGTCAGCAGTTGTGGTGGATGTGGGAATAGTCACAGCCAGACACGTCAGTCTGTACAGCTGTGGCATGATCTCATTCAGATGTCTGCTGTGGAGGAAACCAAGGAGATCTTTGTCTCTGATGTCAAGCTCTAAAAGGTTGGATGCGGGAATCTATTTCTGATATGTCTGAAACTGTTGGTGGTCGAGGAGGGACAGGAACATTAATTGTTCGTGATCTTTAAATGCCCATCCAACGATTCGTTCTGCAGTATTTTAAAAAGCACATCAGCTGTGCCAAGACGCATAACTGGTAACAACTGGATCTTACGCATATAAGATCGCGGGTTTAAGAAGGTGGAAGATGGCGTTCTGTTAACTGTTTTCACTCCCTCGCCGATGTATTCAACAGCAAAACCAAAATGCTCCCACACCAGTGAATAAAAAAAGTTTTTCCAAATTCCTCCGCTACCGCTGGCCATACCTGCTTTTTTTTTTCTGCCTCTATGAGCTGTAGCCAGCCGGCCAAAGTGTGATAGGCTGGTCACTGTGAGTGAGCGGAGGCGAGTGCACATTGACATGCAATGGCAGGGCCTGTTGACTAAAAGGCACGCACGCTCACGTGCAAGTCCAATGCAAAGTTATTGGAACATAAATACCGCGGGACATAAAAGCGTATTGTCCCGTGCAGGTCGTACCGTACTGTCGTACTGCACGTTACTCGGCCGAGTACCGTTGCATCCCTATGTAATACACATTCTTTGAAGTGTGGTCTTTGTGGTGCCAGGTGACATGCTGCAACATGTTGCTTGTGTTACCTATATATGTTAGCAATTCCTTGCAATATTTCCACCCTGTTTTGGTCTTGTCCGTCTCTTTCTTGCCATTTTCTTTTGTGTACAATTGGGAATCCAAAATGTCACCATACTGTTAACTTGAAACTGCTCGGAGTATCCTCCATCTCTACGTCACTGTTTGTTGTCGTCTTCATGTCTTCCATGGTTCCATGAATGCCAGTAGGCTACATAGTGACGTGAGTTCTGACATTGAAATTGAATCAACTGACAATGTAAATAAATAAATAAATAAATAAAAAGATACCTACTTATAAGCAGTTGGATTTGTATCGGTTTTTATTTGGCTCTCGATGTATTGTTACACCCCCACTTGGGACTGACACGAACTTTGTGACATGCCCCCAATTCTATTGTTGTTGAATTGTTTTATTTATACTTTTTTTTTTCTATGTTCAAATTGTGGTGAGGAATTCTGTTCTTAAAGCAGAATAAAGGACTTTTGTACAGGTTAAAGCATTGCTTTCAATTTTATTGAAAGCAATATTTGCTTCTTTTTACAAAGTGTCATCTAGCTGCAGTGATCATCTATGCCTGCTATTGGCAAAAACCAGACCAGGATTTCTGGTTGCCCAGTCAGACAACTGTGTATCACTGGCAGTACTCTCTCACAACAACAACAATGACACTTGCTCACAGAGCTACAGTAGACATCACAGCAGAGCAGCACTAAAAGGCTCAAAAAAGTGATGACAGAAGAGGAATTGAGAGTGCCCAAGTGTGGAAGTTACTTTATCATCTCTGCCTTCAGGCAAAGTTCCTCAGTGCCACTTTACACGTAGTTACATAAGTTGTATGCCAGGCTTCAACAGAGGCCATACATCGTCAGTTCAGGATAAAAGCATAAATCCCCTTATCTTATTTGTAGGTTTATTTAAGGGTGTAGGAGAAAATGGTCATGGTATGTTGGCGTTGCCAAATACCACATACCAACGTGGCAACATATACATATGAAACAACATAATCCCGCTGATGGGAGAACATCCTAAAGCCTATGAAACCTACTTAAATTTATTGACGAGTTGGGTTTTTTTTCTGTTGTTTTTTGTTTTAAAAATGTACTCCATACCAGTGTTTCCGCTAGAAAAAATTGGCACCGGACAATGTGACCGGCAGGTTTTCAATTTACTGGACAAATGTTTGAAATTCTGGTCACATAGGCTATATGAATTTACTGAGGTTAAAAAAAAATCATATACAGTAGTACGATATCGATGCAAGTCATTTAATAGTATTTTTATTAAAAAACAGGCTATTTCAAATAAAATAAGTCCCGTCAATTGACTCACGAGTATAACTTCAAAAAATAAATAAATATTTTCGGCGGGAGCCACAGCATCATCTGTGGTAGTCTCCATCTCTTCAGATAGCCTTTTAGAGTTAGACTCATCATCACTAGGGATGTCCCGATCCCGATCGCGATCGGCCTTCGATCTTAAAAATTTAAGGTGGATCGGATCGGCCGATCAACATTATTATAACACGCCGATCTTTTTTTCATTATTTTTTTCCTCAAAAAGTGATCCTAATTGTGATCCAAATTAATAAAGTAATCATATTACACAAACAACAATATTTTTCAAACTATATACATTTAATAATTTGCACTGAAATGAAGTTTCTCAGCAGCTCTGTCTTGTATCCACCTTAAAAGTTTCAAGACCGGCGGCGTCAGGCTAAACTTTAGCAAAAATGTCAGCAGTGTGGCAGCGCTATAAAATTACAAAGACCGACGCTTCGACTGCGACTTGCAACGTGTGGAAGGCTGAGATATCATGAGGGGTAAGTAAAAAGAGAGTTTACAACACCACCAATTTAATCAGGCACTTAAAAAAGCATGCAGCACAGATCACCGCAGCCTTCTGTCAGGTGCCGTGGTGCCGACGGCTGCAGCTTCGGGAGCAAACGCTCTGTGAAACTTTTAAAAGAAAGAAACTCCCGAAAGACTCGGAGAAATACAGAAAAATCACCGAGCTAATCGCGGAATGTATTACTGAGGATGACCAGCACATTTACAAGGCATTTAACCGGCTCATTAATTACCTCGAGCCTCGTTCCCGTCATTACATGAACGACAAAGGACACAAAGGTGCGCGAACATGTGCAGCGGGTCTTGAAAGAAGTTAATATTTTATGTTATTTTTATTCTGATGTGATTTCATTGATTGCAAAGACTTCTGCTAGTGTTTTCATTGCCTTAAACTGCTAGCCAAGTTCACCTGCTGCTATTTAAATGGAAGTGCTATGTTCTTTGGTACTGAGACTGTTGAACAGTCACTGTTAAGAAAGAAGAGTGTTTAAATAAGTTATTGTTTATTTTATGAGATGATGAAAGCTATTAATCTCAGCTTGGGTGCAGGCCTATTTATTAATGTACACAGGAAATAAAATGCACAGGAAATCAAACTCTGTTTGCCCACTCAAAAAAAGTGAAATCGGATCGGAAAAAATCGGAAATCGGCCGATCATCAAAATTAAAAGATCGGAATCGGATCGGGACCCAAAAAACGTGATCGGGACATCCCTAATCATCACCCTTGCTATTAGAGCTTATTCGTTTTAGAAAATAGCTTTCGCCATGTCAAAGTTTCGTTCTGCACAGAAAAAAAGTTTCGTTCCACATATAGGCTACATTAATTCATTCATTCACACATACACACACACTACTCATTCGTAAAAAAAAGTATATGCTTTTTGATAAAATGATGTGGAAATTACCCATTTTATTACAACTGAAATTGTGCTTGGGAGGAGTATTTTCACCGGACATTTTGACCGGAGAGATTATAAAATACCAGACTTCGGCATATTTTACCGGACAAAGTCCGGCAATTGCCGGACAACGGAAACCCTGCTCCATACATTTAACTTAAATGTAACTTGAACTTAAACTGGGTGGCTGTAGCTCAGTTGGTAGAGCGGGTCGTCCAGTCACTGGAAGGTTCGATCATGGCTCCAACTGTCCACATACCAAAGTGTCCTTGGGCAAGACATTGAACCCTAACTTGCGCCTGGTGGGTCTGGCAGCACCTTGCATTGCAGCATCTGCCCACTGGTGTGTGGTGTGTGTGTGTGAATGGGTGAATGAGAGGCCATTGTAAAGTGCTTTGAGGGCACCTTGATGGTGTGGATAAAGCGGTATATAAGTCCATTTATCATTTAATTTAAGAAACACCATGGTTGAAGACATTCCCTTAATCTTTTTTGAATGTTTTAATTTAAGAGAAGATAAATAGATTATGTTGACAAAAAGTTATGTTGAGAAAAAGTTGAAAAGCAAAATAGCATTTGCTCCTTCCTTCCCTGAATTTCACAAATCCCAAAAACAGACCAATCCTTGGCTCAAAAGTCATAACATGATCCAAACTGTGAGGTATGTAATCTGTTACAGCCCTAATAGATACTGTAAGTATCAAGACTAATAAGTAGGACCAGTATTGATAAAATCCTAACAATACCCCTCTCTAGTCTAAGCAAGAAGATGTAACACATATGTCACAGTGAAAGCAGGACACCAGGACAATACTGCATCGTGTAGCTTTGCCCGGCTTTTGTTTGTCCAATGACTGAAAACCCCTGTCAGCAGGCATCATCTTTGAAAATACATCAAATTACAAAAGGGCCTATATACTTGATCTTACATGTAGACCATAAAAAAGATTTAATAGTACAGCCAGTCCAAATATGACACCATATTCAGCCCATTGTGTCTATTTTGTAGGTTCTAACCTAAAAATAAACTGTTGCATGTCATAATACAGTCATTAAGAAAGTGGCCTTGTTCCTCTGCAGACTGACACTAATGATGTCATCACTTCACTGTTAACACAATAAGCAGATATAGAGGTAGTTTAATCTACCATAGACCTCATTCATATTCTGGTACTGAACTGGCCCGTCTGAATTCTGTGCACAGAAGCCTGCAGAACATGAGTGAGATAGATGAATGGAACATTTTAAAACAAAATACAATCCTGGACTGTTGAGAGCTGGCTGGCAGCCCAAAGTGCTATAAGCCACCCTTGTTCACCAACAGACTGGGTTTTCAATAACACAATTCTAATACCGTCCTTCAGCAAACCAGTTGCATGCATGACTTGTCGACTAAGGGGTAAGTCAACAACCCACAAACACTTTTACAAATGATTCCACGTCAAGGTATGGATAATTAAGATTGAGAGTTTAACTGAGATCTGTCCTGACACACAAACCTTGTTAAGTATTCATAAAAAAAATCATGAGCTCTTAGTTTTTATTTAATTTGATTTCCCTACTATGCTAAAAGACTAAAAGCAAATATAAACACTTAAACAAAATTTGGTTGTATTCTCATTTAAAAAAAAAAAAAAACAGTGATGTATAAATAATACTTTCACTCTGTCAAAACCCCAGTTCTGTGCAACAGTTTACTCAATATAAATTTCTGTATTGATTAACCCTAAAAAAATAATAAAAAAAAAAAAATAACTGCAGTATATCACTCTGTATTAGTGATGAACCAGTTTGGTGGCTGGTGACTGGAACTCGCAGAATCTCCACTTGATTGGAGTGACCAGTGACTCGCAGGTCAGGCCCTTTTTTTTTTAAGACTGCAAAATGGGTCTGCCACTCACTCCAACATAGCATGTCAGAGGTCTGAAAGTTTTTACTGAGTAAAGAACCTCCTCACTAACTAGCAATCTGTAATATCTGCAAAGTTTTAAACAATATTCCCAGTTTTAACTGTATTGTATAGCCAGCCAAAGAATGGAGGTATGCATTCCACTGCTCACTAGGGCTGGGCGATTTTATCCATTCTGCGATATATATCAGTATTTTATTTAGAGTATTGATATTTCAGCCACGGGTATCGATATTCTAAGCTCCCTTCAAAACCCCCGTGGTTTTTTCATCAGAGCCTTATCTAAGCCTTATCTAAGACTTAGAAAAATCTGTTGGAAAATGTGAATATAAAGAAGTAATGTCATAAAGTAAAGAATTCAATTTACTGGCTGATACCTATGTGGATTTCAACAAGTAAATGAAGTATCTGTTTAACAACCTGACTGAGTATGACAGTCAGTGATTTATTTATTATGAACACTTAAATGGTCAATTATGTCCAAAAATGATTTATACACTGGCATTTATAGTTCAAAGAAAACTGGTATGCACTTAAAAAACTGTGAATGTGGAAATGTACTCTTCAGCTTGTAACAAAGCTGCTGCTGGCTTGCATTCTTGCAGGCTTTAATTTTAGCTTTTGCTCGCTTGTTGAAACTGGACATCTTAAGAAAGTTGAGCACATATTCAGGATGATGAAGTCCATCATCTGAAAAAGAGGGTCTCTAACCATAGAGCTCAGCTACCCTGGCATAATTTGCATATCCGCATGCTGAAGCAAAAAACACCAAAAATGGAAAGGAAGTGGTACCCTTGTAAATCTGTAGACTGCCATCGTGCCTAGAAAGATTAGAGTTTAATAGTATACAAAAGAGCTCTTCACAGTGCTAGAACATCTTATTATTCATCATTAATAGAGGAAAACAAAAATAACCCACGTTTTCTGTTTAGCACTGTGGCCAGGCTAACAAAGAGTCACAACTCTGTTGAGCCGTGCATTCCTACTGCTCTCATTAGTGACTTTATGAGCTTCTTTAGCAGGAAACTAATCAGAATCAGAGAAGAAATCTACCAAGCCCAACCACCAAAGGCTGTGGGCATTTCTTCAGCGTCAGTAACTTCTTTTGGTCCAGGCCTGACTCTGGATTGTTTCTCTCCTGTAGACCTCTCTGAGCTGACCTCAACCGTCAGCAAAGCTAAACCATTCTAAAACCAGTCAGGTTTTAGAATACATCATAGCACAAAAACGGTAATGGTTGAAGCCATGGCCTCAGACAATGGATTAGTGTCCATACTAGTTCTGCTGGATCTCTGTGCTGCCTTTGATACTATTGATCACAGCCTTTTGCTGCACAGGTAAGAGCACGTTATTGGAATTAAAGGGACAGCGCCAGGCTGGTTTAAATCATTATTTATCTGGCAGGCTCCAGTTCGTTCATGTTAATGACGTTTCTTCTGCACAGACGAGGATCTGCTATCAGGGTTTATGCAGGACAAATGAAATCTTGTTTAATGCTTTTTAATGCCATTTTTAATGCTGTTTTTAAACAATTTAATGCCACACGGGGCTTTATGTGGAATATGACTTGGTTGCCCTCGTGACATCAGCGCCACTCACACTCCCCATTAGAGGATTAATGTTAATATAATGATTAAATATTATCAATTATTTAAAAAAATAAATAAATAAAGTTTACAATGCCAACTATAATGAGCCACGAGAGACAGAGGGCAATAGGAAACATAATATTTTCAGCAGAGAATAAGGATGTTATGGACCAATAAAATATTGTCCACATTAAAGGTCTCAATAAATCTAAATCTAATCTAATCCTATGGCCAGCTGCAGGATCCGTGTGTGAAAGACACAACGTGATTAGTGCAAGCTGAGTGAGCGACTCTGGCGCGGATCAGGGCGGGGGGGGGGGGGGGTAACACCTACACGTCTACAGGTGGATTAGCAGCGCATAGTAGAGTTCACGTGAGGTGTTCATACCACAAATTAGGAGCGACTAAAGCATGTTGTCGTAACCAGGTCTGCACGAGTCTTTAGACCCACAGTCTGAACTATGATTTGGACCTCCAGAACATGCTGATGTCAGGTAAACTCTAATTCAGACACACTTAAACACTGCACAATGTTTGATAATGGGCTCCTTGGCCTCGACAGAAATTACGCCTGTGGTATTCTACAATTAGAAAACTGTGGTTACCAGTTTTAATATTTTGGCCCAGCCACCATATTTTTTTTATTTTGGCCATAATAAAGATTAAATGTTAGTATAGAGTGTTAGCCCATTTTAAATGGCAACATAAATTGAACCTGCAAATTGAGTGGCAAATCAACGAATAACAGTTCAAAGTTGCTACTTGTTCTGCTGCTGTTGCTGTGGTGGATGCAAACTATCATGTTGTAGCTACATGTTGACATAACATGCATGCCCTGTTCTATAGCCTGTCAACATTCAAAAGCAAAGAAATAACCTAATCACAATCTAGAGCAAATTTACTAATCACCACATTTATAATACTTTATAACGCTACACAGCATCACTTATTTAGCATCATACAAATTGTGACATTGTATCATAGTAGTTTAGAGATGGGCAGCAAAGAAACTTTTAGGCCAGTCTGTCAGTATTTTTTGGATAAAATGAACTTCTGTGAGCAACTTTACCATGTTTGAAATGTGCTTGAATAATTACCTATGAAGACAAACAGACTGACTGACAAATATTACGGTAGGCTACATGATGGGTATCTTCAGCATATTCTATTACTCTCACTGTATAACCCACTCTTATATTGCAAACTCGGGTCTACACTTAGCAATGAATTAGCGCAATGCTAACACAGATAACAGCTGTAAAACTTAAAAGTGGATGACAGAGCAGAAGCTTTCACCTCATGAGCACAGTCCTGTCCTGTCCTGTCCTGCTGTTTATCGTAAGGATCCCTCGGGGTGTGGTGTGAGGGTTGCACTCGAAGCTGAAAGTTGACAATGGCAGTGGCCAGAGCCGCGGGCCTGCAGGACCGGAACAGGCCCGCAGAGCACTGCCTGCAGCAGCTTCTATGAAGCGGTGTCATCACATACGAGTGCCAGTAAATATGAACACAGTACTGTCGTGGATTAGCTTCTATTGCGTGGCGGTCGCTGCCATTTTCCTGACTGTCAACATCCGGTGCAAAATTCACTTCAGCGCATGTAGGAGCGAAAAGAAAACAATAGTTAGTGTGTCACCGCTACGCACTCTCATAATGATACGAAATGTTTGAAAGAGCAAAGAAAAATTTAAGAAAGATAACGCAAGTAATTATGTATATCTTTGCCAGGACAACTTATTTTTTAATGCCAATTACAATCAAATTTAATGCTTTTTAAGGCCTTATTTTGAGCAAAATCAATATAATGACTTTTATTGCTTTCTAATGTCCCCGTGGAAACCCTGTGCTATGGTGTCCCACAGGGTTCAGTGCTGGGACCGATCCTTTTCACTTTATGCGTGCTGCCCTTGGGAAAAATTATCCAGGGCATAAATCGCTACGCTGATGATACGCAGCTGTACTTATCCATGAAACCAGAGGAATCGGAACCGTTGGCCAAACTGCAAGCTTGTCTTAAGGACATTAAGACCAGACCTGGATGTCCTCCAACTTTTTGGTTTTAAATTCGGGATAAAATAGAGGATATTGTCTTATTAAACATTTCTGTTTAGTAAAGCCTATAGTTAGCCTAAACAATAGTGTGTTGGGGTCAATAGTCATAACTACAGTGAAGTGACACCGACATGATCCACTGAGCGGTTTGCTCACCCCTCTCCTCTTCCAGCCTTTACCTTTCTTCTTCAGCTATATCCATAGTTACTTTTTAATCTCATTGCACTTCTGTATAATGACAATAAAATTATTTATATTTGTTTATATTTCCAGTTAATTAGGAACATCTCAAATGTCTCTGCATTTCACTGTTCCCATAGTTTTTGTGTTGTCCTGCACATCCCCCGTGCCTCTTTTTTTCCCCTTCTGTACATTTTGCAGGCCAGTTTCCAGCGTTACATACTAACCTGCAGTTGCACTCTCTGACTATCCCAGAATTTACCTCCACATTTGTATAGCGTGATGCAGTGTGATCCTTTGACTACCTCAGTGTTGCTGCCCACATCTGTTTATATAGTTATCTCTGTAAAGCAGGGGTGGGCAATCCCAGTCCTCGAGGGCCACTCTCCTGTATGCCTTAGATGTTTTGCTACCACAACACAGCTGATTCTAATGAATGGATCAGCATCAGCTTGTCATCCAGGTCTGCACAAGACCATTAACAACCCATTCATTTGAATCAGATCTGCTGCAGCAGGGAAACATCAAAGACCTGCTAGACACTGGTCCTCAAGCACTGGATTTGCCCACCCCTGCTGTAAAGAATGTACTAACAATGCCAGAATTTGAGTGCATGGAATTCTTGGTTCTCCAGTTAATGGCTAATTATTATTTATACATTATGTCCAATATAATATTGCCAGGATGTATGTGCTCTCCTCTCTCTGTCTTCCATCCTCTCTATGTCCTATTGCCCTCCTCTTTTCTCTCTTTACCCTTCAGCAGGAAGGTCCCCTCCTTATGAGCCAAGTCCTGCTTGAGGTTTTTTCCTCTTAAATTGGAGTTTTTCCTTGCCACGGTTAGACTTAAAGGTTTTTTCTCCTGATACGGGAGTTTTTTTTTTTTTTTAACTTGCCATTTTTCTTTGATTAGGATTTAATATTATAATTTTAGTTAATGATATTTGCTTGGGGGTCATGCTCTGGGTCTCTGTAAAGTGCCTAGAGATGACTTGCATTGTAAAAAAATTGTAAAAAAAATTGACACTATACAAATAAAACTGAATTAAAATTAAATGAAGGCTGCCTGTATTCATAGCTGTTCCTTGGCAGCTTATTTTGGTCTTACAGGTGTTACAAACTGCAAGCTATATGTGAATAACTTTCTCATCAATGATGGGTATGTGGTTGTATTATTTCAATTTGTTTAATTCGCGTCCATTGCATGACAGAAACCATGCTAAAGCTCATACGTTCGGTGTGCATTTGAGCAGCAGAGATTTGGATACATCTGTTCTTTTTCCATCTTCGCTCAGTGTTTCCCTGTGGGAATCACCTCAGCGTGACCTACTACAGAAACTCAAATGATCACCTACTATGTCACCTACTACTTTCCACTTTTTATCACTTTCTTTCCCTGAGAAACCACAGCAAAGCTGCTTCAACATGTTTAGGTGTAAGCTACTTTTAGATAGTTCCTTAACAGTTCTCAGATGTTCCGGAGAGGTGTACGCTGCCAAACGCAGTTCCAAGCTCCAGCCTGGATCATGCCGAGTAAGGCCTTCATAAGAAGGTTAAAATTAAAGTGTAGTTTGGAACAGTGGCAAGCCAAACTGTTTCTCTATTACTCTGGTTTTAATAGCAGGGTAATGCTCAATTTTGTAACTCAAGTTAACATGTCAAGGCAAGCTTTGGTTTTGCTTAGCATTAGGTTGTTTGCAAAACAGTCCACTGAGTTCAGCGAATGTGTCACAACAACCTGACTTCTTGAGTTGTGAGGTCAGACTTAATTCTGCAGCTTGCACTTTTAATGTTTAAAGATGAGCCCCATACTATGGCTGTTAACTCCACCAAAGGGTCAAACCCAAAAGCTAAAGAAGCAGTATCCCATTTGTGCTCTCTATCATGCAACCACAAATCTTCAGATATTATAGCTACTGGAGACAGTTTACTCCTCTTTTTAAGACTGGATCACAGGAACTGAGGCTGACTGTTGATCGTGGGAACTCCTTTTATCATTGTTCTTTGTTTCTTGTACTTCAGAGAGGGGGCTATCCTGACAAAGGAACACTATCCAACTTACATGTACAGTAACTGGTTGAAAAAAACATCTATGTTCAGTAGTTGGTACAGACATCCTAATGGCAAGGCAGTTGGCTGACTGAGTAAAAGAAACTTCAGAAACATCAATACAAATACATTAACAAAATATATAAACTTCCACACTATAATTTCCCTTACTACTTAAAGTAGCTATCTACCTGTGGACCTGTTCATCTGTGAAATGCTGCAAAGGTGAACAAGAGTTCATATTATGCAGACCATACACTAGATAACTTTGCAAAAACTTCAGAAAGATTTTTAAAAGAATAATGAATGACAATCTCCAATCCTAAGACTCAAATTAGTTTTAAGTCATAGACTTAAGATGATGCAACGACTAAGGATCTTATGGGGCCACTTTTTACATGACAACAATCAGATTCCTAGGTGCATCAAAAGAAAACATCCTCTTAAATGGCTGTGAACAAAAACTCCATCATGGAACTACAACACAATTTGCATGACACAAAGTACACAAAGTATAGGGGCAGCATTCATCTCATCCTGTTAATTCTATAAAAACCTAAATGTAACAGAGAAATGGGGTGACAATAAAAGTCTATATAAGTGCTGGAAAATTATATCAAATTTTAACTTATCTTCTAACCGCATGTTTACTGTTACATCATTTCAGCATTTTTTTTTTTTTTTAAATCTCTATGGCACAAAAGCCCTCGATGGTGCGTTGTCATTTGGGGAGTTCTCAAAAAAGCCTCAAGAGCTCATCAGTTTGATCTCAATGTGCCTTTTGCTAAAGAGAATTTCAAACTTTCTGTTTAGAAGATGTTGCCACTAGGGATGCACTGATCCAATAATAGAAATGGATATCAGTGACAAAATATGTGTATGAGTTATTGGAAAATAATCTGATCCATGAGCCCATCTGTTCATTTTAAAATTGTTGCTGACATATGACATGTATTTTTTGTTTCTGTATATGTTCAGTTTCAGGTGCAATACTTAATTTAGATTCTATTTCATTTGGAATTTGAATGCTGGTGCACAATTACTTATAGCTCAGTGGTTCTCAACCTTTTTTGAACAAACGCCCCCCTGAGCCACCATGATGCTCTTAATGCATCCCTGTTATAGCTACTGGGACACTATTATTTATTTATTTATTAAATAAATCAGAGCTCATTACATTTATCTCTTTGTTATTTTGCTACATTATTGTTTAGTTAGGAATTTTTGTTTATTTTGGGAAGACATGTTGAAGACAAGCCTCATGCCTATAGTCTCCTCCACAGGGTGAGGTATATAGCTCAGCAAGTGTACAATAGTATTGGATCAGTATTGTTTATCGACCAATATGCAAACAGACTAGTGCATCCCCAGTTGCCACACCGTCAATACATCAGTGTCATAGCAAATGGTGAAGACAAAATGGTTATTCATTTTTAAATCAGCACTGACATAAGATACACTCAAAAAAACCATCAAGCAGGAACTAGGCTATAAAGTAAGATGAAGCTTTTGTTAACTTTTTTGTTACAGAGCCTGTTCAGACTATTTTTAAGTGGCAAACGTATTGTCATGAGCTGCAATCATCTGTTCAGACACATTTTGTTATTTCGTAAAAAAAAAAAAAAACTTAAAATGTAAAAGGATTTACTAGGAATAAAAATGTACCAAAATATAAATATTAGACCACAAGGAGCAGAATCAAAGTACAGATGTTAAGGGCTAACACTTGCAAACAGTGGGCAATACTTCATTTTATATAAACTTTTATAAATGTTCCCACAGGAAATATTGAAAAACAAATCTTCAAATGTGTGTACATATAGCCAAAAAGTCTAAAAGACATGAATTTTGATCCATAATCACCCAGCATGGACTGTCAAGTAAATGAGGCTAACATCAAACTTGACCAATGCCATTGTTTTCTTGGCAGCCTTTTAATTGTCATCTCATGTAAAGAACTAAGTCTTCACGTCATAAGAATTTAGTCTGAAGGAATTCATGCTTGTAGAACACATGAATTGTCATTAAACATACATGCATTTTTGTTTTTAACATCTCCAGTATTTACAGGAATGACAACAGCAAAAAAAAAAAAAAGAAGGGCCACATTTTCAGAATTTTGCCATCAATTAAATATCTTGTCATGTTTTTGTTTGACATCCAGAGGAACGACCAAGAGGCACTGTTCAAAAACAACCAAGAAGGCTGCAGAATTGCTAATTACTCCTTGGATCAACAAGTTTTTACTGCTAAACTGTCATTCCTTGGCCTTCCTACTCCACTACATGCCACTTTTGATGTCTTTTTTTTGGTTTGTCTGTTTGTCTTGGTTTTTATTTTTAAACTAGCCAGGTTGTCACTCTGCCTACATCACATACGTTGTTTCTCTGATGGGTTGTATGCCTATCCAGTGGCATCCAGAGGCAGTTTATTTTGGGTCCGTTGGTACTACCCCATGGAAATCAAAGGTGAATCCAGAGAAACCAGACTTATTCTATCTTATGAAGGGAAAAATAAATAAATTAGGACAACTGGCCAGGCTACTTGATATATCCTAGTGACGATGTATTAGGGGTGTGAATCTTTCACTCACAAAACGATCTGATTCAAATGTGATTCACAGGCTACGATCCAATTCAGGGACGATTCATAAAAAACAGTAAATGATTCGATTTGGTACGATTCAATTCGATTCGATACGATTCGGTTCAGTTTGATTCAATAAAAATTGACAATTTAACCCCAAATACTTATTTTGCTTTATTACTGAGAAGAAAAAGAGAAACACAAATTTAATTTCAAAATAGTATTCTTTTGTTTATTTAATGTCCAAGAGATAGTACACTAGGCCTACTGAACATAAATTTAGAAACATAAACTTAAGCCTTTACAATATACCTAGGGGGATAATTGACATTACATGATGAAACGCAAAACTCGCAATCTGGTGTTCTTCACTTCACAGGTTTGCAAAACTTATACTCATACTTAAAATCCAATTCTTACTTTCCCTCAACAGAAAATAAAAGATAAAAATGGCACAAAGTTTAATCAATACTGCTAATGTGAGAATACACTAGTAGTTTTTATGAAACAATTAAGTTGCCTATTAAAGGCAAGCATTCAGAATGACTAGTGATTCAGTCATTCGTGAACTTCAACAGTAAAACATATCACTGACAACAAGATACATGGATCCAAAACTTTAGTAAGCAGTTATAGAAAATAGCATGTCTTTTTGATGCTTGTAACTCTGAACATTAGCTTTTCTTAATTTTTTTTTAATCACAAAAAGCTCTAAACCTGAGTAACTAATACATCTGGCATGAAAATCCCTCACCTTTCGGCGAAATTCGTTATTTTGAAGTCAAAAAGGGTGACCTACGTGAATCGTGTAGATCCGAGTTTTCTATCGGGAGATTTTTTTTTAATTTAATTATCATATAATTGTCCAAATAAGCAAACTGAGCACTTCAGAAATCAGCCCTTTAAATGACACTTGGATGGTCAGTAAATCCTGTCCAGAACCAATCATACACCAAATTGTTCCATTATTCCAGTCATACGAATGTTCTTCATTCCTGTGTACTTGGTGGTTACATTGCTAAGCGAGACAAGAAGCAGGACCTAGTGATATCCACGCCGGGGACAAGGCAGACGAGCTTACGTTCACATTTCCTACCTACGTTTACCAACTGCGGTCACGACGGCTGACTTAACTGCAGTATTTAACCAGTGGTGAGAAGCGCTGTATATTTCATCCGCATTGTCTGACATGTTGCTACCCACTCTCTAGCTACATAGCTGACGTCACGACTCTTACAGGTAAAACGTCAACACTGGAGTCTCGTGAGAGTTCATGCGCCCGTTGGCACAACAATGTCTGGGTCTGGGTCGCTGGACCTCAGGAAAACCGGATTCACGGCCGTAAATATGGGACATCGGACAGTTCGTAATGCATTTTTACCAATCCAGTTCCCCATTGACCGATGCACTCGGATCTCATACTTCACAGGCCGATAACCGATTCAAATCGGCAGTTAAGAAGTTCAGTGTCAAAATATATGCATCTCTGATATCTGCAAAACAAACAGCAAGAAAAGCTAAAACAGAGCAACTATGCAATGTTTCAATCAAAACATGACATGTAAGCTTTGAAATGAAACATCCTCAGAATCGAATATTAGCAGCTATTTTAGACAAGGCCGAAAGGGCCTTGCTGTGCTTAATTCTGCAGTACCGTATTAGCTCAAATATAGGACGACTCTGATTACAAGACGACCCCTATTTTTAAAATATAAATTTTGGGAATATTAAAATATGATGAAGACAATAAGGTTATTCATTAAAACACCTTTGTACAATTACTATAGAAAAAAAAAAATCACACAGATAACATTCTGCTGTAATGTTAAACATTTTAATGATTACATCTTTTTTAGGAAGTATGGTACCATACTTAGGGTAAGGTACGTGTCAGGTTTCCATGTTATTTAAGATCAAAGTATAGTACTATTTAATAAACTGTATTCTCTTAAAATCTGAGACTATGACTCGGCGAAATAAGCAACAACCATGTAGTTCAATAACTGCATTAATGATGTCAAAAACTGCATAACCATCAAAGTCAAGTTATATTGGTTTCAAGAACAATATTATTAATTTAGTCTGTAAAATAAAAAAAATTCTGGACTGCAGCAAAACTTTCAAGCCCCTTTGTTCAGCTTGGTTGCGTGGTTCCTCCATTTTACATCAGATCCTGCTCGCGTACGTTACTGTGATGCGCCATTCGCTTACTGGTTACTTCGGTGCCGGCTCAATCTAGCAGCATAGATGTGTAATGACAATAGAAAAGTCTAGTGCTCGGTTATAAGACAACCCCCATTTTTGAGAATATGATTTCAAGAATATATTATCATCCTATATTTGGGCCAATATGGTAATTTATCCAGTTCATTGATGCTCTAAAGGCTCCTGTCCATTGTCTGTTTTATAAAAGATTATATTCCAGATGTTAGATCTGAGGGTACAATGTGAATCATGTCAGAGTTTCACCTCACAAACTGCGCTGGTCGGTATATCTGCCTCTTTCACGTCTAGATCTGAGTGGGACATCTAGCAGGCTCGCCATCTGATATGCTATTTAAATGATGAGCAGACTTGACTCAGTGCAATAAAGCAAGATCCATTTTGACATCAAATGTTAATTAAGTTTAGACAGTCGTTTTAACTGATTTTCATCAGTTTTAGTCATAATTTAATCAACTCACCTGATTTAGGTTTAGTCAGCTAAATCTATCTAACAAATCACATATAACATTCTTCATGTCATATGAGATTTGACATCAAGTTCTTTCATCTACTTTCTTTTTGATTTCCATCTCGGTGGGTCCATCACTTTTCTAATCAATGACAGACAATGGTGGTGTCTTTTAGTTTGCAGGTCAGCAAAAATATATCAGTAGCTCATGATATAATGTGGCATGAATTTCAGAATAAGTCACCAAGGAGCATGACTCTAAGTTTGTTGTGTTTTTACTGGTGATGGCCGCTTGAATTGGTTTACACGGTGTCTTGTTTTCCTGAGAATCAAATGTAAAATGTATCCATATGACCGCTTCGATTTTTACAGCAGCCTGCATCCAAACAGTTACATTGCTGCACTCCTCTTTTTCTGACAAGTGTTGACATTTTTTCACTCTACTGTTGTGAGCCAATTGTTCCTTCTTCCCAGGCACACCAAGCGTGTGCACATGACCTCCTTACCCCACAAGGAAGTTAGCTCTGATTGGATATTGTCTTGACGTGTGGATTTATCCTTACATTTTATTTTAAATTTACCACATAAATCACGCTTTGGCTGTGTAGAAACCACAGCAGCCGACCTTTGTTCAGAATTGGCCCATTGACCAGCATATGCTCCATTTAATTCAACCAAGGGGTCTTTATACCAAGTGAATTACATCTTTAAAGTCAGGTTCAGTTCTGCACTGTAACCAAATTTCTCTAAACACAGTAGTACTTATGACAGTGAGATTTCTATAAAATGTCACAAAGTAACTGTCTTTGTTGTGCAATTATTGCTTGCTTTTCTCATTCATATAGACATACCTCAAATAGGAGGCAGAATAGTGTAACAGCAACAGCACCTCAGTTTTGCACAAATCAGCAGAATGACAACTGGTGTCTCGAGGAGCATGTCCCATCATGCTCTCTCTCCCTGGCACAAAAACGTTGATTTAGCTTTGTGACTGCCTGTGCTACAGCTAAGTGGTCCATCTTAACTTCTGCAAAACAATGGCTTTACAAACAGGATTATGGTGTGTAGCAGAGATTCCTTTAATGGCCTACTGTCTGAGGTCATCTTCAAACACCTACTTATTCAAATCACTATAAACAAAAAAGAGTGCGTTATTTATGTCTGCGGTCATTTAATCTAAATAATCTAGCATCAAAATGTGTAACTGGTGTTTAGTTAAATGCCCATAAAGCAGAACTAGTATGCGAGATGTGTGTAAGAACACAGAATAGACGGTTTATGAGCACAGGGTTACACATAGTAGCTAAAAATCTTAGGTAGCCCAGCTACTCTACACGGTTTAAATGTAGAGGTTCAAATGGGCTACCTTAAAAAAAGGTAGATACTCCATTGCAATATTGGTGAAAGAGAACTTGCTTATAGGTATGGAGAAAACACCTTCTGATCAGATAATGTAAGATTTATCATAATCATAAATAGTTATCTGATTATTAACTGACATACAAATTACAGTAATTAATTTATCTTCTGCACATAATTTCCCACTATTAGTTTTGGAATAGGGGTATTTGTGTCAACTATTCTTTCCAAGGAGGTGATAATGGTGGAACACCATGTAAAAATGATAACTGAACTATGTCATTAGTTTTAGTTTTATTCAGAATGCTGTCCACTGCGATCACACCAACTAAGACACTTACACATTATTCAGCTCTGAAGCTTCTCTGAGCCATTTAAGTCCATTTGTGGTGCAACAGATGGTCATGATCCCTAATGATTTTCTGCTTACCTTACACATAAGAACAAAGAACTAAACAATCATACTTCATTAAGGTTTATTCCTCTAAGAAAGGCTGGATAAAAATGCAACTATTTGAGGAAACAAACCTGTATGTTGTCTTGACAAGGTAATTAGATGAAGAGTTTCAAGACATGTTTTGATTCAACACAAAGAAAATGGGGAAAAAAGTAGGACAATTTTAAAGCTGCAATAAGATTAAATTTATCTCCTCTCTTTTCATCTTTCAACCCATCTTGTTGGGGGGTCATTTTTCTGTTTGCTTAGTCTATAAAAACCTGGGCTTAAGAAGCCAAAAGCATCATGAGTTACAAAACATCATACAGTCTGAGTCTAACTATCTTCATTAGATATATATAAACACAAGTTAATTGCAAGGATTAAATGCACACAGTGTATCGTAGTGAAAATCAATCAAATTGATATGAACACATCTGGAGGTGTTCTTGCTTGCACAACTGCATCTCAGACAAGTGCAGATGGCATTTGTCCAGCGTTCAAACTTATTCTCATCTTGCTATGTTAATCAAGCCCAGCAGAAGCCACAAGTGGCAGCAGAAGACTCCAGATGTATGTGTTAAAAAAATATATAAGAGAGGAACAAGAAAAAGAATGATATCCATAATATGGATATCTAATTTGCATGTTGAAATTAAGAGATAGATAGACAGACAGAGCTTCAATTAAGCAATCATCCTCATACTCCTAATGATTTGCCTCTCAAAAGCTACAACTGGGAAGTTCAGTATAACTGAAACAATAACAAATAAACATTGTGGAGAACTGTGGGAAAAATGTTGAGGCTAAAAGATGGATTTTTTGTGTGTGTGTGTGTGTTTTTCCACTCTGTAGATGTCAGTCTGGATTCCAAAAATACTTCAGTTACCCATCATATTGATATTGGCTGATGTAATTCCAATTTTCCATTAACTTTGCATGTTCATGCCAAATATGAAAAGAAAATAAAAACATCAAACGGGAGTAAATGTTATAGCGAATGATTACTGTAGAATTAACACAAGTTCATGCAAGAACATTATGAGAAAATCTATATTCTGAAAGTAAAGAAAATGCATTAAATAACAGATCAGAACGGTATGTCTGGGCGGTTTCTGGTTTGAACTACTCATACATAATACAATGTTGTTGTAAGAATTGTTCAAAGATCAACCTGTATCATAATCTCTACTAACATGAATCAACTAGGCCTTGACAAAATCGTCATTTTCATTCATGGGGACAGCGCATCAGCCCCCCCCCCCCCCCGTATATTTCACCAAATACTGGCATTCAACCATTACCTTAAGACAGCTTTATGCACATACACCTCACAAAAGAGACCTTGCGTGTCAACCTGTGAGTCACAATACAGAAACCGGTGGTTTTCTGACAGGATGCTAGTTTAGCAGAACCTTTGTTATTGTGTGCAGTCACTGGGTCGACGAAAGCGCTAGGCAGCTAATCAGCTAACGCTAGTTTTGCACCGCTAAACGTGAACTGTTCTGCTTCAGTGTCATGCAAAGCCGAGTTTACTGTGCAAGAAAATCAAGTTTTCGGCCAGCCAGCGGTGATATTAAGACATACAGTATAATAAACCAACAGGCGAAGCCAATGAACACCTGAACCCGTCAGCAGGAAAGCAAGCTCCTGTGTTCTCTCACAATAGCATCACTGGATTTGACCGCAGCTAGCCCAGCGTTAGCCGCTGGCTGCTAACCAGCAATATCTCAGATTCAGCGTAAAATATGTAGCTGTATGAGATACCGTGTTCACTGTCTGTCTTGAGGGCATTGGAAACTATCAGTGGAAGGAGCCAAACGCTTTCGTGAACTGGCAGAAATATAATTCATTGGCTTAATGGCCTGTTGTAGTCAGGATTGGCAGTGCCTAAGAGCTAACACTGGGTAGCTATTTCTAGTAGGCAGCGGGTCGCCTGTGCGCACTCACCAGGATGAGTAGCCTTGCTCCGCCATATCGCCGAAAACAGTGGGTTCAGCGGCTGTGGCTAACACAGATTCAGGTCCCGGTGACAACCCGTTGGGACCACGGGGATGGTTCTACTTTTCCCTCGAAATATGATGTCCTAGCAGTTACTTTTAGGTGACAACATGACGATCCATCCCGGCTGCAGCTAGTAATCACTAGCTGGATTTCTTGCAGTTGAAAGGAGAATGATTGTAAGCTATCGTTAGGTGGACAAGACAAAGCACCCCGAGAAAAAAAGACACAGCTGCTGTTTTCATCGGTTTTGCTAATGTCCTGCCGTCACCCCAGCCGAGAAGGCTCGGTCTCCAACGATGCTACACCCACTGTAGATCCATATTCTGTTTGGTGTATCCAGAATAAATTCGTATATTCCTCCAGCCTGCACCCCTAGCTGATATGGAAGACGTTCAGCTTTGTTTTCTATGGCGAGTCCACGGGAACGCGCAAAATCGCCCTGCTGTAGAGGTTTACAAGTAGGACGCGCACTGAAATGCTTTCGTGCACTGAAAACGCTTGCAATGGTTTGCCTGCAGCTGGCAGCACTGCAACCTACGAAACACATACATGCATCTCAAACCAAAGCATTATGTTGATTTGATAATTGAATTAAAGAGAAATGTGTCTGTATTTAATAGAATGAAGAATAATATCATGCAATCATTTCATTGAATTGACTATTTGAACAAAAAATATTTTTATTTTATTTTAATTTATTTTATTAGGAAATACAAAAGTGAAAGACCAGCATATGAAAAAGACTTAATGATATTTTCTTATTTTGAAATTTTTTTTTTTGCAAAGAGAAACCTATCCATTCTGTGAAGTCTGGTGATTGGAATCATAATCAGGTCATTTTAAATCTGTCTGTACCCTGGAGTGTGAATGCCCCTAGTCAAAAAAAACCGATTAAATAGGTTACTATACACACATTGCAACAAACAGATGCCAACGCAGCCAAACATATGATGTATAATAGCATAACTGTGACTGAAACAGTCAGTAATATAGATCTATCCCTCTGTTTGATTGAGCTTTTATTGAAAAGAAAACACTGCATTTAGGACTTTGTAGAAGATAGAAATGATGATGCCAGAAACTGGTAGAATGAGCAATAGAACAAATCTTAAATTATAATGATAAATTAATAGAACTATGTGTAAGATGGAAATAAACGATGGAAGACAGGGACTAAATCATTTTAACCCACACAAAAATTGCTCTTAATCTTTCAGTGATATTATGAAATATATCCTGGTAAAGGGTAGAAGTATTTCCCTTATGACATCCAACCTTTGACCTTTTAACAGTTCCACTAGCTGCCCTTTTTTTTTTTAAATAATATATTTAGCGAGTTTTTTGTTGCTGCTGTCCCATTCTCTTTAAACATAGTGTTGGTATCAAATTAACACTGAAATTGTATTCATTTAGATAACAACATAGAATAATAAACATAAAGAAAGCTTTTAACATTTATTGAATACATATATATTTTCTGAATAAGGTATTAACATTTTTACAAATTATTACAATTATTACCATATATATATATGTGTGTGTGTGTGTGTGTGTGTGTGTGTAATAAGAACAGAATGCAATGATTTGAAATGATTCAACATATCAGATGTTGAAACTGAGACATGTTGTTGATGCCATCAAAGTCAAAATGAGCTAATATTTTTCCATGATCTCAATCCAGTAGAGCATATTTGAGATGTAGTGGAACGGGAGATTCGCATCATGAATGTGCAGCTGACAAATCTGCAGCAACTGCGTTATGCTATCATGTCAATGTGGACTAGACTCTGAGGAATGTTTCCAGTACCTTGTTGAATCTATGCCACGAAGGATTCAGGCAGTTCTGAAGGCAAAAAAGGGTTCCAACTCCTAATAAAGTGGCCGGTGAGTGTACATTGGTTCATGAATCATTGCATTCTGGTTTTTTTTTTTTTCTTTTTTTACACTTAACATATCATCCCAACATTTTTGGAACTGGGGTTGTATAAGTATTTATTGGCAGTTGAAACCAGAAGTTTACATACACTGTCTAAAAAGACACATCACCTTTTTTTCCTCACTGTCTGGCACTAAATCAGACCAAATTTTTCCTGAGTCAGGTCGCCTTACTCACACACACTTTTTCAGCTCTGCTCACAAATCTTCTAGAGGACTAAGATCAGGGCTTCAATGACTTTGTTGTCCTTTAGCCACTTTGTAACTAATGCGGTGGTGTGCTGAGGATCATTGTCTACTTGGAAGACCCATTTGTTCCCAAGCTTAAACTTCCTGGCCAATGTCTTGAGGTGTTGGTTCAATACTTCTACATAATGTTTTTTTCCTCATGAAGCCAACTATTTTGTGAAGTACACCAGTCTCTCCAGCAGCAAAACACCCCTACAACATAATGTTGCCACCCCCATGCTTCTCAGTTGGGATGGTGTTGTCGGGGTTGTCAGCTTCTCCCTTTTTCCTCCCTCTTTTCAATAATAATCTTTTTCCTGGCTGAGTGACCTTTCGACCCATGTTAGCACAGGACTTGTTTCACTGTAAATAATGCCATTCTCTGACCAGCTTCAGTGAACATCTTCACAAGGTGTTTTGCTTTTTTTTTCTGAGGCTAATATACACATTTTGCACCAAAGCATGTTCATCCCTGAGACACAGAACCCATATTATTCCTCAGTGGTATGACGGCTGGACATTCCCATGGTGTTTTTACTTGTGTATAACTGTTTGAATGCGGCACCCTCAGATATTTGGAAAGAGAGACCTTGCGTGTCATCTGGAGGTCCACAATTGTCTTCCTGATATCTTGGCTGATTTCTTTTGATTGTCTCCATGATGTCAGACAAGGAAGCAGAATGTTTGAGATCTGCCTTGAAATACATCCAGAGGGTGTGCCTTCAGTCAAATCAAATGTTGTCAATGAACCTATCAGAAGCTGCCAAAAAATTGCGGAAACATCACAGGATGTTGTGCGCGTTCTCTCACAGCGAAAAAATGTTGCGAGCCAGCCTGGGCCCTTTAAGAAGGTGGCCTTATGGGTAATGGTGTGGCCTTATGGGTAATGGTGTGTGTGTGTCGTGGGATGGCAGAATGAAAACTGGGTTAGATGAAAAGTGGAGTGAGCATAAACAACAGCCCAGCGTGTATAGATTTACATTCTCTGTTAACCGACAGGAACCCAACAATACAACCTGCGTGATGTTACAAGTTCCTGCAGTGCCAGAATAAAGTGCTCGTTCCATGCAGAGAAAATCAGACTTTTTCTTTTGTTTGTTAGCTTGTTAGCCACTAATTACGAGCCAAAAATAGCACAATACCAGCGGTTTCTTTACTACGGTTCAGAGACCAGAGGCTGTGAAGGTAACAGAAAGAACCACAGTTGAGTGGTCGCTGGTCCCCATTAACCGTGAAAAATAAGGGATCATTGTATATATGTTGCTCACACGTTTTGTTTTTTTTTTGTTTTTAAAAGTCTATTACTGACTGCTGCGGAACCGGAAGAGAATTGGCAGGTAAACATCCAGAAAAGCTAACAGACATGGAGAGCTGTAAAAAAAAAAAAAAAGTATACTTCACAGTTCAGGTAGCAACTCGGGTAGCAATATTAACAATTAAGTCTGAAAACAAAAATTCTGGAGTGCAACAGAACTTTCAAACCCCTTTGTTCCGCCATTTATTATCAGATCCTGCTCCATGTGTTCACTTTCGTGCTATTCGCTTACTGGTTACTTCAGTGCGGCTCCATCTAGCGGCACAGGTGTGTAACAACAACAAAGTCTAGTCCTCGATTATAAAATGACCCCCATTTTAAACAATATGACTTCTAGATTAAAATATCATCCTATATTCGGGCCTATACGATAGTTTGATCAAGGACTTATTCAACAGCAGATGGGTGTCCTGCAATGCTGGAAATGAACTTCAGAAGATTCTGTGCTCGTCATGATCTGAGGAGAAAAAGACTTCTGTCAGACGCAGAGCTGGAGAGCGCTTTAGTTCATCTATATATGAGCTGAGTTTTCATTCAGATTTCCACAATATTGCAAATATTATAGTATGTGATTCCAGCGCCGCCATGCTACCTGAACTGCCATGCACAAAGCCATTTCCGGGTCACGTTAACCGGACAATTAAATATTCAGTCCTGTGGCCCGATTTTTAATTTCGTATTTTTGATCCCAGTCTAAAATTGAAAAAAAAAAAAAAAAAAAAGCCTTTTTCTCTTTTTTGTGTCAGATGAAAAAAGGAAAGTAAAACATGACTTTTACATTTTTTTTTTACATTTGATTGACAGTTGAAAATGGAAAGAACGCATGAGACACTGATTGATAAAGTTGTGTAATCTTTCAAATGGACATTTTCATTTTAAAGTTCTCCCAGACGGAGGATTCAACAGAAACAAGGTTATTTGTAACCACTGACAAGTTGAACTCCCCATTAAACGTTTGCTGCTGTTACCTCAGAAATGACCTGTTTTAATGTTATGATTGTGGCTCAGGATTCTGTTGGTAGACTTTTTTTTTTTAATATAAAAACAGGATGGCATTAATGTCCTGGCAGTGACATTTTTTTAAGATGAGATTTACAATAAATATGTGTTACTGACAAGTGCTGATGTTAAAAGTGTTTGAACAACAAATATTATGGCACCTTTCGTTCATATGGCAGAAGAACATTTAAAGAAAAGTGCATTTTACATTACTTTTGAATTCATTATTTGATTTTGTGTATATAATGCAATTAATCACGATTAAAAAATGTTATCGTTGCCCAGCTCTTATATATATATATATATACATACATACACAGTGCCTTGCAGTATTTGCCCCCTTGAATTTTTCAACCTTTTGCCACATTTCAGGCTTCAAACATAAAGATATTAAAATTAAATTTTTTGTCAAGAATGAACAACAGGTGGGACACAATCATGAAGTGGAACAAAATTTATTGGATATTTTAAACTTAAAAAAAAACTGAAAAGTGGGGCGTGCAATATTATTTGGGCACCTTGCGTTAATACTTTGTAGCGCCACCTTTTGCTACAAGTCTCTTGGGGTTTGTCTCAGTTTTGCACATCTAGAGATTGAAATTCTTGCCCATTCTTCCTGTAAAACAGCTGGAGCTGAGTGAGGTTGGATGGAGAGTGTTTGTGAACAGCAGTCTTCAGCTCTTTCCACAGATTCTGGATTGGATTCAGGTCTGGACTTTGACTTGGCCGTTCTAACACCTGGATACGTTTATTTGTGAACCGTTCCATTGTAGATTTGTCTTTATGTTTTGGATCATTGTCCTGTTGAAAGATAAATCTCCGTCTCAGTCTCAGGTCTTTTTGCAGACTCCAACAGGTTTTCTTCCAGAATGGTCCTGTATTTGGCTTCATCCATCTTCCCATCAGTTTTAACCATCTTCCCTGTCCCTGCTGAAGAAAAGCAGGGCCACACCATGATGCTGCCACCACCATGTTTGACAGTGGGGATGGTGTGTTCAGGGTGATTAGCTGTGTTACTTTTACACCAAACATATCGTTTTGCATTGTGGCCAGAAAGTTAGATTTTGGTTTCATCTGACCAGAGCTCCTTCTTCCACATGTTTGGTGTGTCTCCCAGGTGGCTTGTGGCAAACTTTAAACAAGACTTTTTATGCATATCTTTGAGAAATGGCTTTCTTCTTGCCACTCTTCCATAAAGGCCAGATTTGTGCAGTGCACGACTGATTGTTGTCCTCTGGACAGACTCTCCCACCTCAGCTGTAGATCAGTTCATCCAGAGTGATCATGGGCCTCTTGGCTGCATCTCTGATCAGTCTTCTCCTTGTTCCAGATGAAAGTTTAGAGGGACGGACGGGTCTTGGTAGATTTGCAGTGGTCTGATACTCCTTCCATTTTAATATGATTGCTTGCTCAGTGCTCCTTGAGATGTTTAAAGCTTCGGAAATCTTTTTGTATCCACATCCAGCTTTAAACTTCTCCATAACAGTATCTGGGACCTGCCTGGTGTGTTCCTTGGTGTTCATGATGCTCTCTGAGCTTTAAACAGAACCCTGAGACTATCACAGAGCAGGTGCATTTATACGGAGACTTGATTACACACAGGTGGTTTCCATTTATCATCATCAGTCATTTAGGACAACATTGGGTCATTCAGAGATCCTCACTGAACTTCTGGAGTCAGTTTGCTGCACTGAAAGTAGAGGGGCCCAATAATATTGCACGCCCCAGTTTTTTATTTGTTAAAAAAATTTAAAATATCCAATAAATTTTGTTCCAATTCATTGTGTCCCACTTGTTGTTGATTCTTGAAAAAAATTACTTTATGACTTTATGATTTGAAGCCTAAAATGTGGCAAAAGGTTGAAAAGTTCAAGGGGGCCGAATACTTTCGCAAGGCATTGTATATAATAACATAACTGTTGACTATTTTTTTCTTCTGCTAAAAAAAGCCTTAACAGTACATAGCATCATTGAAAAATAATGGCGCCATTCAAATCAGGGTTTGATGGCTCGGGGGTCACATATATGCACATTAATATCCAATGGCATGGATTCACAATTTACACCAGCCAATAAACTGTTTTGATAAACTTGCTATTTTGAATCAAGGAACACAAAAATAATGCCGATTGAACCTTGTCTTCCACTGGGTCGTCTAAATGTGCTGAGAGTGTTCAACGGCAGTCTGCCCCTTAGACTTTGTGTCCCGAAGTGAAAACTCCAGACAGCTGGTGGTAAGATAGGAAAGGTGAGGAGGTCAGACGTAAAATCCTCCAGGCAGGGTGGTGGGTCTGTTCAGTACATTCCATTCTAATCTGCACATTAGATTCTTTGTGCGGCTGGTAGAAATGTTGTTCAGATAGTGAGACTATACAGTTGGAATCATGGATTCCGTGTGCTTTCATTGTCATTCATCGTCAAGTTTTAGTTGTTTGTTTGTTCATTCTGTGGCATTACATTAATAATGTAAAATTTGCATGGTTTTGTGCAAGTTAGCCACATGGTAAACAACGACTACCACTGAGATCAAGACAACGTTCAGCTGCACTTTAGGTGCCAAAAGGCAGTGCAACATTTAACATAGTGGTTTAATTATTATTTGTTTTTCTATTAATTTCATCTTAATGCCTTTTGTAAAACATTTTGAGTTGGCCTTTGTGTATGAAATGTGCTTCATAAATAAACTTGCCCTCCCTTGCCTTAACATCAGCTAAACCAAAACCTATTTAAGGAGAGTCAGGGAACTTCCTATTAATCCCAGTGTTCAGTAAAATTTGATCCCAGTGTCTTATCCTTTCAGCAAGACAACCATCCCAAACTCTTGGTCGAAGCAGCTGAGTAGTGAAGGTGGAATCTTCTGAATTTTTTGAGTCTATGACCTGTGACCTCATAATGACAACATAACAATTTAACTATAGATGTCTCTGTCGCTATTGACGCCCAAAGGAAATGAAACAAAACAGTAGATATGATGACTTTGTTTGACTTCATTTAAAGACCATTTTGAACTTGGGAACTAAATGTTTTAAACATTTTATTGCTGAAAGGGCTATAGCTCTCACATTGTGTATGTACTGTTGATGTAAAACAAGTTAGATTAAAGCTGACCGTTTGCAATTCAATACTACTTTTTAGTACTTTTTTTCATTTTAAATAAGCAGAGTCTGGGGATAGAAAAATATCCAATGGAATGAACAACAGTGTTTTTAAATAGAACATTTTCCGATTGGGGCTTTGCTGATTCCTGATAAGACTGTCTTTCCAGTGGAAAAATAGCTCAGCAGGGTTTACAAAAGGGTCAGTGGGATTCCCTCAAGCCACAGAGAGGAGATTAACAACGTCTGCAAAGATCTGATTTTCTTACAGACTATGTACAATCTGTTCCCAGCAACAGAGTGACATATTCACAGGACACAGGAAAATAATTAACCAAAACCATTACCAATTTAAGGTAAATTGAGATGTTTCTGCAACATCAACGAGCCTGTACTCATACATAGTGAAGCAAAACTCGTGTCACTTAAAATTTATGAGACATTTTAGACTCATTATTTTCAAAACAAAGGCAGCCTTTTTTTTCATTCCACCAAAATTTCCACGGTTATTTTTATACAGCTGCTACAGGAACGCCTTTTCCCGATCAGAAGATGCATAGAGACCCTCCAACAATCAGTCAGACCAAAAGCCAAGATATAAATGTGTTGTGATATTGAAGGAGTTCTTTGTAATCATGAGTGTCCCCACTATCACAGTCGTATCAGATGTGACAAATCCTCTAAATCACCATATGCAATATAGTTCACATGATGTCAAGCACATGTGCTGGTCTTTATTGAGCTGACGAGTGGTGAAGGTCTTTACTGACACTCAAGTCAACATTTTGGAAAAAACAAAAAACTCAGATATGTCAGGTGTTATTTGCAACTGTTCATTGAAGAAGGATGACAAATCAGAACCCTAACCTTTACACCAAATCAAATTGGAAACCACTCAAGGATTAATTGAGTCTTATCTGCTCATTAAAAACTCAAGGGTTACAACTGAACAAAATCCATTCTGGCTTCCTTGTTTGGAGGAATTGAAATGTCAATGTAAGAAAAGAAAAAAAAAACACCCTGCCTATCCTCAGTTTCAACTTTCACACTATTGTCCACAACTTTTCTCTCGCTTCTTTACTCCTCTTTTTCATGTTACACTGCATGACTGAGTTTGGGTACCAAAATCATTTTTGAGGTTTTGTGAAAGAGAAGTTTTTGTTTAAAATAAATGACATGTTGTATCCCATCTCGTCACAGTAAATCCTACTTGAAAAAAAATAAATAAATAAAGACTTTGCTAATCAATGATCAGTAAACAGCAGATTAGGCGTAAAAGGAGTTTTTCCAGTGTAAATGAGATGGACTCATTTTATTGTGAAAGACTATAAACAGACTGAAAATTTAACAACTACTTTTCTCTAGATTATCTCAGGTCATCTGGATCCCAGTTCTGGGTTTTGGTACGACTGATATTACCTCTGGTCTTTTAATGTTGTTGTTTTAGCAACTTAAAACTACACAATTAACTTTTTGTGTCTGTTTCAAAAATGACTGTGATACTGAGTTGTAGATAAAAAATGGATCTAGAAAAAGTGCAGCTTTGCTTTCTAAGACAACACCCAGTTGTTCCTGTTCGGGATCATGGGATCTGCTGGAGCCTATTCCAGCTCTCTTCAGGTGGAAGACAGGGGTACATCCTGAACAGGTGGCCAGTCCCGAGCAGGGCCACATATAGACAAACAACCACAAACATTGGTCTGATGAATCAAACTCTGAAGTTCTTTTCTGAAGCAGCATCTTCCTGGGTGAAAAGGAAAGTGAGTTTCTATACCGTTATCAGCACAGAGCACAAAAGCTAGCATCCATGATATATCAGGGTGTATCAGTGCACATGAGGGTACAATTAATGCTGTCTAAATGGCTACAATCCACCTTTTTGAGAAAAGAACTTCATTTTAGTAGGACAAAACTGGACCTCTATGCATTACAATATGATTCTGTTGTAAAAGAGCCTGGGTGCTAAACTAGTCTGTTTGTCTGCCACTTAACACATACAATAAAAGAAAAATACAACAGAATAAACCCTGAATTACTGAGCAGCTGAAATCAATCAACCAATCAATCAACAATGGAAAAAGCATTCTACTTCTATTTGTTGTCCTCAGTTCCCAACTACCTACACACTGTTGTCAAAAGAAATAATAACACAACATATTTCCATGTCCCAGAATTTTTAAACATGCATTCAATTCAAAATTAGCATATTAAAAAAAAAAAGTTTCAAAATTTAATGTGTTCTGTTAAAAAAAATCTAGTCTCTTGATTCAGTATAGAGTTTAAGATATTGATAAGTCCTTGCAATTTTTTAATGTGCATTTTACACTGAGGGAAATAAAAATGAAATAATAGCAAAGTTAAGCTTTTACAACCATAATTATTAAAGAAAGATTGACTGTAACAGGAAAGAAACACAGGTGTCCTGCTTTAAATACCAGTGTTGAGAAACCTATCTATCCATCCATCTATCAACAGTATAGCATCAAAACTCAATTTTATATAGCTGTCTTAAAACTACATAATTAAACATCCTTCTTTCAATAATTAGTATAGTGCATAGAGTATGCTTATCTACTCTTTTAATTTCAGATTTCAAGGAGCAGAAATAAAGAGAATATTTTTTTCTGATTTATAAAACTGTTATTCTTAGATATAATCTTTATTAAAATGAAAAATACTAAATACTGTTTCTGAGAAGTGCAGTATATCATCTTGGCCACTAGGCGTCAGCATTTCCTAGTATGTAAAAAAAAACGAAGCTGCGGGGATCCAGTCACTGAAGACGCCCATGGCCGCCTTCATGGGCGTCCATGGGTAGTTTCTCAGAGTTTTAGTCTGAGAAACTATCTGCTGTATTGAATACAGCAGGTAGTTTGAGATGAAAATGGGAATATAGTGTATTCCCATTTTCATCTTCAACTTTGTTCGTATTATTTAATGCTATGATCAGATATTTTCCAGAAATGGACAGCAGTGATCTTATCACAAGAAACAGTTATCTCCCTGACGTTTCTGGGAGAAGAATGAAGGTTATTGTGACACGTAACCTAATCTTGTATCACATATTAGACGTTGCACATCCTGTACACAGACTGGCCTTGCGAAATGTTTCGTTACTTTGGCTGATGCAAAGCACCTGATTACGCTTGTGAACTGATTTAATTGGGGGGTGAGAGTACACTGTCAGGCTTGTTGTGGATCAGCTGAGCGCTCCAACTTGGAGGCCATGAGGTTGCGAGGGAGAACCTTCATGTACCACTTCTGTTGGTCCCGCAGAGCTGCCTGCTATGTGAATTCAATGATAACCCTTCTACTGAAAGCACGTCACCTGTTTTTATGCCTGTAAACTCTGGAGTGAATTGCTAAAATAATGCAAAAGATTTCACAAGTCACATATGTCATTGTATTTATCCCAAGCCAATGAATGCATTTGAACTCCTTAAATCAAACCTAAAGATCTGGTTAAGTTGTTGTGTTAATTATTTTTTTCCTCTCTAATTTTCCTTAAATGTATATTTTAGGCATGCGTTGCTAAACTGGAAGAGTAATGCCAAAGAGCATGCTTGCTCTGAGAGACCCTCCTGACGATAGTGCATATATGACTCTTACATCTCAGCTGCAAATGGTTGTTGATCTAGTTTCCCACAGCCAGCTGAGTTCACGAGAAAAACCACGGATATTATCACAGTTAAAAGACATCAGGTCATAATGCAAATGTTTGCTCAATTTGATATGGCCAGACTTATGTAAGAGTCTGCAGCTGACAGTTGAGACTGAAACTCTGCAGCCTGTTTCCCCCTCGCTCTCATGCAGAGTCAGGGGGTGAACGCCTGTTTGAAGCCCCCCCCCCCCCTTGGACTCCGGGGTTCTGTGGGATCTGGGTGTGCTGACACTGTTAGCACGCGTGATATGACAGCTTGATCAAAGCTGGCTCATTCTGCCTGACCGATTTCCACAGGATTAAGGATTAGGGAGCTGGGAAGCTGGGAGAGGCACACAGGCAATCCGGGAAAGACAAAAAAAAAAAAAAAAAAAAGAAAAGATAGAGAGGGTTATGGAGAGTGAAAGGGATGGAGTAATGTTGAAGGGGACAGAGGGGTCATAAGGCATTCATAGACGATATCTTGAGAAATGCATGACAAAATAAGTTGCACATGTGTGGAGATATATAAAAGTAGTGAATATGTAGACTATATGTTTTTTTCCCAGGACGTTGTACTTTAAGTGTACTTTGTTTTTATGACATTCATGCAGCTTTAGCTTTTCTGGCCACCTTCTGACACCATCTCGGTCCTTCCACCAGTGTTGAGTCTGACATATAACTGGAGGACAGAAACCAGTTGTGTTTTAAATGTAAAAAAAAAAAAAAACTTAATTGTAAAGGCTCACACACGGTCAGTGAATTTGTTTTTCATTTGGGTGTTGGTCTCACTTCTGTAGTTTGGGAAAAAAAAAAAGGGAACATGAATCCTACACAGAAGAAATGCTGCGAGGGGACAGTTATTTATCATGAGAAGTATTTCAGCCAGTTCAAGTGATTCCAAAGAGGGCCACAACCTTTGATGGTTTCAGACTTGGGAGGCACTCAGTGGATATTATGGCTTGGACTGGTATAAATTACTCAGTACGTTTTGAGAACCATTCTGGAGAGAAACTGGTCATCATCTGTGCTCATCAGGAACTTGTTTGGTCGTTTCTATCAGTCCATCTAGATTCTTATTCCGGGCAGATAAGCTTATACATGCCATGTATATTTTTTTCACATGTGGAGATTGATCTCATCTCAGACAGATTTTCACAGGTCTAACCTTTAAAGGAGAATGTCAACAACATCTACTGCAGCCTTAGTGGAAACACTGACCTTGTTTAGAGTCAGGGCTATTGAATGTGTTATCTTGTCAGAGCAGAAGCTTTATTTGTATGTTGTCCACTGAAAATGCTGTCTTGTTAAATGAGATTGACGTGCATAGGGACACTCCACTGGCGCTAAGGGCTTTGTTGCACATGTATTGGGGTTTTTTTTTTTTTTCATAAAAATGTAACTTACAGTGTTATAGTTCCTCTTTATGCCTTTTACAAGTTCCTGCTGTACTGAAACCACAACTGAGAGATGACACATCTCTGTAGTGTTAAACAGACATGAAAGAAGAAGTGAGCAAGTTTCAAGTTTTAGTTACGCTGAACTGGGTAATAAGGATAAAGAGAAAAGAAGGAGAGAAATAATGGGGGTGATACACCACCTGCCTGCTGGATTAAAAAGCCCAGATGAAAGGTCAGAGGGAGGCAAGATGTTCACCCCTACCAGATGTGTACTTGCTCTGGCCTTGAGCCCAGTTATCTCATAGTTGATGACACAGGGGTTGGGGTCCAGGAAATTGCATTACACCACACACCCTTAGCAACCTGATCTGGGGATTTTTTCCTTTTCTGCTGGACAGTGTGTGTTTGGGCATGTGTGTGTTATAAATAAGGGAGGGGTCTCTTTACACGCTGTTGGCATGTATAATGACAGGGCCATTATGCTCCAGCAGTGCGACCATTATGTTCTTGTGTGGTCACGCATGAACTCTCTGTGGCAGCAGTCACAAGTAGAACACTTTCATTTTTTTTTCATTTTGCTGTTCCCAGAGATTAAGTAGAAGAGGAAGATACAGAAGAGAGGAACCACCCATTCACACCCTGTGGCAGGCTGCCTTATTTGCCCAAGCCTCTATCAATTCCTGGTTATAGCCAATAGCGATAAAGGAAGTGGTCCCACTGTCACAGAAACAGTTGGCACGGAAACAGCACATTACACCATCGTCCAATCCCCCTCCCATTCCTTTGTCGTCATTTTTCCCCTCCCTTCCTCTCCTCCTCTGTTCAGACCCCTCCTCCTCCTCCTCTCTCTCGCCCTATCTTGAATGTTTTTTCAGTCATCAATGAAATCACAACCAATCCTGCTGCTGGCCTGCCATAAAGTATATTTCACCCAGTAGCAGCACATCTGTTTGCCGTTTTACCTACATTCTGACCATCCGGGATGAATTTATTTCACAACCAATGTATATTTAATAACGTGAACCAAAGATACTCTACAGATGCTGCAGCCATCAAAGCCCGTTTTCTTTCTTTCTCTCTGTTACTCTCATGATTTAATCCTGACCATTTCCCCCCCCTTCTCTCTCGGCCTGCTGACTCCTCCCTCCATTTCTGCCCTGCACTCCCTCTCTCTGCTTCTCTGTCTCTGACACACTCAAGCACACGCACACATATATACACACCCTCCACCCCCATCGCTGCAGTGTCTCAACTGCCTTGGAGCAAACAAGAGAGGATATAGAACACAGACGTTAATAAGACAGAGAAAGAAGGCCGCTGAAAGACAGAGAGAGAGAGAGAGAGAGAGAGAGAGAGAGAGAGAGAGAGATGTGTGTGTGAGAGCCTGTGAATATGAGGATGACATAAAGATGAAGCGGCAGGACTAAAGGTGGATTGCACAGAGCCTTTCTCTCTCTGCAAGGGCTTGTCTGCAGTATCCTTTTGTAAATGGATGCTGGCTTGTGAACACGGTAAGCTTGGCTATTCTCAGTGTTGTTTTTTCCCCCCCCTTCTGTGGTTTGTGTTTGAGCTTGTAAGAAGAGATTTTGCTGTGGCCATTCTGTAGAAGCTGGCTGATAAAATGGGGAAGGTGATGTTCAGAGATGGCACCAAGGCAGGCAGACTGCCCGTCCAATCCCCTCCTCCACCCTGTTAGCTGTGTGCCAATGGACACTGCTATATTACGCTTGCTATTTGACTCATCATCTCCCCAGAGCATCCTTGATTCTTGAAGAATGCTTTTATCTGAATGCGCTGCTTAGTTCATATAATTACTGTATGTAGGTTAATGGAGGATGCACCAGAGATATAAGTGTGTGTGTGTGTGTGTGTTTGTATGTATCTGTGTTGTGTCCAGGCCACGAGCTGTAGAAAGAGGGGAAATGAGAGAGTAAAAACCGCCATCACACATGATCAGGTGCTCACTTTGTACAACTGCTTTATGAGACATTGAATGCGCTGTAGGAGATGTACAAATCCCAGAGAGTTTGGGTCTGCAGGCGCTGGGATGAGCAGACACATTGTAGCCCAGAACACTGTAGGATTGGTGCCGATGGAGCCTGCTGCCTGCTGCTCTGAGGAGTAAGTGTACATCAATTAATAATCTCCATCTTGAACCTGGATGTATTTAGTTTATTATATGCCCAGCTGTGTATGTCTGTTCATGAATCTACTTTAAATCCTGACAGTGACGGGGGGCGGCGGGGGGGCAGAGCAGAGTGTGCTCATTACTCAGCAAGCAAAAACGGACGATTGTGGCATTTTCTGTCCCTTCAATCTTTCCTATTTTCAAGAGCTTTAATGTATTTCATTTTCAGTGGGGGTTGGGATTTATTGTGAGGCATCAGAAGACCATGTGTATTTGTGTACAGGGGATGTGTGCTTGTGTTACATACTTCAGAGAGGGAGGAAAAGGAGAGTGAGAGAGAGCTAGCACAGGGAGCGGTTGAGGGGCTGGGGGGGGGGGGGGGTTTTAACAGTAGGGAGGCAGATGGGGCAGAGGGGCGGAGGTTGATGCAGCAGAGAACAAGAGGGAGAGAAAGAAGGAAAGAGAAGATTTGGCACAGATTGGATGGATGAACAGGGTGGGTTGGTGGTTGGGGAGGAGGAGGAGGAGGGGGGGGGGGGGGGCAACGGTGATGATTTCACGGTGGTGGAAAGAGCGTGTTTCTGCTTCTGAGCATGTGACACAGAAAGAATGCTGGATGAATCTATGAAAGCTCCAGCAGCAGCAGCAGCGCACCGAGGCCCTGAGACATCCTTGAACCAAGCAGAGATGAACCCTCCACCCCCCCACCCTTCCACCCCTCCACCCTCCATTCACTTAATCAAGATATATTACATCAATACCTTTCCTGAACTCTCTGCTTACCCTCCTCTTGCCTGTTTGGGGTTTATGATTTTTTTTTTTTTTTTTTTTTTTTTTACAAAGAACTGGGCAGCTGCGAGCTGATAAAAAGTATACATTTGATTAAATACACATTTGTGTTTCTAGTAGGACCTAATCGAACTGATTGTATGTTAGCACCTTCTATGGAATATTTGATTGAAGACATCAAGGGGTCTGAGTTGTGATTGAAAACCTGCAGGTGCTTCAGAGTGCCATGATGTGAAGATTGACGTTGTTGCCACATCAATTACTGGAAGAACAAATATCGTCTGTTTGCTGTAACGCTGTAGCTTGAATTGGAACGGGCTGCACGACATTAATTGTTTAGCGTGCAAACAATTTTTTTGCGCCTCATGTTGCGCCCTTGACAGTTTTGTCCACCGGTGATCTTGCTCTCCTCTCCGTATATCCCGCCGCTGTCTCTGTGACTGGTTGGAAGACGAAACAAGGTCACAGTCACTGTGGCACATAAGCTCTAATCTACCCTGCAAGCTGCACTGACATATAATTCATTCTTTTACATCGACCGTAAAATGTCCTGTTTTTCTCTGTATCTTTTAAAAAACATGTCAGAGGTCACTGATGACACTGGCTTTGAAATGATGGCTGGCACGGTCCAGTGTGAAATATACAAGCTAATTGCATGCTTGCATGATGGGCCTTCACCAGGGTTCAGACACAAACACACAATGAAAAATGTCATCACACCCTGATATTTTGTACATAATGCTGAAAGAGAAAGACTTGCTGTTATTTGAACCAAGCCATGAAGTCAAGCACTCAAACTTCCTAGATCACCTTAATGCACAACACATTGCAGTCGCCCAAAAGCATCAACTAATTTTTTCCTCTTGTTAGAATGATCGGAGGCAGGTATGTTGCAGCTTAGCTTTTTTTTTTTTTTCCCAATTTGTTCTTTTAATTCACATAAAAATGAAAGCAGTAATGTGACAAACCCTATGGTGAGTTGACCTCCTTCCACTTCTTTTGTTACTTGCTACATTCATTCCACTGGGTGACATAAAGGCAGGGGACAGCAGGGACACACTTGGTTTTAAAGTGACAGTGGCTGTTGAGGTAGCGGTTCCTGCACAGAGGGGACCGATGCCACCATCCTGTGCACTTTAAGCCATTTGTAACCTTGTAGGTGAGGACACCGGCAATTTGGACAATTACACTCATCTCCATTACAGTTAAGTACTAGGGGGAGAGGGAGGGGGGGGGGGGGGTAGTTCCCCTGGTAGCCTGTTTAATAAAATGATTAATCTAAGGTGTCATTTATTTTCTCAAGGGGGTGAAGCAAAATTATAACAAAAGTCTTGCACTTATTGTAAGACTATTTGAAGAATATAATATGATAATTGAGACTCGGTTAAATATGTTTTAAAAACCACAGAGGAAACGCGTGTCTTTGAGATCTATGTGCCACATACGTGTTGTATGTTCTGACGGGGCCTTGCTTGGTTTCAGCTGGCTCAGCGTTTGTGTTTGTTTTGGGTCTTTTAATCCTGGCCAGGTACCGGGACAGAGTGTCATCTCCACACACAGATGACATGTTTTGGCAGCCATTACTTTAATACAGATGCTGATGTGGACAAGCCTAATAAATGACTTAACACTGAGGCACCAGGGAGGAGGGCTCTCAGTTGAATCGAACCAAGTCTTAGGGCACGGGTTGTGCGAATGAGTGAGGATTAGGTTATCTTTTGGTGTTACGTAAAACAACACGGGCTCAATTCATCCTCCTCTTTCTCTTTGACCCCCTTTTCTAATCTTTGCCAGTAGCCACATACAGGGATCTGTCTGTTTTCCTGAGATGGCCGAGTGAGAGGGCCTTATTTCCAGCTCTCAAATCTGAGTGATGAGAGGGCAGAGCAGCAGGAGACTAACAGAGAAACTTTGTGTTCCATTGCACACACATAACAGCAGTCATATGACAACAAGGAGATGGTGGAAAGGGAGGGGGATGATGAGGGAGTGCTGCAGCCCTCTACACTGGCTAGGGTTGTTGCAGAGAAAGATATAAAAGGAGTGTGCATTTGTCTATATGCATGGATGCACATATATGCCTAAGCAGTCTGTGTTGCATTCTGAGATCATAATACAATTAAGCAATTTCAAGTTTATAGCGTAACAAGGCTTTTTTTATGGGACCGTGCAGGTCTGCTTTTCCAAGAAAATACCTGAAAATGGTGTGATGTTGTTGGTGTATGTTAGAGACCTAAACAGTACAAGATCATCCTTTCTTCTGGCTTTTACCACAAAGCTTTACAATAAATAGACAGAATTTTATTAATTTAATGGATGGATCTTACATAAACATCACTTTCAGTTTCCTTGTTTGAACATATTTTACTCTCTTTTCTCAGAGTATTCCTGTAAGCTTAATTTATGCATTTAAAGTGCACATGCAGTTTTAGCTATGGGGTTGGCAACAGAGATAGATTAAATATAATTGAAAAAAAGATTCACTTTTCGGCTTTCTTCTGGATTGTTTTGTAATGTGCTGCAAAGTCTGCAGAAGCACCTGCTTCAACATGGAAGATATTTTACTGTAAATAATTTAAGCAGCTTTGTCACTTAATGTTTTTGCAGCTTTGATTTAACAAACCTCATCCAGTACGTCCATGCATCTGCTGCAGTGCTAGGAAACTTTTGCAGAAAATCTACAACTACTGATTATGTGTGTGATTTGCAGAAGCCTGAAAGTGTCTGTTAACCACGATTTCCTTCAGTTGCATGAAGCATTAATCTTATCTGTCAAGACACAAATGAATATCATGCTGGTTGAATGCGGATCGGACCGGTTTTAATCTGCTAAATACCTTTTGTAGCCAGAAAATGTCTCCATATCGAGCCTCTATGTCTGTTTTTTTTTTTAAGGCCTTATGTTGCCCTGCCCAGGTATGTAATTTATAACGTGTGCACTCACTCTACCACCGTGTGCCATGTTATCCCTTCACATCAGACAGCCTGCCCATAGCTCAGCTTGTGCACAAACATGCCATTGTCGTTACTGGCTGGCCTTGTGACTCAGTGTGACCCGCTGGATTGGAGAGGGAGGAACGCAGCCATTGAGATCAGGATCGTTAACCAAGAGCGTTATCGTGAAAAAGCATCAAGCATACAGCGACCCCCCCCCCCGGACCCATCCCCACCCTCTAAACAGGCCACTGTTTTAGGGGAGTACAGAGAAGAGAACACTGCCAGTCATTGTTTGCCACAATGAATGAGTGGTGCCCTCACATATGTACAGTATACAGACAGCTTTCTCTGAAGTCTGCATTCTGGGGAGCTTCTCGGAAAGCACTAACATGAAACAAACAATTGTGAGAGGTAAATTAAGAGTTTACAATAACCAGCTTTGACTACCCAGCTTACATTTGCTTTAGCTTTGTCGGACCTCCCTCACGATTTGGTGCATTTATAATGAATAAGCAGCCTCGCGTCATTGCAAAAAGCCAGCGTAGTGTACTGTCATGCGTGTTTAAGATGTCCGGGGCTGAGAGGAAGTAATATCGCACTGATTTTTAACACATTTAGCTTGAAATGTTTGTAATAAATTGACCTGGGATGCTCTGTCCATCACGTGGGCGGATGGTCTCCTGATACATGATTTTGAAGACCACCAGACGCTCACAGACCCTCTGCAGAGGTGTCTCCTAAAGATAGTCAGTACAGTTGCTGACAAGTTCAGTCTTGACTCAGTCTTCACTGCTCAACCTAATGGATGCAAGCTAGTTTTCATTCTTAAAATGTATTATCAGGAACAGGTGACGGAAGTTGGGGTCAAAGTCTGAATGGGGCTATTATGGGAAAGTGAAGGCTAATCCAGAGGCAGCTCTTTCAGGATCAGATAACAAATATGAAACTGTTGAATGGAGCTGAAGATTGTTCTGCATGCGACCTACATCTGTTATGAGTCTGACGTAGAGTGGGGCGAGTACAGAGCTGTGACTCATTACACAGAAGCTGGCCTTCTGTGTAGCAGTACTTCATGCCATTTCTCTGTGATCTGCACAGGAAAGCACATATTTGGTAATTTCTAGCAGAATGACTTGCAGCATAATTTCCCAGGAGCTTCACATAATGCAGAGTTATTTACAAGACCTGCGTTATCAGCTGACATTGTAGTGACATTGAAAGTGACTGTCTGCTTGTTGTCCCAAATCCCACATTATAGCTGAAGAAGATCCAGCGCATTACCAGTACAGAGCACTGCAGATTACCTGCTTATATTTTACAACCCATTTTCTCTCCAATTGCATGTCTCTATAACATGTCTGTGCGCAGAATCTGCTTTATCTGGTTGCATTTCTGCCTTGCATATGCTTCTTCCCTTATAGCAGCAGTGGTTTCACTGCTGCTGATACCAGTGATGCTGCTGATACCTGTAAAGGGTCGATTATCATTTTCATTCAATCTCTGAGAGCGGTTTTGGCTTTTGGAAGCAAACTGACAGTATCAAACTAACAGCATCTAGTCAGGCAGTAAATATGATAGGCTAAAAGAAATGTTCCAGCATGTTGCTAACGTGATTTTTTATTTTTTATTTTTTGATTGCTCAAGGATTTAGACAGAATACAATTATGTTTGCCAAAGATAAATAAATAAAAAATAGCTAGTTCCAGCCGAACAGAAAGACCTATTGTATATTGGCTGCTGGATGTAAAGGAGTCCTGGAAACCTTCCCAACCTGGTAAATTCTCCAGCAATTTTTCCAGTAGCTCTTACAAAGCGGATTAAAGATTCCTCTCAGTGTTGGTCTTAGGCTGTAGAACTAAAGAAAATGCAGTTGGAATGAATGTGAGCAAACAAACAAGATGGTCTGATTAAAAAATGTACACACACACACAAATTAAAAAAAAAGATTCTGTTATATAACTTCGTGAATTGCTTGAGGCAATTTTTTCAGGAGTGTCTTCTATAAGGTTTTTGCTTCATTTTCCATATAAGACCCCATTTCAATGGCTGTCACTCATTCCAAGTTCAAAGACTCCAGCCTAGCATAAAATGATGTATTTCATGGGAGATCAGAAATCCTGGTTATGGTGGATCACGCTGTAGCTTCTACACTGACGCAGATATGGGAAATAATGGAAAAACCAGGTTGATGCTGCAGCTTTTATAATTTTAGTATCTTTAATTTCATTACTCAGAAAACAGCCAGGATAAAGTGAATGGATTCTGTTTCTTATTCAGCCTAGAAAAGCTGGCCAGTAGTCATCCTGGTAAATAATGAGCATACTTTATAGAGTCCAGTCACCCAGTACACATTACTTCCACTCATTTCTTCCAATTTGGATTGGCTTGGTTTGATTGACAGTTGTGTCCTGATTCACCCCATGCTCAGTTTATACATTGCTCTCCTCACACAGATGATCTCTTTTAGGCTTCCTGGCGTCTGAAGCCAGAGCAGCTGGAAGACAGTTTTAACTTTAAACACTTGCTTTGAGTCATGTGTAGCCCGTCAACAACAAGGATCCTTTGCTCCAAATGATTTAGCATAGTGCTGCAAAGATTGAGACCACCTGTCTTCAACTTAAGATTTTTCTTTTCCCAACAAAGATTTATTTCAAATAAACCTCTCCACTTTAACCTCAAACCTTTAGGGTTAAGGTGTTTTAGCCACAGATGCAAACTGCTGTGTCATGTCTGCATTTGATTGAATATATAAATACCACCCACGAAGACAACCTTGAGACGTCATTCAGTTGAACACTGACCAAAAAGCATTTGTTGATGTTAAATATTGCATTTCCAGTTTCTTTGGACGTGACGCACTCAAAGAAAGGCTGCTGCTTTAAAATGACTGGCTTTCATTTGTTTGCTGTTTCCTGCAGCTCTGTTCTGACAGTGTTTCAACTGGCAACATTACCAGGACTCGTGATCCCTTTTAAGGAAGGGCTAATGTCTGTGGAAATTTCTTTAAACTTTGCTTCACTGTAGTTGAAAACCAACATAGCTCCAAATGTCTGACACAGATATCTGAATGCTGCCCTAACCTCCACTCAAATTCCCTGTAGCCTCCAAATCAGAAAAGAGTTTTGGGTGGAAAGAAAAAAAAAAAGACTGAATGTGTTGATAAAAAAAATACTTTTAAAGGATATTCTACCATGAAGGATATTAAGCAATTAAACAATTCTTCATATTAACTCCTTTTAATATGTCCAGCTGTACAGGGCTATCAATTTTGATTAAAATATCTCTACTCATCTGTTTATTGTGCACAGATTGTAATTTTACATTGTTTTATTGAAAATGGATGGAAAAGGTGTTATGTTAAATAGCAAGATATGTTGCTCTAAAAAACTGACACGTCTTTTAGAGCAATTGTCACAGAAGTGTAAATTAGCTTTGCCAATGGCACTGATACAACTATCATACTATCACAGACCCTGGCATCTGGATGTGCTGCTAAAAACAATGCTAAATGCCTCTCTGCACTTGATTTTTTTTTAAAGGCCTTATGTTGCCCTGCCCAGGGGTGTCATATATTTCTCTGGGCTTGGAGATATCTGAGATGGACCATCACCCCCTGGAAACAATTATTGGATTCACATGAATCAGTGTTCTAGATCTGACAGAATATCTTTTAAGTGGGATGTGTATTAAAAAATGGAATGTAGCTCAGAAAAAAGACAACCATTCCAACATTTTCTGATTCGCAGATGTAGTTCTCTACGTCAGAATGCAACAGTGGTGGTGTGCTTTCATTTCAGCGCTCATCCCGCCGTTCCCTTGGCACATTTCAAATCACTGCAACATGTGGAAAAGATGCCAACAATCGTCTTTATCTGAAAGAGGATTAGTTGGGCCGAACGTCCGTTAGCCAGATTTTCTGTTATATATGCCATCATTCAGGAAAGAAAGCTTTTGAAAGCTTTGCTTTTAAACTCAAACCAGCTTAACCATCACCTGTTGGTCCACTCTTTTTTTAAACCTGTCACCACTGTCCATGTCAGCCTGCTGTATCCTCAACTTTGTGGTAATTCTACAAACTGTTGAAGACAAAATCATCTAAGGACTGCATGTCTATTAATCACTGCAGATTTTCTCATTAATGCTTTGCTTACTCACAGCCTCTGTGGCATCACATAAATAAATAATTTCCCTCCAGCAGAGCCTCTTGTCTCGCTTAAGAGGCTTTTTCTGTTTGGCTGGGAACTTGCTGTTACTGGAACCTCACAAAGCTGTCTTCCGCTCATCTGTTGGTTTCTCAACACTTCTGGAGTAAATGCACAGTTTAAGTTTTTTTACAACTCTGATGCCTGCAAGTGCAGATCTAAGAAAAAAATACATATGCCTGTTCCTGACAGTCACCACAAAGTTCATAAATATCCAACACAGCCAAAAGGTTTGATCCCAGCACTCACTCTATATATGCTTAATCTTGACACAATAGCCAGACTTTGTGCAGATCTAGGGATTAGCTAATGTCTGGCCACTGGGGCTTCTAATATCATCATTGGAAAAAATCACTCTTCTAGAGTCCATTAAGATTCCGCACATGGACAGTGACCAACATCCTTGTCTTCCAGTAACCTGCATTTGCCATAAAACGGGCGTACCAGAGGTTGGATGGAAGCTTTCAACCACTAAAGCAGCTGCCTTCGGAGGGAAGAGCATAAGCAGTGATCATCAGGCATGTGAGCCATTTTTTCTGAGTGTATGTATAATCGTTTGCTGGAGGGACTCTTTAAATAATGCTAACATTGATCAGTAAGAGAGGAATAACTTATGTTTTCCATTACGTAATAGTATGTTTTTGACTCAATCCAAGTCCTGTTCTGGGAACCAGAAAAAAAAAAAAAAAAAAAAAACTGGCCTGCTACGTGTGATGATCAGGCTCCTTTCCTGTCAGAGTTAGTTTTAATGTAAGTTTGCGTAGCTCATTGGGATCGACTATGGATTTTTGAGCAACAAAATCATGCATGAGTAACAATGCACACAGATTCCTCTGGCAAAACTTGAACAATTATTATTCTCAGTTTGCAAATTGATAAAAAGTGTAATTAAAAGGTGACACAATAGTAAACATGCCTCTCTCACAACTTTTTTTTGCATGTTACTGATATCATTCTATATTTGTTACATTTTCAAATGTTGTAAATTAAGCTTGCTAATAAAGGCAATAAATAACGTCCTTTGTATTTATCTGTAAGATAAAGGTTCAAAAGAATAACAGATTTCAATTCTGTTGGATTTATAAAATATGCTTTAGATTTGTACACTCAAACACTTGTTTTCTCATGTTTTTAGGGGCTAAAACATTTTTAATCTATGCTGTTTAAACATCAGTTTGAGTTTTTTTGCAGGGAAACAGTCATAACTAACATGGAGACACTAAATGATCCATTTTACCTTAAATAAATTTTCTTTCTCAACAATAGTATTTCCCCTGTAATGGATTAAAATCACCACTCAAGCTAATGTGACTGAACCTAATATTAATAGCTCTGATGTGTACTAAATAACAGCATGAGAGGAGATGATGGTTGTGCAACAGAAAGGCTCTGTGGCTACATGCGCTCGGCTCTAATACAGGGTGTGATTGTAATTATTTCCCATGCGGTAAATTAATAACAGAGGGTAAGCACCTGGGAGATTGATCGGAGGAGAGCTGATGGGCTGTGCACAGCAGGAGCTGTGACAGAAAGGCAAGAGAGCCTCATGTTGGCTATCAAGTGTCCTCAGGCCTCATGATGCGTTGAGATGTTGGCCTCCTTGCATATCCCCCATGGCTCAGTCTTCACTTGTCACTCTGTGTCCACTCTGCAACTCAACCTCTTTCCTTTTGATACTCTTCTTTTACAAGATGGGCTGACAAACAGCACTGTGCAGCAGTTTTAGGCACTAAAAGAAAAGCAAGGAGACTAATGAAACTTTACAAAGCATTTTAAACTCATTTTTACTTGGTACAAAGAGCTTGTGAATTAGAACGTCAAAAACTAAAATCAAATCATAATTGTTTTGACTGTCATGCAACACTGCGGGGATTAGCATAATAGCTATCAACCCAGAGTTTCATAAATAGGGAAATACCACTCTAGCCTTGACTAGATCCCTGTTAGCCTGGTGTGGGATAGTCCCTGGAATTGGATTGCTGCACCCAGCCTAAGTGACAAAATAAACATAAAAAAAAAACAAACTCCAAAATGTTATTATTTACATGTTGGGCCTTACATAGAAATAACTAACTGAGAAGCAGGTGCTATTTTCTCATTTTGGTGAACTACTGTCATGGTCTGGGGCAGCTATGGCAGCCATTTTGGGTTTTTCTTTATTATGTGTTGAGTTGGCGTCACTCTCCCTGTCTTTTGTGTTACCTGTTTCCTGTTTTACTTTGAAGGTCTGTCTTGTCTCCGTTGCATTCAGCTTTTCTTCCTTCCCCTGAGTTATCCTGATCGTGCACACCTGCCTCTCGTTTGTTCCACTGTGTAATTAAGTCCTGTCACTCCTGTTCTTCCGTTTTCTCCTTGTGGCCCCTAAGTGTCTTCTTGTGCCCTGTGACTCTGTTCTGGTGTGCTGTGAGTGTTTTTCTGGTTTTACCTCTGGATTCCTGTTTGGATTACTTTTGTGGATTTTGGTTTAGTCTGGACTTTTTTTTTTTTTTAAATAAATATCCTTTTTTTTTTTTTTTGATACCCCTTTTTTGATACCCACTTGGGTCCTCCATCTTCTCCTCAAAACCTGACAACTACCTTGTAAACTTGTGTCAACAATGTGACTATCCAGTGGCTAGCGGCTAATGTGACTGCTAACCATGGCTGAGTTTGCTGGTGATGATTATTTGAGCCAAATGCTCCAGAGCCATATCTTTTCCGAGCCAAAATACACCTGATTTGAATTAGCTTAAAGATTTTAGTAAAAATTTAGCTGTTTAAGACTCAACTTTATTGTCTTTAGGAATGTTGGCTGTTTTTTTAAAACATCCGTGTCCCTATTTTGTTATCTTTAAATCCCTGCTGCCTTAGGTTTCTTTCTGACCTAAGGTGTAATTTAGTGTTTGACCTCCAAAGGTTTGTGGCTTGCACAGATAAACACATTTAGTTTACGATCCCTACTCCTGGACCAAGCTGGAATTGTAACGTGGGAGAGCTCCACCCACCATTTGGACTCAACAGACAAGGATACTCAGGGGGGTGTAAGACCCCTCCTTTTGTGGTTATAAAGTGAGAGAAATCCAAGACTGTGCATTCTCCTCATGCTCTTGTGGTGTTAAGAGATTACCAACTCGGCTGAAAATATTCTGCATGGCATAATAAAGCTTGTATTAATCTTTGCTTTTGGTCAGGGTTTTTTTTTTTTTTTTTTTTTTTTTTTTTTACTAATTACAGGCTACGCTGAACTTCTCAAACTGTGTGTTGCCTGGCAACACTGCTGCTGCATCAAAATACTGTTTGTTATATCTGTTTACATTATTGTGTCTCACTTTACATGGTTATTTCTACATGAGTCACAAGTCACAACTTGTAAATAAAAACATATTGGCGTTGATTAGGACGTTTATTTTGTCACTTAGGCTAGCTGTAACTGTTGTTGACTATGATAAGTTATGCTTACAGGAGCTTTGTCAGACTAGTTTATTAGCTGCACAGAAAAAGAGCAGTGTATAGGTGACAACACCTCTTAATCCTAATATTAAAATATTTTTGTATTTCTTTATTTTGCAACTGAGGGGAAAATGTGTTTCTCACACAGGCAATTTACGTATTGTACTGGTTATGAATAAGGGCATATCCAATTAGGCATCTCCTCTTAATTGTTCTTTATGAAGGATAAGAACATGTAATGTTAGTAAATGTGAATTTATTATAACAATATCATACACTTTCTTTGCTTTTGACATCCACACTAAATAAAAAGCAAAAGGTAAGCCTTAAAAAGTGCAGAAATACATGTGCTGCATATTTTGAAAACAGCAAAGTGCAGTGATGCCACATGCAGCTTTAATGTACTTCATAGGCTTTAAAAATCAGTGATGTGCATTAACCAGTTTGGCTGACAATGCCATTTTGGGAGGGAAGCCAGTGTGCCTGAAGCCATGAAACAATGCTCTCTACTCTGTTTGTGTTGTGATGCTTTGTTGTGGCTTTGCTCTGCTCTGTTTGTTGTCTCAGTCTTTCGAAGAGTGGCCCTCACTTTCTCTGTTCTGAGAAATGAGAAATTTAGAGCATAGTTTTGCCAGCAAATCTAGGCCACAGTGTGATTTCCAATTTGTTTCCCAGCCAGCAGCATATAGACTGCTTCATTGCACATCTGCATTTATCCCAGAATCCCACAGGAATTCACTGCCCCAAACTTCACAGATAACAGAAGATGAAAATTAAATTTAAATTCATGCAGATGAGCTTATTCAAATTCAGTATTGAATATTAACGCAACTATTCCCAGAAACCTTTGTCATCTCCCAGAAACAGGATAAAATTGAAAGGAAGCAACAAAGCAGATGTCTGCGCAGGGAGACAGAGATGAAAAACATAAAAGATGAGAGATATCCTGTCTTCTAGAGCTTGTTATTTTCCACTCTCATAATAAATATGGATTTTACCTGATGTAGTTTTTCCTGCAGAGACTAAAAAGAGAGACACACTGTCCTGTAAGAAAAGAAAACACAATTTAATTTGCACCACAAAACCTTGAGTGTGTATAAAATGGCCTGTAGTGGCCCTATAGGCGAGGTTAGCAGGTACCTGCCCGAGTTCAGAGCACACGATAACGCAGGTCAGCGGTTGAAAGAGCTGCAGTGTATGGCATCAAGAAAAAAACAAAGTAAAGGGTCAGTGTACATACAACATGGCTGGCAGGGCAATGTTTGAATGGGAGATATGCAGATCAGCAAGTCCCCTGTATGTGCTTTCAGCATCTTTTTTGTTTCTGTGATTTAGATGAAGACAGATATTGCACTTGTTTATTTATTTATTTATTTATTTAGATTTTGTCCAGTTGTATTCATTTTCTTTCTGTGGGAGAAGGCTGAGTGGATTGATATCACCGCCACGCCTGCATGATGAGTGTAAAACAAGAGCTTGGAGACAGTTAGCTTATCTTAGCAAGAAGACTATTTGCATAGCCTAATGGATGCTCCCACCCTGACATCACCCCTTGGTTTGTGGTTTGCTGTTTCAATTGCTCAAGTTTAACCATTTTCCTGTTGCTAACAGGCATGACTATGGATATGACAGAGAAGGAATGAACACTAAGTACAGTGATCCCTAATTTTTTGCCGTAAATGGGACCTTCACAGCCTCTGGTCTCCGAGCCGTAGTAAAGGAAACCGCTGGTATTGTGCTATTTTTGGCTTGTAATTAGCGGCTAACACGCTAACAACAACAAAAGAAAAAATCTGGCTTTCTCTGCATGAAACGAGCACTTTATTCTGGCACTGCAGGAACTTGTAACATCACACAGGTTGTATTGTTCGACTCCTGTCGGTTAACAGAGAATGTAGATCTATACATGTTGGGCTGCTGTTTATGCTCACTCCACTTTTCATCTAACCCCGTTTTCGTTCTGCCGTCCCACGACACACACACACCATTACCCATAAGGCCACACCATTACCCATAAGGCTACCTTCTTAAAGGGGCCAGGCTGGCTCACAACATTTCTTCACTGTGAGAGAATGCGGAAAACATCCTGTGATGTTTAGGTGATGTGTCTTGGCCAATCAGCGCACAGATTCTAGAGTGCTGGGCCGTCTGCGTTTCTCCTGTTGCTTACAGAAGGCTGTGAGTCATCATTTGATGTTTTGCTGGCAGCTGCAGCCTCTCGTCTGCAGTGGGATGAATTTTCGCAGAATTTCCGCCATTTTTTTCTTGATTTTTTTTTTTATGATATATTTCTGAAAAATCCGCGAATAACTAAAACCGCGGAACTTAAAGTGCGAATTGGCAAGGGATCATTGTATAGCCACTGGATAATGAGACATTGAGGATGTTGGAAAATTGTGGTGAATCAAGTGAGTAGTAGGGACATTTTTTGTTATTTCACATTGCTTTGAAAATACAATTTCATAGTTCGTGAATAATGACATGAATACAGCTGGAGGGATTTGACATTCAGGATGGCCAATCAGCTTTTTGACTGACAGGAGTTACATGATAAAGATAATAAAGTTTCATAAAAAATGTAGTAATAGACACACATGCTTATATTGTGAGCAAATGTGGTCCAGTTGGAACAATATATTGATGTTGTCTATGTTAGGCATTGTGGATATTCCGTTTATCGGTCCCCTTGGTTTCCCATCACTGTCCGTTAAGTACAGGTGTTGTTTTTGGACAGTTGTATTTACAGACTTAACCTTCACCTCCCTCCATTGCCATTTTGAGTTACAATACTAATTTGCTGGAAAAGACAAATCATGCAATAAACAAGGCAAAGATGAATTTGACAGATCCTCTTTGATTTGACACAATAATTGTGTTTTAAAAATGTATTCACTGAAAAGAATAACTGCAAATTTGGGAGTACAGAATCTGAGATAGCCTTGCGTAATTTCCTGTTCACTTTCAAGTCATAACCATAGCCTTTGGTGGCTGCTGTGACGATGGCAGAGTGCAGTTATTTCTAAAGCTTGCAGATTAGTATACACAAGCCAACTGGCACCACAAAGTTAAATTTCTGTTACCATATGGCCACTTTGTTTTCTTTTTTGAAACAAACAAACAAACAAAAAAAAAAACAGGTTAATACAACACAAAAGTAGTCTTTATCTCGAGGGCTAATAACTGACATTTTTAAGCTTGCTTTCTTTCATGTTATTGTTGTATTAGGTGACATTACAGAACTGAAACCTATTTTTTAAAGCTAAATGAACTGGGGAAACAACAACAACAACAACAACAACAAAAATGAAAACTGCAGAGACTATAGACATGATGTGTCCAGGTCTGGAAGGATGTGGTTTTTGTTGACTTAGTAATGACTACACTCAGTACCAAGGTTCAATGAAAATGAAAAATGAAGTGAAAAAAACAAGATAAAATCCCCCCAAAAATTCTTTATAAAATAGACTATTCAGTAAGCTTTAACACACAAAGTGATATTTTCTGCTGTGTGCTTTACATACCAAAAGTGTACTTAGCATACAGATTTGTTTCTTTATTTGTTATAGCAGTATAACAATAAAAAAGAAAAATGATTTTCTATTGCAAATGACAATTATCCTGCATGTGCTATATCCCTTTTACTTGCTTTTGTAGGTATGTGTTAATAAAGCGTTGCGGAACAATTAATGAAACTTTGACCAATGCCTGACTAACTGAATCCTTTATCAGATTGATGAAGCCACTTCAGTTCTGCATATCATGCCTCAAAATGTTGTAACTGACACATCCTGCCTCTTTTTTCCCATCTGTGAAGGTGCAAAAGTGTCAGATAAGAGGGCTTTGTATCAACCATTTGCTGCATATTTGAAAACTGCTAATTTGACATTCACACCATGACCTTTGTGAAGATAAGAGAGGAGCCCGACATTCTTGGTCTGGTTCAGCCATTCGACAGACCCAGTTCTTAGACCACATAATGACATCAATCTGCTTGGTTGTATAAGAGTCAGACAAAGAAGATAAATGTTAGAGTTGCTCTCACTCTAATGTGGGTTGGTCAAGCTCTGTGCTCAATCAACACACTTATTAATGGTATCAATCTTTTCTTGTTACCCACAGAATGAATACTGAAAAAAAAGGAAAAAAAAAAATTTCTTCAACACATACATCAATAATGATGAAGAAAAGTGTTAAAACTGTCCCTGTTCGCTTTGAATGTGTTATTAATGCCTTTTCCCTCTCTTATGTGTTGGCAGGCCTTCAGTTGTTGGAGAAATATCTTGCAAGAGAAGAAGCAGAAAAGATTTTATCAGGAGGATCAGGCAAAACAGGCCACATATCGAACTGCGGTGGATGGTTTGCAGAAGCCAAACAAGGGCAACGCACCACAAGAGCCATGTGGGAGGAGAGTGAATGGGATTTGCTATTCGCATGCATCAAGCCCAAGCACTTTCTTTGTTGACATACGCTGAACTTTTCCCAGCCTTAAACCAAAACTTTTCCTCAGGGGGGACCCTGCTATGAACCCAAGCTTCATTGGCTCCTCCAGGCAGTCCAACCTCAGTGCCAGGCACTGTGTGGGCATCCCACAAGTCTGGGCTCTGCCCACACAGAACTCACAGACTGCCCCTGAAAAAATAGAATGAAATGAAATACTCTTAAGTCACTCCTCTGTGTGGTGGCTTTCGTGCGTAGTGTTACATTAATCTATTGCAAAGTCCCCATCAAGTTTGTACTCGCCAAAAACCCTCTCCAGCTCTTCCAGCCAGCTCCTTTCCACTCACCACTTCATTATAATTTGCTTTCCCATCAAGCAGCAGCACGAGTTCCTTTGCGCTTACCACGTGGTGGAGGACCATGGGATGTCGTCAGAGCTCGGAGGAGAAGGAAGCAGCGCGGCACTCGAGGCGAATCGACCGCCATCTGCGCTCAGAGAGTCAGCGGCAGCGGCGTGAGATCAAGTTACTGTTGCTGGGAACCAGCAATTCAGGCAAGAGCACCATTGTCAAACAGATGAAAATCATCCACAGTGGAGGCTTCAACCTGGAGGCCTGCAAGGAGTACAAGCCTCTCATCCTGTACAACGCCATCGACTCCCTCACCCGCATCATCCGTGCGCTCACCACACTTAAGATTGACTTTCACAATCCTGACCGCGCTTATGATGCCGTGCAGCTGTTTGCCCTCACAGGGCCAGCAGAAAGCAAAGGAGAGATCACTCCAGAGTTGCTTGGGGTAATGAAACGTCTGTGGGCAGATTCAGGGGTCCAGGAGTGCTTTCAACGATCCAATGAGTATCACTTAGAGGACAACACTGCCTACTACCTGAATGACCTGGAGCGCATCTCTGCACCTGAGTACATCCCCACTGTTGAGGACATCCTTCGCTCCCGTGACATGACCACAGGCATAGTGGAGAACAAGTTCACCTTCAAGGAGCTCACCTTCAAGATGGTGGATGTGGGTGGACAACGCTCAGAGAGAAAGAAGTGGATTCATTGTTTCGAGGGTGTGACTGCAATCATTTTCTGTGTTGAGCTAAGCGGGTATGACCTCAAACTGTACGAGGACAACCAGACGGTAAGAAAACCCACACACACGTCTGTGCCAATATAAATACGTAGCAGATATCAACGCAGTTGGTGGAATTTCTTTAAACATTCACAACAGTTAAGTTTTAACACCACCCATGAGAAAGTAACAAAGCCTTTATTCCCTATTGGGTATCAGAAAACCGTGCATCTATCACAATCAACAGATTCACTGCAGAAGTAGGATTAAGACTCCATGCAATACTTAAGGTCAGTGTGTGAGTCACAAATACAAAGAAAATTATTTTCTGTTTTCTGTTTTATAATTCAAAGAAAATTTGAATCCACAGTTACAAGCCATATTTGGTCGATATTATTTAATAATTCCCAGAAGCAAACAGAGCATGAGAGGGTTCTGCTGTGTCACATCCTCTCCGCAGATCCCCTTCTGCAATACAAACAACCCTGCTATTGTCATGCTGATAGACCTTTTTTTTTTATTTTATCTTCATGCACTATCTAGTATAACATTTTTAGAATTGTGGCTGATATTGGATGTTTAAAATTAGCTTGAAATACTTGGAAAATCATTCTTAGTGAACTTTGAATTTCAGGTGCAACAGTTGCTTTTCTCAAAATCCAGGATGGGACTTTTTGTGACTTTTTTTGTGCAGAAGCATAATCTAATATTCATAACTAAGTTTAACATGGGAAAAATAAGAATTCTTTAGCTTTTTTTAATCTTTGTAAGGGGAGTTTCTTTTTTCAACAATTCTTGTGGGTTTTTCCCTCCTAAATCAGAAGGCACCATGATGCATCACCATGTTTCTACAGTAACATGATTATTTGAGCACAACATCTTAAGCGGGATGTCGACATATTTTAGAAATTAGATGTTTGAGGTAGTAAATGCATTGCATAATGCTGACTTGTTACATGTGAATGATAGGCATCAGAACAATAAAACTTATCATCCATATCTGGAAACTTAAGGCCATACGTGAAAAGCTCCGCTATAAAAGGATAACGCTCATTTCTATGAGAATAGCAGCACATAAAAGTGTAGGACCTCTGCTTAAAATATCTTTGCCATGTCAATGAGCGTGACACTGAAAAATGAGGTGGCTAATGCTCGCCGTGGTTCTGGGACTGCGACTGGAGTCGCCGTTTGAATTTTGATGAGACCCACATTAATTCCATTGTGTGCTTTTGTCTCAGGTGTTGGAACAGGTTTGTCCTGCAGCTAATTGTAACAGTTTTTTTTCCTTTTTTAAAAAAATTTAAACAAGATTTACACATATACAACATCATGGTTTGTTCCCCTTTGCAAAACACAGCCACACTGTTGTCGACAGCTGCTGCTGCTTTTATTCAAAAGTGTTTCACTGGTAAAACACACACAAACACACACACACATGTCATTGTCTCCAAGAGAAGTTGTTATGACAACAGGCAGCTACCACCATTTAGTTAGTGATTTTTAATATCTAATTGAATCTAATTAAGCATATTAATTTAACATGTTCTTGCTCCAGTCTTGCGCTACATCTGGGACCACTCCATACTCACCCTAAATCACCTCTGTCATTCCTGTGCACTTCAGCCCATTCAGTTTTGTTTAGTTAACTATTTGAAAACCTTAACGCTATTCATGGTTCTCAGGTGAGGGTCTTTTTGAATGGGACTGTCACTGGACTGATTTTTTTTTTTTTAAAGAAATGGAGAAACAGATTCACTTTATTGTGATATCTGTTCAGAATCTGTATAAATTAAACACTGGATGGTGTTTGCCATTTCCCCCTTTCATTCTTGTGGAATCTGAAGGATTTCAGACCCGTAACCTAACCATTGCCTTATCTGTGTTTTGGAATAGTTGGACTGTTATTGCTTGCTTAACTGCTTCTTTGATAATGAAAGATCAACAACAGAATTTCTTTAGGCTTGCCGCAACTATGAGGGGTCATTTTCACTTTCCTCAATGGCATGATAGCAATTTTTTCCTCAGGAGGTTCCAGCAGGTTCACCCTTGTGTCTTTCGGTCAACTCTAGAAATAGTTTGAGCACAGCGGAAACTTTGCCATCACCGTAACTGAACTGGCCTGATAATTCACGGGCTGCCTGACGGAGGCCGTATGTACGCTCCACCAGGTTGGAACATGAAATCAATTAGCTTTATAGGTTAAAAATAAAGTTGGAGGAGAGAATGCAGTATGGTGTTAATTGAGTTCACAGAATAAGGTGTGAGCTTGTACCTGTGAGAATTAACAGATTGTGCAGTCACTGTGTAGCAAGTTAACTGGCGCTGGAAAAAAAAACAAAAAAAAACAAAAGAACTTTTCTTCTACGAAGATGGGACAGGAAGAGAGGAAAGCAAGGCCTCCAAAACAGCAAAAAGTCCCTTTTTTTCTTTTTTTTTTTGCAAGAATATGTTATGTCTGCCAAATTGTTTCTACGAATGATTCAAAGTTTAGGTAATTACTGTTAATACAATTTCATGTCATCTTACATGATTATCGTGTTACAGATCTTTATCAACACAGCAGCAGTTCATCTTAGGGGACAGTAAACTGCACTGGAAGGATTTAAACACACATATTTATGTTGTATTCAAGCAGTGACATGCAGTCTAATGCAATTCTGGTTTAATGTAGATCACCCTCATGCTAATGTAAATCCCTTACATGGATAAAAAAAAAAAAAACTATATGTGAGAGGTTCATGACTATTCTGGGTTTTAACCTGTGAGAGGTGGGATAGATCCAGTTTGAGGTGCCGGTCTATCACCTAACCCTCCTCCTGTGAGGTGACGGTGTTAATTACTGAGCCACATCAAAGCTATTAAAGATGAGAAAACATATCTGATCGAATTAATCCAGAAATGGCTGTTTATTTTTCTAAGATGGTTGTCTTCCATAGGCATTATAGAGAGCTAGTGGTCAGCCACGCACACTGAGCATGACTCTAGTGTGATTCCACAAACAAAGCAAATATGCAGATGGAAGGGAGTCATGTGAATCCTATGAGCGTCTGCAATAGGGAAGAAGAAGCCTAAATTAGCATATAACTGGTTATGGACCCTTACATGCTGCTTCTGAACTAAAATCTAACCAAGCGATCAAGAGATCAAAACAAGTATGTCACAGAATATAGGCTAAGCTCTGTCTCATGCAATTTACTGTTTATTATTCAGTGAATGGTCTTGTCAAAGATTGACTCTATGACTTCATTTCTGCATTTAGCTGTTTTATATCTTCAATCCAGTATTTAAAGAGCTAAAATGCAGGAACTGGAACTGGGCTAAAACATAATAAGTCAACCGGATTGTCTGGTTTCACTGTAATTTTCAGAAGCAGCACTTCTACTGTAAATAATAACAGTCCGTGCTGTATGAAACCAGGATTTTGATTAGGTTTATATGCACACATTTCTGAGAAATGACTCATATTTTGCACCTGTTTCTGCTGGTCTGAACAGAAAGGAGACAGTGACAAAACTCAGCAGATTATGAGATAGAGAGCACATGTATGACCACATCCTTGCTTTAAACTTCTGCAAGACAGTTTGAACTAAACTTTATAGTGAACGCAAACCTTAAAAAGTAACAGAGTGAAAAGGTGTTCGTGAGATTCAAACAAACTAGATTTAACAACTTGGTTCACATTTGGAGGCATCTTGTGTTATGAGGGATGTCACATGTAGTAGTTTAAATTCATAATGGAGAAACATTCCAGAAATGTTGATTACATTTGGAGTAAAGGTGTCCGATAGTATATTGCTTTGTAAGTAGTGGCACTTTTACATCTTACCTTTTAATATCAATTCTAGCAATGGTAATATTGAAAATTCAGTGTTACAATGCTGATATCAGACAATTAGTTTTTACCTCAGAACCGAAACTGTCCAGATATCTGAATCATATGAAGTAGAACAATTGCTTACAAAATCACTGATTTTCCAGAATGTTCTGGCTGAAGGTGGCAGCTTGTCTCTACAGCTTGTCCATTTTTTTGCACTATTTTTGGTGTTTATGTCAGTTTTTTTTTTTTTTTTATCAACTACTGATAGATGTTACTGCGGAGAGAAGAGCTGTTCAAGTAGCTTCTTTCATTGAAACAGAACAATCTGGAGTATATCATCCTATTCCAGCTGAGATTAAGAGGAGTTTTTGTGGTTGCCGTGCTGGACCAAAGGTGAAGGTCAGGAAAATAGAGATACAAGCCCTTTCTGCCATCAGTCATGGGAAATGTCAACCCCCTGACCAACAAGAGTGATGAACTGGAGATACTGGTCAGAAAGTGTACTGTGAGTGCAGCCTTATGTGTTTTACTGAAACCTGGTAGAATAAAAACATCTCAGACTCCATCATGGATCTACCTGGATTTACCCTCATGCGGTCAGACAGAGATGCTAAAGCTAGTGGCAAGAAGAAAGGAGGGGGACTGGCTTTATTTGTGAACCAGAGATGGTGTAATCTTTCACATGTAACTGTCAAGGAGCAGATGTGTTATCCAGTTGGATTGCGACCAAACTATCTACCAAGAGAATTCAGTCATTTAATAAAAATACTTGTTTAGATTCCACCCAGTGACATGGCTGAAGTCCCATGTGATATACTACATGAATGTGTTGCTAAGATACATACCAAACACCCAGATACACTTATAACTAGAAAAGCACTCGGAGAGCGCAGATCTCCGCCAAGCGCAACAGTTCTCCCATATAGTGATTTACAGATTGCGATAAAATCCGCCTTCTGGATCAGATCCGGATCAGCCTCTGAAATTTGATAGAGGTTTCCATTGTCAATCCCTGAGTCAAATTTCATGAGTTTTGGGCAATAATTAACGGAGATATTGAGAAACAAAATTTTTGGCCCCATTTACTGCAATTTTATCGAAAATCTGAAAGTGATCCAGAATCAACAACTCCTGAAAATTTCATCAAAATCCATCCATAACTTTTTGAGTTATCTTGAACACAGACAAACAGACAGACAGACAAACGCCGGCAAAAACATTACCTCCTTGGTGGAGGTTATATCAGGTGACTTCAATCATCTCACTGTACGTGTATGTATATATATATATATATATATATATATATATATATGTGTGTATATATATTTCCCCCCTTTTATCTAATCTAATAATCTTTCTGAGTTGATTCATCAGTTTCCTCTGAAGTCACCGCTGACTCATTTATATCTTAGTTTAAGCTTCGAGTGCAGAAAGTCTGTGAACTACAAGTGTCTTGAACTTAATATGCGTTTGTGAGGCCTCTATTATTTAATTATCATCCAAGACAAATAACACAGTGGGGTTGATTATGAAAGTCGGATGCCACATAGAGGGGTCAAACTGTGGTGTTGGCAGAAAACTGAATCCAGTCGCAAAAACTTCATTAGGAGGTTTGTGACATTTATCAGTTTTGTTGCATATGCGTAGTTGTAATGGCCAATTCATAGTAACACTATAGAACAAAAAACAAGTTTCAGTTTGCTTTAAAGAGGAAATTGAGAAATTTCTTTACAGTTTCAAGTTGTATCTAGAAATTCTTCTAATTATCTAATGCTTTGGCGCCTTCTCTGCTTGTGCACATTGATGCAGATCCAGAAAAAAAAAAAGTCTCCAACGACACCGGTTCAGTTCCACTGCACTAACTCAGACAAGACAGAAAATACACAATAATAATTACAGTACATTTACCCATCAACCCATTCCCTGATGCATTTTCCCTGTCCCATCCCTGTCTTTATAATGAATAGTTACCATGGTTTCTGTTGCTTAGCAACAGGCCAGTCAAATGCTCCTAATCCTGTGCTGCTAACAGTGAGCTGTGACTATAGGGAGGGAGGGAAGGATAAGAAATTAAAAAAAAAAAAAAAAAAAAAAAACAAAGGTTGGTGGGAAGACTGCCTGTGCATACATTGGTATGTATGTGCTTGCATGCATTGTGTACATACGTAAGTGTTTGTGAGAATTATGTACAGTTATTATGACTTAGTGCAGGTTTGAACACCAAGGTTTGAGGTTTTCAGCTGTTTAAGCTTCTGTTCGACATCTATCAGCACTCACTGCAGTGTCACCTTTGCCTCTTCATGTTATTTTATCACTCAAATAAGATTTAATTGCCTCCTGCATGAAAGATGACTGGAATTTAATCAGTATGTTTTCATGTTTTAAGTTAAACGTTCTCAGGGGCACTTTTTTCTTTTTCATCAAGCCTTAGTGAAGATCTTGTATGAGCTGAATTTAAAGCAAGCTTTTGCCTGATTGTGTGATTTAGATTCAGTCAACGAATGGATCTGTTTCAGAGCAATGTCTGACATGTTTTCAAGCATATTCTCAGACAAAGTGTCTACTAGGGCTGTGGGGTTATCAGAGGAAATAATATCATGTAGCATGGCAGAATTTCATAATGGTGTTCAGAGAGAGAAGAAGGGCTAAACCATTTCAAATTGCACAAATTGAAAGGAGAAAACAGTTTATACATTGTGGCATACACAGCTCAGTGAATCCAATATATTATCTTCTTATCTATTTCTTATTCTGACAGATTAGCAAAGCTGATTTTGTTTGTTTTTTTGTTGGGATTTTTTTAATGTCATTGAAATACTCCAAAATGAGGATTTAGTGCTTCATATTGCTTCAAAAAGACGTCACACAGGTTACATGCCTCACCGATACTGGAAACCTATTTCAGTACTGTTTGTCCGTCTGTAGAGGAATTCCACGAAGACTATCAAGAGTCCTGCTAATCTGTCATTATCTTAAGTTTTCCAAATGTTTTAAGAATATATATGTATATATACACACACAATTACAGTGTTTCTCCTTGTTTGCTTGTTTTTGCCTCTACACCCTGCACTGTCGCTGCCCACCGTAACATTAGTAATTTAAAAGGAAGTGAGAATAGAGAGGGAACAGCCTGAATAATGCAATTCTCAGGTGCAGCAGGAAAAAAAAAGTCACGCTGCCAGATAAATGGAAAGAAGGCCTTATTGTAAGGCAGCGACATTTCAAATCGAACCTTAATGAATAACAACCAGTGTGGCTCCACTAAAATGACTTGTATGTATAGAAATAAAACACTGGCTCTGTGATGAACATTCTCATTAATACTTAAAAGACTTGCACGTATGGAAATAAAGCACTGGCTCTGTGATGAACATTCTCATTAATACTTAAGCTTAATTAAGGCCTGTACCTCTCTCGAGTGCTCTGATAGGAGGATGTGAGGAGCGGAAAGCAGTCCGTGCATGAGTGTGTCAGTGCATCACTGGGTGTGACGCAAAGGAAGGTGGTCTGCATGTTTTATCTCTCCCGATTGCCCACCCCACCCTCTCTTTTTCACCCCCCCCCCCCCCCCATTAGCAAAACTTACCGTACAGTTTTGAAGTGGCCAGCCGTCCCTGGGCTGAGACTGCTGTCCCCTGCGTCACTCTCAAAACAGCTGCACTTTTGCTTTGACACCCTGGGAAGATCAGGAGTGAGGTCAAACAGCCTCACAGGACTTTGTGTTGTATACATTGTTTGGGGGCCAGCCTTCGCCCCCGGGGATGCATCCTGATACAGAAAGGAGAGCTTATGTTTTTTTTTTTTCAGTCAGATTGGGTAACATCATGTGAGAGAATGAAGATAGAAGGAAGACATATGGGCAAAGAAAGAAGCATTTCAATGCTTCAGCACAGAACTGATTCTTTGCACACTGTAGTCCAGTTCCTGGTTGACGAAGTCACAAGTGCAGTACTTTTCTATTTTTTTGGCACTAGTGGCCCCCATCGACAGTGAAGACAGACAGGAAACGGGGCAGAGAGAGAACGCAGCAAAGCGTTGCATGGGCCGGGAGTCGAACCCGCGACCGCCGTGTCGAAGACTACAGCCTCTGTACATGGGCCGCCTGCCCTAACCACTGCACCACTAGGGGGGGGCCTGGTGCAATACATTTTTAAGTATTTGAGCATTTCTTATAGGCTACTCTGTCAAGTTTGAAAGACTGCTTAGAAAATAACTTTTTTATTGTAATGATCAAAATATCCTAATTACACATTAGTGTAAAATCCAGATTTCGTCAGAGAGGACCGAAGAACACCAGCAGTGAAACATTTAAAGACAGGACAGTTAAAGAGACAGGACATTGAGGGTGTGGTGTGTGCTGGGTTGTGAAGTGTGTAGTGGATTGTGTTGTGACAGTGAACACACTCAGAGGATGATATGTAAGAAGCAGAAACTACTAACAAGAAAACTGGATGAGCACCTTCTACCAAGCTATAGACCTGCATATGGAGAATTGATGTAAACATTATTGATTGATTGTGTTGACAATAGAGGGGGGGTGTTGGGGGAGGGGTGTAAAGAATAAATGTGTCCGTGCCCATATACACTCACATGTAAGTTACCCAAGTACCAAGGAAACTGTTACCACTATTATCATCACCATTCTCCTTATCTTAGTCCATCTCCAGTCCTCGCTGCGGGCGAGAAAACGCCAGCTAACTCCCATCACCCCAAGTTAAACATTTCAGTACTTTTCATGAAGTGATACTGGTTGAGGACATAAAAATACTGTCAGTGTGGTCTTAAGTAGCTACTTTCAGAGCAGTTTTGACGGTTATCTACAGACTGTGTGCACCTTTACTTTGCCTCACTACAGTCTTCATAGTTCAGGGTTTGTCTTGAATCTGCACAGTTGTCTCATCCTTTGCAGCTCCCTTCAATGTCATCTTCTTTTTTCTCATGCAGTGCAGATCTTGTGATTTGCTCAGAGCATCATATTGTAACTGTAACCTTTTAAACAACAGTCCTCCATATGACAGTCTCCCAGTCACAAGCTACTGGCCAGTCGCCACATGGCAGCAGCTGCCACAGAAAGATCAACTTTCCTTATCTTTGTTTTCTCTTATACATTCAACATCACATGAGCATCGGCTGTAAGGAAGCTAACAGGGGCGTACGCTCAGTTGCAGAAGATCACACACACATTTTTTTTCTTCTCTTCAAGGATCTGCATGTATTAACATTCTTCTAGTTAGATGTGGAAAATCAGTTCATTTTCAGAGATTATCACAGCATGGCTATAATAATTTATCAATGATCTTGCATGCAGTAGGATCTAATGAATTACATGCGGTTTAGTGTGAGAGCGTTGGTTTTAATGCATCATTGCACATATTGAAATTATTACATTTTTTGCTGCAACTCCTCTGTCCCAACAGCATACTGTAACTCATGCCTACCTAGGTTTTTGTGTGTATATAGCAGCCACTATCCACCTCATTAAAAAGATGAAATAAAATAAATAAATAAATAAAAATCAGAAATAAAGGGGAAACCAGATGGGGTGTTAGGGTAGTCAGTGGTAGTTCAAGTTCACCTCAGTGACCTCAACACTTTATCTACCAGCAATACAGTCTGAAGATGAAAACCGTGTTAGAGCATCACACAAGAAAAAAAAAGACCTTCTTATTCATTTAAATTAATTGTGACAACACTGAGACGGGTGCCAAGCGAAAGAAGTCTGTTGATCTCATTATTCTTCTTTGAGCTGTTACAAGTCTCAGGATTAGAGCTTTTATGTTGTAACAAACTCTATGAGGTTACAGCAGTCTTTGTTCAGTGAACACCTCTCTGCCAACAGTTTCAGCCTCAGCATAATCGGTTTAGATTTTAATCTTCACAGTGGTGACTAGAAATATCTTGCAAGACTGTCAAACTGTCTACTGTGGCTGGTCATTTTACAATACTGAACTTGTTTTTTTGGGGGAAAAAAGGGGCTTGGTGGTATAAGAGATAATTAGCTGAGTTCAAACACAGGTCTTTGTCTGTCTGTGTCTCAAAGCTCTGTTGCCAAAACACACAAACTGTACTAGTCAAGTGGACACCTGTGGTGTGTTCACTTTTCACCCTGAAAAGACATCTTGTTGAGACCTTGTGTCTAATTTTCTCATGCGTGCTTGAGGTTTGAGAGGCTGACAAACCGTGCTGATTTGTGTTGTTGCTTCAAAATAATATATGTTCTTTCGGCTCTCAGCTGTGAAATCGCTTTCTCACATTCTTGTCTATTTTTTGTCCACACAGAGTCGTATGGCCGAGAGCCTGCGTCTGTTCGACTCCATCTGCAACAACAACTGGTTCACCAACACGTCACTCATCCTCTTCCTCAACAAGAAGGACTTGCTGGCCGAGAAGATAAAACGCATCCCTCTGACAGTGTGCTTCCCTGATTACAAAGGGCAGAACACCTATGAGGAGGCAGCTGTCTATGTGCAACGGCAGTTTGAGGACCTCAACCGCAACAAGGAGACCAAGGAGATCTATTCGCACTTCACCTGTGCCACTGACACCAGCAACATCCAGTTTGTGTTCGACGCTGTCACGGACGTGATCATCCAGAACAATCTCAAGTACATTGGGCTATGCTAGGACCTGATTCTGGGTGGGTGCTGGGTGGTGGGGTGGGGTGGGGGTGGGAGGGAGGGGGAGGGGGGTGGGATAATGCAGGCAGCTTGGCACCAGTTGGCCCGCCATCAAACTGAATAAACAAAGGCACGCCAGTCTGCCTGACGGTTTATCTCTTGAAGAGGTGCAACAGAGAACTGGAAAGGAAGTGAGGTGGTAAGATGGTCAGGGATGGACGACGCTGTAGATTCAACTGTTTCAATGGAAACAACAGAGCTGGTGGGCAATGGTCAAGATGGGCTTTTTACCCTATGTGTTTGCACTGAATATGAGTATGCAGAGATACCCTAACACGCACGCACAAACACACCAACACACATCCCTATCGTTTGCTCACGCATAAGACAAGCTCTTGTTTGACAAGGCAACACTGGAAATTTTACACGACTCCCCCAATCTGCCTGTCAAACCTGAGACTGGGGGATAGATATGTACCGGCAGTTTTTCGTTACTTACATTTCCTTTGTTTCATTTGCCTGGGTCAATTAATGCTGCTTTACAGTAAAATAATTCTGAAAGATGCTCTCTTTTGAATCTTCACCCAAACAGTAGAAGACAGTGAGTGCACCTGATGAGCTGTAGAGAAAGACTGTTTCTGGGGGTGGGGTGGGGAGGGGGTGGGGGGGGTCGGTAGACATGATGTCACAGGGTTTCTGCCTGCAAAAGGAAACTGCCACAGTTTAAAGTTGAGGTGAAACATGTTTTCTACACAACATTTCTGTTCTTTTCCCCTGGTCAACCTCCTAATGTTGTTTTGTTTCCTCCTCTTTCTTTTATCTTTCTGTGCTTTAAAAAAAGAAGAATATGTCTCTCAAGCCTTCACTTTAGCAGGGCTCTGATTTATAATACCAGGAGTATGTTGCACTCGGCAGAGTAAAAAGTATTTATGATCATTCCAATTTCCAGCAAGAGACAAGAAAAATAGTGCCAAGATCAGTATGTAAATAAAACCAGACCCCATTCGTTAATTTCTCTTTTTTTTTTCTTAAATGGTCAAATACAGTAAAACATGCATGATTTTGTTACTTTGGGATACTAATATATTTTCTTTGGGATTATGTTTATCTTTTCCTAAGTTTTAAATAATATATTCCCAAAAATATATATAAAAGTCAAACACTGTGTACGATTGTACAGTTGTCAGAGAGGAATCTATTGAAAAAGAGAGATATCAATATTAATAATGGTGATTATAATGTTTTGTTGACAATGAAGAAGACGTCAATGACGATGGTGATTATAGTGTTGACAATGAGAAGCTCACTTTAAATTTATCATGAGAGGAAAAAGTGGCTGAAAAGAGAACAAGACAATAGAAGAACATGAAAACAAAGACGCAAACCTTGAAAATTCAATCTTCCTTGCATTAAGTGGAAATCGTTAAACAGTCAGTCATTATGATGTGTAAATATACTGTAAGGTACACTCTTTGTTCAAACAAATGAAAATAAAGGTTGAGTTGGGTTACTGGTGGTGAGACGGAGGAGATTAGAGGAGGGAGATTGCTGTTCACTCCTCCTCTTACCCTTTCTTTTCAGTTCAGAGAACAACTCAGCCAAGGGCTTCATGCTTGACTTTACAGGATGTCCACTCCAACAAAAGAAGAAAGAAAAAAAAACATTGAGATAAGAGATATTTAAAAAAAAAAAAGAATAACTATGAATAAAACTACTTATGCAAATTTTTATTGTGTAGTGAATGTGTTTTTGGGTGGTGGTTGTGTCAACCCTGCTGTAATTGTGTTTGGGACGGGAATGTTCACTCTGCTACAGGCCCCGCAGGCCTCTAATCTTTCTTGTTCTATTATAATTATGCATCAAACGATTTGGAACCTGGAATAGGACATCCTGTCCGTAATCCACGCGTCCATCTTCAGTGTCCAAGATCGTGACATAAAAAGGGTTTGTCCTTTCCATACAATGTAGTCACTGGAGCAAGAAGAATTCAGAAACGAAGTATGCAATTAAATTACTCCTGAATGAACACGGCCTCTGTGTGATGGGATGACAGGGTACAGTGGCAAACGGATTCCTCCTAATGAGTGGATAAACTCTTGCTGACCCAACAAGTAAAATGGTAAAATGTCTGTCAGAGCTCACAAATAACTCATCTCAAAAAGGTAAATCTCACAAGATTATCCAAATTAGTGTATTTAGAGCACCTGCAATGCTCAAAGGAGGGAAATTAGACATGATATATTCATAATGGCTGCAGTCAAGTGGGAGTGGTAGTTTTTAAAATCATTCTCATGTAGGTTACATTTTACCTCTTGCTTGTTTAATCTTAATTTACATCCATGTGTAAATCCATCCATGTGCAGAAAAAATCAGCAGGTCATGAAGCTGAGTGGGGTTGGGGTGGGGGGTGGGGGGAATGTAAGCAACAGTGGGAACTTGTTTGAGGACTGAACATAAATAAATAAAAAAAATCACTGCTGCTGAGAATGAAGAGTTTTGCTGAAATCATGCCTTGTGACTGTCATGTGGTCGGTGCCAGCCATAAAAATGACTGAGTTACAGAGTAGCTGCTAAAGAAAAAAAAAGTCAAAAGAAGTAAATAAATGATCTGTATTCATTTAAATAAACAGGGCAATACTTTTAGGTAATATTTGACTCTTCTCTGTGTAATATTACATAGACTGATAAGGTCGTAGCAAGGCTAGATGTTTAAAGTTAAATGGTTATGAACTCAGTATGATAATAGCTCACATCTTCACAATTAAGAAATCCGATAATACACCACAATAAATTAGGTTGCTTTTTAACTGTAACAGTTTCTGTAACAGAAAACACATTTTTAGTCTCTTAAAAAGCATTTCTATGGAACATCCATTAAAGATCTGATGTTTAGTTGCCATTTCTCCATCAGTGCTGCATGAAGCCAATGCCAAGTTTTCTGAAGAGTTGAAAGTTGTCACAAAAAACCTTCACAGCAAATCCTGGAGATTTTCAATGGGGCTTAGATCTGGACTTCCGGAGGGCCAATACAGATGCTCGATATTCTAAGATATACTTGACAGTTCCAAGACAAGTGGTGAGTGGTTGGCCAGCCTACAACGCTCAATTTGATTTACACAGGCAGCAGTGAAATGGTCATGCTAGTTGGTTTAGGGACCTAAACCAGCTAATTTATTATAAATCAGATTGACTCACCAACACAATTAGTTGAACTATAGACACCATGCCTTGCCTTAAAACAGACCCTCTCAGAATGTGTACCACTGGTTGAAATGCACTAATTTGAACGATCTGTCATGACACTGGGCTGAATCAATGTAAGAACACTACAGCTGGCAGCTGCATAATTTTTCTAAAGTTTTCTTAGTCTCAAAAAAGACCAATGATTTCTACTCTGTGGTTCAGGCAGTTGTGACATTCTGAAGTCATGAAAGAAGAATTTAATAATGTGGTCCTTGTGTAGCCTTCAGTCACACAATTCTTTAAGGTGATCAAAGGGTTTGTCAACTCTCTGTAGCAGCACCGTTAAATATGGATTAACCTCATAGTAGATTTCTAAAATGGCCACCAAGGATTTTCATACATGTTCTCTTTTAAGCGAACAGAACTCAGTCCTCTTGAAGTTAATCCAAATGTGAGCTGAATAGAAAAGTGATCAGTTCTTTTTGCTTTCATATTGTAATTTTGTTTGAAAGTGGACCCAGTTCTCTTCCTGGTCCACTTTAGATCTGATGAGGTCTCAGTCCTCTTTCTCTTCATATTACTTCCTTTAGAACTCTCAGACCTTTGCTGTCTTGGATTATGGGTAACTGTCACTTGGCACAAAATTGCTGCCTCTGTACTAGAGGTCTTCGGAAATGCCCGACAACCCGAAAACCCGAGGTCCCGACCCGACCCGAATCGGGTCTCGAGTCCATTCAATAGACGTGACTTCGATAGTTAGTCTCGGGTCCGGTCGTTGCTCTCTGACAGGCTGAGTCCGCGTTTACTCGAGAGAGGTAAAGATATTGGCGGTGGCAGCCTATCTCAGGACTCGGGACAGTTTAATTAATTATTCATTAACGTGGCATGTTTATCACGAAACAATCGTGTTGCCGTAGCGTGTTATTACCGGTTTGCCCGGCAGCTGTAAAGCACAACGGATCGCCAACATGACAACGTTGGATGAGAGAACATATTTACGACACGTCCTAACCGGTGTAGGCTATTAGTGTTAGCAGTTGCTACCAATAGCATATGTATTCACAAAGAAAATAACGACTTGGATTTATTGTTGTTTACATCACGTAACCTATGCAGCAACTGAACCGGGTGGAAGAAGACAACTTTAGGTAAGAAAATCAAGTTTTATTCAACGCTAGACAATTTTTAACATGAGCAACTGTGGGCTGTATTGTCTCGGTTCTATTCGGGTAACTGTCGTGATCGAAAAACTAAAGACTCAGGTCGGGTCGGTTCCGGGTCCAAATATTTCAGGTCCATTCGGGTTCGGACTCCCGGACTTATGATAATAGCTCGGGTCGGGTCGGTTTCGGGTCGAATTTTTATTGGTCCACTCAGGTACGGGTCCATTAAAGTGAACCCGTGAAGGCCTCTACTCTGTACTTGCTATATGTATCTCGCTGTGCTATGTCATTAGATTATTCCACAAACTTAAGGAAAACCAAAATAGAATTATTTCACTTTCATATAAACTATTGCTGCAACATGGCAAAGGGATTCTTCTTATTCACCTACTCATTAGCCACTTTCACACAGAGATTGTGTTACAGAGATGCACTGGAGATCCCCTATTCATTCTGCCTCCACTCTCCAACTATGCATTCACAATGAAGGCACAATTTTCCCTCCACTGGGTGCTTTTACAAAGCATCACAGTGCTTCGCAATCTGGAGATGGTCCATTTCTTCTACTTTACAGTCCACAAGCAGCATCAAGTCCCTAATGACACTAAACTCTGGGCTCTGGAAGATAATGACCCAGCTTCAACTGGTGAAAGTTATACCTTTCCACATGGTGAGTTTACACAGCACTCATTTCACCCCTGTTACTACCTTTAAAGGCAGGACAGAGGTGTAACAGCTGTGAAACAAAATGTTATGCCTTTCTGTGCCATTCACATAGCGCAGCAGGTTGGAATAAAGGTGCTTCAGATGGGGGACAAACTGACTTTGTAAATCGAGCTATGGAAACTGAAGGGGATAGTTCTCAGTATTTTATGGTAGATACAGTATACTAACAAAAGACTTTAAATATCATAGGATAAGGCTAACTCAGAACATTAACAGATATCATATTATAATTACTGAAATTACTGGATATCCAATACTTAATAATGACATGGATTGTGGGCATTTCTAAAACTGTTCTCATAAAACAATTGGAACAAATAAATGATCTTGGCCCTACCATAATAGCTCGAAACAAGAAATATCTATGAACCCTGGAATATTCTATTACTCACTTTGCTGACCTTCTAAATCATTTTTTTTTTTAAAGAAACAAAGAAAGAAGATAAGAAAAAGACCTCTCTGCTAGCTACTTTTGATCCTTTCCTTGAAGCTGACCAGCACTTCTTTTCTAACACCATTTCCACTTGGACTGTTTTGGAATCCATGTGCTCCCTCCTATCCTCAGCTCAACTCTCATTACCTCCCTTTAGTTCACTCCAGTCTCTTTCTCCCCACTGACCTCAACATTTATCCCAGTCCTCTTATAACCCCCACCCTTCTCCTCCCCTTTCCTCTGTCTCTCTGCTCCCACCTGCTTTCTGGCTTTAAACTGCCATGTGAACTAAATGGACAACCCCTTCGGGCAGCTGAAAGAAAATTCCAAAAGCCTGGCTTCCTGGGAAGAGTTTTAGTATCTCATCTCCTTCTATCTCTGCCTCTATCTGCTGGCAAATCAGCAATTTACAAATTTAAATCCCATCCTCTGCTGCTGACCAACAGACTAGTCCAATCGCTCCTCTCACCTCTATCTCTCTCTCTCTCTCTCTCTCTCTCTTCCATTCACGCTACTAAAGGAGTGATGACAGCTGAGGCTCAGATTCCAGGCTAACCTTTGGCCAGTGTCTCTCTACTTCTGACCCTTCTAAAATAACCTTAATGTCTGACTCCTCAACAATTTTTTTTCCTAACAAAAAAGAATAAAATGAAGACTTACCATGTGTCCTCTGGAACCAACTTTCTTGTCTTCTCTCAAACCCTCATATCTGTTGTCGACCCCAGCCAAGCCTTTCTCAGCCCGTTCCTACTCCATTGTACATAATGCTGTTGGTCTAGAAACTGCATTCCTATCTAATGCAGCTATTGTTGGTCTCACAAAATAGTCATTTAAATAAGAGAAAACAGCAAATGTTAAATTATTAAAATTTGAATAATGCAATTAGTGCACTGCTGGCGCATCTTTATAAAATTTACTGGGCGACAGTGGTAATGTTTATGATATTGCTCTATAAAAGGATGCACAAAGGCTCTGTCTGTGACTTTCTACTCAGATTTTAATGCAATAAGTGTACTCAATAAAAGGAAAATTGATCTCACCATCAATATAGGGTAAGCAGTCTGGATCAGGAGTATTTTACCATAGAAGAAACATGTCACATGTAATCACTGTGGATAGATTAAAAAAAAAAAAAAAAAAAGTACAAAATTATTATTTTTTCAATGTGTTTTGCCCTTTTCTTTTTGGTCTTTCTGGCCTGGTTATTTAACCTGCGAGTTTTTGTCTAAACTTTTATTTACACCAAAGTATTGCACAAATAAAAAGTAAAAATGTTAACGGACTCCAAGAACCACAGAATAAACCTTTTACAGGAAGATGCGACACTCCAGAATTCTATAAAGACCCTGTAACAATCAAACATGTATGTGACAGGAATGTCAGTTGTGTAGGTATCAGTCATTACAAAGATCACTGACAACAAATCAAATTTGACATTATACAACACAAACATATAACACACAAGGCAAAACTCTGATATAGAGCAGAGCAAGGAGTAGTCAGGGGTCATAAACAACAGCTAGCACTGATGGGCCGGAAAGGTTTGCTATACTAGTTACAAAGATGTTCTGGCATGTTACAAAGAAATCTGGGGAGAATATGCACAGGGAAGGATAATCAGTGAAGAACAAAGAAGTAATCAACTAAGTAAAAAGGAAAATGAATGAAAACAGAGAGCAAAATGAGGAGAGGGAAAATATTCATAAATGAAACAGGAATTGGAAAGGAAAAATCTAAAGCCATAACAAATATCTCATAGTGGTTCTAAATGATTCAAGATGAAAAAAAAATTATATTAGGGAAATAATAAAAGTTTATTAATTTCATCAAGATGCGAACACTTGTTTAATGCATTCGGGGTCAGTCCCTCTGGAATGACTGCAGCCTTTGACCCTAGACCAGAGCTGATGTCATCAGATGGTGGCCAACCTTCACTGGGTGTTTCGAACCTTGACTGTGACACTCCTCCAGCTGGTGGGTGGGCAGAAGGGACCAAATCACCGACCATCAGCACCAGGCCTTCAGCTCTCCTCCTCCTTCTTTCTGCTGCTACCCCAACATTTTGCAACGCTTCTTCTGCTTATTACCTGATATTCTCACTGTCCCACTTCTACGGGGAAAAGCTACATTATCCACCCATGCTCTCTGCACTCCTGGACAAGATCTTGGTATTTCAGGACCTTTCTATCATGAGTCTCTACACAGCCTTCCCTCAAAATTTCATTTAAAACCATCCAACATTTTTTTTAAATTCAAAATTAGATTTCAAAGTGGTGCTGACAGAACCCAGCAAGAATATTTTTCAGCACATCATCAACATATATTTAAAACTTCAGTGCCATGCCATCCATCTGTACTGACTTCTTCCTATTCAGGGTCCCAGGTGTCTGCTGGAGCCCACTCCTGGTGTCGTTGGGAGAAAGGTGACAATTCACCCTGGACAGGTTACCAGTTCATTACTGAGTGTGCTAATCATAGGTACTAAGATGTTTCAGATCAAGCAGCTGATCAACCAATGAGCACATTTGATGATCCATAGAAAAAGCTCCCACTATAGTCATTTGTTTAACTCATATAAAGTATAGTATTGTACAATATACACACATTTGCTACTCTTGCTAAGTGCTTGTTCATGGGAAATGGTTGAATTTTTATCCCGTTCAAAGATATCTAAAGTGAATCACTTAAAACACACTTAGGAATCATCAGTTCAACTGAATTTAAACTTAAATGGAGGTTTTATAGGATTTGTTTTTTGCCTTCTTGTTCATATAAATGCTAAAATCCCATATATATGCATGGTGATGAATTAATTTGTTTATATCCACAATAAAGGCCACAGTTTTATCCTTCTCAGACCTGTTGTTTTCATAGCCCTCCTTCTGTGGAAATATTCTAGACCACCATGAGAGCTGTACATAGACTTAATTGTGAACCTTGTAAACCTTATGTAGGCTTCTTTGATAGGATTACACATTAAGCATTACCCCCCATCTTTAAAGCTACTCCACCTAGCCCTCATACAGGGCTTGTATTCTCTTATGGGCATCCACACTATGTAGTCCACCACTATATGAGTTAGTTAAAGTCTTAACACCATAAAAAGCAGAATGATTTCTCAGAACACCTAAGGTAATAATATTTATTGTGCTGATATAAAAAAGAATACCAGCACTCTCTGCTGAAGCCTGCTGTGCTAAAGAACAGGCCTTACCAGAACTGTGATGATACTTAAAGCTCTAAGCAGGTCCGTCTCACAGTGCTTTGAGGCAGCAGATTAAGTGTGTGCCAACATTCCACTGCTGAAGCAAAGGGTATAAAACGATGTTTTACTCAGCAGCAGTCAGTGTTTGATGGCATATATCCGGCAATATAGAGTGAATCATGAAAACAAGACTGGGAGTTAGGGCTAAGTCACAACATTATTCATACATTCTGAGATGAAATCCATTCATTCAAATGGAATCTCAAAGTGGGTAACCTTGTGATGTCCAGAAACACCCATATTGTGAGGACATCTTAATAAAATTTCTTCTGCTTTTGTTTGATTTACTAGAGGTGGAAACTGAGGTACTGTGAGAATATGAAACCAAAGAAAAGCCTTCATTAAGCTGACAATGATGACCAGAACAACCTATTTTATGCTTCTGATAATACGAGCTTCTCTTTTTTCTCAATCAGTTCAGCTGTTAAACAGAAGCTATTTAGAAAAATACTACCACTTCAGTCCCACCAGTTGGTGGACATAGGAAACAAATTCAATGCACTTTACAATTTATGGGGAGGGGGCAACAATTGCAACAATAATCGAAAATTTGAATGTGATCTAGAATCCAGGATTTCTTCCAGATCACACCCAAAATGAAATAAGTTCTTCCTTTTCACATTTCCGACAACTCCTGAAAATTTCGTCACAATCCACCCATAACTTTTTGAGTTATCTTGAACACAGACAAACAAACAGATAAACGCTGGCAAAAACATAACCTCCTTAGTGGAGGTAATAACAAAACAATTTTTTTAAAAACACGCAGAGTGGGCTTGGTACGTGGGAATCACCTGTCGTGATAAATCCATATTTCAAGTAGGACTCCTGTGTTGTCTGTTAAAAGCTTTCTTTTTCTTGGAAGTTGTAGATTCTTCGTTCTCTTCACTGTGCATTTTCCCCTTCACAAGGAAATTTTCCAAAGACATCTGTTTCTTGCTCATTTTGCTAGCTGGGTTAAAGTTTGGCGCTCAAGTGACTGAGGTGTAACCGAGGGAATCCGGTCATTTTTCAAAATAAAAGATTTTTCTAAAAGAAATGCTTGTTCAGACTCGTATAAATAAATAAAACTAAAAAAAAAAACATTTTTTTCTTGCGCGGCCCGGTACCGGTCCGCGGCCCAGGGGGTTGGGGACCACTGCTCTAAGTTACCTGAAGTGTTTGGATGTTGTGTTTCTATGATCGAAAGGCTTGAGGATCAGTGCATGTACTTTTCTTTGAGAAAACATGTCCCTGCACATCACCCTGATTTGCAGTCATCATTCAGTAAATCATTTGTCTGACTGGTAGATATATTGATGTGCATGAAATGAAATGACTAGTCTGCCCCTGTAAGTCTGATGTAGTACAACGGGTTTAAGCTCTGAGGCACAAATTACTCTTCATCAGTAACAAATTAACTGTTGCCATGCTGGAAATCACAGAGCTGACTTGGACTGTCGATGCAACTGGCTTCTACAATCCTGTTTCCAAAAACATTGGTATACTGGATACAATTAAAATTAAAAATAAAATGTGATGCATAACAGGATAATGATTTGTTTTCTTTTTTTAAAGCTTTTGGTAGCTTGATCCTTCATTGTGAAACCACAAATGAAACAGCATGAATCGAGACTGCATTGTCTAAGAGTAGTGCATTAGCCTCCAGTCTGCAGACAGCATTAATTTGATTTAAGAAGTCATGGGCAGCCAGTTGAGGTCAATGAGTAAAGGAGTGACATGCGGCTGTAGCTTGTAGAGCATCACACATGTAATCTGTTATTGGATCATCTGTGGGAGAATAAGTCTGTGATTCTTTCTTTAATTACTTTGATTTTGAATTCTATTATGGACAGTATGAACCCAAGATATCAGATGTTTTCTCTTCTTTTTTTTTCTACTTTGTTGATATACATCAGTATTTATATCTTAGATCTGTAGGAAACTTAAAAAAAAAACACGGGATGGTAAGGTTTTCACCACTTTGTAATCCTGTTATTCCTTCTCGAGACACTTAAAGGGCATTGAGGATATCAAGGGATACAAAGGTTTCGATTGTTATTTTGTGCCATCCTGTCTGCAAAAAACTTATGGCAAGCTGCATAGAGCTGTCACAGTTTATTGCTATTTTTGTTTTTATACATTCTCTATTTGGGAGAGCCCAAGACAGCAGGAACGTCAATCCAACACCTGTACCTTCTCCGTCCTCAGCCATGCCTCTGTAATGTGAGCAGCTTTGCTTTGTCTTGTTGAAAAAAATGTGATCCCTGGAAAAGATGGCATCGTGAAGGCACTTAAATCTTTAAGTACTTTATTTCATTTATGTAGTTCATCACAGTGTAAATTGTTTTTATCAAAGGGCATTTGTGCTGCATCATGCCATCACAGTACTTAGTTGTTGGACATGTTGCTGATAATGGTCTTGGTGGTCCATTTTGTTTGGTCCAAAGTTAAAGTGTACATTTCTTCAAAAAAAAAAAAAAAATCTGTTACAGTAACATTAATACTCCCACACCTCAGTAACACCTCATCTCAGTCCCACACAGTAACAGTTACAGAAATCAAACAGTAACCATCCCACAGCTCACAAGATGATAATTTCTTCCCTCGATTTGTTATATGAGTCTGTGACTGTGATGTCTGCATTTTTCTCAGCTTTGCTTCATACCCTTGTTTCTCCCCTACATACCCTTGTTTTTGTTCAGCAACTACTCTACACCTTTATTTAGTTAATCATTCTCTTCCTCTCTCTCTCTCTCTCTCTCTCTCTCTCTCTCTCTTTCTCTCTCTCTCTCTCTCTCTCTATATATATATATATATATATATATTAGTCAGTCGATTACATTTTTTAATCACAAGATTTTCATAGTTAACTCGCGATATCCATCTTTCGATCCATAGTCTATACCCATTGTGTCCTATACAGGGTCACGGGGATCTGGGATCTGCTTTATTTATTTATTTTTTTTAAACCTTTAATTTGAAGACCGAAAGTCCACCAATGCTGCCGTACTTTTTGGGGGCTTACTTCATTATGCTTCTTTGAGTATTTTGTCCGGGCTGCTGCTTGACCGCAGTAATTTGCTGACGGTCCCTAAACTCCATGACAGCATCGAGGTACTCAGAAAGACATTCAACGCTGTTCCTTAGAGTTTTTGCCCACACTCACTGAGCTTGGAGGGTTGATGACACTTGTGAAATGTCTGGCATACTTATATTTACAAAATGATACCAGTTATTTAAGATTTAAAAAGCATCAACTTCCTTTAAGTAACCATTTCACAACTGACAAAGGGGCTGGATCAAGATGACACAATGAGCAAGGTTTGTTTCTCCTCATTTTTATCTTTAAAAAATTGTTTTGCTTGTTAATTGTGCTAATAACTCTATAGTAGTACTGAAGCTTACAGTAATTATTCACACAGCACTGAAAACCACTATAGCAGACCAGTTGTCTTTATATGAAGATCACTGCTAGGAAGCGCACACACGCATCACACACACGCGCGCGTGCACACATAATTGTGCATTTGAGCTTGCTTTTGTGGCATTTTGCTATCATGTAAAGCAAGCTCCACATAATCTTAGTAGCTATTGTGGTGACGATAGACAGCATCCCTGTAAATGTGATGATGGTTCTAGGTCCAGGTCTTTATAAATCTCTGATCCAGGTCCATGAGCAGGCCAGTAAGCACTTCCACACCGTACCATAACACACCACTTACCACATATAACCACACAGCTATAGCAAATGTTGAAAAAAAAAATATTGAAAAATAACGGTCAGCATTCAGTCAGGTAGCATGAGGGCTAAAGTAGATGGCATGTAGCATTTAGAAACATCTTCATACACTCCACAGGTAGACCTCCTATGCTCAACAGCCAATTTAATGATGACATCCCACTGTGTTTTCAGAGTCATCCATTCCTCCTGAGGATGCCAAAAATAGGATGGAGCGGTTAAAATACAATTCGCAGCCAGCCAGGTGGATGAATACATGAGAGTTACGGCCAAATACAGGAATGGATCCGGGAAAACTCAGGGAAAAACATCACATCTGATCACACCAGGAATGGTACGTCCACCTCACAGTTGAAATTTGCATAAAGTCGTGCCGCAACACTGACACAACACTTATGACTATTTTTTTTATTATTATTATTATTCACAGATTGCACAGGACTTCAGTATCTTGTACCTTGGAAACAGTGACATGTTTGTCCAGTGGCTTCAGTATGTGGACAAAATAATTGAATTGGCTGTCAGAGAGAGAAGGTCCAGGCACCAGGCGACCTCTCAGATAGTAAAACGTAAATTTGTATTTGTGTACCTGCATAAAGCTTAAAGCCAACATGTCTGCATGCTCGTTCACTCACATGTAAAAACATTAAAAGTGACTGTAGAAGTGCAACTTCTGCTAAAAATGTTTGTGTCCATGCACTCTAGATAAAGCACATCTACAAAAAAAAATGTCACGCATTAAAGACAATTCAAATGTTGAATGTTCATGTTATGAGTTTTGTTATATTTGTTCTTTATTTATAATGTAAAGAAGGTCTATTGTTAGATGGACTATGGTTAGGATTTAGAATTCACTCAGAACAGTTTTTAACTGTTAAAGCTAAAACTTTATTACATGTAGGAATGCTGTCTCCTTTTTATGACCGTGAGTCCTGAGTTTGCTGCTTTAGATTTTATGACCTAAACGACTGGAACATAATACCTTCTCGACCCCCAAAAGTTTGTGACAGCATAGAACACATTTTAGGGACATCTTATTTCCTAGACAAACAAAACAACCGCATGTGTCTGGACCTGTGATTCAGAGCTGTTGGCCATTTGGATTCTGAGACAAAGAGCAATAAAACTCTGAGGAACACAAGGATCAGCCTTTCTGGAGCTATAAGAACTGAGACAATCCGACATTCTGTGTGCATTGTCTGGCATCTCTCAGTGATGTCAGATGGTGTACCATCGGCCGATTAAAATATTCTGCATGGCATATTGAATCTTTGTATTCATCATTGTATATTAAACTCTTTAATCTTGGTCTTTGTTTCTAGTCTCGTCACTGGCACAAATAAAAGAACACAGAGAATAACTTTCACTATTAAATTACTTAAAATCTGTGCAGTTGTTAACTTCTTTATTGATTAGGATATTTTGTCCAGAATAGATGTATAGATGTAAAATGGATTTTAAAATGCACTTCATAATTTGCAAACATTTATTATAATAATGATTATTTAATAGTGGAAAAGACAATATATAAAACAACACATAGATTGGGTTAATATAACCTAGCAATGGGGTGATATTAACATCAATGCTGGGTCAAAAATAAACCAAATATTTGGGTAGAATTAACCCAACAGGTTGGGTACAATCAACCCACTGTCTCGGGTTGAATCAATAATCCAACTAGGTTGGGTTGTTGGTTCAACCCAGTCCACTGGGTTAAAACAACCCAGGGTTGGGTGCGACCAATAGTGACCCAGGGGTTGGGTTAAAGTTGGGTTGCTTTTAACTCAATGTTTTTAGTGTGAACCTTTTTCTTCTGAACAAACCCATCTGGCAGCACCTTAAGGCTAAACTTGCCATTCATAAGATCCTTTTCTGTCGCCATGTCTGTCCCACACTTTGACTGTAAATACACTTATTGGCCGAGAGTCATATTTACAGAAACGTGTGTGTGTTAATCTCGCATTAAAAAAATAGTGGCATTAAACAGAATTTGCATTGACAGCCCTAATATACATATTTCCTGTGAAATTTGTGTACATTTTTGCCAGAGGGTTTGAACATCCTACTTCTATTATACACACATTTCAGTGTGATTTAGAGTTGGGGATATTAAAAAAGAAAACAACAAAACAAAAGAAAAACATAGAAGCCAAAAAAAAAAGGCTTGCTTCTAGAGACATTTCCAGACCTTGGTCACCCCCCCAAAATACAACAGGGTTTGATACACCAGAGTTTTTGAGTTGGTAATGACCTCAGACAACCTTCAAACATATGCATTTGTGCATGAGAAGTAATTTTATTTAATTTTAAATGTTTTAATATTTGTTCCTCACTGAAATTAGTTGCTTTTCCACTGGATCATTTCCTAAATGTCACTGACTAGTTGTACAGTTTACAAAAGTCAAAGCTGTTGTTTTTATTTGTAGGCTTCAAGAATACTTCACATTACCACTCAACATAATAGAAGAGAAAATTTTCCAGTTGGCGGATTTTGATTTTTGCGGTGGGTCACTGGTCGGTTATGTGGAACTTTTGCACTCTTTTGACCTTTCCCTTAGCTTTGACTTTTTGTCCAGATTAGACCATGTATTTTCTTATGACTTAAAAAATGAGAATATCTGTGATGTTTGTCTGAGGAATTAATCTGATATGTAGCAGGGAAAAAATGAAAGTGAGGAACTAAAACTAAAACTCAGAGTGCCATTTGTTTATTCTCTGGCATTTCATGGTGATGCACCATTTTTTGTTGAGCTGTGTAACTGTGCCACCTTGTGGATTATATTATTATATTATATTATATACTTGATTATATAATATATATACTTGATTAACTTATTATTCTTTGCAGTTGTACATATGTCAAAGGTTAAAGCTGTTGGTTGAACTGGTTTGTGTTCCAGAAACCTTGGGGAAACTTTGTTCAAAAGTTTGTTCAGTTTCTTTGAGCCACTGGGTCTGCAAAAGATGATTAGATAAAAACTGCACACTCTACCACAGACTTGCAGAAGATTTGCAATGGTTGCCAGGTTGCCAGTCAATCACACGGGCACATACGAGGTGGGAAGGCTCACATTCACTCCCAGGGTCTTTTTTAGCACCACTAGTTAGCCTCAGTTTGAAATAATCTTAATAAAATAAAGCAGGTCTAACTAATCACATAATTATGGCTCTATTCCAATAAAGAGCAGAGAGTGGATATGACTGGGTGTTGAAGAAAAGCATTAGAGATCAGATGACATCTACTGGGAAACAGCTCCTGCTGCTCACATGAGGCCCCGTGGTGGTTGGGACCAGTTTATGTGCAGTCTTTGGCTGGGACAGATAGAGCATTGTGGTTTTGACATATGGGGGAATCTCTCCTCTAATTGCTGCTGCAGGGTCTGAGTGCAAACTCCAGCTGATCACCCTTAAGCACTCTCCTGATACATGGCTACAATCCTGTATCACATCACTTACTCCCTGAGTGAAAATCCATTAGTTTTTCTCATGACTTGGTGCTACAATTTGACTTTCTTGACGAAAATATGTAAGTGTCTTCTGTTTACAGTTGCTGCACATGTATTATACCGGCCCACGAGTGAATTCAATAATACACATTAATGATTACAGTTCACTGAGAGCACAATAAATTCAAGAATTTTATCCAAATGCTGTTGCACATCTGCCACCAAGAAAATTAACTCTTCTATTATATCTTCAATGAAACTGACCTGGCATGTGAGTGTGAGTACATATTGTGTTTTATTGGCCTCTGCAGGCCAACAGCACATAGACATAGGCCTCTTTTTTGATTTACCCAGATATGGACTACTCTGAGATTATGCATTCACTTGAAAACCTTAATTTAGTATAATTTTAGTCCCAAGGAAATACAGTATAATTTTATGATTAATGCACCTTAATGGATCTGGATCAACAATGACAAAAAAGTGATTTTACTCTTAATGGAGTTCTGAAATTTGTAATTTCCTGAAGCGTAGCTTAAAAATGTTCATGAAGCAACCTGCATTTTCCTTTTTTTTTTTTTCTAAATCTAAAATCTCAGCAGAAGGCAGCTAGTGCCTTATCAGGCAACTGCAGCTGTACAATGAGAGCTGGGGTCGAGGGAGTTTCCCTAACTTCTTCTTTTTAAAGGGAATATGTAAACCAGTACACAGTACACCAGTAGCACGATATCATATGATGTTTATCTAAAGGATCACTCATGCACAAGCTAGACTACCTCTCAAACGCAACAATAATTATACTTTAGCCAAGGCTGTCTTTTAATGTGCCATTTAATATAAAAAGGAAAAACAACAACAAAAAAAACACTTTACAAGCATTGTGTAAAGCGTAAAATAGCATAAAACAGTAATAACACAGGTTCAAAGCTAAAGTACTTATATTTGCAGCTGACAGGTTTAAACTATTGTGTTTTACATAATTATACAGCCAAAACTTTGTCGAGGTTCGACTAAAGGAAAAATCCCTCTGAACCTGTGTGAACTGTAACCATGTAAAGCCATGAATGAGAAGCAGATGATAACTGCAGATCTTTGTGCTGTTGAGGTTTGTTCTTTCTCTAACTGTGGAAACAAAATGGGGACTATTTACAAGACCTCATAAACTTTGCTTTCCTGAAATACACGTGAAGGACATGCTGAGGTAGGTAAAGTAAAAGTGGATGTCCAACACATTGCAGACCATTTTGTCTCCAGCGGATCTTTCGACCAGGATGAAAATATAAGAGGAAATCTTGTCAGAAATATCTGGCCCTGTAGCAGACTGACTGAAGCTAATTTAATCAGCTCAAATTCATTCTCCTCTAGCTTCTCACTTGTAGGAGCTGTATTTCTGTATTCTGTGGTTCAAGTAAATATTTGACAATGAATAAAAAAAAAAAAATTATCTTCCTGCATAAACAAGTTAATGTGAGCAGTTCCTCATCACATTCCATAATATCATCAGATGACCTGCACTGTAACTAGCAGTCACAGTATTCTTGATCCATCAGTCTTTATTTGTATAGCACATTTCAACAACCTAAGTTGGCCAAAGTGCCTTCACAGCATTAAAAACAATTAAAAGACCAATATATAAATACAATTAAACCTCAACATTAAATCTAAGAAAAGTAAAAATATAACAATAAAGTACATTAAACAGGGAGAAGTGACATAGTGCTGCTATACACCAAAAGCCATTCTGAATAAGTAGGTCTTCAGTTTGGCTTTGTACAGAAGGAGGTCAGTGATGGTACGCGACGTAATGGGGCAGAGTGTTCCAAAGTTGAGGTTCTGCGACTGCAAAGGAACAATCATCCACTGTTTGCCATGTGGAACCTCTAACACGTTCTGGCAGTATGCAGAGCTCTGCTGAGTTGGTGAAAACTTAAAACCTCACACAAATATGGGAGGTCCATGGCCATTAATTGCACTAATAACAAACAACAAAAACTTAAAATGAATTCTGAATGCTACTGGGAGTCAGTGGAGAAAGTACAGGACAAGTGTGATATGACCCTGTCTCCGAGTGTTGTCAAAGGACGAGTGGCAGCATTCAGTAAAGGTTGCAAGTGATACAGAGAAGTTTGATTCATCCTAAAATAAGGAGCATTACAGTAATCAAGCCACAAACAAGTAAATGCATGGATGGCTCTCCCAAGGTCACCATAGCTCAGGAAGGGCTTGACTTTAGCAAGGAGTCAAAGTTGAAAAAGTTTGCCTTGACAATAGAGTTGGTTTATTAAATTTTAAACTGCTGTCTTAAGTTAGCATTCCTCCATCAGCTTCCAGTACAGTTTCCAATAAAATTCAAAATTCTGTTACTTGCATATAAGGCTCTTAAAAGCCATGCTTCCCGTTATTTACAAGATCTGACAACACCTTATGCTCCTAATAGAGTTCTCCGCTCTCAGAGTGCAGGTTTATTTGTAGTACCTCGAATATCCAAAAGTAGATGTGGAGAACAGACCTTCTGCTATCAGGTACCTTAACTATGGAACAAGCATCGTGCGAATTACAACTTTGACCCCCCTAAAGAAGGGACAAATTGTCATTTTTGTCATCTCTAGAAAATGTTGACCCCCATTGTCATTGTATAATTCGCACTCTGGGAACAAGCTAGCAATTTGGGTTAAGAAGGCTGACACCACCTCTATCTCCAGCTTTAAAAGTAAACTTAAAAACTAAACTTAAAACATTTCTAACTATTGTTTAGTTAGTCTAAACAATAGTGTGTTAGGGCCAATAGCCATAGCTATAGGAATGGCTGAAGCCAGGTCCAGAGTCGGCTCATTTTAAACATAGCCTTGCCATAGCTATGCTGCTACTAGCAGCCATAGCTGCTAGTAGCAGCAGTGTCCTCAACCCCCCGCCCCCCCTTTCCTCTTCTTTCTTCAGCTAAATCCATAGTTAACTAGGTGCACCTCAGAAATGCAAACTGGCCCTTGTAGTTTTTTTTTTGAGCTGTCCTGCAGCCCTCTTTTTCTTTTTCTGTATGTTTGCTGGCCAGAGTTTCCAGAGCTGTATGCTGACCTGCAGTCTGACCCTCCAACCGCCTCAGTGTTGCTGCCTACACCTGTTTATATGTTCATCTCTGTAGCGCATATACTAACAATGTACCAGTCATAGGGGAGAGTGAGGTAATGTGAGATGGTTTTTACTGCCCCCCCACCAAGCAAGCTAAATTGATCTTTAATTTTAGAGAATAAAACACATGCATTGGAAGAATTAATTCTCCCACCTGTCCATGACTACTGCCAGATTATCAAAGAACTCCCCAACAGTCATTCTATTGAAGGCAGAGGCCCTTTCGAGGGATGTTGCCTCTGGAGTTCGGACATAAAGCCGGCAACGTTCTCGAAAGCTGCGGAACCACTCTTGACCTGCACACTGCGTCTCCTTCCATTTGGCAGGCATGAGGACATGGTTCTTGTCTGCATACTCAAATGCCAGTGTGCAGCACTTAGCTGGGGAGATGCCATAGGACTGTTTAGCAAGTTCTTTCAGGTAGTGCTGGGTGATATGGAAAAAATCATATATCACGATATGGACTATTTTATATCACGATAACGATATATATCACGATATACCATAATAAAGTATGTTTTCAGTTATTCTCTGAAAAGTTTGACAAAAATTTTATTGCTTACTTTTCAACTTTATTTTGAAAGGACATTTAGCTGAACTGTCACAAACATACATTTTAGTGCAGCAAAAACAGGTAGGTACAGAGGTACAGTAGCTTTCACATTCATTTTTTTAAAAGTGTACAACAGTTTCTGTTTCTGAGAGGAAAAACACATTTTTGCACTGAAGTTCAGCTATAAAAAATAAACACAAATTATTTTTCAACTTTCTGAAATCTGTAACCTTGTAGTGCAAAGTTTGCAAACCAATATAAAGTGTCTAAAGTAAACATCAGGGTTGAAGAGAACTCTGTTTAAGGCATTAACCATGAATAAAAGTGCAAACATAAAAGGCTACTTTGTAGAAGTAGATATGATTCTAACAAATTTATCGTTGCAGGTTATTTAATTACATATTTGCTGTAATAATTGATAAAATTCAGTTAGAAATGATAGAAACGATAGAAGAGAAATGGCATGATACACACTTTTATATTGTCCCCACGATATGTATCGTCATATTGCCCAGCACTACTTTCAGGTGTTTGGAAAGTGAAAATTCTCTTTGCCTGGGCTACTGAGCCCCAGCCCACAGTGAGAAGGTCCCCCCGCTGCTTTTTTCTTATAAATCTTAGGAGGCTTGACTTGTCAATATTTCGCTCCTTTGAAACACATCTTAAGGGACGTCTTTTGCTCCATGATCTCAGTGGCTGCACTTTCCATCTATTCAAGGGAGGTTTTGTCCCAGGTTGTCTTCCTGTTGTATTTCCTTGGCATGATGGATTTTTCATACTGTTTAAGACACGAAAAACAAAGCTCATTTTTTGTATTACTTTGCCTCCAGGTGAAAAGTGAAGTAGTGTCTTACTTTTGACCATGGCAATTGTCTCACTTTAACCCTCCACCACTTTTTTATTAAAACAACTTCTCTGTCGAATTCATGCCAAATTTACGCAAAATGCCAAAATTTATGCTAAATTTACTTTTACATCGCAAAAATGTATTTTTGTACAAAACACATGCTTACCACAGCACAGTGGAGTCATGCTCTTTGTGGCCAAGGTGAAAAGGATGAGCCTTGACAATCAGCCACTCAAATGACTACAGCTGCGTCCTGTTGCTTAGATACAGGGGTGTCTCACATTACCCAGTGTCTCACAATACCCCATTCTCCCCTACATAGAATTCTTAGTTCTCCAGCTAACAGACAATTAGTATTAGTATATTATGTCCTATATAATATTACCAATATACTTTTGCTTCTCCTCTCTCTGTCCTATCTCCCTTCTCTTTTCTTCCTTTACACATCTGGCCTTTGGCAGGAAGGTTCCTCCTTATGAGACAGGTCCTGCTCAAGATTTCTTCCCTCTTAAAAGGGGAATCTTTCCTTGCACTGTTTGACTTAAAGGATTTTCTCCTGCTAAGGGATTTATTTATTTTTTTTATTTTACTTGCCATTGATTCTTTAATTATGATTTAATAATACTAGCTATAGTTAATAATATTTGCTTGGGGGCCATACTTCGGGTCTCTTAAAAGCACCTAGAGACAATTTGTATTGTAATAGGCACTATACAAATACAATTAAATTGAAGTGAATTGAAGGTCACACCCAGATTTTTGAACAGGAGCTACTGGAGATACTACACTGCTACGCAGCTTGGAGGAGGCAAACACAATACATTCAGCTTTTCTCTCATTCAACCAGAATTTGATGTCATATAAAAATCTATAGATGGATTGGAGTGCACTAGACCAGCTGGGCATAACCGGCAGAAAGATTTGTAAATCACCTGCATGCAGATTAAAGAAGACATTATGATTTAAGATAATTGACCATTAAGGCAGCATGTACAAGGAGAATAGAAGAGGGTTCACAATGGATTCCTGCGGCACACCAGAAGCAAGAGAGGAGGAAGAGGAGCACTGAACTTTTTAATGCTGAGCGAAAGGAGGATGTCATTCTGGAGCTTCAGCAAGCAGAGTCAGTGCTATTATGTTTTCTACATGCAGATTGGAATTTCATAAAATTATGATTTTTTTTTCCCCAAAAAGAGAGCACCTGAGTAGGAACAGCTTTTTCGAAAACCTCAAAAAAAAAGGTAAATGGGACACAGAATAGGATCAAGATTAGATTTCTTGAGCCGAAGCCTTTTTTGAGCAACACGCATAAAAAAGTTGGTACAGATCCTGAACTGAGACAGCTGTAATTAATGAAAGGAGACATGACTCCACTGTATTGAAAACCTGTTTAAGCAGTCAAGATGGAGCGGTGTCCAGAGTTGGTTGGTCTCAACCACTGGACCACTTCAGAGAGAAGTGATAAGGACACAATGGGTAAGACATTAAGTAGTTTTGTGCTTAAGTTAAAATTTAAGTTAAAATAAAAATCCTGCAATTTTCCTTTAAGAGGTAAGTGGATTAGAGAAAAAGGTGTTGAAGGTCTTCTGGCTAAAGCTTTAACCTAAGATTGATGGTGGGAATCTACACATCACAACCTGGTTGTCAATGGAAAAATTAAACGTAAAAAAAAAAGAAGTGTTTTCTTTGTGATTTCTCAGCACTGGGGGATGACCAGCTCTGTGGCATGTGTGCAGCCCAGAAAATATGAAATGTCCACAGGAGCAGAAATTTTAAGATGGTAATGTTTTCCTTTGTTTTCTGTAACCTTGTATTTTCCTAATATTTTATTTACAGGATTTTTTTTTCTCGTAAAAAAAAAGTGAAAAGTTCTTATACAATATTGCATCAGATGGGCTCTAAGTGGGTTCTCTACAATGACAGTCCAAGATGTAAACCACCGATCTCCTTTTTGAACATGTTATAGCTGCGCTATGTAACTTTTGTGACAGTTTTTTGTAATGTAAAGGCAGGGAGAAGCATAGCCATATGATGATTTTGGACCTCATGTGTTGGTCTTGTGTTGTATTTTTCTTAAGCTTTTATTATGAAACTGACACATTTTGTGGAGCGAACCAGTTCAGCTTTATTATTATAGTGAGACTGCAGTGGTGTTTACATAGTTGTTGTGGTCAGATTACATTGTTGGTGAACAAAGATGTAAACTGAGCTAAACAATATCAACGGATTAAGTTTTCTGTACTAGGATCCGTTAGAAGGCCAAAGCTTCTGTGTTTTGAAATCAGCACCAAATTCAATGAATGCAACTAACCTTAATCCTCAAAGAGCATGGCCTCATTCCAGTGATTGATTCTCATTCAAGCGAATATTGATTGTCCCCATTTAGAAATTTCAAGCAGCCATTTGTAACAGCACCAGTATGATGATTCCCCCTGACTCCTTTACAATTTCCTCCTATCAGGAGGGATATAAGTGAGATTCAGGGGGATATAAGTGAGAGACTGTACGACAACGCCCCCCCTCCTCAGAAAAACAAAACAAACAAACAAAAAAAAAAATACAACTTTTGCAAACCGCACTGTTTAATTACAACTACTATTATCCATAGCCGTAGGAACATATTCTCAGCAGGGGGTGCTGGGAGTCTGAGGCAGCTGTGTATATATATATATATATATATATATGTATATGTAAAGAGTGTCCATAAATGCAAGTGGCATCAGGACACTCAGTCACTCAGATACTGTGGATGTAGAATCTGTCTATCCAGAATTTTTTTTTTTAATCACCACCTGTGATATAAACTGCACTTGAATATCAGCCTGATTTAATTTGCTGTGTCTTCAAAATACACACATCAAACACTAGATGTGTCTCTCCCTGTGTGTTTGCAGAAACATGATACACGTACATTGTAGCAAGGGCTAAATTCCTCCAGCCCGATGATAGGCTGAAGGATAATGTCGTCAGGCCGACTTTATAACATGCCTCATGAGAATTCATCACCATTCAAAGGTTTTAATTCCTTCTGCTATTAGGCTCCTGAATGCAGACAATGCTTATTATAAATAGGTGCGTTTCCACTAGTGGGGGTTCTGGGGTAAAACTTTCAGGCTAGGATTTTAACAGGACCAGCTGCATATAAACTGTCATTCTAAACTACTCGGTGGTGGGAGGGCACCGCTGTCACTGCTTGTCAACAACAGTCAAAAAAGAAAAGAAGGCGACATTGGCAAAACTAAAGACAGACAACAAGAATAACAAACTAAAATGATGCCAAAACTATTGGAGTTGCTTAAGATGACTTAAGTGTTTCAATCAATCAATCAATCAAACTTTATTTATATAGCACTTTTCATACAAATAGAATTGCAACACAAAGTACTTCACAGATTTAAAGCAAACCGGTCCACCCACTCCACCCACCAATCCATCTTTCCCAAGACCCAAGAACACACAGACACCCCCCCCCCCCCACCCCCCCCGCATCCACCATAAACAATGCAAAGAGTATTAAAATGTAGTATAAGGCTGGGCTCAGATGAGTCAGAGGAGGAAACACACCCAGGGAGCCGTCTGCATCAAGAGCAGTAGGTCGCCCATGGCAACTAGGACACCCAGAGGAGATGTGGGAGTAACCCCCAGACCTCCACCAAGAACCCACAGCACAGCAACCTGACAGGCACAGGCAAACCCTGCTCCAGATGCAGAGGACTCCGTCTGCATCAGGAAAGATTGGAATAAGCTAATAATAATAATAATAATAATAATAATAATAATAATAATAATAATAATAATAATAATAATAAGTAAAAACATAGAAACAAAAACTTAAAACCCATAAAAAGCTTAGACAAAGGCTAAATGAGGCCAAAATATGAGATGAAGCACAAGCATTATAAAATATAAATAGGATGAATTAAATACAACATAAATAAGATAACTGCGATGGACTGGCGACCTGTCCAGGGTGTACCCCTGCCTTTCGCCCGTAGACAGCTGGGATAGGCTCCAGCAGATCCCCGTGACCTTTCAAGGATGAAACGGGTAAAGAAAATGGATGGATAAATAAGATAAATTTAAAAAAAAAAGGAAAAAAGGCTAACAAATGATTACTAAGTCAAAACTAAACTAAAGATAAATATTAGTTAAAAGCTAGACCAAAAAGGTGGGTCTTGAGCCTGCTCTTAAAAATGTCAACGTTCTCTGCGTCCCTGAGGTTCTGCGATAAGTTGTTCCAGAGTTTAGGACCATAGAACTTAAAAGATATCTCACCCTGAGTCTTTAAATTGACCTCAGGAATTTGGAGGAGACGCTTGCCACAGGAGCGCAGGGTCCGCGAAGTTATAGGTTAAAAGCAGTTCTGAGAGATAAGAAGGCCCAAGACCATTAAGACACTTAAAAACCATTAAAAGAACCTTAAAATCGATCCTGAAAGATACGGGGAGCCAATGCAGTGATTTTAAAACTGGTGTAATGTGGGCCCGCTTTCTGGTCTTCATCAGGACACGAGCAGCTGAATTTTGTAAAAGTTGTAGACCTTTAATGCTCTGCTCAGCTTCGGAAGACAAGAAAGCAGGCCATTGCAATAGTCAATGCGACTGGTGATAAAAGCATGCATTAGCATGTCCGTGCTGGCCTGTGTTTCTGTTTGGTGTTTGCGTAACTCATAATGCAGATCGTTGACACGTCTCCATCACCAGGAACAGCCCTGCAAAAGAGTCCTTCAGGCATCTTTGTGAGACGGAAAACATTCCTGTAGTAGGAGAGGCACTCAGGGCAGCCTCATAAAGATTTGCTTATTGGGTACGCTGTGAGCAGGAGATGACGTCATTCAGCCTCATTCATGTCCACTTTGGGTATGAGTTGGTCGTCTTTTCTCATTCAACGCCAACATTATGCATTATACAAAGAGCAAACAGAAATGCTACAGTCATCTTTAACTCCTTCAATAGTTTTCACAACATTTTAGTCTGTTTTTCTTCTTTTCTATCTTTATTTTTGCTAACACCTTGGTTTCTTTTTTGACGGTTGACAAAGAGTGAAAGCGGTGCACTATTGCCATCAGCTAGTTTGGAATGGAAGTTTACATGCAGCTAGCCTTGTCACCATAATGCTGGATTCACACGGGTGCATTACAGGAACACACAAGGCAGGTGTTATTGAGGATTCTTTGTCATACCAAATACAACCAATCACATTTGCTCCTGCTCGCTACACAAATCAGCCACATGCTTTGAATTAGTGCCTGTGTGCGATCTTATTGGATAGATCTAGCTCTCTTTAAGGGGGGAAAATTGAATGCCCCCTATTTTTGATGCAGTCGAAGCGAGGCACGGAGCCCAGAATTCAGTTCGGCAATGGTTGACATCACCCCATTTAAAGTTCATGGTGACTTACGCAGACAACGCACGCAACGTAGATGTGTGAGTCCAGCGTAAGTGGAGACACATGGGTGAAAGAACCAAAGAGAAGGTTAGCCCTTTTAAAACTCCAGCCAACTAGTTTTAACACAACTTGTGAAAACACACCTTCTGCTTAAGCTGCTGCTTCCACAACCCAAATCTGGATAAGCGGAAGTTAATGCATGAATGGATAACGTTTCCTTACCTTGTCCTGACCATTTCGGGTCAATCATAAGATTCTACAATCTGAGCTCACATGGGCCTAGGGCATGTTGCACAAAGATAAGAGTTAAACTGTCATGGCCTGGTCAGCCATATTAAAATGTCAATTTTAAATTTCATTGTACTTATTTTGTGTTAATTTACTTTTTACAGATATAATTTTCTTTCTCCTCATAATATTAAAAACAGCTGACCAATGCACATGCATGAAAAAAAGCCAGTTGTAATGTCATTTTATAGATTTTTAAATGCCCTTGCTCCACCAAGCTGATTATCAGAGCACTCTAACCTTGGAAATACTGTAGATGTCACTGTCATAATGACACATTAATCTGCGGGCAGTTAAGAAACTCAGAAACAAAATTGCAGAGAAATGATGAATTCTTGCTAATGTATTAAATATGACTCAGATTTTGTGTGTGGAACAGTCACTTGATGTACAGATCAATGAAGTGAAAGGTAAAGTAATACATCCAGCACAAACAGCTGCAAGATTTCAAAGTGCATCTAATTTAATGATATAAATGTATTACTAGTGACTCCAAATTACATGTTTATTTTTAAAATCATAATTGTTTGAAAGACTTCAGAATTGTCTCTCCGAGGCCTGCAGGATGTCGAGATGATCAGTCCACAGTCAAACATAGCCTACATAAAATTAAATGCTTGATGGGATTTCTGATCTGGCACTTGGTTAAAACTTAAAACTAAAGTTACTGTATATGGTTTATTTAGTTAGGTGCAGGTTGAATCAAAAGGTGAAAAAGAGGATTTAAAACATCACGTGATTTTCCACATTATAATCAAGTTAAACTCTCAACCTCAGCTAAACTAGTAACAGTGCAGCCCATTATACTTTTGAGGTGATACAGATTAAACCAGGAGTCACCAAACCTAAAACTAACTGGTGCATTCAGTGTTCCTCAGAATCAGGAGGTTGGAACCTAAGTATATGATTTCTAGCTCAGGACCTTTCAATGTTTAAAAAAAAAAAAAAAAAAAAAATCAGATACAGCGCTTCCTTTTTGTTGTGTAGAACCTGTGGTGTAGAACACTAAATGATCAAAAATTATACCAAATATTTGAAAAATAATGTTGAGGAAAAGTTATTATTATTATTTTTTAATCAAGATGAATAACTCATTTGTGTGAACTGAAAGGCATGGAGTCATTTAATAGTTTCACTGTCCTGTAGAGACACCTACTGGCTACTGACTGCACTACATTCATGCGCATGTGGATCACGATGGTCAATTTATACAGAGGAACATGGTTTTGGAATATAACAATAAAATCTGATTATCAAGGTTTTAGACAGCTATTCTACTGTCCCTAAGGATTTCTGGATAGGCTTAGAGGAGATCAGACCATTCATGTATCTGAGGATGACTTTCTGTCTTGTTGGAAAAGAAAACATTTGGATTCAGTGCACCTGTTTTCAGATCTATCATAGTTTGCTTTCATTTGTAAATGTTTTCTAGTGGAGCCAGACCTTAAATGGCAAACAAAAGTTTGGCTGGGCTGGATGGTTCCCGATGGGCTCAGCCCGTAGTTCTGGTTGTGGTCGCTGGTTGATGCTGAGGAAGCTTTGGAGGTCAACATCACTACTCTTTGCCTGCTGGACTGATTTAGCTCTGCTGAGGATACCAGGTTACAAACACTATCACAAAACAAACCTTCACACATTCATCTATATACACCACACAAACACACACATACTACATCATCAGTGTCTGCCTTATGTTTTGTTTAGTTTCCTTATCTGTCCTGTCCTTTTGTGCTTCACTGTTGGTGATTTTAGTCCTCTGACAAAATCAGGGTTTGGGGAGTTGATAAAGCCTGTTAGATTAGACTGTCAAAGAGAACTGGTGAAGGACACACTCACTATCACTCACACTTAAGCACAAGAAAACTAACGTCTGATGCAAGAATAAATTGCATATATTTCCAGGTTTTGACAGATTTGGCACTGACCATTAATACATCTGCAGACACTTGTTTTAAAAAAAAAAATCCAATGTTGCAGTAGGATCACTAGAAATATAGAAAGATTTGATGAATGACAGGGAACCTTTCTTGTGGTACTTCCTTTCAGGTTTATGATCAACAACTTTAACTGCAGAAACGTTACCAATTCACTACATTCGTGTTCAAGTGGACAAAAAAAAAAAAAAAAAAAGTCCAAGCAAGGTTAATTTTGTCTAGATGAGATAAATGACATACCGCAACCCACCATCCCACACGCACTTGCACAGACACATGCACACACAGACACTGTTGCAGGCCTTGGCACTACAAATACAAATCACAGACGAGAGTCTCTGCAGGTGCAGTGTGTTTATTCTTGTGTCACGTCAATGACCACGCTCTTAAAGCACTGTAAAAACTAAAAATAAACACATCAAATTTCTAGTTAGCAGTCTTTCATAAACAAAAATATATATTTCACAGTGCAATCTTTGCATGAACACATTTCCACAGCCAATTTAATTAGGTAGAAGATAAACAACAAACAACAGTTGGTCTACCTTCACTATTAAAAACCAGACAGTGCTGTATGCTCACAAACAAAACATACAACATACAATTGAAGTAAAAAGATTGTTAAACATAAACATTTTACGACTTTCAATTCTTTTCGAACGTTAAAGAACTGCATGTCTCATACCACACCCCACTTACCAAGGAGGCAAAGTAGTGTTGCCAGGTGTATGATAATTATCGTATTTGTACGATAATTTGACCTTCTGTACGATGTACGATCAATAATTAAAAAAAAGGCCAAATGTATGATAATTTGACTATTTCAAATTATTGCCTGGCACAACTGTCTGCTGGAGAGGTTTTTTTGTGAACCCTGACTATAGCGCGTCATTGAGCTTGTTATTTTGGTTATGACAGATGTACGATAATTTCCCTTAAAATACGATAATTTTGAGTCTCTGGTAGATAATCCCACATTTCCCACTTGGCAACGCTGATGCAAAGCTTGAGAACTTTAAAGATCTTGCCCCCGATCGTACACTTCCCACTAGCCTCTACCCAGATCTACCCAGAAGATCGGGCCCCTTGTCTCTTCAGCCTGCAGCACAGCAAGCTTGATGTACACCCGCATACATTGTCTTGGCTAAAAGAGCACACTGATACACTGAACCTAAAATTAAAAGAATTTCACTAAACGCGTTCAAACCAAAATGAAAAAATGCTTAAATGTTGTAGCGCATCATTAAACAGTGAGCATAACTCAATTAAACAATGCATTAATATACATATGCCAAAGAAATATCAGCATGAGTGAAGCCTGAGAGGAGTGTTGCTAAAAATTGCTGAATATGCCCACACCTATCATGATTGACGGGTCATATAGTACTGACGAAGCGGTCATTTATAGACACATGAAAGATAAGTATCAGTGTGAATCCTTCAGTCAAGGTAAACTCACTCCAGCAGCGCACCTCACGTGGACTCTCCCACCCAGCAAGATGTCTCACAACTATTTTGGATTCTCCTACATCAAAAGAAATGCAGGGAACAGCACAGGCAACGTGGCCCTCGCAAATGCAGCTGATATCTCCGTCATTGTGGTTTACTTCTTGGTTGTCCTTGCTGTAGGAATATGGGTGAGTTATTTCCTCCATCAGCTGACCTTTCTTTAAAAATCTTAAGGGCTTATTGACACTTTTAAATTTCTGTATTGTTCAACTCTGTTGTAAGAAATTTGAGTAAATTCTTGTGTGCACAGTTTAAGTGTATACGTCATAGTTAACTAATATATTTGGACAGACATTGATTTGTGTGGTTGTGCTGGGTTCACTTTAAGTAACACAAGTGTCCTTTTCAGCTCTCTTACAGCAGAGCTTTTGCACAAATGAGTCTTAGAGAGAGTGAACTGATGTGCAATCACAATATACTAACACTCACCCTAACCCTAATGATGGATCAGAGAAGATAGAGATGCAGTAATATTTTGAGTTGTGTGCATTGATTTGAATCCATTTTCACGGTTTCATGATGCAAATTTTCTCACTAATGTGGCTAAAATATCATAAGTATGTTGTGTAGATTTGTTGAATTTCTAATTGTGGTCTTGTCCGGTTGCAGGCTATGGCCCGGACCAACCGAGCCACTGTGGGTGGCTTTTTCCTTGCAGGAAGGAGTATGGTGTGGTGGCCGGTGGGTGTCTCATCCTCTGTACTTCACTCACTGAGATTAAGATCAATCAAAGTCATACAGCAACCTTTATATAACAGGCAGAATTATCACTATGGTATACATATTTAACTATGTTCCTGGCAGATTGGAGCATCTCTGTTTGCCAGCAACATCGGCAGTGGCCACTTTGTGGGGATCGCAGGTACTGCTGCTGCCTCAGGAATAATCACTGGTGGAACTGAATGGAACGTGAGTATCTGTGTTTATGCCACCATGCAAATGTCAGGTTACTTTATTCCTGATTTACCATGAGAGTCTTTTTAATTCATTCTTTCTTCGTTTAACTGTGTATTTCAGGCTCTTATTGTTGTTGTAATTCTGGGATGGCTCTTTGTGCCGATCTACATCAAAGCTGGGGTAAGCAAAGCAGGCAGGCCGCATGTGTGCAATGCCTATATCTTTTATGTAAATGTGGATTCACAACTACAGTTTGGGAAACAAAAGCTAAACTTTAATCATTGTATTTGTCAAGGTGATCACCATGCCTGAGTACTTGAAGAAAAGGTTTGGAGGACAGCGGATTCGCATCTATCTCTCTGTGCTTTCCCTGATCCTCTATATCTTCACCAAGATCTCTGTAAGTTGCTGTGACACTTACAGAAGCCCTTTTCTATTTTAATGTTACTGATTGAACTAATGCATCTTTTCTGTCTCCACAGGCAGACATGTTCTCTGGTGCCATCTTTATCAACCAGGCTCTTGGTCTTAATATCTACCTCGCTGTCATCTCTTTGCTGGCAGTTACTGCTCTGTATACTGTCACAGGTCCGTCCACAGAATGACTCCATTTCCTTTCTAGAAACTGACAACTTCCTCATACACTAAAGTAAGGTAGAAGATTTATCTATGTAAATGGAACCATGCTATCGGGAGTGAAAGTCTTTTCAAGGGCAGGTGTAACTTAGAGATGTAGAGTCATGCACACGCGACCCCTGTTTTCATCTTTAGTGTGTTATTGTGGTTAATTATACACTATGTTAAGTCTGAAATGGCCTTCAACTGCAGCTCTGTAATAATGCAAACGCACCTCCAAGTTTTACAAGACAAGCAGTAAAAGAGGAGTTACATAAATGAATGGTAACTCGATTTTATTCTCTTTTGTCAGGACATTACTATTAATGATTTTGATTGAAACCTTGACAGATTGATAACATTTTTATTGCAATCTCACATTTTTGTATTTCAGGTGGACTGGCAGCAGTGATATACACAGACACCTTACAGACCATCATCATGATTGTTGGATCCTTCATTCTAATGGGCTTTGGTAATTCAAAATGACCTCTTTTTTTATCCCTTTGTTTTTCAATTATGGCTATTTATGATGGAATATTACAGAAGAGTCCAAGTCTAAACAGTTTCAACCTCCATTTATGTTTAGCTTTTGGTGAGGTGGGAAGCTATGAAAACTTCCAAAGGCGCTACATGACCGCAGTCCCCACATTCACAGGAAACATCAGCGCAGAGTGCTACGAACCTCGGTCAGACTCATTTCATATTTTAGAGATGCCATTACAGGAGACCTGCCGTGGCCTGGCTTGGTTTTTGGATTCACCATTCAGACCATCTGGTACTGGTGCACTGACCAGGTCAGTAAAGCAAATGACTCTTGTGTGACCACATCTTCTGACTGAGAATACTTCACTTGGACTTAGTGACAGCTTTCACTACGTACTAGGGACGGAACGGTTACCGGTATTACGGTAAAGCGCGGTAAAATTTTTCGCAATAACGATTGCCGTTTATGTTTGACTTTATCTCATTATCGCGGCCGATTACCGGGATATGTAATGTCAGCCTCATTCAAGTCTGCGAGCGACTCGCGACTGTGGCTCGCGTGAATTCGTAGCTTGTTACATCGGCATTGTAACGTGAGCATGGCGGAAAGTCGTGACAGCACGCAGAACATTTACCAACCAAAAAGGACGAAATACGAGGTCTGCGCATACTTTTTTTTTTTTTTCAAGAATGCAGAGGGACAACTGGTAGAGGACAGTTATCCTGTCTGCAAAGAACTTGCTTACATTTTATTGTAATTTGTACAAGCAGCTTGAAGGAGCTAAGCCTAATGCTTCAAGCTGCTGAGATGTATGACCGAGAGTAACCTGGTTGACACGCTTCGCTAACTCACATTTCGTAAACAATACTGTTGCGTGTTGATCCAAAAATGACCGGAACGATGTTCTTCTGATGCAGTTAAAATATTCATTTATTCCATTAACTGATCCGACAACCATATCGTCAGCAGTTAGCGCCACAGTGGTCAAAAACCTTTTGCCCTTCCGGGTCCAACACCTAACCAATAACAGGCAGCTACCTTAATACCTGACCCTCAGGTAACAACACAGCGACACCCACAGACACACAGAGTGAACTACAATTCATAACAACATATTTGGCTCCTATACAACTGTTTCTTTATTTGCACATTTATACTTGATTATGGTTATGGATTATGGTTGTTCAAGTGTTTTTTTTTTAATTTGCACCAGACAAATAAGCTCCTGTTATTTATTTTGTTCATTTAAAATAAAACCTCTTTCAGTGCCAGTTGTTTGCCCTTTTAATGTGAAAGTTTTATTTTGATAAGATTTTGGATTCTAGTGTTTTAGCATGACAAGAAAATCACAAGATTTTGTGAAATTATTTAAATGTATGTGTTTTTTAGACATTTATACAGCAATGAAAAATACCACGATAATATCATAAACCGTGATAATTTTGTCACTATAATCGAGATATCAAATTTTCCATATTGTTACATCCCTGCTACCTACCAGAAACAATTCATGGTTATAAACATAGTTGTCTAGTTGATTTCCACACATTTGTACACACATTCATGTTCCTTTATCTAGCCTATTTTTGCCAGACTCACTCAAGTTGAGATTGAAGACAGTAGAAAGATATCTGCCTTGCTGTACTGCATACAAAAGAAGATGTGCTTTGTGTCCATTGAGCATACAGCCAGTCTCCATTCAGTCCTTGTAGAGTACAACAACACAAGCAAAAGAATGTTTAAGATTCTTCTCACAAGCACAACATGCACCAAATTCAGGCCAATAAAACTATATTCTGGGACTTGAAATCACTTTGAAGATCATTTACCTCTGAAATTTAATGCAGATTTGGAGTTGAATGAATGTGGGTTGAAAACCATTGTAACCATTGCATTTTGTCACCCAAGTCAGTCACTTCAAGAGACATAATGTTTATGCCGAAGCAATGAATTATACACTGCCCAGCCTAAAAAGTCACCACCAAAAAAAAAGAGGTCATACGCTCTAATATTTCGTTGGACCGCCTTTAGCTTTGATTACGGCACGCATTCGCTGCGGCATTGTTTCGATAAGCTTCTGCAATGTCACAAGATTTATTTTCATCCAGTGTGGCATTAATTTTTCACCAAGATCTTGCATTGATGATGGTAGAGTCTGACCGCTGTGATGCACCCCCCAATCTCAAAGATTCTCAATGGGGTTCAGGTCTGGACTCTGTTGTGGCTAATCTATGTGTGAAAATGATGTCTCATACTCCCTGAACCAGTCTTTCACAATTTGAGCCCGATGAATCCTGGCATTGTCATCTTGGAATATGCCTGCGCCATTAGGGAAGAAAAAATTCCATTGATGAATAATCTGGTCATTCAGTATATTCAGGTAGTCAGCTGACCTCATTCTTTGAGCTCATACTGTTGCTGAACCTGGACCTGACCAACTGCAGCAACCCCAGATCATAACACTGCCCCCACAGGCTGGTACAGTAGGCACTAGGCATGATGGGAGCATCACTTCATCTGCCTCTCTTCTTACCCTGATGCACCCATCACTCTGGAACAGGGTCAATCTGGACTCATCAGACCACATGACCTTCTTCCATTGCTCCAGAGTCCAATCTTTATGCACCCTAGCAAATTGAAGCCTTTTTTTCCAGTTAGCCTCACTGATTAGTGGTTTTCTTAAGGCTACACAGCTGTTCCAGTCTCACTATTAAACATAGCCTGAGTTCTACTGTTGTTTTTCTTTGATTTGATCTCACCAAACATTTAAGTGATCACTGATCACGATTATTGAGGATTTTTTCCGGCCACATTTCCTCCTCGAAGACAATGGGTCCCCACTATCCTTCCAGTTGTTAATAATGTGTTGGACAGTTCTTAACCCAATTTTGGTAGCTTCTGCAATCTCCTTTGATGTTTTCTCTGCTTGATGCGTGCCAATGATTTGACCCTTCTCAAACAGATTAACATCTTTTCCACGACCACGGGATGTGTCTATCGACATGGTTGTTTAGGGAATGAGAAGCAACTCATTGCACCAGTTGGGGTTAAAATAACTTGCCAGATGAAAGATAATCACCCATGCAGTTATTATCCAATAGGAGGATTTGCTTAGTTAAATCCAGGTGGCGACTTTTTTTTTTTTTTTTGGCCGGGCAGTGTATTTCTTAAATGTATCATGTTATAAAACATGGATCTAAAGGTCAAAAAGAACTACTGTAAGAGTAGGGAATTTTCTTCTGTAGTGTAGTAAAATATAATTAGAATGAAAAGTTTTACTTGGTCTTTTATCTGCTGCAACATGCTGTTGATTGTCTCAGTTAAGGAGCTGAGATGTCAATCAGATATGTTTGTATGGGATGCCTCCCACATCTCAGTAGCCAGGAGGGTCAGAAGGGTCCAGTAACAACAAACTGCACCCAAAAAAGCAAGGATCCAAATACAAAATCCGAGGTTGCAGAAATCTGAGAGCCAGGATAGCCATCCTGGAGACAAACCAGCTAAATGTTCATTAACTCTTTAAGCTATTTTTCAAATCCTAACAATAAAAAACACATTAGTAGTAACTTTGGATAAGTTGACTACTTGTGTAATTATAGTTCTGAGTACTTACCACAGCTGCATGCATCTTCTCCTTGTAGGTGATTGTCCAGCGTTGCCTCTCAGCCAAGAATCTCTCTCATGTTAAAGCAGGCTGTATCTTATGCGGCTACCTAAAGCTGCTGCCTATGTTTCTCATGGTTTTTCCTGGGATGATCAGCAGAATCCTCTATGCCGGTGAGCGTGTCATAGTTTTTGGAGTCAGTTCCTAGTGACTTATCTGAGCTTACAAGCTTTAAGTACACATGTAGCTCATCCACAACTTATCACAGGTGCAGTAATGGATTTAAAATATGTATTAACACACTACTCTAATCCAGAGGAGGTGGCATGTGTGGACCCAGAGAAATGCGAATCATATTGCGGTACTAGTGTGGGATGCTCGAACATCGCTTATCCCAAACTGGTGGTGGATCTCATGCCCAATGGTGGGTCTTAAGAACCAAATACATTTATCAGCTTTGTCTTTTAGTCTTTCTTCATCTATTTTATCCTCTTCTGAATCTCTCACTCTTTTTCAGGCCTGCGAGGTCTGATGCTGTCTGTGATGCTGGCCTCTCTAATGAGCTCCCTGACCTCCATCTTCAACAGCTCCAGTACTCTCTTCACCATGGATATCTACACTAAGATTCGCCCTTCTGCTAAAGAGAGAGAACTCATGATTGCTGGCAGGTAAAACATACTTTTGTCTTCAGTGTAATCACTATTGAAACTTGACTACAACTGTTATGTTTGCGTGTTATAACTGTTTATAGAGTGTTTATCTTGATACTGATTGGTGTGAGCGTTGCATGGATCCCTGTGGTGCAGACGTCCCAGAATGGTCAGCTCTTTGACTACATCCAGTCCATCACCAGCTACTTTACTCCACCTGTTGCAGCCGTCTTCATTCTTGCCATCTTTTGCAAACGTGTCAACGAGCCTGTGAGTTTCTGCTTTATATTGCTCTGAATTTTCAAGAGATTACAATGATAATGCAATGCATTACTTTTGGGGGTTATTTTGTTTGCAGTGGTCATCTCCTAATGTTTATGGTTTTTGGGCTGGCTGGCAGATTCTCACCAACTTTGATTTATGTGGGAAAATACTTTCAAGAGCTCTTGTTAGGAGGAATGATTTGACATGAAAAAAGTAATTACTTTCTTGCTATGGATATTCATATTAGTCTCATATTGATACATAAAGCTGAAGCCATCTTCTGCTTAGCAAGGATTGGCATTGACGAGCTTTCAGCTTTGCTTATTCTGAAGGTTACAATTTGCATCTGAAAGCAAAAAAGAGACAAAGTTTTTGAAATTTGAAATTGTAGCAATTTCTCAGCCTTAAATTGGTGTAGTCAAGTCAGGTTTTTTGATAACATGGAAAATGTATGAATATGGGTGAGTAAATATTTCTTCACAGTTTCTATGAGTAAACAGTTTCGCAGTTTACCGTTATGTATGGCTGAACACTTTCCTTAAGTTTGAAGTAATTCTATGTCCTGCAGCATAGTTTTCATTTCTGTATGGATTAACCAGAAGTGATACTGTGTTTGATATCTGGGGTGTGTTGTATTGAAGGAGGTGTTTTTCATTTACTTTAATTTAGAGTTAGCCGTTTTACCTGTTAAGGTCTTCATGTTTGCACCAGATGTCTGATGCATGTCTCATTATCACTTATACAGATAATGTGGTAATGATTTTATCTTGACAAAAAGCATATACAGTAAACCCTCACACTTCACGGATAATGGGAGTTGGAACATTAACTATGATCTTCAAAACTCTGATATTTATTTTGACGCTCTGCCTAGCCAACCCCAATGATACATATAAGACCCAATTGATGTATATAGATGTCAATGACAGTGAATTAGTTAACTTTAAAATGGCTCTAAATCACTGAAATAAGAAAGCGATATTCAGAACTGACGAACGGATACACAAAGTGTATCAGCGTTAAACGCGGCTTTGTCTCATGAGAGCAAGAGATGGGAGATGCAGGGACGCGTGTCAGCCAATCAGCGCGTAGACCACCGTAATGCCCATCGTAGCAGCCAATCACAAGCCTTGATTTTCGTTCATGGGGAATCCTGTGTAGGAGCTTGTTGCTTCCTGAGACTCATTCTTGATGTGATGTGTTTTGCTTCAGCCTCGTGTGCTTCGTTTGAATTTTTTTTTCGATTTTTTGATTTTTTTTTTTTTCAAAAAATTTTTTTTTTGATGAATATTTTTAAAAACCTCTGCGATGTACTGAGACCGCAATTGCTGAGACCGTGAACTGTGATGGTTTACTGTATCCATAAAATCCCTCTTACTGTACTTGATTCAGTTCTAATACAGTGTTTAACTGTAAACTGATGCTTAATTTTCTTCCATTTTTCTTTCCTTTCTTTCATCCTCAGGGTGCCTTTTATGGGCTCACAATTGGCCTATTAATTGGGCTATCCAGGATGATTGCTGAGTTTATTTACGGGACAGGCAGCTGTGCTAACCCCAGTAACTGCCCCACTATCATATGTGGAGTACATTATCTGTACTTTGGCATCATCCTGTTTGTCGTCAGCTCTCTCATCATCCTTGGAGTCTCCCTAATGACCAAACCCATTGATGACAAGCATGTATGTGACTTAACATCCCAAAACATTAACACCTATGGGCAAATTCAGTATAAACCGAATGAACAAATGAAAAATCTTTCATCAAATGTTAACATGCTGCATCTTTTCATTTGTGCAGTTTCTGCTGGGGTGCTCAAACATTTGCATACAAACTGTTGTGACTAATTTGTTTCACACAGTATCTTGTCTTTTTTGGCCAGCTGTATCGACTGTGTTGGAGCCTGAGGAACCGTACCGAGGAGCGGGTGGACCTTGAACAAGATGACTGGATAGATAATGATGATAACAGCATGGATATTGAAGGTATTAAGCATATATAAAGAATTTACATCTATAATATAAATGCTTTCATATTGTATGCAGATACAAATGTTCTTTTTGTTCGTACAACAGAACCTGAGGAGGAACCAGGCTGCTGCAAGAAAGCGCTGATGTGCTTCTGTGGGCTGGAGCAGAAGAAAGCTCCAAAACTAAGTCCAGAAGAGAAGGCAGAGCTGAAGAAGCAGCTCACAGACACCTCAGAGAAACCTCTATGGAGAAACATTGGCAACGCAAACGCCATCATTCTCCTGTGTGTGGCTGTATTTTGTCATGGCTTCTTTGGTTAAAGACACCCAGATGACTTTAACTTCTCCCAGAAACTGTAATTTATATTTTAAGTGACATGAATGTGTCTCAGCACAATTTATGACCAAATCAATCTGCCCAGCAGCCCATAACATTTTCAAATATGATAAGCACTTGCATATCTCTGTACTGTACTATTTTTATCACTGTATTTTGCGACGACTGCTCCTGCCATCCATGAGACTGTTTCAGAGAGCAGTTTATGTGAAACCTGAACATGTTTAATGGGAAGACAGAAAAACTCTGAGTTTTCCGTTTCACTAAGCAAGGTAACTTAGCCCTGCAAGAGGGTTTAGTTAAACCTGTTTCAGAAGCCGCAGAACTTATACTCAGTCTGTTACCACGGTAAGTGACTCTGAACTAAACCTGGTTGAGAGCAACTTTAGTTGCACATACACCAAATTTCTCTTTTTATCCTCTCAGATAAAACAGTTTCACTATCATCAGACAATCAGTCATATGATACACATTTTGATGACGTGTGAAAGATGTTGCATCATATTTGGGATACATTAATAAATTGTTCGATGAATTGTTAGTTTTTTTGCACATTTACATAAACTACATAGATGATCTTATTCTGTGATTCACAAATATTGGCCATCATATAACAATACTTCACATAAAATACCTTGGATTATTTTATTTTACATTATTCGCTGTTATCTATTTGGGAAATTGACATTTGCCTGAACATAGTCTATTACAAAGGGAGCGGTATGCAAAGCTGAGAGAAGAGTGGCCTGGCTCAAAAGCAGCTTCTACACCTTTTTTAATTTCTGTTTTTACACAGTAGCCACAACTATAAGGGTCAACAAAGAAGAATTTTACTGGCTTTCTGGTAGCCTACATGAAGCTGATATCATTAATTATTTAACATAACTGTAATATCATCCTGCTTTTACTTCTGTGAGTGAAGACATTTTTCAGATTTCCTGATGTGACTGGAGGTATTGACTACTCTCATATTCCCACCGAAGCTGCTTGAATGATTTTTCCTTTGTTAGGGTAAAATATTATCTAAGTGAGTACAACTAGCCTGTTACATTTGAGTTACCTGTATTTTGTTTTTATATTTTATCTTGATTTTCTTTTTCAAGCAGCGTTTCAGCTATCATGAAACAACACCCAATTTTTTGCAGACAACCAAGAAAAAAATTCAAATTCAACAAAGAAGAGCAGAAGGATTTCTTACGTTTACTTGCCGTTAACATGATGAATCACGGTAATGGAGCTGCATTGATGATTTATTTGTATAGTCAGATAACACAGAGTCAACATACAGACTCGCAACATATAGAGGCAACAGAACCAATTCTAAACCCCTGTTTTAAAACTGAAAACACAGAGTTTCTTAATTCAGAAAGTCAGAGTTGGTTGACACTGACTTTCTTTTTTAACCCAGAATTTGTTCTACCTCCTTTCTGAGACAAGCCCCAGGACATACAGTGTATTCTTTGCAAATGCAACCCAGTGAACTCACACACACAGCAAATAGGTTTATATGGTGCACAGGCAAATACACATCTTTATTCTAACAGTTGAATATATTTTTAGGTATTCCTGTTAGCTATGAGTTTTGTTTTGTTTTTGTGTGTGTCTAGAACACATAACGAAGAACATATAAGTAGCAATGTCCATGAATAGAGTTTCAGGCTGAATTGTGCTTGTTATCACCTGATAAGAACACACTTACACAGTTTGCACAAATAGAAAATAAAATACAGTGAATTATTTAACAGTAATATTAAGATTTTAACTGAAAAAGCAGATTTCAAGCCAATTCAATAATAAAAGCTCAATTAATTTTATCCCACTGTGGAAATATAAATACTTTTTCGTTTTGCAAACTCTCTAATTTATAGTGAAGAATATATATATATATATATATATATATATATATATATATATATATATTTTTATATATATATATATATTTTTTTTTTTTTTTTTTTTTTTTTTTTTTTTTTGTTTTAAACAGTGTTTCTCAGGATGGTGCACTGAATCATGACAAAAGAAGGTCAAGATAGCACAAAATGCCAAAAAGATATCTGTAATGTCTAATGACAGAGGAGCAGAGACTGTGAATTTCCTCCAAATCCAATCTGTGCACAGATAAGACTTGGGAGGTTTTCATGTGTGTGTGTGTGCTACCTCATGCAGCTTCATCAGTGTGCTCAAAGTTCACAAGAGCTGTCGTTTTTGCATTCCATGCCCTTTAATATGTGTGTTTTGTAGGTGTTAATGAATAGAAACATCTCAGGGAGGATCAAGTACTCACACTCTTTTCTGCCATCTAGTGGTTTGTTGTTTGTGTTTAATATGTAAAATACAGATTTTTTTTTTCATTTTGTGTTATTTGAATTATGATCAAATGTGATCAAATTCAGGTTAGGGAACTATGACTATGAACTGAACTATGACTGAAAATATACCAAGAGCTCGACGTCCCTTGCCCGGGCAAGGGTCACCAGGGCCCCACCCTGGAGCCAGGCCTGGGGGAAGGGCTTGTTCGGGAGCGCTTGGTGGCTGGACCTTTAGCCATGGGGCCCAGCTGGGCTCAGCCCGAATGGGTTACATGGGCTTGCACCTCCCCATGGGCTCACCACCTGCAGGAAGGGGGCATAAGTGTCGGGTACGATGTGTGCCTTCGGGTTGGGGAATGGGCTCTGACTCATCTGCGCTTATGCGCCGAATGACAGTTCAGAGTACCCAGCCTTCTTGGAGTCCTTGGTGGGGGTGCTGGAAAGCGGCGCTAATGGGGACTCCTTAATTCTGCTGGGGGAGCTTTGATGCTCATGTTGGCAATTACAGAGGTGGGGGGGGGGGGGGGGGGGGGGGGGGGCAATCCTTGAACTTGGTGGTGGACACCTCGGGTAAGAGATGTCGTCAGACTGAAGGAGTCCTACCAGGCTTGGTTAGCTTGTGGGACTCCGGAATCAGCAGGCAGGGGTCAACGGGCAAAACGAGCTGCAGCCTTGGCAGTCCCTGAGGTGAAAACTCAGGTGTGGGAGGAGTTTGGTGAGGCCATGGAAAAAGACTTTTGATTGGCGCCATGGAAATTCTGGCAAACCGTCAGATGGCTCAGGCAGGGAAAGCAGTGTTTCACCAACACTGTGTATAGTGGGGGTGGGGAGCTGCTGATCTCGACTGGAGATGTCATTTGGCGGTTAAAGGAATACTTCTAGGACCTTCTCAATCCCACCAACATGTCTTCCATAGAGGATGTTGTGCCTGTGGACTTGTCCATTACTGGAGCTGAGGTCGCAGAGGTAGTTAAGACACTGCACGGTGGCAGGGCTCTGGGGGTAGACAAGCCCTGCCACTGCCACTCTGAGTTAAGATACTAGTGTTGGTTATATACAGAGACATCATCAATGGAGCTCCCTTCCGGTAATTAATCATGGCGACGCCAGATAAACAGAAGACATCCTCCTACTCTTGCAGGAGGTGTAAAAAAAAAAAATAAAAGAAAGAAAGAAAAATCATTTCAGGAGCTTATATGGGTATCATCAATACATCTAATCACATTGGGAAATCCTAAAGGAAATTTTCTTTACAAATTGAAGTGGATCAGGATACTAATAACAAATAATTTAAAATAAATAATGATATCCACTTCTCTGACTCTTATGTGTGACTACTGAAAAAATAAAACTCAAACACACGTTGTTCAGGTGTCTAAAATGGACATTATAAGATAGATTGTCTGATGAAATTGAACTTGTTTCGGCTTTATGAAGGGGAAGAGACAGTAAAGAAACTCAGGGTTTGTGGAAGTAAACCTGCTCCAAACCTGGTTTAGTCCACAGAGGCAGTTATTATGGTTGTTATGGCAAAATTATGAAATCATTGAACTGACTCCAGTCAAATGTCACAAGAGACAAGTCGTTAATTGCAATGAGAACAGCCCACACATGCACATGCAACATTCTGAAGTGTTCTGGAGAGCAGCAGCTAACTCACTGTTTTATAACAGTCTATTACGAGGGAGAAGAACCCCTCCCCAGATAACCCCTATCATAAAAAGTGAGAGAAGATGTCACTTAGGAAAAACAAAGTATACATTAGAGCATAACCAGAGACCATTTACATCATCTTAACTTCCTTTATAGACTTTTATTGCCTTTCTACTTATGACCTGTGTATGACCTGTTTATGGCCTGGATCTTGGACTAAACCAGACCACTCACTAATCCCCCCATGAGTCAGCATTTTCTAAAGAAAGGCACATAAATCCATAAACATACTAAGAACAACACTAAAGAAAGGAAAAACTAATTAGAAAAGCACTCGGAGAGCACAGACCTCCGCCAAGCACAACAGTTCTCCCATATAGCGATTTACATAGATTGTGATAAAATCCGTATTCTGGATCAGATCCAGATCAGCCTTTTTAAATTTGATAGAGGTTTCCATTGTCAATCCCTGAGTCAAATTTCATGAGTTTTGGGCAATAATTAACAGAGATATTGAGAAACTAAATTTTCAGCCCCATTGACCGCAATGTTATTGAAAATTTGAAAGAGATCCAGAATCCAGAATTTCTTCTGGATCACACCCAAAATGAAAAAAGTTGTTCCTTTTCGCATTTTTGACAACTCCTGAAATTTCATCAAAATCCATCGATAACTTTTTGAGTTATCTTGTACACAGACAAACAGACAGACAGATAAACACCGGCAAAAACATTACCTCCTTGGCGGAGGTAATAAACATTGGATAGCAATATGTGGGAATAGAGATAACATATATAAAGTTTCCCATTACAATGGAAATAGACTCCAAATATGAGTTACCCACTTTCTGAAACCCACTTAACTGAACCCTGTTGCTCTGGGTTACATTATTTCACTTTATGAAATGGAAAACTTGAATTCAGGTTCAACATTCTCAGAGTTCACATAAGCCTGCTTTCTGAAATGGCTCCTTGGACACGAAGCACAAAGATTTTCAGAAGATAAGGCTCAATGCACGGTGAAGTCTCCAAAGTGGTAACTTAACCAAGAGAGTGATGACTGGTTAATTCGATGGATGCTTAGTGAAATGTTTGCAGATGAGAGGACGGGTTTAGACATATATGACCACAACAAGGTCATGTTACTTTTGACAGTGTGAGAAATACTGGCAATGTGTGACAGCGTGAGGAAATAGTAATTTGGGTTGACAGCTTTGCTCAAACAGTTTGGTAAGAAATTAAGAAAGTGTGGTGCAATGTGCAAGACCTGGGCATTAGCATACGAGCCCCTGGTCTAAACAATAGCGCAGGGGTTCCTAATCTTTTCCAACTCAGGTCCCACTTGAAAATCACAAAAATTTCCTGGTCCCACCTCCAACACCATAAACAAGACAGAGGTGAAATAATGCTTTCTCAGAGAATTCACTTTATTTTAATGATAATAAACAACAATAAGGACATGTAGGAAGCTCCGTCACTAACAGAATCTGAACCATGCTGCAGAACTTTCCGTGATGGATAGGGATGCACAATAACTGTTTTTTAAATCCGATACCAATAACCGATAACTTTCAGCTCCTAAAGGCCGATACCGACTAACCAATAACACACACATATACCTAAGATCATTACATCAATACTATGAACAAAATCAAAAATAGTTTTGACTCTTTAAAGGAACATATTTATTTTTTCCAATGAAAAACTATTGGCAAGCCTCTCAAACATTTTCGTAAAGCTATCAAACAAACCTATTTGATATCTCACATTTACTTAAATATGGTGCATTACTGACTGATATAAAAAATAAATAAAGGCTCCTTGAACTGATGGAAATACATGCATCAAAATTACAAACTGAAAAATATTAACATTTAAAGGATTTTGGCTTGTGGTTCCATTAAAATAATACCTTTAATTAAAGTAAATGAGGTTCAGTCGTTTTTATTTTTTAATCTCATGGAAGCTTTAGATGAGAGGAATGAGGGAGAGGGAGGGGAGGAGAGGCTGCAGCTGGCTTGCGCACGTTAGCATTAGCTTCCGTTAGCTCACGTTAGCGCGATTTCAAAACTCCATGGAAACGATTGTTATGTTGTAGGTGGCCGATTGGGTTTTACGTATTAAAGCTTGTGCTTGTGCTTCCCTCCTCGTAGAATTCGCTCGGAGGATTCGTCACAAATAAACACCAAACTATCTTCTTCTGAAACTTTAACGAAGTTCCACGTCGCCATGTTTGTTGTGATCAGTACGCTGTGCTCCAGTCTGCATTCAAGGTGTAACGTAAATTTCCACGTTCTCCTCGTTTGCTAGTCGTTCTTTCAGCCTTTTCTATTTTTTTAATGTGTAACATGTGGGAGAATACAGCGAATATCAATTCAAGTTAGCAACTACCAAAATTATGACCGAGTTAACAAGTTGTTTTCTGGCATGAGGGGATATTCTTGATTTTCCTTATTGAGTAATCGTTTTTCTGATTATGCCGACGTTACTTGAACATAACATTACCTGCTGGTTATTCAAAGCTCAGAGGGAGCGAGGCACTGCCGTGTTGACAGAAATATATATGTTATCGGGGCTATTCGTCATGATATCGGACTTATCGGGATGACGTCATAATTTCTTGTTATCGGCCCGATAGTTATCGTGCACCCCTAGTGATAAAATCATTAACCAGCTATCAGCACCACACAGAAATTCCACATCAAAAGCAAGGCGCTGTCAGCAGTAGACTAATAGAGGAATAAAATAACAGGATCATTCACCAATGGAGAAATAATAATTTCCAATACAATACTGCAGGAGCCAACCAAACCAAACAATTAAATCAATAGCTCTGTATAACAAACAAAACCAATGTAGATACTGTAAATACAGCACAGGTCTAAAATACCAGCCAAAACTTAAATAGGCAACTTAAATGCAACAATTGCAAAGAAAAAAATGCTTATTTGTGGCTTTTTATAACAGTATGCAGCTGCATTCTGGCAACATCTGCTGGCTTATATAGGGGCCTCAATCCCCAACACATTTCTACAGCTGTAGGCTATTTATATTAAATCATGAGAGTACAAACACAAAACTAGTGTACAGATGCTGTAAATTTAGCATATAGGCATCCAGAAGAAAAATACAAGCAAAAGCAATACTTTCAACGGAAATTAAATTAAAATATTGCACTTTTACAATTTTTTTTTTTTCAAATAAAGGTGCAGTTCTTAAATCCAAAAATAAGCCAGCAATATGACTCACCTAATGAGACGGCTGATGTTGCATGGCGTCCACTAAACACGTGATATCAGGCACAATGGATGACAGTTTCAGTCGCAGATCTGGCTCGACATTAATTTTATGTCTGTATTTAGTTTTTAATGCCACGAGCGCAGAAAATCCAGTCTCGCAGAGGTATGTCGTCGGGAAAGGCACCAGAAATCTCAGTGCTCTGCTGGACAGATCGGGATACTCAGAAGCAACATGAAGCCAAAAGTTGGTCAGGTATTTCCCCAAAGTATGTCCCCCTCGTTCAACGCCAGCCTGTGAGCACAAGAATTGTGAGGAAATGGACTCAGGAGGCGATGGACGAGCTCCAGGACTGCTTTGAAACCACAGACTGGGACGTGCTCTGTGATCCACATGGGAAGGACATCAACAGCATGACGGACTGCATCACAGACTACATCAAGTTCTGTGAACTCACCACCCTTCCAACCCGGACTGTACGCTGCTTCCCTAACAATAAGCCCTGGATTACCAGAGACCTGAAGGAACTTCTCAACCAAAAGAAGAGAGCTTTTAGGACTGGTGACCGGGACGAGTTGAAGAGGGTGCAGCGTGAACTTAAGGTGAAGCTGAGGGAGAGCAGGGACTCCTACAGGAGAAAGTTGGAGGACAAACTCCAACAGAACAACACCAAGGAGGTTTGGGCTGGTATGAAGGAGATCACCGGCTTCAAGGTGAAGGACAGAGAACCAGCTGGCAGTGTGGAGAGGGCCAATGAGCTGAACTGTTTCTTCAACAGATTTAGTTCACAGCCTCCTGCTGCCCCCCTCCCCCCTCACCCTCACTCCCCATGATGCTTCACCCCACCCCCCTGCAATCTCCCCAGTGAGCCCCACAGACCCACCCCCCCCTTCACAGACAACAGCCCTCCCCCACCTTGTGACACCGACCAGGTTAAAAAGGCAGCTGGAGAGACTCAACCATCGCAAGGCAGCGGGCCCTGTGGTATCAACCCCAGGATCCTCAGGACCTGCGCCAGCCAGCTGTCTCCTGTCCTGTGTTGTCTCTTCAACCTGAGCCTGACCTGGAGAAAGTACCAACACTGTGGAAGACCTCCTGCCTGGTTCCAGTGCCAAAGAAGTCATCTCCATCAGACTGAATGACTACCGGCCAGTTGCCCTCACCTCTCACGTCATGAGGTGCTGGAGAAACTGGTCCTGACACATCTGAGACCGCAGGTGAGACCATCGTAGACCCTCTGCAGTTCGTACCACCTCATCTTGGTGTGGACGATGCTATCATCTATCTCCTGAGAGAGCTCTCTCACATCTGATGGTGTTGGGTGCACTGTGAGAGTCACATTCTTTGATTTCTCTAGTGCATTCAACACCATCCAGCCTTTTCTGTTGAGGGAGAAACTGCGGGTGATGAGTGTGGACTCTCCCACCATCTCCTGGATCACTGACTACCTGACAGACAGGCCTCAGTTTGTTCGGCTGGGCAGCACGCTGTCTGATGTGGTGGTCAGTGGTACAGGAGCACCACAGGGAACTTGCTGTCTCCCTTCCTGTTCACCGTGTACACCTCTGACTTTAAATACAACTCAGAGTCTGTCACTTACAGAAGTTTTCTGATGACTCTGCAGTTGTTGGGTGTATAAATGGTGCACAGGAGGAGGAGTACAGGGCTCTGGTGAGTGATTTTGTGGAGTGGTCTGGTCGGAATTATCTGCGTCTCAATGTGTCCAAGACCAGGGAGATGGTGATTGACTTCAGGAAAAAGAAGACAGCCACACAGCCTCTTTAGATCCTGGGAGAGGACATCACCACTGTGGAGGAGTACAAGTACCTGGGCGTCTACATAGACAACGAACTGAACTGGAGGGTCAACACTGACGCTGTAACAAGAAGGGGATGAGCCGCCTCTACTTCCTGAGGAAGCTCAGATCTTTCAACGTGTGCAGCAGGATGCTGGAATCTTCTATCATCTGTTGTTGCCAGCGCCCTTTACTTTGCAGTGGTCTGCTGGGGGAGCAGCATCAGAGCCAGTGACATCAACAGGCTGAACAAGCTGATCAGGAAGGCCGGCTCTGTGATTGGCTGCAAACCGGACACTTTTGAAGTTGTGGTGGAAAGGAGAATCCTGAAAAAACTGCTGTCAATCATGGACAATCCTGACCACCCACTTCACACAGTACTGGACAGACAGCGGAGCAGTTTCTCCAACAGACTAGTTCAGCTCCGCTGTCACAAGGACAGATACAGGAAGTCGTTCCTGCCAACAGCATTTAAACTGTTTAACAGTCACCTCTGGCTGGTAGAGAGCTCTCAGCTCCCTCTGACAATTAACTTTGGACTAAGGTTTAGACTATTGCAGTTTAGTTGTTCATTAAACTAAGCTCAATACGTCACTTTATCACACAGTCACTTTATTGTACTGCATTGCACCGTAATATGCCATATACCATCTTCTTGCACACATAATTTGTTTATAATTTTGTTTATAATTTTGTTTATAATATTGTATATATATTTACCATTTATCATCCACATGAGTACTTTCATACTTTTGTTTTGTCTTGGTGGTGGTCACTTTTTTTACTTCAATGTTGCTACTGTAACGCCAGAATTTCCCCCCGGGGATCAATAAAGTATTTCTATTCTATTCTATTCTATTCTATTTCTGCGAGAAAAGAAGCTTCAAAGCGGTGTCAGAAGAGAGATCCACAAGACTGTCTTGCTCTTTTGGGCTTAGGGCTGCGAGGGCCTGGTCACTGTGACTGGCGAATGGGTTTTCTATCCAACTGTGCTGCACATCGGGGATGGAGAAGTATTCGCGCAGCTGTGTCTTCAAACCTTGCAGGTGAGCTTTGACAGCGTTGGTCACATTGATGGGAAGCTGAATCTGTTCCGTTGTCACAAAAATCTGACAGATTTTCAAATGAGTTATAGTTTGACTTGTCAACTCCCTTAATCCACAGCTCCAGTTTTTTTATGATTGCTTCGACTTTACTTTGGACATTGAACATGTTCACTGCTGTTCCTTGGAGACCGAGGTTAAGTCCATTTAAATGGCTGAAAATATCGGCCAGGTAACCCAATCTAGCCAGCTACTCAAAATCACTGAAGCGATGTGCCAGTTCAAACTTTGCGTGAAGAAAAAAGACGCGCAACCTCATCACGTAACTCAAAAAGACGGGAAAGTACCTTCCTGCGTGAGAGCCAGGCAGCGCATTTCTGTGTGTAACAGCAGCTGGTGATGTTCACTGCCCATCTCTGCACACAACACTGCAAACATGCGCGTTTGCAGCACGGCTCTTGATGAGTTGACTGCTTGACTGCCTCATCTAGACAGTCATTAGATCTGGGGGCATTTTCTTTGTCACAAGTGCTTCACGATGTATACTGCAGTGGACAGATGTTACATTCGGAGCCACAGCTGGGACCCGCCTGACATCTCCACTGTGCTTCTCCATCATTGCACGGGCTCCATCAGTGCTCAATCCCACACATTTGGACCAATCAATCCCATTGGAAACGATGAAAGTTTTCAGAATGTCAAAAATGGCCTCAGCAGTTGAACGTGTGGGCAGAGATCTACAAAATAAAAATTCTTCTTTTACCTCGCTGTTTTTTTCATACCGCACATAGGCCAGTAGGTTAGACAGACTTGTGATGTCTGTTGATTCGTCCAGTTGAAGGGCATAAAAACGGCTCTCTCATATGCTTTGTATAAGCTGATTTGTCACATTCTCTGCCACATCATCAATAACGCGTTTGATTGTGTTATCAGACAGTGAGATGAGGTTGAGATGCTTCAGTGACTTCTCGCCCAACATCACCCCGACTATCTGTTTTACTGCAGGAAGAATTAATTTTTCTCCGATGGTGTGTGGTTTTCCCGCCTTGGCTATGAGTTGAGAGACCCGATACGATGCTTCCACTGCCTTCACGTTCTTGTTGCGCGCACATGACGACTCGATTACTTTTTTCTTGCCTTGATATTCCCTGAGCTTGTTCTCAAAAAAGTCAAGTGGCTTGTTCACATACTGTGCATGCTTAGTCTCAAGATGACGGCGTAGATTCCACGGCTTCAAAGCTTCATTTGATAATGTTTCTGCACACACCACACACAGCGGTAAAGGTTCAGCTTCAGAGCCTGTCCAAAAAAATCCCAGTCCTAAATATTCAGAACTGTACTTTCTGTGACTTCTTCTTTTTTGTTTGACTGGCGGGAGATCACTTGTTGATTCACTGTCTGTACACCTGTTCCTTTTAATTCTTCCAGTTGCTAACCAACTATCCATTTTTGTTCTCCATTCATCTCATTACAAGTTAGCACTGATGCTAACAACAGGTGATCCGGCAGCAAAGTGACCCCGGCTGGTGACGACATAGGAACGTTCCTATCATTGGAATATCATATTTATGGGAGATAGAAGGGAAAACTCACACACAAAATGATGAAAGGGTTAAATGTTTTTAAAAGAATACTTTTGGATTTAACAATTTCAAAAGTTTGTTTATATCAAATAAGTTTTTGTATCCTACTTAAAGAAAATAAATAATGAACATTGTATTTTTTTGAAAATGATTCGGCGTCCCACTTGCAATACCTTCGAGTCCCACTAGTTGAACTCGTCCCACAGGTTGGGAATCACTGGTCTAGATGGTTCCCAGGTCAGACAATAACAATTAAAACTTTTTATAAAAACTCTTGGTATTTTATAAAGAATTTATGGGAAATATCACTGAAGCTGTTAATATAGAGCTTGAGAGGATGAGGCTTTTTTTTTCTCCATGTTTTGTATTACAACTGCTACTGTTAGCTTTCTTCAAAAGTACACTAGAAGGTTTTAGATACATTTTCTTACACTTAATTTTAGTCAATTTTCAACTACAATCATTGAGCTTTTAGGAGTAGATATTACAATCCCTTGGATTTATGCAAGCCAATTGCAACTTTAATTTGTTTTTTAGAATTAGAATGAATAAATGTCCAGTCTAGATGAGCTGCACATCAGCATCTGGAAATGCTTCATGATTTAATAACTTGTGCTTTAAAGTCACTTTTAAATTGTCAAACTTCAACTGTGTTTACTTTTTTCTTGTACACTTCAAGGGAATTTTGTATCTAAAAGTTTAAGAGTAAATATTAAAGAAAAGTTTATTCAGACAAACATATCGCCAATTAAAAAAAAAAATCAATAAACTACGTTTTTCAGAGTAAAATGAACAATTTAAAATGTGCTTAAAAAACAAACTTAACACTGCAATAGTATAAAGTGAGATTTAAGTTCAGGTCTTCAGTTGAAAGTATTTCAATACACACAATTACTTTGGATGATTTCTGTTCAGTTCAGCCATTTCATATGATCAGTTTGATCTGCTGACATCAATAATAAAACCAGTGTAGATAATACAGTCTGGTCAGACAGAAAGACACAAACCCTTTTTTTTGCTTTAATTTACACATTCTTGATTAAATCTTGAACTTTTTAGTAAACATGAAATCATTTTAGAGTGTTGTTTCACCAGACTACTAACAGACTGCTGTGATTGGCTCTGGGTTGGTCTGGGAGAGTCCACGAACCATCCAGCCAGACTGTGGCTCATCGGTGGTCTGGAAGTCCTTTCAGCTCTGGCACCCATCCTTTCAGATCTTGACTCCGTAGTGGAATTGTGCAGTAAATTATATTTTACCAGGAATGCCAAATGTACAGGAAATTATTGGATTCCAATCTCCATATTTTTTTCCTCTGTATTTGAGTATTTTGACGAAAGCAAGCCACCAAAAGTTCAATAAGTCTTTGAGAAATTCTTTGCAGAAAAAGGCAAAATGTTTCTTGTCATTAGTTACTGATGCATGACAATTTTCTCGACTGTTACTGGAGTTCACCAAACCATCTGTTCAGATGTGTAGGTGGCAGAAATGGTGAGCCAAAAAAAAAACAAAA